>OX422141.1:148925197-150292804 GCA_949129095.1 Volucella bombylans
AATGTGCTCTAGGTAAGGACGGAGCTTCTGAAAAAAAGCCAACTCTCTTGTGCGTTATGTAGGAACATGGGACACACCGCAAACTATCGGGGTTGTCCCAAATTCCAATACATAAAAAAAGTAAATCTAGCTCGGCAGCAGAAAGTGGAAGTTAACGACCACTTGTGCAGGTACAAACACCAGCCGTTACTCACCACATTACCTACACCCAAATGGCGGCAGGTAGGGGTAATACGGTACAAAAAACAAAGGTAGCTTCTCAGGCCCCAGCGTCTAGAGCAGCTGAACCGGTACCTGACATGCTAGCTATCTTACTCTCAATTCAGGGGCAGATGGCTCAGCTTCAACGTCAGATAACAGAACAGGCTATGCGGGTAGATCAAATATACGCGCTGCTGCCGGGCCTAACGCACGTACATGGCGGAGCAAACCCTGAAGGTCCTAGCAGTGAATGTTAATTCACTGATTAGGCTCGAACGAAGAGCCACACTATTTAAGTGGCTTAAAGACCAAGCCCCTGATGTGCTTTTGGTTAGCGAAACTAAGCTTACCAAGAGACACAAAATGAGGCACAGAAGATACAAAATAATACGGCGAAACCGACCCAACTTCATTCAGGGAGGTGACGTTGCAATTTTCGTACGAAAAGGTGTACGTTTTAAAAGAGTATACAGTCGTGTAGTACGTAGGTTCCAGGTGCTGGAAGCATGCATCGTGTATATACCCCTCCGTAATGGAAAGCGGTTGTACATGGTGTCTGTCTATGCACCTAAGGCTACTCAATACACTTTATTCATCTCAGAGCTCGAGTCACTTTTCGATTCCTGAGGCTGGAATTGGAAGACAATTATTTTATTATCGGCGGAGATTTCAACGCCAAACATAGTGATTGGGGAAATAATACACCAAATACTAGAGGGAACCTTTCTATTCAATTGGTGGGGTCAGCACAGTGTAATGTATCGACTCGTGCCTAAGGCGACGGATAGTCCGTCGTTTCCCAGACACGGGTCTGGGAATAGATCTTCTGCTGTTCGACTCACGAATACAACTGACATGCACTAACCAACAAACTACAAACTGTCTACGCACTTTCGTGTATGACAGTGACCATTGCGGTCTCAGCACCGAAATAACTGTTCCCAACGAAATTGCGGAATTGGATGAGTTTGTTCAAAGGCATACCTACAATTATAGTAGGGTGCGTTGGACACACTTCACCAGAACACTGACTAGAGCACTCTCCTCTGTCAAACGAAGAGATTGACAGGTATCTAAGACTAATGGACAAGACAATCAAACGAACAATGGACAAAACGATACCTCGGTACCAACATATTGACAAAGAAAACTTATTCCGTAACCCAACTATTGAAGCACTGCACCGACATAAAAATAGGCTGCTGTCAAGACTAAAAACCATGTACAGACAGTTTACTGACAGACATAACCCGGAGATCATGTTCCCGCAAATAAATAAAATATTTCGGAGAAATAATCAGAACGACTGAAAATGTCTTAAAATCGCCCGAACGACGAACAACGAACAAATACTGGTAGCAGCGGGCATAGCTCCAAATGAGGCTGTTGATGATGACAACTTCTTTGTGATCGAGGATCCGCAGGAGCAGGTACAGGCTATAGGAGCGACTTTCCAGGAAGTGTACAAGGCGAATGTTATCATTGGCCCGAACCACGATCTGGAGAATCGAGTCCTTGTGCACAATTCCTACCTTCGAAATGAAATTGTAAATTGGTGATTCGAGAGCTCGGGTTTCACTCAGTTCAGTGACGAGAATACGGCAAATAATGTCATCACCAACGATAGGGTACTACCCCCGTTCATTTCGAAGGAAGAGCTCCAAACGATCTTCGAATCACTTGGAAGTAAGAAATCAGTGGGAACCGATGAAATACCGAACATTGTGCTTCGACATCTCCCTCTAGAAGCGGTGAACATTTATATCACCCTGTTTAATAATGCAATGAATAATGCACATTATCCAGCGCATTGGAAAACTGCGGTGGTACATCCCATCCCCAAAAGGGATAAAGACACTTCCAATCCGGCGAATCTCCGCTCGATTAGTCTGCTTCCAAACATCAGTAAGGTTTTCGAGAAGGCGATCAATAGAGTCCTGACTAAGTGGGTTGAGGACAAACATATAGTTACGGATAATCAGTTCGGTTTCAAGGCGGGGCATGATAGTGTGAAGGGGATCTGCTACATGGCCCTTATCAGGCCCATGCTTGTATTTGGATGTCCCGTGTGGTTCAACGTGAGAGCAAGTTTATTGGAAAAGATTCGGATGTTTGAGAGGGCTTGTCTTAGGACTTGTCTTCGCTTATACAGAACTCCAGAGTCCCAGTACATCAAATTCTATCCCAATGAGGTCTTGTACAATAGGGCGAACCTAATAAGAGTGGACAATTTCGTCATTAAGTTGACTCGAAGGCACATTGCAAGAGCAATGACCTCATCGAACAACCTGATCTCCGGGGCTTTCTACCCCAATTATATGTATCACGAGAGAGTTCGCTTTGACGGCTTTATTCCCCCAGAAGCGTTCCTCTATTTAGATGGCAAAGGTCTGATCCAGGACAGATTGGCGGTGCCGCTAATCTTCCACGTCGTTCGAACAGCTGCGGACAGGCGACTCAACTACGATAGAGACGTTGCATATGGCAGTGCGGAGCGTCTCCGCTTCAGTAGGTCGGTAGGGAGTCGCGACATGAGGGATGTTGCTCGGCAGCACCAACAATTTTGGTGGCTAGTTGAAGGAGGGGAAGTTTCGTCGTCCAATTCTTCCAGTACTAGGTAGCTCTATAGGAAGCAAAGTCGGTCGTCTGACTATTTTTATTAGTCTTGGCCGGCTTACATAGTTTTAGGTATGATTAAGATAGTTTTTAAGAAAAAAAATACATAAATACAAAAAAAAAATTAATAAAACAAAAAAATGAAAAAAAAAAAATATGTTTACATGTATTTATATATTTAGTATATATATATTATGTATATGCATATATATATTGTATGTCTATATTTGTGTTAGATGTAAGTAGGTTAAGTAGATTAAGATTTATTTTTAGGTAGCTGTAAGTTTTTAGTTTTAAGTTTTATAATAAAATAAAAAAAAGGTCATGGAACTAAGTTTTTTGTTAAAAAATGTTTTCTTAGTTTTAGTATTAATTAATGTTAAAATACAAATAAAATTAGACTGTAAGATACGTCGAAAGACATAGTTTAAGGGTTAGGTTTAACTTAGAGTGCCCGCATGGGGCCAGTAAGTTATAATAAGATAATTTTAAGTTATTTAAGCTAATTTTTAAGCGTTTTTTTGTCTAGCAAGTAAAAGTAATTTAAGTGATATAAATAAAAATGCATAGAAACTGAAAACTGAACTGACGTCTGTTTACTATAGTGAATGAGTGGAACCCAGTGTTGTGATAGTACTGATATGTCTCTTCAAATTTGACAGCAACGGATATATGCGGATATATTACCGCATAACTTAAAGCTATCAGTGATGTCAATTGCCTATTTCAATGTTTGCTAAAAATAATTCAGTAACTAGTTCACGCCAATTTTCGGTGAGCTAGCTTTGCTACAACACATTAAATATGAAGTGGCAACTTGTAGAGCAATTGCACTCCTTACTCGCACGGTTATACAATAAATAAGCTCTTAGTTGAACCTTAACAAAAAAAAAAAAAAAAATTGGACCGCTTGGTTTTAATAAGACTTAGCCGTAACAACATATGTATATAATCTAGGATCTGAATTATCTGAAGCTGCAGCTGTAGCTATAATTTTTGATCCTATCATCATCTGTCGGATTTCAACTACATCAATTATAAATTATATAGCATGAATTATAAAGCAAAAACTGGACTAGTAGCGCAACAATCAATCACGATGAAGTGCTTGTTTTAATTAGGCTAAATTTACAAGTGCGAAAGGCCTAGTTTTCTAGGATAGGTTACGGAGGATAGTGTACCGAACCCGACACTACGCCTCTGATAAGGAATGATAACACGTTGACGACATTTGGCTATTGTACCCGGACAAAGATTGATTTCTGGAATGTGAAGACGCTTCTCGACAACGGAAGTGAAGGTCCTCAAAATGCCAGATTCCTCCAATTCGAGAAGGAATTCCTGCGCTATAAGATGGAAGAGATGGCCTCGGGGAAGTTTGAGTCTCCAACTCGTAAGACTGTACTATTCTACTCTGGAAAAACACCTGGAAACTATCGGGAATCTGGCGTTGGATTGCTGCTTTGCAAAACATATCTCAAAAGTTAAATTTCGTGGGAGCCTTTATACGACAAAATGCTGAATGTCGCGTCACCATCTTACAGTGCTACGCCCCAATGGAGCTCTCTTATGTTGAGGAGAAGAAAGCGTTTTATAACCGGCTGAGTGCTGCTTATTATAGTACACCACGCGGAGACATCATAATGGTAATGGGAGGCTTGAATGCCAAGGTTGACAATGACAATAATGGGAAAGCATGGTGTTGGCGACTGCAACGTTTTGTCGATTTTTGCAACGCCAACCGCCTTGTAATAGGAGGGACCATGTTTGAGCACAAGATAAAGAAAGTTGGGTATCGACGGACAGACTAGCAACTTCCAACCAAATTAATCAATTCGCGATCAGCCGGCGATTTAGAAGCAGTCTTCAGGAGGTTCGTAACAGAAGGGGTGCAGACATGGGAATGGCCCGGGACCACCATTTGATGGTTTCTACTGGAAGATTACGTACAGCTGCAATTCGGAGATCCCAAGAAAACATCCGAATGCCTAAATTCAATACCGATAGACTAAAGGGCCCCGTAGTCCGCCAACAGCTACGGGACCAACTTTCACAAGGATTGAAAGCAATCAGTAGCACGGAACCCCCCTCCATCGGAAACCTTTGGTGTGCTGTGAAAAATGTGTTCATATCCGGTGCTGAAAGTACAGTCAGTCAGTCGCAAGGAAGAAACAGTGCTTTGGCTGCCGAAGAAACTTGGGCTAGGATCGAAGAAAGAAAACACCTCAATGCTCGTATCGAGTCTGCGTATCGCATGACGATGAGAGAAGTTCACCATAGCGTGCAACGTAATAAGCGTAACTATAGCATGGCATTGGCTACAGAAGCAGAAGAGGCCGCTAATAGGTGTGACAGTATTACCGTCTACAGAATTACCAAAGAGCTCACAGGTATCCAAATCCCTAAACAACACCTGGTAAAAGACACAGACAGATTTCTGCTAGTTTCGGATGGGGACCAGGTCAAAAGGTGAAAGGAGCACTTTTCTGCGGTTTTTAACTGCGTTTTCGCCAGTAAGTTCACTCAACGCCGAATGAGCTGTCCGTAGTAACAAATTCCCGAATGCACACTGTATCTTTACAAATCTTTACCGCAATCAAAGCACTGAAGAACAAAAAAGCGGTTGGACTTGGCGGTCTTCACGCAGAGCTCTTACGAATAGCTCCAGCAACATCAAATGAGAGTTTGGGAAACAGAGAGTTTTCCTGAAGAGTGGAAAAAAGCAACGATTGTCAAGCTCCCAGAGAAAGGAGACCTTACGCAGTGCGAAAATTGGAGCCGGGGTAATAGCAAAAATCGTGCTGAACTGAATAAAAGACACATCTCGAAGAATCTTCTTGTGGGGACCACATCAACAACTTGCGGATCATCATCAAACAATGCGTTGAGTATCGATCGAAGTGGTGATATTCCAGGTGTTTATTGACTTCAACAGTGTCAATAGAGAGTTTATCTGGCTTGCTTTGAGTAGGAGGGGCATCACAGATAAATTGATTGCTATTATCAAGGCTACATATGATGGATCCGAATGTCACTTTCTGCATACAGGAAGGTTGTCAGAGGAGTTTGAAATCCAAAGTGGGGTAAGGCAAGGTGATAAGTGATGTACTGCATGCAGCTTTGTCGACTGGAAATGGAGGAATTCAGTGGACTCTGCAACCACACCTCAAACATCTGGACTGTATGCTCACTCCCTCATAGGATCATGGATCTAAATCGAATGACAACAAGGGTGGAGAGAGAAGCTAAAATTGTTGGGCTAAAAATCAATACGGCAAAAATAAAAACGATCAGCCTTGGAACTTCCTCATCTACCCAAGTAGAGATTTCTGGACAACCAGTAGAGATGGTAGAGAATTTTCAATATCTTGGGAATATTGTCTCTACTGATGGCGGGGCCGAACGAGATATAACCAGCCGAATCGGGAAAACAAAAGCTGCGTTCGGAATGCTGTCAAAAAAATGGAGACACAACAACAATCAGCCTAAAGACCAAGCTATGACTCGTCCGTTCCAATGTTGAATCCAAGCGATGCAATGGAACCCTCTCACGCAGAGAGATAAACGAGTAGGCCGACTTAGAAATACTTGGCGAAGAACGAGCGAAGAGGAATCACACAACTGGCGAAGGGTTGGAGAGAGCTGAGATACATCTCCAGAAATCGTACACAATCGTAGGAGTAGTGGAGGCCCTTTGCCCAGCAAGGAAAACATCTCGGACATAGTAGGTCCGAGGACCTAAGTAGAGGTGGACTGAAGGCGAACCTATTCTACACAATAGGTAACTAGTACTAGTGCATAGAGAGGGAACTGCATGAGGGCTTAAAAACACAAATGACTCAGGGAGCACTAATAGAGGGGTTCTTAAGAATATCAATACGCCATGCTCATTGCTATTGCAACCGATTAAAAAATCAAAACTAATAATTAAAAAATAAGCTAGTTTCATAGACATGCTGGAAATCATGTTAATATTGTTAAAAACATCGTGTTAGATAGAAACACCTCTAAAAGTCAAGTTTTTGAAACAAGTAGCTGTAGATACGTTGAAAAACCTGCAAATTTGAATTCCGATTCTATTATATTCATGTTTCTATTACAATAGATTAAAATATGATTAACATTAATATAAACAGTAGGGTTCTTTCTTACTCTGCAATTATATTGTGAAAGTTGATACATTTGATCAGTTCTTGGTTCAGAACTGTTATGGTCTCTGTACCTTTCGTTTGTTTCAATTTCCGTTGTAATTCTTGGCACATGAAAATAATGAACAATATCAATGAAATTAGTAAGTTTCCAAATGCAATGAACATGCAACAACCGACTGGAAGCAAGAATATCTGAGATGTGAAGAGAATTTCGTAATATGGAGTCTCCAGCTTTTTGTCATCGTAAAATGGCAAGTACATGTTGAAGATGAATTCTGCAAAAGGACTACTTAAAAAAACGAAATTCTGATATATACACTTAAAAAAAGAAGAATACAAACCTCTTTTTTTTGCTAATATTGCGCTGAAAAACATTCCGATACAAGAGACAAACCCAAGAAGCAAATTAAAGTTGCAAATACCTCTAGCCGATTTTGTGGTCTCTCGCAGCATATCCTTTGTTGTTTTCTCTCCATTTTCCTAATTTAAACCCATTAACTGATTTGTAATGCTCGATTTCTGTCTAATACCATTATTCCCATATACATTGAGTAAATTTCTTCTAAAAATTTATTCATTTCCTTTTTATTGCGGATTAGGGTAATTGCTCTCATGTTTGAAGACAACCACAAGACACACAAAAATAAGGTTAACACAAGGTTTGTCAGATCATTGTTCGAAAGTATGACATACAAGAATTTACAAATATTTAAAGGCACCGTAACGGTAAGAATAACATAGCATCTCCAGTGATTATCGATAAGGTAGGCGAAAAATTTTATAATTTTCGCCGTAGTTGAGAATAGTGGAAGGGTCTCCAATTTAACAGACATTTTCAAAAGTTGCTCTCTAGAGTGAAAATTACTATTAAAATGTGTCCATTAAAGTCGGCTCTTATATCACTGTCCACGAATAATTTGTAACTATCATAATTATGTGTGGAAATAAATTATTCAGGGCTCTTAATTTGTTTTTATTTGAAAATCGTAATTCGACTTCCATTAATTGGTTATGACTGGTTGGAATGTAAGAATTTAATGGGAATCCTCGATAATTACCCGTGCCTTAAAATATTTATAGAAGACACGATGACAGGTCCTTTCTTCCTTAATTAGTATGACATACCATTTTTGTACAAAAGGCATAGGTGTATTCTAACGAAATTACTACAGCTAATCGTAGGTCCTTCTTTCTTGCGTGACGCGTTGTTTTTATTCAGCGACAATAAGATATTCAAATATTCACACAGCAGAACTAAATCTTGATCCCAAGAGGCAAGAATTAAATTTTAATCTGTTATACTGTTATCCATTATCGATGATTCACATGTCATAAGGCTTACTTGTGCCGGAAGTGCATGTTTAGCTCTTTTGTATACAATATTGGGGTACGGCAGCATGAACTTCTACCTTATTCAACATCTTTGTCGGCTAAGTACTCCCTTTATCAGTTGTTCTTTTATAAATAGCTCATTGAAAATATATTCTTTTAATTATAAATTGGTTATACGGGTTCCTTTGTATTCAAACTACTCCGTCACAAAGTATAACTCAATATTGTTGACGAAGACAGAAGTCCTGATATTTTGTTGAAGTAGTAAGACGGCAACTAACTACTTAATAAATTCATCCTGAGAAATATTTTGTGGCAGTGACGGTGGCGAGGTTGTGGCGCAGGGGTTAACTTTGCGGACATCTACGTAAGAGTGTCTGGGTTCAAGTCTTGGTCAATACGAAAAAACAGAAAAATATAATTTTTCTGACGTTGTTAACCTTTCGGGGGCATGATAAATCTTTGACAGTGAATAGTGAATAGAAAGTGAATCGTACCTCCGTTCAGAATAGAAAAAAGTATTATACGTGCCTCGTGCCAAGATAATAAACACGGTATATGGGGAGAATAGTTGTATACTGTTAATTAATTTATTTTTTAGAGATATTTTGATATATATGATATACATATATGGAATATAGGTTTATAAAGAGTGGTCTGTTAAGTATTTCTTGTCTTTTTGTAATGACAAGAGTTCGGGCTTAATGTATTGGCTGAGAGGTTAAACCTTTTGACAGTATTTCTACTGTATGCTATTATCTACTCCACTGAAAGGATGTGGTGAGGTGAGAAGCGAATATTCATTCCTTTATGAAAAATACCATAAATGAAGGGATATTGAGGTCAGACGTGGAGATCTGCTCATAAAGCTTTTTAAAGTGTCATCGCTGTTTTTAGATCTTAAATGAACGATAACATTGAAGTATTGAGGACACGTCGATGTCCAGGACGAACCAATTTTCTTCAAATAATCTTTCCCCTTCTACCCTTCTGATCTACCCATAGATCAGTTGCCTTCCCTCTGGCTTGGTGTACTATTTCGAACGAAAGCTTCTGCGATTGTGGGATGATAATTTGTTAGTAGATCGTAGACGTAAAATATTAACAACTATTTAATGGACACCCTATCTAAGAAATAGATCTAAAATCGTTTTAAAACTAGAATTTTTTCTGTAATAAATGGATGTACTCACATGAGTATGGGTAGTCCATCAAGTGGTGGGGAATTCACTCTTGTTGGAGTTAATGGAAATTTGACTGATATGATTCGGGTTTTACAGGCACAACACGAAGGCTTACATATCTGTCATCTAAATTCTCAAAGCCTATTTCCTAGAATCGACGAATTTAGGCACATATTCGTTAACTCTAAAATTGATGTCATCTGTGTTTCTGAAACATGGTTCCATGGAGAGGTGCCTAGTGAAGAACGTTGCGATATTTCTGATGAAATTTATTAAGTAGATCGCTTCGAGCTTTTTCGGTCTGATGGAGTCTGTTGCATAGGACATGGGTCTGCTGCAGTGTATGTAAGCAAAACTCTCAAATATAACTTTTTATGCAGGGCAAACACGGGTTGCCCTATTGATTATACTCGTATCTTTCAAGATATTATATTAGGGCATGAAAAAGTTGTGACCAGATAACTCTATTATCCTCGAACCATAATAACTTGTGGTGACTTTAATTGTAATCTCTTGGACAAACATCGTTAAACTGATTTTCTGGATCACATGAAATGGTTTAACATTATTCCTGTGAATACGTCTACCACGACCCATGCACAGCGTCGACTCTCATCGATGCAATACCATATTTGTATCCGATAAAGAAAAGGTTTTTCTTTACAGCCTTTAAAAGTTGCAAGAAGTATAGAATTCAAGTTTGCACTGAAAAATGATTTTCTTTAAGTTGCTTCTGGTTGAAAAGTCTTGAGGCCTTCGATGAATAGTTAAAACAATAACGTTTTCAATACAATTTAGATCCTGATGCTCACAGAAGCCAGTGCTTGGTTTGGAAAGAGGTATAACTCGTGTTGAAAGTTCCAGTCATCCGCAAGGATTTTAATTGGCTATCATGTTTAAAAACTATTTAAAGGTAAACTTATTGTATTGTAAAATATTTGTGTGGGTACAAATGAGAGAACTTATTCTTTTCGATACAAATCGCTTTATTCAATACAGTATCAATTAACAGTTTAATCGTTTATCTCAATACAATCTAATTTCTCAACCGCTTATATTTAATCAGCTAATCATTTAATCAGTTCTCTTAATTCACACTTCAAATTCAACTGATGAACTAACTTGCCTATCTTGGGGATAATGAAAACAATCCTTGCCATCCATCGTCCCATACAATTTCCATTTAGCTAGAAAATTTGACTCCATTCACCAATGGTTGAGTTTTTGCTATTCAAGTATCGAAATCTTCTGCTATTCGAGTATCGAAATGTTCTGCTATGTAAATATAGATGATATCGATATCACAGTACGAAAAAACATTGAAAGAAGCGAAGGCCCTTAAGAACTGTGAATGAGTTTTTATTGTATCATAGGTCCTTAGCTTTATGATAATAGGATCATACAACAGTTGATCTCTCATTCTTCCAATATGTAGTGAGTGGTAGAGCAATCGAATTTTTATACATGGAATAGACATACATAATTCTCGAAATATAGAACTAGAAAAATGTTAGGGCAATGTAGACTCTTACGGTTAAATGTTCAAATCGTAAGAAATTTCGTAACTTAGAGTTCAAGCATACGAGTATAAGAGTCGCGCATCCCTGAATTAAAAATATACCCTCAAAAACGACGATGCATCGCATAGTTAGCGCTCTAGCGTTCACTGGTCTTTAAACCATTCAAAAACCAGGAGATCTCCTAAGCTTCAGTAACAGGCTTTTGGTCGATATATATGACTCAATATAAGGTTAGTTAGACAGGCACAATGAAATGAAGATATGTCCCCCAGGTTTTACTTACATCTGCGACAATTCATCCGTAATCTTGTTCACGTTCACTGAGACTTGGCTACGGTAGGTCTAAGTTTTCAACTAGCAATAATCGCAGCTCAGTAGAACCTCATAGGTTATGATATCGCCTCTACGTTGGTTTATCCCATCCCTAAGAGGGGTAAAGACACATTCAATCTGGGTAATCTCCGGTCGATAAGTCTCCTTCCGAATATCAGTAAGGTGTTCGAAAAGGTAATCAATAGGGTTTTGACTCAGTGGGTTGAGGACAAAAATGTAGTTCCGGATAATCAATTCGCTTTTAAGGCGGGACATGATGTCATACATGCCGCGTCTTAACTGGTGTCAGATATCCAATGGAATAAAAGCAAAAACCAGTGTACTGGGGCCTGGTTGGCTTGGAAAAGGCCTTCGAAACGGTATGGTTAGATGGACTTTTCTACCGTACCAGACTGGGCATCAGTAAACCACTTTTGTATATTCTTCATAATATGCTCACTGACAGACAGTTCACAGTCGTGAAAAATGGCGATGCGACTTCTGTTGGAACATTTCACATTAAAAACGGTCTGCAACTTGATAGCTTACAGAACAGGTCCAAAAGTCGACGTCATTAACGTGACTGGGTTGACTCTTTGGCGATGCCCAATTCAGCTGATCGGCGCTGAATCGACATTTCTGGGTCTTCTTCGATAATGGCTATTTTTTCTTCATTTCGCACCAATCTCTATCTGGTTGGTGGCTTAAGATCCAAAGGAGTGTACTTACGCTCAAACTGTTCCACGGTGCGACGAATTGCCTGCACACTGAAACCATGATGACGACCGACCTCACGATGATATTCACGTTGCGTATTTCCGTACGTTCGGCAAGCATAAAACGATGCATGGTGAAATGGTAAACCTTACTGAATCTTTTGAGAGCTGGATGTTGGAAGGTTTGACACCTGCAAACTATCACTGCTATCTGGTCACCTTGTTTTTCACAGCTGTGGGCCTGTGCTCCTTCAGAGTTGATGATTATCAATTAATATTAGCAAGCTTTTCACGATGAAGTTTTGACCTCCGTCCTCAAGTAAGGTACTTGGTGAAAGTAAAAATGGCCCTGCTTTTGGTTTGCTGCATCTCTGTACTTTGCAACTAATGCGTTGATGCCATTTTGCTTCCTACGTCTTAGACTAAAGTTCAGATCAGTCTACTACCGGGCTGTAGCAATTCTAATATTTTGAGTGAAATTTGGTATTCAGTTTGCCTTTAGGTGTTTGCATATGGCTATGATGTGATTTATCTGTCTTTTGTCAATATAACTCTGACTTTCGGTTGCAGAAACATATTCACAGATCTCCACTAGCCGCCCACAGTTGTGTGTTTAGATCAGCTAGTTATAACCGCAATCAAGCTAGTTTGGTTCCTGAATTGTTAGCGGAGGTTTGGATTGCAAAGTCTCTCTGACATTAAATGCAGGCCTAGAATCGTTGTGTATTTCGTTGTGATGATAGGGTTAATGGCAGCACATAACATGCGACGCCTTTAATCTTCGCTGGCAATGCTAAGTATTGAAACTCATTTTCTTCATTTGATGCTGGCAGCATAGATCTTCCCGGTATATTTTGGAAAACTCGATCGAAAAGAGCCTTCTTTTTTTTATTATTAAGCGTTTAATGACGAACTTTGGATGGAATGTATTGAAACATTGTTCTTCTCCTTGGCTTGCAGCTCAAGGCTTCGTATATCATTTTAGTCTTCCTTTAAGGTTTTGAAAAATTTAGAAGAAATAAAGATTTTCTCAAAGATTCAAATCTCAGACGCTAACAACAATAATTCACGTGGCAACATTTTCCATTATCATCCCCGAAATTGATTTATGATTTTATTTAATCAAACTCATTAAGCCCTCGTTAGTCGAAAGCTTAACAAAAACAACAAGATTTGGGGTTGTGCTATGTGTCAAGATTTACTTTCGTCAGCTTGTGGCCATAAATAAGTTGCCACTTAACTAGTGATTAATGCCACCATCGATACGCTCAATTACTTGTACATCAAGTATAAAAATTGATTGGTTCGAAAAAAAATCCCAAATAAATAAAGATAAGTTTTATAACCCTTTTTGCAATTATTTGCAAAACCTTGGCTTTTAAAACTACAAAACTACAACATTTTGCACATTTACCAATATTCATATCGTGATTTTACGTCAAGAATGGTCGGAATAAATTTTGACAACCTAAAATTGATTGACAGTAAGTTACAACAAAAGCTTAACAATTCAATATATTATGATACGAATACAAACATTGTGTAGTTACGAGTGTTTGTATACATGGTGCCAACAAATAACCACCTGGTTGGTTGTTATCAGATAAGAGTATACGACTACAAATCTTCCGCTGTCAAAGAGATAATGCCGTGAAAAACTCTGCTGAAATCCGATAGGGATCTTTTCGTAGATAATTCAGATAGGTTCGCTTGTTTTAATTTGACATACATATGTTTACTGCTACTCATTGTGAAGCGGTTTGACAGCACAAACAAAACAAAAAAGACTTTTTCGCGTTGACATAAAAGCGCCATAAATATTGCGTATATTAATTTTATGACACGCCAGTTATAATAGGTACATAGCTCTGGATGGAATGAAGTAATTTGGAGGAACCCTTAAATTAAACTGCAGATGTAGCGGTATAAATATTAATTTAATGAGAGCAATAGATGAGGTGTGATGTTGCGATTAAATATGGCGGAATTTATGCCAATTAGAATTTATTCGTTTATGTATTAATTGAATTATTAGGCTTGAAGAACTATAGATTTAAGTACCCATCAAAAGAAGTACCGTCGTAGCTCTTATTTGCACAGAATATCTATTGACGACATGTACATAGGTATACATGATCGGGTACAACCAGAGGACTATAATACTTTAGCTGGAGAATTTTATTTCAATTTATTTGATCTGGATCTGGGCCTAAGCTAAAATGCCTCCCCAGCCCACTGTTGTTTGCTACTCGTAGTTTCTTTCAATTTCGCTGCTTTCATGCTAATTGAGGTGAGCGCCACCTGAGATCCTACTCTTCTGCTGCGTTTTTCCTTGGTAATGAATTCGAAGTCTTTCCGATTTGGAGCGCTGGTTTCCACCCGCTCTACATAATCCAGCCAATTAAGCCGATAAATCCTGAATATTTTAGATAAGTCTATGTCGCTGTACAACTCTTGCTTGGATCTTATCTTTTTCTCTCCGTCGATGCAGACGGTACGGTATATCACCAGGCTTCTCGTGCCTCTGGGTTTTAGAAGAACACTGGGATGCAAAGTCCTTCATAGAGCGCAATTTGGTTGTCAAAAAAAAAAAGTTTGTTACTCAACTGCTAAGTCAATTATACTCTGAATGATCTCTTAGGCGGTGCCGTTGTAGCCTAGGTTGACACTTTCCTTTTTATTATCTCTATAGTGGCGTTTTGTCGATGCTGTGTATCCTTTCTCGATGACAGCAGGTACTTCGTATTTTCTTTACCGCTAGACGCATCTTCACCACTTCGGCTCCAATACTTCACGAACAACTTGCTGTGTTCTGCGGATAATGTTTCAAGGACTGTCCTTCATGTAAAAGAAATCAATGTGCAAGAATGATAGTGAATCATCTTGTTAAAGGCCTCTTGTGACATTTTTTTTTAAGGGATCTGATCCGCCAATTGCGGGGGCACTGCAACATAAAATATCTCTTGTACAACAATATCAGTATTAATAACCCTAGCGAGGCTCTACTCTTTTAATGACATTGAGAATCTCTCAGGTGGATATATTGGGAATTGTCCAGGAATTCAAATTTCTCTGACTAAGCGTCGTCTTCTTAAAGCACATAAAGCACATAAGATTTAGTCCGCAGTTTCGTCGTATTCCATGCCAAGATGACATTCAGTATTCAAATAAGACCTATTTTGTGTAGGTGAGATCGAAGGTGGCAGTGCCCGGTTAGAAATCCAATCAGACTTCCGATATAATCCCTTTTGAGTTGTAGGATTTTTTTTGATTTTTTTTTTTGAAGGGTTTTAGCCTGGCGAAGCACTGGAATGTTTTCCCAATCGGATATACATATTTTGTTCTCCCAATTCTTTATTGCTGAGTTAAGTGCTGAATTCGACTTAGGGCCGCTTGGGACTTTTTCCCATTGGTTGTGAAATTTTGGAGCTTAGACTAAATATACCAGCAACCACCCCATCGTCCATCTTTGATCCATCCGTATACCGCTTAATACCTTTAAGGTTTGAGATTTGGTTTTTGTAGTTGCCTGCTTCTCGTCTTGGGTAGGCGGTAATTTACCGCGCAGATCATGCCAAGCTCAAGGATTTCTGATTCATTTGATCCATGTGATCTGAGCGCTTAATCTCCCCTGTTTGTACTAGCCTGACCGTACAGAGAATTGCCATCCTTTCTATAAAGAGATGGAGTGGCGTTAAACCAATGAAGACTTCTATAGCCGCTGTGGGGCATGTGTGCATTATGACGATAATGACGAGGCATACAAATCTTTGTAGCCATGGCAGCTTTTGTATGTCAGATTTCTCTTTTGTTTTGTTCCACCATACTACTGATGAGTATTGTATGTGATGATGAGTCCTATCATTATTGTACTTGTATATCCAATGGGTAACCTTTGGGGTTATTCCCCAGGTCTTACTATATACCATATACGACGGGAAGACCATATGGCTTTGTTCACTTTCGTAATTTTGTTATTAATAAATGAGTTCCAAGTTAGTTTTTAGATTTACTGGGGTTGCTTGAGAAATTTTCTCCAACACACCAGTCGTTTACTATCTGCATCTTATACCAAACGTCTTTAGGGTATTTACCCGTCACTACTATGACTAAGTTATCGGCATATTCCATTGTTTGATAGCCCAGATTACTAAGTTTTACTACTGTCATCAATGACCAGTGACTATAAGAACGGTGGAACACCTCCTTGTGGCAACCTTTAACGGCGGAGACAGAGATTTTAGTCTCACCGGAAGATGTGGAGATTATCCCGTTTAAGGGGGTTCCCTTGTGTGACAACCGGTCTTTTAAGCATTTTTTGGGAATTTGTTTTTTGACGCCTAATGAACAGATATAACTTTGAGATTTTTATCATTTATTTACTACAATTTCAAGTAAAAATCTTCATTAGAACGAAAGTTATACTACTCCGAAGACACCCTCCTTGAAAAACAGGATACTCACTTTTTCCACGATTTCGGCTGATTGGCTTATCAAAAAAAAAATCTGTAAGCCTAAATGCATCGAGTGACCTAGAATCATTTGAAAATATTTGCAGACTTCTAAAATTTTTTTTTTAAATTTCATGATTTTTTTTAGGTTACGAAAAAAAATTAGAAATACTCGGAATTTTAGGATGATTCTAGTTCACTCTTGCGTATCTACATATATGTTGAGTGCATACTTTTATAAGCTTAACTCGTTTAAACTTGTCTATACTTGTATAAGTGCACATTTGTATAGAAGGGTCTCAGGCCCGGCCTCCTACTACTCACCTCAGCTCTCCGAACATCTGCTTCTTCTAACTACTGTATTTTTATAGCGACTTAAAATTTAAAAAAAAAATCACTTTACCAGCATATTCTACACATATTAAGGAATCAATTTATGCAAAATAAAAATATTTTTTTCAACTCATCACATGGGGGAACCCCCTTAAGAGCAAGTCCTGTTTTATGGCGCAGAAGCATGGATTTAATCAAGAATGAATGAGGCTGCTTTGAGAGGAAAATTCTTCGGTTGATTTTTGGTCTCATCTGCATGGACAGCAAGTGGAGGAGGAGATACAACGTTGAACTGTACGGGCTGTACAGCGACATCGCGAGCTGACTGGGTCATGTAGAGCGATAGACACCAATACTCCGGTCCGAAAATTCTTCGAATCCGCCACCGATGGACAGCGCAGTAGAGGAAGACCGCGACTCCGGTAGCGCACGGAAATGGAAGGGACCTCAGCCAACTTGGCGTGTAAAACTGAAGGCAGTTAGCTAAAGTTCGAGCTGGCTGAAGACGCTTGTTGGTTGAGGCCCATGTCGATACCGGACTGTAGCGCCATCTTAGGTAAGTGAGAGACGTTAGGATGCCTCCATGAGTATCTTTGGCTATAACAGGGTAGTGATCAAAGTTAATGTTAGCCCATCGGTACGTTCCGACATCCAGAATACTGGAGCACGCCTTACGTTGATTATAATGTAATTAACTTAGTTGGTGGTAGACTGATCAGGATATCGCCAGTTCTGATGCGGGAAGCGAGTGCTTGCTACTTTGATCTTTCACCTCGAAGCGAAGTCGATAAACTTGAATCTCTTATCGAAAATGGTATCGCGCGAGCTATTATTTACAGAGTTATATCATGGGTAAATGTTTTAATTTCTTTTCTTTGTGTTAAAATAGTTCAGGATGATTTCTTTACCCGTTCATATGCCTGAACCTCAAGACTTTTTGGTTAAGTCTACTTCTTTTTACGAATCCGCGTTCAAATAGCTGCTACTTGTTCTCTCGGTAACAATCACTACAGTACGAGCATATGGTATGTTGCAGTTTCTTGGATGCCGGTTAGATCTCAGTTTAGGGCTTCGGCAGTACGTGGCTTCTTGAAGACTCTAACATTCCATACGTAATTGAAGGGCGGCTATTAATCCCTATCCGAGGGTTTTAGTTTATTCGCAATGATATCTTTTTCACGTGGCTTAATAGGTACCCTTGCTTAGGCAGCCAACCTTTTCTGGTACCGCTTAGCCAAAAAGGGGCCGGATATTTCAGAGAGTAACCTGCTTCGCTTTACCCTCATCTCTATTTCAGTACCCTTACTAGTCCAGTTTAAATATATGCTTTAGAACTAAGGTTGAAGTGTGGATATTTAGCGATCTTAAGCATCTATTGTGCCAATGCGAAGCTTGAACGAAATGAGCTAGTTAAGATCCACTTTAGACCTGGGGCGCCCAGTTCCCAGTTTAAGTAAAGTACACTACTTGTACCCACAATGATCGATACATGAACGAACTTTGTTTGTCGTGCCAAATTTAAGCATTGGGGAAATGATTTTGCCAATAAGGAAACTTTTCTGATGAGGCGAGGACAATGGTAGAAACAAAAATCATGTGGCAATGCTAATTGGGCTATGAGAGATGCCTTAAAAAGCATCTCATTGGTACCAATCTAAAGCCTAAGCGAATGTTAGTAAAGGGTAGGGTAACACCAAGTGAAGGTGAAGCCTTTAGGGAAGTGCTTGAGCCTGAACATACATAACACACATCACATTTTGGTCTGTTTTAGTGTCTTTAAGACAAATTCGACATATGCTCGATTAAGAAAGACCCATTTTCTTGTGATGGTAAGCAATGACCAGGAAGGAATCCAGTTAACGTATTGGCTTTTCACATGTTTGCCAGATGTTTCATTGCCAATGTTGGTTCGGCGAGTTTACTCCTTAAACTGAAAGTGAAATAGCTTGAGACCCTTAACGGCTGCTTGTGTATCTGACATAATATTGATGTGTTATCTTCAGAGGTTTCTTCTGATGAGCTCCATGGCAGAGATCTCACATATAACTTAAGTCAAAGGCTTGAAAGATAGAACTTGCAATGATTCGAACAGTTCGTAGTTGAGATCGTCAGTATACCATTGGATAGATGTACTGTTACAGGGTTTTTAAATTGATTCCAATAACTGCGGACATTCCCAAAGGTGTGATTGATTGGATTTTTTTTTGGTTTTAAATCAGAAATGTGAGAATAGCGTAAATATACTTTCAAGGATCTTCGTGGATCCAACTACTTGCATGTATTTCCTATTGCATAGAAAATGAAGCTTAATGTAAGGTCAAGTGCACCAAGTGGGCACTGTATATGTAATATCGCCTTGCTTGATACCATCCAAACTATACTACTAAAACCTCCCCTTCATAAATTTCATAACGACTTGAAAGAAATTGATCTCCGTACGATTAGATTACACTTTGAACAAATCCAAACACACCTAAGCTCCAAAATCCATTCCAATGAAAGGTAATTCTATTTTATTTTACGACGGTAGGTATACCACTTTACCAAATGCCGCATTTAGACTTCAGACTTTTAAGTTACTCTGTTCACAAATTAATAATTATTTAACGCGCCATAATCGTAAAACAAAGGCAAGTGCAGTGATACTTGTTATACTATCTATCACAAGTTCCTGAATCTTATCTAGCTTCGCCTAACAGAATATTTAAGCAACTCTCAATTTTTGTTGGTTTTTCAGATAATAAACTAATAATGTCTTGTAAAAGAATACCTTGTACGTATATTACTCCTTGAGTGCCAATATTTCTAGATAACAACCTCCATTCAACGAAAGAGAACTAAATACCATATTGCGCATCTTTAGCAGTAACTTGTCAGACTTTTCATCTATATATGCATGCACAGGCAACAACATCGTCATAATGTCAAATATTTTCCGTATGACTCCCCAAACAAGTTTTTAGTAAAAAAAAAAGCACAAAACCACAAAAACAAAAAACAATTCATAGTAAAGTACAATTTGTAAACAAAAATACAGAAAAAAAGACACAATTTAGCAGGCCAGCAGTGCATGTCCACATATTACGAGTACGAGTAGTGGTGGATAGGTAACAAGTTATCAACCAGTTGTTAATTTTACCATTTGGTTACCACAAACTGTTAGTATCTCCAAGACACCTCTGTCAGTCGTGCGTTTCACCTGTCCGCTAAACCGAATTTTAAGATCGAATCCGATATATCGATACTTAAACTGGTGATCGTACTGTACCTGTGCCACTACCAAAACAACTTCGACGCGATACTATAAGGCTTCCTTAAGTTCGTCCCTCAGATTCGATATACGAGTATGTATGTACATATTCGTACTACGATACAAATAATTTATCGTGCTCAGAATGTAGAGTTTTCAGCAATCAAGATTGTGATAGATTGATTAGGTTCATTTGGAATTAGGTTTGCATTGCCATCACAACGGCGTAGGTATGTATCCGTTGGTGGAAACCCTTCTCTAATGTAAAGATTCATTTTGTGTTATCTTATCATTTTGGTAACAAGTGATTGCTATCTAAAAGTTTCGGTTGTATTGGCCGGATTTTATAAGTGTGACCATTCGTGTGAGAGAGGTATATTTTGTGAGAGATTGAAGACCCTCGCAACAGTATACGAGTACAACCCGCCGACGATAAGATACGCAGCTCCTACCTTCCCAGTATCAACAGGGATACTTATCGATTCTAAACGGTTGTGTTTTTTTTTTTTTTGATTTTCAATCTTACTATGCGATCGGATTCATTCGAAAGGAATTCTACTTCTTGAAACGAAGAAAGTTATTTCTTTATGTTTCTTCTGTTCGCTTAGTGTATTCATTTGAGTTAAGAAACTTAAAAGTGTCTCCAAAAATGTCCGGTTACCTGAGCGTCCTTTGCACTGTTTTTCTCCTAAGTGGTACGCGATTGATCTTCTGTTTGTTTTTTTTTTGAATCAATTTATCTAAAAATTGTTATTTGTTTATTATAGTGTCATTTGTAAGTTGCCTAACGAATGCAACATCACCGAAGGCAAATCCAACTGCCACAGATAGTGTTCAACGTCCTCAACAAAGTTCTTTGGATAAATATCTACGAACGCAGCGATCTTTTGTCATTGTAAGCGCAGCGGATACCCTTGATGCATTGCAAGATAGTTCTGAATTACAAAATATTACATCGGATAATTATCCGTTGCCATATCCAATCAAGAAAGTCATTATGCGGTAAGTTTGTTATCTATTTTGTTTCTTATTAAACGTTACATTATGAGGTGATATTTTGAATGTCTATGCCAGTTTGGGAGGTGACATAGCTATCTGTATAAGGTTAAAAATGTACGGTTATCCACGTTTTCAAATAACCAAAAAACATCGATACTACAATCAATTTAGCTATTTTTAAAGTAAATATTAACTGTGACGCAAGACTTTTTAAAAGCAGTAAACCTTTCTCAGTCATATGAAGTGTAAAGTATACGAAAGAAGTTCAAAGACACATTTAATTCAAATCTCCATTCCTCGGTAAACTTCTCCATACAAGCATAAAACCAAGCAATTTTCTGTAAGATGCAATTCTAGAGTACTTTTCGTATTTCCATATTCAAAAAGGAAACAGATAATCTCTGCAAATGTCAAGTCTACTTTAAGGTTTTTGACCGATTGCGATCATATTTTCATTGCCAAACTCTTTTTTATTCGCTAATGGGCCACTGGGGTGACTCTCTTTGGGAAACATTCAAACTCAAATATGGCTGAATGCGACTACTGCGCACTACACATTCGCCACTTTGCTTTGCGCCTGATTGCTGTTGTATTGATTTTAAGATTTCGTACCAAAATGAGATTCAGCCGGTTTTTTGTTTTTAATAAAACAGAGATACCAATGTACTTTGGTTTAGAATGTTTGCAGGTTATAATGACTAGCAAATAAAGAGCTCGGCAGGGCATTCCATAAGCGAGTTGTACAGCTTAGAAAAGAATTACGATATATCAACGTACGTCTGAAAGTGAACATAAGGGTAAACTGAGTAGCATTCATAGCGAGACTATGTTATAATGACTAGCAAATAAAGAGCTCGGCAGGGCATTCCATAAGCGAGTGTACAACTTAGAAAAGAATTACGATATTTCAACGTACGTCTGAAAGTGAACATAAGGGTAAACTGAGTAGCATTCATAGCGAGACTGATGATGTTACGATTAAAGGTTTGAAGGGGCGGATTGATACTGGCAATTTCAGTGGAGCACTGGGTGAACAATGGGTGAGATAGAAAACGTTTCGTCGGTGCTCGAGCTTGCGAATTGATATTTTGTGATATTTGCATCGCTAATGAGTCTAATCGCCAGCGCAAGGGATTTTGTATACCCTTAATATGTTTTCACATAGCGTGGGTGAGGGGAAATTAGGTAGGGAAAAAAGAGAGATACCAATGTGCGTTGGTTTTAAATGTTTGCAAGTTATAGTGACTAGGGCAATCCATAAACGAGTTGTACGGCTTAGGAAAAACTGTGTAATATTGTCATCACCTATGAGTTTGTGTCTTAGGAGCACTGACTAGATGTTAGCATTGTACTCCAATTTCGGGCGGATAAATTCTTTATATGTTGAGGACAGATCAGAGGGGGTGAAATATTTCTTACACCGCTTGAGGAAACCTAAACATTTCGCCGCATTTTTGGCGACATCTAATATGTGGTCATTCCTACGTAAGTTGTCATCTTTGAAGCACGTATGAAGAATGGAAAGTTTTTCGATTTCGACGGTGCAAGTGGCATTCATGGATAATGGCTGGGTATTTAGATTTGGTGATGCTGTTTATATCGGAATTTAATGAGCTTAGCTAGCATACGTTGCCGTTCCGGTTCTACAGCCGAAGAGCAAGGTCATGAATTCGGAAACGAATATGAAAAACAGAGAGTACTGTCGTCAGCAAAGGAAGATATTGGATTAAAACTTGCAGACAGGAGATCATTCATTGAAGAGTGTCGAAACAGAACGGAGTCCTGGGGCACACCAGTATTTATTTTGGGAATATCAAACTTGAAACCATCCAAGACAATTTGAATTAATGGTTCCGAAAAGTAGTTTATAATCCATTGAAGAAGAGAGTCGTCGATCACAAATTCATGCAGTTTCGACAAAAGGGCTTGATGCCAAACTCTGTAAAAATGCCTCAAGTGCAATCTTGCTTTCGCCAGATTTTCCGTGAAACATGCCATCAAATCACCAGTGGACCTGTTGCTACGAAAACCATTTTGCTGATCATTGAGAAGTTTTCGTGAGCTGACGATTTATCAGTGTTTCCATGACCTTGGAAAGGAGGGACGTAAGGGCAGTGGATCTGTATGAGGAGAGAAAAGAAGGTTCGCCTGTTTTAGGGACGGGTTGAACAAGTCCTGTTTTCCATCTACTCGGAAAAAGCCCCAAGGAGTAGGAGTGATGAAAAAGCTTACGCAGTTTTGGTATCGTGGATTTGCACTATCTGGACCAGTGGATTTGTGAATGTTTAGATCTGTAAGTAATCTTGCTACTACACGAGTACGAAAGTGGATTCGTCCCATTGAAGATTCAACGTACTTAAGTGTAGGCAGAGACAAGGCACAATCTGATGTTGAGATGGCCACAAAGTGTGCAGCATGCATATGGGACTTGTCTAAAGAGCTGACCGCTGTAACCTAATTTTAAATGAGAGGTAGGTTTTCTAATGTTTTTGATGAAAAATCAAACGTTTTTACTACCTTTTTGGTCGTATTTAAATTTCACAGACTTAAGAAAGACGTTGCAGTCATTTCTGGCTCATTTGAGTCAGTTTTCATCTGTTGGTTCGGTCTTGTAGGATCCTAACCCTAGCAGCCTCTGTTTGGAAATATCTTTTATGTAATAATGTATTGTAATCATTTAACTCCAATTTCAATTGATCCAAAAGTTATAAACTAACAAACATCATCCATTTACCCTATTTTGTTTTTTCGTGTTAAATATCTGCAATATTACTGTTCTTGCTCTCGTTAATAATTACTGCACTCAAATCTTGTATACTTTGCATTGTATAACAGTTGAAAACTTTACTCATTTCTGTAAATTAAATGCCTTTTCTCGTTCACCTGGATTAGAATTCGCAAGCAAATAAGTACTAATAAAATAAATATTGTTAAATTTAATACATTTTTTGGTCTATTAATTTTCGTCGTTCGGCTTTCTGCTATTTCTCCTCTGGGTTCTGGTCCTTTGATTTAATTTAACCTTTTAATTCCCAAACAGCCTCTTTACATCTCCAGGCGTACCACGCGTTTTATTTGGCTTAATACACCTGATCCGATGAGTGATATATGGTATGATCTCATTCCAAAAAGAATAGTGTTTGTGATTATATCAGCAGCGTCATCCAGGGTGTTATCGAGGAAACATAACGAGCAGTTATAATTCCTAAAGAAGCTGTTAACTCCGCTCCAATTAGCTTTCTCGTATTGCGATAACGTTATTATAGAAATCTTTTCTTTAACTGTGTGCTCAGTCCACAAGAAACTTGCCGATACGACATAGTAGTCCGATGACCCTAGAGGCACACCGACCTTGTACTTATCGAAGTGAGAAGTGAAAAATAAGTCCAGGGTGTTGACGGTATGACTACCAACGTCTGGTATTCGCGTGGGCTCTGTCTAGAATATCGAAGCCGCCCAGAATTGTGTATATCGAAATCGATGCAGTAAACATTTCAGTATGAGGATACTGGGATATAGTTCTTTGTATGGAGTCAGCGCATCGAGCCCGTTAATGGTCAAATTGTTGTCCAGTTTGTGGCTTCTATAAATAAAGCAGTATTTGAGAATTTGTAGATGGAATTTTTACCACATGAAATTGAATTCCGGACTGGAATAGGGATTGTATTGTGGTGTAGTTACGCTCGTAAATGGCGACAGAAGAATAATGACTCTAGTTCCTAATCAGGTAGCTCGAGATCTGAGTGATTAGAGAGGTATTTGCGACGATATACCTGTGTTACGCTAAGTGCCAAAACAGCTGGCCTATATTTATAGACATAGACGTACGCAGAGAACTGATTATTTCTTAGCCCGCGTATATTTCCTACATCCACTCTGATGACATTTCCCGTGTCATAACTTTAAATAGATACAAAAAACAAAAAACACCGACGATGCTAAGCAAAGCTGTGAAGTGAAAAGTCTGACGTTGGTTTATCAAATCAAATTGTGTAGAACAAGGGATGAATTATGATGCGCTATAAAGATTTAATTAAAGAAATTCACGTAGAGATGTTATTGTATCTTTCTAAAGTGTATTTCCAATTATAAGCTGCATTTAATTTACACTTTTCCCTTTCGATATAATTAAATTTAGTCGGGCTAGCCTGAGTTAGATCTTTTTTTTTATTTCTTGTCTCGGCGTTCTGGCTCCAATTAGTTAGAGCAAGCCGTCTTGCATTGCCGACTGCTTGATCTTCGACCCTAAAGTTTAGCATCTTTCTGGCTGGACCACTACTGTCCATCTAGGTGCCGTCAAGTCACTATTGTTGACAGATTGGACAAATACCCTGGGCCTTCTTGCCCAAAAATTTGGTACATTTCTGGAAGGGTTTGACGGTTTTACTTTTAAATGGTGTATCGTATTACTTTATTGAAGGATCCCGAAGGATTGGCTATACCTTTCTAAAGCTCCCTCTAATAAATACTGTACAGTGCGGTTTTGAAGTCAATGAAGTTAGCATTATGCGGTAAGGAATGGAGAATTATAGAGTTTAAATAATTACCACTACCGTAGGGTCTATTTTACGGGCAAAATTATCCAAGACGTCTACATAAGTATTTTGAAACTTGCCTCTCAGTAAAGTTAGATCTATGGCATTAACCCAGGTGTTTGTTAATATCTGAGCGAATCCCTTACTACAGTTTGCTGCATAGATATCCTTGAATTGTACTACATATTAGTAAAACCGGTATCATGCTGATATTTTCCGTTTTTCATCGAGACTCCTCCCTCCATACTGGCAATATTAACATATTTTGCTAATTTTTATAGGAGGTCCGAGTAATAGAATGAATTTCTGATCCTGATGCAATTACAGATAAAGAACGGTTTATAGTTGTTTTTTAATAATAAGTTCAATAATATATCAATAACAAGATTTACATTATAAAAAATACAAATAAATAACATGTACCCACATTTTGGTATTTTTTACTTTTAATTCTTAAACAAAAAACACGTTTACTTTCACAGAAATTATCTGGATCTTTTTGTTTTTTTATTTTTAAATTTGGCAAAAAAAAATATTGATGCGATTTAATTAAGTGGACACGAGAATTGCTGATATTCTTGTATCCAGTTTAGGTTTATGATGAATCAGGAAATCCAAACAAACCTGTTCTGTGCTGTTCTCCCAAAAAATAAAAAAAAACATTTCATGTACCTAAGAGCGAAGATCTGGATACTTTGCAATCCATGAGAAGTGTCAGGAAATATACCTACATATGCTAGATTCCAAATGGTAATATTAATTGAAATTAATTAAAACCAGTGCCCAAAAAAGGAGGATTTCTCCGGTTTGCCATTTTTTTCGGAGAAAATCGCTGTATTAAGTAGAACAGGTTCAATTATAGTCGATTTGCGAAAAAAAAATCAACGTTTACTTTATAATTTTTTAATTAATCTAAATTCATTATTTCTTCAACCTTTTAAAGGTAAAATGACTGCTTTTGCTGATGATGCGGTTCTCTCTTATTCTCTTACTGACTTTTATCTAAGTCTTTCCTGTGATATAAATAATAATTTAGATGTCTTGCGAATGTGGTTCAAGGGACATATTATAGATTGGTGATCAAAAATAAAACGAAATTTATATATAAATAATACATTACGTGATGATTTTCCCTTTACTGTTATTCCCCCATTTGCTTAGCATTTCCATTGTCATGCCATCATAATAATATAATTTGTAATGAAGTCTGCTTCCAAATGGAATGCGTTGATCAATTTGCATACTTGGGCATTATACTGTATCATAAACTTAGTTTAAAGGACCATCCTTTCTACCTTAAGCAGTATTTAAATAAAGTTGCCAGACAGTTTTATCATCATGCCAGTACTGCAGTTTGCCTGTCTTGAAGTTAGTAAATAATGCTTTACTGAAATCAAAACTTCAGTACGGCATATCCAGCTTTGAACTTTTCAGAAATCCCGGAATTTATACGGTTACAAAGTTTTAAAAATATATTTGCAAATTTCTCCATTTTTCATGAAAATTACAGTTCACAACTGAATGTTAGAAACTTTGTGACAATACCAGGGATCCAAAAATCACATTTTTCCCGGTTTTATTTTGTCACTGCATCTCGTGATTATAATCTTTTTTCCGGAAAATCTTAGATCGCAGAGAGTGAAAACAGTATATTTAAGTGCAATAAAAAATCGCAAGACAAAAGTCTTGACTACCACACAATACTCGTAGATGCTCGTTTGTTACCAGTTTCGTAATATAAACTTTGGATAGTATACTTTTTGTATAACTTTGCCACACTTTTAAATTTTCTTGCTTGCCTTTTTATGTTTGTATTTTGCTGTCTGTTTTTATGCTAAAATGTATAACTGTCCCCATCAACAGTTCTACAGTATTTAATTAATCTAGATAGGTACAGTCGATTCTTGTCCGTAAGACAACTATATCTTAAAATTTCATACATTAATTATAAGCTTTTGAATTTTATTTTATGAAATTTATTTAATATAAAGAATACAATTTTGTAATAAGTAATGAAATAATAAATAAATAAAAAAAAAATATTATATACTTGCTTATAATGGGCTGGACAGCCATCTTGTTTATAACACATGCATGCATATATATTAAGTGGCACGTCTTCCAATAAATTTGGTAAGTGGTTCTCCAAAAAATTTAAATAAAACTCCGCATTCACATTCTGCGGCAGCTCGAATGGCCCAATAATTCTAACATTCAAAATTCCCGTTCACATTTTTACTTTAAGACGGTACTGTGATCTATCTTCCCGCATCAAATGTGGATTTTCCACGTGCCACTCTTGCAAATTGTGGAGGTTCATGTAACCGTACCTTTTAAAAGTTGATTCGTCCGAACATAGAATTTTTTCGAAGAATCTCGGATCTTCTCTGAACCTCTGCACCATTGTTTGACAAAATTGGACTCTTTCTGGATAATCTCGGGGTAGCAGACTTTGGACTCGCTGTACATGGTACGGATGTGATGTACTTTTGGGTACTCCTATGCTTTCTTCAGTTGCACGTACTGAAGTGCTAGAGTCTTGTGCGACTGCTTGTAAGACTTCGTTCTCGTAGGGCATGACGGGTCTTCCCTCATTAACAATTAGAAAGTGACCCTCTGAGAATGACCGGTGCACATTTACAAACACGATGATCCGGATGACGCTAAGCATTTGGGTATCTCCCATGATAAAGTCTGGCTGCAGCACTAGCATTACACCTGCATTCCCTATAAATGAGATGCAAGTTAGCATGATGGCATTCGCAATACATAATCACGGGATCAACGATCAACACTAGTCCAGAAGAAATCCAGGTTCGACAGAAACGGTCAGATAGCAAATCAAAGTCTCAATGCAATGAAGTCCAATAAAGAAAGCCAAAATTGTAAGCACGAAATCAACACGAATACAGAATAATGCGCTGTAAGTGAAGGAGCGTAACGTATGGCAGTATTGCACGATGTGCCTATGCGTCGCTACTTAACAAGAGGGGCATCCCTATCTGTTTCACTCACACTAGTCGAAATGGAGTGCTTATCCGTCTAATTCACGGCGTCACTGCCTATCTCGCTCACACTTGCTACTAATTTTAACCTACGAGTATTAAAAAGAATTAACTATGAATCAGGTTTCTTTAACGAAATATATTTTTTGTCCTCAATTAAGCGTTAGTCTATCAAGTGTCATACCATCTTTTAAAGTTACTTGCCAAAATGGCATAGTACAGTCAAAATCGATATAGTTATGTTTCAATTTTGGACCGTAATTTACAGAAGAGTTACTCAGGGTTACGTGACAAAAAAAAATCGAAGAAAAGTAAAGATTTGCGGTCACAACACTTGAAAGATCGTCACAGGCTGCCAGATTTCTCAATTATTTTTTTGAGTGCCAATAATTTTAAAAGTACATGACTTAGATTTTTTTTATTATTTTGTGATAACCGACACCACTTGACCTATCACCGGTTTCCGGCTTGACGTTGATTTTTGGGACACCCTGTATATGCACATATAGTAACGTATTCTTTACATTATGAGTTGAAACTTGTTACGATTTAGCAATTACTATATTCTATTGGAAACCCGATACGAGAATGCACTTTATTCCCATATCTTTCCTGCTCAGAATTTGTACAAAACTACATAGTTCTGAATATGTATAGCCCAAGTCAAACTCGTACCCGTATTCAAGCAACAGTGAGAACTTCGATACGATACTTTAATCGAAAAATCCAATTGGTCCTTGTTTGTGGAATGGTAAGTGCAGGGACATAAGTCCCCGGGAGATAAGTCCCAACTTTTACTTTTACTTTAACTTATGTCCCACTTAAGTGAGATATAAGTCCCAAATTCGATTTGGGTGTTATGTCCCACACCATCGGGATATAAGTTCCAACATTTTTGGGACATAAGTCCCAAATTTTCGGAGAGATAATATTTAGCAAAACGTAGTGGATTTCCATTAGACCTCCAATCCCTTTTCTCCACTATACTCGTACCTACAATTATTCATAATAATTTAGAAAATGAAACACACAATTTGATAGATAATACTATAATAATCATTTATTATTTAATATAACAAAAACTGAACAAGCAAAACATTTCAATATAATCTAACTAAATAATTAAAAAAACAATAAAACGCCAACAAATCGGCAAAGTTCATAAAGCCACATAAGGCCAATTTGGCTTTATGTCATTTTCCACTGTATATCTGATTTTTACCGGATTGACGTATTGTCTACAAAAAGGACGGCAATATTTCATTCAATGACTAGTGTACTATACGCCGCATAGCAGCGCCCTGAGCACCTGCGTGAGAGCCGAAGACCATCCGACGTATGAGTCGAAGAGACGCCCATAGTGTGAAATCTTTGTAACTGTAACCCTCAACTGGCAGGTAGGCACCTATAAGCGAGTCTGGCACCTAGTTTAGCCGTAGTTCGATGGTACAAACTTCTTTGCCGTCTGAAGAAGGAATCCTCAAAGATGTTAAAATTGTTTTTGTTTGAAGTGTGGTGAACGCGGGTTTTTGGGTTGACTTGGTGGCTGGTTCCTGTGCAGGTTTAGTTGATTGTGATTTTTTTTGTAGCGGTAAATAGAGTGGCTACTTGGGCTAAACTGAGTCTAGGTGATATTTTCCTTGCTGCTGTGCCTTTATGTGGGACATAAGCCCCAAACAAGAATATGGGACTCCCAAATCGAAATAGGGCTTATGTCTCACTTAAGTGGGGACATAAGGTCCAACATTTTTGCACCGAATGGTATAGGTCAAAAGCAATGTGTCTACAAGTATTTAATAGAAGTCGCAAAGAAATTTGTCAATGATCAATTAATCAATTACTTCTGTTTATGAGACCATGGAAGAATCATTGTTGCAAATCGTTGTTTTCATAGGCAAGGAAGGCAACTAACAATCGAGTTCCTTTCTCTAGTAACCAAGGAAGCGCAAGAGTGGACGGGTGGATCTTATCAAAAGACTGTTTTTTTAATGATTCTATAAAAGGGTCGTATAAAAGTGTATAAACACCGTTGTCCCTGCCTGTAAGCAAAACTATAGCAAACTCCAGCATTGAGTGGAGGAATTGGCTGTTATAGGCTCTTGTCCATCTTTTTCTATTATACCACCGAGTTTCCATGTCCTTCTATGATAAGATAAATGTTAGCTATACGTTTAAGAATCATACATTTGGATTTATTAACATTTAATTTAAACTTGCTAACCCTAAGCCAAGTATTTAACTTGAGTAAGTCCTCTTGTATCTTGCGCTCATAATCATCCATATATTTCGTCCATATAAATAATACTGCTTCATCAGCAGATAGGGCAAGTTGGACATGATCAAGTTGTCGATACTAGTAGATGTCGTTTATATACATATATAATAAAGAGCAAGGCACCGAGAATTGAACATTGTGGTTATTCAAAGATAGGGTGACCAGATCTATCATCAAGAAAAAGAGGACACCCACAAAAACCTCAAAAAAAAAACAAATATATATTTTTTGGTTTATTGGAATAAAAAAAAAACTTCATAACGCGCGTTACTTAACAAAAGAAAGCACTAAACAAACAACAAAAATAATAACTTCATAACATCTATCAGTTATTTAACATGAAAGTTACTTTAGGTAGTAACATTTCTCATATCACAAATATTGTTTTTTTTTTTAAAGTACTATTCGAGTAGGTACAATTTTAGTTTTGATTGTATATATTTGTCATTGGATCTTATTTTATTTAAAATGTCGGGGTCTTGAAAATATAGTTGTAAAATTCAGTACAAGACATATTTGCACTGTCAGGCGAAAGGATGCGTTCAATAAATAATAAGAAGACATAACAGATGGCGTTGTGATTTAGGAATGAGTAAATTCAAAGTTCAACTTTTTGTAGTGAAAATATATTTAAGGCAGCGTTCACACCAAAATAAATTTTTTATTGCGATTTTCTTTCACTGAAAAATTTTGAAAGTTGAAAATCCTGAAAAAGAGAACAAATCGCTAATTTTTTGAAAAAGATACCGGACAAAAGTTTTTTAGGTCCAAAAGAGGACGCCTGGTCAGCCTATTCAAAGATCCTTTCATTACTGTTAGATTGAGCCTTGTTCGCTGGGACCTCCCTCTTAGAAATTATGCTTTGGTTAAACTTCAACTTTGAAGTTGAGACAGTAAAATACTTCGATTAATCATCTCAAACGCTCTCTTGAAGTCTAAAAACACAGCAATTACACAGTTTTTGTCGGTCAGCTCAACTTTCCAAGAGATAAGAATGCTGTTTAGGGCTGGCTCGCACAAGTGGTTTTTTTGGAACCCCTCTTAGGTTTCGAGACTTCGAAAGTTCTTTTTCTCAAGGAGTAATTATTGACTCCTTCCATGGCTCCGGAAATGACTTGGTTTTAAATGATTGATTTATCAGTCGGATGAAGACAGGGCCGACTACATTCATCGCATCGATCAGCGTATCAAAACGGATGTGATTAAAGTAGTTTTTCTGATTCAGTAATCGTAGCACCTGCCTTATAGATTGAAAATATACGATTTGGAAGTGGAAGGTTGTATTTGTGTGAATTATACTTAGCCTATTGAATGATTAATTTGCACAACATTTTGGACAAAAAACTCGTTAAACTCATTTGCTCGTAACCTTTTACGCACACTTCGTTAAAATATATGTAGGTCCTTTATTGAACTACTTGCTTGCACGTATTTTTTTATGGCCGGCAGCTCTTTCGATTTGTTTTTTGATATTAGAATTATTAGCTTGAACTATCTCTGCCTTATAATGGTTTCTAACAGCGCTATAATTATTCCTACTGACTTCGTTTTGGGACGTTCTAAATTCTTGATCATTATTTTCCGAAGAGACCAGCTATGTAATCTATCGTTCTACCGGTTATTTAAGCTGCCCCGTAAGAACTTTGTGTGGATTTGGGTTTTCAAATTACACTGATTACACTTGGATTCTCATATTGAGAGTTCGACTAAGTTGTTTTAAAATTTCAAGCTGATTTGAAAACGAGGCTCTGTTGTATTTCAGGCACTAGTTTCTTTGCTTAATCTTGATAATTGATAATCGTTGGTACGTCTATTGTGTAACTTCTGAACGACTTAACTGATTGAGGTCATACGGTATGGTTCGTACGTAAAAGCAGAACGACAGAACAGAGCTCTCGAAAATTCAATGCACCCAGACTTGAAATGAAACGAGATTAGTTATTACTCGTAGAAGTATTATGGGAAATATTATACCACAATAAACGGAAAGTTCAAAAGAGAGAATATTTTATTGCCACGAATTCCAATAATACCCACCGTCGCACCAACTCAGTTCATACATTTACGATTTCCCATACGTTTAACCTTTACGACGACCATAAATAAGTCCCAAGGATAAACAAAAATATGCGGATTGTATCTAGAAAATGCATGTTTTTCTCACAGACAAGTATACCATATATAGCGTGTTGGTAATTTTCATCAAACCGTTTTTCTGATGGGCTAACAAAAAATATGGTTCAAAATGTAGCGTTAAGATAAACTCAAAATAAATAATATATCATTAATCAACATTTATTACATTATAATATGTTTAAAGTTTCATACTTATATAAAAATGTTTATAATATAAAATACACGTATTTATTGTTAACATATTTTGCATGTTAAATAGAAATCATTAGAGTGAGAATGGTAGCAATTTGAACTTTCGTTTCCAATATATTTTTTTTATCAAAATATTAATGTGAGATTTTCATTTATACAGATTTGATATTTTCAATCTACAGTTTTTGAAGTTACTTTTAAAAATGTCAACATTGACGTCTCATATTTGAATCTGAGATTTTACTTTCAAAATTCAATGCATGAACTTTAGACATCAAGCAGTTTGTTTTTCTATACTTAAATACTCGTAAACTGCAGTTTTCGCGCTACTTCGATCGGTCCGCTTGCCTATCCTCCATCTTCTTTCCAGACTTTCTTAAACAGGGACTGTAACCAAATCAGACTCATTGCGCCAGGGTAGAACAAAGTTTGTCGGGCCAGCTAGTTTCCTTTTCTAAAATCTCTCTTTGAATACAGAGATGTTGTTTCATGGTCACTTATTTTAATTCAGGACTTGTTTTGGCAACCGGTGTGTATGGATTTTTTATAATATGTTATAAGGTAAAGTGGTATGTGTGTTTAATGTGTGCGACTTTTAGGGTCCGTTGCAAGTACAGTTTGTTTTTTCTAGGAATTTCTATATCATGCTGTTGACCGTTTAAATTCGTACTATTTTCCTTTACGAGTTCAAACTGGGACAAAAGGCGTCTCTGGCAGCCAAAAACATAAGTGACGCATTATAGAATATAGCGTTGAACGAACACACCATTCGGCGTTGGTTTGATAAGTTTCGTTTAGGAGATCTAAGCCTCGAAAACGAACCGCGTGGGAAACTGGAAACGGTAATTGACGACGCCATTTTACGAGAAACGGTGGATGCAGACCCAACAAAAATGGTGCGGGGCATTGCACACAACATGGGAGTATCCCCCATGCCATAGTGTCTGATTTTTAACGTAAACCACCTGTCATGGAGACTTATGATTACGGGATGCCCATACATCCATGGGGGCAAGGATACGCCTTGCCATCGCTCTGCCGCCTTCCTGAGATACCAAATCGGAACTGTGTTGCCGGCACAAGTTCCACACTTGGTATGAGTTGAGGCCGACCTAAAACCTCTTTCTGCTCTTAGGGTCGTAGCACCCAGTGCTTATTGCAACTCTACATTGGGTCAACCAAAGGAAGACCCTTCCCGCGACTTTGGGTTTAAACCACAGTCACCATGACGCTCCCACAAAGGGGCCTACTTCTTCAAGTCAGCCCCGGACCAAGATCCGGGGGGCTCCTGACTCCCATGGTACCGTGATTTAAGTCCTGGTAGGGACTACCGGTGGTCCAGCCGCCAACAAGACCTATGACCGGCAACTTGTGACTGATCGAATCGTAGCAAGCTTCGGTAGCGTCATCTGAAGATGTTTACGATAAGACCAGTACTTTGCTCTGCCCCGGTTTATTATTAGACAACGTCATTGATGGGAGAAGCCTTGATAATTGGGCGGGGGCCCGGTATCCCCCATGACAATAAGTCGACACCTATCTCAAATAGGAAAAGTGAAAAAACTCGACACGTGGGTACCCCATGAAAGGAACGAGGTCCAAAAACTACGCCGTTTAGAAACCTGTGCATCACTGAATCTAAGGCACCGTTCTTGCACCGTATAATCACATGTGATGAAAAGTGGATTTTGTATGACAACCGTAAAAGATCTGGGCAGTGGTTGGATGCAGAAGAAAATCCAAAGCACACCCCCAAACTTGGTCTTTACCCAAAAAAGGTTATGGTGAATAATGGACCTTGAGTCACGGTGGAAGAAGGTTATAGATGTCAATGGTTCATATTTTGACTAAAAAAAATTTTATAAAAAATAAATATTGACTCTTAATTTTTTACAAAAAAATCGGACATCTCATGTGGTACAACCTAATACATAGCCAATTAGCATTTTGCTAACGTCTTTTATTCTTGTGAGCTCAGTAATGCTTTGTCTACATATGTTTTCATCGAATCAATCAATATTTACATATACAGCCGCCAATAATGAACTGCTGATTTGATGGCACTAGCTCTTCTAACCGTTCTTTGAAAGCCTCGCTAAACACTCTCACTGGTGGGTTGCGTAACCGTTAGATTTCAGCGAGGTGACTACGAAGAAAAGTTTTTTTAACCTATGTGACTTGGAAATTACTTCTTACATAGATACAAAGCTCAGCAGTATGCATTGACTCGCTGTTACATCTAAAGGGAGTATGGTAATCCACCAAGTGAATCTCGTCGTCGTCTATTTCGCTGTAACATGTATCTCAGAAAACACCATATAATCAAACTCGAGATTTCGGCTCAGTTTTAAATACACAACGTGAATTTTGTCGTGAGGTCGGTCGTCATTATGGCCTCAGTATGCAGACAATTCGTCGCACCGTGGAAAAGTTTGAGCGTGAGTACACTCTTTTGAATTTTAGGCCACCAACCAGATAGAGATTGATGCGAAATGAAGAAAACATAGCTGCCGTAGCGGCCAGTATCGAAGAAGACCCAGAAATGTCGAATCCGGGCCGATCAGCTGAATTAGACATCGGCAGAGATTCAATCCGGCTTATTTTACGGTTGGATTTGGGCCTACATTCGTATAAAGTTGTGCTGACGCAAGAATTGAACCCGGACGACAGTAGACAAAGCCATGAGTTCGCCAATTGGGAGTTGGAAATGTTGGCCGGAGATCCGGATTTTAGCCAAAAAATCACCTTCTCGGACGAGGCTCGTTTTTGGCTCAGCGGCTATGTCAACAAGCAAAATTGATATAATTGGAGCGAACATAATCTACAAGTGTTCGGCCAAGTAACAATGCATCCACAAAAATTGACTGTTTATGGCATGGCGGCATCATCGTACCTTATTTTTTTCGAGGAAGGGACACCGTTACCGTCAATGGTCTCTGGTTAAGAGCGATGTTAACCGACCGACTAACTTTGATCACAGAGCTTGACAACATCGATATATCCGAGCTGTGGTTCCAACAAGACGGTGCTACACGCCATACAAACGACGCAACGCTCGAAGTTGTGATGGGAAAAATTGGCCGCTGCGATTTGACATCGCTCGATTATTTCCTCTAGGGCTACGTCAAGTCCCTAGTCTAAGCTAATAAGCCAACCACTTTAGACGAGCTCGAGGCCGTTAGACGCGCCATTGCCGGAATAACGCCGCACATATTGGACCGAGTCATCAAAAATTGGACCGACCGCTTGAAGCACTGCCAGCGAATCCGAGGCGGCCATTTGCATGATGTGCTATTCCACACATAATGGCATGAACGTACTTTCAAACTAAAAACACAATCAATTTTATATCTGACACCGTTATTGTGTTATTTCTATCATTCTTATCTGGTCACCCTTTATATTGCAATGGACACCTGTTATTTCATTTGGTTGGCAGATGACAAATCTATTTTTTTCAGATTGAAGTAACTTTTTATAAACCGAGCAATCTAAAATACTCTCGGCTATCGTGATCAACTGACAAATTAAGTGTGTTACTTTTTGTTGTTTCGTGTGCAGTTTACTCATTTCAACACCGTTGAGGTGCATCCCCTTATATCGTGCATGGTTTTCGCATAATTTTGCACTGTGTTCATATCCGCAGCAACTACGAGTATAATACGTATACATAGACACTTTTGCCACCCGAGATTGATTCTTTTACTTTCTCTACTTACTTTCTACCCAACGATGATGATGCATTAAGGATGATGCTCAAATGCTTCATGCAACATAGGGTCATTATCAAAACTATACATATTTTGTACAGTATAAGGTCTTCGAATTCAGGGACCATTTATAGGAAGTTGCCTTTGGGACTTTGCACCCAAATGTTTACGCAAAATTTTAGAAAAATTTAAATTCCATCAGCCATAATTGGCTTTCATTGTGCATTCATATGTATGATTATGTAAGCATTTAATGCTCAACCGCAATAATAAATGCGAAGTTAAATTTTGATGTCAAGATTCCGATTTTAACCATGTGACTCTAACAACAGGTTTGGCATTCGACTCAACTAATTTTTAGTAATGTTGTGTGGCTCTCATTTAAGTTTTTACTTGTTGATATAATGATAGAGGTTAATTTTTTGTCGCCACACGATTAATTTGTTTACTTTGACACGGTTGACGCAGTTTACGGAAATTGGTTAAAATTCAAATCACTCAATGAAACATCACCGCTTGAATTTAAACAAAACTAAAAATAAAACAATTGAGTGTGAAATTTAAATGCGTGGTTATGAAAGGCAGGTGCATTGCCATTTGTTTAGTCGGCGTGCTTTTGAAAGGTATCGTCTGAAAAGTGTGCAAAATTTGAGGTTGAAATCGTTGATCTCGTGATCAGATTTAAATAATTTTTTTTTGATAAAAGACTTGTTAGGAATTAATTTAATTTTGTGTTGCTGTGTTTAAAATTAAAGGTTACAGGTCATCAAAGTGGAGTAAAGATCATTCGTCTTTGGCAAGATTTAATTTTTATTTTAATTCTCATTCTTCTCTTCTTTAAAAAAAAACATCATATGACAATCTTTTAGTTTTTTATACGATATTTGTATGATATATATGACTATTCTTTTAGAACAAAAATCGGCAGTGTAAGTAAAATTATCATCTTCTTGATTATTTTCCTATTTTTAGGTTCAGACAACTTTCAAGTATACAATATTGAAAAGTTGTTAATTAATGGTAAACGCTCAGAGAAGCTTATCATTGTTGGTCATTTCTTAATTAAAAAACTATGATCCAGAGAATATCATATGTACAACACTTGAAATAATAAATTCATCCTTCGACGAATTTCTTACTTCAGGTAACATGTGAAATGTTGGAAAAATCGTAATTTTTGGTACAGTTGACTCACGTATACCTTTTTAATCTTGCACGTGCTACTGAATAGATGAGGGTTTGTGGCTTTTCCTATCACTGGCGGCTTTAATTTGTGCCGGCCTGTGACATTAGTGCACGGCAAAAAAGTTTTCCTTTACTTTTCCGTTTTTCGTCCAGCAGTAGCTTTCTCAGCTGATGTTAGATACGTTTCCCAATTTGGTCTGGTTTAAGACCAAGATCTAGAATACTTCTCTTATGATGCCGCTTAAATGGTCACCCAAGTTCTGGTTGTGACTACAGCTTTTGCCTAGATATTTTCAGATATCGAATACCAATCATTGCACCCAATTGTCACTTGCTATGAATTCAGATTCGTTGCCGTGCAGGCTTCTATTTATGGCAATGGCTTTTTGTTTTGCGATTAACCTACTTATAGTTAAATTTTTCTTCCACTGTTCTAGGCACCATTTATGAAGTGCCTTCCATCTCAGGTAGTTCAGATGCTTTCAGTGTCTTTCTAATTCCAGGACCAGAGCCAGCATTAGTCACCGTTGAATATCGTTCTTCTTTTTGTTAATAGAACATTCAGTCGATTTGGCTATTCCATATTTTTTTGCCAATACTATTCCTACCCGAAACACTTTGAATTTTATTCTATTTTCAAAGGATACAATACAAATAAATTTGTAAAGTCGAGGATCTTACGCCGGGGTACTATGCCCATGTCTATTTGTATTTTTAAATATTCTCTCTACCACCTTAATCAAAACGTTCCCGTGTGACGCTCCCATTGTTTCGATTTCAGTTCTGTTTTTTTTGTTAAGTTGGTAAATCTATTGTTGGCATTCCCTCTAAATCTTAGCATCATAGCGTGAGATTTGCAAAAGTTACGTAGCCAAGAGTACATCTATCTCTGTGTGTGTTTTCGATTTTTTACAATTTTAGAAATGGATTTAAATTTGCAACAACGAGCTTGTATTAAATTTTGCGTAAAAAACGGATTTAATGGTGCGCGAACGTTGGAAATGTTGGTAAAGTGTTTCGACAACGATTCTCTAAAGAAAACGGTCGTTTACCAGTGGCACGAGAGCGGTTCAAAAGTGGTCGTGAGTCAGTCGAAGATGATGAATGCAGTGGCAGACCATCGACATCGAAAACCGACGAAAACATTGATGGAGTAAAAGAAATGTTGGTCAATAACCGCAAATTGACCATCAGAAAGATAGTGGAGGACTTGAACATTGCCTATGAATTCGTCCAAGACATTTTGGTAAATCATTTGTGTTTCCGTCGTGTAGCAGCAAAGTTGGTGCCAAAAGACCTCAATTTAATGCAAAAAAGAAACCGTGTTGACGTCGCAAAAGAGATGATTTGCGAGGCTGAATCCGATCCCACATTCATCAAAAGGATCATTACTGGAGACGGGACATGGGTTTATGAGTACGACACGCAATCTAGACATCAGATTGCATTTGGCATTCACCAAACAATCCGAGACCAAAAAAAAACACGTCATTTTCAGTCAAAAAGAAGGCAATGCTCACGGTTTTCATGGGTTACAACTGTGTAGTGCATCATGAATTTTTGCCAGAAGGCCAGACAGTAAACAAAGAGTATTATTCGCCGAAAGAGACCAAAATTGTGGGCAGAAAACTCGTGGATTTTGCACCATGATAATGCACCGTGCCATCATTATTCGTAATTTTTTGACGAAAAATGCAACAAATACCATCCAACAGCCACCGAATTCACCTGATTTGGCTCCCTGTGACTTCTTTCTGTTAAATCGAGTTAACAAATCAATACGGGGAACGCGTGTTAGCAGCCGAGAGGAAGTACTAGTAATGGAAAAATCGCAGGAAGCACTGATGGACAAACCGAATATAAAAAATGTTTCGAGGATTGGATCAGGCGCTGGCATAAGTGTGTTGCAGTCGATGGGCATTAATTTGAAGGGGACAATATAGATTTAGATGAATAAACTTGTATTTTTAATTTTCTGAATACCTTTTTATCAAGGTGGTATATCAAGCTAAGTTTGTATAAAATCTGGCGACATTCAAGACATATTGAGCTTGATTCTGTGGACGCATGTCGCACTTTGAGGTACTACTACAGGCAAATCCAGTCTGAACTGTACAATCTCGTTAACTAACAGAAAAAAATATATTTTGACCTTACCTCTCGTAGAGATATCCAATTGTTTACGACATATCGCAGAGTACTTGGCAACTCTCTTGAGTTAGTACTACGCATGAAGTGTTGCAATCGTATTGAACGATTACAACATTTATTAACTGATTTCACTTCCATATTTAGACTTTTTCGATACAACTTATCAACACGAATATTAAAAAGAAGCAAACGTATGCGCACTGGAAACGGACTGCATAGAAAGTGAAAAAAAAAATAAAATAAAAAATAACAGCAAAATTTTTTTAAAGTTTCTATAAAAACAAAGCAAAAGTCTCCGGTCTGAGACATAGATGGGACTACTGTTGACAGACCCAAATGATTTCTGGACAGTACTAACCTTCAAACGATACATATCAAAATTGCATGTTATAGTATTCCATCTATGAGCTTACGAGTTACAGTGGTTTTTGTGCCACAACTTTAGTTATTTTCAAAACAATTGATAAAAAGGAATTTCGTGTGTTGAACGCTCTGGTCGCCCGAGGTCAGCAGTCGTCCAATGTTCCGGAAAACATAAAAAAATTCCACAAAATAGTTTTGGAAGACCGTAAAGGAAAGTTGCTGAGATAGCTGACACCTTAAAAAGGTAGTGTTTTACAATTTTACACGAAAATTCGAACATGCCTAAGTTGCGTTCGAAGTGAGTGCCACGTTTGCTCACACCAGACCAAAAACAACAACGCATCGACGATTCAGAGCGCTGTTTGGATCTGTTGAAGCGAGATATGGTAAAAAGGATTACTGAAATTGATATGTGATAATGGATGCAACATGGGTCCACTACTTTACACCTGAATCAAAATGATCGTCAGCTGAGTGGACAGTAGTCGATGGAAGCAGCCTAAAACGATCAAAAACGCAGAAGTCGGCTGGAAAATTTATGGCATCCGTATTTTGGGACGCGCATGGTATTTTATTCGTCTACTATTTTGAGAAAACTATCAATAAGAAATATTACATGGCATTATTGGATCGATTGAAGGTAGAAATCAAGAAAAAACGGCCTCACATGCAAAGGTAAAAAGTGCTGTTTCACCAAGACAATGCACCATGTCACAAGTCGGTGAAAACGATGGTTTAATTGAATGATTTCAACTTCGAATTGCTTCCCTACTCACCATATTCTCCAGATCTGGCTGTCCAGCCACTACTGGCTTTCGATTGTCCTCAAAAAGGTGCTCCAGGGAAAGAAATTTAGCTCAAATGAAGAAGTGTTTGCCGAAACTGAGGCCTATTTTGATAGCAAAGACAAAGTTTTACGCTTTTACGATTAATTGCTGTAGATAAAACTTGGATACACCATTATACGTCCGAAACAAAAATTCAGTCAAAACAGTGGACTGCAAAGAGCGAGCCGGCTCCAAAAAAAGCGAAAACTGTTTTTTCGGCTGGGAAAGTGATGGCGACTTTTTTTTTGGGATAGTAAAGGAGTTATTTTAATCAATTGTCTTCAAAAAGGAAAAACCATTACAGGAGCATACTACGCATCATTACTTGCCACGCTGAAGGTAGAAATTGCGGAAAAACGGCCACATTTGCAGAAAAAGAAAATCCTGTTTCACCAAGACAACGCGCCGTCTCACATCTCAACGGTTGCCCTGGCGAAAATCCATGAATTACGGTCCGAACTGCTTGACCATCCGACTTATTCATCAGATCTAGCCCCAAGCGACTTCTTTTTGTTCCCATATCTAAAAACTGCGCTCGGAGGTCAGAGATTTTCGTCAAATGATTAGGCAATCATCTTCGTGAACAATTATTTTGCAGAGAAAAACGCCAAGTACTATTTGGACGGCTTAGAGAGATGGGAGCATCGGAGACTATATAGAAAAATAAAAAAAAAAATTGAGAAAGAAACTTTTCAGACTACCATCGTATTTGCAAATACACAGGAATTAATTTTCTCAATATAAAGTCTAAAAAGTGCTCCGGAAATAGTGTTTCAAAAAACATTTTAATTTAATGTTTGTAGTTTTAAAAAATTAAAAAGTGTGGATATAAGCAGATGATAAGAGCTTATTTTCCCGGATAAGTGCTAACATCTCAGGCTAGAAGAACTCTGTATGAACTGAAATGGTATGGTTCTACCATTTTTTCCCATTTTAATAATTACTCCAACAGTGAAATTAGACTTGTTGATCTAAAAAATTGTATACCCCGTTTTTTAAATCCGTTGTTTTAGTGTTCTATAAAAAATATTAAAAATCGTCGCATAAAAAAGTATTCAAGGTCAAAGTTTTTTTGTGAATATCGCGCTTTCTATGGCTCGGAGGTCAATTAAGGTTATTATAAAAATGAAAGATAACTAAATTTTAAACTCTACATCTCGTTGTGGTATATAGAGACAAAAAAAAGTAAGAATAATATTTAATATTTGTATGTGTGTCGAAAAGCAACATACCTCACCTTGGTATCAATGTCACATATTTCTATTTCGTCTTCATGTTGTTGAAATTCTTCATCTTCACTATGCTTTTCATTTTCAAATATATTTGACATCCATGGGATTAATGCCATCACCATGTTCAATGTCATTAGTGTCGGAAGAATCAAAGGTACAAGTATCGTTGAAAGTTTAACAAAACAATTCTCAGGCGACGATATGTGGAAACTTCGGAGAGGAATTTTGCCTAAACCATTCATTGTATTTTTGCTTTGTATCTCGGCATTAAGGAGTTTGGGACATTTATTATGGTACCAACAACCAATTTCATTTAAGGGTTACTACGAGTATAAAGTATACTAATATCTATCATACCTTAAGGAGCTGGATATTCAATCTCAAACCAGGACTGAAAAGTGAGTCGTTCATAGACCTCGACAGAGGATAGACGTGTTGACGTGATTCGGCTTTTTCATAAGTGATTCAGTTTAATCTTAAACATAATTAGTTGCGACCTTGTTAATTCACTCGGTAGCCAAGCGGCTAGCGGCGTCGGTCATCGAAGCCTGGGATACGTGTTACGGGTTCTCTTGGAACTTTTGTTTTTTTTGTTTTTTTTTCTACTCAAATTGTTATCAAAACAAAACCAAAAAGTAATTAATCAAATCACGTGATAGTGGAGAGCACTCCGCTCTTCCCATAATGGGAGTTTCAAAAGGCAACAATACAGTTGCCGGTGCCGTGGCGAAAGCCATCAAAAGGAGGAAGCGGTTGAAAACCCCTACTAATCTAACGAAAAAGAAAATAATTGCCGTGTTAAAAGCTAAAGGTGATACAGTTGAGGTCCAGTATGAGGGGGGCAATAACAACTTTGCCTCCCTAGCGTCATCTGAGTCGGAAGACGAAGATGAAGAAATAAACAATATTACCAGCAGCATACTAAAGCTGTAAGAAAAAGTGCTTGCTACTAAGCAAAACCAAACTGCGCCCAGGTAGAGGGAGCAATCAAAAGTAGAGAGCACCCAACAACAAAAGCTACAAGAGCAGAAACGTCAACTGCTGCAACAACAAAACCAGCAGCAGCAGAAACAACAACTGTAGCAAACAATACAGCAGCAGTAGAAACAACAGCAGCAGCAGCAGCAGCAACAACAACAACAGTAGCAGCAGCAGTAGCAACAGCAACAGCAGAAGAAGAAGGAGAAGGTGCCTCCTATCAACACCTATAAATTAGAGGTAAATGAAACCAAGGACCTGTGTAAGTTGGTCATTGGTAATAATTTTAATATTAAGCGATTGAGGAACGATCGCCATGCCATCCACTGTAATACAGTGGAGGGCTACGCGAAAGTGAAAGAGCTCCTAAAGGAAACGACGACGGAGCACTACTCATTCACACCGAAGTGTGAAAAGCGGCAATCGATGCTGCTGAAGGGGTTGGAACCGTCTTCTGATCCTGAGGAGATCCTGGCACTACTCAAAGAGAAGGAGTGCGAAGGACTCAAGTTTGTGGGGGTAAATCCATTTACCACAGCTAGAGCCAGGCGGGAGAAACGGAGTCTGCCGTTCTTCCTGGTGCAGCTCAGTCCCGAAAGCCGTCTGGATAGTCTAAGGAATATCAATGTCCTAGACTACCAGGTGGTTCACTGGGAAAAATTAAAAAGGAGCGAAGGCGTCATACAGTGCACTCGCTGCCAGAGGTTCGGGCGCAAAGCTGCTGCCGGGCCTAACGCAAGACATGTCGTAATGGGTACGCACATGGTGGAGCAAACTTTGAAGGTCCTTGCGGTGAATATTAATTCACTGATTAGGATCGAACGAAGAGCCGCGATCTTTAATTTGCTACAAGACCAAACTACTGATGTGCTTTTCGCTAGCGAAACCAAGCTAACCGATAAGCACAAACTTTAATAATTATATTGTTAGGAGAAGAAATCGGCCCAGATCCAAACGGGGAGGCGGGGTCGCGATCTACATTAAAGAAGGTGTAAAATTTCACAGAGTGTATAAGGGAGTGTTGCGCAGGTTCCGGGTGTTGGAAGCAGACGTCATTTACATACCGCTCCGCAGTGTAAAACGGCTGTACTTGGCCTCTGATTATGCTCCTGAGGCTTCACAATCCACTTTATACATAACAGAGTTCGACACGCTTTTTCGACTTCTGAGACTGGAATCGAGGGAGAATTATTTTACAATCGGCCGGGATTTCAACGCTAAACACAGAGAAAATATTAGAGGGAACTTATTACTCGATTGGTGGGGTCAGTACGATGTCATGTACAGACTCGGTCTTAAAGAGACGGGTAATCCGTCGCTTCCCAGAGGCGGGTCTTATTTGGATCTACTGCTGTACGACGAAAGTATACTACTGACACGAACTTACAAATGCTAAACAGTCGGCGCACATTCGTGTATGACAGCGACCATTGCGGTTTTAGCACCGAAATTACGGATCCCAACGAAATTGCGGAATTGGAGGAGTTTGTCCAAAGATATTCTTACAGCTACAGTAAGACCCGATGGACACGCTTCTTCGCAACCTTGACAAGAGCGCTCTCCTCGAACATGCTCCATCCACCGTCTAATAGGAATTTGTCAAACGAGGAGATCGACAATTACCTAAAACAAATGGACGAGACAATTAAACAAACTATGGACACTACAATATCGCGGTATCGACGTACAACTAACGAAGATCTGTTCCGCAATGCACCGACAGAAAAGTATACTTCTGACAAGACTCAAAAACTTGTATAGACAGTTAACTGACAGACAAAACCCGGAGATTAGGACACTGAAGTCGTCGATTAAAAATGTGCAAACGTTAATAAAAGAGAATTACAGAATTTCTGTAAGTTTACATTGGAACAACAAGCAACCCAAATATGTTTCCGCAAATAAATAAACTATTTCGGAGAAAAAGTCAAAACGACCTTAAGTGTCTTAAAATAGCCCGGAAAACAGAAAACGAACGGTTACTGACAATAAAAGGTATTGATCCAAATGAAGCCGCTGACGATGACGACTTCTTTGTGATCGAGGATCCACCAGAGAAGGTTGAGGCCATAGGGGCGCATTTCCAGGAAGTATACAAGGCCAATGATACCATTGCCCTAATTATGACCTGGACAGTCGCGTCTTGGTGCACAACTTTTACATTCGAAACGAAATAGAGAATTGGCGATCCGAGAATTCTGGTTTCACCCGGCTTAACGACGGGTGACCTACCTCCGTTCATTTCGAAGGAAGAACTACGTGAGATCTTCGACACAATCAGGGCTAAGAAATCAGTGGGGACCGATGGTATTCCGAACATCGTGCTTCGACATCTTCCTCTAGAAGCGGTGGACATTTACACCCCCTGTTTAATAATGCAATGAATAATGACCATTATCCAGAGCATTGGAAAACGGCGGTGGTTCAACCAATCCCCAAAAAGGGAAAGGATATATCCAATCCGGCGAATCTCCGGTCGATAAGTCTCCTGCCGAATATCAGTAAGGTTTTTGAAAAAGTAATCAATAGAGCTCTCTAGGTGGGTTGAGGACAAACATATAGTCCCGGATAATCAATTCGGTTTTAAGGCGGGACATGATATCTCACATGCCGCATCTAAACTGGTGTCCGATATCCAATGGAATAAAGGCAAAAACCTTGTTGACTTGGAGAAGGCCTTCGACACCGTATGATTAGAGGGTCTTTTCTATAAGCTGACTGGGTTGGGGATAAGTAAACCACTCTTGTACATTCTTTATAATATGCTACACAACAGACAGTTCATCGTGAAAAATGGTGATGTGACTTCTGTTGGAATATTTCAAATTAAAAATAATCTTCAGCAAGGCGCGGTCAATTCGCCGATCCTATTCAACATTTATACAAGCGACTTGATAAGTTCACTTCCCCATACTATTGCGTTCGCAGACGATTTGATAGCGTACAGAACAGGTCCAAAAATCGAGGTCATTAATACTCTCTTGCAGCGTGACTTCGATAAGATAAGACGATTTTGCGATGACTGGAAGTTGAAAATCAACTTTCAGAAGTCGGAAACTATTCTATTTAGGACGCCGTTGTCTGAAGTCTCTAGGGATACCAGAAGAAATTGGCGAAAGTTCTCGATTATTAGACAGCGCGTATAGCCTCTTGCCTGTAGAAATGTAGTCAGATACCTTGGCATCTGGCTACATACTCGTAGATCAGTTTCTGTATTTTGACAAAAATGTAAATGGCCAGAGCTAAAGGCGCTTTTGCCCTTACAAAGAGACTGTTTTATAGCAACCAACTCGATGTGAGGGTAAAGGCCCATGCTGTATTTTGGCTGTGGTTCAATGTACGAGCAAACTTAATGGAAGACATTCGGGTGTTTGAGAGGGCTTGCCTTCGCTTGTACAGAACACCATAGTCTGAGTACAAAAAATTTTATCCTAATGAGCCGTTAATCTTCCATGTCGCCCGGACAGCTGGGGACAGACGACTCAACTACAACAGAGACGTCGCACACGGCAGTGTGGATCGTCTCAGGTTCAGTAGGGCGGTGGGGAATCGCGATAAGAGGGATGTCGTTCCGTAGCACCAGCATTTCTGGTGGTTGAATGATGGAGAAGATGTTTCGTCGTCGTTTCCGTCAATTACTATGAGACAGAGCTGACCAATCTATTTGCTCTGTAAATAGCGATGGCCAGCTTACATAGGTTTAGGTTAGCAAGAAACATATACATATATTGATATATACAAAGGTGTATACTAATATATGTATATTACTGTGTATAATGTCTATGTGTGTATATGTGTGTATTGTATATGTAGGTTAGGTAGACTAAGGTTTATTTCAAGTTAGATATTAAGTTTTTATAAAAAAATAAAAAAATGTCCATATGCTAAGTTTTGTTAACAATTTTTTTTTTCTTTGCCTTAAGTATACAAAATAAATAGTTCTAAGTAAAATGTAAGTAACGTCGAAAGACATAGATATAAGAATTTAGAGTAGCTTAGAGTGCCTGTGTGGGGTCAGTAAGTTAGTATAAGATTGTTAAGTAATTTTAAGCTAGCATTTAAGCATTTTTTGTTAGTATGTAAGAGTTAGTGATTTAGAAAATAAAATGCACTTAAAACTGAAAACTGAACAGGACTGAAAAGTAAGCATTTTAACTGTATTAATTTATTTGATTTATTAACTCTGTTTTCCTAAGAAGAGTAGAATTTGAAAAAGTCCCGTGCCAACATAAAAGCAAAGTTCAATTACCTTATGCACATAATAAATTAAAAGGCTAGATACGTCATCACCATCCACCAGAAGCTTGGGTTATATCCAAACAAAGCATTGTGTCGTGTGATAAAAATACCAACCCAGAATAAACTACGTATGTACTGTTTTCTTAAAAAGATAGGCACCCGTTTTGAAGCGCAACCATTAATATGATATTAAATTTAAATCATTACAATGGCATAGTGTCACTCACAGATACTTGGCGCTATCTGGTGTTCATCCAAATGTAAATTTCTTGTTCAAACAAGAAGCGTAAGCCAAATAATATAACGACAAGCCATATATACCAGAAGCTAATCAAATGCTATCAAACTAATCTTTCCATAATGTCGCCAAGGCAAGTCTTAACGAAGATTTATATATTTTCAGGTGAGCATTTTTAAATATAATAAATTTTGAACTGCCAGCTGGTCTTAGAGTATTTGTACTTATTTCAGCAGAGATGAAAATCTTATAGAAGGTTTATTGAAGTGGAATTGAATACAATAGATAAGGACTTCAGCAAAAATATTTTTGTTGTATGTACTTCGAAAAAAACTTTATAACAAACGGATTGCTTTTGTGTATTGTAAATGTTATATGTACGTAGAATTGCTAAGTATTCCATTAAATAATCCATTAAGTCTTAAAGTAGTTTCAGATCATCGATCGCTGAGCTGCGGCTCAATTTCTGATCTTCAATTTCCGCAGCATGAGTGTCGCTCATTTGTTTACATCGACGCAGTCGTTGTCCACTATGTTGTTTACATCTGACCCAGTCGTTTGGGGTCTACTTACTCTCGGTGAGTCACGGAAGTAATATTGTTTATATTCGCCATGAATGAGTTGTGAGTGTGACCTATAAATATAAGCATAAAAGCGGATGGCGATGTGGGCAATATTATCTTCGTGACATAATGACTCCACTAAATTTGATAGTCGTCGTGATTGGGATATGCGGTGGTTGGATGGTGCTAAGCCTGGGGTTAAAACTGTGGACTTGGCACAGGGTGTTGAGTTCCATGGGCATTTGGGATTGGTTATAAGGGGCAGACGACAAAGCAAAAGAGAAGTCTTCATCGAGGTGCAACAGCTCACAGTCGCGTGCGGCTCAGCGGTTCGCGATCAAATAATTGTTTTGTTCATAAACTTTCTGTAAAACATACATAATAAATCTATTATTGTAACTGTCACATGTGTTCTTAAATAAAATCATTTCCTACATGTATAACATACATTAACAACGAGCTTGGCTCCATTGTCTCTTTAATTCGTGACCTGGGTATTATCTGCGATGCTCAGCCAGGTGTGGTCTCCTTACCATCAAGTACAAATCCAGAGAATCGAAGCTGTCCAGCATAGATTCATTCATTTTGCCTTACGTGGGCTAGGTTGGGATGACCCACACAATCTACCTCCCTATGTGAATCGCTTAGAGCTGCTTCATTTACAATCCCTTAGCACTAGTCGTGATTGCCCTTACCTGCTCCATCAGATCTCCTTGAACACTAATCCTCGTCGTTTAAGATCAATACCCTTATTCCGTCTTCGCCATTACCGCACTGCAAAGCAAACATGTTTCCCAATATTTTTGACATAAACTGCACCAAATCAACCCTGAAACATGCCCTTCAAAATTTACCTTAACCCTCACTAACCAACATTATGGAATCTGAAAAAAAGAAGAAGAATAAAACCAAGTAAGCATTTGATCAGTTATGAGAATTACAGATTCTCTTACATTTAATATTTGGTGTGCCCTCGCTTGACCTTTAAATCAGCTCCTGTGCGCCGTAGCATACTACTTACTAAATTCTTGCAAGTTTTTTGGGAAATGTTTTTCCATTCGACTGTATAATTCCTCTAGATTTTTGGCGGGGCTCGATAATTTCCAAGTCTCAGTTTGAGGTGCTGTCATAAGTGCTCTTCAGATTGAGGTCAGGAGAAATCTCAATCCCATGGCTTTCAAGCCGTATGTTTCAGATCATTGTCATGTTGGAAGATGATGTCCGAAGAATTTGTTGCCCATTTCTGAAGACTCCCATTTAAGTTATTGTCTAAAATACTAATGTAGTCTTGTGGCGTCATTCTTCCAACAATCCTCTGACAAAGTCCAACTCCTTGAGTGGTCATAGATCCCCAAAGCATCTGGCTTCCTCCGCCAAATTTCACTGTCTCTTTCACCATATGGCTTCTGAGACGGTCGCCTGATCTTTTCCAAGTGCATTCCCTACCGCCTGAGCCAAAACGATTGATTTTTATTTCATCTAAGAACATAACTTTTTCTCAGTCTTCATCGGTGAATGTATTGTATTTGTTGGCGAAAATTCGGCGAGGTTTCCTGTTAGCACTGTTAGCATTGCACTGTTAGCATTGGGTTCTTTATTTTAGCCCACGTTATCGTCTTGCAGGAGAGACTTTTGCATGGCAACAACATTTTTTTTACTGTCTTGTGGTTATTCCTTGAACAATTTTTCTTTGGGAAGTAGTTGAAAGCAATGGCTTTAGTCCAGACTCACTAATTGGAATTCTTTTCTGTAATTACTTACTGTTCCAAGGGAAATTCCCAGTAACGCTGATATTGGACGATGGCACTGCCCTTGCAACAATAAATTTTTGATAGCGGCCAAAACACTCCTGTAAATTGGCTTCATAGCGAATGGTGGTGTTTTCTTAATGTCAAGTAAAATATCAATTTTCACTGCTGCACTGAGAAAAAATTTCTGACTGATCACTTTGAATGCATAACACTAAATGTGAGAAAGGATGGACAAATGCTGATTGAAAAATTCTGCTAAGAAATACGAGTATGTTAATTTTTTTTTTTTTTTTGTTAAATTTACTGGATCCAACCATTTGTTTCATTGCGATTAGTAGTGAATTTCAGAGTCTGGACGTGGACAAGGAATATGCCAGATGAGTTTAAATAGCTAAATAGTTAGTTCTTGTGGATTGTATAAAATAGAGCTTTTGGAAGAAATATAAAGGTTTTCCAGTTATAATAATCTTATGCATTAGTATACCACCTTGATCAAAAAGTTCCCGTAATAACCACCGTGTGGCGCTCCCATTGTTCCGATTTGAGTTCTGTTTTTTTTTTTTTTTGTTAAGTTGGTAAATCTGTTGTTGACATTTTCCCTCTAAATCTTAGCGTCATAGCTTGACATTTGCAAAAGTTACGTAGCCAAGAGTACATCTATTTCTGTGTGTGTTGGCGATTTTTTACAATTTTAGAAATGGATTTAAATTTGCAACAACGAACTTGTATTAAATTTTGCGTAAAAAACAGATTTAATGGTGCGCGAACGTTGGAAATGTTGGTAAAGTGTTTCGACAACGATTCTCTAAAGAAAACGGTTGTTTACCAGTGGCACGAGCGGTTCAAAAGGGGTCGTGAGTCAATCGAAGATGATGAACCCAGTGGCAGACCATCGACATCGAAAACCGACGAAAACATTGATGGAGTAAAAGAAATGTTGGTCAATAACCGCAAATTAACCTTAAGTGGGATAACGGAGGACTTGAACATTGCCTATGTATCCGTCCAAGATATTTTGGTTAATGGTTTCCGTCGTGTAGCAGCAAAGTTGGTGCCAAAAGACCTCAATTTCATACAAAAAAGAGACAGTGTTGACACCACAAAAGAGATGATTTGCGAGATTGAATCCGATCCCACATTCATCAAAAGGATCATTTTTGGAGACGGGACGTGGGTTTATGAGTACGACACGCAATTCTGACATCAGGCAAGTGAATGGCGTTCACCAAATGAGCCGAGACCAAAAAAACCACATTTTCAGTCAAAAAATTCATGTAGTGCATCATGAATTTTTGCCAGAAGGCCAGACAGTAAACAAAGAGTATTATTTGGGCGTTATGAGACGTTTGCGTGAAGCAATTCGCCAAAGAGATCAGAATTGCGGGCAGAAAACTCGTAGACCGTCGCACAGTTCCATCATTATTCGTAATTTTGTTTGTTGTTTTTTGTTTTTGTTTTTTGTTTTTGTTTTTTGTTTGAGAGGAAAACAGTAGGCACATCATTCGTGTTAACGTAGCGTTTTGACATCACTATGGAATGCGATTTATTTAGATCAATTAAGAGCCCATTGCTTAGCGACCAATTGTAAATTTTTAAGAGATTAGCATTTATTCTGCAGAGAAAATCTGCAATTAAGCCGATTGGTCTAGATAAGTAAATTTGAACATCATCAGAATATAAATGCTGAGATAGGTCGTAAAATACACTACGATAATCGTTGATGTACAAACAGAATGAATGAGGCCCTAGTATTGAAATCCATCCCCAAAAAGGGAAAGGATATATCCAATCCGGCGAATCTCCGGTCGATAAGTCTCCTTCCGAATATCAGTAAGGTTTTTGAAAAGGTAATCAATAGAGCTCTGTCTAGGTGGGTTGAGGACAAACATATAGTTCCGGATAATCAATTCGGTTTTAAGGCGGGACATGATATCTCACATGCCGCGTCTAAACTGGTGTCCGATATCCAATGGAATAAAGGCAAAAAACAATGCACTGGTGCCTGCCTTGTTGACTTGGAGAAGGCCTTCGACACCGTATGGTTAGAGGGTCTTTTCTATAAACTAACTAGGCTGGGGATCAGTAAACCACTCTTGTACATTCTTTATAATATGCTAACTAACAGACAGTTCATCGTGAAGAATGGTGATGTGACTTCTGTTGGAATATTTCAAATTAAAAATGGTCTTCAGCAAGGCGCGGTCAATTCGCCGATCCTATTCAACATTTTTACAAGCGACTTGATAGGTTCACTTCCCCATACTATTGCGTACGCAGACGATTTGATAGCGTACAGAACAGGTCCAAAAATCGAGGTCATTAATACTCTCTTGCAGCGTGACTTCGATAAGATAAGACGATTTTGCGATGACTGGAAGTTGAAAATCAACTTTCAGAAGTCGGAAACCATTCTCTTTAGGACGCCGTTGTCTAGAGCCTCAAGGGATACCAGAAAAAATTGGAGAAAGTTCTCGATTATTGGACAACACGGACAGCCTCTTGCCTGTCGAAATGTAGTCAGATACCTTGGAATCTGGCTAGATCAGTTTCTATATTTTGGCAAAAATGTAGATGCTGCTCTGGCCAGAGCTAAAGGTGCTTTTGCCCTTACAAAGAGACTGTTTTATAGCAGCCAACTCGATGCGGGGGTAAAGGTAATCTGCTACATGGCCCTTATCAGGCCCATGCTGGTATTTGGTTGTCCCGTGTGGTTCAATGTACGAGCAAGCTTAATGGAAAAGATTCGGGTGTTTGAGAGGGCTTGCCTTAGGGCCTGACTTCGCTTGTATAGAACACCAGAGTCGGAGTACAAAATTTTTTATCCTAATGAGGTCCTTTACAACAGGGCGAACCTAATACGAGTGGACTACTTCGTAATTAAGCTGACTCGAAGGCACATTGCAAGAGCAATGACGTCGACGAATAACCTGATATCTGGGGCTTACTACCCCAATTACCTTTACCACGAGAGTGTGCGCTCTGACGGCTTCGTTCCACCGGAAGCATTCCTCTACCTAGATCAGAAAGGGTTGATCCAGGATAGATCAGCGGTGCCGTTAATCTTCAATGTCGCTCGGACAGTTGGGGACAGGCGACTCAACTACGACAGAGACGTCGCACACGGCAGTGTGGATCGCCTCAGGTTCAGTAGGGCGGTGGGGAATCGCGATAAGAGGGATGTCGTTCGGCAGCACCAGCATTTCTGGTGGTTGAATGATGGAGAAGATGTTTCGTCGTCGTTTCCGTCAATTACTGACCAGCCTCACTAATGAGGCAGAGCTGACCAATCTGTTTTCTCTGTAAACAGCGATGGCCGGCTTACATAGGTTTAGGTTAGCATTTAAGAAACATATTCATATATCGGTGTATACAAAGGTGTATACTGATATATGTATATGATTGTGTATAACGTCTATGTGTGTTTATGTGTGTATTGTACATTTAGTTTAGGTATTCTAAGGTTTATTTTAAGTTAGATACTAAGTTTTTATTAAAAATAAAAAATTATGTCCATATGCTAAGTTTTGTTAACAAATTTTTTTCTTAGCTTTAAGTATACAAAATAAATAGTTCTAAGAAAATGTAAATGAAGTCGTAAGACGTAGTTATAAGAATTTAGAGTAGCTTAGTGTGGGGCCAGTAAGTTAGTGTAAGATTATTAAGTAATTGTAAGCTAGCATTTAAGCATTTTTTGTTAGAATATAAGAGTTAGTGATTAAGTAAATAAAATGCATATAAAACTAAAACTAGGCCCTAGTATTGAACCTTTTTTTTTATAAATAATTTTTATTTCAATAAAGCTAAAAAAACAAGCTACAAATTTCATAGTACAGATTTTAAGAATTTAATTGAAATAGTTGAGTACATTCTGTTGCAGTGACAAGTGGCGAAAGTACATTTCGTAATTACAAAAAAAAAAAAAAAAAAATAAACATATCGATGGGGATGCGATAAAATAGAAAATAAATAAAATAAAATAAAATTCTACAAAAATTCAATTACAAAATTATTAGAAGTTGTAAAATTGGGTGAACAAAATAACAACAAAAAATTCATCAAACCAGAGGATTCAATAATTCACCTATCACAGCGTAGCTTAACGGAAAGAGCCAACATTTAACTTTCTTAAGAAAAACGGATTTAACTCATTCACATCTTAGACTTGCAGGTAATTTGTTAAATAAACGGGGTGCAGTAACAAAAAAAAAAACAAGAAAAATGTGATTCATTGATTGACGGTATACGGACGAGATTTGTAGAGTTGACACGAAGATTGCGGCTTTCATAAACTCTTGATGAGCTATATCCAGATCTTTGAAAGAATATTTTTAAAACCTTAAAAAAGTACAAATGCCTTAATGCTAAAAATCCAAGTCTCCTGAACAATTCAAACTGGGAGTTTGGCGGTTAACTTTGCATATGATGCGAACAGCTAAATACTTGAAGCTGTATACGTGTTCAATTTCAAAGCAGTGGGTTGTGCAGCGGGCATGGCAATCAAAAGTGGGTATGTCAAATTCGTGTGAACAACTGTTGATCAAACGGAATCTATTGCAATTGGATGAATGGTATTGTAGAGGCATATCATCACAAATTTTACCAAAAAGTTAAAAAATCATGAACTTTGTTTTGTTACTAATGATCAATTTGTGAAGTTTGAACCATCTTCGCATTATTTCTAGATCAAAGTATACATCCAAAAAGATGTTGAAGTAACTCTTACAATAATACTATAAAGCCGTGTCATCGGCAAAAGCTGTTATTTTACCCATGAAAGGATGACTGAAAAGAGAATTTACAAAAATAAAAAATAGAATAGGACCCAAAACAGAGCCTTGTGGAACTCCAATGCTAATGAGAATCTTTGAAGTCAAACGATTTCGAATCCTTACTCTCTGACTCCGATTAGTTAAATAAAAAGTAAACCATTCATGGATAAAGCCTCTAAAACCAGCGCTATAAAGTTTTTGAAGCAATATATTATGATCCACCATATCAAAGGCCTTAGTGATGTCAATAAATAGATTAGCAGGGATATCAGAAATATTTAGACTGCTATATGTCTCTCCGCACAGCTTAACAATGCATCTTCAGTGGATTTGCCCCTTAGAAAGGCAAACTGCTATTCACTGAAGAACTTCGTTTTGTCTAAAAAGACAGCATTCTTGATTTGACTCCCTTCTCGAAAACTTTTGAAAAGACTGATAAAATAGATATTGGGGGACAATTATTTAAAGACATAGTATGTATCACCTTTTTTATGCAGTGGTAAAACAACAGCCGTTTTTAGTGATTCCGGAAAAATACCCTTTTGAATACTTGAATTGAAAATATGACATAAGACATCTGAAACAAGAAAAGATATTCTTTTCAAAATACTACTTGAAATCTGATCAAAAGAAGTTGAATTAGGTGACTTAAGCGATTGAATGGGATTGGGTCATTAGTGCTGATGTCACAAAGACAATTAGCATTATTACTTAATCTCGCATAGTACTTGTTATATTCGAAAAATATTCATTAATAGCTGTGGCGGCTTCTGTAGGATCAGATATTGCCACATTATTTGAAGTGACTACGAAATTATCCTTAAGTTTATCTTTGTTCAAAATTTCATTGACAACTTGCCATTCTTTTTTGGAATTACCAGTATAGTGAGCTAGCTTATTTCTATAAAAAAAAGTATCTCTTTGATGAGGTATTTCAGTTTTCAGCTCTTGACAAACCTTATCATAATATCTCCTTAGCCTAGAGTTGTAAGGATGTTTTTTCACACGCTTACACAAAGATTTTTTTAAGTCTGATTTTGTTTATCAAAGAACTAGTCATCCACTGCTTCAGGGTTTTCGATTTATTGCTTTTACTAAATTTTAAACATGCGCGAAACAAGTGCAATTGTAATTTATTCAGAAGCAAATCAAAAGCAGTAGATGTATCGAGTTCTCTGTAAACTTCATCCAAAAACTCAAAAGTTAAAGCTGACTTTAAAGCTGTAAAATTTATTTTTGTAAGTGTGTCAAACCGTTTAGATCTAGAAATCCTTATATCAAGTTGAATAGTGTGATCACTTATTTTAAGGTCAGAAGACGCCGTCTTAAAATTAGAATAATTGTTTCTATGCAACCTAACAAATATGTGGTCTAAACATGAGCCTGAAACTACACGGGTAGGATGGGAGAGCAAACTGTCGAGACCAAATGAGGACATAACATAAACGTCTTCAGCTTCCGCTGAGCTAGACAAAAGATCGATGTTAAAATCACCCAATATTACTAGATATTTACACATAATCCTGTCAAGTCCAGCCATTTACTGGACAGCACAAGAAATCTCACATTTTGAAAAATTCAAATCAACTCTATTTAAATTAAATCGCTCAATAACAGCCTTAGACGATAAGTCACTTCTGTAAAATTCTGCGACACCACCAGCAGAATAAGAGTTATTACTTGCTGCTTTAAATGTATAATTAGGTATATAATAATTTGCAACTTCTCCATCTATGATCCAAGAAAGATGAGATCCTGTAACTGATCTAAGGAAGCAAGGTGAGTTAAAAGCGTACCAAAGTTTTTTCTAAGGCTATAGATTTTTTGGTGAATTACCGAAAGACCAGAATAAGGTACTTTGTTTGTATGATCTAAGCAAAAACAACTAAAACTGTCAGAACTTGAAGAAGAAGAACTTAATTCACTTGCATTATTATGAAGACTATTTGACGTATTATTTAAATTATATAAGCCATAAAGTTACCAAAAAAAAAATTAATTTTCAAGTTTATTAAAGTCCTCAAAACTTATAACTTTAATCACCTTATCTCCTTCCTTTTTCCTGATGAGTACAGATGAATTCCTTATCCAAGCATACTGGCATTTTTTGACGCTGCTCTCATTACTAAAGATGCTCGCCGAAAGCTTAATTTTTTCCGCACGCATCTTTTTCATAACCTTCGAATTAAGAGATGAGAAGCGTATGCACACTATATTCCCCGTCGAGTGTTTTGTTTCTTTCGATTTCTTTGCATGCTTAACGTAGACAGAGTCAATCTCCTCAGGCGCGATCTGCACACCAACACCATCAGTCAAGAGCTTCATCACCTTCTCGTGTGCATTTTCATCACTGACACTGGGAATACCAACAACATCCGCAACACGCTGCTTGTCTCTTTGCTCGAAGAAATTCACCTTCACCTCCAGGTCAACGACCCGTTTGTTGAGAATTTCATTGTTTTCCACCAGAGTTTTGATTTTTAAGAGCGCATCGGAATTAAGTTGTTGCAATCTAATTATTTCGGTGAACCACATTTCCAGAGTTATTTTTCCTTAGATGACCCCGACGATAAAGGATTGCCGCCTGATAATGTAGTTGTAGAGAGAGTGAACTAATGTTTGTTTTTGCTCATAACAAAGAAGAGCACTTAATTTTTAGATCAGTTCTATCGATCTTCAGAACGCAAAGAGCGACTCTTCATCTTTTTAAATTTATTTTAAAATTGTTATTTAATTAGACTTCACTTTCTCAGCGCATGTGCCCCCATCAACACTCACGGAAAGAACTGAACCTTGAGGGATACCACACACTAGTTTTTCAGACTTTGATAGTTTTCGACATATACTTACTCTTTGACTTCGGTTATTGAGATAGTCTTATAATTATAAGCCGAACTGCTCCTTAACTGAACCCAAAATAAGACATTAGTTTTTTACACAAAATTGCGTTGTTGACACGGTCCAACGCCTTTGAAAACTCAAGCAAACACGCAAATTGTGACGTTATTCAAATCGAATTCTGTTCTTATATCATCAAGAACGCTTACCATTGCTGTGCTTATTCAAACCAGATTGAGCAAGAGACATCAAACTGTATTGGTCTAGGTGATGGCCAATTTGAACTTCTTCAAATACTTTTGACAGACACGGTAAAATGCTTATGGGTCGAAATCTGAAATTGCCGAGGGTTGTGGCTTTTAGGTTTGCTAATTTCTAAACATCAGGAATAGACGACGATGCAATACAAAAATTAATTAGTTAGCCCGTAAAATATCCGTCTTATTGCATCTGCTTACACCTGAAATTTCTGAATAGGGTAAAACAAACGCCCCGGAACGTAAGAGGGCAGTCTTTACCCTTTACAGCGAACTAAGCATTGTTTTTAATTAAGTGTCTGCTATGGACTTCAAGATCGTAATGGGCCACACCAACGCAGGCTGCGACAACAATTCGATGGGAATTCATGAACTCACAAGTACAGAATGACAATGTAGGATAGTTGCGCTGAATTCGCTAGACAACATTTTGTTCAAGCAATAAGACCTGTTGCTTGATAAGTTGGATTTTATCTTATAATTGCAATGTTACGAGTATCTACGAGTAGGTGTTACCAGATCGATCACTTCGGGATAAGCCGACATTATAAGAACTACATTTCAGACATCTGTATGGCCATATGTGCGAAGTTGGTATTAAAATATTGTGCAAAAACCAATTTCTATTAACCACACTATACACCTTCGTACTAAATTCGTGAAAACAACACAATCGATGAATATACAATACTTGTTCTTGGGAAATATGTACAATATGCAAGTATGATGATTCGGGGTTAACTGATAAAGATGTGAGAGCAATGACCAGCAGCTCAGTGCATTCATTGCTTTTGGAATGCTATGAAAAGTGTTTCTTCAGCCTGGACGGATCAATAAAAGACAACCGAACTACAACACATTATTTTAGATATCTGATAACCCTCACATAAAAAGAAACATACACCGAAAGCCTATTACGGCGGGTAGAAGTAGAATATGAAGATCAGTGTTAGACGGCATACGCTAAGATATGCCCATACAAGCTTGGGAAATGAATGATTTTGACTTACTCGTAGCATACGATATTGAGCCGTTACATTTCTGAGGACTTTGTGGAGTTCATTTATACTGATTTTTCTTCAAGCTACGAGTATAATATGTAGTATGTGATCATTAGTGATTATTTTTACGAAGCATTGAATGGAGGCAAGTGAGCAGTCCCATCAAAGAAATGCGCCAATGTGCTACTACATATATTGCATAGACTGTCAATACTATTTTGGGAAAATTAACCAAAAAATGTCTCGCGGTCTATGTGCATTGCTTTTGACTTAAAATAATAAATGAAGGCCGAATTGGTTGATTACAGGACGAATTTTGTTTTAGCTATCAAACATGGCACGGTGGCAGTAATTTTATATTTGTATCCCAATTTTCTTAATTTTCGATTGGCACGGCCTGTAAGAGGTCCAAAATTGGCTATCATATTTAATAATTACACATTGGTGGGGATGGATTTATATATATGTATGTATGTAGTAAGTACGCAACACAGTTTAATGCACTGAAATCTACTTGCAGGATGAGTGATGTTCATAAGCCAATTTAGCGCAAGTTAAGGATAAGTTCAAGATATTGAGGACAAGCTTTAACGTGTTGTAGATGATCTTTATGAAGAGTGACAGAATTTAAGTAATGTGATAGAAGTACAATAGAAAATGGAGAAAAACGTGAAGCACATGGCTGGTAACAGCAGATGTCCAGTATTCCGGAGAGCTATTACAACCAAAAGATCATGAAGATAATACAAATAAACCTGAATAGGTCAGGATATCCTTGTACAAACAGGCGGACGTTATCATGATCAGCGAGCCCTATAAGTGTCCCGACCAAAACAATAACTGGATCTGTTACAAGACAAAATATGTGGATGCTCTACCTTCCAAGAAACAAGCGAACAAACAGAAGGCTTCGTGCAAGCAAAAATAAGTCCATTTTTACAGTTACTATGCAAACCTCGGCTTGACGGCCAGCGAATACCAACTGATGCTGGACAATCAGGCTGCGGATGCGCTCTACAGATCTCCAGTGGGGCAGCAGACTCATTAACATCAAAAGACAGAACCTACTCTTTTAATGGAGATTAAAGAAATGAAATCGTCCTATCTCCCAAAACTTAAACGTTTATTTGACCCTAAGTGGAACAGCGGAGACCCATGCATCTCATCTCACAGCTATCATCAAAGCAGCGTGCATAGCATCAATGCCAGAAGAACAAATATCAGGAAGGTCCTCGGGCAAAAGTAATAAAGGCGGCTGTCAAAAACAAATCGGAGCTCTTCTTAGAAGAAGGATCCTTTCCCAAAAGATAGATACCATCAGAAAGATTCTCGAGATTCTCGAGAGGATAATCTATAATAGACTGCTAGCAGTAGCAGAAGAGATAGGAGCCCTCTCAGATAACCAATTTGGCCTCAAAAAGAACGTTCAACTGTTGATGCCATACGGGCAGTAGTCGATATCGCAATGGATGCCATCGAGGGAGAAAGACGGTTCTATGGTACAAAGGAGTACTGTGCAGTAGTTACGCTGAACGTTAAAAATGCTTTTAACTCTGTGAGTTGATTATCCATTAAAAGGGCACTTGCTGGAATGGATTCTCCGTACTATTTGCTGAGGATTGTGACGAACTAGAATACGTCGACAACAAGAAGCTGAGGCACAATTCTGATAAAGTCGTAAAATACTGTAAATTCACTGCCGGGTTCCCACAGGGATTGGTCCTAAGGCCACCGTTGTGGAACATAATGTATGATGGAGGGTAATGATAATAGGATTTGCCGAATATTTTCACGTTGTGACAGTAGCCAAACAATTCATAAAGTTGATTCAGCCACAAATGAAGCAATCGTTTGGATAAAAGGTTGGCTTATCTCCGCCGGATTGGAGTTGTCCGATCGTAAAACCGAAGCAGTCCTCATAGCAGGTCGGACTACTATTGAATTCGCCAATTTTCAGATCGGTAACCAAACCATCAAGTCCAAGGGAACAATTAAGTACCTGGGAATTATGTCGGACAACAAATTGCACTACAAAAATCACTGTCACGAATATTGCCTAATATCAATGGACCTCACTAAAGAAATCTACTTTCCGGAGTAACAACATTAATCCTTCTGTATGCCGCCCTTGTCCGGGCAGAGGCACTAAGAACGAATGAGTCTAAAAGGAGACTATCGTCAATATACAGACTCTGCGCGCTAAGAACAAATAGCGGTTTTCGAACCATAACATACGAAGTTGCTGGAATGGTCCAAATTGACATTCTTGCAGACGAGACGCTCAGAATATACAATAGGAAAATCTTGAGCCAGCGTGACGCCAACGGCATCAAAACGATTAAAACTGAAGAAAAGGTAGGGTCAGTAACTAATTGGCATGCCCGTTGGACTAATAGAGCTACTACTTCTAAAAAATGAAAAGCTATCGGAAAAATTCAATTCAATCGGGTAATGTTTATTTCATTTTTTTGAATTAAATGTTGGCCATAACTGCGGCTAACAGGGTCCATTCTGAAGTTCCAATTTTTGACGGCGCGTCCCAGCTTTACGAGTGTGTTTGACCATTAACTCGAGTAATGTTTTCCTCTAATTCCTCAAATATAGTCGGCTTATCCGTGTAGACTTTGGACGTAGCCCTAGAGGAAAAAGTCTAGAGGTGTGATGTCTCATGATCTTGGCGGCCAATTCAGCGGTCCAAAGCGGGAAATTAACTGTTCATCGAATTGTTCTCGCAATAAACCCATGGTTTCACGTCCTGTGTAGCAAGTGGCGGCGTCTTTTTGGAACTAAATGTCGTCAAGACTACGGGGTTCAATTTATCTCAGGCAGCAAATAGTCCATTAACAGTTACGTTCCTGACGGCCTCAGTTTTGAAGAAATATGGACTGAGGATTCCTCTGGTCTATAGACCACACGAAACCATTGTTTTGTCTGTATATAATGGCATTTCTTGAACCTCTTTGGATCGCACCCCAAATACGGCTATTTTGCTTATTGGCATAGCCATTAAGCGAGAAATGGGCCTCATCGTCGATTCGGAAGGTCGAACGACTTCAGTTCTTGCACGAATTGTAGGAGTTTTGTATGCTTGTTTTGTATTCATCACGGTCATCGCGTACACATTTGCTACCGCGGCTATATTTTCTTAGGCTCAGAGAACGAAAGATATATGAAAACATTCGTCTCTTTCTTGCCTATTTACATGACAAATCTGACTCGGTCTGCTACGAAGGGAAAACCAAAACCAGTGTCATGGTTTCCATCCAGCAGGAAGGCCTCCCTACCGACCCTATCAGTCTCAGGAATCTTTATGTAAGGTACCACGAGATTTTTAACATGTCCCCTCAGAAAGTAGCAGACGACCTTGCTGCATTCGGCAACTATGTTCACTCTAAACGAGTATCACACCTACAGCGAAGCCGAGCCGACCACGACAAATTTTTTCGTCCATAACGTGCTTCCCTTGCCAGCGCTTAAACCATCCTGCCTCACACCTCCACCCCACAACATCCCTCTTACATTTTAGTTACATAAAGAACCAGGAATTGTTCCCTCCTACTTTTAATGTTTTCCGCGACGACGATCCTACCCGCACAAATAAAGATTCCCCCTGTCGAGGCGTCCTACTGGCGATGGACAACAGCCTTAACTCTTCTCCCATTACAATTTCTTCATCCTCTAAAGCCGACTTTGTCGCAATAAAAATATCACTGCCTCTCAAGTCCCTTTACGTTATATGTTGCTACATCCTACCAGCTCAACCTATCGAATCTTACCAATTTGTTATTGATGCGATCGATCATTTAATTGACCTGTCAGACCCTATTGATGATATCCTTATTTTCGGCGACTTTAATCTTCCTCAGCTACAGTGGACACCATCAGATGATCAATCGTTTTTCATCGCTTCAAATGCCATCTCAGCTAGGGAATGTCTCTTCTTAGATCGCTTAACAGACTCAAGTCTATGCCAAGTCAGTGGTATATCCAATTATATGGGCAGGCAATTAGACCTTATTTTCACAACAGATCCAATTAACTCCTCAGTCTCACTTTGTCCCCTATCTCTCTCAACAATCGATAACTACCATCCCCCCCTTCTACTTTCATTTTTTCATAACTCTTCATTCCAGTCCACTCCCCCCACAACTCTCTCATCCCACGACTTTCATAAAGCAAACTTTCACAAAATCAGTGAATATCTCAGCAGATCCCTCTTTAACTTTCACAACTTAAGTATAAATGATGCCTTATCCATTTTTTATAAAGAAATATTTAATTCTTTTTACCTTTACGTTCCGTTTTCCCGCCTTGAAACATCATCTACTAGTCCTCCCTGGTATAATCGCAAGCTTCGTTCCTTACGAAATAAGAGAAAAAAGTTATGGGCTGTTTTCCTGCGTACCAGATCCTTTACCGACTATTCCAACTATCTTGGTGCTTATCTTCATTTCACCGAACTTTACGATTCCCTTTACCAGCGCTACCTTAACAATGCGCAATTCAACCTTATAAACCACCCTAAGTCCTTTTTCCAATTTGTTAACTACAAAAGAAAGTCCGATGGTTACCCTCCTTCCCTCTGTTTCAACAATAAGTCATCAACCGATCCACTCACCATTGCCAACCTATTTGCCACCTTTTTTAAACAATCCTTCACCAACGACTCCTTTGTACCAGATCCATCCTATTTTAGTTACCTACTGAACTTCTCCAATGGCCCACTTCTTTCCCATATTTTGGACCCGTCTTATATCGAATATAAATTACACCAACTCAATGACGAATTCACACCCGGCCCAGATGGCCTCCCTGCCATATTTCTTAAAAAATGTTCTTCCTCTCTTTCCCTTGCCCTTTCTAATCTCTTCCGTCTATCCCTTTCACAAGGAGAATTTCCTCAGGTTTGGAAAACCTCCTTCATAACCCCGATCCACAAGAAAGGATCAAAGAATGAAATAACCAACTATCGTCCCATCGCTAAACTCTCCCATATACCCAAACTCTTCGAAAGTATTTTGTATGAAGCTCTAAGCTTCCAATGCAAATCACTTATTTCCCCTAGACAACATGGCTTCTTAAGGGGTAGGTCAACCACCACAAATCTCGTTGAATTCGTATCCTTTGCCCTCTCTGCCCTAGAGAATGGCAATGAAGTCGATGTAGTTGCAACCGATTTTAGCAAAGCCTTCGATAAAATCTCTCATCGGTTAATTATCTTTAAACTGCCCTCGGCTTTGAACCCATATTGTTGAAATGGATCTCCTCTTACCTCAAAAACCGTTTTTACAGTGTTCGTTTTAAGTCAGCCCACTCCGCTCCATTTTTGGCCACCTCTGGAGTTCCACAAGGCAGCCATCTCGGTCCCCTTCTTTTTATATTAACCATAAATGATCTCGATATGATCATCAAACACTCGTCTGTCTCCCTTTACGCCGACGATACCAAATTTTTCAAAACCATTTCATCTCCCCATGACTCTTTCCTCCTTCAACAAGATCTTGATAGTTTTTCGATCTGGTGCCTCAAAAATACTTTGGAACTTAACATCGCCACCTTCTCACATAAGCGGAACCAATCTCCTCCCCGACTCTATCTTTTCCATAACCAACCTATCTCCTCCGTACAGTCTCTTCGCGACCTCGGCATTTTGTGTGACAGCGAGCTCAACTTCCGTTTACATATGGATGAGATAATCCTCAAAGCCAACTCTGCACTAGGTTTTGTAAAACGGTGGTCCAAAGAATTCACCAACCCATACGTGACCAGGTCCCTCTATATTACCTTTGTTCGCCCCCTCCTAGAGTACGCCAGTCAAGTATGGTCCCCATATCATCGTGTTCATATCTCGAGAATTGAAAGCATTCGTTTTCTTCGATTTGCTCTTCGAGGTATGCCCTGGGACGATCCTTTTAATCTGCCCCCCTATCAAAATCGTCTCAACCTTATCAACTTAAACACCCTCGAAGATCGCAGAAATGCAGCAGACTTTCTCTTCATTCATCGACTCCTTTCAGGTCACGTTGAATGCGCGTCCCTTCACAACTCCATTTTCCTCAACACTAACCCTCGTAATCTACGTACCCCTCGACTCTTCTATCTACCAACCCACCACACCTCCTATGGCGCGAACGAACCAATCTCCCGTATGCTACGTCAAATCAACTCAAACCCTACCGTCTTTGACTTTCACCGCACCACTTCCTACCTCAAATCTGTTCTCCTTCACCACTCCAACCAACCTTAGTTTTAAGTTTTAGTTTAAGTTTATTTTTTAAGTTATAGCTTGTATTAAGCCGAATAAATGGGGGCATCGCCCCCACCAAAATTAAAAATTAAAATTGTAGAGGGAAAATTCGTCCTCTCGATGAAACTTGTGAAAATTGGTTTTGATTTATGTGAAAAGACCAAAACTTGGTCGAAGACACACAAATAAACTTCAACCTCCAATCACTTACGAAAGGCCAAGTCTTGGTCGAAACGTATGAGTGATTCCTTTTAATCGGAGCGTAAACTTGTAAAAGCTGTTCTCTAAATAAAACACTAACAACGGTTTACGTGGATTTTTCACAATATAATAAAATTTTATTCTTCTATTAGAGTAATTTGGTACTTGAAGTGAGTGTGAATTATATGATGCGACACAAATAAAAGTTGAGAGTTGCCACATCATTATATTTTGTTTGGTACATAAATTTAAATGTTAATTAAAACTGAAATAATGTTAAATAATTCACAAAACAATTAATAATTTATTTATAACAAAATAATAAAATAATAGCTGTGCTACAATCTCCCCCTCTGGACATGAAGTCGTCTCGACGATTGTACAGGTCAGCGTCGGTTGGAAGGTCGTCCCCTCCTTCTTATGGGTCGTATTGGCTTATTTATTGTGGATGCGTCCTTCGCTCGGAATGGAGTTAGCGCAGACACATGATAGGTTCCAAGAGGTACATCTAACTTATCCGCTTCAGCAATTTGGAAAAGTGTTTCGCTGAATCGCCGTATAATGATATATGGACCATCTCGCCTAGGTGCAAATTTGGATGATATACCGGTGTAAGCATCTGATCTATTCCGAGACGTGTAGTTAAATACTGCATTATTGCAGCGATAAATTGTGGACCATTGTCGCTAATTACTCTTCTTGGGATTCCGTATCGTAGGAAGATTTCGTGTAACAAAACATTTGAACATTTTTCCGCTGTTGCTTCAGTAAGAGGGAAAAGTTCTACCCATCTGCTAGTTGTGTCTTCTACTACAAATATCCATTTGTTGCCATTGCTGACAGGTAATGGTCCAAAAAGGTCTATAGAGAGTGCCTCGAATCTTTGATTGCTTGCTGTGGTTTTGTAAAGTCCCATTGGTCGTAGATTACTTGGCTTATACACTTGTCACACTCTTTGACATATTTCTGAACCGTAGAGTACATCTTATCCCAATAGAATTTTGAACTTATCCTTGATAAGGTTTTGTCAACTCCGTAGTGTCCAGCAGTAGGGGAATCATGAAGGGCTTTCATGATTGTTTCTATTTCTTGGTCTGGAACTACTAGCGCTGCTTCTTCAGTATCTGTATACTTGTATAATACACCATGAGTCACAATGTATCCCTCATTGGCATATTTTTCACCTTCAGTACCATCGGTGCTTTCAAGTGCTTCTAAAATAATTTTAATTTTATCATCTTTTAGTTGTTCTTGACGAATTTCTTGGCTTCCACGGGTTGGAATCGCGACTTCTGTGTAGCATATGTCACAGGATTCAATTGGCGGGCGTGATAATGTATCGGCTACACTATTCGTTCTCCCTGAAATATACTTTATTTGAATATTGTATGGCTGAAGTTGTAACGCCCATCGTGCCAAGCGCCCAGTAGGTGACTTGATCATCATTAGCCACCTTAATGGCTGGTGGTCCGTTAAAAGGGTTAAGTCTGCGCCTTCAATATAGCCGCGAAATTTATTGATCGCCCAGACGATCGCTAGTGCTTCTCTCTCTGTCGTCGAATAGTTCTGTTCTGCTGATGTCAATAAGCGACTAGCATATTCTATTGGGTGCTCGTCAGGGCCCTCCCCCTGGACTAAAACTGCTCCCAATGCATAACTGCTGGCGTCTGTCTTCAAAAGGTATGGCTTTGTTGAGTCGGCTTGACTTAGAATAGGTGCAGTCACCAAGAGATTCTTGAGTTTTTGAAATGACTCGTCTTCCAATGCACTCCACCTGAATACAGCTGATTTTTTTGTAAGACTGCTTATTGGTTTCGAAACTTTAGCGAAATCAGGTATAAAGCGTCTATACCATGAGCAGGTTTGTAGAAACGTGAGAACTTGCTTCACGTTTTTTGGCTGTTGCATATTAAGTATGGCTGACACTTTTTCAGGATCCGTTTTTATCCCATCTATCGTAATAATGTGTCCCAGAAACTTAACTTCTTCGCAACAGAAATTACATTTTCCTAGATTTACCCGCAAGCCGAACTGCTTAAGCCGGTTGAAAACTTTATCTAAATCATTAATATGCTCTATTAACGTTGATGAGCAAACAATTAGATCATCTAGGTAAGCCTGGACCACTGTGTCATCTAAACCAGATCGGACTTGGTCCATCAGGCGTTGAAATGTAGCGGGTGCGTTCCGTAATCCGAATGGCATCCTATTAAAACGAAAGGTACCAAACGGCGACGTGAAGGTTGTCTTATCCTTATCCGATGGGTTTACTCCGATTTGCCAATATCCAGCTTGAAGGTCAATCGTAGACATGTATGGCGTGGATTTGGCTGCATGGAGCAAGTCATCTATCCGAGGAAGAGGATACCTATCTGGTGTGGTGATGGCATTGATTTGTCTGTAATCAGAACACACCCTGATGTCACCATTCTTTTTGGGAACCAACACTACAGGTGAGGCCCATGGTGAATCGCACGGTTCAATGATTTTCTGCAAAAGCATTTTCTGTAACTCAGCTTTAAGCTGTTCCTTCCTCACAGGTGATAGACGATATGGAGGGGAAGCTACTGGTTGATGAGATCCGGTTTCAATGGAATGAACTACACCACGAACAGTTATCTCGTCCTCCCATTTAAAAATATTGTCGTGCTTCTGTAATAAATCATCTAATTGTCCCTCATCCTTCTTTATAATACTGGTCAAGTTTATGCCCAACTTATAGGGTGGCCCAAACAGTCTGTCATTTAGCCGGTCTTCCTCTTCATTAGAGAAATCGAGGAATACGTTTCGTATCCGATTGTTACCTGGTTGTCCTTGGTCGTAGACATGTAGTGGTAAGGAATCCTCAAATACTTCGTATATTTCTTCTGCAGAATATTTCTTCATAGGTGGCAATGGCATGGGTTTTTTATACCTTGGTGCGTTATCAATCAGCTTATTTATTTTTTGTACTATCGCCGGATCGTAAATTGGAGAGACTGGGCTGATTTCACCGTATGCAAAATTCGGTGTTGTTGCAATTTCTGTATATTTAAAGAAAGGAACACTAAATTCGGGTTGATCGGCAAAATACCATATGTTCTTGGCTGGGTTGATTATAATACCAGAGCTTTCTAAATAATCGATTCCCAATAACGTGATATTGTCATTGGCTTCTGACAACACACTAATGCTTATTTTGGTTTGTCGGCGGCCTATTTTCATATAAGTGGTTGTCGTCAAGATATCTTGGGTTCTGAGAATACCATTTGCCAGTCTAATTTCCGCTTTCATTTTCCGAAAGTCGTGATTTTCCTTTCTTAGCTGGGCACTCAGCCTGTTGCTGGCAATACTCGTTTTGGCTGCCGTATCTAAGTAAGCAACATGTTTAATACCGCCAAATTCTACTACCACTGCTGGTATGTTACCTCCCTCGCTAATTCTCAAGTCTAAGGCATTAATGCTGGCTCCACTTCCAGAGCTGATGCCTTTAGAGCATTTTGGACAATTTCTTTTTATATAGCCTATGGTTCCACATCCAAAGCAAACTAGCGGATTTTCCGGACCTCTATTATTAGGCCCTAGTGGTCGTTGCTGCTTGGACTGCTCGCTGCTATTAAATTGACGGCAATTTTCTTTCATATGTCCTACAAAATGACAGAAGCTACATCTTATAACTTCCTTCTTCGCTACTGGGTGGAGTCTTTCGTATTCTCTTGCGAGGGCTATGAGTTGGGTAAATGTTTTAAACTCGCCCCTCCTAACACCCTTCTTGATATTATCATGTAGCAGGCTGTATATAATGTCTATACAGTGTACCTCTGGTATGGGTGGCTGGGGAATTTCGGCCAATAATGCTCTTTTTGCACTGATAAATTGGTCCGTTGATTCACCCAGTTTTTGTTTTTTTTCAAACAATAGCTCAAATATAATGTACACTGGTCGTCGTGGAGCGTATTGGTCTCTCATCATTTCGATGGCATTTGACCAAGTAGTCATTTCCGTATGGATGCCTTTCCACCATGTCGCTGCTTCATTCTTTAGAAGCAAGGGAAGCTCTATCAATGCATCTTCATCGGTGATGCGGCGAACCCTTTTAAAAATTTCAACGTTCGTTATAAAATTTTCGAAACGTTGGGCGTCAAATTCGCCATTAAACCGCTCCGTGCAATCGCACAACGTCTCTTTAAACCGCTGGGTTCCTTCGGGAATACGGTGTTCCATGTCCGTTGTATTTGCTTGTTCGTTGGTCGTCATCCTGCTGGTAGTACCTGTTCTTGTATTTGCCGCTGGACCGTCAAACATTCCCTCCAGTCTTCTTGATCTACCCCCCGAGCCTTGCCTGTCAGAGGTCTTACTGCTGCTTAGTAGGTCTTCTTGCTCTTCCACGTACGTTCCAACAGAGCCTTGCCTATCAGAGGTCTTACTGCTGCTGCTGGTGCTATCTCCTGTGCTGAGCCTTGCCTAAACGCCAAAACGGAATATCCGTTTACCCGCGACCGCGACTCACGTTATCGGTTTCACTGACTCGCGTTATCGGTTTCACTGACTTGCGTGAATTGCCGATAAATCCGTGGGGAACTCGAGCCTCACGTTGGGCGTCAATTGTAGAGGGAAAATTCGTCCTCTCGATGAAACTTGTGAAAATTGGTTTTGATTTATGTGAAAAGACCAAAACTTGGTCGAAGACACACAAATAAACTTAAACCTCCAATCACTTACGAAAGGCCAAGTCTTGGTCGAAACGTATGAGTGATTCCTTTTAATCGGAGCGTAAACTTGTAAAAGCTGTTCTCTAAATAAAACACTAACAACGGTTTACGTGGATTTTTCACAATATAATAAAATTTTATTCTTCTATTAGAGTAATTTGGTACTTGAAGTGAGTGTGAATTATATGATGCGACACAAATAAAAGTTGAGAGTTGCCACATCATTATATTTTGTTTGGTACATAAATTTAAATGTTAATTAAAACTGAAATAATGTTAAATAATTAACAAAACAATTAATAATTTATTTATAACAAAATAATAAAATAATAGCTGTGCTACAAAATTAAAATTAAATTAAAAATTCACTACGTGCTATATGTAGTCTATTTGGTCGCGTATTATCCAATAATGAAAATTGGGTTTCAAACTTTCGCGATGGCTTAAGCGGCCGATTCGGTAGGCCGATTATGTGAACCACAAGTTGCTCTAAACGCACGTAATAATTCCTCGTAGAACGCTAATACCGTAATACTGCTGATTTATTTAGGCGCTGTGCCGGCCTAAGTCTTTCCTTTACAACAAAAAGCAGATGAACTTTTAAATTAATATCGAAAATCCAAGGCTGGATAAATCGAAAACACGGGGATATAAGTACCACCTAATGCAGTTCCTATCTGGTCACGGTGACTATAGGAAGTACACCGCTTCGGGCACGATAGCTCACCTTTTCGCCCAGGCTGCTCAAATCAGGAGGAAGATACAGAGCATGCAATATTCCATTGCATACGCTTTCTGGGATGGACAGACAATAATTGACTAAATGTTGCGGTCAGAAGATAAATGGTTGGAGATTTCCACATTCATAAAAAACGTGCAAAACGAGCTGCGAAGGATCGAAAAATAAGACGTGCAGATGCAGCAACTCCCTCGCGGGGAGAGTGGTCGAATCGAGCAATCAGGAACCGAGTCGTACTCGCACACGCATTTTCCTAAAAACTGTCTAAAAACATTAAAGGCTCCTTAAAACGTGAAGATATTATCAAATTTTCATTTTCAGGGTGAAAGCAAGAACTTTCCGATCAGGGAGTTAAAAAACCGTTGTCTAATTTGCTAGACGAAATTTTGAAGTTTCATATATAGCGCCCTAATCCATTCATAACCTCGTATTAAAACGCAAAAAAAAAAACATTTTAAAACTGAGATCTGTTTTGTGTTGAATTATATTTGTGTTATTGCTGGAATGAGACTTCAGAGAGATATCTAAGGTATTGCCGTACTGGGCACTGGGCAGAATACTGAACGAGTGATTTTTCTTGCTGTTTATTTTTTCAGTGTTCTATTTTTGACAGCTCACGCGTGATTTGTGACATATGTCAAAGTCAAACATGCTCAGTTAGTATTGCCATTCCATCATGAAAAGACTTACCCAAACAATACCTACAAATTATAGAATTCTATTATCAAAATTCGCTGAAAATTGTTTTTCGCGCACTTCGACCATTTTACGGTCATCATAATCGACCTTCAAGCCATAGTGACCAAATTTCGTACCAATTTCACGCTATTGGACATCAGGCCACCTACCGGTATGTGTACAGTACGTACAGAGGAAAATATTGCTGCTGTATCCGCCAGTGTTAATGAAGACCGTGATTTGTCCATACGTCGCCGTTCGCAGCAATTGGGATGTTGTTACTCGACTACGTGAAAGATACCTTACAAAATATAGCTCGTGCAAGAACTCAAGTCGAATGACCTGCCACAGCGTCGAATTTTCGGTGAGTGGGCGAAAAATATCGAAAAATTGTCTTTGTCTTGTGTATGTTAATAGCCAAAACTGTCGTATTTGGTCCAGTTATAATGACCACCTCAGGCAATACAAGAGCTGCCAATGTGCACTGTTTGCTGCGGTTTATGATCCGACAGAATCATTGGCCTGCATTTTTTCAAATGAGAACAACGTTACCGTCAGTGGCGCCCGCTATCGATTTCGAACTCATTTTTGCCCAAAATGAACCTGCTGAACTTGGTCGACATGTGGTTTCAGCAAGATGGCGCTATATGCCACACAGCACGCGAATCGGTGGACCAATTGAGAAATGAGTTCGGTGAGCAATTTATCTCTCGTTTTGGATCGGTGAAATGGCCGGTTAGATGGTGCGATTTGACGCCATTAGACAATTTTTTATGGAGATACGTCAGATTACTCGTCAATGCCGATAAACCAGCGTCAACTGCAGCCTTGGCAGACAACATTACATTTGTTGTTAGCAAGATACCAGCCAGTATGCTTGAAAAAGTGATTCAAAATTGGACTCTGTGTATGAACCACTTTTAGAAAGTAGTCTTGGTCAACATTTACAGGAAATACACGAAACTCAAATAAAAATTTTAAACACTTTTGCAATTTTTCTGTATTTTTTTTTTTTGATAATTAAAAACCAAACGCGCTTAAAACATCACCCATTACAAGAGTAGCGTTTGTCAGGCACAATAAAAATGTTGGTAGCGACTTCACTTTCCCTTCGTATTGGACAAATGTGATTTTTTCCGGTTTTATTTTGAAAAACACTTGTATCTTACAATAACCGTCGATCAGAGATAATGTAATAAAAAATATCACCATCAATATCAGTGTGCTAGTTAAGCAAACATAATCGATAAATTATCAACAAGGGTGTTTCTAAGTTAATAGGTTATTATCGCCGTGTGTAACTGAAAAGTTAACAAAGCAATTCCACTTGAAAATGTCATGCGTTTGGCCTCATATCGAAAATGACGTCATTTCATTTCATTAACGAGTATACGAGTAATACGTAGTACTTACAAATCAATGATAAGGTGTGAGTATTTTTGTGCAGGGTGTAATGTCCTTTTATTGCAATGCGTATCAATGTAAAAATTAATATAAGTATCTTGTATGTATCATGATTAACGGTTTTAAGTATTTTTTTGATTGCGTTAATTCTGAAGTGAATTTGAAATCAGACGTAGAAGGACTTGCGAAAATGGCTACTGTAAATTTCTCCCCAAAGTAAAATAAATCGTCATCTTGAGTGACACACGTTAGAGTATACGATAAGCGTTGGATTATTAATAATTATGATCATATGCAGCTATAGGTAGAAAGCCTTGTTAAAAGCTGTAGTTAAACTTGCTATGGGTTATAGAATGTTGAGATCTTTAATCAGTAGGGTCAATGTCCGACACAAATATACTTTATTTTGACCAGGTATGTTTCAAAGCGAAATGTATCTTTAAAAAAAAAAAAACAACTTCATTGAGTTGCAGAAACTTTCTATAAATCCTTAGATATCAAAATCCTCTTTACCAGATTGTGAGCAATTCCGAAGACATAGTGTCAGCATTAATATAAAAATTCTTGTAAACGCATCTTAAGTTAGTGCTTTTTTTCACCCATCATCCAACATCAGTAAAATCTTTAAACTCTGCCTTCACAGTCTACAGACAAAGTAACTAAGCATTAAGATCATTGGCCGTTGCATAATTTCTGCTTACTCGTAGAATATAAACATTTTCAACTAATGTTCTGTCCAGTGTCATCTCTTACTTACAGTCTTCTGCAAATTTAGCACCATTTTATAATAATTCGCTTTGGCATCGATTCCACCAGGTTTTGACAGTTGTCACGATTTTTGGATCCCGGTGCCACACTTGAATAACTGACTCAATCATCTTCGCTTTGGCCGTACAATTCATTTTTCTCAGCCTGGTTTTGCATATAGCCCATAAATTTTCAATGGGATTAATATCTGGCGAGTTGCCAGGCCAATCGAAAGACAAATTGTTTTACTTTTTTGACCTATGACACGGGGCCAAATCTTGTTGAAAAATTGTGGTTTTTGCATTCAATTTCGACAGCTCAGGTATCAGACGTCTATCCAGTAATTCAATATATTTGTCACTATTCAGCATCCCTGTTATTGGAGCTAACGATCCTGTCCCAAAATAAGAGAAACAATTCCAAAACATTTGCTTTACAGGATGTTTCACTGTCTGTGGGATATGGGCTGTTGAAAGTGGCTCACCATTGGACCTTCGAACATATTGATGTTTCATACAATGCATAAAAAAATTACTCTCGTCCGAACCATTCATCCACTGTCCATTCTTTATATTTTCGAGCCCAAGTCATTCTCTTCTTTTTCATAGCAACAGTCAGGAGTTGTTTCTTCAGAGGTTTTCGTGCTTTCCGTCCAACCCCTAGAAGAGGTCGCCGAACTGTTGACACATCTACGACTGTTCCTGCACGGGCAACATCTTTTTGTAATTCGTTACTGCTTTTACTTTTATTAATCCTACTATTTCTTATAAGAAGAGCGTCTTCTTTCTTGGCTGTTTTTCGTTTTCGTCTACATTTCTCTGCTTGTTGCGGTAAAATCGACTCGGTTCCTTCATGGCGTTAAATGATGTTTTTAACTGATCCTAACGATATGTCACACTGTACTTCTGAATCGATGCTACTTGAAGTGATTGTTTGCTGGTAGTAATTTAAAAAAAATTGGACTCATTCATCTTCCAGGACGTAACTAAATTTGTCTCTACGAACCGACTCAGTCTTGACAGATTTTTGTAGATGACTTTCAGAAGCCTTATATCAGAAATATTAAAATGCGCAGCTGAGATAATTTCCTTTTCTATGGATTGCGTACATGTTACCAAGGCTCTAATCATTTTACAAATTTTTATTCGAATATATTATGTATCGATGTATTGTATATGCTCGCAAGGACGTTTATTATATCACCCTCCTAGTTGTTCGACTTGATTTATGTAACATATGTTATAACGACATTGATTTCGATCAACAAAAAGAAAATGTTGGTTGCACAAGCACATTTGGATAGGCTAATTCAGGTCTTGCCATATAATGGCTTATAAAGTTAGCGGTCCGGTCCGTACGTTGTTTCCCATTTTTAAGTACAAACGACAACTTATGAATTGATGAGAATCACAAAGAAGGAATTTTTCACATATTATGAGTGACATACATATGTAGGTAATCCGTGGGCCTGAGTGGCGATTGATCGGAAAACTACTGAGTGTCCTATAATTTTTTTTTTTTTTTTGTTAAAGAACTTAACAATCAATAGGGGTGACTATTTTTAAAATGCCTGAGCACGTGTTAAGATTTTCGAAAAATTGGATAGAAAGAGAGAGAAAGATGTTTGAGCTAAGTAATTATTTCACTCCACGGGTGTCATCCAACAGTTAATGGGGAGACGAAATTATTAGTGTAAATTTACTGTTGAACTTAGGCAACCATTCATCTCACGAGATTTTAGTTGCCTGAAAAAAGATTGTCTTTCGGGCGCGGTTTGTATTGAACACCGAACCTTCCGATTTGGAAGCCACTATGCTACCACTTGAGCCACGGCCACCCACTTGGGCCAGAAAAGCAACAATCAAGTTCGTATCGAAGTACTTGCCTTATTTTCCAATGGCGGTCCGCGGTACTGCATGAGTAACCTTTACTTATGCAGACTAAAATGGCAAGGGTATGCTCGGCCAGTAACACTACAATGGCTTATGCCATCATATATCTCTCAACCCTATACGGAAGAGAATAAAAAGTTGCGATTTAGTTTACAATTAACACGCAGTTATTACCGTCATTCGGGAAGTGCAATGGAATGGGCCGGACATAAGTAGAAAGAAATACTGTGATTGCTATAGGGAAAATAAATAGCGCTTATTCAAATGCGGATTTGCCATATGCGGCAGACGTAAGCTAGAAGTCTTGAGCGCGAGTAAGAGTCTTTCTAGAATCCACATCAAGACTAAATTCGCTAACATAAGCTTAATATGCGCCCATGGTCCCATGCTCCAACGGAAGTCAAGGACGACGCCACCAAAGACTGTTTTTACGAGCTTCTCGACAATACATGTGAATAATATCCGAAGTATCACATTAAAATCGTACTTCATGACCTTGCGGTGGGACGAAATATTACTCTAGCAACATGGTTTCCTCATCTCAATATACACAAGGTTACATGGGGGTTCCGGATCATTAAACGCTAGAACAAATTAATCATAATCATAAGCCATGTCTCCGAACGTTCGGCGCAGCCCACTTTGACTCAGATCACCACCTTGTTGCAGTCAAGGTGCGAACGCGAATTTCCCAAGCCCCACAACAAAGAAGAACTCTTGTGAGAGTTTATAATGTAGAAAATCTGCAGCCGCAAGAGGCCATCAGAACCAGAACAGACCGCGTATCGCGAAATTTCTCAACAACATCTATGCTGCCAGCATGCCATCAGAGATGCCGCAACTGATATGTTTCTCCCGATCACCGCCAAGAAAACCCTGGCTTCATGAAGAATACCGGGAAGCAATCAGCTTAAAAAGAAAACTACAAATCGGCGCTGCAACAAAGGACGAGAGCTGGCCATGAGCTCTACGAGTAGAAAAGATGGAAGGAACATCGGCTTGTCGAGAAGAAGAAAAAAGAACTTGAGAAGCTCCTGATCGAAGATTTTGAGAGATTAAATTCCAGGAATGAAGTACGGAAGTATGAAAAAATTTAGATGGCGATAGCCAACATTTTCAGCCACCTGACCAGAACGAAGCAAGGATAGCGATTTTTAAACTAAAATCCAACAAATCAGCTGGATCTGACGGTTTATGTATGTAGAGCGTGCACCATATCATTTCTCAGATCTGGTCAGAAAAGTGTATGCCTGATAAATGGAATCTCAGCACCCTATGCTCTCCGCAAAAAAGGAGACTCCCTCAACTGCACCGACTATAGAGGTACTTGTATATGTCTCCTAAAACTCGGATGCAAGATTCATAGCTTGTAAAGTCAGCGGTCCATTCACCCTCGTGGAATACATGACTTAATATTGGATGAGGAATTTTTTTCGCAAAAGTGAACAGGATCGGCCAGATTAATGTTCAATAAAACATTTATTTCGGCTCCCGAGTAAGGAGTTTCGGACTTATTTGTTTTGCCAAACTAAGATAAGTGTTAGTCGAATCTCCGAAGTAGGTAAACTCCTTAACTACCTGGAAGTTACTGTTGTTCAAAGTGATGTTTTGTCTTATGCGATGGATAGATGTTTGTTTGTTCACAACATGCACTTGGTTTTGTCTTCATTTTGTATAAGACCAGCTCGTCTCGGTTCTTATGTAGATTGGCATAAAATCCTGTATAACAGCACGCTGTGAGCAACCAATGGCGTTGATGTCGTCTCCACATCACAGCAGGTGAACAGCTTTATTGAAGATAGTGTCTTCCATATTGACTACTGCCTTGCGCACTAACTGTTCCATCGTTAGATCGAAGGAATCTTCTTTCCGAAAAACGATATACCGTATGATCAAAAAGTACAAATATAAATATAACAATAAAACGAAAACGGTTCAATTATTCATCGATATTCATTTTATTCCATTCAAAGTAATCTCCATTGCAAACAATACACATATTCCAACGTTTCCTCCAAGCTTCAAAACACTTTTCATAGGCCGATTTTAGAATTGCCTTTAGCTCCTTCAGCGAATTCTCCTATATCGCATCAATCGTCTCAAAACGCTTTCCGAGAAGTGGTAACTTGAGTCGGGGAAATAGGAAAAAATCACAGAGAGGTGAATATGGAGCTTGCGGAACGGTATGAACGTTGTTTCTGATCAAATAGTCGCTTATAAGCTAAGATGTGTGAGCAACAAATTCAGCACTCTCGGCACAAGCCGCGTTTTAACTCGTCTCATGCCTAAAACATCATGCATAACGCTCTGTAACGATCCGAACGAAACACCAAAATCGGCCGTGTTTGAAGAGAACACAGTAGCAAAATTAATTGCGTTCTGGTCAGCCGTTCGTTCTGATAAAGGCAGAGACATAACAATTTAGTATTTTAATGCAGCCGTAAGTGCTTCAGATTAAGATAAGGCAAATCAGTCTATTCCATCCCATTCACAGGAATTGGAAATTTCTCAGTCCACATTGTGGCGAATTTTGCATAAAGATGTTAGCCTACACCTTTACAAGATCAAATGAATTCAAGAACTGAAGCCTCTTGATCATTTAAACTGCCGAAACATCACCGATATGGCTTTGGAAAAGTATGAAGAAAATTCTGAATTTCATTGAAAAATCATCGTCAGCGATGAAGCTCATTTTTGACTTAATGGCTTTGTCAATAAGCAAAATATGCATTATTGGGCAGCAAGAAACCCATATGTGCTTCAAGAAACTCCATTACATCTACAAAAAGTGACCATGTGGTGTGGATTTCATGCCGAATGTGTGATTGTATATTTTTCGTGGATGAAAATGAACGTCATGTTATGGTCAATGGAGTTCACTATCGTGCCATGTTGGAAGACTATTTTTGGCCACAATTGTATGAACTTGACATCAGTGATATGTGGTTCCAACAAGATGGTGTCACATGCCACACAGCTGGTCAAATAATTGATCTATTAAAGGAGAAGTTCGGTAATAGTGTAATCTCCGTAAATGGCACGGTCTTTAAATGTAAAATTTTTATGTTCTTATTGACAAGCTCAAAACTCAAAACTGGCAAGATCAGCATATTGGAATCAGATTCGTTTTTGAGATAGGAGAGTCCCTTCGTTAACTGACGTGAATATTTCTCATATAATATGGTGCCTGCCATGTTTTGATACGGATTTGACCTTCGTAACCTGGTTTAGATTAACCTTAAAGTACAGAAGGTCTCCTTACAATGCTTATTTTTGTAAAATAGGAATAGAGGTCTAGAATTTACTTCCCAGAAAGCTGTTACATTCCTATTTTCAAATCTGTTTTGCATCTAGAGTGACTAATTGAATCCCCATTGGCATCTGTAGAGAACGAATGCCCAATTAAACTCTCTTGACTCAATTTAGTAGCTTAATTACAATTAAGATTAATTAATTTACATAATTCTCATTTCATTTCAGATTATCAGTCACAAATGCCACTGGCATGAACATCATCATCAACGATCTGGAGATTGATCCATCATCAGACTACATTGCTCTGATACCAATTAACTCAAATGGAATAGAAGGTCGCTCCTATCTTGCCACTGGAAAACTGAAACAACCCCTAGCCATACGAGTTCTGGGTTATACAAAAGCCAATCTTGTTTTTGAATCCTCAACAAGTCCGGATCATTCCTACAGGGGATTTTCCATAAGTTACAGTCCATATGGCGAAGCACCATTACCTAGTACACAACCGCCAGACGTCACTCTGGCTTATAGTCAACTCCAAACGATCAGTAAGCTCCTAGTGATCAATAAGAAAAATCAAACCATATCAACTTGGAACAGAGTTAAACAGCTTTTAGCAGACTCTACGAATTTATACATTCCCTCGGCTAATTTAAGTTTGGAATCAGCGTTTCCACAAAATGTAACTCTAATTCGAGTGGCGGAGTGCTTCAACAACTGGCCAAATTCAGATGATTGCGTTGAAGTGGAATTCGCTATTACTCTCTACAATGACACGAGTAAAAATCCAACAGATGATCCATTTCTGGATGACCGGACACCTAGAGAACCGGCTGGTCTAAATGACCTCCAGTTGGAGGAGATGTGGGTACAATTTGGTAAGTCAATCTTCCACCGGGATGGCATCATCGAGTATGAATTGCCAGATACTCGTACAAGAATTCTTATGTGGGTTGGGATCGCAATTGGGACATGTGTGCTGCTGTTTCTGATTTTTGTGGCAGTATTTCGATCTCCAGCGTTCCGGGATCGTTGGGTAGAAGACGATACAGTTGCCATCAAAAACAAAGATGAGGACCACAAGCGAACGAATGACGATATTACGATGTACCCATCGCCAGATCAAATTGTTCCAGAGATGTATCCAGGCAGCTCAAACGGACAGATTCCAACAAACGAATTCGGAATGGAGAGTCGAATTCGAAATTTCGAAAGTAAGTGTTGCCATTTGGATAATTAAATTTGTTCAAAGCACTAAACAACTAAGTTAAGGTTCCCCTTTTGCAGCAATTAATGAGGCATATACCGAAGACGAGAAGCCGTCGACGAGAATGTGATTGAAAAGGTAAATTATTGCATCAATCTTTCTGTCAAGTTGACATTTACTCGTATCTAAAATGTTTTACATGATCATTTTGTATTTCATGTTCAGTGGCGCTCATTAAAAGGTTAAGTTATGTTAATGGGCGTGATACCGCTGCTGTGAGAGAATGAATTAATTGAGGAATTTGACAGGTTTGTGACTTGGACATGGTCACGATTGTGTGTTCTATTGTGCGGAGGAAACTGTCAGGCTGTATTGAGATTTGCATAGAAAATCGTATGCTAATGTTGTTTGGAGAAGATAGATTGATAAACATGAGTTGATATCACTTATTCTAATTCATCAACGGAAATCCCCAAACGAATATGGTAAGGCGTTCATATGAAGCTGTTGGAAGCAGCTACCTGATATTAAAGGTATTCCGAAAGCTGGTGTTCGGTGAGGCTAAATTAGGTTGAACGGCGTACTATGACTATGAAAGATACCATAGATAGGCCAAGCTTGACTTCATTTGATGCCATGATTTATGGGTGAACGTATACTTCTATTTGTGGAAGATTCTCCCTCAAGTGGAGAAGAAGTTTGGCTGTGGAACAAACTTTCCGATGTTTGGCCAGGCTTCACTTGGTTTGTTGTAAGTCGTTGGATAAGAGATGCATCAAGTCGGCGAACGTATAGGGCTTTCCAATAAGGAATTGACAACTTTTTTTTTTAAATAAAACGCAAACCATTTGAGATATTTCAAAAACTTTATTATCGGCTTGAAGTACAATCAAAACATTTATGAATGGCCACCGCGGGCACGTTTGCAACGGTCGATTGGAAAGATCCAGTTTTCCACGACTCGGCCACACGTTTCGGCGGAAACGGCCGCTATTTAGCGTTCAATGTTGGCTCTGAGCTCTTTCAACGTCGTCGACGTGTTGGCATAAACCAATGACTTAACGTAGCCCCACAGAAAATAGTCAAGCGGCGTTAAATCGCAACAACGAGGCGGCCAATCGACTGGCCCATTTCTTGAGATAACACACTCACCATACTTACTCTTCAATAAATCGATTGTAGCGTGTGCTGTGTGGCTTGTGGCATCATCCTGTTGAAACCACATGTCGTCCAAGTCCATATCTTCCAATTCGGTTCAAAAATAATCGGTGATAATGGCGCGATAACGCTGACCATTCACAGTAAAGTAACGATCGTTATCATCGACGAAAAAATATGGCCCAATAACGCCGCCGGCATGCAAACCGCACCAAACAGTTATTTTTTGTGGATGAAGTGGTGATTCATGAAGCACATGTGGATTTTCCCCCGACCAATAACGCATATTTTGCTTATTGACGAACCCATTGAGCCAAAAATGAGCTTCGTCACTGAAGGTGATTTTGCGATGAAATTCATCACCTTGGCGTGTCTTCTCCAGAACCCAATCGGAGAACCTACGTCGCTTGAAATGGTCCATCGGCTTCAATTCTTGAGTCAGTTTGATCTTGTATGGGTGTAAACCAAGATCCTTACGCAAAATACGCCATAATGTGGCCTGAGCGATGACCAATTCTTGAGAACGCCGTGGAATTGACTGATTTGGATCGTTTGCTACGGACGCCTAAACGGCAGCGATATTTTTGACACTTCGACCAACCCGTTGTCTCACTGACACGGCAACATCACACAACGAATATGTTGACTCAAATTTCTGCACTAAACTTGTTATTGCCTGTCTACTAGGGCGAGAATTATGACCGAAAATTGGAGTTAACGCTCTTAAAGTTGCAGTCACAGACTCCGAATTTCGGTAGAAAATTTTTGTAATTTGCAGACGTTGCTCATTCGTGTACTTTCCCATGATGAAAATGTTGAGTTTACTGAATAATTGACAGTGGCAGTTTGATGATTTGTGAAAGAGTGCATTCACAAATTAAATTCAAAATTGTCAAGTCGGTATTGGAAAACCCTTTAGTAAAATCTACTGGCCTCCATAATGTGCCATCACGTTTGTGTCGCCAAGACTTATCCTGTTGTGACTGTTCTTACTTATGCCTCAGTGCTGGTTTTTTGTTAGAAATTTTCCGAATAAGTCGACGGGGATTGCTTGTCTTCAAAGAAGTTATGAAACCTGATCTGAGTGGACTTGTAATGCATGTAATACTTGACTGCATTTGAACTCTCTCTAAACATGTCACGTTGCGCTTCGTGTTTTGTGAAGTACATTATGTACGAGTATGGTTTCAGGAGGTCCTATTGATTTGTTTTTCCCCCAAAAATAAGTAGCAGATATATGAGAGGAAGTTCTGATTGTTTCTGTCACTGCCAAAAATTTATTCAGAAAATAAGAGGAAGTTCAGCATTACTGAACACGGTCCCTGTCCCAAGTTGTGATGGGAAGGAATTCTAAACTTTAATGCCTCATTGAAACAAAACCTTTACCGTACAAACTCAACGTTTATTTCTGTTAAAAGAAAATTTATAGAAAGGACAAATATTTTGTGCTTAACTCACCGCAGTTTACTCCGTTCCTCGCTGACGGAAAAATATCGAATGAATAAGGAACATGCGAAAGAATTCTTTGCGAATAGCCACGAAAAGGAAATAAGACTAAACGAATATCAGAAATGGAGGACTGAAAGTAAAGCTGCTTTTACATTGTTTGCTATCACTTTAGTATTTTTACTGTAGTGTATGCTCTGCAACAGGCCCTGTCAATTGAAGATATGACTGAGGTCACAGGTAATCCTAATGCAGGTTTATGTCCTGTGGAGTAGTCCACAGAGTTCAGCGGTAGTCTAATTTTACGAGACCCTATTCAAACTTGGGACTCAGGTAAAACTCTATGAATTTAGATTCGTTAAGAGAAATCTTAAACTAGTTTTAAAGTATTTTGATGATTGGGCAAGGCCTTAAGAACAGCTTACGTGTTGCCACAAAAGCAGATGCTTCGCATCTTCTGCCTATCTTTCTATATATGTTATATAGTTCATCGCACTTAGGATTGTATCCCACTACAGATGTAGACATTGCGTTAACGAAGAGTGAAGCGTATACTACATTTTTTCCCTGACTGGCTATAATACAGGCTTTACCCAAAGTTCTGGGGTCATTGCGTCAAACAGCATGTCCATAAGAGCGAGTCAAAAAGGAATGCACAATGTTATCAAAACTCCAGTGATCAGTATCAAGACTACTTCTTCTTAAGTTTGAGGCTCTTGATAGAAATATGAAGAGAAATGCAGTGCACCCTGGTGCAGAATGCAGGACCGCCGTTCTTAGGGGTTTGGTGGGCCTCGCAATAACAAATGTCACAACTCGTCTTATCACAGCCATGTTTGTTAAATCCAACGGAGACAGATGTCTCATGTTTTTAACGTAAGTACCTGCCGTGTGGGCTTAAACTTACGGGATGCCCATACATCCATGGGAGCAAGGATACGCCTTGCCATCGCTCACCGTCAATCCACTGATACCAATTCGGAACTGTGTTGCCGGCACAAGTTCCACCCTTGGTATGAGTCGAGGCCGACCTAAAACCTCTTACTGTTCTTAGGGTCACAGCACCCAGCACTTATTGCAACTCCACATTGAGTCAACCAAAGGAAAACCAAGGAAAACCAAAAGGAAAACCAAGGAAAACCATAGGAAGACTCTTTCCCGCGATTTTGGGTTTAAACCACAGCCACCATGACGCTCCCACAAGGGGGCCTACCTCTAACAAGTCAGGCCCGGACCGAGATCCGGGGGGCTCCTGACTCCCATGGTACCGTGATTTAAGTCCTGGTAGGGACTACCGGTGGTCCAGCCGCCAACAAGACCTATGACCGGCAGCTTGTGACTGATCAAATCGTAGCAACCTTCGGTAGCGTCATCTGAAGATGTTTACGATAAAACCAGTACTTTGCTCTGCCCCCGTTCATTATTAGACAACGTCATTAAAGGGCGAAGCCTTGATAATTGGGCGGGGGCCCATCCAACGGAGACAGTACGGGTGTTGAAGCCAAGTCATTAATGAATGTGATATATTTGTTCTCTTCTTATGAAAGTTTGCTATCCAGTGTAACTAAAGCGCCATTTCTGATTTCGGGTGTCTGTTCGACCTTTTCGGTAACTCAATATCATCCTGGTCCAGGTGTAAGAAGTAGAGCTAAGTTCAATGCGTTCATATAAATACCACTTCAAACCGCATTGAAATATTCAACAGGCATTCGTTCATTCCTGTTTATAAAACGCATTGAAATTTTGTAACCGCTTTGAAATATCATATAAACATTTTCAAATCGCATTGAAACATTTTACTCTCTCGCCATATCATCATCGGGCAGGTATTAGTAGTTGTGTATTTAAAATGTGAGATTGCAAACGAAATATTTAGGAAGACAAAGAAATAAGACCTGTGTATCAGTGTTAGTGTCAAGTGTCAGTTCAATCAGCTGTTTGTTAATCTTCTTTCAATTTTCTCTAGCTCATTTTGGATAATTTCATATAAACACCAGCATTTCTAGGGGTATTGAACTAATGCGGATTGCTTCAACGCACATTGAGCTGTCGGATAATTTGTTTAATAATCTTCCATCTGAGCAAGTTATTCGGAAAACGATGAATCATTTTTGCACCACGTACACTCCCCAAAGAAGAGAAACAATGCAAACAGAAGAAGTTATTGCCGTTGTGGAGCGCAGTGTTGAGGAGAATCCGAATGAGTCGATTCGCCATCGTGCACAGCAATTGGAGCAATGCCCATCTACTTTGTGGAAGATTTTACGGAAAGGTCTTGGCTTAAAAGCTGATAAGATCCAGCTTGTGCATGAGTTGAAACCGCGTGGGCCGAAAACATGATTCAGCTTGATCATCATTTTCAACGCAAAATTTTGTTCTCCGATTAGGACCCTTTTTGGTGGAATGGTTATGTAAAAAAGCGAAATTGCCAAATTTGGAGTGGAGAAAACCAGAAGCCTTTGTCGATACGCCCTTATCCACATTAAAACTAACTCTTTGGTGAGCTTTATGGGCTGGAGAGTGCGCTATAGAAACATGAATTCTGACTTCTTCCTTCCTCAGTTGAATGACATTTACGTGATAGAGCTTTAGTTTAGCCACACAGCTCGCGACACCATCAATTTATTGCGGGAAACATTTGCTGAGCGCACAATTTCACTTAATGGACCTGTGAACTGGCCTCCACGATCCTATGATCTCACACCTTTAGATTACTTTCTTTGGGGGTATGGGGGTCACTAGTCTATGCCGATAAACCAGACACGTTGGACGATTTGGAAGTCAACATTCGCCGTGTTATTTCTGATATACGGCCCCAGTTGCTCGAAGAAGATGCCCAAAATAGGACGATTGCGCTTCATTCGAGCTCACATATGCCTGATATCATATTTAAATAATAATAATGACATAAAATTATCTATTAAATAAAGCTAATATCATAGACATTAACATTAGCTTCAAGTGTTTTATTTCATATTGAATTTTTATACCTCTAAAAAACACCCTTTATTTGTGGAATTGCGCTAATTTTATTATATAATTCTCCTTTACAGCCACAGAAAATACTTTTTTAGCTAGACTTAAAGAGATATAATCGAATTCTGGAATTAATAGATTCTTCCTCAATCGTTTCTGGGAGCTTAAAATAACTTTGGTTATGGGTCTTTGCAAATAATTCTGCTTCTACTCGTATCACCATGTATGTCTGCTTAGAAGGTATGCTCATTATGCTCGAAAGTGCCTTTCGTCGCGTTAGTGCAAAGAGCATGCAATTGGATTTTCTAAGACCCCATTTTGAAAAACATTTTGCCACAGTTCTTCAGTATTGCATATGGGCTTTGCCTCATTAATTTATTGGTGGCTAAGTCCCTAAGTTATCAGCACTTTCCTTCGAAGTTCCATAGAGATAACTTCTACGAGTAGCTTCAAATATGACCCTCCAACAAAATTACATTGCCACCTAGGAACGCACTCAAAAATTAAGCTCGTAAACAACTTATGACAGCCATAAAATGTGATCATGTAAACAGTGCTCTTGTTGGATTTTGTACCAGCTACTGAGGTATAGGCAGCGACTTCTGATAAATCGCTACTCGAGATAAGTTTTATTGGTTAAGTACGACGATCACCTAGTTAGGTAGTTAGCTTGACGCAAATGGAATAATTATTCGTGCGATTAGACAATCATTTTTCGATTGATTTTTCTTTTTTTTTCTGACCAACTTGCGACATTTTTCTCTATCGATTCATATCGGTGATCGTATTAAGGCAGAAGTTGCATAGTTCGAACGTAGTTAAATGGATTAACTTGTGAGACTAAATCAGATAGACTTTAAGTGGCGTCAGTAGATGTGACTTGGACATAATCGTGATTAGAAATGGTGCTAGTATGTGACAGATAAGTTGATAATCTCAAGTTGATCGTGAAGAATTCGATCGAATCAAAAGAGCATTTTGCTTCGAGTAATGGAATAGACACTAACTGATTGCTCGTGTTGCTTTGACGACTAGACAAGACATGAGCACATGAAGGAGGATTGCTGGGGATTCGGAAAAAATTGGTCCGGTTAAAACTAGGCACAGAAACACGTCTGGGTAATGGTTACGGGTAAATTAGTGGTGAAAACATAAGCATACCCGGGAATCCTTCAATAATTAGTTTGGAGTTGATTATATTTGCGCTATGTTCAAACTTAGGGTAGGAATTCAAAATTTAATTCAAATAAATTAGAGTTAAGTGCTTACAGTGATGCACCACAAGAGAAGTTCTTACAGTGCATTTCTGGCTTCAGGTAATAGAGAAGATATAATAATATATATAATATATATAATATATATAATATATATAATATATATGTAGATCTTGTACGATGTAAAGACATTCAGAGCGATTGCCAGAAACTTTCAATCGTATTTCAGCAATGTTGAACTGAATTTTGGTCAGCTTCCTGCCAAGGAAGGATATTAAATATTTTTCGTTCAACCTGTGGGTTTCAAAGACCGATAAGTACCGTCGAACTACTTACTTATGTCCTATATCCCCTTGTGGGTCCTAGGACCTCTAAAACGCCTACGAGCCATCGTGTGCGGTTTCTGGTAATGTGCCTCAGCTCACCCCAACTCTTTCCTAGTTGCCGTGCTTCCTTGTCGACTGTTCTACGCCATGTACTTCTAGGACTGCCGCGTATCCTACCATCCTGGGTAAGCGGATTCAATTGCATCGCGTGGTTAGCTATGGACCTGCCACCTTTTCGGAAAGTGTGACCAATCTACTGCCACTTTCGTCGTTGTATGGTTGTGCCAATAGGTTCATGGCCGGTTCTCTCATAAAGCTGTTCGTTCTAGATACGGTTTGACCAGAAAATCCTTAAGATATTAGGCCCCTATTAACGAACGTTTGCAGCTTTCTTGTGATGGTAGTGTTCACTCTCCAAGTACCACATCCATATAGCAGCACAGACTCAACATTGGAACGAAACAGTCGTATCTTGGTGTTTAGGCTAATTGCATTACTTCACCAAATTTTAGATAGCATCCCAAACACAGACTTCGTTTTACATATTCGGCTGGCTATATCCAGTTCGGTTCCGCCGTCGGTTGAGACAATACTCCCAAGGTATTGGAAACTTTCTACTCTCTCAACCGTTTGTCCAGCAATGCATATACGAGTATGAGTTGGTGAGTTCGGTCTCAGGCTGATCATTTTTGTTTTTGCCGAGTTAATTTTCAGCCCAACGACATCTGTTTCACTCTCCACATTTGCTGTCATTTGGTGAAGATCCATTATTCTGTGAGATAGTAGGCATACATCGTCAGCGTAGTCAAGGTGTTTGAGTTCATCTCTAAGAGTCCATCGAATTCCTCGATTTCCCATCGATAAAGCCGCATTTAGCACATCGCTGATCACTAATAAAAACAATATTGGTGAAAGAATGCAGCCTTGCCGAACTCCACTTTGGATTTCGAATTCCTCAGACAGCTTTCCTTTGTGCAAAACGTGACATGTGGACCCATCGTACGTAGCCTTAATAGTTGCTATTAATTTATCTTGGATACCTCTCCTGCGCAAGGCACGCCAAATAAATTCCCGATTGACACAATCAAACGCCTTTTCGAAATCGATGAACAGCAAGTGGAGTGGCGATTGATATTCAACGCACTGCTCGATTATGATCCGCAGGGTGTTGATGTGGTCGACACAAGAGGATCCAGAGCCTAAACCGGCGTCGAGTGTGTCTTCAAGGTGTTCTTTAATTCGCTCCAGAATAATTCTAGCTATTTTCTTAGCCACAGCAGGCAGCACTGTATTAGATTGCCTTTCTTAGGGAGCTTGACGATCATTCCCTTCTTCCACTCATCCGGAAAACTCTCGGCCTCCCAGGTTCTCCCAATAAGTGGGAGCAGTAGCTCAGCCGATGCAGTTGACGCAGCTCGAAAAAGCTCTGCGGGTATGCCATCAAGTCCTACCGCCTTATTGGCTTTCAGTGCTTTGATCGCGGTAATGATCCCTTCCTTATTGGGGGTAGTGATGCCAATTCGGGCATTTCTTTCCACGGGTGCATATTGCTGGCGAATACACGATTCAAAACCGAAGCAAAATGCTACTTGTGCTGATCCTCATCCGATATGAGCAACGAACCGTCTAGGCCTTTCACTGGGTGTTGAGTAGAGTTTCACTCTTTGGTGATTCTGTAAACGGTTCTGCTGTCGCACCTAGCTGCTGCTTCTTTTGCTTCTTTAGCCAGCGCATTGATGTAGTTGCGCTTGGCATGCCGCACGCTACGCTGTACTTCTCTCATCTTCATGCGATATAGGGACTCTAGCTCGATTATCCCTGCTGCTGGAGTTACAATTCGAGTTCTAAACTGTTTACGTTCGTCGATCGTTTTGCAGATATCCTCGGAAAGCCACGCCCTATGTGTTCCCTGCGATCGACCGGCAATCCTTTCTGCATCTGATGTGAAAACAGTTTTCACAGCATACCAATGATCTTGTATGGTGGTGGGCAGTGAGCTGCTGATTGTTTCCACTCCACGTGAGATATGGTCCCTTAGTTCTTGGCATACTGTGCGAACTCTTAGTCGGTCGGTGTTGAACCTGGGCATTCTCGTGTCGTTAGATCTTCGAACGGCAGCAGTGCGTAATTGGACAGTCGCTATCATAAGATGGTGATCTCGTACCAACCCCATGCCCTCTTCTCTTCTGTTTCGGACGTCTAGAAGACAGCTTCTAAAACGGCGACTGATGGCAAAATGGTCAATTTGGTTGGAGGTTGCTTGCCTGTCAGTTGACAGCCAACTGATTTTATGGCAGGCTTTGTGCTCAAACATGGGGCCACCTATGACAAGGCGGTTTGCCTTGCAAAAGTTAACGAATGTATAAGGATTTATACATGCAGTTGCCCGGGGACCACCACGAGAAGGCAAAGCAAGCACTACATTACGAACTTGATTGTTGCGCTACTGGCCGAATCCATGTTTTGGGCAGTCAGTAATTTCCCGATCAATCGCCATGCAGGTCCCCAGGTCCCGTCGAACTAGAACATAGATATATATAATAAGCTTCTCTAGTCGGCGCGATCCTTGGCTGAAACTCGCATCACTATCGGACTTTACAAGCTTTTTCTCAGAGATTCTTGAACTCGAAACGATCTGCGCGGTAAATGACCGAATAACAATAACTTAATGCCTCTGCAGTGGATTCAACACAGTGATCCCAAATCGACAAGTATGGGACTTCCAAAAACACAACAGCCTTAAAGTTAACAAGTGGTATACATAGACAAGCAACTGCAAGATATTTTCAGAAGGGTGATCCTTAAGATTATTAATAAATTTGAGGCTCACCTGACCTCTTTATGGCACAATAGATCCAGTGCATACCGCAATTTGTGCGTCAGTTTTTCTATAAAAAAAAATATAACTTAAATCTTCTTCTACTGCTCGTCCCTCCCTGGTATGAATTGAATACTACTCGTACATACCATTGCAACCACAGGGAACTTGTGTGCATTTCCCTGACTTGTTGCCTGCTCGTAGACGGGACCAAAAATCGCTCGATTAATTATATGTACGCTGAAAACGATCAAGGATATCTTTACCCATCTTGTGCGCCAAAGAACAACGCTTGATGATTAGGGTCTTATACGTCTTATAATTCCCAAGTTAAAGTGATTGGCATGTGCAACTCTTTGTTTGATTTTCGATGAGGTGTCACTATCGGAGTCGAGGTAGACATTGACAAAATCCCTAACTACCTCAAAACTTTAACTTTTCTCGTTGACAACTTGTGAGCGAGCTAGAGACAACTCACTGCGTTCTGTCAATGTCATCAGGGGATGTTAGTAATTGCACTGGTGTTGGTTTGTGAGCTTCACACAATTTTATGATGCAAAGGTGGTAGCGCATCACCTTGTCTAAGCACTTTTCGACACGGGAAGGTGGAAGTGACTCAAGTAGTCATATCATCCCAATTGGACAGTTCGACGTTCGATTCTCCACCGGGACTGAACACATTCATTCTTATCAGTCAACGAGCCTAAATATATGTATACATATATTTTTTTCCTTAAAAAAAAAGATCTCGGTGAGATTGTTTCCTACCGTTATGAAGCAGCGAGCGTTCTCCATTGCCATTCGGTTCGGTCCAGCATCCAATTTGCATGGTCAGAAATATTGGTTTTCTCCGCCCAGAATGAAGGATTTTTTCTATTTGACAGCGTTCGGGGCTCCCTTAGCGTCTACACAAATGTTTTTTTCATATTCTCAACACCGACTGTGATCCTACTAATTTTCTTTTCAGTTCAACAGGTCTGTATTCTTTTTACTTCTTTTTCCTGGAGTTGCACGTCAATCTCCATTTTTTTTTCTGAAAGAGAATCGCTTTTGTCCGTGCTTCTTTCTTTGTAGCCCTCCCTATCAGAATACTGGTTGTTTTGCTATATACACATACTCGTACTTGGGCGAGTATTGATGTCATTGATGTTGCACATGTGGGATCGGTAAAGGTACTGGCGGTTTGTTGTTTTTTCCGTCGGTGTGGCCTTAAATATGTTTGAAGACATACTTTGGTTGTAGCCAAGTAGTGTGACAAGCGGTGCCTTGTGTCGAGCGTAAAATTATCAATTTGGTTGACTGTTTTATACTCTGATAACTACCAAGTTAATTTGAACATATTGTCGTGGAAAATCCTCTAGCTTAAGTCCATTTCCAGACGTCGTGTGGTTTATTTGAGGACCGGGGCCTCTGTTAACATGCCACTTCAGCTTCAGCTGCGCAAAAAAAGTTGGCTGAGGTCGTCTTCCACTTGTGTACGCTACCTAAGATGAAGTCGTTCTATACGGTGTTGTCCCTCTGGGTTGGAGCTAGGCATTTAAGTCAGGTTTTTTGAGCTTTGCTGATAAGGTCGGGATCGCTTTACAGCTCGTACAGTTCGCTGTTTAAACGTCTACTCTATTCTCCATTGGTGGAAACGAGATATTTTCAACTACTTTCATCAGTGTCCAAGCTTCTGAGCCGTAAAGCAGAACTGGGATGATCAGTTTCTTGTAGAATGTCTAGAGTAATTCTACGCACAATTTCCACATTGGTATCGTTTTCGGTGTTGATAGCGGAGCCGAGGTAGACGAAGCCCCTGGGGTTCCATTCATCGACCCAGATCTTGGAGATGAGTCAATGTATGCTCAGCAACTAATTATCACCTGCTGCATTAAGCTGCTCACCAGTTAAGCCATCGGGTCTAGGAGCTTTGTTGGGTTTGCAATTTGCAGAAATAACCATTCCAAATTGTCATCACCGACTGTGGTTCGAATACGAGGTTTGAGATGTTCGTTTAGTTTTTGGCAACCCTTCCGAACTTAATTTTTTTGTTACAACCTCTCTAAAGCCTCGATCAAATACTGTTATTGCTCTTTCTTGTTTCTTCTTATGAGCCCATCTTTTTCCACTCTTTTCTGCATGCATAGGTCATGAGCACCTTTCGTTCTTTTCTGTAGGGACACATCCATGGGTGCTTGTATTCGCCATCGAATCAGGGGTTTCTTGGATTCCTTGTGAGGTTGAGGGAAATTCGATGGGAAAAGGCCCTGGCGGTCTCTTACGATTATAACCGTTCGATGTTGAATTTCCTCACAATGACTCCATGCCTTTGGGCTGTTACCGATATCCGCATTCCTATCTTGGCTTGGTCCGCAGCTTTCCGACATCCAAAACACCGGAGGCATTGCTTCTATCGCAAAATCAAATTTGGTTGACAGTTTGTTGGTCACGAGTCAGCCAGGTCCTTTTATGGATGTCAAGGTGTGGTAACCGTGTGCTAGCTATAGTAACATTACGTCCAGATGCCCTCCTTGCTTAGCTTGGCATTAAAATCGCAATGGACGATTTTCACGTCATATTTAGGGTATTACTCGTACGTTTTGTCCAAGAGCTCATAGAAGCAGCCTTTGGTAAGGTTGTTCTTCTCCTTTGTTGGGGTGTATGCGTTTATGAGCCATATATGATCGTTTACTTTTTATGGGAATCAACGTGATGCTTAAGACTTCCTCTTATGGTAAGCCCTTGTCCGAATAAACGCTTATCTGTGGCATTTTCCATAGTATTTAGGAGTAAGTTAGGTCCATCGCACTAGCTATGGGGCAGTCAACAGCTTCCCGATCGATAGCCGCGTGGATTTGCATGGTGTCGTTAGGCTATGCTTTCTGATTGTACCACTAAAGGTAACCTCGTTTTCCTTTTTTGGCGTTAAAATGCCGTTAAACTATTTTAACATCATACAAAGGACACTGTTCGCTGTTTTGTCCAAGAACATTCGTTGGTAGTATCGTCTATTTCATATTCGAGATCGTAATCGTACATCATGCGAATAGTTGTAAGCTCAAACCTGCTTGCCTTAGTCTTCCGCCTACAACAAATCCTCAATCAAATAGACTTTGGCTCCAGTGTATGTAGCAATCACCATAGTATAAACCAGTTTTTTTTTCCTCCTTTGTCCTGTCCGTTCCAAGGCACTTCCTGAATGGCGGTGATAACTGCTTTAAACTAGACTAGAGCTACAACTAGCATTGTGGTTCGGCTGCATGCGGCCGTTTCAAAGGTTATTACAAGTGCAGATTCGAACATCGTTGTGATTTTGCATTCTGAGGAGCAATGTTGAGTCCCTCCTTTTCCGATGCTATCTGTTGCTTTGTAGTAGCACCCAGCAATGTGGGTATTATACTTTAGGACTCTGAGGTCGTGTCTGCTTATAATATGACTGAGTCGCTTGGTGTCTATCTGCCTTCAAATAGTCATTTGCGATAATAAGGATTTGGAAATATTAGAGTAGAGGAAGACAGAGTTACCTTAAGACATTGATTGAAGATCTCTGGAGTACGTCCGAACTTGCGAAATTCGGTGGTAACCAAGGTTTCCATCAAACACACTGTCCGATAGCCAAACTCTTTATTAGCTAATCGCCTGGATGTCTATACGGCAACTGCAACGATTTCGTGACAAAAAGTTAAGTGTGGGTGGTGGATAAGCAAAAGTCTTTGTGTTTCATGAGTGTAGAGAATGGTGTGTTGTGCATATAGAGTAGCCTGTGGTGGCATCCGCTGTGTGTATTCATTCCAAGCATCATCATAACAAATTAATCATACTCTTGAAGCGCTAAAACATCTATGTATATATAAGCAATTAACCAACAACAGGGCGTACGTACTAATTCATACAGTAAAACACAATCGTCTCCAATAAAAATCGTAAAAATCACGTTTATTTTTGAACGATAAATGTTCGGTTTTCATTTTAACAAACAATCAAATCAAAGCATTAGCACATCTAAAATCAAAAGCTAGCTCTTAATATATGCATATAAGCAGCAACAACCATAACAAACCATTAATCACCATCTATTTGTGTCTTTCGTTTCAGGATGGGTAGACATACAGAGCAATCTCAAGCGGACGCTTCTGTCTAAGAGGAGAGGAACGACCAATGGAACGAAAATTTTTGTTTTTACATTTAGTGAAGCGATGCGCACAACCAAATAAATAAGGATTACGAGTATTATGTGATAATGTTACTACACTACTGATCTGTTATTCTATTTAAACAAAAGAATTGTTGAATAAATTTAGAGAATAATTTAACCACACCTCTTTAGTGGGAGGTGGTGGCAGTCTTTTTGTACATTTTTCGTGTTTCACTTTGTAATGAATTTTGATGCGGTAGTTGGAAGTTAGTTGCCGGGCCCAATAATGATGCCAATTGAAATTCACGCTGATGGTGGATAGACAAAGGGCGCGGTGGGAAGAAGCGCAATAACCGCGCACACACACAGTTTAGCTATCTTTGGTGGCCGTAGCTGGTTTAGTCTTCCAACTTCGGCCTGCAGTCGTCGGGATTTATGAGAACTTTAATGAGATACTCCACAGAAGGGCGTTCAGCTGTGCGATAGACTGTCAGACCTTTTTCCTCGATGCATTTACGTGTGCTCGGTCCAATGGCAATCAACTTTTTACCGTCGAAACTCAAATTGTTCTTCGTAAAGTGTTCGTAAGTGCAGTTGACACCCGATGGGCTGAAGAATGCCATAAATTCGACGTTTTCTGCTTGTAGAGCTTTGTTTAGGTTCTCTCCTAGCTCTGGGTGGCAAATTGTTTCATACACCTCAATGGCATCAACCAAAAATCCATTGGTAATCAACTTGGACAGCAGAGTATCAGTGCGAAGGTTGCCACAGGGCAACAAAAACGGCTTCATCTTGTCGCCATCAAATGTTTCAATGATAAAATCAGCCAAACTAGTGGCAGTGCCAGTCTCCTTGCCGCGGGTGAACAGCTGCTGCAATGAAGTCATGGCTAAATTGTGAGTGACCTCGCCAACTGAGTAATTATGCAATAACTTCCAACAGACAGGCATTTCTCGTTGCTGTAGTGATTCACAAACTGCGTCAATGCATCGCGGGGATGTGAAGATGATTCCCGAATATTTCTCGCCGTCGATTAGTTTTTGTCGGAGCTCATCGAGTTTCTTGAAACCGAACCCCAAGGTCGGCACGAAGACGGCATTGAAATTATTCTCGCGCAACAGTTGGGCGTAAGTGTCAGTTGAATCTGATTCGGATTTTAGGACGATAACTGTTCGCGTTTTCATTGCTGGTTGCATTCGATTTGGAAAATTTCAAAATTTTATAGCTTTGGAGAGAATTAAATTTTTTTTTTCTTGAAAATGCGTACTACTCGGGGCTAACTTATTTTTATTTTGAGAAAATATTTTCGGCCTCTACAGTGACACCTGTAAATTTGACATTGACAGTGTTTTCGCATGACAGCGTTCCGGCGACATCTAGTAGCGGAGTAGTAATTGAATGTCGGTAAAGTTGATCGGGAATGAGTGATTTGAAAAAAACCAGTTGATTTGAAATAGATTGCAGAAATAACAAATTTTACAATTTTGTTTTATTATATTTAATAGAGGCAAGAGCAATTGTAAGAGATTTATGTTTAATTGATACCACGATGCTCTTTACGATTATTTCATGTGCAAGTGCAGTTGATATTGATCATTAGATACAAGTCTGTGACTTCAAAAAACAATTTTTGACAAACTCTATAGGGTACGTAATTCAATGTTTGTGGTTTATTATCAATTAATTATTAAAATCATTATATCATCATAAATAAATAATATTTTGCTCTTAAAACCCTTCGGTTCTCTTGAGTACCGTGTAAAGCATTAGCATATTTACCCACAGGATAAACGAAGCGTTTGCTTTTTATTACAAGGGCTCGCGGGAGTTGTCTGTTGACGAGTCAATGATACTTTTTATAGGCAGGAGCACTCTAAAGTAGTACAATCCTCTAAAGTCAATCAAAAGGGGTGACAAACTCTGGAGTTTATCCGACCAAAGAGCTACGTTATGAAATTTGAGATTTATCAAGGAAAAAATGAGGCAACTAAACCAAAATTCCAAAGCTATAGCCTGGGTGAACGAGTAGTTCTTAGTCTCACAGAAAGTAAGTGGGGTAAGGACAGAAAAGGTTTCTTCGATAACTACTATACTTCTCTACCACTGCTGGAAAAGTTAAAACCCCAGAAAACACTCGCTTGTGGGACAATTCGAGCAAATAGGAAGGGACTACCGATTAATATGAAAAGTGACAAGTCCCTTTCTCGTGGAGATTTTGACTTTCAGTTTTCGTCAAGGGATATCGGCGTTTTGGAAGTGGAAGTATGATAAGATCATTCATTTCGCCAGCAACTTTCATGACAATGAAGTTACAAATGTTCGCCGAACTCAAAAAGATGGATCGAAGTTAGGATTATAATGCATTTGTGGGTGGAGTGGATCATTCTGATCGTCTCCGTGCTGTATATAGTTTGGATCGAAGATCCAAAAAATGGTGGCATAGACTCTTATGGGAAATACTAGACATTGCATTTTTTAATGCTTACGTTGTATATAGTAACATTCGAGTAGAAGTTTCTCTCCTCAAATTTAGAAGATCAGTGGCAATGGGAATGATGTCTTGCAAGATATGTCCCACTACTAAACGGCAATCTGTTGAAAGCGCTCAAGCTTGTCAACAAAAACGTATCAAATCGAATTTCTCCGTTTCGAAAAATGTCCGTCTTTTAAATCGTGGCGCACATTGGATCAAATTTATTGGTAAGCGTGGACGTTATGAAGTGTGCAGCAATGCGGATATCCAGTTGCGTCCCTTTTCTATTTGCATACTTTGCAAAGTGCATCTTTGCTCTAACAATACAAAAAACTGTTTTTCAGAATATCATTGTGTAGAATTGAAAGACTAAAAGTTTAACAAATACAAATCTGTTCGTCAAAACATCCATTTGGTTTCAATTACAGTAGACATTTCTTTCTTAAATTTGGTTCATTTGCGCCTTTCAATGGTACTTCTGAGTACTAGGACGAAAAAATTAACTTCCAAAGGACTTGCGGCGAAATTAGTTTTTAAGTTGAAACATAATAAACTAAAAAAGTGAATAAGAACCAAAAAAATTCTTAAAATAGGATAGCTCGGACAACTAAGGGATAAACTGAATTCAATTATGCTACGATATGCAACTTTAAAGGTTAAGTTCTTGCATGTCGATTGTAGTCTTTGGGATACTTGGTCTTAATCAAGAACACACTATTGAAACCACAACTCCTTTTACTGCGGAAGTACGAAGTCAGTTAGCCCTATACTCAGAATTTGTTTTTGGCGAGTATATTACTTCTGTCACCCAAGTTATACGCAATAGCAATGAGCTATACTGTGGAGAATCGGTGAAGGAGGCGAAGAAGAAAGCTGCGCTTAGGGCCTTTCTGAGCCCTCTCACTACTTTCAGTTAGTTTCTAGTTTAAGTAAACAAGTTTTCAGAGTCTTATTTGAATCCCACGCATTAATGGGATAGAGAGATATCAAATCGCCGATGAACTTGCTAGGAAAGGTTCAAAGGAGAGTTTTTGACGACTCGAACTTGTGTTAGGATAGTCTGCATTCTCAATTAACGTTGGGTTTCTTGTGTACTTACTCGCAACTGCATGATGCCGGCAGACTAAGCGAATACCTTGCAATGTCTCTAAAATGCCAGCTGCTGTCTTTATATCTCTCAGTAAGAAAGATTGTACAATAGAATTTTTAATGGCTAAGTAATGGGGTACTGCAATTTTGTTAAGCATCTCAAGTGACACAACATCCTGTGATGCTTGCCGTAAGATTCATGAGGACACCGTAGGACTCTTTTTCTGTGAGTGATTGGCCTACGCTTGCATCAAATTGTAGATACTTGTGATGATGTGGTGGGCGCTGGTATTACATCCAATCCATTACTGAAGAATTATCTTATATTTCAACAAATAATGGGGAAATTCGAGAAAATAAAACATACATGGAATAACTATGGACTAATTCTTTGTCTGAAGGCGTTGGGTAGCGTTGGAGTGCAATGTTCTTATTGGTGCAGTAATTATAGAGAGCTCTTTAAGAAAAAGTTGTAGGACAGATGATCTTTATCGGGAGTCATCATTTATATCTCGGAAGCCGTGATTTTCTGAGAATTGTAGTCCGATGCATTCTGATCATCTATGCGAACTTCAATATTTAGATGTCGAACCGGATGAAGTGTCAGTACTAACACATCAGAGATCCCAAGTGCGTCTCTGGGTACATTTACGTTGACCTGATCGATGGTATGAAAATATGCATCTCAGACGTTATTACAAGAAGTCCTACGGGAAAAAGAAAAGCTCAAGTCATGAGCAATAAATTAATATAGACGAACAAATCATATGTTGCCTTAAGACTGTTCGAAACAGAACACCTAGATGTGTGGTAAAAGCAATAATAGCTTCAGAAAAGATTGATACTCTTGACGAGTCATGCAAACATGGTAAGGATAACGACTTTAAGTTTTCGCTCTGAATACATACAGGTGCTCTCGAATACTAGAGGCCTATAAGTTTGATACCGCCACCCAAGAAATATGAGAGACATACCGAAGAAGATGATCAAAAACTGCCACTGTACTACGGCCATTACGATCGACATAAGTAATAAAGGCAATATGCATGGGACGTTTTTATTTAGTACACTGTAAGTGTAAAAATATGTAAATGCCACTTTGATGGGCTAAGTTATACATACAATTAATAATGGGTGGGGTGACCTTAAAAAAGTAAATTACAATGCTGCTATACATTTAAAATTAAAAAAAATTAGAGACTATAATAAAAAATGTAAAATGAAGATACAAGAGAAAAAGAAAGAAGATCCTATTTTAGACCAGAGATAATACGAGTTGAGCCTTATTATTATTATTTATTATATATTCTTTGTTCTTTTTTCCTTATAGAATATTAGTTCACAATTACGAAATAAAATTATAGATCATAAAAATAAGTAACGACATTCATATTGATTTTAAATTTAATAGTAGCAATGCCACTTCAAAGCGAAAATTTAGTTATAAAATAGTTACAAAAGAGTGGGGTATAAAGTATTAATAATTTAATTTTAAGTATTCAAAATTTAATTCGGAATTAACTTACATGCGGCAGCAAATTTTTGATTTCTTCGTGATCTAAAGTTAGAAGCTAGTTTTTGATTTTTTTAAAAATTTGGTTGGACGAATTATGAAAACGAATATCTTCTGGAAGCCTGTTAAACAATTTGCAGGACACAACAGTGAAGAAGTTTTTGTATAAAGTTGTTCGAAATAACGGCACTTGAATAAAGTAATATAAGTGTTTTAAAGGTAAAATTTTCAACGTTCTAAACAAGATCATAGACCGTACCAAACCATTAGCATTACAAATTTTTTGTAATAAAATATTTTTGTAAAACAATTAAAGGTAATAACCTTGTGTGGTAGGCACCTCCCCAGCAACTTAAACCATACTGTAGTTTAGAATCAACCAATCCAAAGTACACTGATTTTAAAGTTTCATTACTACAGTATTTTCTTAGGCGAAATAGGACATGGATTGCAGAGCGTAAATATTTTTTCAATGATGTAATATGGTCAGACCAGTTCATTTTACAGTCGAAATTTAAACCCAGGTATTTATACTGATTCATTGGTTCAATCTTGAAACAACTCGCAGTTGCAGACCAATTCATTAGATATGGGACATTTGTTTGAGTGGAACCAGATTTCCAAGTTTAAAGAATCACGAGTATTAGTACCAAAGATCATGACTTTTGTTTTATTGCTTGCGACTAACTTATGCACCCCAAACCAAGTCCTTAAAATGTGGACATCATGATTAATATCAGAAGTTAAATCGAGAGGACTTTTTGAACTATAGGCAATAACAAGTTCATCCGCAAAAGCAGTGATCATGCCAAAAACGGTTAGCTAAAAAGCGAATTGATATAAATGAGAAATAAAATTGGGCCAAGGACTGAGCCTTGGGGGACACCTCGACTGATGACTTTTGGATTACTTGCAAAGTTGTCTACTAAGACCTTTTGAGTTCTATTACTCAAGTAGGAGGTAAACCATTTGAGCATAAAACCGCGGAATCCTGCACAAAATAATTTGTTCAATAAAATATTATGATTCGCCATATCAAAAGCCTTGGTGATATCCACAAAAAGCCCGGCGCAGCACATTTTAATATCTAAAGATTTGTAGATAAATGAACAGAACTCTAGAAGAGCATCTTCTGTACAAAGACCTTTTCTAAATCCGAATTGAGCAGGACTAAAGAATTTTTGTTTTTTTGAGAAATTTTAATATGCACCTCTTTACGACTTTTTCAAACACTTTTGATATTGATGTTAACAAGGAAATGGGCATGTAATTGTTTTTTGTCTTTTTTATTGCCTCTTTTAAAAAGAGGTATTACATTGGCATATTTTAATTTGTTGGGAAAAGTACCCGAATGCACACTTAAATTAAAAATAAAGGCTAAAATATCAGCTACGTATATTGCAACTTTTTTAAGTGAAATATTAGAGATACCATCACCGCCACATGACCTTGAATTGCTGGGTGAGCATATTGTACTAAATACCTCTGAACCTATAATTTCTTCAAAAATTAAGCTGTTATTACAAATATTTTCTTCCACTAAGCTGTGTCTAAAGTTATCCGTGTCTTGATCAGCTTAAAGGCCTACCGATGATAAAAAAGAATTAAAAATGAAATTTGAAATTTGCACTGGATCATCGACAATAGCTCCATTGTTATCAAGTGTTATTGATTTAGAGGAATTGGGTGGATTACGACCAATTATTTTATTAATAAAATTCCATTGTTTTTTAGGGTTGCCTAGGGCACCCTGTTTCTTTGAATGATGGTATCTATCTCGAGCTACTATTATTTCTTTATTAACGATTTTATAGATATTCTTGGCTCTCAGTTTAAGCCTTCGATTAAAGGGATGCTTGCGCGCTTTAGTCACTAACTGGTTTTTAAGTTTAATTCTCTTAAGTAAATTATTATTAATCCAAGGTTTTAATCTGTATTTAGATTTCTTGGGTATAAAAGTGTAAGAATTTTTTTTTACGTAGTTTTGAAAAATCTTTAAAAATAAATCATAAGCCTTCGATGCATCACTTTCAGAGTAAATTTCACACCAGTTTTCAGATTGTAGTTCAATGATAAGTAAGTAATAATTTGTCTTTGTAACACTAGCTGAACATGTATTCTTAATACTGTAAAATGTTTGTGTGGGTACAAATGATAGAACTTATTCTTTTCAATACAAATCCCTTTATTCAGTACAGTTACAATTCACTATTTAATTGTTTCTCTCAATACAATCCAATTTCTCAACCGCTTATACTTTTCTTATCTTTTACTTAAACCACTTAATCACTTCTCCTAATTAACACTTCAAATTTCACTTTAGAACTCATTTGCATACCTTGGGGATGCTGGTATTTATACTCGAATGACATACTTCGAGAACAATCCTCGCCATCCAGCGTCCCATACAATTTCCAATTTGCTAGAAAATTCGATTCCACTCTCCAGTCAAGACTTTGTTATTCCAGTATCGACATTTTCTGCTCTGTGAATCTAGATGTCGCTGCTCACATTTAACTGGTTATCACATTGCTCCCTCCCTACAGTTGTTCGTCCCGAACAACTTCGTCATTCAACATCCCGTTGAAGTGACACATTCTATCCAAATGGACCACTTTCAATTTTCCTCGATCCCCACGCTGGATCCGGTAGACAACGTCATTAATGCGGGTTATCACCTTGTATGGACCTTCCCAGTCCTGTTGCAATTTTGGTGATTTGCCTTTCTTACGCTGAGGATTATACAGCCAAACCAGATCTCCTTCGTTGAAACCGGAAGATTTCGCCTTGATATCGTACCTAGTTTTCATGCGGCTGCTTGCTAGCTTCATCTTTTCTCTGGTGTCTTCATGCAATTTACGAATCCTGCTGCGTAAGTCATTCACGTAGTCGTTCACCTCTTTGGGCTCTGTCGGTGGGGATCCGAATTTTGCTTCACTTGGCAACCGAATTGTTTGACCAAATAAGATCTCGGATGGTGTGTGCCCTGTTGAGCTATGGACCGCGTTTCGGTAGGCCATTAAGAAGAGGGGTATGTGTCGATCCCAATCCCGCTGGCAGTTGCTGACAACCTTAGATAGATGCTCATTCAAGGTCCGATTGAATCGCTCGACCATTCCATCAGATTGAGGGTGTAGTGGTGTTGTCCTTGTCTTTCTTATTCCCAAATATTGGTATATTTCCTGGAAGACTTTTGATTCAAAGTTTCGCCCTTGATCAGAGTGCAGCACCATTGGGACCCCAAATCTGCTCACCCAGTTGTTGACTATCTGTTCGGCTACGGTCTTAGCCTCTTGATTTGGGATGGCAAACACTTCCGGCCACTTACTGAAGTAATCCATGACTACGAGGGTATATCGGTTTCCATTAAAGGTTTCGGGAAACGGCCCAGCGATGTCGATGGCTATTCGTTCGAAAGGTGTTCCGACATTGTATTGTTGCATTTGTCCATGTGGCTTTACTTTTGGACCCTTGGTAGCCGCACATCTTATGCACTTTTTGCACCAATTCTCGACATCTTGTTTAGCGCTTAGCCAATAGAAACGTTCCCTTACCTTTTCCAACGTCTTGTTTATTCCCAAATGGCCTCCTGAGATTCCGTCATGTATTTCATGGAGTACTTGGTTGACTCTGGACCGTGGCACAATTAGCTGCATACGAGATGTTGTCCCATCTGCACTTTCCCATTTTCTCTTCAGCAATCCATCTTGAACAAAAAGCGAGTCCCACTGTGCCCAGTATGCCTTCAGAGTTTGGCTCCGATCTGATATCTGCTGCCAGCTTGGTCTTTCCCCGTGTTCTTTCCAGGCCAATATTGGTTCGATGTCATTGTCTGCCTGTTGGGAGGAACGGATTTCGTCTATACTCCAACCCTCTATTGGCTCAGTCCTGATCATTTGGATAGCTGCCTGTTCTTTTGCTTCTTTACGATTGCAGTGTTCGCATTTTACTCCGCATGGTCGACGAGAGAGAGCATCAGCATTTGAGTGGAGTGTTCCCTTGCGGTGTTGCACTTCAAAGTCGTAACCCTGCAACTGCTCGATCCATCTTGCAACTTGGCCTTCAGGGTTCTTAAATTGGAGTAGCCATTTCAGAGCTGCGTGGTCTGTCCGGAGAATGAACTTTTGTCCGTAGAGGTACTTATGGAAATGTTTCGTAGCCAGAATTAAAGCCAGAAGCTCGCGCCGGGTTACACAGTAGTTCCGCTCAGGTCTGGAGAGTACTTTGCTGTAATATGCGACCACTTTCTCTTGACCGTCATGAACTTGGGAGATCACAGCTCCGACCCCAACATTGCTAGCGTCTGCGTCCACGATGAACATTTTTCCGGGCGTCGGGTAACCCAAGATGGGGGCGTTGCACAGCTGTCGCTTCAGTTCTTGAAATGCTTTTTCGCATTCTCCAGACCACCTGAACTGTCGGCCTTTTTCTATAAGTTGATGCAGGCTCTTTGCAATGCCAGCAAAGTCCCAAGTCTTGGCGAGTCCCAAGAAGCTTCTCAGTTGGTGTTTATCTTTTGGAGAAGGCCAACTTTTCACGGCTTCGATTTTGTCAGGATCCGTTCTTACTCCTTCCGCTGATATAATGTGACCCAGATATTTTACTTCCGGACGAAACAAGGCACACTTTTCTGGGTTGAGCTTTAAATTAGCACTTCGTAGCCTCTCAAACACTTCTTTTAGATTTTCGCGGTGCTCCTCGTATGTCTTACCTGTGACGATAACGTCGTCCAAATATACTAGGCAGGTTTTCCAGGTGAGCCCTTGCAATGTTCGTTCCATTAGTCGCTCGAAGGTGGCCGGAGCGTTGCACAGTCCAAACGGCATCACTGCAAACTGCCAAAGACCGCTTCCTGTAGTGAAGGCAGTTTTCTCACGATCCGCACGATTTATCTCTACCTGCCAGTAACCGCTCTTCGAGTCAAGTGTTGAAAACCATTTCGCTCCAGAAAGCATATCCAAAGTGTCATCGATTCTCGGAAGTGGGTAGCTGTCCTTTTTAGTAACATCATTGAGACGTCGGTAGTCTACACAAAATCTCGTGCTGCCATCTTTCTTCTTCACGAGGACCACTGGAGATGCCCAGGGACTTTGCGATTCTTCAATCACTCCCTCAGCTTTCATCTTCGACATCATTTCGGCAACTTCTGTTTGCTTTGCCAATGGAAGACGCCTTGCAGGTTGACGGATTGGTCGAGCGTCTCCGGTGTCAATGTGGTGTTGAACAATATGCGTACGTCCATATTCTCCGTCTTGTGCAGCAAATATATCAGCGTACTCACCGATTAGTTTTTCTGCCAGGATTTGCTGATCTTCGTCCAGATTACAGAGGCTGAGAATTTTGTTCTTGATTTTTATGCTCTGAACTGTTGTGACCGGTTTTGCACCCTTTTTTTCCGTTGTGGTCGATATAGCCTCAACAGGTACGCATTTTCCCACTATCTCCCCCTTTTTCACCTTTACACTGAATGTCTTTGGATTTAGAATCCTTACAGGGACCATGTTGTTCTTTGGCTCCACTAAGGTCTTTCCCACCATGAAGTCTCTTTTCTTTTCTGGCTCCATCAAATAGAATCGGTGGCTACCAGGACCACCTTCCACTTTTGCCCACAAAATTGCTTCTGACGAAGGCTCTAGACTCTGATTGCTGCAGATGACGACATTTGAGACTGATGTATTGGCGTTTCCGTATTGGTATCTCCATGTTTCGGTATTTCAGGGTTTCTGCCCCCAAGTCGACTACAAGTCCATGTTCTCTCATGAAGTCTGTACCAATGATGCACTCGTCATATATGTCGGCCACCAGAAACGCGTGAGCGAATGTTATTCCGGCCAATTGGATTTTTATGCGGACTTCACCATATACCTTAATCGTTGCTCCTGTCGCAAGCTGCGACTGCTAGTGTTATGCAGCCAAGACTTCTGCACAAGATTCCTCCTGATGATTGAGGCCGTGGCACCGGTGTCTATTGTTGCCATCCATTTTTCTTTTCCACTGACTACTTCTACTAGAAGGCTTTCGTTGCATCGTTTTGCCAGCGAGACTTGGATGATGGTCCTGGGGCCGTCGACTCCTGCTACCAACATCTGCCCCGCGAAGTTGGTGCTTAAGCATTTCCCGACTGATGGCTTCGGGAAGGTTGACCGGCTGTTTCTGCGGGTTTCTTCCTCTATTTGCTTGTCACCACAGTGAGGGCAGTCTTTTCGTCGCACCGGTTCTTTACACTGCCTTTGAAGGTGTCCTATTTTATTGCAATTCCAGCAACGCATTATCCGTCTATCCCGTCGAGTATCTCGTTCCTCGGCACTAATTCTTGTGCAGGAGCATTCGATAGATGTTACTTCCCTGACGAAATGTGTTCCCCTGGAAGCCTGATTGGCTGCTTCCATCGCCAGAGCGAAGGCAAGTGCTTCAGCAAGGGTTCTTTTCCCGGCCATCCTTACTGCTGACTGTAGCTTCGAAACTGCAATTCCCCTGATAAATGCATCTTTTGCCATTTCGTCGATAATTTCCTGGCCTGCGGTGGGGTATGACAGATGTGCAAGTCTACTCACGTCTGCTTGGAGCTGCTGCAGTGTTTCTCCTCTTTGCTGCGTTCGGCTTTGCAATTGGACCTTGTAGACCTCCTGCATGTGGCTATCCCCAAACCGTTTCTCTATAGCCTGTACTAAAGTCACACAATCTTTATGCTTTTCTATGTCTACTGTTTGCAACAATTCTGCTGCAGGACCGTGCAAGGCCATTGTTAGGGCAAAGCACTTTTCCTCATTGTCCCAGTCGTTTGCACAGGCAGCCATTTCAAACTGCTTCTTATAAGTAGACCATGAGGTCTGACCATCGAATGAGGGAGGTTTCAAATCTTTTCTCCTTGGACCACTTAAAGAACATTCTCGCAGTTTCTGTTTTCGCACTGTGTCGAGCTCTTTTGCCAGTTGCTCAACTTTGTTGTCCATTTGTTCGAATTTTTCGCCAACATTCTTCTCTATTCTTTCAAATTTGTTATCTATTTCTTCGAAATTTTGGTGTAGAACGTTATTTTGTTCTTCCAGTTTTTGTTCTAGACTATTCTTTTGTTCATCCAGCTTTTGTTCGAGACTATTCTTTTGTTCTTCCAGATTTTTCTTTTGTTCGTCGAGACTGCTCTTCTGTTCGTCCATTTTTTGTTCCAGACTGTTCTTCTGTTCTTCCAGATTTTTTTTTTTGTTCATCCAGCTTTTGTTCGATCATATTCTTTTGTTCTTCCAGATTTTTCTTTTGTTGGTCGAGACTGTTCTTCTGTTCGTCCATTTTTAATAAGAGGAGTTGCATCATTGCAGCCATGTCATTGCCGGTACTTGTCTGTTCATCCTCGTCAACATCAAAGGAATATGCATCAGGATCATGTCCCTCGTTGTTCAAAGCCTCCTGAAGTCGGAGCACCAGGTCACTTTTTCCTCCATTGGCGCTGAGGCTTCTCTTGTTCAACTCGGATTTGAGTTGGACGAGGGTCAACTGCAATAGTTTTCGACCCATTCTAGCTTTTTCAAATAGTCAGCAAACACTTCTTTTTTTTTTTTTTTTACACACAATAAGTCCTATCCCACTTCTGACACCAATGTAAAATGTTTGTGTGGGTACAAATAATAGAACTTATTCTTTTCAAATCCCTTTATTCAGTACAGTTACAATTCACTATTTAATTGTTTCTCTCAATACAATCCAATTTCTCAACCGCTTATACTTTTCTTATCTTTTACTTAAACCACTTAATCACTTCTCCTAATTAACACTTCAAATTTCACTTTAGAACTCATATGCATACCTTGGGGATGCTGGTATTTATACTCGAATGACATACTTCGAGAACAATCCTCGCCATCCAGCGTCCCATACAATTTCCAATTTCCTAGAAAATTCGATTCCACTCTCCAGTCAAGACTTTGTTATTCCAGTATCGACATTTTCTGCTCTGTGAATCTAGATGTCGCTGCTCACATTTAAGTGGTTATCACAATACTCTCACATATCATTTAACCATATATGTACCAGTCATACCATTATCAGTTATGCTTCAATCGAAGTTGACACCAAAACTTTGATTTGTAGATAGGTTTGAAAATCGTCTAAATACATGGTCAATGCATGTCCTGGAAATAAGCCTAGAAATCTCGTTTATGAAGCAATACAGGCCGTTATGAGCCATTATTGTAAGGCAAGAATCAGCAAAAGAGCTTGATTTTAAAATGTCATAAATTTCTGATTTTTTACTTCAAAATTGCATAGTAATAATTCTTCGCGAACAAAAACTCCTACACCTCCAGCAACATACGTTTCATTGGTGTTCGCAAAAAATGCATAACCTGTAATTCGATAATTGCTTATTTCGTTATTAAAAATCCATATTTCACTAACAAATATTAGGTCAGGAAGTATAACGAAAGATTCGCGGTTGCACACTAAGAGATCAAAATTTTGCCGCAAACTCCGTATGTTTTGATGCACAATAAAAAATTAGTTTTCACTTTTCGAATTTAAAACCTAATTTGTTCATCGAAATATTTGGTGTGCCAATAAAGGTAGATTACATTCGTCAAATAATAAAAGCAAAGCGCTAAGTATTAGGCAGAAAATGCTAATAGCCTTGCATTAGTTAGGGACAGGATATCAGTACCATGTTATAATTGACGCTCATGGTGCTAATATTATAAAATGATGGTGCGCCGGTGTATAAAAGAAGTCACTTCTGCAATAAATGAAGTTGAATTTCAAAAGCAAGTGTGTTGGCTCGAAAGTGTATACATTACGGAGGACTTTTTTGAGAAAGTCGGTATGCCGGAAGTGTGTGGTGCAATCGATGGTATTTTGATTAACATTGATGCACCATCGAATAATGAATCAGTTTTTGTTGACCAACAGGGCAGACATTCAATTAATTGTATGGCAGTATGTGGAACAGACCTTAGATTCTATTATGTCAGTGCTAACTGGCCGGGAAGTCTGCACGATGCGATGTGTGTAGTGCTGCGAAATTGTACGCTATTTCAAAAAATGGAAAATGGATGAAGGCATTTTCCCAATGCCGTAATATTAGGTGACAGCGTTTACCCATTAAGAACGTGGCTGATACCACCTTTAACCTCATCCGCAAATACGGTATTTTTTATGCGATTTTAGGGGTGGCCGTGGTGTAGTGGTACTAGCAATCGCTTCTCACTCGGAGGGGTCTAGGTTCGAATCCTGCCCATGAACAAGTCTTTCAAGTTTTTCAGTTGTGTAATTGGAACTCAGACAGAAAAATACTCCATCTTTTATTAAAATTTGTGAGTGAAATGTTTAGTGAATAGACGTGTTTTATACTCGCTCCACTTCTATCCACTTTTTATTAGTTTTTCATCATCGAATTTGAAACCTAACTTTTGTTTCCAAATTAAAAGTGAACTCTATTTTTAAGTTTTCCGTGTTAATTTGTGTAAATTAAGAACCATGACAACACGCCAACAAACACTCAAAGAAAAATCAGCACTACTTTCTCCAGTGGTCCTCGACAAATCTTCAGCAGCCACCAGCATTTCAAAGCAAAATCATGCATATGCAAAAACCTCAGAAAAAAAACTATCTCTATCTGAGCAGCTTCAGCTTCTCTTGAGTTCAAAGTTCAGCAATTTGAGAATGACTTGTGTGAACTTCGCAAGGAAAATAAATCAATAAGAGAAGAATTAGCCGATCTTAAGAGAAAAGAACGACTCAAGGACGTCATTGTTCGTGGAATACCACGAAAACCTGGGGAAAGCCCCACAGACGTGGTAAAAACCATTGCCACCAAACTACGACACCATCTTTCACCACATTTTGATGCTTTTCGATTGAAGTCTAAAGCCGCCGATGATGATGATCACAGCCCGTTACTCGTCCGTCTCTCTTCGCACACCGAGCAACGTGCATTGCTAGCTGCTTTCCGTGCGAATAAGGGATTAACACTGGCACAGCTTGACGGCCTCTCTTCGGATGGCAATAACAAAAACAATGATCGTGTCTTCATCAACGAGAGTTTGACGCCAGAGAACAGCTCTATTTTACGTCACGCTCTTCGGTTACGTAAAGAGGGTATTCTCTTTTCTGCTAGAACCCGTGATGGTTTGGTCTACGTAAGAAAGAGCAAGGACGACAGTGAGCTAAAAATCCTTTTGTCAACAAATCTTCCCTAGATGAATTAACTATGTGCAATCAACTTTATCTGAATTTCTGCTGGAGCCAATTTAAGAACAACATAAAATTAAAATGAAAAAGGGAATATATATCTATCTATATAGTAAGTGCGTGTTATATATTTGTTTTTCATTAAATTCTTAGTTATTTGTTTGTTAGTGTCTTGTCTTCTTCAAAGATTGTTAATTGCTATGTTGGTAAATACACTGAGATTCTTGTTCTGGTAGTCGCCGTGTCATCGGAATAGTTGATGACGTGAACAATTTTAACAGCGTCCAAGTCATGCTCAACATTTTTGCTAATCGATGCACTGGATTAAAAGTTTGCCATGTTAATGTGCAGAGTCTAAAATCAAGTATTGATGAATTTAGAGAACTGTTTTCTTCGCAACGAGTAGATGTTATATGTGTTTCTGAAACATGGTTGATCCCTTTCAGGGCGGATGGGAGTGGTGATGATGATAATTGCATTGCCCTTTCCGGCTACAAAATACATCGTGGCGACAGATTGACAAGAGGAGGTGGGGTTGCAATTTATTATAGATCAGTGTTAAAATGCGAAGTTGTGAAAAGAAATGAAAATTCGACTGGTATTGGTTTCTTGTTTGTCGAAATATCCGATAGTTATCAAAAGTGTCTTATTGGTTTTATTTACGTACCAAATCGAAACTTTGCTCTCACAGATGTTGAAACTGAATTATCCACCTATGTCTTCCAGTATCTAAATATAATTCTGTGCGGGGACTTCAATAAAGATACGAGTATGTTGAGAAACGATGAAAAATCTAATTCCATTAAGAGTTTCGCTACCAATTGTGGCCTAAACATTATTCATAACTCCGTTCCCTCACATTTCCGAGTTGGTTGCCGACCTTCGCTTTTAGATTTTTTTTTTAATATCGGACATGAAGTTAGTGCTATTTCATGATCAGATATCTGTGCCAGGTTTTAACTCTTCTCATGATTTTATGTTTTTAACTTACGATCTTCAAATGAATGTGCAACCTTCCCTCAATAAAGTGCTATTTAGAGACTTCACTAATATCAATTTAGTAAATCTGCATTTTGAATCCTCATTATACCCTTGGGATTTGTGTTTGAATCTCTCAGAAGCTGATGACAAAGTTGCTTTATTCGAGTCAATGGTGTTAGAACTCTTCAACAAATATGTACCAATAAAACAAGTGGTAGTTAAGGATCCGGGGCGCCCTTGGTTTACCTTAAGTATAAAAAAGCTCATGATACTTCGAGACAAAGCCTACCGAATATGGAAGAACTATCCTTCAACTGCGAATAGGACTGCATTTGTTAAGTTGAGAAACTTAACAACCGCTGAGACTCGCAAACAAAAACAGTTTTATTACAAATCTAAGCTTAATACCAACTCTAAGACTCGAGATCTTTGGAAAAATTTGCGCCAGTTGGGCGTTATTCCCACTAAAAATGGTTTCTCCAACTATGCGGACATCAATCCGGATCTTTTTAACAACTTTTTTGCGACAACATCTGTTTCAGACAGTTCTATTCCTTCCACTGAAGCTAATTTATACCGTAGTTCTTCAGACCTCTTTGGCCCAACATTTTCTTTCCAAACTATAAATAGCGTCGATGTCATTTTTGCCATTAAATCTATAAAGTCTAATGCTATAGGTCTAGATGGAATATCTCTAAGATTTATTGAAATAATTCTTTTACATGTGGTTGATACGCTTACTCATATTTATAACTGCTGCCTAATTAAATACTGCTTTCCCTCCGCCTGGAAACTTGCAAAAGTAATCCCTATTCCGAAGAATTGCAATCCGTCTGTATACGCTGACTTTCACCCAATAAGCATTCTCCCGAGTTTATCAAAAGTTCTGGAATTTATCATTAAGAAGCAACTTCAAACTCACGTTGACTCACTCAATTTGATAAGCCTGCATCAATATGCCTATCGTGCAAGTCATGGTTGTACTACAGCACTTTTGAAAATAGTTGATGATATTCGTCTAAACGTTGACAAATCTTATATAACCCTACTATGTCTTTTAGATTTCTCAAAGGCATTTGATTCAGTAAATCATGAAAAATTGTATTGGAAACTCATTAATAGCTTTGGTTTGGGTAATAGAGCTGCTGAGCTTATTCTAAACTATCTTAGCGGTAGGTATCAGCAGGTTTCATTAAACGGAAAAATGTCAAGTAAGGTAAGACTATGTAATGGTGTCCCTCAGGGGTCAATCCTAGGTCCATTGCTTTTTGTCCTATTCATTAATGACCTACCTCTTGTTTGTAAACATGCCAATGTACATCTATATGCTGACGATGCTCAACTATATGTTTCCTGCCCGCGAGCTGAAATTGATAGTTGTGTCAGTCAATTGAACGACGACTTAGAGGCAGTTCGACTTTGGGCTTCTTGTAATGGGCTTCAACTTAACGCCAAAAAAACCTTATGTTTGCCTATTGGAAAGAACTTAGGGCATGTTGAAGAATATCCATATGTTTACCTGTCTGGAGATAAGATTAGTTATTCTCTCTTAATGCCAATGATCATATTAACGCTTTAGTTAGAAAAATTTACATTGGCTTGCGGTTGATGTGAAAATCTGTCCGTTATACTCCAGTTGAAATCCGGCTAAAATTAGTTAGATCCTTACTTGTACCACACATAACTTACTCTAGCTTGGTTTACAGCTCACTGGACTCGGCATCATTCAGAAAATTGGAACTCGCTTTTAACTCCATGATAAGATTTGTGTTTCACTTGCGTAAATTCGATCACGTTTCTAGGTTTCGAATGTCAATACAAATACTGTATTACAGTATTTGAACTATCGGAACTGCCTATTCATTGTACGACTTATAAATTATAAGAAGCCACATTACTTATATTGCAAGTTACAGTTTCCTAGATCATCTAGGACTGGTACTATTAATACTCCTAATTTCTTTTACTTAGAAAGTAGCCGTCTGTTTTTTGTTCACTCTGTTAGGCTGTGGAATTCCCTTCCATGGGAAATCCGGCGTTTGGCCGGAACAAGAAATTTCAGTGTGTATCTATTCGGTTTTTTAGGGATCTTTGGGGCATACATGGCACTAGCATTAATCAATAGATATTTGGTATATATATACACAAATATGTAGCACCGCTTACTTTGTAAATTTTCTTTGACAGAATATGTTTTTTTTTTTCTTTTTACATTTCTTCAGTATTTACATTTCATTAATATCGTTGAAAAATTATTATTATTATTGTTTTCTCCTGATTGGAATGAAATTATTTTTATTTTCTTTATTATTATTATAATAATGACTTTTTTCTTTTCCCCTTTTTTTAAATTGCATTATTTATTCCTTATGCATGTACTTGTAAAAGAGCATGGCTCTTATTTGTACAAACCGCTGTAATTGTTAATTAAATAAATAAATAATAAATAAATAATAAAATAAAAAATTCTGCGTGTGAAGGCATAACACTGACACGTAGATTTGGCTGTTGTAGAGTTTCAAGCACAAATAATTACTGCGAATTATAACCTTCCACTCTGAGTGAAGAAAAAACTCTCCGTCCTATTCGGACTCCCATCCCTGGAGAGCAAATACCGAAACCAAACACACCTGAGTTTCAAACCACTACAAAACAATTTTCCTTTCTCCTCCTTTCTACCTTTCCGCCCGCGCCCTGGCAACAGTAAAAGGGTATCTAACCCCTTAGGCGCCCGTAAATTATAAAAAAAAAAAAAAAAAAATACAACAGGGCACATAAGAAATCGCGGCGGTTGATTGAGTGGCGCATTCGTAGTTTTGAAAGTAAAGTTTCCGTTCCTGAATCACCTGCGAGTTGCTGGTGTTACTCTATGCAACATGTCTCGCGGTTTTGTAACCTACACCTTAGAGGAATAAAATACAGAACAGAAAGAGGAAATAAGCGATGAAGTGGAAATTTTATTCCCATCGTCCTAACAAGATGCACATATGAGACAGCAGCAGCTTTTCACTTTTTTTAAAATTAACAATATAAGTACATATGGTTATAGAAAATATTTATTCACTTCCTTTTCTTTCAAAGAAATATAAATTTAATTAAATTCAAAAGAAATGTATTCATCATTATAATCCTTAGATTGAGAATCGTAATTTTCTGTGTTAGAATCACGAAACGTGTCTTGATCACCAATTTTGTCAGATCCACCGTCCACTAAGCTTTTGGCAAAAGTCGAGGGAGGAAAACTCAATTGTTTTTCCAACAAAGCAACCTCCAATCTACAAGGTGGCGCAAAGTTAATCATCCAATTTTGTTCTTGAATTACTTTTTTACTAAATAAAAAAAGTGATGGAAATCTTTATTTGGGCCTTTACCATTGTTTCTGTTAAGTGGAAAAGATGATATCAGCCAGTGTTGATACACGTTTGTGCCCGTTTTATCGCATTTTCCATGACTTTCCGCAAGATTTCCGGTGATAACTGTTTGCATTTGTGTCGAATATTCTCCTTAAGGGCTGCGATTATCTGAGGCTTGTTGGCATCAACCCGCGATTTCAAGTAGCAACAAAGAAAGAAGGATGGTTAAATCGGGCTATCTTGCTGGCCATGCTAAATCGCCAAAACGGGAGATTACGCTACCAGGAAACGCTTCTTTCACAATATCCATTGTGGCTCGTGCTGTGTGTCGGGTTGCACCGTCTTGTTGAAACCACATGTTCACCAAGCCCCGCTCATCAAAATCCAGCAGTAAGAAGTTGTTTTCATTCATTCGTAGCGACATCGGCAGCCATAGCCGAACGATCACGCTCTGCATGGTCTCTTGTGGTCCCAATCTGTTCGAGTCGAGTAGCTAAGCGCCGGAATGAAGCCTTTAGAGTCGGGTCACTCGATGAAGGTTCGAGGCCGAACAACGAAGCGATTGCTCGATTGTCTGGAGGAGCAGCGACGCATGGAGATGAAGTATTTAAAAAAGAAGTACGAACTTTTAGCACTTACCGATTCCGATGAAGGAGAAGTCAAACTAGTCAGAAAGGTCCAGGTGGATATATTTGCATCGTCATGTGTGACTAAACCACAGCAAATTCTAACTTCAAGCCAATTATCAGCACGTCAAGCTCTATCAAAGGATCTCCAGCGTTCAGTGACAAACCTGAGGAGTGGGCTGTATTTATAAGTAACTACGAAAACACCACAGCTATACATATGTGAGTTCAACGACGCCAAGGAACGAGCAACGAGCGCTAAAAGGAAAAGCTTTGGAAACTGCTGGTCATTGTTTGTTACTGCCAGAGATGTTTCCTGGAGTGATTTCGACCCTCAAGAAACATTATGAGCGGCCGGAGATCATAATAAGAACAATTCTTAATAAGACAAGATCTGAAACATCACCTAAAGCTGATAAATTTGAAACCATCGTCCGATACGCAGTTTCCGTGCGGCAGCTTTATTTGACAATGCAGGCTGTCGGTCTTGGGAATCACATTACGAATCCAATGCTGCTCAAGGAGTTTGTTGAAAAGCTTCCTCCTGCGTTGAGAAATTCTCGGTGCCCGAGCGAAGGGAGATTGTAAGGCGTCATTGGATTTGCAAATGCTACTTTCGTCACGTTGTGCGGAAGAGATGCAGGGAACAGAAAGCCTGTAGAAATAATGGTTGTAATCAGGAATACCACATTTTGCTGCATGAGTATACAACACCTGGTGCCCAAGCCTGCAATGCATATCAAGAAGAAGAAGCTGAAGTTCTTTTCCGAATGGGACTGAAAGTCCTACGCAACGTTTGTGTTTGTTGATAGTGGATCGTCTCCAACGCTATTGGAACAGAAGTTGCTGACGATTTGGAGCTGAAAGTCACCGACAAACCTCTCTGTCTGCAGTGGAAATCTGATGTAGTCAGGGAGGAAAGAAATTTAAAGTTAGTGACTATTGAGATTTCGCCGCAGTATAAGTTGATTGATGGAAAGCGATACGTCTTGCAAGGAGTTCGAGCAGTTCAGAAGTTGAGCTTACCAAAGCAATCTTTTGATGCCACTACCGCTAAACGTCGACACCTAAGGGAATTGACACTTTCATCATATGCGGGATGAACCGAATGAACCGATCGGTACAAAGACACGCCTGGATTGACTTGTGAGTGGAGGATTCCAAAACGAGAACAGTAAACATTTTCATTTATTCCATAAGTCATGTGAGTCCGAGAAAGAGTTTCATGATGAAATGCATAATTTTTACTCGTTGGAGAGCCATGGCACTACAACATACGTTGAGACGGCTGAAGAAAAGCGGGCGCTAGACATCTTGAAATAGGAAACTTTTGTGGAAGTTCGAAGACGTCGAGATGCCGGTCAGCTATCCAATGGCACTTAAGTAGTTACAGTGCATAGAAAGGAAAATGCAGGCAGATTCGAATCTTCGTTAGATCATCAAATTGAGAACCTTTTACCAAAGGGTTACGCAAGGCAGTTGGAAACCAAGGAAGAAAAGATTAAGACCCCCAGAATTTGGTACATGCCAACGTTTGTTATTGGGAATCCGAACAAACCTGGATAGGTTCCATTAGTTTGGGATGGAGCTGCAAGGACCCATGGAGTGTCTTAAAACTCTATGTTGCTAAAGGGACCCAATCAGCTTGTTGGTTTGCCTAATGTGCTGTATTCCTTTCGGACACGTCGAGTCGCAATAAGTGGAGACATTAGTGAGTGCGGGAGGAGGATCAACAGGCATAGCGCTTTTTGTGGAGTAATGGACAGTCGAATCAAGAACCTGATATTCTAGTAATGGAGGTAATAACCTTTGGTGCATCTTGCTCGCCAAGCGTGACACAATACGTAAAGGATGTAAACGCAAGCGAGTTTAGTCAGCAGTATCCAAGAGCAGTATTTGCTATCACCAAAAATCATTACGTGGATGATTTGATGGATAGTGTCGACAGCGATCAAGAGGCAATCCAGTTGGCGAAGGAAATTCATTACATTCATTCACAAGGAGGTTTCAATATGACAGGACAGGACACAGTTTATTTTATTTTATTATTTATTTTATTTTCCGTGGTATGCTACGAACAGGGTTGGTCCTGGGCCTCAATCAACATGCTTTTCCAGTCAGCTTGATTCTTAGCTAGCTGCCTCTGGTTACCCACACCAAGTTGGTTGAGGTCCCTTTTTAACTGCGTGCGCCACCTTGGGTAAGATCTTCCTGTACTGCGTCTTTATTTGAGACCAATTTATACTACGTCTTCGTTAATGTACACAAAAGCTCAGCTGACATATCGCTGGTTTTTCCCGATTATGTCAATGTCATCTGCATGTGCGAGAAGTTTGACAGATTTTTGATATATTGTGCCTCTGGTGCTGGCTTGTGAGATGTGCACAATATTCTCAATTACGATGTTAAAGAAGTTGCATGAAAGCATATAGCCCTCTCTGGGATCGTTTTGAACATCAAACGACTCGGTGGTGTTTCTTCCGAATTTGACAGATCAGGGTAGTGAGAGTTCTCCATCGACATCCTGAGTACAATAGCTGGACGGGTTTGGCAAGGATGCCAGGGGGCCCTGCATTGCTCGTCTCTGAAGACGATGTTATAAGCAACAGATATCTCTTGTGTTTTACGTAGGTACCTGCCGTGAAGGCTTAAGCTTACGGTGCGTCTTCGCACAAGATAGCAAAACAATGCGTTGATAAGCGTCCTTCGGGTAGTACAAGTACTACCACCAGGACCAGATTCGAAGTCGTGTGTAAGGCATGAACTTCCCCTTACCAGTACCAGTACCAGATTCCCATTACAACATATGCTAAGCCATGAGATGCCCAAGTTTCATTAGGTCTATTCTCTCCGCGACTTTGGGCATAAACCTACAGCCACCACGATACTCCTACAAGGGGGCCAACTCCTAGATCAGGCCGGAATCATAGTTCTGGGGTCTCCTGATCTCCCGTGATACCAAAATATAGGTTTCGGTCGAGCTTCGCAACCTTGCGGTCGCTTCCAGTTGGGCATCTCACTGCCCAGGACTGGCGGCCTTTAGACAAAATTCTACGTTAAATTCTACCCGCTATCTGCCTACTACGTCTTCTATTAAACGCTTCTTTTGCAAAACTTTAGGTTCTTTCGAACCGTACGGTATCAGTGATAGCTCCACTGACATCGTAGGCCTCACCATTAAAGGTGATGCCCATAGCCTGCAAGTCCCTAATGTCGAAGTAATTGGGACCCTCACATAGGATATGAAGCCAGTCCTTATAACTGGCTCCACATTAGCAACTCGCAACCCCGCTAAGCCCTCTCTTATGCAAAAATGCATTAAGAGAGCCATGCCCGGTCAACAAGAAGCCCGGACTGAGGGTAAAGTTCCTTTCAGGAAATATTCTCATGGTTAGCACATCCCTTAGGAAGCCGTAAGTAACCCTGCCGTTTCCACTAGCATCCCATCTAGATTGCCATCTAGATAGAACACGTGCATGTAGCAAGGTTTTACGCTGCTTCAGGGATAGGCCGTTCACTTCTTCCGGGGAAACCCAATCTCGCCCATTTAGAGGGAGACCTTTTCTGATCTTGAAAGCAATAACACGTCGTATCGCTTCCAAATCCAGAGGTGGCACTCTCAACAACATAGTGTCTGATTTTTAACGCAAACCACCTGTCATGTAGACTTATATTTACGGGATACCCATACATCCATGGGGGCAAGGATACGCCTTGCCATCGCTCTGCAGCCTTCCTGAGATACCAATTCGGAACTGTGTTGCCGGCACAAGTTCCACTCTTGGTATGAGTCGAGGCCGACCTAAAACCTCTTACTGCTCTTAGGGTCGCAGCACCCAGTACTTATTGCAACTCTACATTGGGTCAACCAAAGGAAGACCCTTCCCGCGACTTTGGGTTTAAACCACAGCCACCATGACGCTCCCACAAGGGGGTCTACCTCTTCAAGTCAGGCCCGAACCGAGATCCGGGGGGCTCCTGACTCCCATGATACCGTGATTTAAGTCCTGGTTGGGACTACCGGTGGTTCAGCCGCCAACAAGACCTATGACCGGCAACTTTTGACTGATCGAATCGTAGCAACCTTCGGTAGCGTCATCTGAACATGTTTACGATAAGACCAGTACTTTGCTCTGACCCCGTTCATTATTAGACTACGTCATTAAAGGGCGAAGCCTTGATAATTGGGCGGGGGCCCAACTCCCAACAACACCTGCATTGCCTCTGTGGAGACAGTGTGGCACAGAGGTAAACACCCAAGCAAGGCGACTCTTTGGCAAATTAAGATCCGCTTACGGCCAGCCACAGTCATAGCCCTGTCGTACCATAGCGATGCACTATATGTTGCACAAGCAACAAAAAGGCCATCATATATGATACGGACAGAACGCCTGTCAAGTCCCCAGCCAGATCGCAAAATGCGCCTTACCTGGCCTACAACACTCAGCATTCGTTATCTGATTCGAACCCGGTGAGGCATGAAGTTCATACGCTCACCCAACGTTATGCCCAGATATGTGACCTCAGTCACACATCTAATGCTAATGCCGTTCAAATGTATTGCAGGAGCCCGACTTCTTGTATTCAATGTGCCCTTAAGCTGCCTTGAAACAGTTTTATCCTGCGACACATTTACTCCAACGTTTTTTCCCCATTCAGCAACGACTGCTAGATCTCTTTCTCCTAATACCTCAATTTAGGTCCTGGGCTAGCCTTCAAGGATGAGGAGCAGCTCATCTGCATAGGCGCAGTACCCACAGAGCTCATTTAGTCGTCACAAGAGTGGATCCATCATCAGGTTTTTATAAGCAACAGTAAAATCGATGAATAGATCTTGGGTAATGATTTGTTTTTTTCCAAGATTTGCCGCAGAGTGTAAGTTTGATCGTTTAAGGATTGGCCAGATCTAAAACTGCACTTAGCGAACCATTTTCTCCAGCTCTAAAGAGCTCGGCGGTGAAACAGTCGGCAGTCAGATCTAGAGTATTTGTTAGATATAAGTTTGGATATAGCTATTTTCATTTCATTTTAGTCAGGTATTCGGACGTTTTCGTGGTCAGGATTGAATGATGTGTCTTGCCTTACAGTCCGCAGAAGTGGTTCTGCAAAATTTTTAGAAGCATCTCAGACATGATGTTCCCTTTTCTATTCAGGTTTTGTTGCTCTGACACGTCCTAAAATTTCCGTGGCATATATTTACCGTAGCATAATTCGGTCTCTTTAACCTCGCGTTTTGCGAATCCCGTCGGAGAACTGCTGGTAAGTGTTGGCAGCAGCTCTAAATTCGGTTTTCGTCCCCGAGTACAGTGTTGCGCACAAGAACCACTGGTTTCTTGTTTGTGGTGACCTTATGAAACCTAGCACATCAAAGACGGCATTTCTGGTGGCCTCATTGAAGAATTGCCACTGGTCCACCCCATTTTATGCTGTTGAAGCTTTATCATGAGAGACCATGAGGAAGACGCGGTCAGCGATCTATAGCGATTGTTGCCAACCGATGCTAAAGTTCCCCACATTATTTTTCTAGTACTGAACAGCATTTAATATCAGCATTCGTACTTTGGCTACCTCAAGGATCATTGTCCGGGTCATTGTTGCCACTCGGAGTGTTCGCAAGTATAGAATACTGGATGCGTGTCTTCCGTCTATACCGCAATGTGATCAATCTGACTTATCGTATTTTGTCGATTCTAAGAAACGTATGCTTGCTACAAGGATGTTTCGCCCATTTGCAAAGTTTATCAGCCTAAATCGGTTTTCTGATATGATACCGTGCGGATACCGAGTAAAATGTTTGAGTGGTATTTGGAGCACTTTTCATAGGTTCTTTCTAGGAGCTCGTAAAAGCCTTTCTGGGTAGCGTCTCTCGCTTAATGGTCTAAGGCGTACGACTTTATCATTAAGACTGCTTCCAAATTCACATCCAAAGAATGCAATCGTCGTAGTAGATATCGCAGTTTTTGATTGACTTCTTGTCCATCCTGTAGCACTTCTTGGATGGCGGTTATATCAGGTTTATTGGCTTATATTCAGGAGGATCTAGTTTGATGAAATTCTACCTACTGTTGTCGAACCCCTCTGATTTGAGGTGGCTGAGTGAAAACCATCACATCAGACATCTCTAATGGCGTTTTGGCAATGTTGCAACCGGTCTTCGATACTTGATTAAGAAATTAAGGGATAGGAAAAGGATTTGGCCATTTCTTGCGATTGTAGTTCTCCGACGTCAAACTATTTCACAGTATTAGCTTATCTTTACGATGTTCGGAATATTCGCATATATTCGTACTTTGACTACAACAAGCTAAGGATCCGAGTCGATGTTGGCTCATCGGAACTTTCGGACATTCATAATACTGGAGCAGTGCCTTTCGTCGATTGCAATTGGGTCAATATGGTTGACGGTTGATTGATGAGAGGATCTCCAAGTCCTTTTATGAATATTGAGATGCGGGAACCGCGTGCTAGTTACGCCAATGTTTCTCCCCACCGCCTCCATTTACCTGAATCCGTTATAGGATGTGGTCTCGTGCAGGTTATAGTTTCCAGCAGTACTACCAAAGATGCCCTCTCTTGATAGCTTTGCATTAAAGTCGCCGAGGACAGTCTTGTGCAAGTGCTCGTAGAAACCATCTTTCGTGTCGTCTTCTTTCTCCTCTACGAGGTATTCGTTAAAATACCGGAAACTCAATACTTCTTGCCTAAGCCTCTAACTATGAATCCACATCCATATAGACGCTGCTTTTGCTGTCGGTAACAATCGCCGCAGTAGATGTTGCAGTTTTTAATCCTCTTTTTGACCGCTCCTTCACATTTATGGATGGCGATAACATCTGCTTTGCAGCAGTTCAGGGCCTCCGCTAGTTGTTCGCTGCTTTGTTTCGTTTGCAGGGGTTGTCAACAGTTAATCCGTCAATATCCGAGGCTTGTTGTTGCTTCGTAACTGGATTTAGTTTTTCATAGCCGGGTAGTTACCCGGGCGGCCGGGATATGAGCGCTGCCGTTGTTCGATAAAGGGCTCATTCGCCACCATCTTTTTTTCTTTTTTCCAAGACCCTGACTTAGTCTCAGAAATCCTTACCGGGCTGAGTTTAAAATACGTCGGAGTAGCCCAGATAAGATCTTATTTGCTTTGTTCCGGGATTTTACTACACTATTGATTTCATCTGGGGAATTCATCCGACGTCCCGTTTATAGGCTGCTATTTTTGTCTGCTGTTCAGCCCTCACGCTTATAAGTTTGGCAAGTCGAGTCCGAATGGATAACCAGTACGCGATGATTACCACTTGGAGTTAAAATAAGCAGGATCAGTAACATAACCGGAATCAGTTACAACACTGTGTATCCCCAGGCTGGCAACTCTCTGTGCCTACCTTATTTTTACAACACCTAGCCATATAAGACTATAGTACATGCGTCAATCAATACTGCCTTCACTAGACTCCAAATAACTATTTGCCTCGGTTACTTGTGACTTTGTTTTGGTACACGTGACTCTATTAGGTGCATTCTCAAAGTCATCTTCCATTTAAATAGAAATGCTTTTGACGAAAGGGGACAGGAACCTCCGGTGTTGCGGGTATACGAAGGATTTGGCTAAAATGTAGGCTAGGAAATATGTAGTCGGAGCTTCATCGATTGCCCCAGCTCTAAAAATGCCACCTTTTAACCTCACAACTGGTTAGACAAACTAGCGTTTGGCATCCAAACGGTTACATATAAATACAATTGTGATGACAATGAACTGTATTATGAGGAACGTGCTTAAGGCTTTAACCTCCTCGAACCCTTTCACCATCTTCCTTAAGTTAATTTTAGAATGCAAGGCTTCTTTGTATACGTCTGGAAAGCTGAGTCTTTTTTCAGTCCCAGGTCATAATGGGATCGGTCGGAAATGATATCCTGGATAGACTTGATAAGAAATGCTTTGGAAGGACTTATCAAGAGCTAAACCCACGTTAGCAGTGCTTTTGTCTTCGATTAGAACTTTCATTAACGTAGGTGGTATGACTGTTAATGTTGCAAGTATTGCTTCTTCTTTCTTTACTCTACCCACCGACTTTGAACGAGGTATACCAATAATATGGGAGACGAGCTGGAGTAAGAATATGGTAACAGTGGATGACGTGAATGACATATCGTCAAGAATTGAAGACGAAAAGAAGGGGTACCCATGAAAATGTCAATAAAGAATCTTCAATCCCCTTTACAGACCACTGGATGGATTCCTTCACGCAGATATAAAGCAATATCATCAACCCTTAGAAGATATCCGCAGACCTGATCCCAAAAATTATTATTGAATAGTACACCACCAAATTCTCGAACACTATGCGAGATTCAAGTGTGCTTTTGTATCTACAGAAAATCAATACAATCGTTTAAGTCCTTTAGATTTTCATCGTGACCATTTAGGTAACTGATTATTTATGTTTGTGTTTGTACCTTCGAAAATCCTTAAAACAAACCACAAACCCCTTCATTAAAAACGACACCTAATTAGTTTCTCATTTCACATCATAAGCCGTCACTTACCAAGAGATGAATGTCAAATACCAACCACTAGAAAGATGATTCCTAAATAATTCGACCGGATTTTAAAGAGCTTTTCATGTCTATCATAGCTCACGGCAAGGTTTACTCGTATATGTCATAGCACTGATATGTACGTACCTTCATTGCTATCTGCGTTAAGATCTCCTCGCAGGATTATCTTTTTTTTTTTTGTGGGTATAGAAAATAGAAGGATTTTCTAGTAAAATTTAACACCAAAGTTCAAGGCAAACATTGCTATGAGTCAGCCTGAAAGACCTTTAGGGACATTAGTTTCAAATAAATGACAAAATGTTAACCCTAACTGCCCCCTGTAAAAAGTTTACACAGCCTTTTGCCATCTACTCGACACAAACAGTTTTCATAAATGGCTTGACAAACACAAATACATTGTACGAGTACATTGTACATTGTACATTGTACGAGTGCCGGTTTTTTACTACTTCCCATCCTGGTATATGACTATCCCTTGTGCACATATAAAAGCTCATCCATTCGGGATATCTTCCAGATTAGCCTGATTGAATGGCAAATCCCTCCTGACAATCAGACAATAAAATATTAAAACCGCTTTTGTCCCATTTTGCCCATTGGGGGCAGTTTTAAAGCATTCCACATCCTTCTTTTCTCGGGGAAAAAAAAGTAATTGTTTTCGTAATCAGGATTCCGAAACAAGGACGACAGACCAATCGATGCGGGACAGTTTTTTTCCTCTTCTTGGTGAAAAAGGATTCCCGTCGATTGATTTGCTTGCACATAATTAAAATAAATAAGTCGGCGTAAATTAAATTTATTATTTTCCGGAATCCGACAGGCAAGAGCAGCCAAAAAGGATTCAATTAAGACCAGGGATGCGGCACAGAGAAAGAGAAAGGATCACCGTGGAATGGAAAAGCATTTCTGATTTTACTTAATTTCTTTTTTACCATTATCGGGATGATCCTTTTGTTTGTATTTCTTTTAGCGCAAAATAAACGGAGACTGCTCTGAAAGGTTTACCTATTGGAGATTGAGGCTCCTTCCGGTTGAGTGAGATATTTAATTGGGTAATTCGTGGTATAGGCCTGGAAAGTGTGGTTCGGATACGAGTACGAGTACGAGTACGAGTATCTTTAGGTCCTGCCAATTTCATCCGTACGCAAACAGCGATGGACGCGTAATTAATTAATTGTTAATTTGACAGGGGACATGTGTAAAGATCTTTTGGGTAATAAGGATGTTTTAGGCCTTAATGAGTTTGGCAAGGGAACTAAATCAGTTACGAGTGGTGTATGTCATACTGTTCCTGTAGGTGATGATAGAAAAAAAAAAAAAAAAAAAAAAAAAAAAACAAATTGATTAAGATGAGAGGATGGTAAATTGGATTTAAGTTTGTCGAGGATACCGTCACAAAGGCATTTGATAAATGAAAAAAGGATTAGTTGGAAGTCTGTGGATAAGTAGATTAAGATTTGTTTTAGATTGCAATTAAGATGAAAACGAAAATGTGGGGCAAGAAAGAGGAGCTGATAAATTGACCTTGATAATTCTGCAATTCGTTTCAAGAGTAACGTTTTGGTGTGAGCTGTGCAGCTGTGAGTTAGTAGAATGAGCAAAAAACTATGATGTCCACTTGGCTGCAGAGTAGCATCAGTGTAAACATATAAGACTGAACTGCTGTAAAATTTGGACGAAACACATCTTGTTGAAATGATTGCCTGATAGATTCCAGACGAGGCAAATACTCGTCATGAAGTCTCATAATGGAATTGGCCGTGAAGTCTGTATTTCGGACAGCGATTGCTTTATAAGAAGGAATTTGGTAAGTTCGAATTTTATTTAATGAGTGTTATAAAGAAGAATAGCAACGAGGTGAAACTTGCACGCATATTACATTTCCCCTTTATGCCGCTCTATATTTCAGAGCACTTAGAGTTACATTTTAACCCCAGCTGTCTAACTAAAAAGTATGGGAATCTGGAGAGGATAACGTAACCTGATATTCGTCTTTGAGGTTGGAATTGTCTAGTATATCTGATGGCTGCCTATCAGTATTGACCCTCAGCCACTATGGCTGCTGTATGATATTCTCACGAGACAAATGGAATGACTAAGTATATGTAACAATAGGTAGACAGCGGGCTATGAGTTGGAATTTGGATGGATTCCTGTTTCTTATTATACGAAGCTTGCGAAACAAATGCTTCCCATCCCGACAAAGGTTACTCATCAAATTTTGCCCAAAGTAGCCCAACAGCCGTCCTCGCCGATTACCACCAGATAAATTGGAGGCAGCGCGTACTGAAATTCGGTTTTTGATGGAGAATGGCAGACTTGAACTTGAACGCGATTACCGTTCCCGATCGTTATCCAATACCATTCATCCAGGACTTCACACACATACTGCATGGCAAAACCGTATTCTCCACGATTGATTTGCAGAAAGCGTACAACCAAATCCCGATCGACGAGCCAGATATTTCAAAGACTGCGATCACTACGCCTTTCGGACTATATAAATTTCTGTTCATGATGTTCGGTCTCCGGAATGCGGTTCAGACGTTTCAGCGGCATATGGACACGGTACTCAGTGATTGTCATCACTTCCCATTTGCTTATATCAACGACATATGCGTCGCATCCGCTGAGCCAATCGAGCACGAGAAGCTGCGCCAGAATAATTTACGCATCAATGTGTCTAAATGCGACTTAGGAAAGGAGAGCATTAAATTCCTGGGGCACCTCGTGGACAAGAATGGAATTCGACCCTTGTGGGAGAAAATAGAGTGTATATGCCAGTTTAAGAAATCCGAATTGGCAAATGACCTGGAGCGAATTTTAGCAATGATAAATTGTTATCGTCGGTTCTTCCCACACACTACAAAAAATCAATTGAAATTGCTGAATCTCATTAAGGGCAATACAAGCAACAAGACTTGATCGGCGCTGCGCTTCTGGCGCACCCGTTAAAAGACGGCGCATTTTCGCTGTACGTAGATGCCTCTGATAGTGCTATCGAGCCGAACTTCACCAAACGACCAACGGATTAACGTCACACCTAGGATTCTTCTCTAGGAAATTGTCACCAACGCAGGCGAGGTGCAGCACAGAACTGTCGCTCATGTACGAAGCCGTGAAACATTTTAAGTATATGTTGGAAGGCCGCGAGTTCTGCGTCTTTGCGGACCATAATCCGCTCGTCTTCGCATTCAAACAAAAGTCCGACAAAGCGCCATCTTGTCAAATGTGTCATCTCCATTACGTAGGCCAGTATACCACCGATATACGACATATTACAAGGGAATAGCAACAGCGTGGCTGACTTTTTGTCAGGAATTGATGCTATTAGCAAGGAGAGCTCAACATTAGGACTCAGTGATCTGGCACGAGAACAGGAAAACGACGGAGAACTGCAGCAAATGATACGCAGTACCGAAGATCAATCATCAGTGCGACTTCAATTAATGGGCTATCCTCACTCTGCTGGAAACATCTATTGCGACGTAGGTCACGGCCGCTGTCGACCGTATATCCCAAAAGCTCTGCGCCAACGAGTTATCGAGAGACTTCATAGATCATCACATCCTGGGATAAAATCCACAACAAAAATTGTCACCGAACATTTCATTTGGCCCGGAATTTGAAAGGACTGCGCTAAATTCGTTAGAGAATGCATGAAATGTCAGAGAACGAAGGTTTATCGGCACAATAAATCACCATTCGCAACGATTTCGACAACCGACCAACGCTTCTCGCATATGCATGTAGACATCATTGGCCCCATGCCATCATCTAAAGGAAATTGGTATTGCCTCACAATGATGGACACCTTTACGCGATGGCCCGAGGTAATTCCGATGGAAGACATGTCAGCAGAGACGGTTGCAAAAAATTTTATAAGTGGATGAACAGCCACATTCGGCGTCCCTAACAAGATTGCAACGGATCTCGGTAGACCGTTTGAGTCTACAATATTCTACGAACTCTCTAAGTCTCTAGGAATAACGCATTTCAAAACGATACCTTACCATCCCCAAGCGTATGGAATGGTGGAGCGCCTTCATCGCACACTTAAAATAGCGATATTGTGCCACAAAAAAATGGATTTGGTTTTACTGGTATTCGATGTTCTCTAAAATCGGATATAAAGGCATTAGCTGCGCAGCTCGTTTTGGGGACAACTCTACGGCTCCCAGGAGAATTCTTCGTGGATACCCAGGGCACCCAAAGCTTCACTGAATTGATCAAAGAGTTTCGAAGAAAGATGTCTGAACTTAAACCAACCCGCGCGTCTTGCTACGAAAAAGGTAATTTTTCTATACAACCTGAATTAACTAACCCCTCTCATCTCATTGTAAGGAACGATGCTGTTCGACCCGATTTGACTCCACCATACAATGGGCCATACGAGGTCCTAAGCAGAACCCCAAAATATTATTGCGTCCGTATTAATAGAAAGTCCGTCAAGATATCGATTGACCCGCTTAAGGCAGAATTTATTCTAAAACCTGAACAACCCGAAGAAGCAGTAAGACCGCCACTCGACGCACAACTACCAAAAGGAACCCCGTCACCAACTCCAACCAATTGGGAAGACCTCACGAAGGGGTCGCGTAGTACGAATACCCAGACGTTACACTAGCGGGGGAGTAATGTGGTGACGTCACAAGCTCATCAACTTTTGGTATAGAACACACCACATCTCGATGACAGCTAGGTGACAAACATCAGTTTTCAACAAAAAAAAATTAACCTACCTGTTGGCCTTTCGCCAAACACATTTTCTCTTTTTCTTCTGGCCTTCTTCTTCTAAACATCTTGCCTTCTGCATTAACATTTTATTTTATAAGTTTGAGATTAAAATTAAGTAAAAATTGGACGGTTAACTTTCTTAAATAGTAATACCCCATAAAGTTATCACTCTGCTATCATACAGACGCCCACGTCTGTAAGTTTATACCAGCTGTGAAATAAGGGTAAAACCTCGTTCAAGCCTCTCAGATTGATCTGATTGAAACTACGTGGGTACGAATTGGTGCTATTACTGCATTCTCATCGCGGTGTTGCCATTTACCTGTGTAGTGATGTAGCTTAAAAACTCTACGACGATGCAATTCCTGCTCCAATCCGGATATAAAATCTTAGCGTGCTTGAAATCCTGTCCTCATAAGCAAATTGTCCACTTCTGCTTTATTAACAGAAGGTCCAAAATGGACAGCAATTCGACCTTTTATGAGTTTGATGCTCTGTCTGACTCTATTCAAGGAATTACATCCCTGTGTCCTCTTCCATATCCATATCTATCCCTGCAGAAAACAACTAAGCGCCGTTTTACTCACTATTGCTCAATTTCCCGAAAACCCCCAAACTTTGAAATTGATTTCAACTCGAGAGTTGAACGGCAAGTTGAAAAATGTTTTTTTTTTTCACTATTTCAACTCTCGGTTTGGAAGTTAAAATTCGCAAGTTTGCGTACTCGCTGTTGCGTAAAATTCCCTGGGATATTTGTGACAGATGGCACAAATATATCAGTCTCAACTTTGGATTTGAGATTTGTAATTGCAGACTGTTATTCAAAAGCAGTTTTCAAAAAAAAAAAAAACGAAAGAATTGAAGAAAAACAAAAGGGGGAAAAAAGTGAACCAATGGAAAAAAATACAAAAAAAATAATACCAAAAATAGTGTACACAGCGGAGGAGGAAGATTGGCTCGTAAGGAATGTTTTGGAGTACAGTTCCATAATATTGAAAATAAAAAGACGGACGGTGCGACTAATCGCGACAAAGACAATGCATGGGAGAAAATTGCAACCGCATTCAATGTTGCGCCGCCTGGCCAAGTAGTTGCTTTAAATTTGTACTTTTTTTTATTCCATTCTTTCTGTTCGTCCAAAAGGCCAAAAAAGAACTGTTGCGGTAAACTTTCCCGCAACAAGTTTGGCTCTCGTTTTCCCTTGTAAGTCCCTTCGGTCCCTCTTTTCGTTGAGTGGGAACACCGAGCTCTGGCGGAGGTGGAGAGCAGCCATGGTCCCATCAGCCAGTGGCCCACCAATCCCAGACCTCGGAAAACAACCCACATAGGTTCACGGGAGGAACCCCAGGGTGCGACAGGAGGTCCACCGGGAACACCGTTGTCGGAGCCCATAAATAGACGGGAGACTCGCAACGGGTAGCATCAGACAGGACGTCTGAAAGTCGCCGACGGGTGGGGATGGACGGTCCTTACAATCCAGACACCCCAACACGATGATGACGGGTGGGGGAAGACGATCCCTGGAACCTACACCCCAACGAAAGCCAAACAACAGAAGGCGAAGAGTACACCCCATTATGCTACCGAGGGGTGTACGAACCAAGCCACTTGATCGATGGGTGAAGAGACGACGATCTCTTTTATAGCAACACCCCAACGAGGGAGCAACCAAGGGAGCAACAGTGGTGTGCAGGCGGACGGCCAGTATAATCGGGCACACCCCAACGACGCACCAGCTTTAAAAGTTAGGTTCGATGGGTGAAGGGATGACGACCCCTTTTTAAGCCAGCTACCTACCGATGGAGCACCGGAGGAGCAGCAGAGGCGGGTAGGCGGACGGCCAAGTAATAAGACCGCCTCTACCGAGGGAACAGACAAACGATTATACAATACACAAACATACAACAACAACCAACAACCAAGAACACCAACCAACAACAAAGAACGCTAACCGACAACAAACATGCAAAAACCATCACCAACCCACAACAACTATGGTACAAAAGTACAAACTGGCAGAGAGGACAGAGGGCAGAAGGGCCCAATGACAAAAAAATAAATAAATAATTGTAAGGAGTGACACGCTATTTGTCAGTCCCCACCCCCCCCAAATCTGAACGCCGATCCACCCTAGTAGTTAGGGATCCGCGGTTAAAAATATGAAAAGTATAATTTTCACATGCACTATACTTTTCTTTTGTGAGGGGTGGCGATCCAACGGATGGTTGGATCGAGATACAAGCAAAGCTTGCTAGTGTGGTAGCTAGAAATCCCGTCGTTGGGTCCACTACGGCTGAATGGATGTGAGAGAGAATGTGCGGGTGAATGTGTGTGTGTGTGTCTGGCGGGAGCTGTGGATCGTAGAAGATCTGGCAGACACTTTTGAAAAGACCAGCGATTAGAGAGGGTCAGCCTAAGGTTTTTTTTTATTGCGAATATTTTTTTTGTTCTGCGAAGAGCAAAGTTTTTTTCTTTTTTTTTTTTGTTTGCGAATTGCGAATTGCTTGAAGCAATTCTGTCGGGTTTTTTGATAGAGTAGAGATAGTTCTGCCCTAGAAAAAAAAAATTTAAAAATTAACATATATACAAAAGCAAGAAAATGGAGATACGACAAAAGGAAAAGAAAGGAGAAAGGAAAGGATACGAGGATTGGACAGCGGGAGTAGCGGGATGAAAGGGACGAGGCACTGTGTCACAAAGGGGCACAACACCGCCAGGAATATAAAAAATAAGTATAGTGCAGTGATAGTGTAAAAAAAAAAAAAATTATTAGAAAGTCTCCGGTGGGCCGCGCGTGCGGAAAATCCCGAGAAAAGAACGGACACGCGACCCGTTTGATAACGTTCTTGTTTTTTTTTTGTTCGGGGCTGAAAGAATAGCGGGTCACTCTATCGACGAGTGTGCCGCTACTTAAACAGTAAATAAATCGTCGAGCTCCAACGGAGCCGTTATAACGTTGAGTAAATTTTGTTTTTTTTGTTCGGTTTTTTTTCTCTTCGGGGAAGTTTTTTTCTTTTCTTTTTATTAAAGGTTTCGTGATTCCGGGGGAAAAATCACGTGGCGCCCATTTTTTTTTATTTTATTTATTTTGCCCAGGTTTAGCGGCCGTTAACGTGCTACCTGGTGGAACCCAGAGAATAAAGTGCTATCGTTTGGTTCGGGGCATCGCCGTATTGGTGCCGGGGATCAAACATAGCAGAACTACCTGAATTGAGCGAACCAATGCAGCAATTGGCGGTGCTTTTGACGCCGTCTAAATTGGGTCTTGCTGCAATATCCGGAGATAGCGACCATTTAATAGCCAACCAAGCAGCACTGCAATATGCTAGCCAGGAAATGGCTTCATCTTCTGACCAGATGCAAGTAATTTCTGTCAAAGAGATCTTCGTCGATGATGGGGATAGGGCATTCTGTTTAGACGATGAAGACGTGAATGCCACATTTGTTGACGAGACGCATGGAAATGCACTGGAAAATGTAAGTGATAACCCGTTTTCAAGTTGTCAGGCACTGACAACGGTCGAATTCAAAAGCACATAACATCACACACAGAATCAATGTACTTGGAGAGAGTAAATCCTGTCAAATTGCTGAAGCCATTAAACGCCGGCGTAAAAGGGAATCGGAGGAAATTCCAGCCTCAAGTAAAACTCAAAAATTGGCAGAAGAAAGCAGCAAAATTCAGCGAACAAATATAGAATTGAAATTGAGATCTTAGAGGGCGAGAGAGAACGGTACAAGTTTGAACGCGAACGAGCTCCCTTAGATCTCAAAAGAGCTGCAATTGAATGTGAACAGGCGGGGGCAAAAAATCAACATGTTCATGACAAAGAGTTTCAACGCCTTCGTTTACAACAAACACTTTACAACAAAAATTTGGTAATATTCAACATTCAATGACACCTGTTCCAACACCAGCAGTAGTTTATGTTTGTGTAAGTTTTTAGTTATCCAATAAAATTTCTTTTTTTCTTTCTAAATAAAATTCCTAGTAATAAACTGAATTTTTACTCTTATTTTTTATTGATTGATTTTTTCAGCTAATACTAAGTTGACGGTCTAACATTGGCTGAAATAAGTACGAACTAATCGAGAGCTGTTATTGGCTGCCGATGGCACTCCCAAAAGCATAGCGGACGGAACATACGCGGCGGCTAGCACATCAACGAATCCGGGCATTTCCGGTGGTGGTTGCGATTCATATTCATGTATAGCTATGTTATGGAGGACGGCACCAGCGATGATGGTTGATTGCACAGTTTCAATTCTGCACCTTAATCCAGTGGCCAACACTAGAAACTGCCTCTTCCAAATGCCTTACGACACAGTTTCGAGTCCGAATCTGTGATTCGGTGAATAAATTTTCAACAGTGTTTGTGACATTCGGGAAATTTGTTGCAAGGTAGCTCGTATTTGTGTAGCCTGAATCACCAATAAGAATGAAATGCCCGAACTCGCCTTCTTCGAATCGTTTTTTTAAGCCCGATATATTGAAAATGCACTGATCATGCGTGGAGCCCTTTTAAAGAAGAAAACAATAAAATTTAATTTGAAATTTTTACTAATTATACGAACACAATACCTGCCAACGAGCGACGATATCGTTTATTTTTAAATTCGCATCGGACACCGTCTGAACGGAAGGGAGAACCATCCCTTACGATTTGTGAAATTTTTCGGATCAGTTCCACCTGGCGACTGAATGCGGATATGTGTGCAATCTATCGCGCCGATTGTTCGAGGGAATTCGGCTTTAGCGAAAAAGTCACGTGCTGTCAGTAATACGAATGAATCGTGGTGCAAGTCTAGCAATAGCTCTTTTTACACGTTTTAACACATAGTGCACTGTTGTAATGCTAACTCCAATGAACCACGCCATAAATTCGCGAAAAATGTAAACAAAGAGATGAGCTCTACACAAGGTGGAAGAACAACAGACTAAATAAAACTTATGAAGCAGAGTACAAGAAATTACGAAACAAATTTAAAAACAATCATTTTCTGGCAAAAGTCCAGCTTCTATAAAGAAGAGTTTAACAAGGTCAAAAATGATCCCCGTAAAACATGGAGCCTTGTCAATGAAACAATAAAAAAACAGAGCTTGGACGAGGTACTTGTGAAAAAATTCCCATTGGAAAAATGTTTTACAGCACTTTCAAACAAATGTGCAAAACATTTCTCGGAACAAACCATTCACATTATCCACAATTGTGATAACATAACGTCAACACACATCAACAAAACCCTACACAACTCCATCTTCATAGAGGAAACGTGCGTGAAGAGGTATATAAAATATTACTGGATAAAAAAAAATCAGTAGGGATCGATGGCATTAGAACGAGAGACATTAAAATGCATGTGGATGTATTTGCTCCAATTATCACGAGGATCATTAACCAGAGTCTAAATGAATGCAATATACCAAATACTCGTATATTAAAAACACCTATTGTAAGACCAATCTATAAATGCGGTGCTAAAAACACTGTACAAAATTATAGGCCGATTTCAATTCTGCAAGTGATAGAAAAATGTTTAGAGGAAGTGGTAGTCAAGCGATCTAAATTTTCAAAATTTTGTTAATAACCACAAGATAGTCCATGAAAAACAATACGGCTTCCAAAAAATTAAAAGTACAGGGCAACTCCTTTTTGAATTTGCGAATACCATTAACATAAGCCTCAACAAAAATCATCACGTCTTTGTTATGTTTATAGACTTTTGCAAAGCATTTCATACCCTGAATCATGCGAGGCTGATAGAAGTCTTAAACCGACTTGGAATCAGAGGTACCTTAGCCGGCTGGCTTCAAGACTATTTAAGTGGAAGAACGTTTAAAGTTAAAATTAAGAACGTCCTTAGTAAAGAGGCTACTGTCCCATTTGGAGTCCCTCTGTTATTCATACTTTTCACAAACGAGCTAATGCGAGTCTTTACAAATGGCATTCCATTCACGTTCCCTGATGATACAGCTATAGTCGTTAGACATAGGTGTCCTGTCACTGGTTTACAAGCAATGCAGGCGGAATTCGATAAAGCTATTAACTGGTGTCATGATAATGGCCTGATTTTAAATGCGGCGAAGACGAAAATGATGCACATCCGGGGACCACACCACAAAGCCACTGACCTGAGGGTAACTCTCAAGGTTCTAGAAGTTTCAAGGTGTTAAGTGTCCAAAAAATATTCCAAATGACACTTGCTCTTGAATATTACGATGACACCCGCTTCAAAGACCCGATAGATCATCAGCAGAATACAAGAAGAAGAGCCCAAAGAATGTTAAAAGTCCCAATGACATACAACGCGTACGGCAAGAGACAACTGCAGCATAGCGTCCCAACCGTACTCAACCAGATACCAAACTCCCTGAAGTACATCCGAAATCCGAATTTGCGAAAAAAAAATTAAAAGAATTTTTCTATTCATAAAAAAACAACAATTTATATGTATCTTATTGCAACTTATTGTATTTATTAATTTTTCTTTTTTGATTTCCAAAACCTTGAATTTTATACCAAATTGCATTTATGTATGAGGGGCGTTCAACATATTCTCGGTAATGGGGTGAAGCTGTGGTTGTATATATAAATTGACTTATTTATCAAGTAATACTATTATTTTAGTGTATTCATGTAAAATTTCATATAAATGTGATTATTAATTCGCGTTTTATCTCTAGTTAAACAGAATCATAATGGCAACTGAGACGATGATGGTGAAAATTGAACATCGCGCTGTAATTAAATTTCTCACTAAGCGAGGAAAAAGTCAAAAAACTATTCATGAGGAGATGGTGGCTGTTTATCAGGGTTCCGCACCTTCATTATCAACTGTGCAAAAGTGGTCAAGTGAGTTCAAGAGAGGCAGAGAGAGCATTGAAGACGACCCCCGCTCCGGCGCCCCGGCTACTGCTTGTACGGGAGAAAGCATTAAAGAAGTCGAGAAACTTGTTCTTGAGGATGCCCGAATAAAGGTGAAAATTATGGCAGAGATCACCAAGCTTTCAATTGGTACCATTCACACCATTCTTCATGACCATCTTAACCTTTCAAAGGTCAGTGCAAGGTAGGTGCCACGAATGCTCACAGCGCCTCAGAACAAAGTGAGAATCGCATGCTGTAGAGAGCTTTTGGAGATGTGTAGTGAGAAAGCAGACGATGTTATGGATCGAATTGTTACTGGGGACGAAACATGGATCCACCACTATGACCCTGAAAGCAAACAAGAGTCCATGCAGTGGCATAAAAAAGGAACAGACCCCCCGAAGAAGTTCAAAGTCACTCCGTCTGCCGGGAAGCTCATGGCCACAGTTTTTTGGGACTCAAAGGGAATCTTGCTCATTGAGTACAAAAAAAAAAGGTGAAACCATCAACGCCACATCCTACGCTTCCACTTTGCATAATCTCCGGGAGGAAATTAAAAAGAAAAGACGGGGTAAACTCGCAGCGGGTGTGTTGCTTCTTCATGACAACGCTCCTGTTCACACGGTGCGAGTTTCCAAGGCTGCTGCGCGAGATTGTGGTTTCGAAGAAATCCAACACACACCCTATAGTCCAGACCTTGCCCCTAGTGATTATTTCCTGTTTCCGGATTTGAAAAAATGTCTTCGTGGAAAAAGATTTTCGGATGATGAGGAACTCAAGTCGGCAATAAATGGGTATTTTGCAGAGAAAGAGGAAATTTATTTTTTTGAGGGTTTAAAAAAGCTTATCTCAAGATGTAACAAATGCATTGATGTTAGGGGAGATTATATTGAAAAATAAAAACAATTTAAATTGAATTCGCATTTTCCCTTCATATCGATATCGGGAATATATTGAACGCCCTTCGTATGTATTTATTAACCTTTCTTTTATTTGAATTCCAAAAACTTTATTTTTAATTTAAACCATAACACAAAAAAGCTTAATTTAAAGTAAATATCTGCTTCGAAGAAGGCTTCGCAGGAACAAATGTAAATATGTATGAATTTCGGGAAAAAATACCATTAATAATTGCGTAATTGGCCGTAGTTCACGCGATCTAGCAAGAAGTAAAACAACAAGGATTTATCAAACACTAATTAATTCCAACCAATTCGCAATGTACACTAACGTCTCCTGCTGTATGGCAACGAATCCGTTATTAATTCAATAACCATCATTGTCGGTGTTGTCCCATTTGTTGAATTCAACACGCGGAAGCATCTTGTATTGCCGTCTTTAAACAGACAAATTTTCTCCGTCTTTTTCATCTTCGCTGTTCGAAGAAGATGATGGACTTTCATGGATTCTCCCAGAAATAATTAGCACGAAACATTTTTATTTATTAATCGTATTTTAATTTTAATATTTCATAATACAATTATTTTCAATATCCGATGTCAAGAGCGAACTGTCAACAACTATAGTGAATAAGCAGAAATTAAAGAAAATCTCCAGTTTGCTCGGATAACTTCTATTCACTATTTCGGGGAGTCGAGAAATCAAAAGTTGACCAACTTTGGATTTTCTCAACTCTTGAATATCGTAAGTTGAGAGAGTCAACTTTGAGTGAATAATTCAAGCACGTTTTAAATCTGTAATGGGGTTTAATTGTGGACGACGACAATCGTCTGACGATATTGTTTCGACAACAGTTTTGCTTCACGTAACATTGAAAATCAATATCGTCTAGACCCCAAAAATTGTCAAACACTATCGTCAAGACGACCATGTTTGCACGTTAGGTAAAGAGTTATTGTTCTGCAATTTGTTCTTCTAATGAAGTGTGAAACTTTTACAATTAAGAAAAAAAAGATATTATTAACAATAAAACAAATGTTTCGACACAGTGTTTTGTTTTTTATTGAAAGTGAAAATGAAAACCAAGAAAAATTAGAAGTAATACGCATGCGAAGAACACTAAGAGATGCGTCGAATCCATTATCTCTTCCAACAAAAAAGTGGGATTTTTGTTTTTTATAATTTATTTATTTATTTATTTAATTCAAAAATTCTTGTACACTAAGATTAAATCTTTTTACATTGTGCAAGCTAGGTAGTTATACTGTTGCTTCCCAACAAAATCCACGGCGTTTTTTCTTCTCTTTAGTGCATCTAACTGAAAGGGTAGCCACCGCTTGTGAATCGTCTATTCCAAGCCATCTTTAAATCCCGCTTAACTCAGTTAGGGACATGGTCCTTCGAGCCGGATATGAACCAGAGACCTATGGATGTACAGTCCATAGATCCCGGCTAGGAGGCTACCATAATGGGAGATACGAAGTACGACTCCCATTCAAGGATGGAATTCACCCAACCTTGGGGGATTCGAAGAAGGCAGCCATGGCGAGATTCTTTCAAATAGAGAGAAAACTTGAATCAAACCAAAAGCTAAGGAAAGCTTATACCAAATGTATCCACGAGTACGCCACCTTAGATCATATGAAGGAGGTCGCAGGATCCACGGATCTAGGCGAACACTACTACTTGCCTCATAATGCTGTCGTCAAAGAATCAAGTAGCACCACAAAACTCCGTGTAGTGTTCGATGCATCTTGTAAGACTTCTAACGGAGTATCGCTAAACGACTGCTTAATGGTGGGTCCACGACTGCAACCCGACATTATAGATCTGATCACGAAGTGGAGGAAGTTCAAGGTAGCGTTTGTGGCAGATATAAGCATGATGTATCGGCAGATATGGGTGGCAGCACAAGATACGTCATATCAATTAATTCTATGAAGGCATAGACAAAATGACCCTATAAAAACATATGCTTTGAATACAGTCACATTTGGAACTGCATCGGCGCCATATTTAGCAGTGCGCACCTTACATCAGCTAGCGTCAGATGTAGAAGACAAGTATCCAAATGTAACAAAGGTGCTCACTGAAGCATTTTACGTCGACGACCTCACCTATGGTACGAATGACGAAAGGGAAGCCATCGATTTACAATACCACATTATTGAAGTCCTGAAATCAGCTGGGTTTCCTCTAAGAAAATGGGCCAGTAATTACACGAGAGTACTAGAGCAGGTTCCTGAAAGCGAAAGGGAAATAAATCTGCCTTTAAACTTTAAATCACCAGATGCCATCAAAACACTTGGGATTCAATGGCATCCAGCGAAAGATACATTCGCATTCAATGCTAACTTGCCTGAGGTCCAACAGTTTACAAAAAGAACCGTACTTGCAGACATCGCTCGTCTGTTTGACCCGCTAGGATGGATCGCCCCATGCGTGATAAAGGCCAAGCTAATCCTGCAGCAACTGTGGCTGAAACAATATCCTTGGGACTTACCAATTTCTCAAGAGATTGAAAGTCAATGGGTAGAGCTGCGAAGGGGGTTAAGAGCACTTCATGAACTGGAAATACCTCGGTGGATTGAATTCGCAAGGTCATCGAAAGTACAACTTCACGGGTTCAGCGACGCTTCTGAGAAGGCTTATGCCGCAGTAATATATGCTCGCATTATAAACGAAGGCCATGAGTTGCTCCAACAGCAGTAAGATAGGTATCGCTACCAAGGCTAGAGCTATGCGCAGCACTCCTCTTAGCCAAATTGTTACATCGTGTCAAGAGGGCCATGCAATTCGAAAACTTTGAAACTCTTGCATGGTCTGACTCGACGATAGCATTGCCATGGATCAGAGGAAGCCCTACAATTCGCACTACATTTGTAGCCAATCGAGTCAGCGAAATCCAAGCGCTAACAACCACCGATGCTTGGCGACACGTTGGCACCAAAGAAAACCCAGCGGACATAGGCTCACGAGGAATGTTACCACATGATCTCATCAACAGCCACATGTGGTGGCATGGGCCACAATTTTTGAAGAATTTTTCCGTAAACGAAGGTCCAGGATTGACTTTGTGCGATACGGAGCTGGAAACAAAGAAAGAAAATAAGAAGGGTGAAGTAAAATCATAATTTTATAAACATAAACTAGCAAATCTACAAGTCAGCTTCGCCGATGTCATCTGCCACTGTGTAATCATCAACAATGAATACTTTCAAAGATTTTCAAACCTGAAGCGGCTAGTACGCAGTGCAGCTATATGGCGCAGATACTTTGAATACTTAAAACACAGGGCAAATAGAAGACCATTGGAGAGTCACCGACTCACACCTGATGAACTAGATGTTGCACGAAAGCGGCTCATCAGACTTGTTCAAGGTGAACTATTTCACAAGGAGATAAAAACGCTGAAAGAGAAAGGGAGCATTGGAAAGGGCAGTCATATTCTCCGTTTGAATCCATTTCTTGATGCTGAAGAACTCTTACGCGTAGGAGGGCGCTTAACAAACTCCACCATACCGTTTAGCCAGAAACACCCCATAATACTAAGGGACTCACATCACTTTGCGAGATTCGTCGTCAGCGATGTGCATCAACGCACACTTCATGGTGGACAGCAGATCATGATAGCAGAGATTAGAAGCCAATACTGGATCACTAATCTTAAGCGACTAGTCAAATCAACAATCTACAACTTTGTCCGGTGTCATCGATATAATGCTAAAATGCAAGAACAGCTCATGGGAAATCTTCCTAGAGAACGCGCAATAATTTCAAGGCCATTTACGAACACTGGGGTAGACTACGCGGGTTCTATAGAAATAAAGATGTGGAATGGCAGATGCAGTAAGACGACGAAAGGATACATAGCTGCTTATCAACAAAGGCGATACACATTGAAATAGTGAGTGACCTTACTGCGTCAGCGTTCATAGCAGCTTTCAGGAGGTTTGTGGCACGTAGAGGAATCTGCTCCAACATGTACAGTGATTGTGGGGCAAACTTCAAGGGAGCCATGAACGAACTGAACAAGGAGTGCAAACACATCTCCAGTGAATGGTCAGCAGAAGTTTCGGCAAGTCTGGCAGCACAAAACACCAAATGACATTTTAATCCACCAGCTTCACCACACTTTGGAGGGCTTTGGGTGGCTGGTGTCAAGTCAATTAAACACCACCTTAAAAGAACAGTTGGAGCAGCCAGGCTTACATTTGAGGAGTATGCTACACTGCTCGCTCAAATCGAGGCATGTCTCAATTCAAGGCCGTTATGCCCAATGACGTCCGACCCAAATGATCTGACGGTTTTCATTCCAGGACATTTTTTGATCGGATCATCAATAATTACTCTGCCGAAAGAAATTTAGAGAAAAACATAAACAATCTCGATAGGTGGAGATATATTCAAAGATTAACACAAGAGTTCTGGAAGCAGTGGAGCACAACTTACTTGTATTTGCTACAGCAACGACCAAGATGGCTTCAGCAACAGCCGAACATCAAACTCGGAGACATAGTTCTCATCAAGGAGAATAACCTTCTGCCTTCGTCGTGGATTCTCGCGCGCATAATTGAACTGCATCCCGGTGCAGATGGTCTAACGCGCGTGGTGACCATAATAACAAGAAAAGGAGTCCTAAAACGTTCGATCGCGAAACTATCCCCCTTGCCGGTAACTAATCCGTCGAACGAATTGAGTTAAGAACTTGAATAAAATGTAAAACAATATGTACACAAAACCTAATTGAATTAATAAACACATCAAAAAAAATATATAGACTTTAAGTGAATTAATAACCCTACCAACTCAGTTAGGGACATATACGAGTACATTAAAAAAAAAACCGAGTTAAATTGTAGCTATAAGAAATTAGGAAACATATAAATATGGTATATAAAAATAAAAAGAAAATGGAAAAAAAGAAGAGGAGAAGAAATAGGGGATGTGGAAGACTGAAATAGTTTGGAAAAAAGATTTGGGGAAGGAGTATAAAGGTTGGGATATTCCATCAGGAAGTTTGAGCAAAGTATTTAAAAACCTCCTTTGTAAATATATTTGTGTTGCTTGATCGTTTGATATCTATTGGTAGACGATTCCAAAGATGAGTCGCAGGGATAAAAAAAATGTCGACTAGTTGTAAGATACTTATGTCTAGGTAAAATTATTTGCATAGATCTTTTAGCATTTCAAATAAGTAGTCTGGTTCTTTAGTAGCAATTATTTTATGAAGCAATAGTATGGTTCTGTAATTCAATAAGGCTATTAGGGAACAGCCGGTAATACTTTTAGTCAAGTGCGTAACGTGCTCTGACCGTCTGATATCATAAATATACCTTGCGCAACTATTATATGCCACAGTTAATTCTTTTCGACACATAGTCCAAGTCCACGTATATTACGCATCCGTAAAGCAATATCGGCAAGATAAAAGATTTAACCAATTTCAGTTTAACACCTATCGGGAGGTAGTTTTTTGTGGGACTTAGACCACGAAGAGCGCTATACATTTGCGATATTACTCTGTTTATGTGTAAATTCCAAGTGAATGTACTACTAAAGTAGACTCCAAGATTGTTTTATCTTATCCACATACTCTACAGGAGTGTGATTGAGAAGTATTGGCGCGGAAATTTCTGTTTGTCTACCTCTATTAATGAACATAGCTTTTGATTTGACTGGATTAAGACTGAGCTCATTTTTTGTTGACCAATCATGAATTCTTTTAAGATCTTCATTAATATTAATTAACGCCTGGTTTTTATGGTATTTCGGAAACAAAGAATATATTTGTACATCGTCGGCATATATATGGTACGCGGAGGTCGCGGAACATTCAGATATATCATTTATGAAATATAAAAAAAGAAGAGGGCCTAGTACGAAACCTTGAGGAACACCCATTGGGACTTGAAGAAATGAGGAGCCATTAGACAAATATTGTATGCGACCAGGTAAGTATGAAGTTATTAATTTGCACTCGGAGCTTTCGAAGGAAAATTGCCTATGCAGTTTATTTATTAGCATGGAATGATTTACGCTGTCAAATGCCTTTGAGAAGTCTAAGAAAATTATGAGACCCCACATATCGCAATCCAAACCGGCACGAATATCTTCGCACACCTTTAGTAACGCGGTAGTGCAGCTACGTTTAGCACTAAAGCCCGACTGAAATTTCGTGACAAGATTTTTACTATTTAGATAAGACTTAATTTGGTTACTTATTATTGCTTCGAAGACTTTACCTAAAAAAGGAAGGATAGCTATGGGTCGATATTCATTACTATTTGGTTTAGGCAGTGGAAGAATTTTGGCAACTTTCCACTGGTTGAGAAAAACAGACGTTGTAATGATAGTATTGAATATATGCGTTATATGCGGAAGAAAAGCGGGAAGAAGAGTTTGAATAAAAGCCGGGTATACATCATCAGAGCCAACAGATTTTGATTTTATCCTTAAGACTGTTTGACCTACATATATTTCATCAATTCAAGAGAGCGAAAAAGTCCCTTCTCGTTGGTTGTCGAAGAAGGTAGGGATATTTTTGTGGTTACAAGTCTTATGATGGCTTTGAACAAACTTCGTATTTAGTTCATTAAGGTCGATATTATTGGGAAGTGGATCTTTGCAGGCTTAAGCCCGATATCGCCAATATTACTCCAGAATTTAGAACTCGAATCCCTCGGGTTGAATTTATTTTGATAAAAAGTCTTCTTATTTGATCGTATTAGAAGAGTTACCGCGTTTCGTACAATGGCATATTGTTTATATATAGCTGTGCATTTGTATCTCCTCCATCTGGAGTAAAGGAGATTGCGCTTTTTTATAAGGCTACAAATTTCCGAAGTCAACCATGGAATGTTGATTCTATTTCTATGGTGTTTTAGAAGTACATGTTTATGAAATAAAGAAAGGCTAATATTTTGAAAATAGTCCACCTGAGTATTTACATTGCTTGTAGCATATATCGGCGACCAGTCCACAATTCGGATATCATAAAACAAAGCCTCTAAGTTAATTTTCGAAAAATTTTATGATTTTATTGCATTTTCTCCCACACAAGTAGGAAAGGCGTTAATTGTTATGAAAATCAAATCGTGATGTGAAAAACCCGGCGCGGGAATTTGATCGTAGTGCATTACCGAATCAATACTAGAGATTAAGAACACGTCTAAAAGCGAAGGCCTTCTGTTGGGCATGAAGTGAGTTGGTTGGGTAAAATTTGTAAAATAAAGGTTGAAAGACTCTACCGTACTAATTTATTGCTTGTTATTGCCCTCCAATATATTTAAGTTCCAATCTCCACAAAGAACAATTTTTGTATACAGCGCAGACAGCTCTTCTAACAGATCTCTAATGTGTATATAGTTGGCTATGTTAGGAAACATATATATACACCCCATAAGTAGTTTTTCACAACCAAGTGTTATTTCTATAAAGATATATTCTAGTGCCTCGCACGGTTTCGATTTTTTTACAATGTTAAATCCGTAACGTTTTTTAACATATATTGCCACACCCCTCCAATCTTATTATGCCTATCTGCACGCACAGGTTTATGATAATCTTTTATTTTGAATAGGTCACCATTTATATTTGGATGCAACCAAGTTTCTGACAAGCAGATAACATCAACCGTATTGCTATCAAATAATAAACGCAACTCATCTATTTTGCTATTTATACTTTGAATATTTAAATGGCACATGCTAAAACCTTTTTTTTGTTTACAAAGAACATTTAACATAATTTTCGTCTTATCCATGTGCCCACCCTGTATGCATCGACTACTACTCATATATAAGTAACAAAAATTGAATCGACAAGCAACAAAAACAATTACAATATGTGTGGAAGACTTGACTTACTTTTGAAATGAAGAGGAAAATGAATGATAAAGATAAAACTGTGTGGGAGGGATTGAAAGAGGATGTAAAAGAGAATATTACAGGAAAGGTAAAGAGAAATGAAAGAAGATCAAAGAGAAATGGTAAACTGGAATTCAATAGAAACTTATACAAATATATATGTTGAAATAAAACTACTAAAGGGTCCGCCATCGAATGTTTTTTTTTCAACTAGTGCTTATTTCGTGAATGGTAACACTTAGCTCATGTCTCATTTGACAGATAATTAGTTTTATCCTTCTGCTGAACGAATATGGTTGTGTATACGATTGAACAACGCTGGGAAATATTGCCTGCGATCGACTTAGAGAAGATGCCGATTTTGCCAAAAAAAATCATCTTTTCAGATGAAGCTCATTTTGATCTTGGCGGGTATGTAAACAAGCAAAATTGGGGCACAGAAAACCCGCACGCATACATTGAAAAGCCGATACACCCAAAACGAGTCACTGTTTGGTGCGGATTTTGATCCAGAGGCATAATTGGGCCATTTTTCTTCGAAAATGAGCAAGGAGTGGCCGTTACAGTCAATGGCGATCGTTATCGGGCCATGTTGAACTAATTTTTGTTCACAAAAATTGAAGAGGAGGATATTGGCAACATTTGATTTCAACAGGACGGCGCTACGTGCCACACAGCCGATGTTTTGCACCCTGTTTTTGAAGATCGCATTATCAGCCGCAGAGCTGATGTCGTTTCGCCACATCGGAGCTGCGATTTGACACCGTTGGACTATTATTTGTGGGGTGCCGTAAAAGATAAGTGTTACGCCGACAAGCCAGAGACAATTGACGCTTTAAAGGACAATATTCGTGAAGCCATTGGTGAAATATAGCTGCACACAATCGATAATGTGCTTAAAAATTGGACCGATCGTGTAGGCTACTGCATGGCCAGCCGAGGCAGCCATTTGAATGAAACTATTTTCCATTATTAACCGGAAGGATAAAACTAATTACTTGTCAAATCAGACATGAGCCAAGTGTTACCATTCACGAAATAAGCGCTAGTTGAAAAAAAATTTATAAAAATTAAATTAAGCAAAGGAGAATTTACGAGTACATTTTTAACATTAAAGAGAATTCTGCAGAATCGGCAGATTTCGCAGCTTGACATCTACATAAATGTTTCTTCCTTCTTTGTGTTTTTTTATGAAAATCAATCCGGATCTGGTGGTAGCGGAAAATATCTCTTTTCGATTTTTCATGTGCACAGCCTGTTGAAGAAGAGATCGATTTCTTTTTGTAAGGCTTTCATTCAGGTATATTGGTACGTTGGAGTCTAGAAGTTACAGTTAAGCATATAATCTAAACCAAAATACTACAACCATACATAAACATGCCATGAGTATGCAATCATTCCATACTCATTTTTGAATACAACATAAATTACAAAATATGTTTACATAACATACTATCAAGTGCATCGATCGCAATCATAATTTCAATTGCATGAGTTGTTGTCACATAAATATGCCAACAAACTCTGAACCCTTATCATACGAGTATGTCAGCACATTTGCATTTAGGGTATTTTGCTTTTCTCCAACCAACCTCATTAAATAAACATGGTAAGAAAAATATGAGTTAATATTCTGTATGGAAGTTCCAGGTGAGAATATTACTCAGTGCCTCAGATCTATACAATTTTGTTACTGGTGCTATTAACCGACCGGTTAAGGCAGAGTCTGAGACTGAGGTAGCTTATGAAAAACGATTAGCTGGGTGGGCGAAAGATGATTGTAAGGCGCAACGTATAATTGCAATGAGTGTTGGCCCGACACCACTTCGCCATATTGTAAATTGCATCACTGCAAAAGAAATGTGGGAAAAACTTCGGTCGGTATACGAGCAATCATCAAATGCAAATGTTCATATGCTGCTGCAGCGGTTTTATACATTTAAGATGGAACCTGAGGATGACGTTGCAACTCACATATCAAAATTAGAAAACATAGTACGGCAGCTGAGGGACGTAGGGGAGGAGATTACGAAAAGCATGGTAATCACAAAAATTTTGATGACAATTCCCGAAAGCTTTAAGCATTTTTTCTCTCGAAAGAGCTTATATGGACTCAAACAGGCGTCTCGCTGCTGGAAACAAAAGCTGACAAGAGTTCTGCGGGAGTTCAGGCTAAGGCCTAGCAAAATGGATCCTTGCATTTTTCTATCAGCAGATAATAAATGCAGAATCATATTAGCTGTTTACATCGATGATGGGCTCGTGGCTTCGAAGAACAAAGATGATGCGACTCAGTTGGTGAAATTTCTGCAGAAGAATTTCGAAGTCACAGGGGATGGAATTCATGTGGGCCAATCGAACTACACTGAGCGGTTGTTGAAACGATTCAACATGAGTTGTTGCAAGCCGGTGTCAACTCCAGCGGAGCAATGTTCTTCACCAGATACTCTATCTACGGAAGTAGTAAAATTTCCCTACAGAGAAGCCGTAGGCTCTCCCATGTATTTGGCAGTGGCGATTCGTCCAGATATTGCCTTTGCAGTAGGAGTGGTTTCCCGATATTTGGATTCGCCAAGTAATCATGACGTCAACGCTGTGAAGAGAATTTTGAAATATATCAGTGGAACCAGACGAATGGGTATATTTTTTAAAAATACTAAATGTTATTCGTTAGTTTGTTTCAGTGACGCTGATTATGCCGGGGATCCTGGAACAAGGCGCTCTACCACTGGGTTCATTTTTTCACTAGGGAGTGGCCCGTTGTCTTGGTTATCACAGAGGCAAAAATGTGTTTCTTTGTCAACTACTGAGTCAGAATACGTAGCCGCATCACAAGCAGTAAAAGAAATGATTTGGCTACAGCAGCTGCTCTCTGAGATGATTCCGGGTGGTATTGACGATGCTATGCTGAAAATGGACAACCAAGGAGCGATTCGGCTCATCAAAAACCCAGAGTTTCATAAAGGAACGAAAGGAACATAGACGTTCGTTATCACTTCATACGTCAGCGATACGAAAGAGGAAAATTTTAGATAAACTTTGTTCCTTCTGAACAACAACAAGCTGACATTTTAACAAAGGGTCTAAGTAAAGATAAATTTCAAAAATTTAGATTGTTAATTGGAATTATAGAAAAAAAATAATGATCAAACCATGTAATTAAAATGTTAAATTATCTAAAAGTGGGAGTGTTAAGAAAAATATGAGTTAATACTCTGTCAGTTCATATAATTTAACATGGCAACTCTGCTTGCAAATGTATAACACTTTCCGTATATATATAGAACCACAAAACCCATAATAAAGGCTTTTTGTTTGCATTTCCCCTGAAGTCGGTTGTTTTAACTTTTAAACCTAACAAAACAAATAAACAAAATGCCAAGAATCGATTAAGAAATCGATTCCATGGGAAATATTTGTGGTTCCGAAGAATATAAAACGCTGTTCATTTTAGAATTAAGTTAGTCTTAAGATAGATTCAAACCAATAAAGAGTAATAGTTAAAAGGGAGAGTTTTTCTTTTTCTTAATTTAACTAATACGTAAGTTAAAACTTCTAGACCGACGTCATGTAGGCAAAGCTGCCTTTTCTCTTTCTTCCGATACTAGGCGATTGCTCTTAACACATAGTTGCGATCTTGAGTTGTGTTGAATTTATAAATGACAGGTGCGTCATTCGTGTTATCGCGACGTTGAGATCGGAATGCAGCTTTTAAAGTCGGTGGCTTACAATCAATTGTATGACATATACAATTGAAAATCGATTTAATGTCTCATCTTTCAGCTGTGGGACTGCAAAAAGAATTGCGTCAGCTGCCAGTTCTCTCCTCTCCAATGCGTCGCATCTCTTCACAAGATCCACAAGTTCATCATTCAGAAAGGCAGACTGAAGTCCCATTTACAATACTGCGAGATGCGATACGAGAGTCGCATTCGACAGACATCGGACGTCTGTTTACAATGATGCGTCAAAACACCACTCACAAATAACAAGCTCAAAATTAAAACAACAACAATTTAGCTGTCACGCATTGCGAGAGTTTTCCAGATTTTCGAAATTGACTGCGAGGCTCGATGCGTGACTCGCATTATTGTAAACGAACAAATTGAATTACATGTTACGGAAATATTTTTGACAGTTCATGCGCTCTCGTTTTCGAACAACGTATCGCATCTCGCAGTATTGTAAATGGGACTTGATTTGTGTGCTTCTCTACACGCGATTGGATTTCTTTGATGGACTTATCAATTTTTTGTTCGTGGGCAGCCCATTTTTGTTCGATGTGTGAAATTTGGTCCATTATGTCGCATCTTAAATTTGTTAGTTCTTCTGTAAAACGATTGATGATGGCCTCTGAGTGCTTTTTGAAACGTTCATCTAGCTCAGAAAGAGTAACAGCTACTGAGGGGTAAGACGGTACACTCTTTGATGTTGTTGGTGTGCTTACTTGCTTTGGGGTTCCATTTGCTGTAACTGCGGCGGTATCTGATGAAGCTCCCTGTCTTCTTGAGCTGAGAGTTACGGTGGCACCATGAGAGTTCATTTTACTTGACGTTATTCGTTTGTTAAAATTAAATCTTTATTATTTTATATTAATGTTGAGTTTATTAACTAAACACTTAAGAGGACACTTGAGCCAAATCATACTGTACACACTCTTACGCGCGCGTAAGAGATTAGATACCTTCACTGTTGCCATGGCGCGGGGGGGAAGGAAGAAGGAGGAGAAAGGAAAATTGTTTTGTAGTGGTTTGAAACTCAGGTGTATTTGGTTTCGATATTAGCTCTCCAGGAGTGGGAGTCCGAATAGGGCGGAGAGTTTTTTCTTCATTCAGAGTGATTCGAAGTTTATAATTCACACTTGTTTTTTGTGCTTGAAACTCTACAACAGCCAATTCTACGTGTCAGTGTTATGCCTTCACACGCAGAATTTATCTGACTGAGTTCCAATTACAAAATAACAACTTGTCATGGGTAGGATTCGAACCTTGACCCTCCGAGTGAGAAGAGATTACTAGTACCACTACACCACGGCCTCCACGGCCGTATATGTACATATGTTGTTCTATAAATTTGGAATCATTTCAGTTTCATCGAATGCTTCCGTCTATCAAAGAGGCGTTTATATTTATTAGTATAGGACACGTTGAATTTAGATAGTGGCTGTCGGTCCACTCGTATTCTATCAATATTAAGACTTGCTGTTACTCTGGAAGTACTTGGTGGAGGTTGTTACCAATGGCTAAAGGGAAATGATTTTGGTATCTCTGTCGCCCAAATCACTCTTTCATCCATAATTTCACAGATCATAGCCGTGCTAGAGGAAAATATATGTCCACTTTGGATCAAATGGGAGACGTCAAGTGAGAATAGAAAAGAAGAAACAAAACAATGGTTTTTGGAATACCTGGAGGATAGAATATGTCAATCACAGTAACTAAAATTCTGTTGAATTTCAGTCGTAGGATGCATAGACGGTACACACTTGTAGTTACAAAGGCCACGAGTAAATGAAGAGTCTTACTTTAATAGTAAGGGAAAGCACGGCATAAATGTGATGCTTGTATAGTATGTATTACAGGATTATCAATACATTTATATTGAACAAGTTTTTCAGATCTGCGACCACAAATTGAGAATAATCTAGTTTGGAAGCATTCAAATGAAAGATCCTTTTTTGATAGGAATTATAATGAGAGACACCACACCTATTGGCTTTTGGGTAATTATTCTAAGACTGATCCTATCCTAATTAAGAAATTTAAATCAATTATTTTTTAGGAGACAGTGGATACCCGTTGGAGCCTTGGTTACTTATATACCATATCGCACTTCTAGTGACCTACCTACAAAAAACCCCTTTTAATGATGTCCATGCAAAGGCAAGATGTATTGGTGTCTATAAAGGTACATAGTATGTAAGCAGCTCTTATCTTTGCTTTGCTTGAAAATTTAATATTTTGTTCTATATTTCAGGTCAATGGAGAATCCTAATGGAGGAAAGAAAGAGCGCAGGTATAATCCGAGTAATATTGCTGTTTGTGCTGCATTACACTACATTTGCATACATCACAATATGGACAACAATATCCTTGAAACAGACGATACCCATGCCATAGGAAACTCAAATCAAACAAACAGCATGCCGAGAAAATAAGAAACGATATAAAAGAATTACTGTTGGTTTAAAGTTTTTAATAAAAAAGTGCTATTCTCTAGGAAAAGAAAAAAAAAATCTCATTTCAATTAAAACAGTATTTGTAGGTACATCATTTATTTAAAAAGCAATAATAATTAAGGTATTAGACTTCAGTTGTTATTTTGTTGCACACTGTGTTGCAGTTGCTTTTCAGCAATCTCATTTCTTGTTTCTAGCAGTTTTAGTACCTGACAATGGAAAACTGTTTCTTGCCGATTCCGCTCCGTTAATATATTAACTACGTCCATCTGGAACTTTTTGTCCGTGTACACTTGAGATTCTAGAATTTGTAATTTTTCATTTTCGTTTTCCTTACTGCTTAGTCTTATTCGTTTTGGAGTGCTGGCAGCAAAATACGATGAATCTCTGAAATACATTTTACGAATTCGTTTAATATTGCAATTACGTAGTTGAATGTAATGATACAGCTTACCTCTTAGTGAGTTTTGCAGCTTCAATTTCTTTGGGAGCTTCCATAGCACGTAATGTGCTTTCAAGGTCATCTGTTTCTGCTTTCTGAGATGCCCCAGAAACTGCAGCTCCAAGCGAGACCGTTCGGATTGACTTTTCTTCAAGTTCCGTTATAGGAGCTTTCTCAGATGGACCGCCACCCGTCTTCTTCAAATGGAAATTAAATTATGACTGCATTTTTTGTTTGCTCTATATTTAAAATTTATTTATTTATTTTATTTATTGTTATATTCATTGTACATATAAGATATAAATTATACATCTTTTAAGGTGCACATGCTTATATTACATTTCAGAGTTAACACATTTTAAATAATACACTTAAACTTATAAAGGGAATTCAGTTTTAAGAAGTTAAATGAAATACAGAAGAAAATAAAGGGAAGAGAGAGAAGATATGAAAAGTTAAGATAGAATATGTAAAAAAAAACAAATAAATGCAGGAATTAGGAGTTTTCGGCAAAAAATGTAAAAGTCTTTTTCGCGAAAGTGTTTGTGTTGCTTATAAGTTTAATACTGAGGGGAAGTTGGTTCCAAAGTTGAACGGCATGAACAAAAAATTGCCTTGAGGTTACAAGGTACTTATATCTGGGTAGAAATATATGCAATGTCCGATTACTTCTTACAAACTTTATGTGGTCAAAAAGATATTTTGGTTCTTTAGATGTATCACTTTTTTAATAATAACAAAGTTCGGTATTTCAAAAGATTTGATAAGGAGCAGCCTGCTATTTGTTTAGAGTAGTCGGAAATGTGGTCGTATCTTTTCAGATCAAATATATATCTTGCGCAGCTGTTATATGCTACAGTAAGTTTGACTCAAAGTTCATGTTAGCTAATAACTCGCAGCTGTATAGAAAAATGGGTAAAATAAATGAATTTATTAATCTGAGCTTCACATTGGTTGGTAAATACTTTGCTGTGGGACTTAGGCCTCGAAGCGCACCATAGATTTTTGAAACTGTCCTATTTATATGTACATTCCAGTTTAGGTCGAAATTAAAGTAAACCCCAAGATTTTTTGTGTTTTCCACATATGCGATTGGGTTCTGGTTGATTAGGAGAGTAGGGAAGTATTCTTTACATTTGCTTCTGCTTAAGATCATGGCTTTGTTTTTTGTTAGATTGAGCTTCAACTCATTTTCAGCCGTCCAAGATGAGATTTTACACAATTCCTGATTCATTCTGCTGGAGGCTGGAATTATATCCGCTTTTGGAAACATTTTATAAATTTGAACATCGTCTGCATAGATATGGTATTCGGAATTTGTGAAATATTCAATTATATCGTTAACGAAACAGGAAAATAAAAGGGGTGCTAGCGCAGAGCCTTGTCGGACGCCCATTGGAACCTTTAATTTACTAGAGCACTTAGTTTCGTGAAACACATACTGTGACCTATTGAAAAGGTATGAATTGATTTCGAATGCCTTTGAAGAATACAATCAATCCCATCATAGCCTTGTCGAAAAGAGCACGAATATCTTCACAAATTTTGATCAGAGACGTGGTGTAATTGTGTTTTGCACGGAAACCGGATTGGTGGTTAGCAATTAGTTTCTTATTACTAAGAAAAACCTTTATCTGATTGCTCATAATTGTTTCCATAACTTCGCTCAAAAATGGAAAAATGGAGATTGGGCGGTATTCGGTTTTGTTAGTATTAAAAATAAACGTTATTTGGTGTAGTAAAACGGGTAGGAGAGTCTTAATAAATTCTGGTTCGATGTTATCTGAACCAATAGCTTTTGACTTCATTTTTAAAATTACATGGCCAACCACCGCTAGATCAACACAAGAAAGTAGAAAAGTATCTCCTTGATTAGTATAGGAATTAGGAACGTGTGAGTTTACGGTCGATTGAGGTTGAACGAATTTCCGATTAAATTCCTCGATATTTATTTGATCTGTAACAGATTGCTTACTTCTACTTATTCCAGCCTGACGAACGTTTTTCCAAAAAGTGGAACTTGAATCACCAGGATTAAATTGGTTTAAAGATTAAAGAAAGATTTTTTGTTTCTCCTTATAAGATAATTGACCGCATTGTGGGCAACCTTGAATTTATTATGAATAACAGAACATTTATATCTTCGCCATCTCGCATATAAATCATCACGCGCCTTGTGTGGTTTTTGTGTTATCCATGGAAAATTATTTTTCTTAATTTTTTTATGTTTTACTTTCACATGATTGTTAAAAAGGTAATAAATATTATTATTGAAGCATTCAATCTGTTTATTAACACCACATGTTGAGTAAATAGGTGACTAGTCAACGTTTCGACTATCATTGAACAGATCCACTAAATTTATTCCCGAATAATCGTAGTAGATTGTTTAAGTCGTTATGTGAGAAAGCAGGTGCCAGAAGTTGGCCATAATGCTTAACCAAGTTGGTGCTAGAAACTAGAAAAATATCTAAAAGGTGGATGTACAATTTGGTTTAAAATGTGTGGGCCGCTTGGTGTTAATAAAACTTAGGCCAAAGAATCCACCATTTCGATGAAATGTTTATTTTTATTATCTAATAAATTAAGATTAAGATCTCCGCAAATCCGAATATCTGTGTACAAGGGAACTAACTCTTCTAGAAGATTTCTTACTAAGGTAGAAAGCGCTACATCTGGTGCCATATAAATGCAACCAACTAAAAATTTACCACATTCACCCACTATTTCAATAAATAGATATTCTATTGATTCGTTTTTATGATATTAAAATTAAACGAATTTCTAATAAAAATAGCTATCCCTCCTGCCAGTTTATTACATCTATCTGCGCATTTAAGTTTAAAAAGATCGTCACACATCTCCGGCTTTAACCAAGTCTCAGATATGCATATGATATCAACTTTGCTACTATCAAAAAGTATACGCAAGTATTTACATTTCGTGAATTTGCATAAACTTGTAAATACAACAAAACAGTGAAGAATGACAGCACAGACATCACTTTTGACTCAGGCATGTTGTTCCCAGTTGCACTCAAACTTTAGAAAAAATAAACGATAAACGAGACGATAGTAGTGGAGTTTCATGAAGCAAGCTACCGACGATATCGTTCAGTTGGATCGACTAGACGAAGATAATCTGAAAAGTTACGTGATGAGAGGCCTGGGCATTCATCACGTAACTTTTCAAACGATCATCGTCTAGTCGATCCAACTGAACGATATCGTCGGTAGTTTGCTTTATGTAACTCCACTACTATCGTCTCGTCCATCGTTTATTTTTTCTAAAGTTTGAGTGCTACTGAGAGCAACATCCCTGAGTCAAAAGTGACATCTGTGCTGTCATTCTCCACTGTTTTGTTGTGTTTACAAGTTTATGCAAATTCATGAAATGTAAGTAATTATCAATAACTTATCATATATTGCATAAAGAAGTTTAATAATATTTATTCTAGGTCAGCAACACCAAAACAAATGGAAATCTTGCTCAATTTCATGGAGGAGCACCCTGAAATGGCCAAAAATTATGTTCCGAAAACGCTTCAGGGTAGGTCGCATATAAATAAACTGTGGAGTGATCTTGCAAATATGTACATTAAATGCCACTGGGTTGCCGAACAAATCTATATGTTCGTGGAGAAAGGTATAGTATTACTATATGCATATTTCATACAATCTCCTAGAAACTTATTCTTAATTTTTTTTAAGGTATGGACTGATTTTAAATATAGAGCAAAAAAAAAAAAAAATGCAGCCATAATTTGCTTTCTATTAAGAAGACGGGTGGCGGTCCATTTGAAGAAGTTCCTATAACGGAACTTGAAGAAAAGGCGATCCGAATGTCGTCGCTTCGAGCTGCAGTTTCTGGTAGCAGTGCAAAATGTTTTTGGGCACCTCACGCAGAAACAGAAACAGATGACCTCGAAAGCACATTACGTGCTCTAACAGAAAGTCCTGTGGAAGCTCCCAAAGAAATTGAAGCTGCAGAACTCACTAAGAGGTAAGCTGTATCATTATATTCGAATACGTAATTGCAATATTAAACGAATTCATAAAATGTATTTCAGAAATTCATCGTATTTTGTTGCCAGCACTCCAAAACGAATAAGGCTCAGTAAGGAAAACGAAAAATTGGAAATTCTAAAAGCTCAAGTGGACACGGACAAAAAGTTCCAGATGGACGTAATAAATATATTAACGGAGACGAATCGACAAGCAGCAGTTTTCCATTATCAGGTCCTAAAATTGCTAGAGAGAAGGAATGGGATTGCCGAAAAGCAACTGCAACCCAGTGCAAAATAACAACTGAAGTCTAATACTTTAATTATATTGCTTTGTAAATAACTGATGTACAAATACTGAATTGAAGTCTGATTTTTTTTTAAGTAAATTAAATTAAGTTAAATTTTGTTTTTATTTTAACTGTATATAAATATATTTATTAGTGAAAATAAATATTACGAAAAAACATTCTTGGAATCTTTTTTAATAATCAACGGTTTTGAGTGAACAATGATTCTTTTATTTGATTTCTTATCCTTACGGCCTGCTGCTTTAAACGACCATTGGGTATGGCGGAAGTGCGATTGAAGCTTTCCATGATATGGATTTCATCTGCTTCCACTGTAAAAATGTTATCCATGTTGTGGTGTATACAAATGTTATGCAACGCAGCACAAACGTTAGCGAAAACAGTAATCTTGCTCGGGTCGTATTTACTTTTTCTTTCTTCCATTATGATTCTCCATCGGCCTGGGAAGTAAAACCAATCGTTTAAGTTGAAAACGAAACAAAAATTAGAATAGGAATGTACCTTTATATACACCAATGCATCTTTCGATTATATTCCTTGCTTTTGCATTAACCTCGTTGAAATAATTTTCTTGGACATCATTAGAACTCCGATATGGTGTTAGCAACCAAGGGTCCAACGGATATCCACTGTCACCTAGATCATGTATATTTAAAATTTCTCAATTAAGATTATTCTTAGAATTTCTATAAAATTTTGTCATTACCCAAAAGCCAGCAGTTGTGGTCTCTCTCACTAAAAACTCGTTCAAAGAAAGCTCTTTCATTTGAATGCTTCCAAACAAGAGAATCATGAGCAGATCCAAAATATTTTGGGTTTATTCCGATTATTCTCATCCTGTGGTCGCAGATCTACAAAGCGCTTTCAAAGTTATTTGTTTAATAACCCTGTAGTACTTACGATCATAGCGTTTAAGCTGTGCTTACCCTTCTTGTTAAAATAAGCCTCTTCATTTTCTTTTGGCCTACATACAAGTGTGTACCGTCTATACATCCCACAACTAAAAATGAACAGCATTTAAATAAATTTGATAGAAAACATACTTTTATGCATATTACCGCCAGGCATTCCAAATTTTCTGTAGAACCATTGTTTTCTATCTTCTACAATGGTCTCACTTAGTATCTCCCATTTAATCCACAATGGACATAGTTTTTCTTCCATCACGGCTGTGGTCTGCGAAATTATTGCAGATAGTGTACTTTGACCAACAGAGACACCAAAATCATTCCCTGTAAGCCATTGGTAACCACCTCCACCCCGAACTTCCAAGGTAGCACCAAGTTTTAATATTGGAGGAATATAAGTAGACCGAGATCCGCTTTCCAGCTTGATTGTGTCCAATACCAAAACAAATGCTTCTTTCGAAAGACGGAAGCGTTGAATGAAGCTATACAAATTATTAGAATAATAAATGAAGTATGGATTATTATTTTTTTCACAATGCGCCTACTTGTTTGTTGGAAGTGATAAGGGATCAGATGCATCTCTTAGTGTTCTTCGCCTTCGTAGCACTTTTAATTTTTCTGCATTTTCACTTTCGTGATCAATAAAAAAAAACACATTGCGACGAAACATTATTTTTCTGGAATTATTTTTTCAAAAAACGTACAAAACATCCAAATATACCTACTCGTATGTAAGGACGATAGTGAAATAAGTATCGTTCAAACACTATCGATAGGACGATAGTAATTGACAGTTTTTGTGTTACATGAAGCAAACAATAAAACGTCAAATCGGTATCGTTCAGTCGATAGTACTATTTGATGTTTACATGAAGTAAAACTATCGTCGAAACGCTATCGTCAGACGATTGTCGTCATACATGATGAATGGCCTGGTTTCGGCAATACAAATGATGGCAATACTGCTAGGTGCTTTTTCAAAAATCACCAGAAAAGTGCGGACGTAACTGGATTAGACGAGCGTCTTATAAAACGGTTCTATCTTATTCTAAGTTTCATATTATCAGGCTATAGCATAGATATTAACACCTTTCAAATATGTCTGGTTTATTGGAAACCAAGTCACTCTATTTAGAGTTATATATTTGGTATCCTATCCCTGTTAGCATTCATAAATTATTATATCATGCTATTGATGTAATAAAGCAGTGTATAGTGGCCATAGGACAATTATGCGAAGAGACCCAAGAAGTACGCAATAAAGATTGTAGACGTTTTCGCATGTGTCATATGCAAAAAACATCAAGAGTAAATACAAACAGGGATTTATTGAATATGCTTTTAGAGAATAACCTTTAAAGAATGTTAGTTCAATGCCAACTGAAGTTTTAAATTTTTTAATTCAGCCTGAACCGACCAACCGTACATATCAACCTAGACCAATAACCAATGAAACCTACTTAGAGCTCGATAGTACAGACACAGATAGCGATTAGAAGGAAACATCCTGATAAAATTTAAAGAATAGAATGAGCCAATTATTTATTACTTTAATATTATATTAAATATGTTAAATATTATAAATATTATATTATATATGTAATGTTTTTGAAAAAATAAAATATCATATGTATAAAATACATGCAAAAACTTAAGTTAAAAACTCTATATCTTAAAAGCTATTATACTGACATGTGTACATATAAAGGAGCAGGCGTTAAAAAAACAAAAAATTTTGACAAAGTTGCCCAAAATTTTAGGATCATCCTATTATAAAACAAATCGATCAGGATGATTTCCTTTTCATGCTAAACAGAAGAAAAAAGAAAAACTTTAAATTCGGCAAGCGGTTAACGAGAAAAGTGTACCTAAAATTAGCATGTTTTTTCAATAGAAAATGCATGCTAACCTACCCCCTTAAATTAACCCTTCTAAGGGGGGAGGTAAGTGATAGACCCCAATACCGTAAGATTTTTTTCTTGCCTCGGTTGAAACTACACATCTACCAACAATTCAGAATTTTTTACGTCTAGCATGTATGAAACGTTCCACTGTGCGCTGTATCGAATAGATTAGACATTTAGAGATTCCTAAAAGAAACAAGTAAAAGCCAATTGCAGTTGACAAAACACCCATTTTAAGGAATTTTAACTGGTCGTTGTATTTCATCGAAAATTACTTGGGTGCCGCTGCTGAAATTATAGCTTTTGTACTTCATCGGATGAGGAGTTTCAGGCCAAAGAAAAATACTGCGACTCGATATGACCATAAACTGAGACAAAATGTACTACAGCGTCCCAAAATGTATTAGAGATTTTCAGAGATTTGTTAAACACATTAGAAATTCTGCCTCAAACTCCATTCTAATGCTTTTATAATGACTTCCAGTGGTTTGGACAAGGCCCATATTTTTGCTACACACTTCGTACATAGCTCACCGCTTCCAGATTGTGCTATGTCAGGGCCTGTTATAGTATCTTCAATAAGACATATCCATTTTGGCACTTACTCGTATGTTGCAGCAAGTGTATTTCTAATCCTAATATACACTAACTTCCTAGTGTATCTAGTTTCTTTTAAAGACATTTGATTGATCTAAGCATGGCATTCTTTTGTCTAAAATGCGTGCATTGTGCATTAAAAAATCTTTTCTTCAATTGGTGAGAAATTACCTTTCGGAACGTTCAATTCAAGTTATTTTCACAAAATAAATGCTTGGCTGCCACAGGGCTGTAATCTTTTCCCGAAACTCTTTTAATTTTTTTTTTTTACCGATCTACTATCTGCTACTGTTGTCGTCAGTAAAGGATGGTAGGAATGTTTTTTTCTCATATTTTGTCATGGACTTAAGTCTATACGAATTTTTTAGATTTCCTCAGGCAATTTAACATACACTTTGCTTACATATAAGACATTTAGCTGCCCAAAATTTGAGTGAAATGTCATTCTGTCCAGCCGCTTACAAAACTTCTGTACACTTATCTCTTTTTAATGTGAACCCACGAAACCTTAGAATGCTTCGGAAAGTCAACTCTATTGAACCTACGAGGGGCGTTCAATATATTCTCGGTATCGATATGAAGGGAAAATGCGAATTCAATTTAAATTGTTTTTATTTTTCAATATAATCTCCCCTAACATCAATGCATTTGTTACATCTTGAGATAAGCTTTTTTAAACCCTCAAAAAAATAAATTTCCTCTTTCTCTGCAAAATACCCATTTATTGCCGACTTGAGTTCCTCATCATCCGAAAATCTTTTTCCACGAAGACATTTTTTCAAATCCGGAAACAGGAAATAATCACTAGGGGCAAGGTCTGGACTATAGGGTGTGTGTTGGATTTCTTCGAAACCACAATCTCGCGCAGCAGCCTTGGAAACTCGCGCCGTGTGAACAGGAGCGTTGTCATGAAGAAGCAACACACCGCTGCGAGTTTACCCCGTCTTTTCTTTTTAATTTCCTCCCGCAGATTATGCAAAGTGGAAGTGTAGGATGTGGCGTTGATGGTTTCACCTTTTTTTTTGTACTCAATGAGTACAATGAGTACACTCCGGCAGACGGAGTGACTTTGAACTTCTTCGGGGGGTCTGCTCCTTTTTTACGCCACTGCATGGACCCTTTTTTTGCTTTCAGGGTCATAGTGGTGGACCTATGTTTCGTCCCCAGTAACAATTCGATCCATAACATCGTCTGCGTTCTCACTACACATCTCCAAAAGCTCTCTACAGCATGCGATTCTCACTTTTTTCTGAGGCGCTGTGAGCATTCGTGGCACCCACCTTGCACTGACCTTTGAAAGGTTAAGATGGTCATGAAGAATGGTGTGAATGGTACCAATTGAAAGCTTGGTGATCTCTGCCATCATTTTCACCTTTATTCGGGCATCCTCAAGAACAAGTTTTTCAACTTCTTTGATGCTTTCTCCCGTACAATCAGTAGCCGGGGCGCCGGAGCGGGGGTCGTCTTCAATGCTCTCTCTGCCTCTCTTGAACACACTTGATCACTTTTGCACAGTTGATAATGAAGGTGCGGAACCCTGGTAAACAGCCACCATCTCTTCATGAATAGTTTTTTGACTTTTTCCTTGCTTAGTGAGAAATTTAATTACAGCGCGATGCTCAATTTTCACCATCATCGTCTCAGTTGCTATTATGATTCTGTTTAACTAGAGATAAAACTCGAATTAATAATCACAATTATATGAAATTTTACATGAATGCACTAAAATAATAGTATTACTTGATAAATAAGTCAATTTATATATACAACCATAGCTTCACCCCGATACCGAGAATATGTTGAACGCCCCTCGTATGTTTGACCTCCTTAGAAAACTTTCGCTCAAGTACGAGTATACCATGTTTCTTATTATGCCTCAAGCCCAATACTCCCACTTCATCGTATTTATCTAGTTAGGTTTAGTATTTACGTTTTTGCTTGTATTAAGCACAATAAAGCTGTCCGGGATTGTCCCGGGCCTACTAATAATAATTTCCATGCTTCTTTATCTGGCCGACTCTAACGAACTTCTTTGATGTCAGTGATATCTGCCTTGTAGCAGTTTAAGGCCTCCACTCACCTGGCCAACTTAATCCATTTGCAGATTTGTGCTTTTTTCGTTTTTTAGAGTGAAGTAACGTAAAGTGAGATCGTTCTTACCCGAATCTATTAGTTGTTTCGTAACAGTAGGGTTATTACGTGACTGAGCAAACTCTGTATAAATCATGGAGAGACAACTTCTGAAAACTACAAATACTGACAACCAAATCTACGCTGTAATGCGGAAGTGAACAATTTATTTTAGCCCATGACAACCAACCTTTCCGTAGACCTTACTAAAGTGAAATACAGGTAGAAATATCATCCTCATCCTCATCTCCATCCTCATTCTCATCCTCATCCCCAAATTCACTCCAAATTCATAGCACTTGGTGTATAGACTATGGATTTTGAGATGGAATTTCCCTTTGTGACCATTTTTCATTATTCTTTTTAGAAAACCAGTTGCTCATAAAACTTGCCACCTCTTTCGGTGAAGGTGAAGAAAACCTTGGAAAACTATTCTCAAAGTCATCTCTAGGGTTTTCCCAGTCAATTGGTATGCATCACATATCAAATGAAATTTTTTGCAATTAATTTCACATCAGATGTCAGTTGAGCCAATGACATGCCTCCAAATCTCCCCTAAAAATAAAATCCGACGAAACTTGAACAACACAAGGCCCAACTCCAGAGTAAATAACTCTTCACTCCCTAGGGCTTGTCTGCTAACTACGAGTACCAGTAGTGTCTGCAGTCTCTGCTTTCAGTGGTTTTCAGTTTTTTTCTTTTACCACATCCTACATTTTCGAACTTTTGCACACTTTTTCACACTTCTGCACATGTCTTACAATTTCCGGTTGCCTTGCTGCAATTCAGCCCGCCTGAATGCATTCTCTGCTTTTCTGCTGCACAAGCATCCAGAGTCCTTTTGATATATGTATATGTCTTAAACTGCTGAGACAATGATAAAGTGATTTTGTATACAACGGTATCTATTTGTAGCTTACACTTCCCTTCAACGGTATAAGTTGATAGGAATGTCTATTACCATTGAGATACTTAAGGATTTCCGTTGTTAGTTGTTCGCTTGTCGTTGTCGTTATCCTGACCCGCATTTTACACCTTGCATTGGGAGTACGACAATAAGGATATTTACTTTGTGCTGCAAAAATGAAATCTCGTAATCGGATTTGAATTTTTTTTATTTTTTTTTTGTTCAGCCAGCAACGACGGCTCCTCGGTTATTTTCTTGTTCAGCATTTTGTCTCGTTTTGATGCAGTATTCATCCTTCTAGTGAAGACTTATGCCACAAAGCAACGGCCCTGGCTCGGGGCGGCATCCTTGAGGAAATTGCGAAAATTAGATTCAGTGAAAATTTAATAAAGCGAATAAGAAGTCTTGAAGTTTGTTAATACAATTTTCCAACGGATGCACAGCCCCAATTCCAAATGTCAAAATCTACTTACTCCTTTTTCATTGAAGCTTTCGCTACGAATCTTAAGGACATTCGTGTTTTAAAGAGGGTTGCATGGCGCTGTTAGGAATTACTTCTATCCCCTTTGACCTTAATTGCATGCAACGTTTAGTTTCTTGTTAAATGTTTGCAGAGCTGTTGTCTATGTCATCTAGAGGGTTCTTGTCGCCTTTTCGTCCTTAAAGTGGGTGGTTGTGGAATAATGGTACATGCAAAACTAACGTCCTACATAAATCGTAAAAATAGAAAAAATTTTGCGGTGGTTGTTTTTTATCGCCTCTCACGTAACGATGCTCTCATTTATTTTTACTCTACGTTCTGGTGAAGATGAGAAGATCAAAGTCCTAGTCGGTGCTATATGCATTAGGATTCCTCCTTGTCATTGACATGTGGGCAAAGTGTGATGATGATTAATTTGTGTCTGTGTGATTGGGACACCAAAGGAAAACATAAGTACGAGTACGAGTATGTTATAGGTTCATTCGTACACTTATCGTTGTTTGATGTCATTAAGATGGATTGGGTGATAATTTTTATGATATATCGTTTCATTATGTGAGTTTTTCTTTGGAACTCCCTCTTCGGGAGTAAGCTTACGATGCTTGATTCCAATGATTAATGAATGAATTCCAAATCATGTGGTTAAATCCGTATGTAAAGATGCTCCATTAATAGATAGGTTGTTTGGAAAAGGCATGTTCATATTGTTTACTTAGAAAACATAGAAGCCATTGTTTTATCTTTAACAATGAATCGAATTAGAGGGTGATTTATATGTTATTTCTTCTTCATGTAAAAGGGGAAATATGATAATGCGCAGATAAAACGCTTTCCTCTATAAGCTTGTAATTTCACGTATTCACTCATCCAGCTCAGTATTCTCAAAACAATGGAAAAGAGAAATGTTTTGTATCTTCTTGATAAACAGATAACATACTCTTACATACTTGTGTGTTTTGGGCTTCGAGCGCTTAGGCTCTAAAGTAAGGTGTGATAATTCATATCCTTAAGTCCACATCCAGTTTTTCCTTAAAGACCTACACACCGATCAGACTTGCAAACCGATGTTTTTGTTTATTTTGGAGGGCACTCTCTAGAATCATACCCTTCGATGCTTATTTTTCAAATACACAAAAAATCCGTACTCGTTCATGTATATAAGTCATCTTCTAGACCACAGACGCGTGTTAACCTGATGAATAAACGTAAAGTTACTAGAGTAAATAATTTGTGAACTGATTCCTAAACTACACATAGAGCGGTCTTGTGTTATCTTCGAAACAAGTCCTTTGTAGTGGTATCGATTTGACCTGGTCAAAGATCTTGATTGTTTTTGCTAACAGATATCGAATATCGTTCGTTTGCTTAGGAAACTGATGACTCTGTGGTTGACCCAAATTAGAGGAATACCAAACGATACTGTTGAACATGAATTTATCATCAATACTCCTACCTTGTTGACAACAACGTCCTAAAAATGAAGTTTTATGTTAAAGTAATTCATGTTAAATGTCAATTTTACAACTTCTAATAAAATTTATTACTTTTTAAAACGTTTGTGGAAAAAAGAACACTTTTTTCTGATTTTCACATTCTCAATGTATACAATGTATAAAAAAAATCTAAGTCATGTACTTTTAAAATTACTGACACTCTAAAAAGAATTGAGAAATCTGACACCCTGTGACGATTTTTTAAGTGCTGTGACCGCAAATCTTTACTTTTCTTCGATTTTTTTTTGTCACGTAACCCTGAGTAACTCTTCTGTAAATTACGGTCCAAAATTGAAACATAACTATATCGGTTTTAACTAAAATATTGCTTTTTTGTCCATCCATGTATCTGAACTTCATTAATCACCCAGCTTTAAGTGACTGTACTGACAAAAAAATGTACTATGCCATTTTGGCAAGTAACTTTAAAATATGGCGTATTTAGTCTGGATTCCAAAATGGTATGACACTTGCCAGACTAACGCTTAATTGAGGACAAAAAAAAATATTTTGTTAAAGAAACCCGATTCATAGTTAATTCTTTTTAATAAGTTAAAATGAGTACCAAGCGTGAGCGAGATAGGCAGTGACGCCGTGATTGAGACGGATGAACACGCCATTTAGACTGGTGTAGGTGAAACAGATAGAGATGCCACCCTTGTTAAGTAGTGACACATACTGCCGTACGTTACGCTCCTTCGCTTACAGCGCATTATTCTGTATTCGTGTTGATTTCGTTCTTACAATTTTGACTTTATTTATTGGACTTCTTTGCATTGAGACTTTGATTTGCTATCTGACCGTTTCTGTCGAACCTGGATTTCTTCTGGACTAGTGTTGATCGTTGATCCCGTGGTTGTATATTGCGAATGCCATCTCGATACACTGTTCAGGAATATGCTAACATGCATCTCATTTATAGGGAATACAGGTCTAACGCTAGTGCTACAGCCAGACTTTATCATGGGATGGGGGTGGCCGTGTGTAGTGGTACTAGCAATCGCTTCTCACTCGAGGGGGTCTAGGTTCAAATCCTGCCCATGAACAAGTCTTTCAAGTTTTTCAGTTGTGTAATTGGAACTCAGACAGAAAAATTCTGCGTGTGAAGGCATAACACTGACACGTAGATTTGGCTGTTGTAGAGTTTCAAGCACAAATAATTACTGCGAATTATAACCTTCCACTCTGAGTGAAGAAAAAACTCTACGTCCTATTCGGACTACCACCCCTGGAGAGCAAATACCGAAACCAAACACACCTGAGTTTCAAACCACTACAAAACAATTTTCCTTTCTCCTCCTTTCTAAATTTCCGCCCTCGCCCGGGCAACAGTAAAAGGGTATCTAACCCCTTAGGCGCGCGTAAATTATAAAAAAAAAATATAAAAAAATGGGAGATACCCAAATGCTTATCGTCAACCGGATCATCGTGTTTGTAAATGTGCACCGGTCATTCTCAGAGGGTCGCTTTCCATTAATGAGGGAAGACCCGTCATGACCTACGAGGACGAAGTCTTAGAAGCAGTCGCACAAGACTCTAGTACTTTAGTACGTGCAATTGAAGAAAGCATAGGAGTACCCAAAAGTACAGCACACCGAATTCTAAGGAAAAACCAGCTGCATCCGTACCATGTACAGCGAGTCCAAAGTCTGCTACCCCGAGATTATTCAGAAAGAGTCCAATTTTGTCAAACGATGGTGGAGAGGCTCAGAGAAGATCCGAGATTCTTCGAAAAACATCTATGGTCGGACGAATTAACATTGGAAAATCCACATTTGATCACAGTAACGTTTTAAAGTAAACATGTGGACGGGAATTTTGAATGGTAGAATTATTGGGCCATTCGAGCTGCCGCAGAATTTGAATGCGGAGGTTTATTTAGATTTTTTGGAGAACCACTTACCAAATTTATTGAAAGACGAGTCACTTAATATTTATGCATGCATGTGGTATCAACAAGATAGCTGCCCAGAACGTTATGCTCGCATAGTACGAGACTGCCTCGATCGGGAATACTCCAACAGGTGGATTGGTCTGGTACAATTTCAAGGCCAGCCCTTTCACCTGATTTAAATCCACTCGATTTTTTTTACTGGGGATCAGTAAAAGAAAACAATTATTCCAAGCCGATTTTAGCCGAAATTTAAACGAGCTGCGCCAAAAAATTGCAGAAGCCGTTGAAGACATCAACTCCAGAAGATATGACCGTCTTATTACCAGATCATTTGTAAGAAGATGTAGAGCTTGCATTGCCGCTGGAGGCAAACAGTTTGAACATTTGTTGTAAGATACAAGATCGGTAGATGGCGTTGTTGACAGTTGTATAAAGCGATCCTGCGAGTATACACCAAGAGAACGTAGTGTTCTGTGATGGGAAAAAAATGAAATGAAATGACAAAGGTGGCATCTCTATCTGTTTCACTCCCACTAGTCGAAATGGCGTGTTTATCCGTCTCAATCACGACGTCACTGTCTTTTTTGCTCACACTTGGTACTCATTGTAACTTACTAAAAAGAATTAACTATGAATCGGGTTTCTTTAACAAAATATTTTTTTTGTCTTCAATGAAGCGTTAGTCTAGCCAGTGTCATACCATTTTGGAATCCAGACTAAATACGCCATCTTTTAAGGTTACTTGTCAAAATGGCATAATACATTTTTTTGTCATTACAGTTAGTTCAAGGTGGGTGATTAATGATTTTCAGATACATGGATATAGTTATGTTTCAATTTTGGACCGTAATTTACAGAAGAGTTACTCAGGGTTAGGTGACAAAAAAAAATCGAAGAAAAGTAAAGATTTGCGGTCACAGCACTTGAAAAATCGTCACAGGGTGTCAGATTTCTCAATTCTTTTTTGAGTGTCAGTAATTTTAAAAGAACATGACTTTGATTTTTTTTTATAATTTTGTGATAACCGACACCTCTAGACCTATCTCCCGTTTCCAGCTTGACGTTGATTTTTGGGACACCCTGTATACCTATGTACGGGTATACATACCAGCGCCGACTTAAGGTTTTACGGGGCCCGGAAACAATTTTTTTCCTGGGGCCCTTGTACAAAAATATGTGGATTTTTGATCCAAAATCTAACAGAAATATGTAGTACTGTAAACGACTGATCGCATACATTGTATCGCATAGTAGCTTTTATCCGCCTTGATTCACACTGTTTGCATGACGTTTAGTGAATAATTTCACAACAAAGTGACAATGAGTTAGCAACTGTTAAGTTAAGTGTTTCTGTTAAACGAAAATTAGCTGCAAAAAAGCGTGAAAAATATGAAAAACTGCTAAGGAAGGTTCCCAAATTATCGAGTTTGTGGAGTTCTCGTTCTGGGGAGCAAATTTTAAATGAATCAAATGAAAGTGAAAACAACAACAACCAGTGACATTGCTGTCGATGAATTAAATACCGAAGAAACTGAACAATCAAATTTTGATGATGAATAATCTCCCAAACCATCACCCCCGGACACAAATTCAATTCAAAATGTTGCAGGCTTACGGAATATTCAATTAAATTCAATTAAATCAATATTCAATTGAATTTTACAGAATGGTAGGTATATTTTTGAGCCATTTTGTACGAATAAGAAATGAAATGAATTATTTCCGAATCGAGTTGAAATGTAAACCAATGAACATACAGTGCAAATACTTATATTCTCTTTTGTTGTATGTTGCTTCTATTAAACTACCAGGCCCATCAAAATGTCAAAATTTCGACAAACCGTTTTTAAAAAATACTGATGTCTACATTTTTCAACGGAACGCGAAAATACTCTGTTAAATATTTAAAATAATAATCTGTATTATTCTACATTGACAACACTAGTATACTCGTATACTGTTATCGATATATAAAGAATGTTATCGATGTTTGACAATTGTCACACACCACATTGTTAATCACTGGTAGAGTAAGATTTTTCTGCCACTTTCTTTTTTTAAAGCCAACCACCATGCGGGACAGTCGCAAATAATATAAGTTAAGTATTTAAATAATTGTGCGTTGTATTTATTTCTGTCGAAAACTATAATAACTTGCGACGAGGATGGATGCCTGCTGCCTGTTACCCGGTACTGCCGGGTCGATCGAATTTTTCGTTGAGACGAAAAGTAAATTTGAGCGGTGGCTTCAACGTCTGGAAGGAGCATTTGCGATATTCAATATAAGGCACACGGAGATTAAGGTCAATTATCTACTGCATTACATAGGTCCTACTACATTCGACCTACTTTGTGACGGAATTTCCCCAGCGACACCAGAAAGTCGAACATATGTTGAATTGGTTAAGGTGCTCAAGGAGCATTACAACCCTCAACCCCTGGAAGTAGCTGAATATTGTAAATTCCACCACCGCGAACAAGTGGAAGGAGAATCAGTCCGTGATTACCAACAAACAAACCAACTTGTCTGTGGTATAAGGGACAAGCCAATTAAAGATCGGTTACTGGAGACGAAGGGTCTTACATTTGAGAAGGAAGTGGAGACTGCTACAAGTTTAGAGATGTCGCAGCGCAACTCGATTCAACTCAACGAGACAACGATCTATAAAACCTCAATACATGCGGTCAATTCACAAAGAAAGGAATGGAATAACAGAACAGCTGAAACCAGAAACCGGAATATTCAGGACAACAACAACAACAACAACATATACCGATCGCAGAAACCACAGGTTAAGATTTTTATTAAGCATCGACCGGTACCTTTCGCGCTTCGGGATCCTATTAAAAAAGAAATTGAATATTTAGTAGCGCAGGATATTCTTGAAAACGTAGAGCACAGCGATTGGGCAACCCCAATCGTCCCAATTGTAAAAGCAAACGGCAGAATACGCCTTTATGGAGATTTTAGAATAACTTTAAATAAATTTATGGTTGCGATCGAGCATCCGCTTCACACAATAGATGAACTTTTTCACGCGATGAATGGGGGAAAACAGTTTTCGAAGGTGGCCCTTTGTCGTGCTTACTTGCAATGGAAAGTAAAAGATGAGGATCAAGGGAAATTGACTTTATCAACATTTTTAAGTCTTTTCAAATGCACTCGGCTTTGGTATGGTCTCAACTGTGCGCCTGCAAAATGGCAGAAAAAAATTGAAGAGATTTTAGCTGACATTGAAGGTGTAGGAGTTTTTATTGATGCCATATCGTATGTGTCATGGGCCCTGATTACAAAACACATCTATCTAGATTGGAAGCAGTATTTGCCAGGTTAAGCTCATTTGGGTTGCGAATTAATTCCGAATAGTCTGAATATTTTAAGGAGTCGATCGAATACTGTGGTTTTAGGATCGATATGTACGGGATCCAGGTAAGACAGATGCAATTCTAAAAGTTCCACGCCCTACAAATGTTTCTGAGGTCCGGTCCTTGCTGGGGTTGGTGAATTATTAGGATAGATTTTTCCTAAACCTTTCTGATGTACTAGAGCCATTACATTTACTCCTGAGGAAAAATAATCATTTCAATTGGACTTAGGAATGCGAGAATGCATTTTGTGCTATTAAGAAAGAAATAGTTTCAGATAGGTTTCTAGTTCATTATGAAAGGGATAAGCCCTTGCGCTTATCAACAGATGAATTGCGAGTAGGGGTTGGAGCAGTCTTGTCCCATGTTTACCCAGATGGCTGTGAGAGACCAATCCAATTTGCTTCACAGACACTTACAGAATCACAACGTAAGTGCTCTCAAATAGACAAGGAGGCTTACGCAATCATTTACTGTGTTAAGAAATTCTACCAATTTTTGTTTGGACGTCATTTCATTCTTTATACGGACCATAAACCACTGTTCCAAATATTTTCTCCTGATAAAAGTTTGCCGCATATGTCTGCCAAGCGTATGCAACATTATGCAATTTATCTACAAGGTTTTAATTATAAAGTAAAGTACGAACGTTCCGAGCAAAATGGAAATGCAGACGCAATGTCTAGACTGTCTACCCCTGCAACAAATGTTGTGAAGTTTGAGAAATCTGATTTGTTTGAATTAAACCAAATAGAAACAATGCCGATCACTGCAAAACACATTGTGGAGGAAACGTCCAAGGACCAAGTTTTTAGAAAGTTACTAAAAGGTATTCAGAAAGGTACAAAATTACAGGCTAGTTTTCGATTTGGTGTAAACCAAGAGGAATTTTCCATTCAGAGAGGTTGTATAAAATTTAAAATATAAAATTTCAAAAAAAATGGTTCTTGAAGATCTGCACGCATCTCATTTTGGTGTAACCAGAATGAAGGAGTTAGCTCGTAGTTTTTGCTGGTGGCCCAAAATGGATCAGCAGATTGAAAAATATGTTCGTAATAGTACAAATTGTTTTAGGTTTCGGAATAATCCTTAAAAAGTCGAGGCTCATCATTGGTGCTATCCTTCAAACCCCTGGGAACGAGTCCATTTGCATTTTGCAGATCCGTTTATGGGTGGCCGGTAAGTGGCCGGAAATACACATATTGAAAAGCATAACTACGAACGCAACCCTCCCGATCCTACGTAAAATATTTGCTACCTTTCGGGTGCTAAAATTCATTTGTTCTGATAATGGTACCCAATTTACCAATATAAAATTTAAAGAATTTTGTAATTCGAATAATATTGTGCATAAACGTACTACACCTTACCATCCTGCTACGAATGGCCAAGCAGAGCGCTATGTTCAAACGCTGAAAAATAAATTACAATGTTTAAAGAATAAAAACGAAGATTTAGAAATAAAATTAAATAATATCGTGGTGCAATACCGAATAACACCTCATCCTGTTACAAAAAAGTCACCATCTGAAATCTTGTTTAAATACTCTATTCGCACGAAATTTTCAATGTTGTTACCAGACAGGGAGGCAGAAGAGAAAACTTTTAACAATAATCATAAAGCTAGGGAATTTTCGAAGGGGGAAAAAACTACGGTTGGAAACTATATTGACCAAGACAAATGGAACTTTGGAGAAGTTTGTGAAAAACCCAGATTGTTGCACTATAACATTAAGCTTGATAATGGGATAACGGCCCATCGACATGTCGATCAAATGTTGCATTCAAGTAAGCAAATGTCCGACTGTAGATCTCCGAGTGAAGTTCCAGAGGAGCAACAACATATTCCTGAACCGTCAAACACATCAGATATTAGTACAGATAATGTTTTAGCAAAAGAAGAAAAAACAGATAGAACTGTTTTTGAAAATAAAGAAAATATTATTCGTAAAAGTAATAGAAGCAGAAAACCTGTGGACAGGTGGACACATACACATAAAAAAAAAGTGTTTTCAATAAGGTTTACCAAATGATATTATGTTAGATTGATTTTGAATTTATAACGAATGAATGAATTATTAAGTTTTATTTTATTTTATTTTATTTTTGTATATTGTATTTTCTTGAGGGGGAAAAAATGTTAAATACTTAAAATAATAATCTGTATTATTCTACATTGACAACACTAGTATACTCGTATATTGTTATCGATATATAAAGAATGTTATCGATGTTTGACAATTGTCATACACCACATTGTTAATCACTGGTAGAGTAAGATTTTTCTGCCACTTTCTTTTTTTAAAGCCAACCACCATGCGGGACAGTCGCAAATAAATTAAAGTTAAGTATTCAAATAATTGTGCGTTGTATTTAATTCTGTCGAAAACTATAACATTGACAAATGCATCTATTAATTTAAGTATATTAGGATAATAATATAGTTGCTTAAGTTGCTTCTGAAAATAATTCGGAAATACCTCTATGATTTTTTTTAAATGTTCTTTTTTTATGATTGTTAGCATCTTATTTTTAAGATATTGTAGAGCCGCTAATGATATAAACGCGGCCTTATATTACGTATCGCACCACATGCTCGTAAGGCAAAGTTCGCAAAACCTCCATCTTGGAAATCTTGAGCGACGATGATTTCCAGTATCCCAGCATTCGGTCTTTTCAATTAGGACGAGAACACGAGTAAGACCTATTGCTTCATTTTTACAAAATAAAAAATTAAATTAAAATAAAAGGAAGAAACCAAACAAGAAAAAAAATAGTATCGAAAACGAAAAAATTGTTTCTTTTAAAATAAAATTGTTTAGTTTTACGTCTTCAGAAGTGGGATTCTACGAGTATATCGACATCACTGACAAGCTGCATAACAAAAAGAAAAAATGGACAAAAGAGTGACACGTGGAGATTTGACCCGCGCTTTAGACGAAGCTGGACTTCCATATTGTTCAACAGCGACAGTGATTCAATTGCTTAATGCGGAGGAAGATAGCGGACATCCACGTGCTGTGTCTGATCAAGAAGTGGAAGACGATGCCAGCACTGGTAATGGACCTGTCAGCGCTACGGTTAAAGCTGGTGTGGCTGCTGCATTAAATAATGCTGGTGTTCCTACGACATTAAACGATGACGCTAGTGCTACTCTAATATATGACGAAGGTGAGGGGGATCTCGACGATATCATCTCAAAGTTGGAGAAAAAGAAGAAAGTCTGCCAGCTGCGCCAGGAGCTTAAGGCTCTGGAAGACTCTTCTGTGACGGATCTACAGCGGCTCTCTATCACCGACGTGGAGCCAATTGTGCCCAAATACTCCATCGAAAAATGGATTAGTGACTTTGAAAGAGCCGTAAAACTGAGCCATTGTACTAATAACTTTAAGTACATGGCAATGCGACGGCTGCTAACTGGAACAGCAGCCATTTTTCTCCGAACGTCATCGGCCAATAATTTCGACGAATTGAGGACTGCCTTGCGCAAACAATTTCAACGTCACGTCACAACAAACGACGTGTACAAGCAGCTGCAGAAGAGGCATCGTAACAGAGGAGAAAATGTCATAAGCTACATGCTCTCCATGCAAGAGATCGCAGCACAAGCAGCTATAGACGAGAAGGACGTCATTAGTGCAATAATCGAAGGCTTGGGTGACCGAAGTGCGTACACGTAAATCTTGTACTCGTACATAGCCAAAAGCTATTGATTGTTCAACAAAAATAAATTGGAAAAAATAACCCCAGTAATATGGACACTGAAATTGGAAGAAACTTTATCGATTGTTGTGGTAGGGGCATTAATAAAAATGAGTTGGATTTAAACTCTCGTTCTGGTGCTGGTGGAAGGGAGTTGCCGGTCTCATTGTTTTGTGATCGTCAAAATGTTGATTTGCCTAGTGAGCCATTGTATATTGTAGTGCCTTCCGAGTGCGAATGTTTAGTTAGTGGCGATCAGGTAAATCGCCAAAATAGTGAAATCTCTAGTGAACCATTGCCTATTGAAGCACCCCCAAATGGTCAAATTAATTGCCAAAGTAGTGAATTTTCCAGTGAGCCATTTCCCATTGAAGTGCCCTCAAATTGTCAAGATAGTGAAGAGTTTAGCGAACGTCTATTGGAAGGTAATACTTTGAATCACAACAGTTATGATATATTCCAAATCGACATTGGAGATTATAACAAAGATATTGACCATTGGGATATAAATCATTCACTATCAAAAACTGATTTAGCAGAGGTTCGTAGGATAATACATGACCATTACTTAAATTTTCCTAAGGAGGGAAATGAAAACTCATTCGAAATAAACATTAAACTGTTCTCTGACCAATGTGTATATTCCTCGCCTCGTAAGCTATCCTATAAAGACAAAGCGGAAACGCATAGAATCACTAGTGAATTGTTAAGAGCAGGAGTTATAAGACCAAGTAATTCTCCTTACGCATCGCCGATAGTATTAGTAAAAAAAAGAGTGGAGATATTCGGTTGTGCATCGATTACAGAAACTTAAATAAGATCACCGTTAGAGACAATTATTCCTTACCGTTGATTGAAGATTGTTTAGAGTATTTAGGAGGGAAGAAATATTTTACCTTATTGGACTTGAAGAGTGGGTGTCACCAAGTGAGGATGGCGGCGGACTCAATTAAATTCACCTCTTTTGTCACCCCTAATGGACAGTTCGAGTATTTAAAAATGCCCTTTGGTCTTAAGAATGACCCATCGGTATTCCAGAGATTTATAACATTTGTGCTAAAAGAATTTATTGACAAAGGTCGCATAATTGTCTATATGGATGACATATTGCTAGCATCAGCGAATCTTTTGGAACGTCTCCAGCTGCTAAAATCAGTTTTAGAGTCTTTAGCAAAGCAAGAACTTGAGCTGAACCTCTCAAAGAGTAAATTTTGCTACAGTGAAATCCAATACCTGGGTTACAGTGTCAGTACCAAAGGCATTGCGCCGAATGAACGCCACAAGGAAGCCATAGCTAGGTACCCGATACCCCAAACCCATAAGCAGAGCCAATCTTTCGAAGGTTTATGTGCCTATTTTCACAAATTTGTTCCACAATTCTCGCGCATTGCGAAGCCGTTGTATGATATGTTAAAAGGGAATAGCAAAGTCAAACTAAACGAGAAATATCTGGGTGCCATTGAGGAGCTAAAGAGGAAATTGATTGAGTCTCCTGTATTGCCTATATATGACACCAAGAAAGATACCGAGCTGCATTGCGATGCCAGTGCTTCTGGGTATGGTGCAGTCCTGATGCAGCGGCAGTCTGATGGAAAGTTTCACCCTGTGTTCTATTTCTCTAAGCGAGCTACTAACGCAGAAAGCCGTTATCATAGCTTCGAATTGGAAACCCTTTGGAAGGAATTCCTTTCAAGATAATCACTGACTGTAACTCATTGACCCTTACTCTAAACAAGAGAACACTGAACCCTCGGATAGCTCGATGGGCTCTTGAATTACAAAATTACGACTATCTAGTTCAGCACAGGAGTGGGAGCAATATGGGACACGTGGACGCGCTGAGTCGCTGCGAGGTAATTTGCAGCATTAGTGAAGATGACATTGAGTTTCAGTTGTGCGCAACACAGAGTAGAGACCCTGATATAATCCAACTTCGCGACCAGCTAGAAAAGGGGTCATTAGAATGGTATGACCTAAACGATGGAATAGTTTACCGGAAGGACTCCAAAGGTGGTCTTTGCTTTTGTGTACCTAAAGAAATGGAAGACAATGTGATTAGGTTTAGTCATGAAAAGATTGGACACCTGGGAATAAATAAAACGTATAGCCAAGTAAGGAGGCACTACTATTTTCCTGGAATGAAGTCAATGGTAGAAAAATTTATAAACAACTGTTGAAAGTGTATAATGTATTCAGCCCCTGTACGAGTAAACCAAAAGAGCCTATATAGTATCCCCAAGGAACCAGTACCCTTTGACACGATTCATATCGATCACTTCTATACGATCCAAAAGAAAACATTTGCTAGTAATAGTTGATAGTTTCACAAAATATGTGAAGCTCTACCCAGTAAACTCCACTAGTACGAAGGAAGTAATTGAGTGCTTAAAAAAATACTTCCAATATTATAGCCGCCCTCGTAGAGTAGTCTCCGACCGTGGAACATGTTTTACGTCTCTGGAATTCAGCAAATTTTTGCTAGATAATAATATAAGCCATATCAAGACAGCTGTAGGTTCTCCCCAGCCGAATGGTCAGGTAGAAAGGGTCAATCGCGTTTTAACACCCCTGCTTAGTAACTTGAGTGAACCGTTGGAGCATTCGGACTGGGTGGCTAAACTAGTAAAAGCTGAATTTGCATTAAATAACTCGACTCATTCTTCGACGCACAAGACACCCGCCTGCTTACTTTTTGGTGTGGAACAGAGAGGGGTTACAGTCGATCCACTAACCGAATTCATACAAGACAGAAACGACGCTCAGGGAGGTGACTTAGATAAATTAAGACATGAAGCTACCGCAGCGATACTCGAATCTCAGCACCGTAACGAGAGGTATTTTCAAAGTCATAAAACCTATGCAGAACAGTTCTCATGTGGCGATTATGTTGTAATAAGGAATGTGGACAGTTCCACCTGTTCAAATAAAAAGTTAATCCCAAAGTTCAAAGGTCCCTACGTTGTACACAAAGTGCTGCCAAATGACAGATACGTCATTAAAGACATTGAAAACTGCCAGGTCACGCAGCTTCCATATGACGGGGTGATTGAGTCACGGCATATTAAACTCTGGAAAGGCGAAAATGCCTAGTGATTGAAATTTGTTGAATAATCATAGACAGAAAAACAACACAAGTAGTTTTAAGAAATCTTTAAGTTAAGGTATTTACAAACATATTATATAATTTGAACTATGCACTTATACTAGCCGTTTCGTGTGATCGTGGTCGGTCAATTGTCAGAATGGCCGAGCTGTAGAGTCGCTAATGATATAAACGCGGCCTTATATTACGTATCGCACCACATGCTCTTAAGGCAAAGTTCGCAAAACCTCCATCTTGGAAATCTTGAGCGACGATGATTTCCGGTATCCCAGCATTCGGTCTTTTCAATTAGGACGAGAACACGAGTAAGACGTATTGCTTCATTGTAGTAGTAGTAGTAGTAATTACATTTATTTGACATTGATTAACATATCTTTTACATAATTCGTTTGGAACTGAGCTTACACAGAGATACGATAACAGATTATCTTACTACTGAGAAATGCATTAAATATAAATTGAGCGTTTATTAATGTGAAGCTTTCAAAGGAAAACAATGAGAAAAACCTTCATTTAAATAAAAAAAAAAAAAAGAAAAAAAAAACTTGAAAGTATTTTATGGTAAATAAGTAAAAAGAATTAATAAATAAATAAACAATTGACCAGAAATTGGTATTCAATTAAATAGGCAGTAATAATAAATAAATAATTGGATGCAAATAAAGAGTACATTTAGATAAAGACGTAATCAAATAAATAAACAAACAAATAAATAAATAAATAAATAAGTAAATAAATAAATAAACAAATAAATAGATAAACAAATAAATATATAAATAAATAGTTAAATAAGACTTATAGATATGTATTTATGTATATAAATGAATAAACAAAACGAGAAAAGGCATTCATTCAGCATCAAACATTAACATTATTTACTAGACCTGTTATAAGGGGATTATCTGAATATAGGCACTTTGTATAGAATTTTTCATTTTTTTTATAGCTAAACTAACTTTGCTCAGAGTGCTTCTGACATGTTCACCATAGGTCAGTCTCTGGTCTAAGTATACACCTAGATACTTGACAGAAGAAACCCACGGGATATCACAATTTCTTATCCTTAGCTGGCCATTGGGTAAAAAACAAGATTTTCTTTCTCGTGTGAAAAAGATAGCTTGCGTTTTATTCCCATTTATATTAATCTTCCATTCATATAAATATTCCATCGAGATGTCAAGAGCAGCTTGAAGATGATTCAATATGACAGAACCCAGATCGTTTGAGCTATAAATAGCGGTATCATCCGCAAACATGGCAATCTCACAGTGAGGAATATTGGGTAAGTCCGCAACAAATAAAATGTAGAGAATGGGAGACAGTACAGATCCTTGTGGAACGCCAGAATGAATTGTCTTAGTTGTTGAATCACTTTTATTGAGGAACACTTTGAAATTTCTATTGTCTAGAAAGCTTTTTAGCAACTGAGTAAGATAAATCGGACAACCGAAGTTCAAGAGCTTATATAAAAGTCCGTTGTGCCATATTGAGTCGAATGCTTTTTCCACGTCGAGAAAACGTTGTTTTATATGTTTACATATACGAAGTACTTGATGCGATGTACTATGTCCTTGACGAAAACCGAATTGCTGATTGGGTAATACATCGGCACCTGCAGCAAAATTTAGTAATTTTTCCTTAATGATTTTTTCAAAAATCTTACTTAAGCCACTTAACAGACTTATTGGGCAATAGCTACAAACATCATTTAGGGGTTTCCCAGGCTTTTGGATTGGGATAATTTTGGATATTTTCCACTTAGTTGGAAAATATTTCAATTTGAAGCATGAATTGATTATGAGGCACAGGAAATCAATACCTAGTGACGAAAGTTGCTTAAGAACAATGTTCCTGACGCCATCAATCCCTGGGGACTTTCGATTTCGAAGCTCCTTCAGATAAAATTGAATATCTTCGGAGTTTATGAAGCATCTAACAGGTACACGATCTATGCTTGTTTCGATTACATGTAGAACGGCTTGTACTTGAGGGTCCATACGACTGGGGGTTGACAATAAGGGATTGTTAAAATTGTAAAAGAATCTTTCAGCAAAAAATTCGCACTTTTCTTCATCAGATACATAAACTGATGATGGAGTTTGAATATGGGGAATGAATTTATTTTTGTTCTTTAATAGTTTCGTTACATTACCAAAGGGGCTTACTGTTTTTATCAAGTGTACAGAGCCGCTCATTCCAAGATAAATTTCTGAATTTAGTTATTTCTGCTTCTATTAGGTGTTTCAGGAAATTCGCACGTGCACGAAAAATATCAAGTCTATAGCGCTGCCATTTCCTTCTAAAATAATTTCTTTCTTTGATTAAGTTAAGTATGTATCGTGGAAGTAAGGTAGTTCGCACTGGTATGGTTTTTTTAGGTACAGCTTCCGCTGTGCTTTCCATTATGGAAAGTGTAAGCTTTTCTATGTTTTTATCTATTTGTTGAGTGTTATTTATTTCATCTAGACAAAGAGAAATATTTTCAAGGCGGGAATTGAGGTTTCGCCGAAACTTCTTCCAGTTGGCTTTCTTAAAATTTAAATAGTATTCGTCTTCAATAACACCCTGAAAATGGATCTGAAATCTAATTGGAAGGTGATCAGAACTAAACGCATTAATAGTTATTGGCTGAGTAACTATTCTATCAGAGTTTGTTATTACTAAATCCAACACAGATGGAGATCCTCTATTACCTGGAGGGAAATATGTGGGACTGTTCGGATATAGTACTCTTACGGGGTATCTCATGCAAAGTTCATTCAGCGCTTGACCCCACTTATTTGCTCTTAAACAACCCCAGTAACGATGCCTGCAATTAAGATCTCCTCCAATCACAAATTTATCGCCAATCGAAATTAATTTTCTCAAATCGCTTTTAAAGTTTTCATTTCCTAGTGCTCTTTTTCCTGGAAAATAAACAGAGTAAATTTTTATTGTCGAATTATTAGCTGCCTTGAGTTCTACACCAATTGCTTCAATAACACTGGTATTAACACGAGGTAGCAAATTATGTGCTAGTACTTTCTTAATGATAATGGCAACTCCACCTCCCCGCCTATTAATACGATCTAGTCTATGACAAGTGTAATTTATGTGGGTAAATGGTATACTAGAATTTAGACAAGTTTCACATACAAGACAGATGTCAACATTTTTAACACATAGAAAATTGAAAAATTCAATACGTTTGTTTCTGATGCCTCTAGCATTCCAACATATAACATTAAGAGATAAATTAATTGACATTAGAAAAGAGAAATTTTAGTGCAAGCTGAGTAATTGCTACATATTGTTCAAACTTAGTTTTACACTGACTTATCTTAGTGATCAGCTCCATAGTGAGAGCATATAATTCCTCTTGAGTGAAGAGATCACTCTCATTGTTTGCTCTTCCACTCGGAGTATGGAGAATAACAGGTACCTTGGGCCATTGATGGAGTTGATGCGATGTGTGTGCAGCAGGAGCGGACATACTGTTGGTCTTCTTTAGGGTTTTGTTAGGAAGAGATGGAAAATCACTTGTGCTTTTGGTGCACTGATATTATTTTTCTTTAAGCGAGAATGAGAACGAGATTTACTGCTTCCAGTCTCTCTTATTTGACAATACTTTACGCGGCTTGGACAGTTTATATCCGTAGATTTGTGGTTATCTTTACAGTTTGCACATTTGAATAAACCATTGGATTTGCACTCAGATGTTTTATGGCTTTCAGCACAATTCGCGCAGAAGGTTTTAACGCGGCAATTTCTCTCACCGTGACCGTACATTTGGCAGTTATGGCACTGCGTAACTCTGTTCTTAATTTGTCTTTGGAATTCCCAACGCACTTGGGTACGAAAGATTGATTTAATGCTGTTTCGTAAATCGGCGAGCTTAACAGAACCATTAACTAAGTAAACTATGTAAATAATGTCGGTGTAACGTTCATAGTTTTTCTTTATTAGTTTAATATCTTTACATTGCAAACCTAGTTTGAGTAGTTCACTTTTAAGAAGAGATGTATCATATTCGTCGAGTCCGAACAGAACAACCTTGAACGCTCTTTCCTTTTTGGAATCGTGTGTAAAGTGTTGTAATTTTTGTTTTTTCAGTTCATTGCAAGCACTATTATAAGAATCGACCGATTCACAAATAAGTTTAATTCCTATAGAAATCTTTTTTAGGCAGTAATCAGACACGTTAATTCGTTTCATGAAAGCATGGACGAATTCGCCACTTTTATGCAAAATCTTGATTGGGGGCATCAACACTTTTTCGTATTTCTTTGACCTTGAAGGTAACATTTCGTCGTCATTGTCTGAATCCGGCAAATCTTGCAAAGGAGCAAAAAAGTTAGGATTCTGCGATTGGGAATTCATTTTCGAAATTTCCTTTCTTGTTTTTGGAGATCTGGGATCTTCATCACTAAGACTTCGCGCACGTTTGCTAATTTTGTGTTTTTTTTTTTGGTTTTTATGGACACAAGAAACAATACGTCTTATTCGAACTAGAGACTAGGCGAAACTGATTATTGCTTCATTGTTACAAAATAAAAAATTAAATTAAAATAAAAGGAAGAAACCAAACAAGAAAAAAAATAGTATCGAAAACGAAAAAATTGTTTCTTTTAAAATAAAATTGTTTAGTTTTACAATATGATATCTTAAATATGATATGATATCTTCCAACGTAGCGCAAAATTTAAGAATTTTTAAATTACTATTATTAGCAAAATATTTTACATATAGATTTTGAAATTTAAGAAAGAGCCGTGTATCTTCACAATAAACGCATATAAGTCCCTTTTCAATAATGAATCTTTTCATTATTCCCAATAAATCACTATCTTCTGTGGCGTATACGTAATTTTTGCATTTCTTCTTAACTATTTTAGTGAATGTTTTTTCTTTGCTCATTTTTAAAAAATAATTGATTTTTGTAGATATTATAGCCTTTTCTTTTATATGTATATAGTGTAAATTATCTTCGACTGCACTATGTATAGTCGCATCAGTGGATCGGATATCATTATCATTATTATCGATGCATTCGTTGTTATATATGTACGAGGAGTTCATAATTATCGGAATGAATTAAGAGGTTTGGTGTGCTACTATTTTTTTAGTTGGTGTAATTCACTTTTTTTAGATTGGTCGCTAGAAATAAGTCGGCTTAGTCTATCTGCTATATGGGTGTCCTTCCCTTTTATATACTTAATCGTAAAATTATATTCGTTAAACAGTATCTTCCAACGTTGTAATTTCATATTTGGATTTTATAAGCTACTCAGCCAAATAAGAGGCTTATGGTCAGTTTGAATGACAATCGCTAACAATTCCTTTTCTATGGTACGCTATTATTTCGTGGCCATTTAATGGGCGAGATGCAAAACAAGCAGGTCGACAATTTTGACAATGCATAATTTGATGCATCTGATGTTAAAGTGAATTCCTTACTAAAATCTGGATTTTGAAGTATCGGCTGAGACATAAGCAATGTTTTAAGTTTGTTAAAAGATTTCAAATATTCAGGATCATTGGTTTTAATTGCAATATTTTTCTTTAAATATTTACGCAACCTTGGCGTAATCCTTAACAAACCTCCGGCAATATTCGGTTATGCCGAGGAAGGATTTTATTTCCTTCTGATTACGAGGGAGTGTTAATTTCTGTATAGCCATTATTTTCAGTGGATCTGGTTTTATGCCACCTTCCGTAATTAACCGTGACATAAAAATTTCGTTGACTGTTCTGCAAAATTAAATTTGTATATTTTAAATATTAAGGTTAGCACCTTAGCACGTAAGCACTGAAAAACTTTTTTTATTGAACATAAATGTTCATCTAATGAGGTGGAAAATATCAATATATCATCCAAATATACTAGGTGGGGTGAAAAGTAACCTCCTTGGGAATACAAAAATTTGGTTTTTAAATGTTTTTTTTTTATTTTATTCAATATAGTCCCCTTTTAGCTTGATACACTTATTCCAGTGATTTTCCAACTTCTTGATCCCGTCTGAAAAGTAATTTTCCGGAAGGCCTGCAAAATACTATTCCGTGGCGTCGATGATTTCCTTGAGTGAGCTGAATTTTTTATTGATGAGCCATCTTTTGAGGTTTGGGAAGAGATAATAGTCCGAGGGAACCAAATCGGGCGAATACGGTGGATGTGATAGCAACTGGAGCCGTAAGTCATTGATTTTAGCCGTGGTTGCGATGCTCTTGTGCGCCGGCACATTATCTTGCAAAAACAAAATTTTTCCAGCGATTTCGCCCTTCAAACGCTCCAATAATGCACAGTAATACTCGCTGTTGATGGCTTTTCCTTTTTCGAGGTAGTCCACGAAGAGTATGCCATGACAATCCCAGAAAACCGACGCCATATCCTTTTCGACCCATCGAGCCTCCCTCGGCCGATTCGGAGCATTCGTGCTGGCTTCAGTCCATTGCCGGGCACTCATTCTGTTCTCTGGTGTATAATAGTGCATCTAAGTTTCATCAACAGTTAACAATCGACGCCAAAAGTCCGCCCGATTCCGCATCAGCAAGTCCAAACACTCTCTCGAAGTGCTCTCGCGTTCGTGTTTTTGGTTAGGAGTGAGCATGTGCGGCACCCAGTGGCAGGATAACTTTTTCATATGCAGAATATTGCCCCGGAGGGCCTGCCGCTGCGGACTTGATCGGTAGTGGAGTTGCGGCCACCACGAAACTCTCGAAACCAATATTTGACGGTGTAATCTGACGGAGCATTAGCCCCATAATATTTATCCAACTTTTCTTTGTTTCCTTCGCCGTTTTGCCTCTCAAAAAATAATGTCTTAGGAGAGAACGAAAATCGTTTTTGTCCATACAACAACAACAATCAGCTGTCAAAACAAAACTAAAGACAGTATCGCACTGAAATTTGGCATGTCTGCCTAAATATGAACGGACTTCAAGGCACCATAACCTTTTTTGCAGTAGCAGCACATTCTGGCGGTCAAGGAGGTTACCTTTCACCCCACCATGAGATCTTCGACACAATCAGGGCTAAGAAGTCAGTGGGGACTGATGGTATTCCGAACATCGTGCTCCAACATCTTCCTCCAGAAGCGGTGGATATTTACACCACCCTCTTCAATAATGCAATGAATAATACACATGTGCTGGATGCATTGGAAAATGGCTGTGGTTCAACCTATCCCCAAAAAGAGAAAGCATATATATCCAATCCGGCGAATCTCCGGTCGATAAGTCTCCTTCCGAACATCAGTAAAGTTTTTGAAAAAGTAATCAATAGAGCTCTGACTTGGTGTGTTGAGGACAAACATACGAGTATAGTTCCAGATAATCTATTCGGTTTTAAGGCGGCATGCCGCGTCTAAACTGGTGTCCGATATCCAATGGAATAAAGGCAAAAACCAATGTACTGGTGCCTGCCTTGTTGACTTGGAGAAGGCCATCGACACCGTATGGTTAGAGGGTCTTTTCTATAAGCTGACTAAACTGGGGATCAGTAAACCATTCTTGTACATTCTTTATAATATGCTAACCAACAAACAGTTCATCGTGAAAAATGGTGATGTGACTTCTGTTGGAATATTTCAAATCAAAAATGGTCTTCAGCAAAGCGTGCGTGCAAATCACGCCCCAAAAATCCTCCACTCCCTTTTCCATTTGTTGTCTGTTGACCTCTTCATTTCTCCTCCCCCTTCTTGTGCTGTCCCTTCTTTTCTTTCTTCAGTCATGCTCTGGATGCCACGTTACAGGTGGGATTCACTCCTCTGAGTTCAGTTCCCTCCCCCGGCCTACCGGTCCAGAGATGACCACACAGGTACCTCTGATAAAGCCAGGCGGACGGCCTGCAGACTCTAGCGGACGGACGGTACGCCCCTTGATGCCCGAGATGTCAACACTATCAACAATGGCCGCGAGCCCACCCTATCCGATATTGTTTGCCCCAGCACTATAAATTTGTATAATCTCCTACCCCCACAAAAGTAAAAAATTGTAAAGGAAATCCCACAATTCCCCGCGGTCATTCTACTGCTCCATATCTCTGCAAGAAGGTTTACTGACTCCCCATTGGACCCCTAGTAAGTTAAGTTTTCCTCCCTATCCGGCAGTCCCAATGGAAGCTCTCAACCATAGCTTCGGTTTCGGGTCAGAGGGCTGGCTTCGAACCAAAGCAATCACTTGGACGACAAAACAAACAGAACGAACAAACATGACCCACAAACATTGAACATCGACGTGTGTGATTGGCTGGGGATTCGTGAGAAGCTGTTGGAGCTCTGGATGTGATTCCCTTTGGCCTAACAGCTGAATTGACGGAACCCCATGTGTGTGTGGACGAATGGCGGCGATAGCCAGAGCCTCAAAAAAAAAAGAGAAGCAAAGACAAAAAAAAAAATAACGAGAACGAGAACAAGAACAAGGACAAAAAAATTTAAACAACCGAGGACGAGAAACACACCGAGGGACAAAGGAAAGAAGATTACAACACGCAACGGACACGACCGGACAAAAGTCGGTGATTGTGGCGGAGACGGTTTATCCTCCTCCACCAGCTGAGACCCAGCTAGAGAGCGACCCCTCATAGGCAGGAAACCCATAAAACAGCTAAGTACCCCTTCTTTTCAAGTAACACATATTTGTGCAGTAAAACAGCTTCCGTAAGCCTTCTTACCGTTTTACGCTGAAACCGTTCGAAAAAAACGGTTAGATTTCGTTAATTACGCTACCCGCTAGTTTTAACGGTACGACAACGAGGAACTGTGGGCCTTCCGTTAGCCGACCCATTAAATTAAAACTAATTTAAATTTTTTAAAAAAAAACTTTGGTAAAACTTCGGCATACCCTGTGATTCCCCAAATCAAAAAAGCGAATATACAAGTATAAATTTCCCATCAGGGAAAAGACAATTCATGTGTTTTTTTCTCATCTGTTTTCCCAATTTCGCATTAAAAATTGGGTGGCGCCTACCTGTTGTGTTTGTTTTCAGCTTTTGCGTTGAGCGAACTCCCCGAGTTTTTGCAACAAGCGCGGTCAATTCGCCGATGATAGGTTCACTTCCCCATACTATTGCGTAGGCAGACGATTTGATAGCGTACAGAACGGGTCCAAAAATCAAGGTCATTAATACTCTCTTGCAGCATGACTTCGATAAGATAAGACGATTTTGCGATGACTGGAAGTTGAAAATCAACTTTCAGAAGTCGGAAGCCATTCCCTTTAGGACGCCGTTGTCTGGAGCCTCTAGGGATACCAGAAAAAATTGGCCTACCGAATTGTGGTCAGATACATTGGCTAGATTAGTTTCTGTATTTTGACAAAAATGTAGATGCTGCTCTGGCCAGAACAACTGCTTTTTCACTTACAATGCATTTAAAACTAAAAAACTAAACTCAACAAAATCTGGATATCATAGCAAAGCAATTCACTGTAAACTGTAAATAAATAATGAATGCAAGACACTACTTAACGTCGTATGTTTTGTATTTCGATGCTTTGTTAACAGAATTCATGCCATTCGCCTTGAATTTCATGTGCCCGTAGATATACATTTTGCATTTTCTTGAATGAAAAAGTGGCCCATGTCCTTCTCATTATTTTTCTGAATAGTTTAAAAGAAAAATCAAGTAAATTGATCGAAAATTATGTGAATTATATGTAAACGCACGAAATATCAACTTATTTTTAAGATATAGAAAATATTTCCTTTAATATAGAAACACAAAAAAAAATGTTTACCTCCTCCATCCATTGTCTATTGAAATACATTAAAAAGTCCTTAAAAATACTCTCCCTATTTGGTTTAAATGGGGTGCCATTCGCTTCTGTATTCAGAAACTCAAAAGTAGATTGTTTATCTTTAGGTCTCAAGTTCGGAAATACCTACTAAAAACATGCGAAAAAGTCTATTCGCTTCCTTGTTATTATGCAAAGAAGTCGCAAATGCTGGTAGCTTTGACGCTTTTCTCGTAACAGCTTGACAATAGTGAAACCAACGTGCTGTACACTTTACCCTTGGTAAAACGTTCTGTAAGCTGTTTTTCAAAGTAAAATCCTTTACAAACGAATCCCATTCAAATTTGAACAAATTGGCTCCAATGGATTGAAGTAGACGAAAATAAGCGGCCTCCGTCTTGCGACTCATGAGTACATACATAAATAAAAGGATAAATCTGCAATTGAAATATCATACCATATCATTCGCGCGAATCTCTCACTATTACCTTGTCTAATGCTCAAATCCTGAAGGTTGGATTTGAAAAATAGATATTTAGATTTTGAGCATTAGATAGAGTACGTGTAATAGTGATAAATTAGAGAGAGATACTCGTATGTTCATATGGATGATATGTAGGTAGGGTAGGTAGGTAAGAGTGGCTGTTGGAAACACCAACCCACTTATGCCTATTGTCCCATTGTGAAGCCACGTGGATCTACTCGTATAATCCTCTTACTAATGGAACGAGTTTGAGATTATGATGAATCGTAGGAGACTGTTTACGTATATATTTTTTTAGATCGTTTAGGTCGTTGTAGAAGAAAGCTCCTATGTGAAGTTTTCTTCTCTGGGAGAGAGCTGGACCTGTACAGAGTAGGTGGAGGATTGTCTCCTCTTCCTCCTCCTTCTACAGAAATTGTTTGTAAACCGCCAAGCCTTTTTGCTTGCTTGCCTATGATGCAGTGTCCAGTGATAACACCTATGATGGCACTGAGATATTTCCTATTTAGAAGGATTAGACTCTTAGAGCGATTCAGATCTAGACATGTTGGTTCAACAGTCCACTTAAGGTCTGTTCTTTTATTGGCATCCAGCTTTAATATTAATTTGCTCGTAGCGATTTGTATACCTATGCTACCCTTTTCCGGTAGAATAGGTAGAGTGGTTAGAATTTTGGCGACTTCATTAGCACTACAGTTCCCTGGAATATCTCTGTGGTCCGGCACCTAGCAAAGGTGAAGGTTGAATTGCTCTGCCATCTACATAAGAGATGATCGGTATTCAAGGGCAGTTTTAGAATTTAATGTGACTGAGTTCAGGGACTTGATAGCGGCCAGACTATCCGAAAAGATGCTGATATCCTTTGCTTCTTTATCGCCAAAATTTCCGCCTGGAAATGGATTGACTTGTCCTCCATTAAAGTATCTTCCGCCCAGAAAGATATACAGGGGAAGCTGACATGTAAGTTTTTGTCAAATCAAAGTTCAGGTATGGTGTAATCGATGTTCTCTGTAATGATTCCTAGTATATTAAGAATATTAGCGTGGCCAAATAAATTATTTGTTCACCGTGCAGACGCTATAAGGCGAATAGCTGCGGCCGCAACTACTTGCCTGCTGAAGATATCGAGGGGTGTCAAGTAGAACAGAATATCCAGTGCCGCGGAGGAAGTAGAACGTAGGGCTCCGCTTATGCATAGCCATGCTGTTTTTTGGACCATGCTTAGTTTGCTGCAGTTAACTGCATTGTCTAAGGCCGTCCACCAGACAACAAACCCATAGGTGAGTATCGGTTTATGACCGAGATGGATTCTCGGAAGCCCCACCCAGTTTGGAGTTGATTATCTCGCTATTTAGCATACGACTGATCAACTCCCAAAGTGAGTCGTATAGCTGCAGAGTTGACAGCTCAGCCGTGATTGCGGATGTGTTGACGTTGTTAAAGACACCCTCTATGTCCAGGAAAGCAATCATTGTATACTCTCTATATTGCAGGGATCTTTCGATGTGGCTAGTCAGTGAATGCAGAGCCGTTTCCACTGGCTTTCCTTTATAGTAGGCATGTTGAGCCGTTGGCAGAAGCCTTGGATCAATTTTAGCTCGTGTAATTTAGCAACCAGTCGTTCTAGAGTTTTCGGAAGGAAAACTGATAACTTGTAGGTCTGAGGTTTTTGGGACAACATGAGAATAGAGGAATGTGGATCAGTTCTACACAGCTCCTCCTGATATTCTCTAGCGTAGGCAGGATAATATCTGAGCACCTCTGTAGCTCGCCAGGTATTATAACGTCCGGACCATCAGACTTGTATGGTTTGAAATTATGCAGCGCACAGAGCAGCACAAAATTCAGACCATGAATTTTGGTCATGGTTGCAGTAATCGTGTTTGGGTTGCTACTGGCCGCAAATTGGGAGCTACCTTAAAAGTGGGTGTCTAGTACCAGGCTGAGGGATTCATCACATGAGGTTGTCCAAGAGACATCGGATTTTTCCAAACTGATAGGCATATATAGGATTTGTAGGGAGCATTTTCATTTCACTGCATTTATTATTCTAGGCCATTGTCCGTTTAGTTTTGTGAGCGATTATTCCTGTTATTGGAAATTGATAGTAGCAGAGCTAATACTTACTCTATACATATACTCTCATGCAAAACCATATAAATACAATCACAGGCATACTATATATAAAGCGTAACAATATACAATAAAGTTAGTTCATTTTCTAAACTCAAGGCGTGTGTTTTATTCTTTGCTCTCGTTTCTTTGCTATTCGTCTGTTCTTCGCTCATTTTCAATTAACCATTTTATCAGGTTATGGGCCCAGGCACCTTATCACAATGGCAGTTAATGTAATGGTTGAAAAATTGAAGGGCAGAGAGAACTATGACGTGTGGAAAATAGCTGCGAAATCCTACGTCGTAATCAACGGATTCTGGAGCTGCATGGAACAGGAACCTGCTGTAAGTGCTGCTGCTGATCGGGAAAAGGACTTAAGAGCGAAGTCGGAATTAAATTTGTTGCTAGAAAGTCAAAATTACTCTTACATTGCTGACGCAACAACAGCTAAAAGTGCATGGGACAGCCTCACAAGCGCTTTCGAAGACACAGGTTTGTGTAGGAAAGTTGAAATATTGTAGAAGCAACTGGTATAGTTGAAATTGTCTGAATGTGAGAGTATGTAAGACTACGATAATAAAATGGTCATGACATCAATAAAAGTGAAGAAAGCGGGCTTAAAAATTGACGATGAGATCGTCGCGTCCTTGATGCTGGCTGGTCTGCCTGAAGATTACAAACCGCTTGATTCAGTTAAAACGTTGCTCTTACAACAAGTCCAATACAACGGTAGTAGTGCAGTTCCAAAGGCGATGGTAAGCAAGTCTTTTAAACAAAAACAAAAAAAAAATAAATTTCGCTGCCACAGCTGTGGTGAACTTGGGCAATCTGCTAAGCACTGTTTGAAAAGGAAGGAGAAAGAAAAAAAAGTCAGAATGCCTATATACAACTTTTTTAGCTGATGGTAACATTTCACAAAGTACATGGTTTGTGGACTCTGGTGCTTCGGCTCATATGACTATGAACAAAGCGATTCTGCAAAACCAAAAAATTCCCTCTCACAAGGAAATTATTGTTGCAAACAATTCCAAGATGAAAATCGAAAGTATTGGTGACGTTAACATTGCTCTTCTAAACAATAAAAACAAATTGAATGCAACCATAAAAAATGTACAGTACGTACCAGACTTGTGTGCGAATTTGCTTTCAGTGAGCCAGTTGGTAAGAAACGGCAATAAAGTGCGTTTTGAAAAGAATTGCTGCAAAATTTTAAATAAGTGCGATAGAGTAATAGGAACAGCCAATTTAGTAAACAACATGTACAGGCTGAACTGTGAAGCAATTGATAGTTTTGGTGATCGTGAAACTGCTTTAAAAGTAGATGTGGGTGGTGAAATTTGGCATCGTCGCATGAGTCACATATGTGGTGAAAATTTACATAAAGTGAAGTCTGCTGTAACAGGAATGCATTTCTCTTCGCATCTTCAAACGAAATGCACAGTGTGTGTGAAAGGAAAGCATTCACGGGCATCGTTCAAACATATTGGAAGCCGTGCGGAGAATTTACTGGATTTAATTCACTCTGATGTCTGCGGGCCGTTATCTGTGAACTCGTGGAGTGGATGCAAGTATTTATTGACATTTGTCGACGACTATAGTCGAAAAGTTTTTGTTGTTCCACTAAAACATAAATCAGAGGTGTTCAATCAATTTTCTAAATTTAAAACGTTTGCAGAGAACCAGTGCTCCAAAAAAAATTAAAGTGCTCCGAACCGACAACAGCACAGAGTACTGCAACAACAAATTTGAAGAGTACTTAGAGCAGTGCGGAATTCAACATCAAAGGACGGCACCGTACACCCCCGAACAAAACGGAGTGGCGGAACGAATTAACAGAAACCTCATGGAAAGGATACGGTGCATGTTGGATGCAGATATCTCGCAACGTTTTTGGGCTGAAGCAGCGGACACCGCGTCATATGTGATAACTCGAAACCATCTGAAAACACTTGAAGAATTGTGGTCAGGAATGAAGCTGGATCTTTCAATGCTACGCGTTTTTGGATGCAGAGCCATGGTTCACGTGCCACGTGAAAAACGTCGAAAGCTCGATGCAAAGTCAATGGAATGCATGCTACTGGGATACTCCAAAGATACCAAGGCCTACCGGTTGTGTGACGAAAAACGGAATATAATTATCAGTCGAAACGTAATTTTTTTCGAGTCGGATAATTTCACCAATATTTCAACTGACAATATGCATTCAGGTAGGCAGAGTACTGGTGAATTTCATATTGTTGATGCTGAGGATCTAACCAATGTTAATGTACCAGCTGTAGCCAATAAATATGCTGATGATCTAACAGCGGTTAACGTTCCAGCTATCTGCGACGGCTTGACCATCAATGGCACGGAGGGCGTGATCAATGCGGACTCTAATGCACTGTTGAATGAAGCTAAGCAATGTTCAGCTAACGTGAATGCTGCTAATGTTCCAGTGGTACCTGTGGCGAGCCCGATGATCAACGAAGATGGTGATGACAGAGTTGCAGAAGTGGAGGTCTGAGCGTATTGCTTCCCGGAAGTTGAACCAGAAGTTGAATGGTTTGATTGCAAGCATTGAAGAAACGTCTGATCCTGAAAGTGTGGCTGAAGCTATGTCACGTGATGATTCATACCATTGGAAGAAGGCAATGGACAGCGAATACATGTCACTACAAGAAAACGATACGTGATATTTGGTCCATCTTCCCAAAGGTAAACGTGCAATTCAATCTAAATGGGTTTTTAAGACTAAGCGCAACGAGAATGGGGAAGTCATCAAGTACAAAGCACGGCTGGTACGCAAAGGTTATTTGCAGAAGGAAGGCATTGACCTTCTCGCCAGTAACACAATATGCTTCCATTACATTTCTAATTGCGTTGGCTGTGAGATATAATCTAAATATCTGCCAAATGCATGCGGTAACAGCGTTCCTGAATAGGGAACTCAAGGAAGAAATCTATGTTGTTCAGCCGGAAAAGTTCTCTGATGGTACTGGTAGAGTGTGTAAGCTGCGAAAGTCTCTGTATGGCCTTAAGCAATCCAGTCGTGTTTGGAATGAGAGGCTTAATGAGGTGCTAACGCAATTTGGTCTGGTGCGCTCTGATGCAGATCAGTGCGTGTACTACAACGTTGATACGTGTTCTTTGTTGCTGTATATATAGACGATGTATTGGAGATTACGAGTAATTTAAAACAACTGCTTTGCGAAAGTTTTCAGATGAAGGACTTAGGAGAGGCTTCTTCGATCCGATCGTATTCGAATTTCTCGGGACAGGTCGGCTGAAACCATCTCTATTGATCAGTCACAATACATGGAGTGCATTTTAAATCGATTTGGTGTGGCTGATTGCAATCCGGTTAGCACCTCTCTCGATTTGAATCATCGAAAATGTGCCCGTCGTCGCCTGAAGACCAAGATAAAATGGCTGGTGTTCCATATATGGAAGCAGTGGGTTGTTTACTGTTTGTGGCACAAACAACAAGGCCGGACATAAGCTTTGCCGTAAATCTTTTGAGCAGATACTCTACGAATCCTGGTCAAGCACACTGGGCCGCTTTAAAACGCGTACTACGCTATTTCAAGGGTACAATAGACAAAAAGCTTGTATACAAACAATCTGGCAGTGAGATGGAGGGTTTTTGTGACGCCGATTGGGCTGGTGGCGAAGATGAAAAAAAATCAACATCCGACTACGTTTTCGCTATGCAGGGAGCACCAATATCCTGGTCCTCAAAACACCAATCTACCATTGCGCTCTCATCGACAGAATCTGAGTTGTTACCTGTTGTGTTGGCGATTCAGGAGTCAATGTGGCTGAAGCGGTTGGAGGCAGAAATGCTTCCAAATCATCCGAAGCATATCATCTTGCATTGCGACAAAAAGAGTGCGATACAATGCATTAAAAACAATTCGTATTCTCCTCGAACTAAACATATCGACATAAAAACTCTATTTATTAGGGAAAAGGTTTGATTGTTTTACAATATATATCTTGTAATGAAAATTTAGCTGATTGTCTTACAAAAGGCTTAGTAAAAGTAAAACTAGAATTTAATAATATGCTTCTTGGTCTTAATTAAATATAAGTTAAGTCCATATATAAAATGGTTAATTGAAAATGAGCGAAGAACAGACGAATAGCAAAGAAACGAGAGCAAAGAATAAAACACACGCCTTGGGTTTAGAACACGAACTAACTTTATTGTATATTGTTACGCTTTATATATACGAGTAGTATGCCTGTGATTGTATTTACATGGTTTTGCATGAGAATATATGTATAGAGTAAGTATTAGATCTAACTCTCAGATATATTTTAACAGTTTTCTATGCATTTAAGTATATAATAAATAAACAAAATATTCGTATTTTTATATCGCGACATACCAAAGCTTGCCATTTCAGTTTCGGTTTTGAGTAAGTATGATACACTTTTCCGGATTAATGAGAGTTTTTGGAAACTATTCATTCCATATCCGCATGAGCTGCCTCCGTAATTTACCAAATTGCATTTAATTATAAATTAGCCGCATGTAAGAAACAGCTTTTAAGAGAACTTGCATATAAAAAGATTGGTATTCATTTATTTGGTTTTCTGGTCATACAAAATCGAAAAGTCGACCCTAAAAAATCTTTCTTTTACTCAAATTGTTTATTTAAATAAAAACCACAGAAATTAGTAAAAATTAATATTTTCAATAGTTTTATGGCTTTGAATACTCAGAAAGAAGCAGACAAAACAAAGGTGAAACAAAAGTTGTCACCCGATGTTCTTTGGCTGTAATTTTCTGAGGCTTGTTGACACAGACTTGTGGCTTCAAAGAACCCCACAAAAATAAGTCTGGAACGGTTAGATCAGGCGATCTTGCCGGCTAGTGCAAATCGCCAAGACGAGAGATTAGGCGACCCGGAAATGCAGCCCTCAGCATTTCGGTTGTTGAAAAAACATGTTCTTCACTCCCAATTCATCCAATTGAGGAAGGAGAAAGTCATTGTGCATGATTCTGTAGCACTCGCCGTCCACAGTAGTCGTTTGGCCCGCTGCACTTTTGAAAAAATAAGGCCCGATGACGCCTCCAGCGTAAACAGCATACCATGTTGCGTAGCTCTTTATTTCCTAGTGATTATAACATTCAAACATTTAAAACCAACGTTCACCGGTACCTTTTTCTTTTGCCCGTGCTGTGTGCAAGCATTTTAAAGGTACTTAAATCCCTTGAGCGCGCGCAAATTTAAAAAAAAAAGAATGCAGCAACTTTGAGCGGGTGGAATAGCCCTTTGTGGGTTAAACGTGCTTAGTCACATATCCACATAATCAGAGATGGAAATGGGCCTCGTCGCTCATGATGATTTTCGATGACAAGTTGTCTCACCGTGGTCGCGATTCAGGATGGCTTGAGCTTGTCGGTCAACACCTTAAAGCTGATTCGCTGTCTGCACTTTTTAATACGTTGACTGCCACTCGTGTTTACAGCGAAATCCCCGTCAGGCCACCCGTGCCACTGTTCGACGAAATTTAATTTTGGTGGGGGCGAACGCCCCCATTTATTCGACTTAATACAAGCTATAGCTTACAAATTAAACTTAAACTAAAACTTAAAATTAAGGTTGGTTGGAGTGGTGAAGGAGAACGGATTTGAGGTAGGGAGTGGTGCGGTGGAAGTCAAAGACGGTAGGGTTTGAGTTGATTTGACGTAGCATACGGGAGATTGGTTCGTTCGCGCCGTAGGAGGTGTGGTGGGTTGGTAGATAGAAGAGTCGAGGGGTACGTAGATTACGAGGGTTAGTGTTGAAGAAAATGGAGTTGTGAAGGGACGCGCCTTCAACGTCACCTGAAAGGAGTCGATGAATGAAGAGAAAGTCTGCTGCATCTCTGCGATCTTCAAGGGTGTTTAAGTTGATAAGGTTGAGACGGTTTTGATAGGGGGGCAGATTAAAAGGATCGTCCCAGGGCATACCTCGGAGAGCAAATCGAAGAAAAAGGCTCTGAATGCCTTCAATTCTAGAGATATGAACACGATGATATGGGGACCATACTTGACTGGCGTACTCTAGGAGGGGGCGAACAACGGTAATATAGCGGGACCTGGTCACGTATGGGTTGGTGAATTCTTTGGACCACCGTTTTACAAAACCTAGTGGAGAGTTGGCTTTGAGGATTATCTCATCCATATGTATGCGGAAGTTGAGCTCGCTATCACACAAAATGCCGTGGTCACGAAGAGATTGTACGGAGGAGATAGGTTGGTTATGGAGAAGATAGAGTCGGGGAGGAGATTGGTTCCGTTTATGTGAGAAGGTGATGGATTGCCATTTGGCGATGTTAAGTTCCAAAGAATTTTTGAGGCACCAGATCGAAAAACTATCAAGATCTTGTTGAAGGAGGAAAGAGTCACGGGGAGAGGAAATGGTTTTGAAAAATTTGGTATCGTCGGCGTAAAGGGAGACAGACAAGTGTTTGATGATCATATCGAGATCATTTATGGTTAATATAAAAAGAAGGGGACCGAGATGGCTGCCTTGTGGAACTCCAGAGGTGGCCAAAAATGGAGCGGAGTGGGCTGACCTAAAACGAACACTGTAAAAACGGTTTTTGAGGTAAGAGGATATCCATTTCAACAGTATGGGTTCAAAGCCGAGGGCAGACAATTTAAAGATGATTAACCGATGAGAGATTTTATCGAAGGCTTTGCTAAAATCGGTTACAACTACATCGACTTCATTGCCATTTTCTAGGGCAGAGAGGGCAAAGGATACGAATTCAACGAGATTTGTGGTGGTTGACCTACCCTTTAGGAAGCCATGTTGTCTAGGAGAAATAAGTGATTTGCATTGGAAGCTTAGAGCTTCATACAAAATACTTTCGAAGAGTTTGGGTATGTGGGAGAGTTTAGCGATGGGACGATAGTTGGTTATTCCATTCTTTGATCCTTTTTTGTGGATCGGATTGCATACGCATTGCATCGCCGTTCGCAGAAATAATTTGGGGAAAAGCCTTAGACCCGCATGCAAACGGTGTTACGCAAATAAAAGAGAAGAACTGGAACGATCAAAGGCACGAGCAAATCTCAGAAAACCTACTACTTTTTGTCCAAGCTGCCCTGGTCAGCCGCAAGTTTGCAGTGAATGCTTCAATATTTTGCACTGTAAATAATTTTGTTAATAAACGATTTTTAAAAAAATTCAACAGTATTATTATCTCCTGTTAAATATTTATCTAAATATGTTCGGAAATCCTTTGGAAGGAGTCACGGAAGTAAGAGGGAAACGGATGAGAACTCTTGCTGTCACCCGAATACGGGTGACGTGGCCTGATGAGCACTTTTGCTGTCACTCGAATACGGGTGACACGGCAGTCAAATTGTTAAGGGAACATCTTACAGTCTTTCAACAAAATTCTCTGTAAAGATCGCCGATTGATGGCCAATTGCGTGGCACGTCAACTGGTCGGTACTCCCGGGTCCTCTGCGACATCTTCAACCACGGCTGCGATATTCTCTGTAGAACGGCTGCTCCGGGGCCGGCCACACCTGGAAGCATCTCGCGTTGTCCCATACTCTTCTAGGAGAGCGGCAAAACGGCAAAGCGTCGTAGTGTTTGCATAGTTGGTGTCGGACGACCGGGAAATCTATGCCGAAATTCACGCTGCGCCTACACCACCGCCTTCTTTAGGAGTATAGCGATTTCATAGGTTTAGGTTAGCATTTAAGTAATATATACGTATGTTAGTATATACAAAGGTATATACTAATATATGTATATAATTGTGTATAGTGTCTATGTGTGTGCATGTGTGTTTTGTGTATGTAGGTTACGTAGACTAAGGTTAATTTTAAGTTAGATATTAAGTTTTTATAAAAAAAAAAAGTCCCTATGCTAAGTTTTTCTTACCGAATATTTTTTCTTAGCCTTAAGTATACAATATAAATAATTCTAAAAAAAATGTAAGTAAAGTCGAAAGACATAGATATAAGTTTTTAGCTTAGAATGCCTGTGTGGGGCCAGTAAGTTAGTATAAGATTGTAAGTAATTTTAAGCTATCATTTAAGCATTTTTTGATAGTATGTAAGAGTTAGTGATTAAGAAAATAAAATGCAATTAAAACTAACGAGTATAGTGATTCATGTCTTGTTGAGGTATAATTTATATCTGTTTACTTCACAAATATCAAAGTAGAATTGACATTTGATACCATTTGCAAAAATTATAGCATCTTCCGGTAGGGTAATGACCTTTGCGTCACCTTGTATTAGAAGTCTTAGATTTAGACAGTTCTGGCATTTTTTATCATAAATCCGCCATAGAAAGGAACGTTCAGATAACAACTAAGATTTATCGCTTTTTCGATTTTGTGTGGCCAAAAAACGACCGCAACCGCGAAAGTCAATAATTTCCAAAAGATTTGTGTTTAAAAGGACTATTGTAACGTCGAAAGCATTACATACTTAACGCCCCGATAATGTTGAGTTGTCTTTAAATCTATAACAATTTATATAAAACAGATTACTTCCTCTCCTAAGGCCTTCGCAATATTTAAAACTGTGAATTAAGTCACTAGAATTTAACATTGTAGGAACGATATTCGAATGAGAAATGCTCAAATTTGTTACATGTAATTACCAGTGAACAGGGTCACTCATAATCACATTTCGAACGATTAAATCAGGCTTTTCTTATTGGCAAAATAAGAAAAAACCCATATGGTCTTATGTAACGACGTAAGAGCACTTCAAGCAACTATTAATAATTGGAGAAGGCGCTAAAAAAACTTGCCTTTCACTGCCTAAGTTGAATGGTTCCCTACCTGATGGCGGAATTTAGGGGGTCATCAGCGTTTAGAAGTCCCCGAAGTGGTTTTTTCATAGTCTCAGTACCGACTGAGTCAACTACTAAATTGCACTGCTTAGCATTCTCGGGTGTGCGCTTCGTTTTCTCCCATGACCTATTTCCGTTCTACTATGCTGCCCCGCTTCGTCGACGAGTTGTGTGGTTGCAATTATGATCATACTGGAACCAGACCAATTTGATTGACTCTTTTTTGTTATCACGTAACTACACAATTCCTCTACTGTTATTCAATTCGGCAAAACCAATAAGCCTAAGTCCATTTTTGGACGTAATGTGGTTGTAAGATATGCTTTCCGACTGTACAACCAAATATAATAAACCGCCAGCTCATGAAATATCTCGAAAGATGAAAATTTCTCAATGACCGGCTGTACAGTTTTCGTAGTAACAGGTCTACTGATGATGTGATCGCACGTTTCACCGAAAAGTGGAACCAAAGCATATATCAAATTGTTCAAGTAGTCTTGGATGGTTACAAGTTTGATATTCGCAAAATAAATGCTTTTCTGCCCCAGGGCTCCGTTCTGTCTCCGACACTATTTTTAATTTTTATCAAAGATCTCTGGTCTGCTAGAAGTAGCAATATATTCCTGTGCTGACTACAGTACTCTCTGTTTTTCATATTCGTTTCCTGAGTCGCGTCCCTCCTCTTCGGCTGTAGAATGGGAACCGCAGCGTATGTCTCACTCTGTTTTACCACTATTTTCACCACTAGGGTTCCATAGAAATTGCCAGTAGCATTCAGCCCCTTCAAACTTTTAACCGTGATACCCCACTTTCAGACTTACTCTAAAATATCGTGATTCGTTCCTAAGCCCTACAACTCGCTTATGGAATGCCTTGCCTAGCTACTTATTCCCTAATGATTATAACCTTCAAACTTTTAAAACCAACGTTCATCGGCACTTCCCTTCCTTTCCTCCCTGATTTATCTTCGCCGGGCTGTAGGCAAACGTTTTAAGGTTGCTTAAATCCCTTGAGTGCGCGCAAATTACAAAAAAAAACTTGTCTTTCCTTCCAATTTTATCATTTTAACGTTACACTGGGGGCCTGTGTGGCCGTTGATCGGGAAACTGCTGAGTGTCCTATAAATTGAATTGGGCCAGCAGCGCAACAATCAAGTTCATGTAGGCTAAGATGGCAAGGACATGCCCGACCAGAAGCATTATACTGGCCTACTCCATTATAGGGCGCACAACTCTATACGGAAGAGATTGAAAAGAAATAACGAACCAACTATTGTTCTCGGATAAAAATGGACTCACTGTTGATGACCCTAGGAAACGTTTAATGGACAACGACTTTCGGAACTGCATGTAGAATGTTTGGACCCTTAATAGGTCACGTGCAGCCGAACAATTAGCAGAGGCCCTTGGCTGGTTTCACGAAGTGCTTTCCAGGAAGTGCGAATGGTATGGGCTGGATAAAAGGAGTATGAAAAACTGTGATATATAATATTGTGATTTCTATAGGGAAAAGAAACGGCACATATACGCAACCAGATTTGATATAGGCGGTAGACTTCGGCAAAAAGTCTTGAACTTTCGACACGTAAGCGAGCGTACACGAACTACCAAAGAACGTTTCTGCGATCTCCTCGACAAGATATATGAGCAATGTCAGCCCACAAGACCTACGGCTGGTAGCGGACTTAGGTTTATTGACTTTGCTGTGGGACGAGATATTACTATATCAAGCACACGGTTTCCTCATTTCAGTATACATAAGGGGACATGGTGGTATCCGTATCAAGGATCTCTAAATCAAATTGATCACATTGCGAGGCATGCCTCCAGTATACTGCACGCCCGTACCTTCCGGGCAGTCAACATTGGCTCCCATCACCACCTTGTTGCAGCCAAGGTACCAATGCGGATCTCCGAAGCCACAGAACAGAGAAGAACTACTGTGAGAAGATATAACGTAGAAAAGCAGCAATCGCAAGGGACTACCAGAATCTGTCCCCAAACCTATCAACAACAACAACCGGCAAGCACGTGTAGCTAAATATGAAGCGTACAACTGGAACAGCATCGAAGGACGAGAGCTTTTCGTGAACTCTATGAGCAGAAGAGACAGGAAGAACACCGACTTCTTCTTCAGTATAAAAAGAGTCCGAAAATCACGCGATCGAATATCTTGAGAGGTTTTACTCCAGGAATAACGAATGAAAGCTTAGCTAACAGCCAAAAAGGACGTGTCAAGCCTAAGCTGAAATCCAAAAATCATCAGGATCTAACGGCCTATCGGAAACGACTTGGTGGAGAGCATGCGCCAATTCATTTCCCAGATCTGGTCAGAAGACTGCTTGATGAATGGAATCTCAGCATCGTTTACCGGTCCACAAAAAAGCAGACCCCCTAACTGCACCAACTATAGAAGTGTAAGTCTCTTCAATATCGGATACAAGATCTTATATGCCATATTGTCTGAAACCCTTCGCCATCAACTTGATTGGTCCTCAATCCACCAAATCTTCACACTTCGGTAGATCCAGGTCCTAATCAAGAAATCCAAATTGATACCTACTAATTTCAAGGCCGCATATTATGAGAGAATTTATAGAGATGAACTATATAGAGCCATGTCTAGTTTGACATCCCTATCAAACTCATCCGTCTGTGCAGAGAGTATGATTTAGCATGCTTGCTGCTCCATCAAGGTCGGCAACGACTTAATCGACTTTTGATGTCAGAAAAGTTTTAGACAAGGTGACGCTCTGTCATCTGACTTCTTTAACATCATATTTGATAGCATTATGTGGAATTCACAAGTGAACACTAGAGGCACAATCTATCAAAAGTCTGTGCAACTTCTAGTGTACGTCAATGATATCGACATAATTGAGATAACTCAACGGGCTGTTATTGTAAAGGAAGAAATGGAAGCTGCCAAAATGGGTAAATGAGGTACTACCCACTGAGGGAAAAATCAAATAAGTATAGCATATACACAACAAGAAGGGATACATAAAATCGATGAATTGGACAGAACTTCACAGTCGACAGCTATAATATCTGTCTGCCTTAGGTCTGCCACAACACCGCAGCAGAAATAAGAACGCAATTGAGTAGTAAGGCCTTATCCCGAAAAACTAATGAGACTTTATATTAGACCTTGGTCATCCTAGGCCTACTTTATTGGCAGAAAAATAGACCCTGTCCAAAGTGGATGAGGACATCGTCGGTCTTTTCGAGAAAAAAACTCTTCTACAAATATTCGGTCCCGTTTGCGTTGACGGGCTTTCATGGAGAAGATTCAACGATGATCTGTACGAGTTTCACAACGAAATCGACCTAATTAGGCAACTGCGCATCAATCGCCGGGCTACGCAGTCTTCGAATCTAATACGGAGGGACAACGCAGTAGAACAGGATCTCACTTTAGGTGGCGCGCACAAGTAAAATGGACCTCCACCGAGTGCGCTATGGACGGGATTAACTCAGGCCCAGGTTCACCCCAAACTTTAGCGCCACCCAAGTAAGTAAGTAAAGTTATACTTGAGTCATTGTTGGTTAGCTTTGTCATTTAGTAGTGACTTAGTAGATTTTTTTTATAGATATCACCGTCTTCAATTGAAGCGTGAGCGTATATTAGGCTGCTATTACTCGTATTAATACCAGGTGTTCGCTGACGTACAGAAATCTCAATACTTCTTACTTTAGATTGTCACTTACAAAAGATTCAGTACCCAGATAAACATTGTTTCTGTTTTCTGTAGGAATTACAGGAGTATATGTCCAAGATGTCACAATTTTTCATTCTCTTTTTGTCCCACCAGTCCAGAGTTGAAAAACGAAAAAGCCTTGAAAGTCCTTAGATACTTCATCTCTAAGTACGTTGAGGTAGCACATTCTGAATGTTAACTCCACCGTCGATTCAATAATTCATACGCCCGTGGCTACCAAGGGGTAAAATAAGTACAACTTGTGTTTCAGTTGACCCTAATGCCAATCACATTATTTGCTTCCTCAAGGAGCAAGAGCATATCTATTGTTCTCTGTCCTCCCCCAATTTATGTAACAAAAGGCTTTTGAAATGCCGATGAAAAGATGCACCTACTTCGATCCCATCAACTTCAGACGCTGAACGTGCTTGCAATTGATTCGAAGTGTCCTCTAGATTATTATTCGTTATTATGTGTTCCTTTTCAATAACCACCTAACCATCCGTAATCAAAGCGGTAAAATTTAATTTATCGACTTTTTAAGGTCTCCTGCAGTCAACCAAAACACACCAGAAATTCCTAAACTCATCTTTGTCTGATGAGATACATTTTAAACAAAATGTCTTCAGTTCTACTCGTATATGGACGACGAGGCTACTATGATAGAATCGCTGACGAGGAACATCCACCATTATAAACGATAATATCGTTAGTAAATATAAAAACCAGACAAAAGCCATACAACGTGGAAAGTGTTGCATGGAATAGCACGTTTGAAATTTTTCCCTACTACAGAACTGTAGGGTTTTCACTGCGCAGTGGCATCTCAATCCAAACACGTTCTTTCTCATTTAAACAGAAACAGCAAACAGAGAACAGAGAGCAGAAAAGTCTGCAAAAAGGATTCTATCCTCTGACAAGTGGCAACTTTATTGCAAACTACGACAGTCAGTAACGGTAGTAGAACTCCAACAGTAGCACGTGAAGGTTGTCGCTCTAGAAATCGCTTCCAAACAAAATCCAAAAACTTTTACGAGTTGTTCCCAATTTCACACGAACAACATAAAAATAAAAAAAATTCAAAAAAAAAGTCTGAAAGTGCTGTTACAAGTGTTGTGATTGCTTCTTAATTGGTGTATACATTATTCCTCTCGAATGACCTGTTAAATTGAAACTGTAACTATCATAAGTTTCTTTTAATTACTTTTTCGTGAAAATTGTTTTTGTGCCAAGGTGTCCACTGAACGACGACGATTTAGAAAGTGTCCTGTCCGATTGAAGATACAGTAAATTAAGAAGGACGTAGACTATCCACAATATACAATAAACAAAGTTAAGAAAGAGAGAAATATAATACAATAATAAAATGTCGATTAAGATGTCATCTGTCATTGTATGGGCTGGCACCATGTCCATTTTGTTGATAATGTCATCGGCAGCGGCAATCCGTTCAGATGACAAGAACATCACAAGACTATTAAATAATCAAGTGATTGTCAGTCGGCAAATTATGTGTGTCCTTGAGAAGAGCCCTTGTGATCAACTTGGCAGACAATTGAAAGGTAAGTCTTCACAGAACATAATAGGCGCACCTTCTCTATTTATTTATTTGTTTATTTGTTTATTTGTGTATAGGTTTATGCTTTACTCACCTTTATACCAACGACATATTTATAAAACTTTTGTAAACGTTAAATTACTTTTTCACTTGACTTCCAATTGAAGATGTCTTCTTGATGTTGTTTGAGTTCGATAGATACTCGTAAACCGTAGAGATGGGTATAGCGACAGAAATGAGATGATCTCTAGTTGGAATAAAGGATAAAGTAATAAAAGCGTTCCACTTCGACGATGATGTATCGTTATTTATTTTGAAAGGAACTCTAAGACTCCTCATGACTTGAATGTGACGAACTTAGACAATCTACTATATTGTGATTTTTTATTAGGTTTTCGGTATCTGTTTGACTGACTTGCCATTGACGTTTAGATGAGTTTCTGACTTGTTCAGCATAAATGAGAGACTTTTTGAAATGTGTTTGCTTGTTCTGACTTAGTTCCGACTCATCCCAATTGGCCTAAATCTCACTACCGAAATGGCAAACTAATAAAGTGGCTTACTTTCGGACAGTTGAATTACAGAGATTTTTTTAATGGTATTTTTTTTTTATAATTTACGCGCGCCTAAGGGGTTAGATACCCTTTTACTGTTGCCTTGGCTCGGGCGGAAAGGTAGAAGGAGGAGAAAGGAAAATTGTTTTGTAGTGGTTTGAAACTCAGGTGTGTTTGGTTTCGATATTCGCTCTCCAGGGCTGGGAGTCCGAATAGGACGGAGAGTTTTTTCTTCACTCAGAGTGATTCGAAGGTTACAATTCACACTTGTTTTTTGTGCTTGAAACTCTACAACAGCCAAATATAAGTGTCAGTGTTATGCCTTCACACGAAGAATTTTTCTGTCTGAGTTCCAATTACACAAATGAAAAACTGACTTGCCATGGGTAGGATTCGAACCTGGACCCTCCAAGTGAGAAGCGATTGCTAGTATCACTACACCACGGCCACCCCCTAACTTTTTAGATAGCACTTGAGTCTGATAATCCAGCATAGGCTGGAATTGTTTTTTATCAGCCTTTTATCAATAAAATTAAGATAGCCCGACCAATGTGATCATGACTTCCCAACAAGAATTAATGGTGATGCCACGAAATTGTATTTTTTCACCCAAAAAATAATACAATTAGTTTTCTGTAAGAAAACGAACAGAGAGGCACTTAGTTAGAGTCTAGCTTGGTGTAAATACTCCTCTGTAATGGAATTGAGTGATAAAGAGCCAACAGTGTCAGTGTTCATCATATGAGCACCTTGAAAACTGTGATTTTTTATGTGTTTTGGCCCTTAGAATCAAAAAATCTCCATTTATTAAGAAGAATGCATAGGATTACGATTAGAACACTACTTCTTACATTTGGCCTTCTGGGTTGTTCTTGACGAAGTGCATACTCTCGGTCTAATTTCAGACCCTTTGGGGCTTTATCTCATCGAGAACGCTCTTAATATTAGTTCCGGCCTGAATAGTTTGTTGTTTATCAACACACTTCGTTCGAGCTGAAAACCCACGTTTTCAGTTTGGCCACGGCGATTCCGGATGAGTGAGCTGGTGCTTTGTCGTGGTGGAACAGCACTTTATTATTTGCCAAATGGGGCCATGTCTCTGCCAATTTGTTATGAAATCAGCCCAATATTTCACTGTAGTACTGTCCAGTGATCGTGCTTCATTTCGTCAAAAAGTCCCAAAAAATCGTTGCCATGACCTTGCCAGCCGGTGGGAGCGGACCATCTTTGCCTTCTTCAGACCACATTTTCCTCTAAAATCGATTGTTTTGATTGTCATTTGATCTCTCAGGTTTCATCACCGTGAACGGTTCGATGCAAAAGCTACAAATTCCTCTTAAAGTGCTTAAAATACTGCTTCAAAGTTGGCAGCCGTAACCGCTTACTGAATACTGTGAAAAATGGCAAAAATCGGGGCCGACAGCTTTCTCATGCCTAATTGAACATACCTACATATATAAAATTGATTGCCGTTCCATACGATACATATACGGTCCTTAGTACTTCACGCATTTTCGTTCAGTGATTTTTAACGATTTTCCCAGTATTCGCGTCTACCGGGCTGCTTGGGTTCTTCTCATGGTAAAAAAAATGTACGGCCACGCATAAATTCGTTACACCAACGAATGACATCATGAGTGTCATAGATGGTGAATGGCCCCCGTAGAGATAGTTTTTTGCACGTTTTGCCATCCAAAAATTAAAATGGAACTACGGATCTTTTTACACTGTATCGGAAAACACTTTTAGTTCAAAGGGCTGCCAAATCAAAGCTAACCTGATTCATTGGTTCTGACATTGACAAAGATTGTAGTAATTATTAAAAATGTGACTGCATTCAATAATGTCACCCGGGGGTACTTATTGATCCACACTCGTAATGTTTTCGTGGAATTAAGTCCTCAGTATGTTAGTTGAATCCACTTTTTGTCCGGATCAATGTCTTCCATATCTTCGTAGAAATAATCATTAATAATTTACGGGCAACGTTGGCCATTCAATTCAACGTAAGCTCCGGCCTCTGTTATGCCACCAGCGTGAAGTTGACGCCAAACAGCACATTTTTATGGGCGTAAATGAGACTCGTGTGCCTCTTCTGGATTTGCTAAGCTAATTGATCCGAAAGTGAGGCTCGTTACTAAGCACGATCCTCTGACTACTGTGAGCTACAACACTAACAGAATTAAACTTTTAGCCATAGATCATTTTGTTGACTCTTTCCTGTATTAAGCATTGGCATGTTTAACTGTCAAAAATCTTTTTCTAAACCGGCATGTTTCTCCGAGGTATCTGTTTTGGTATTGCGTCGCTTGTGGAGTTGCCTTACAGGCGGCTCTATCTTAGATTATCTAGCGATAATCTAGTAAGACTGAGCGTTTTACGATGCTTTGCATTTGAATAATCCACTAACTTTTTTCCTAACCTCCTCTTCCAACCTCGTCTGGAATTTGGTTTTGTACCACGGAATTTTCCGACAAACATTGTTGAATATGGCAATACTACCAGTCTCCTTACATGCAGCTCTCCTCGGATGTGTTACATATTTTTCCTATAACAGTTGTTTGTCTACTACCTTGATCAAATTAAAAATAAAAGTTTATTCATCTAAATCTATATTGTCCCCTTCAAAGTAATCCCCATCGACTGCAGCACACTTATGCCAGCGCTTGATCCAATCCTCGAAACATTTTTTATATTCGGTTTTCGGTATGTCCATCAGTGCTTCCTGCGATTTTTCCATTACTCGTACTTCCTCTCGGCTGCTGAAACGCGTTCCCCGTAGTGGTTTTTCAACTCGATTGAACAGAAAGAAGTCACAGGGAGCCGAATCAGGTGAATTCGGTGGCCCAAATAATACTCTTTGTTTACTGTCTCTGTCTGGCCTTCTGGCAAAAATTCATGATGCACTACACCGTTGTAATCCATGAAAACCGTGAGCATTGCCGTCTTTTTTGACTGAAAACGACGTGGTTTTTTTGGTCTCGGATTGTTTGTGAATGCCAAATGCAATCTAATGTATAGATTGCGTGTCGTACTAATAAACCCACGTCTCATCTCCTGTAATGATCCTTTTGATGAATGTGGGATCGGATTCAGCCTCGCAGATCATCTGTTTTGCGACGTCAACACGGTCCCTATTTTGCATGAAATTCAGGTCTTTTGGCACCAACTTTGGTGCTACACGACGGAAACCCAAATCATTAACCAAAATGTCTTGGACGGATCCATAGGCAATATTGAAGTCCTCCACTATCTTTCTGATGGTTAATTTGCGGTTATTGAATAAATTTTCTTTTACTCCATCAATGTTTTCGTCGGTTTTCGATGTCGATGGTCTGCCACTGGGTTCATTATCTTCGACTGACTCACAACCACTTTTGTACCGCTCGTGCCACTGGTAAACAACCGTTTTCTTTAGAGAATCGTTGTCGAAACACTTTTCCAACATTTCCAACGTTCGCACACTATTAAATCCGTTTTTTACGCAAAATTTAATACAAGTTCGTTGTTGTAAATTTAAATCCATTTCTAAAATACTCTTGGCTACGTAACTTTTGCAAATGTCAAGCTATGATGCTAAGATTTAGACAGAATTTCAACAACTGATTTACCAACTTAACAAAACAAACAGAAATCAAATCGGAACAACGGGAGCGCCACACGGTGGTTATTCCGGATCAAGGTGGTAGTTGCATTTGATATATCTAATTTTTTCGATCGACGACTCTCTTTTATCAATGGGTTAGAAATTACCTTTCGGAACGTTCAATACAAGTAGTCTTGGATGCTTTCAAGTCTAATATTCACAAAATAAATGCTGGTGTACGCCAAAGCTCCGTTCTGTCTCCGACACTCTTTTTAATTTTCATCAGTTAAATCTTGTCTGCTACTTCTAATCCAATATATTCCATTGCTGAGCACTGTACTCTCTGCTTTTTATATTCACGCCCCTGCTCTTCGGCTGGTGAATGGGAACTGCAGCGTATGTTAAGCTCATTAAATTCTGGTACAATTGAGGAATTTAATGCTTCCAAAACACAATGTCGTTAGGGAAATTTAAACATCCATCCATTATCCAGGAATGGTACTTGCATGGTCGAAACCGAAAAAACTTTCGGTATGTGTGTCAATGACAACGTACTTTGGAATGACCACATATTCGATATCGCCAAAAATGCTGCGAAATGTCTAGGTTTTCTCAAGCGATGTAAGAAATATTTTTCCCCTTCTGATCTGACCTCAATATATAAGGCATTCATCCGCCCAAAACGGGAGTACAATGCACACATCTGGTCAGATGCGCCTAAAACATCTCCGCACCGGCTAGATAGGATTCAAAACCGTGCGATAAAACTCATAGGTAATCTTAATACCACCCAGTCAGTGGACAGCCTCGAACACTGTCGAAATGTCTCGTGTCTCACTTTGTTTTATCGCTTTTTCCACCATCAGTGCTCCATAGAAATTTGCAGTAGCATTGCACCCCTTCAAACTTCCAACCGTGATACTCGTCTCGCCATGAATGCTCATCAATATACCCTGAAGACGTCCTCTGAAATATCGCGATTCGTTCCTAAGTCCTACATCTCGCTTATGGAATGCCGAGCTCTCTATTTCCTAGTCATTGTAATATTCAGATGTTTAAAATCAAGATACATCGTTACCTATCTTTTTTTCTTCCCTAATTTTCCTTCGCCCGCTCTGTGTTCGGATATTTTAAGGGTACCTTAACCAATAGAGCGCGTGGTATTATATAAAAAAAAAATTCTGAGAATTTTGCAAACTTGGGCTGAATTGTGGATCTCACGTCACTTCGGCTCGGTAACTTTCAACGAGTTACCAAAAATGTGTATAGCCTAGCGTTGTCATGGTGGAACACGATTTGCTTTGAATGCTTCCTAGAGTTGCATTAGTTTTTGACTGTAAACGTCAAAATACACGACACCTTTATAATCCCATCAAAATTGACAAAATAACCTTTCTTTGATGGAGTTTGGCTTTTGATGCGACTTGTGCTGGTTCATCATGCTTAGACCATTATCGTTTTCAATTCACGTTGTAGTGATGATTCGTCTCAAAAAAGCAGATGCGTTTGTGATGCATATCACAAATATCGAGATTTTTTACGAGTCCAAGATATTGTAAGTATTTTTCCATTGTTGTCTGTGATGCATTCAACCTCTCTGCACTATGACGTAGGCACAGTCATATCTCATTCAATTATGATTTTGATGTTGGTCATCATCAACTTTACCATAATGTTGGTTAGCTTTGAGTGAAAAATCTGCAGAATGGAATTTCTGAAACCAATTCAACACCAGTCGAAACCGTAAATATCACTCAATTATACCGAAAATATGCGGTTTTGCACTCCATGTTAAAATTGACACTGCACTAAGAGGTGTAAATAAAAGCAAGCTCCAAAGTAAGCTTAACAAATTGCGTAAGTTTGTCAATTTGGAAAGATATCCAAAAGCGAGAAAAAGAAAATTATTGAAAAGTACATTTGTAATATACTTATTTGTAGTACATTGCACGCCAGTTCATTCAAATAACACGCATGTTTCCGTGGGAGGTACGTCATTCACACCACCGTAAGGCCTTGCCATTAGAAACTGAATGATAATTGGAACAAAATGGATACCAGTTTAAACACTTGACCTCTAGTGTTCTAGTATACTTGGTTCGAGTAAATCTAAATTTATTAATTTGAAAAAAATTTATTTCAGTTAGAAAAATTAGAAAATAAATGAATTCACAAATACAATACGGAAACTAATAAACTATTTGTGCTCTGTGTTGAAGCACGGAAGGCACATTTATTGTTGGGCTCCTTTACGGCCTTTTTCATCCTTAGGTTTTACATAGCAAATGCAGCATTTTTAGTGTACCTCGTCGGGGAATATAATGTGTAGTTCATAATGACCTAGACTGGGTTTGTTGCTATTGGCCTCGTATATCCAAGAGCATTGGATATGTTCACAACTGCAATTCCAAGAATTAGTTCCATTCCAAGCTTTCTATACAATTTTAAGCCTTTCTGGAGAGTCGTCGCGTACTAGCTCAACTGGTCAGACAGATCAATGGCAGCTTTGTATACATCAGGGATTGCCAAACTATTTTGGGCAAGAGATTAATTGAATCGAAAATCCGAATGGGTTGAAGGACCAGCACTTGCAAAGGGAAGCAAAAAGAAAGCCGACGAAAGAATTTTGTTAAAGCCAAAGATAAATTGAATATTTTATTTAATTTGTTTGATTATACTTATTTCCTAGCTGGTCGAAATCCAAGTGACCGAGATATCTTTATTACAAAATTTGTTTAGTTCAAAGTGTTATACAAAGTGGTATACAATTACTGAGAGAGCAAGTAATAAAGCAATTAGCGATTAAAGAGACCAATTAACGGTGCATGAATGTGGATAGTCTATGATACAATGGTTCATACAAAAATAAAAATAATTATGTTAGTCATTTACAAATTGATTTTACGTTATGCGTGGAACATGAGATTGAATATTAAATTAAATTACAATATTATCAAACAACCCTTTTCCAAAATGAACTGAAACCTCAGACCCTCATAGTCAAGTACTTGCCAATTTAAAAACTTTGCGGTTGGTTAAGTGAGTACACTTGACATGGTTTTCTCATCAAAAGTATCAAGAGTAATTAATAATTATTAATACAAATTAAGGACTGAAACGAATAAAATTTGGAAACTTCAAAGTAAAAAATAAAATATTTTCATAATTCATGTAAATTTTTTTTATTTGCTTTAAAACTCTGCTTTTATTAAATTCATTCACAATTACAAAAAATAAAAAAAATTATTTGGGTTCCCATTCTTTCCTCAACTTCTTTTGAATGTCCTTCATAAGGTTGGTGACAGTGGGTGTGGCCGTGGTGTAGTGGTATTCAGTATTTTCAGTATTTTTATTACAGTACAACAACGACATTTATAATAGACCATTCAGATCTTTAAGCTATAAATGTGATACAATTAATAAGTGATTTAAGATTAAACTAAAATTATAATTCTTTCTCAATAAGGTAAACTTAAAAATATTAACATCTGATTGAAATAAATTTGAGTACAAAGAGAGAGAAAATAAATAAATTTATAAGCTTTCTTGAACAAATTAAATAAAATATTTGTATGATGTGAAATTATGTTCAGTATTCCTGCTAGTTGTCTGCTATATGTCGAAAGAGAGTTTCACTAAAGCTATTTGTATTATAGAGTCGTCTTATATTAAGGGGGAGTGAATTCCAAAGGCGAATGGCGTGAACGAAAAACTGTCGTTCGGTAACTTGATAAGCAACACGAGGTACAATTAAACTTAAAGATCTACTTGAATGCGAAAACCTTAGTTTATCATATAAGTATTGGGGCTGTTGGTTGATTATGATCCTGTGTAGATATTTGATTGTGCAGTAGTCAAAATATCGGTCAAGTGTGCAACCAAGAGTATTTTTGGTATAAGCCGACACATGAGCAAAACGATTTAGGCCGTATACGTATCGCACAACATTGTTAAAAGCAATGTTGAGCTTACGTCTGGCAAAGGCGCCGGTGCAACAAAAAACTTCGCAGCCATATGTTATCAGAGGAATGAGCACGGCCTTGACCAACATAAGCTTCGTATTTATTGGTGTGAAACTTTGAGTTTGGGAGAGATTTCTAAGACATCCGTATATTTTTCCCACAACTGAGCAAACGTGGTCGTCCCAGGTTAATTTTATATTGAACCAAATACCAAGATTTTTGGCTTTGTTTACAAATTCGATAGGTTCATTACCAAGGTATACTGAAGGAACGTTGATAAAAGATAAGGGGTTTCTATTTATGAGAAGACAATTTGTTTTTCTTGGGTTAAGCTGCAGAAGGTTTTCATCTGCCCAGCAATGGATACGTTTTAGGTCATCATTAAATTTCAAAGCAGCATGATCAATAAGATCATTCTCAAAGCTTAAATAGAGCTGGATATCGTCAGCAAACATGTGAAAATTAGAACTTTTAATGCTTTTAGGAAGGTCGTTTATAAAAATTGCGAAAAGTAGGGACCCAAAATGGATCCTTGTGGAACACCAACTGAAATTGCAATGTAACCTGCCACAGCATTGCTTACATGAACTGCTTGTTTTCTTTCAACCAGATAGGACCGTATGAGATTAGCGGCTGATGTAGAGAAATTATAGAAGTTCATCAATTTTGATACAAGTAGTTCATGATCAACGGTGTCAAAGGCCTTAGAAAAATCAAGGAGAGCGATAAGGGTGATTTGTTTTTTGTCTATTGCAACTCTTATGTCGTCGGATACTTTTAGAAGCGCTGATGTGCAGCTGTGGTGTTTCCGAAATCCAGACTGGTAGGCGCAAAGAACTTGTTCTTGTTGAAGGAAACTTGATATTTCATGGTGTATTACTTTTTCAAATACTTTTGACAAATATGGAATATAGCGATAGGTCTATATTCAGTTGACGAGTTGCCTACTGCTTTCCTTTTTGGGATTGGTATAATCTTATCTTTCTTCCAAGCACACGGAAAAGTGGATCTTGTTATTATATTATTGAAAATATATGTTAAAGCTGGAAGTATATAGGGTAATATTAATTTAATAAAAGTTGGGTGGATGTTATCGACACCAACAGCGTTAGATTTAATTTTTAGCACAGCTCTAGCAATGTCGATTTGTTCTACTCGGCCAAATTCGAATAAGCCAGCGTGTGGCGTTTGAATATTGTTTCCATTTGGGCGCAATTTCGATTGAACTTTAGCGAATTCTTTGTTTAGTTCGTTAGAATCGACCTGGTCTACCATGGACTTCAAGTTACTACCTACACCTAATTCACGTAAATTTGTCCAAAGTGTTTTGGTTGGAAGTTTATGATCGAAGTGCTTAGTATAATAGCGACGTTTGGCTTCTTTAATCTTCGAGTTAACTATGTTACGTAACAACCGATAGCTGTCATAGTATTCGGGAATTCGAAATCGTTTCCATTTTTTGAATTCAGCATCACGCTTGTTTCTTAGCTCAACAATTTCAGAGGTAAACCACTTGATGTTATTATATTTAACAGCTTTCCTTTTTAGAGGAACATGTTTATCGAAGAGCTGTAAAACTACGTGATGGAGAAATTCAACTTGGGCATCGACCAATGTTTCAAAAAATACGTTATGCCAATCAAGGCAAATAAGGTCTTGTTCAAGTTGCTCCACATTTAGATTTTTAAAGTCCCTGAATGTATAAATCGATTGTTTGTTACTGGTGACTAAATTAAAAGTGGCAAAGATGAGGTCATGTTTAGAAAAGCAGGTGCGGAAACCTGGATAAAGAACACTTCTTGACAGTCACTAGTAATAAAGATGTCCAAGAGTGTGCTGTTGGAACCAGTAAAGTGCGTGGTAATAGTCGAATTTACAACATCAAGACCAAGCATTTTAATGGAATCAATAAAAAGTGACGATCTCATATATTCAAGTATATTACAATTAAAATCACCACACACAATAGTTCGCAAGTATAACGACGAATAATTTTCTAATAAGTCAAAGAGGGGTGACAGGTCAATATTATTGTAGGGTCTATAAACGACACCAAACAGGCATTTCCTTTTTTCAATTTCTATAAAGTAATACTGAAAATCACTATCGGGCGGTGACTCAAACAGAGGATTTACAGTTAAACTATCACGAACATAAATAGCAACGCCACCACCGATTCTAATTTTTCTGTCAGCGCGAAAGATCTTATAACCGCACATGGAGTATGGCTCGTCACTTACCCTCGGATCAAACCACGTCTCAGATACACACACAACATCAACGCAGGAACCAACAAACAGATATCTAAATTCGTCAATTTTCCCCGATAAACTTTGTGCATTAATGTGGCATACCCTAAGGCCTTCTTGCTGTTTACAAAAGATTTTAAGAAGAACGCGCAGGTTATCATTTGAGCCATTGCCTACGGATAGATTTCCGCCGATATCATCCATTAATGGTACCAACGGAAAATTGCCCTCTCAATAAGAGACTCAAACACAAACAGAATAGTGAAATGTGAATAGTGACATATAGAAAGGAATACTGAGATAGTAGCTTACAAGTGAAGTTGATATTAATCATATTATTCGATTCGATGGTACTAGCAATCGCTTCTCACTCGGAGGGTCCAGGTTCGAATCCTGCCCATGGCAAGTCAGTTTTTCCTTTGTGTAATTGGAACTCAGACAGAAAAATTCTGCGTGCGAAGGCATAACACTGACGCGTAGATTTGGCTGTTGTAGAGTTTCAAGCACAAAAAACAAGTGTGAATTGTAACCTTCGAATCACTCTGAGTAAAGAAAAAACTCTCCGTCCTATTCGGACTCCCACCACCCCTGGGGATCGAATATCGAAACCAAACAGACCTGAGTTTCAAACCACTACAAAACAATTTTTCTTTCTCCTCCTTCTACCTTTCCGCCCGCGCCCTGGCAACAGTAAAAGGGTATCTAACCTCTTATGCGCTCGTAAATTATATAAAAAAAAAGTTACATCCGTGATCTTTTTGGACGCTCTTTTCAATTTAGCACTAAAATCTTTTACATCTTTTGCACACTGCTCATTTTTCCTCAATTTAGCTTTGACCAAAGCCCAATACCTCTCAATGGGACGGCACTGTGCAACATTGGGTGGATTCATATCTTTTGGGACAAAGTCGACATTTTTAGCATAGTGAGCTGAAGCTAAATCTGGCCAAAATAATGTTGAACCCTCGTGTTCGTTAATGTACAGTTCTCCGTTAATTGTTCCCGTTGTAATAAACGATGAGCTTCTGTGTCCACATTGGCAAATGGACTGCCAAATGAGATATTTTGACCCGAATTATTCCATCCCAAATTATGTTGTTGATTGCGGAAGAATCTCAGCTTCAAACGAGTTGTAAAACTATGCACCTGGAAGTTTACTACTCTTACGTTGGCTCCGACGTAAGTTTCGTCATCCAAAACCAAGCACGCTTTCTTGTTGCCGATCAACTCGTACAGCTTTCGGGCTCGTGTTTTTATGACTTTTTTTTGCTTTTCAATAACTTTTGGTATTTTTTTTGTTTTTTTCGTGTTTTTAGATCGTTACGTTTTTTAGATATTTGTACCATTGTTTGGTTATTATTACATTTCCGAGCAACATCTCTGGATGACATAGTCCGGTTTTTTTTAGGATGGTACCCACTATTTTCCTGTCCAAATTTGTATCATGTGCTCCACTTTTAGCTCCACTTTTCGCTTAACTGTCAACGTCTCCAAATATCGTTTAATAACAGAAACTACTGTACTGCGTGCTGTGTTTAGATTTTTTGCGATGAAATGGTTTGGACGCGAAGTATTTTCGAGCCATTTGTCGATGATCTTTTTACGGCGTTCCTCTTGACTCATATTTTATAAATATTTCAAAATCAATAACAAACTGAAACTAGAGAATATACAGGCTAATTCGGGTACAAAATGGGATTGCAATATTTACGCATTGGAAGTATAGCCCGTATTAAATTTTACAGATTTTATTCGTTTCAGTCCTTAAGTAAAAGTACTTAACTAGGTATTTTGTGAAAAAAATACATTAAAAGTAAAAAAAAAATAAAAATTCAGTGTGATGGTTGAACCCGGTGACTTTCTACCAATCTAGCTAAATCAGGTTCAATATTGGTGAGTTTCAGCCTTAAAAGTCCGCGTTCGTTGATTTTCAAATGGATTCTTTGTTTTGTCAAAATGTTTGTAACCATTCGACTGCAATGTTCCGCAATGCAAGATACCGTGTTTCAATGATGCGTTGCAACCAGAACTTCTGATAGCCTTGGTTGAAATTCTGCTTAAGCTCCTCGTCTGTGCTGATGGTAATCAACTCCTCTTGGATTATCACATTGGCTTCTTCCATGGCTGTGATATTGTACGGATTTATTATCCATTGAGGAATTTGTAAATTTAAGAGATCCTCAAACCGTTTACTAAAATCCTTTGGTAATGCGTCCAAATGAATGACATATGATAAAGTACCATCGTCTTGAAGAATTTCTGGTAATTTTGACAAATACGGAAACTGTGAATATTCTATTCTGCTTAAATTTTGTTTATAAAGGATGAGTTTATCCACAAAGGCCGATATTATCAATTTTTGTTCTTTTTCATGTAAAAACTCCAACACAGATTCAAAAATACCTAAAAATCTTGCTGAGCAAGAGCCTCTTGATAGCCAGCGAACTTCAGTGTGCAGAAGTAACCGAGTAAAGACTTCGTCGTTTTCCTCACATAGCTGAACAAATAACCGATAGTTCAAAGAACTGCTTCGAATATTGTTGACAGCATTTATAACATATTGTAAAGACTGATGCAATCTAGGACTCAGATTTTTTTGCTATTAAATGCTCTCTATGAATCACGCAATGAATGACCAGTATCTCAGGCAGTTGTCGCTTTAAGCAGGCTATAAAACCACGATGACGACCAACCATAGATGGTGCACCATCAGTCGCAACAGAAACAATGTTCTTCCAAAGCTATTCTATTGTCGATAAAAAAAAAACTTTGCACGGTCTGAAAAATCGATTCTCCTCTGGTATCAGTTTCTAAATAAGAAGCCAAAAGCACATATCATCATCATTTTTAATACATCGAAAATATCCTAACAACAGAGCTTCGTTACCGGGTAGTGTACACTCGTCTAATTGGAGAGAAAATCTGTTGGTCTGTAAGAAATTGCATAAAATATTTTCCACGTCACGGTCGCGACCCATCTCGTTTATTCTTCTCTGAACGATGTTATTGCTCAAAGGAATTCTTTTAATAATATCGTGTGCGGGCTTGTGCATTACATTGTTGGGGACCTCCACAATGGCTGGTAAAATAAGCTGCTCTCCAATTGTGTAGGGTTTCCCCGACTTCGCCATTAGTAAAGATATATTAGAGGACGCTATATGATGACGCAAACATCGATCTTATGGATGGCCTTCTCTCTAGTTTTTCCTTAAGTGCTTGAAAGAAGGACAATGGCTTACTTTTTTTGTCAGCATGTACACTCGATAAGTGGTCCTCCATTTTTGAAGGCTTCATGGCATCGTTACTGAAAATTTGTTCACATAATATGAGACACATCGGCAAGTGTTGATTTGATAGAGATGAAAGAAATCCAAACTTCAAGTAGTCCAAATTTTTATTTTCGTGTCTGCCATCATAAAACTGAACATTTATAATTTTAGGTAACAACTTTCTAAAGTAATTTCAAAAAATACTTAGAAAATTATTAAAACGTTTTTTTTGGTACTTACCCTGTTACTTTTTCATAAACTGCAGAAATGTAAGGTTACGCCATTAACTCTCGTAGGCAACTAGGTAATCACTTTGTAATCTCTTGAAAAAAATTAGTAGATGAGTGAATTATAATTGATATTCAAGTTAAAACGAATTTCCAAACGCAAATGAACTTTCAACCTAAGTGCAAGCTTGTTACATACGAGTATATAGTAAAATATCAGGAGCATGTTTGGACTTGAACTTGATTATGATTTCGATCTTGTTAAATCGCGTATATGCGTCAAATACAGAGCAAGGCAAAATTGTACTTCAAGTGGCTCTTCCGCGGCTTTTCCAGATTTGCGTCTTTTTGATGTTTTCTGAGCTTGGCTGGTTGAAGGCTCAACTGTAGTGGAACAAGTGACTCATTGACGATTATGTCTTCATTCGGATAAAACAATTTTCTAAGATGTTCACAAAAGGCTGAATTTTGTCTTGTTGTTTTCAAAATGGAGCGTTGTTAGAAAAATTTGGAACCAATTTCGTGGCATAACAGATCGAGAAATATCAGCTTTGAATATTTCGTGGGTTGACCAATATTTTTGAAAATTGCCAACTTTTACAAAACCCATCCACATGATTAATCCGAAAAATTGTTTCATTTAGTCAGGATCGGTTTTGGTTCAGTTTTTCATTCTTGAGTATTTCTGTTCCGTACTTGCAATGTGCTGTATTACTCCGTCGTATATCAACTGAAAAACACTTCCAGAGGGGTAAAATTTGTTGAAAGCGCCGAATTTACCGGTAAAGGGAAAAGATTTGTACGTTCGTCACAAATCTCCAAAATGTTCAATATCTTAATTGCCAAGATCGTTGAGGTCATCGTTTTCTTCTTCAGCAGCTGGGCTACGAAGAAATCATTCATAATTTCCCCACCATCATCTTCTTCGAATATTCTGAGTTGAAATCGTACTCGGTATCTGGTTCTGCAACAATATTCCCTATATCATTATTAGACACTCTTCGTCGGTTGGTTATTTTTTTCTATTGCAAATATGTTCTTTTACTTAAACAACTAAAAAACAACCGATAATTTTTTTTCAAGTTAAATACTTTTTTTTTAAATTGCCTTGGCATGCAATATCATTCAGTTTAGTTTTAGTTTTAAATGCATTTTATTTTCTTAACACTAACTCTTACATTCTAACAAAAAATGCTTAAATGCTAGCTTACAATTACTTAACAATCTTATACTAACTTACTGGCCCCACACAGGCACTCTAAGCTACTCTGAATACTTATATCTATGTCTTTCGACTGCAGTTACATTTTATTTATAAATACTTATTTTCTATACTTAAAGCTAAGAAAAAATTTGTTTACAAAAACTTAGCATATGGACATTTATTTTTTATAAAAACTTAGTATCTAACTTAAAATAAATCTTAGCCTACCTAACCTAAATGCACAATACACACATAAACACACATAGACATTATACACAATCATATACATACATCAGTATACACCTTTGTATACACTGATATATGTATATGTTTCTTAAATGCTAACCTAAACCTATGTAAGCTGGCCATCGCTATTTACTGAGCAAATAGATTGGTCAGCTCTGCCTCGTTAGTGAGGCTGGTCCGTAATTGACGGAAACGACGACAAAACATCTTCTCCGTCATTCAACCACCAGAAATGCTGGTGCTGCCGAACGACATCCCCCTTATCGCGATTCCCCACCGCCCTACTGAACCTGAGGCGATCCACACTGCCGTGTGCGACGTCTCTGCTGTAGTTGAGTCGCCTGTCCCCAGCTGTCCGAGCGACATGGAAGATTAACGGCACCGCTGATCTATCCTGGATCAACCCTATCTGATCTAGGTAGAGGAATGCTTCTGGTGGAACGAAGCCGTCAGAGCGCACACTCTCGTGGTAAAGGTAATTGGGGTAGTAAGCCCCAGATATCAGGTTATTCGTCGAGGTCATTGCTCTTGCAATGTGCCTTCGAGTCAGCTTAATTACGAAGTTGTCCACTCGTATTAGGTTCGCCCTGTTGTAAAGAACCTCATTAGGATAAAATTTCTTGTACTCCGAGTCTGGTGTTCTGTACAAGCGAAGACAAGCCCTAAGGTAAGCCCTCTCAAACACCCGAATCTGTTCCATTAAGCTTGCTCGTACATTGAACCACACGGGACAACCAAATACCAGCATGGGCCTAATAAGGGCCATGTAGCAGATTACCTTTACCCTCGCATCGAGTTGGCTGCTATAAAACAGTCTCTTTGTAAGGGCAAAAGCGCCTTTAGCTCTGGCCAGAGCAGCATCTGCATTTTTGCCAAAATACAGAAACTGATCTAGCCAGATTCCAAGGTATCTGACTACATTTCGACAGGCAAGAGGCTGTCCGTGCTGTCCAATGATTGAGAACTTTCGCCAATTTTTTCTGGTATCCCTAGAGGCTCCAGACAACGGCGTCCTAAAGAGAATGGTTTCCGACTTCTGAAAGTTGATTTTCAACTTCCAGTCATCGCAAAATCGTCTTATCTTATCGAAGTCATGCTGTAAGAGAGTATTAATAACCTCGATTTTTGGACCTGTTCTGTACGCTACCAAATCGTCTGCGTACGCAATAGTATGGGGAAGTGAACCTATCAAGTCGCTTGTATAAATGTTAAATAGAATCGGCGAATTGACCGCGCCTTGCTGAAGACCATTTTTAATTTGAAATATTCCAACAGAAGTCACATCGCCATTCTTCACTATGAACTGTCTGTTAGTTAGCATATTATAAAGAATGTACAAGAGTGGTTTACTGATCCCCAGCCTAGTCAGCTTATAGAAAAGACCCTCTAACCATACGGTGTCGAAGGCCTTCTCCAAGTCAACAAGGCAGGCACCAGTGCACTGTTTCTTGCCTTTGTTCCATTGGATATCAGAAACCAGTTTAGACGCGGCATGTGAGATATCATGTCCCGCCTTAAAACCGAATTGATTATCCGGAACTATATGTTTGTCCTCAACCCACCTAGACAGAGCTCTATTGATTACCTTTTCAAAAACCTTACTGATATTCGGAAGGAGACTTACCGACCGGAGATTCGCCGGATTGGATATATCCTTTCCCTTTTTGGGGATAGGTTGAACCACCGCCGTTTTCCAATGCGCTGGATAATGTGCATTATTCATTGTATTATTAAACAGGGTGGTGTAAATGTCCACCGCTTCTAGAGGAAGATGTCGAAGCACGATGTTCGGAATACCATCGGTCCCCACTGATTTCTTAGCTCTGATTGTGTCGAAGATCTCATGGAGTTCTTCCTTCGAAATGAACGGGGGTAGGCCACCCTCTCTGGCAATGACGTTATTTGCCATATTATCGTCGCTAAACCAGGTGAAACCAGAGCCCTCGGATCGCCAGTTCCCTATTTCATTTCGAATGCAGAAGTCGTGCACCAAGACGCGACTGTCCAGGTCATAATTAGGGCCAATGATATCAATGGCCTTGTATACTTCCTGGAAAGTCGCCCCTATGGTCTCAACCTTCTCCTGCGGATCCTCGATCACAAAGAAGGCGTCATCATCAGCGGCCTCATTTGGATCAATACCTGCTATTGTCAGTAACCGTTCGTTGTCTGTTGTCCGGGCTATTTTAAGACACTGAAGGTCGTTCTGATTTTTTCTTCGAAAGTTTATTTATTTGCGGGAACATATTCGGGTTGTTGGTGTTTACAGCCCGAACCTTGTTGTTCCAATACAAACTTACAGAAATTCTGTAATTCTCTTTTATTAGCGTTTGAATATTTTTAATCGACGACTTCAGTGTCCTAATCTCCGGGTCTTGTCTGTCAGTTAACTGTCTGTACAAGTTTTTGAGTCTTGACAGAAGTCTGCTTTTCTGTCGGTGCAGTGCGTCAATAGTAGAATTGCGGAACAGGTCTTCGTTAGTCGTACGTCGATACCGCGGTATTGTAGTGTCCATAGTTTGTTTAATTGTCTCGTCCATTTTTATTAGGTAATTGTCGATCTCCTCGTTTGACAAATTCCTATTGGACGGTGGGTGGAGCGTGTTCGAGGAGAGTGCTCTTGTCAAGGTTGCGGAGAAGCGTGTCCATCGAGTCTTACTGTAGTTGTAAGAATATCTTTGGACAAACTCCTCCAATTCCGCAATTTCGTTAGGAACTGTAATTTCGGTGCTAAAACCGCAATGGTCGCTGTCATACACGAATGTGCGCAGACAGTTTAGCGTTTGTAAATTCGTACCTGTCAGTCGTATGCGTTCATCGTACAGCAGTAGATCCAAATATGACCCGCCTCTGGGAAACGACCTGTTATCCGTCGCTTTAAGACCGAGTCTGTACATGACATCGTGCTGACCCCACCAATCGAGTAATAGGTCCCCTCTAGTATTTGGCAAATTATTTCCCCAATCTCTGTGTCTAGCGTTGAAATCCCCGCCGATTATAAAATAATTCTCCCCCGATTCCAGCCTCAGAAGTCGAAAAAGCGTGTCGAGCTCTGTGATGAATAGAGTGGATTGTGAAGTATCAGGTGCATAAACAGAGGCCAAGTACAGCCGCTTTCCACTGCGGAGCGGGATGTACACGACGACTGCCTCCAACACCCGGAACCTGCGCAACACGCTCTTGTACACTCTGTGAAATTTTATACCTTCTATAATGAAGATCGCGACACCGCCTCCACGTTTGGATCTGGGCCGGTTTCTTCTTCTAACGATATAATTATTGTACTCCAGTTTGTGCTTATCGGTTAGCTTGGTTTCGCTAGCGAAAAGCACATCAGGAGTTTGGTCTTGTAGCAATTTAAACATCGCGGCTCTTCGTTCAATCCTAATCAGTGAATTAACATCCACCGCAAGGACCTTCAAAGTTTGCTCCACCATGTGCGTACCCATTACGACATGTGTTGCGTTAGGCCCGGCAGCAGCGCGTAGATCTGGTCCACCCGCTTGGCCTGTTCTTGAACCTGTTTTTGCAGCTGAGCCATCTGCCCTTGGATTGCGAGCAAGATGGCCAGCATGTTAGGTGCAGCTTCCGTTGTTCTCGGCGTTGGCGCCGGAGAAGCAACAGTCGCTTGCTGTACCGTAGCCCCCCTATCAGACGCCATTTGGGCGTAGGAAATTTGGGACGTGACGGCTGGTGTTTGAAACCTGATAGGTGAACGTTTGACCTCCACCTTCTGCTGCCGAGCCAGTTTTGCTTTCTTAATGTCGGTGAACTTAGGACAACCCCGATAGTTTGCGGTGTGTCCCACGTTTCCACACACGAGAGCTGCGACCTATCGGATGCTCCGTCAACACCCAGAGGACATTCCTCGGAACTGTGGTTCTTAGCGCACTTCACGCATCGAGGCTGCATTTGGCAATTCGACGCGGCGTGCCCGAACCTCTGGCAGCGAACGCATTGTATAACGCCTTCGCTCCTTTTTAGTTTTTCCCAGTGAACCACCTGGTAGTCTAGGACATTGATACTCCTTAGACTATCCAGACGGCTTTCGGGACTGAGTTGCACCAGGAAGAACGGCAGACTCCGTTTCTCCCGCCTAGCTCTAGCTGTGGTAAACGGCTTTACCCCTACAAACTTGAGTCCTTCGCACTCCTTCTCTTTGAGCAGTGCCAGGATCTCCTCAGGATCAGAAGACGGTTCCAACCCCTTCAGCAGCATCGATTGCCGCTTTTCACACTTCGGTGTGAATGAGTAGTGCTCCGTCGTCGTTTCCTTTAGGAGCTCTTTCACTTTCGCGTAGCCCTCCACTGTATTACAGTGGATGGCATGGCGATCGTTCCTCAATCGCTTAATATTAAAATTATTACCAATGACCAACTTACACAGGTCCTTGGTTTCATTTACCTCTAATTTATAGGTGTTGATAGGAGGCACCTTCTCCTTCTTTTTCTGTTGCTGCTGCTGCTGCTGCTGTTTTTTCAGCTGCTGTGGTTTCAGCTTTTGTTGTTTTTGCAGCTGTTGATGTTTCTGCTGCTGCTGTATTGTTTGCTGCAGTTGTTGCTTCTGCTGCTGCTGGTTTTGTTGTTGCTGCTGTTGTTGTTGTAGCTCTTGCTGTTGGGAGCTCTCTGCTTCTTGTTGCTCCCTCTGCCTGCGTGCAGTTTGCCGTTGCTTCATAACAAGCATTTTTTGTTCCAGCTCTTGGATGCTGGTTTTTATATTATTGATTGCTTCATCTTCGTCTTCCGACTCAGATGAAGCTAGAGAGGCAAAGTTGTTATTGCCCCCCTCATACTGGACCACAACTTTATCGCCATCCAACTCATTAATTTTTTTTTTCTTAAATTAGGAGGGGTTCTCAACCCACTCCTTCTTTTTACGGCTTTCGCCATGTCACCAGCAACCGTAATGTTGCCTTTTATAAGTCCCGTTATGGGAAGAGCGGAACGCTCTCCACCATCCATCACGTGATATCTTTCTTGTCACCTTTTGTTTTTGTTTTTAATTCACACAATTTGCGAAATGAAAAAAAAAAACAAATAAAAAAAAAAAAAAAAAGAGTTCACTTAGCCCGGGATTCGAACCCGTGTCCACGACCACGAGACGATGGCAGACGCCGCTAACTACCGAGCTAACGAGTAAGTTAATGAAAATTGAACTACTTTTGTATAGCAACTGTATCACAATTTTTATTTTATTTTAGAAAAAGCCGAAACACGTCTTTTCTCTACCGAGATCTGCGAACGACTGAGCAATATCATTCACTTTTGAACGTCCTGCCATGAACGCGCTCACTGTTCAGAATTCTAGGGAAGTATTAGTCAAATAATTCTGATTTGTCGAGAGCCCAAGATTTGATTGCAAAACCAGGGGACATTACATTTCGTGAGGCAACAAATTTCTCCCCAAAAATTTCAGGCAGATGAAGATACGTCAAAGCGTCATTTGACGCTATTCCAGTATTACTTAATGGAATTCAAGTCATTGGACCTAACATTAAAGATGATCTGTTTTTAATTCTTCTTCATTTTCGTTTACACAGGTTTGAATTAACCGCTGACATAATAAAGATGTATTGCCAAGTACTGATACATGCCTCGTATTGTCAATATCAGTACGATCTCGTACATTTTATGGAGAAAATGTGAGAGGACCTCAATCATATGACTTTCCTATGACTTTAACACTGAGGCTTACGGCTCCACTTCGACCCTTTTTCTTGTTATTCGTTGCCTTGCACATCTTGGAGATAAATTTAAAGACGAATACAAACTAGGATTACGCTCCGATTTTTACGTAAACAAAGAGGCAACACGAAGTTTCCGTGATATTGAAATGGGCTAGTTTCGGACCTTCGAAATGGCATGGAAGCCATCAATCAATTCTTTTATTTCAAATAAATTAGAAACTGAAATTGAATAAAACGAATTCGACGAGTTACGTTACGTCAACGGCGTCATAATTTTGCAAGCACTATGGATGGGAAAAACCGATTAGGTAAAAGCAATTCCCCAAAATAGCGATACTGAATGTCGACAGTTTAAGGTAGACCTAGAATCCCTCAAAAAAGCCATTCGTTTTAGCCCCAAATAGAAAACAATTGCGAGCACACGGCTTTTCCGACGCTTTCTTCAGGGGTTTTTTAGTGCTACAATACTTACTCATCGTAGACACAAATTTTCAGTAAATCTGCTTCTGGGAAAATCTAGAGTCGCCCCTTCGAAAGCTAAACAGCTTCCCCGTCTCGAGTTGTTTTTGTTTAATATTGTAACTCACATCCGTAAGTTTACTTTTGTACTTATTCTTCAGTTCTCTTAAATTGGATCTCAAGGCATACATCTAGTTTTAGTACTTTCGTAACAAAGGAGGTACTGAAATTCAATAGAATACGGTGGATGTTGTTGTGAAACATGTGCCGCTGGTTGTTAACCCTGATGACATAGTTCCATCCTGTACAGTGGAGGAACTTTTGGAATCAGTCTGGTTTTCTGGATCAATGTTTTTGACAAATCCAAATATTTTATTATCGGCACAACTGCTTTCATTACAAAAGCCAACAATTGTCCTGATAGCAGTAAGCAGAATCAAAACCCTTTGTCGGGAACTATTGACGCCCATGTATGGTATGTAAAGCTCGTTCGTATGTTGAGGTGTCTTTTGTGGTTTGAAACTCGACTTAAGAAACAGATAACATACGCTTCGTCGAGTTTAGGATCAGATGAATTTTAATTAGCATTATAAAGGATAAATTCAAATATAAATTTTATTCTAAACAAAATGAGATTGATACTGGAACTGGTTATCTCATCCTTAGAGTTGGAGGACGTTTATCATTGTTATCATTGTTTTATCATTGTATTGCTCGACGCCAACATATTATAAACTACCACGTGGGACCTAAGGCTCTCGTTTCGTTAATACGCAACTAATTTTGGCTAGTCAATGCCAGAGATCTTTCAAGAACAGACATACGTAGATGCATTCACTAGAGTCAGTGTACGAGCTCATTTTTGGGCTATTGTGTAGATTCTTGTGGTCCACCTACATATATCATCGAATTCGTGACAAGGTTCCGTACAAATCGATTGTCTGTCTCTCTTCGAAAGCAGTAGACGAGAAACCAGTTTTGACCTATCTTCAAATGCGTTTATCGCGGCCTTGACGTCCATACGATAGCGCAATTAGCTTTATGGGACACAGTCAGAACTCTCAGCACTGAGCAGCATGTTCTTTTACTAAGGACGTCTGAAAAGTTTCCGATCTAACAAAGAAACAAATAATATTTTCTACACAATACACTTCTCCCACCGATAGTCCCTCCTTTTCAACCCGTCCAAGTAGTACTTGACGTGTTTCTTTGCAAAAAAATGTGTTAACGAAGGTGGTAGCCTTCTCACTCGATGAAAATCTCTATCCTCTGAGCGCTACTTTTAGTTTAGGGAACAAGAAAAAAATCACTTGGGGCTAGATTTTGTGATTAAGGAGGGTGCTCAAGCAGTCCAAACCATAATTGAAGTGTGAGACGACGCACTATCCTGGTACAGCAAATATGGCCGTTTTGAATTTAATGGTGTATCTATGTTTCATCTACAAGACTTGATTGGCGCCAAAACTTTGATTTATTGCGCCTAAACTACGCCTACAGAGCATTGGAAATGTTTAGTAGAACACTTTTTAGTCCGGATTGAGCAAACACGTAATGTGTAACAAACACGTTCTTTCGATATGTTTATAGCCTCCGATATCTCTCTAACCTTCATACGACTGTCGTCTGTAACCATTTGGTGAATTTGAGCGATGTTATTGCTATTGGTTGCAGTTTTTCGGCGTCCTAAACCTCCATCGTCACCCAAGCTGGTACGGCCACGATTATAATCAAGTCCACAATATTTCACGGTGGTAAATGATGATGTATTGTAGTGTCCCCGTACATAGTGTCCAACTCATCTTTGATTTGTGTAGGAGTATTGCCTTTGAAAAACAAATATTTAAAGAGAGCTCGGTGCTGGATTTTTTCCATTTCCACAAAAACACTCAGATCGACTGAATCAAACGATTGTCGAACAACAACTGCGCATCCAAAATGGCTGAAATTCCGGTGAGTACCTTTCAAAATATGCGCAAACTCATTTCCCAACTTTTGTTGACGAGTGCTGCTACTCGTATCTTCAAGTTGAGATCAAAAACTTCTCATCAACACGCTTAATATTGAAGCTACTGGTGAATTTTGTAGCTTAAACCGTATTTACTTTCATGTTATCCCTGGAATCTGGGACGAAGTAACAAAGTTCGCAAAGGGCCACCTATATCGTTCCCTAAATATCACAAAATGTGTTACTGATCTTACTGGAGCCCTCTATGAGATTGAAACTTTTTGTACATCTCTAACCAGTCATCTTAATGACTTCAAAGAGCTTACACAAGCTCACTTTCTATTTTGCTCTTCGGTTAAAGCAATCACAGAAACTTCGGAAAACGTTGGTCCCAGTAGTAAGCTACAGAAGTACAACAGCCATCGAATTGACCAACCTTACAACCAAATTTACTTGTTAGTGATCTTGGGATGGTGCTTGACGATACTTTAGCCCCTCAGAAAGGACTGATGGCATGGGTCTTCAGAGTTATCCGCTGTAGAGCCGAAGGATTACGAGTTGCCGAGGTTCGCTCATCTAAAGACCCATTCCGTTATTGAAACGGGAATGGCAATTTAGTACTGGCTTAGCCGCTCCATGAATAAGAGTTGTTTCTAGTTTGTGATGGTGAGGCGCAGTCGAAAAGTCCCATCACCTAAAAAATGATTTAGGGCTGTCACTGTAAATACCGCTCAATCCAATCTACCTTAGGTAGAGTTATTCAAAATGAGGAGATTTTGTAAAAGAATGTGCATAATGGAAACAAAATTCGCATCTTCAGTAACGATGGCTCACATCTTAAAAGAACGAGAATATCCTCATTACAATAGGCTCGTCTTGGTTTGGAAAAATATATTTTCCAATCACACTACAATCTAGTCATCAACAAAATATGTTGATGACTAGAGTTCTGTTTCTTTACTTTGAGGGTTCTCAAGAGGACTTGGCGTTCATCCGTCTGATTGACACATAGAAGTGCAAATGTTACAAACTTTCTTAAGGCTTGAAAAAAATGAGACATAGTTCGAATTTAAACTACTGAAAAAGCAAGAAGCAGTCATTGACTTTGTATGCCGATTTATTTCCGGCAGCAATTACCTTTCAAAACATACGCAGCAAACGAAGAGGCCTAGAAGGTGGCAAGTTTCTGGAACTTCTGAGACAGAAGCCTCAACAAAGTCTCAACTTCTAGTTTTGGAACCTTACGGAACATAAATGCCAGTTTGTGATGCATCTGTGAATGATAAATAATTTGGTTCCGAATTTATGGGCTTCCTTCCTTCAAACCAGACCATTTTCTTTGCAATGCTATCCAATTAACAGGAATTGCTTTATTCGTTTTTATGCAACATCTATCGAGAAATTCTGTTAGCTTGAAAAAGCAAATAAAATCTCAAAACTTGAAAATCTTAAAATTGTAAAATCATATTCCCAAGTCCCATGCTAGGCGACATCCATTGTCAATTTTCGTTTATCTGCTCGTAAGATCTCAACGTCGAAAAACTTTTTTTTTATTATCCTCTGACCTCCTTCGTGTCATTAGCCATTTCCTTGTGAAACTATAAAGCGAATAAGCATACAAATGTCCTCATAAAACAAAAATGTCAACACAGCCTTTTGCCACTTGGCGTGATATCCTTTATTTGAGCTCATCGGTTATTTAATCCACTAGCAGTTAAGCCACGAACCGGAAATAATTAATTATGAAAATTATTCGCTCTAATTCAAGTGACGAAAATAACGGCATTAGAAGGAGCTGTAGTTGGTTTCTATTTTTGAAATACAGTGAATCCATAAATAACCGAAGCGATAGTTATGGACAAGACGATGATTATGGCCAAATTGTAAAGTTATGTCGGACATGGTGGATGGTTGCATGGGTCAGGTCAATGGTGCTGGTGGAAAGACGACTTATGAATTGGAAATAAATTATTTAAAATCGAATTTTGCAGGAGAGTTCATAATTGTCAGTGAGCTGAATTTAATTGAAATATATGATTAGTGTAACGTCGATGGTGAGGTATAAATCAGTTCCCTTCCAACTTAGTTGTGTCATCTAATATGTTACTATCATGCCCTTCTTGCTGTTGGCATACACCTTGTGTATCTATAGGGTATGATGTAAACAGATTACATATTCGTAGCTTGCTTAGCAGTTCGAGGTGAACTTTGGTCACAGAGTATAAGCCTCTCTATTTGGACTATCCCTAATTGGTTGAAGTCCAGACTTTTGGTTTTGCGCGGCAGCTATGACGAGGTCTTTGCTATGGCGTCGTTCTTCCAGGTAGAATTGGAAGACCCTTTGGGCCATAGTGTTGGTATTCGTTTGATCTACATGTCCTGGCTATGCCCACTTTTCGTTGAGTTTGGTATTATCTCCTCTTTAGAGGCGAAATTCGTCAACGCAAATGATATTAAAACCACTCGAAAATCAATGTAATCCGGGGAACTGATTTCATAATGGAACGCAGCCACCAACAGTAACACTCATGTCAACATGTCAACTACTCGTAAGTACAATACAACCGACAGATTTTGATTTGATTTTGGGACCTACGCAAGCTAAAAGTGGAATCAATCAGCATATCTAAGTACGTAACTGTGGACGACTATTTCTACGGTTGCAAGACTGCTGACGTTCACCGGAGTTGTGAAGATATTTTCAACGGTGTCCCGGTAAGCAATAGAGATATCTGAACTTGGAGTGCCGTTTGGACAGTAATGCCTTTCACTGTACTGTGAAAGTAAGCCTGCTATAAAAAGACTACATGATTCCTTACGGATTTAATAGATATAGAATGAATCTCGTGATGTCGTCAAACCAGCGGACGATAGTGCGAAAATACAAAATTTTAAAATGGTTACAGCCTTATGCTCTCTGATGTTGTTAAACTAGTATTCGCTGTTATGTCTCCTCTACCAAAGTCCATCATCACAAAAAATGTAAAATAAATAAAGAAAACTCTTGAGGGATCCAAGGATATCTTTAGCCGTTTTCGCCAAAATACGTGCTTCTTTGCCACAGAGCAGGACTTGGATGATGAAGGTATTAAGTCGAGTCTCTTTAGTGTTTCTTTAGGGGCGTTATTACTTAATTGTCTCCTTATATCAAATAAACAGCACCTGGCAAGTGGCGGTTTTGGAGCCGAAGAAGACAAAGTTACTTACAACCAATATTGGTTGTCTATTGTGACGTTTGATGATGCTGTGTGCTCCTTCTTCTTCAGTGACAACTCGCTACGTTCTGCGAATAATGTCTATATCATCAGCTTGTGCAAATAGTCGCACAGACTTGTGGAAAATTGTGCCTTTGACCTTGGCTTACGAGTTCGAGAAATGCGTTATAGCGCATGCCATTGTCTAAACCATCAAATGTTTCGGAGAGATTGCTTTCGAACTTGACGGTGCAGCTAGCATTTTCCATCGTCTTCCCGTATAATCTATCGATTTGACATTTCTCTATATAGCTCGTCTTTTAAGATGTTGTCATATGCCGCCTTAAAATCGATACACAGGTGGCGTGTTACGACATGCATGTCTTTGTTTTATCTATGATTTTCCGTAGTGTGACTATTTGGTCAAACCGGCTCAAATTCGTTCTAGTATGGGCCAGTCAGATTGTTGAAGAATGGTTTGAGGTGTTTTCCCAATACTACAAGCAAGACCTTGTACGCGATGGTAAGAGTGCCGCTTTCTCTGAAATTCCATTCTCAATCAAATCTTGGAAATGGGATGGAGTAAGTACACCAGTTACCAAGTGATCTTCTCATGCCTTAAAAAGCGTCCGTTTCGGCTGCTGTAATACCTACGAAATTGCAATCTTTACTTCATTTTGATCAAGTGAAAGGAAATCTTGGCTTTCATCGTCAGGTTGAATAGTTCGTTATGCCTGGCAGTAGAGCATGGGTAGTGCCTACCCCCTATCAGTATGCAGAAATGGATTTTTTATATCCTCATCATCGAGAGTGGGTCTACTACATAATTTCCGTATTCACCTTAACAAGTTTATGGTTGAATTTTGTTCCTTTTGGTTCTGATTGCGCTCTTCCCGTGATTTTTTATTTTATTTTGTTTTTGAAAATCCAATATTCTTTCCTTCTCCTTGACATATAGAGGTTAGGAGACGATCTCGACCTTCCATGGAACACCACCTTATGGACGAGTTCTTTTGCTAAATCTGTTTGTCTGCTCTCTTCGTCATACCAGGTGTTTTGTTGGAGTAGTCGGGTGAGACCCAGCACATCAGAGTTGTATTTCCGACAGCTTTTTGGCATTGATGCCACTGATTTCAGTATTTAATGAAGGTTATATAGACGTTGACGAGAGGTTGAGATACGTATGTACAATAGGCAGAGGTTCTGGTGATTTGCTCCGCTCAAAGTTAAATCTTCTCACAGTATTTCCCCATTATTGAGGGGTTCGAGATATTCGTAGAAGTTCATTGGCTGCAATTAGGTAATGCTGCCATGTTCTTTTGTGAACTTCTGAAGGTCAAGAAACTAAGCTAAGCTAGCAGATATCATAGTCTATGTTACATCCTCCATACATTCTCATTTTTCCTGGCCTATCCTACCATACCTCCTGAATGGCGATTACTTTATAGAAGTCGCCAATAGTGACCTCGTCATTTTTGAGGCTTTTGTTTGTAGCCGTACAGATAGCTAACTCAATGCACAACCCCTAATGTAAAAATAAATAATTATGATAACACCATCCATCAGTACTAGTAAAAGGAGAGGGGCAGATCATTTTTGTTTATTAAGGACTCTATCGAAAATTTTCTAAAATATGAACTCAAAACTTTGTACTCGTAATAAAGCCATGTTATTTATCTACTACTGTGCATCTGACAAAGTGAGTTTACAAATATATTTAATTCGATTAGAAAGGAATTCGTTCACGGCAGCGATGGTGCAAAGCATCTGCTGCTATAAAACATGCATCTCACAAAAAAAGGAGAATGCTCCTTCAAGCAGCCATTGAGGTAATCGTAATGCACCTTGTATTATCTCTTCCATTTCTCGAGTCGAACTCTCTATTTTGATGACCATAAGCATAACAGGAAGAGTGCTTTGACCGAATCCAACATCTTTCTGTCTCAAAAGATCCAGCTATACCTGGGTCAAAGTCTAAATCAATGCAGCACTCTGAATGTATAGGTTTATTCAACAAGAGGTGTCATTTTAAATCAAAAGTAAAATGCAGCATTTTTACAAAAATTGATAATATTTCTATTTCACAATCTCTGGGGTTAGGAAGGAAATGCGGTCTCTGCCAAATGTCTACCTTGGCTCTGGCTACGAATAGTCATTTATCATTAGTAATTGATGAAGTTTTACATGACGTTTTCGCATAAGTATGTATGGCTGTATTTCGCGAATAGCAGTTCTGATACTACCTTTTAGTGCATGAATCATTGGTGAGGCATTGGCGTGGACTTTATTTTGATCGTAACCCCAAAGAAAAAAATCGAATGATGTTAAATCGCATGATCTTGGGGGCCAAGTGAAGCCTCCATTTTAGGAAATCACACGTCCGATAAATTTGTCACGCAATAGAGTCAATGTTTCATCAGCTGTGTGCCATGTGGCGCTATTTTGCTGAAAATAAACGTGGTCCAATTTCAGACAAAAAAGTCAGTCCATATCGTTCGGTAATGCAATTTATTAACTTAAACGGTCGCCAGCCCAAAAATCGCACCAAGCTGTCACTAGTTGTGGATGGAGATGGTGTTCGGCTATTTCTCTTGGGTTTTTGGAGCCTCAAATGCGACAATTTTGTTTGTTTATGTACCCAGCCATATGGAAATGAACGTCATCATTCAGAATAATTTTGTGTAAAAAATCTTTTCCATCACCAAATCAACGAAAGTACGGCGTTGTGCGTAGGCTTCAATTCTTGTATTAACTGGATCTTACAACCATGTAGCCAAGATCTTTATGCAAAATGCGGTGCAAAGTGGTTGCCGATACGCCCAATTCCTGTGATCGTCTCGAAATGGACACACTTGAATTTTTAGTCACATTCTCAGCTGCGGCGGCGATATTTTCAGCTGACCTAGCCGGACGAACACGAGTTGGAGTCTCCACATCACTTACTTAAACGAAACGTTTGAATTTGTAGAATAAATTCACTATAGCTGCGCGAGTAGGTGCTTGATGATGACTAAAAGCGGTGTGAACTTTGTGAAATGCTTCCGTGATATTTTCACCGTTTTTGTAGTGAATTTTCACTATTTCAAACACGTTATGCGAGTGTTTATCGATCCGTACTTAATAACCCCCTAATTGTTGCTTATCAAAAGCTATCGCGTTGATAGTTGATCATTAACAGTTCAATAATGATGCGAAATGTAAAATGACACCTCTTGTCGGATGACCTTTACATTGATTTGATTGATTTCAGAATTTACATACATATATCCTGGCTGCAATTGAAGAGACCCCAGGTATTTGTAGTCATCGCAAGTACCACCTTAAGTCCATCCATTCCTTTCGTTGTGGTCCATACTTGTTTAACAGGTCGATCTAGCATCTAGCATCTCTTCCGTAATGCTTTCATTACGCCACGATAAAGCAGCAAATATAACGCATGCGTTACATACATACCTAGCATCATTAACTGAAGTGTGCTTGGCATTTACTTAATTTTTACATCCGATCAACTAATTTAATTACTGAACACGTTTTCAGCTTGCCCTAGAAATCGCGATCACTTGATCTTAGAATCGAAAGTCTGGCTTTCCTTAACGTTTTGAGTCACAAAGACTTAGCTGCAGAGCTGTAGTTCATTCATTCAATGGGACCGAGATCATAAGATCTTCACGTACGGAGTTCATATAGAGTTGGCACTAGCGCTTGCTTCTAGCGTGCGTCAAATTAATCTATTTTCTTAGGACATATAGTAGTTTCACGTTCTTGTTAGTCTCCGAATTGTTTGTCGTTTGTGGTGGGATCAGAACGTCTCTTGTGTTTAACGTGGACTCCTACCATCAAGGCCTTATCCTACGGGATGCCCATACATGCATGGGGCAAGGATACGCCTTGCCATCGCTCTCCGTCAATCCATTGATACCAATTCGGAACTGTGTTGCCGGCACAAGTTCCACCCTTGGTATGAGTCGAGGCCGACCTAAAACTTCTTACTGCTCTTAGGGTCGCAGTACCCAGTACTTATTGCAACTCTACATTGGGTCAACCAAAGGAAGACCCTTCCCGCGATTTTGGGTTTAAACCACATCCACCATGACGCTCCCACAAGGGGGCCTACCTCTTCAAGTCAGGCCCGGACCGAGATCCGGGGGGCTCCTGACTCCCATGGTACCGTGATTTAAGTCCTGGTAGGGACTACCGGTGGTCCAGCCGCCAACAAGACCTATGACCGGCAACTTGTGACTGATCGAATCGTAGCAACCTTCGGTAGTGTCATCTGAAGATGTTTACGATAAGACCAGTACTTTGCTCTGCCCCCGTTCATTATTAGACTACGTCATTAAAGGGCGAAGCCTTGATAATTGGGCGGGGGCCCTGTGGTAGGATCATCTGAATTTTATTGGATAGTGCGGCCCTGAATTTGGCGGAAACCCCGAAAATATTCAGTGATGCCACATGAGCCTAAAAGTCACGCCAGTGCAAGTTGTACCAAAGACCACTCTTTTTTTTTAACGGAACATGGCTTTGAGAGTGCAGGCCATGATATATATGAACATCAAAGGGATTAGAGCAAAGTCCCCATGCAGCAGAGGCAGACCGTTCTTTGAAGACTGGCAAAAGCAGCAGTGACTTGTTTTAGTGAAAGTTTGTTAAAACAGGCAACCGAAGCATAGCTCAAAATCGGCCTTATCATAGCCTTGTAGGCTTGTTTACACTACCAGAAAGGCGACAGTGTGCTGGATGTTTTCGAAGCATGTTTAGTTCAAAAATGTTTGTTATCCAGTGTGATCTTTTAATGCATAGAGAAAGAGATGATGAGACAGACCAGTCAGCTTGTTTCTTCTCGCAAAGAAGGAAACAATCTCGGTTTTGAGATGATTACCCATTGAACCTATCGTCGATCACGTCTAGGGTTTTAGATCTTACAATCGCTAGACTTAATCTAAGAGACAGTACGGCTTCATCATCTGCATATGCCTGAGCATTGGCCAACCTTATACAGTGAGTAGACCAACATCCATTATAGCAGTGAAAAGAGGACTTCGCCTTAAGAGCAAACCCTGCATAGCTCCGCCATCACATATTTGCCACAGTCCCCATCCGCAATCAGTGTCCTATTTTGCGGCAATGCTTTGATCCACAAAACTAATGATTCATCTACGCCCTGTTGTCTGGCCGAGTTACACATCCCGCCAAAAGTTGCGTTACCAAAAGCACCCTCAATGTCGATGAAAATGTCCACCGCGTATTCCTTCTTGACGAACGCGCCTATCAGATTTTTAAGCGCATTTTCTCTGTATTTCTGTGTTAGCAGGCTTGCGGCACATTAAACAGAGAATGCATTGGCAAAGCAGTTTTGTTCACATGGAGCTCGACCAATCTCTCCATCTCCATCTCTTCAATATGAAGGAGGTCAGACGACCTATAGGATTAGGAGTTTTTGGCGAGCGTGTAGTCCTCTTTTCCGATCTTTGATATAAAGGCTACTCTGAATAGTGAGTTTTAGAGTTGCTATTTAACTGCCTTCCACCAAGGAACGGGCAATCTGTAACATTACTTTCTAGCTGGACATGCCAATTCAAAGCACTTGGTGAGTTCACAGTTTAGGCTCTGAATAGCTTTCTGTAGCTTTTGTTTCGTCATGATTTTAGGGGTAACACTGATGGACTGCCGTACCGTGCTACATCTAATATCGTGAACAGTTGTTTTTCCGTGGATTCCTTCTTTTCAGCAAGACCGACATCTCGCATCCGCTTCTGGAAGTTAGCAATGAGATGAAACGGAAGAAAAGACTCCCATCTAAGGTAAATATTTTACTAGCCAATTTCATAACACTGATGTACAAGTACTATCCTGAGCAATGTCTTCGATAAAAAGTCGTATCACTGTGCTAGTGGAAGCATTGTCATCGGTTTGATTGCTTCCGGCTAGAAATTCGTCTTAGAATTCGTCAAGAAATCGTAAAAAATCCTATCCTTCAAAAGGTTTTAGTGACAAGCAGTTTTGCGCTCCTTTAACTTTAAACTTGCTGTTTACTCTAGTCTGGGAGTAGGTTAAATTTGTTCGTACCTGGTGGATAGGGTAAATGAGTCTAGTTCCTGATCCGGTGGCTGATTGATAGATGATCCGCTATTGTGCTCCTAGTACATTTCTGCTAGTTGTATATACTGGTAATCAAAAACTTAACTCTGGCGATCCGGGAATCGATGATCGCTTTGCTGCTGCCAATGTAGTCGTATACTTATGATGGTCCTCAGTAGTAAATTATAAGTGCGAACTTTGGTTGACAATGACCTCAAGAATTTCACAAAAAAGCGTCAAACATCGATGTCAACTTAGAAACTAATGGCTTCTGGTTACGAATTGTCAACCAATATTCAATTAATCCTTTACCCCCTTGCAGCCTCTGTCTTTTCTGTTAAATGCATGAGTGTTACGTGATGTGCGCGTGAGACAAGGCAATTTTCTAGTAGAATAGTGTTAAGCTCTCTTTAATCCTCTTAAAGCTTCTCATGCATAAACGACTACAGTTGAGAAGAAAAAACAACTCTCTCCAAACACCCAGTCTCTATTTAATGGCTAAATGAATGCTGTTCCGAAGTCGTCTGGAAAGTTCGTCCTTAGAATTGCTAATGCACTGATTTAGCATAAACCACCAAGCAAACGCAAATCAAAGAAAAACTTTTTCGCATCAGAGAAAATGTATTAATAAGTTCTGTAACCACAAGTCCTAATTACTTTCTAAGTAACTTTGTAGGTACAAGTATAGTATACACCGAACCAACACCAAACCAACACCGACTTTCTGGTGGTGTGGTGACTTCTGGTTTTGCATCATTAACTAACATAGAGTTGGTTAGGAGTTGAGGTTAGGCATCCTTGTGGTTCTTTTATGCTGTAGTCATTGCATCAGGTGTCGGGATGGCCTCGGCATAGTAAAAACCAAGAGAACCTATGCACAATTAATGCATCCTTAGACATTTGCAAAAGAGGAATTCCATTTCGATGTCATTGTACATGAAATGCACTTCCAAGGCATGAAGTTTGTACAAGCATGCAGATTTGTTTTACCACCGTCATGTAAAGAGGCGGATCGGTCACATCCTATGCCTGAGTGAACATGCAGTGGCAGGCCACTTTACTTAAAGGAGTAGGTGAACGTGGAGAGCGGGAAAAAGTGTGTTTTTGAAACTACTTCCTTGCAATTAGCTTGGGCTGACAGGATTTAACAGAAAGGACGTGCCTTAGGTCATGGTAAATCCAGGACTGACTGGTTCCGGTGAAGGAATGTTTGGTGTTCATTTCTTTGACTTTAGAAGGATAAAGAACATGTTGCTGGCATCCTTTCGATTGTGCATCTATTTTTTTGTTATTCTCTTGCCAAAATCACTGAATCTTTACACCAGGATTTTGCTTGTGGTGTACGAGTATTCAGTTATTTCACACGAAAAATTTCTACCGGCAAAGTTCAAATTTGTCGACGGGAATAAGGCAATTAGTATTCCTGTGGTTGGCCAAAGTTTTATGAAATCAAATTTGAGCACCGCTAATTAGATTTTTCCCCAGAATGCAATATTAAATGCAAAACTTTTTCTGATTTAACTTTTGCTTGCGGGATCTCTTGCAGCAAACAACATACCGTTGTTGATGATATGTGAACTTAAAATTATCGAAATTTGTTAGACTTGATATGAAGGGAAACTAATTTCGTATGAATTGCAATAGGAAGTGGAAAAGTTCTGCTCAGTTGAAGGAGCATTAATTCCAAGGAGACGAAATGTTGTGAGTTTTTCAAAACTCAGCGAGAACCTTTGCTGATCTAACGGTCGTAATACAAAAACAAATTGAACAGAAGCTATAGCGACTGTTGTACATAGTAAGGTTCTTTTGTGGCACTAGTGATTATCAAATGAACTGAAGAGAGATTCCAGTGCAAACAGTATTTTCATCGACATTGGAGGAGCTTTCTAGAATGCAACTTTTGACGCATGTGTAATTCGGCCAGAAAACACGGTGTTAACTAGTTTTTTTTTATCGGGGATGCTGACTGCTTCCAATATGTAATGCCAGAGTTAAAGACGGGTCACCCGCAGGATCAGGTATGCTCACGTATATGCAGAGGATATTGCCTTACGGTCTATTGAATGATGCCAAGTGTTTGTCTGGCCTAAAGCATCAGCAACTCTACACGTTTTTGTTTTTTTTTTGGTTTTTTCCCTGGCTAGGGCAGGTGAAAATCTTCCATCATACACTAGGAGGATCGCAAGCGTGTGCTCATAGTAGTGTGAGATTCTTGCTCACTAAAAACACCACCCTTCGATAATTATGCTTAATACCGCAACTAAGTAAAACTTATCAAGCATCACAATATAAGCTCGTTTGGTAGGTGACTTTCCATTGAAAGATCCTACATGATCCGCTTTTCTAACGCGGTTTCAATTTATCGTGCCAGGTCCAGAGGTTTAGTTCTTTGGAGACAGCTCAATAAATGTTGTTCCTCCAGAATTTCTAGGACTGTATTGTTAATATGCTCGTTTAACCGGATCTTATGGTTTCTTGCGAAGTTTCTTGCTTCATCTTCGACAGAAGTAACTCCAAGGTCACGATGCAGGTCACTATTTCTTATAAACCACGCTGCATGTACAATTTCTCTTATTTTCAAAAGTTTGTAAAATACTAATATTTATTTTCTTGGTTCAACCCCAGATTTGTATTCCAAAAGCAGCTTGTTTTGTACGCTAGGCTTGGAATATCAGCTGTTAGTGTTGATGGAGGCACATGCGCTGAAAAAGTGAAGTCTAATTAAATAATAATTTTAAAATAAATTTAAAAAAATGAAGTGTCGCATTTGGGTTCTTAAGATCGTTAGAACTGATCTGAAAAATAAGTGCTCTACTTGTGAGGAATTCCTTCACGCCAAGTGTGCCAAATTGGAAAAAAATGAAATTGATTTCTATGGAAAAACTGATCAAGGTTGCAGATGTGATAGCTGTGTTAGTTTGCGACGGAGATCTATAGGGTTTTTCAATAAGGACTTGACAACTTTTTTTTTTAAATAAAACGCAAACCGTTTGAGATATTTCAAAAACTTTATTATCGGCTTGCAGTACAATCAAAACATTTACGAATGGAACCCGACTTCGTTCATATAACCACCGCGGGCACGTTTGCAGCGGTCGATTCGTCGGATCCAATTTTCAACGACTCGGCCACACGTTTCGGCGGAAACGGCAGCTATTTCGCGTTCAATGTTGGCTCTGAGCTCTTCCAACGTCGTCGACGTGTTGGCATAAACCAATGACTTAACGTAGCCCCACAGAAAATAGTCAAGCGGCGTTAAATCGCACGAACTAGGCGGCCAATCGACTGGCCCATTTCTTGAGATAACACGCTCACCATACTTACACTTCAATAAATCGATTGTAGCGTGTGCTGTTTGGCTTGTAGCATCATCCTGTTGAAACCACATGTCGCCCAATTCCATATCTTCCAATGGGCCAAAATTAATCGGTGATCATGGCGCGATAAGGCTGACCATTCACAGTAACGTGACGATCGTTATCGTCGACGAAAAAATATGGCCCAATAATGCCGCCGGCATGCAAACCGCACCAAACAGTTATTTTTTGTGGATGAAGTGATGATTCATGAAGCACATGTGGATTTTCACACGACCAATAATGCATATTTTGCTTATTGACGAACCCACTGAGCCAAAAATGAGCTTCGTCACTGACGATGATTTTGCGATGAAATTCATCATCTTGGCGCATCTTCTCCAGATCCCATTCGGAGAACGTACGTCGCTTCAAATGATCCATCGGCTTCAATTCTTGAGTCAGCTTGATTTTGTATGGGTATAAACCAAGATCCTTACGCAAAAGACGCCATAATGTGGTCTGAGCGATGCCCAATTCTTGAGGACGCCGTGGAATTGACTGATTTGGATCGTTTGCTACGGATGCCTGAACGGCAGCGATATTTTCGACACTTCGACCAACCTGTTGTCTCACTGACACGGCAACATCACACAACGAATATATAGACTCAAATTTTTGCACTAAGCTTGTTATTGCCTGTCTACTAGGGCGAGAATTACAACCGAAAATTGGAGTTAACGCTCTTAAAGTTGCAGTCACCGACTCCGAATTTCGGTAGAAAATTTTTATAATTTGCAGACGTTGCTCATTCGTGTACTTACTGAATAAATTAACAGTGACAGTTTGATGATTAGCGCAGACAGCCTTAGACATGACCCATGACCATCGATTGTTGCACAAGAAATGGCCTTTCAGCCAATCCTCTCAAAACTGAGGTTGTTGTCTTTACGAAAAGGAGGAAGCTGACTGGTCTGACACATTAAGTCTTTAAAGGCATCGCCATCCGAAGTAGCTTTCGGCACGACACACGTGGCCTTGTCACTGACGAGGGTTCTTTTGCTTTACTTGACTATGATAAGCCCAATTATATCCTATGCGCCCGTTGATTGGTGGAATAAGGTTTCAAGAAATATGTCACAGCTGTTTTTACAGGACTCCGAGGAACAGATGCATGAGGCTTTCTGTAGTACGCCTAGCTCTACACTTCATGTACTGATGATTCTCGCTCCCTATTGTATTCGTATTATGGATTGCACTCCCAAAGTCATCTTCCGGCTAAAAAGATGTGCCAGGGTACTTCCCCTGTACCCAGGACGGTTTTCGGCCAGAATCTGAGCCAGCAAAGGAATGCAGTCGCGGATTGCTCGAATTCGCGACAAAGTTTGGATACGCACTGATAGCCAGGAGTCGAGAACCCTGAGTTTTGTTTGAGTCCCAGGTGACAATGGGAGCATAGGAAAGCAAGTCGCCAATGAACTTGTTACGCAAGGTTTAGAGGAGAGTTTTTCTGAACCCGAACCTATCTTATGAATTCCTGCATCCTCTGTTAGGTCTTCCATTGACAGTTGGGTTTCATATGAGTATAACTGTAGATGGCATGACTTTTCTGGTTACCAGTAGATCAAACGAATGCTTCCCTACGTGTATATGAGGTTAGAAGCTTTCCCGATTTACCTAAGTTTTCCAACTGCATGGTGCTTATTGACCTCGTGGCGAACCACTACTCATTTATCCAGCTTTTATGGGTGCTTGGCATAAGTGATGCACCTTGCATCCGCTTGCTATTAAAGAGATGACAACACCTCTGTGCACTACTTTGTGAGTGTCTGGGTTACCCTCGTTACAGGCTGTAGGTATTCGATGCTGCTGTGGTGGGTGCTTTTACTGTAGACAATTTCAGTGGAAAGAACAAAGTAGGTACAATGACCTACGATATTTCTTTGTCTGAGTGGTCTTTTCGATAGAAAAAAATAAATCAATAATTTTCTGGTCACATTTACCTTTGAATTAGGGGTTGATTGCTACCGCTTGGAGATTGGGAAGTCCTTTTCAAATTTAATCCATTTAGGCTTCAACGTCAAGACTCCTGGTACTAAATTGGTAAAAAAATGAGAAATGAGAAGGCTTTCTTTGTAGAATGCCTTTATGGCCAATATATGTCGAATACCTTATAAAAGAAGTGTCCTCCTTCCCTACATGGTCTTTTACAAAGAAAGTCAACCACATGATTGAATCCACATTTTTCTTGGAATAACCACACCAACCAAAATAAGAAAAATAAAAAATCTGCGGAAATTCGAAATTAAAATGTTCAATTTAAATTTGAAGTGAAATGTCGGGCACATACTCATACGCGTATGACCGACAGATGCCCAGGTGCAGATTGATTTTTAATTGATGGAGCCAGGAAAAGAAAAACAAAAAATTCATGAATATTGTATATTAATTCCCAGCCTCTATATAAACTGAAAACAAGTGGCCTTCATCGATCATCGATTCCTCTGTCTCGTGAATAAGTAGATTGTTGTCATCCACAACCCGGACTTCTCCTAATATTGTAGAAGCAGCAATCTACCTATCTAATTGGAAATAATGTTTTATATCCGAACGAAAAAACTGTTTGCTTTACAATATTTCGGAAAATTGATTTGTCCTTACCATTCCCTAACGGTGATAGAATTTCTCATAAATTCAAGCCAAAGAATGCTGCTCCATTGAACTGCCCTTCTCTATCCACAGAACGCGATACTGGAGCCCAGCCTGTGACCCTTAATTTTGATTTTCATTCTGTAATCAATAATTGGAAATTTAATTTTATTTCATTCTTCGATTGCGTTTTTGGGTACGATGGATACGGCACGAGCTTTATAAAAATACGAAAACCAATACGAGTACGAGTACGAATACGGATACGCATACATGCCTCTAAAAGGGCGATTGTGCTCTCTCATGTCCGTCTGGATTGACACAAACGTCTGTCTCTAATATACCTGAGGCTACAAATTTCTTGGAAAATTTTCAATTGTTCGACAAAGGAAAAAGGGACGCAGCCCACTAAAGACACGTGTGTGGGGGCGGGGAAGCCATATACATACGAGTATATATGTACGTAGGCTTTGGGTTTGCGTGTATTACCCTCATTCACCTTAGATTTAATTCAAGATTCGAACTTAAGAGATTCCTAAAATTGAAAACGTTTGATGTATGTATGATAGTGGATGTGTGTCCTGTCCATTTGTCACTTATTTACCCCCAATCCCCAAACAGAATCTAGCCTTCGTTTTCCATTCTATGGTTTCCATGAAGATTAGATTCAATTTTCAAGTTGAATTCATTTTGAGAAGAACAAGTGGAACAGAGCTGGCTAGGGAGGTTGTTCTCCTTGTTAAATGGAGGTCATCATTTGGAAGACAGTTCTGCTTCTTTTTTATATTCAGCGGCAAGTTGTCCTGACATCAAGCTCTATTGTTCCTTTAATAGCTTTCTTTTTATATTTTCTCTCTTGTAAAAATGCTAGTACAGGTGAGAAGGAAGGAATCCTTAAAGTAGGATTCAGGGGAAAGTTTTACCATCTAAAAAGTGAATTCTATGAAAAAGTGTCATTACAACAGCGTGTAAGCGTTTTCAAGTGGAGCGACACATAAAGCATCGACACAGCGAGATGATGTCAGTTGCAAGGATGCACAGATAAACGAGAGAAACCCTTCAGGGAGCTGCAGTGAGCTACTTGGAATTTAACTGGCATTCTTAAATCCATTGTCTATGAAAGTGGCACAAGGCAAGCACATTTGCAATTCAAATGTCTGCTGGATGTGTCGCATCATAGGGGAGAATATATTTTTAAATTGTTTAAAGAGGATCCATAGGAGAGGACTGCATATGCAGAATGTTTGCTTTTACGGAGGCAAGTGAACTTTAATTGCAAAATACCATTGTTTGGATACGGAATTTCGGAAGTTATTGGCTGAATTGCAAATTTTGTGATTGGGGGAAATTTTACACTATTTTTGGAGCCAGAAATTGTGGGGAACTTGGATGGTCTTTGTTATCTCGTAACGTATTCTGAGGTACGCTTAAATGTAGGGTTTTGAATAATTTATGAGATATGCTAAAATTGTGTTAAACTCGACAGAGAAGCCAATATTTGGTTACCACATTATGCCGAGAACTTAAAATTTGATTTGCTTTGACGGTGAGAGATGAAATTTTATCAGTGGAAACTTGGAAGCATCTACGAATAATTTCCAAGGATATAATCTTTATCTTAAACTGTATTAAATTGGATATCTCATAACTGTCGGCGTCATGGTTTCTTGGAGTTAGCGTGTAATCTATTTTAGCCTCAATCACCTACCACTTCAGGTGTTAATTGACTGTTGATGTTAAAAACATCATTGTCAGGTGGAATGAACCGTTCTCCCTAAACGAAGAGAATTCCGTCCACTTACGAGTACATAGGCGAAGTTTGGATAGAACTGCCTGCTGAACTATTTAAAGCATCTGAAGGCACTTGGTTGGTCCAAACCTATTTGGTGCAGGCGACTATCGATTAAATACTCACATTATGGCTGATATAGGAAACTACCCGGGAGCTTCTGATCAACACTCACCATCTATTTACCGACTTTAAAGCCGCATATAACAGCGTGTACAGAGATGAGCTATGCAACGCCATGTCTAGTTTTGACATACCTATCAAGCTAGTAAGGTGCTACAGGTTGACTATAGAGAACTTTCACTCCTCGATCAATGCCGGTAATGAATTGACCGAGACATTTAATAACATTTGTACTGTACATTCGTAAGCGGAGAAGATATTTTTTTTTTTATAATTTACGCGCGCCTAAGGGGTTAGATACCCTTTTACTGTTGCCAGGGCACGGACGGAAAGGTAGAAGGAAGAGAAAGGAAAATTGTTTTGTAGTGGTTTGAAACTTAGGTGTATTTTGTTTCGATATTCGCTCTCCAGGGGTGGGAGTCCGAATAGGACGGAGAGTTTTTTCTTCACTCAGAGTGATTCGAGGTATAATTCACAGTATTTTTTTCTGTGCTTGAAACTCTACAACAGCCAAATCTACGTGTCAGTGTTATGCCTTCACACGCAGAATTTTTCTGTCTGAGTTCCAATTACAAATGAAAAACTGACTTGCCATGGGCAGGACTCGAACCTGGACTCTCCGAGTGAGAGGCGATTGCTAGTACTACTACACCACGGCCACCCCATATTGATGAGATTGAGCGAACCTAGCGAGGTGCGAGTATGAGGCGTAAGAGCCCAAAATAGGTCTGAAAGTATACGATGGCAAAACAAAGAATATGCTGTCATAGACGCACAAAAGCTACGGCTGGTCAGAACGTTACCATTGGCAGTTACTATTATAGTTAAGGATTTTATCTGCATTGTTTATTTATTTATTTATTTTTATTCATTATTCTCTATCACAATGGTATTAGTAATTATAGAAAGTAGATTCGTACGCAAGCTATAAGCGTCAGAGATTGGGCTCTGTATGTAGCCGCATCTCATATAGAAAATTTTTAGCACCCTTTAATAATACAAGTGCCTCACTGTTAGAATTTCCATTAGCCTAAAAAGTTCAAAAGAATGGGCTCTATGAGTGAACTTGCAGACTTTCCTTATGGCACACTTTTGCAGGATGTTCAACTGCTGCATTTTATTTAAGTAGGCACCCCCCAACAGCTTATGCCATATTGCAGCTTTGAGTGGAAAATCGCAAAATAAATGGATTTTAAAATATCGCTGGAGCAAAACTTGTTGAGGCGATAGAAGCATCGAATGGTAGAAAGGAGATATTGCTTTAAGATTGGACCAATTCAAATTTCGATCAATTGTCACTCCAATATATTTAAAGTGATTTACAGTTTCAACTGGTATGACAAGAGACATTAACATCAAAAATTGTCTCAACGTTTAGAGCGGAGCTCGTCAACAATATATACCTCGGGCAGTTAGGGACGTGAAATATGACCTCTATGTCGGGAAATTCCTGTGGACTTAGGCTAAAAAGCATGAGCTTTGTTTTGTTGCTAACTATGAGCTTATGTTCAGCGAACCAGGTTCTCAGTAAATGCGCATCGTGGTTGATATCAGCAATTAGGTTCAGAGGGTTGTCAGAGCCATATGCGATTCCCAGATCATCAGCATAAGCTTTAACTTTTCCATTAAAAGCCAGTGCAAATATGGAATTGATGTAAATCAAAAACAAGATAGTTTCAAGGACAGACCCTTGAGGAACTCCAAGATGAAGAGTCTTAGGGAGACTAATATTCGTCCCGACTTTAACCTGTTGGTTCCTGTCTTTGAGATACGACGCAAACCAATTATACATAAATCCGCGAAATCCTGCATTATCTAATTTATACAAAAGGATGCTGTGATCAACCATGTCAAACGCTTTAGTTATATCAACAAAGAACCCAGCGCAAGATTTTTTGTCATCCAAACCTTTCTGTATAAAGGAGCAAAAGTCCAAAAGAGCATCCTCAGTGGAAAGAACTGTCCTAAACCCAAACTGCATTGGACTAAGAAATTGGTTTTACCTAAATATTTCAAAACCCGGTTCTTGACCGTTTTTTAAAAAATTTTAGAAATCGAAGACAGAAGTGAAATTGGCCTGTAATTATTTTTCTCTTTTCTATCACCTTTCTTAAAAAGTGGTATCAGAAGGGGCACGTTTAAGTTTTTCGGGGAAAACTCCGGACACAACACTCAGATTAAAGAGATGTGCTAAAATGTCAGCGATGTAGAAGGCAATATTTTTCAGCGCAGTGTTAGAAACATCATCACTACCACAAGAATATGAATTTCTCAAGGAATTAATAATTTTTAGGATCTCAAAGCCAGTAATTGGTGCAAAAAAGAAGCTATTCAATGAAACAGCTACAATGAGCAGCGGAATTTCCGGAAAGTGATTATCTCCAATTGAAACAAAGTGATCATTGAACTCATTCGCTACTGCTAGGGATCAATGATATTACCATCACTGCTATTAAGTTCTACAGATATATGCTGGTCTTTAACACTGCGGATTCATAATGCTGTTTACAGCTTTCCACTCTTGTTTTAGGTTTCCTCGGGATTTTCTCATAAGATTGAGGTAGTAATTATCGCGGCAAATCCGAATTTCCATGCTTGTTGATTTACAAATACGTTTATATCTATTTTTTAACCTAGAATTCATAGGATGTCTATAGCATTTTTGACGGAGTTTGTTTTTATATTTTATTTTATTAAGAAGAGAGTTGTTCACCCAGGGCTTAAGCCATATTTCTGAATGTTTTCGCAAAGTGACAGAACTTGAAGAACTTATTTAGTTTTTTTTAAGGTTTTCAGAAATACTCGTAAATCATAAGCCCTGGAAGCATTCTCTTCAGCGTAGACCTCAACCCAGTTTTCAGAAAGCAACAAATTATTCAATTCCAAAAAAATAATTTTGAAAACTATAGGTAAGGTCGAATTTTTAACGTGGTTCTGATGTTTTAAACCATTAAACAGAAGCCCTGTCATGCAGTGATCAGAAATTCGTAAATCAATGTTAATACCAGTACAAAGATTTGGTGAGATTTTCTCAAAACGACCAAGAACATGATCAATACAAGTTCCTCCGATTGGTCTAGTTACCTCATTTACGAAAGAGGTTTACCCATGCTCAGCAATAAGAGCAAGATAAGAATCGGAAGCAGGACTTGAAGTTAATACATTCAAGTTGAAGTCCCCTAGAATGATAAGATTGGGCGCTTTCAGGTTGCACAAAATATTTGAAAACTCGTCATAAAATACTGTAAAATGTTTGTGTGGGTACAAATAATAGAACTTATTATTTTCAATACAAATCCCTTTATTCAGTACAGTTACAATTCACTATTTAATTCTTTCTCTCAGTACAATTCAATTTCTCAACCACTTATACTTTTCTTATCTTTTACTTAAACCACTTAATCACTTCTCCTAATTAACACTTCAAATTACACTTTAGAACTGACTTGCATACCTTTGGGATGCTGGTATTTATACTCGAATGACATACTTCGAGAACAATCCTCGCCATCCAGCGTCCCATACAATTTCCAATTTGCTAGAAAATTCGATTCCACTCTCCAGTCTCCAGACTTTGTTATTCCAATATCGAAATCTTCTGGTCTTCGACATTTTCTGCTAGATGTCGCTGCTCACATTTAAGTGGTTATCACATTGCTCCCTCCCTACAGTTGTTCGTCCCCGAACAACTTCGTCATTCAGCATCCCGTTGAAATGACACATTCTATCCAAATGGACCACTTTCAATTTTCCTCGATCCCCACGCTGGATCCGGTAGACAACGTCATTAATGCGGGTTATCACCTTGTATGGACCTTCCCAGTCCTGTTGCAATTTTGGTGATTTGCCTTTCTTACGCTGAGGATTATACAGCCAAACCAGATCTCCTTCGTTGAAACCGGAAGATTTCGCCTTGATATCGTACCTAGTTTTCATGCGGCTGCTTGCTAGCTTCATCTTTTCTCTGGTGTCTTCATGCAATTTACGAATCCTGCTGCGTAAGTCATTCACGTACTCGTTCACCTCTTTGGGCTCCGTCGGTGGGGATCCGAATTTTGCTTCACTTGGCAATCGAATTGTTTGACCAAATAAGATCTCGGATGGTGTGTGCCCTGTTGAGCTATGGACCGCGTTTCGGTAGGCCATTAAGAAGAGGGGTATGTGTCGATCCCAATCCCGCTGGCAGTTGCTGACAACCTTAGATAGATGCTCATTCAAGGTCCGATTGAATCGCTCGACCATTCCATCAGATTGAGGGTGTAGTGGCGTTGTCCTTGTCTTTCTTATTCCCAAATATTGACATATTTCTTGGAAGACTTTTGATTCAAAGTTTCGCCCTTGATCAGAGTGCAGCTCCATTGGGACCCCAAATCTGCTCACCCAGTTGTTGACTATCTGTTCGGCTACGGTCTTAGCCTCTTGATTTGGGATGGCAAACACTTCCGGCCACTTACTGAAGTAATCCATGACTACGAGAGTATATCGGTTTCCATTAAAGGTTTCGGGAAACGGCCCAGCGATGTCGATGGCTATTCGTTCGAAAGGTGCTCCGACATTGTATTGTTGCATTTGTCCATGTGGCTTTACTTTTGGACCCTTGGTAGCCGCACACCTGATGCACTTTTTGCACCAATTCTCGACATCTTGTTTAGCGCTTAGCCAATAGAAACGTTCCCTTACCCTTTCCAACGTCTTGTTTATTCCGAAATGGCCTCCTGAGATTCCGTCATGTATTTCATGGAGCACTTGGTTGACTCTGGACCGTGGCACAATTAGCTGCATACGAGATGTTGTCCCATCTGCACTTTCCCATTTTCTCTTCAGCAATCCATTTTGCACAAAAAGCGAGTCCCACTGTGTCCAGTATGCCTTCAGAGTTTGGCTCCGATCTGATATCTGCTGCCAGCTTGGTCTTTCCTCGTGTTCCTTCCAGGCCAATATTGGTTCGATGTCATTGTCTACCTGTTGGGAGGAACGGATTTCGTCTATACTCCAACCCTCTATTGGCTCAGTCCTGATCATTTGGATAGTTGCCTGTTCTTTCGCTTCTTTACGGTTGCAGTGTTCGCATTTTACCCCGCACGGTCGACGAGAGAGAGCATCAGCATGTCGTAGCCCTGCAACTGCTCGATCCATCTTGCAACTTGGCCTTCAGGGTTCTTAAATTGGAGTAGCCATTTCAGAGCTGCGTGGTCTGTCCGGAGAATGAACTTTTGTCCGTAGAGGTACTTATGGAAATGCTTCGTAGCCAGAATTAAAGCCAGAAGCTCGCGCCGGGTTACACAGTAGTTTCGTTCAGGTCTGGAGAGTACTTTGCTGTAATATGCGACCACTTTCTCTTGACCATCATGAACCTGGGAAATCACAGCTCCGACCCCAACATTGCTAGCGTCTGCGTCCACGATGAACATTTTTCCGGGCGTCGGGTAACCCAAGATGGGGGCATTGCACAGCTGTCGCTTCAGTTCTTGAAATGCTTTTTCGCATTCTCCAGACCACCTGAACTGTCGGCCTTTTTCTGTAAGTTGATGCAGGCTCTTCGCAATGCCAGCAAAATCCTTTACGAACCTTCTGTAATACGTGGCGAGTCCCAAGAAGCTTCTCAGTTGGTGTTTATCTTTTGGAGAAGGCCAACTTTTCACGGCATCGATTTTGTCAGGATCCGTTCTTACTCCTTCCGCTGATATTTTACTTCCGGACGAAACAAGGCGCACTTTTCCGGGTTGAGCTTTAAATGAGCACTTCGTAGCCTCTCAAACACTTCTTTTAGATTTTCGCGGTGCTCCTCGTATGTCTTACCTGTGACGATAACGTCGTCCAAATATACTAGGCAGGTTTTCCAGGTGAGTCCTTGCAATGTTCGTTCCATTAGTCGCTCGAAGGTGGCCGGAGCGTTGCACAGTCCAAACGGCATCACTGCAAACTGCCAAAGACCGCTTCCTGTAGTGAAGGCAGTTTTCTCACGATCCGCACGATTTATCTCTACCTGCCAGTAACCGCTCTTCAAGTCAAGTGTTGAAAACCATTTCGCTCCAGAAAGCATATCCAAAGTGTCATCGATTCTCGGAAGTGGGTAGCTGTCCTTTTTAGTAACATCATTGAGACGTCGGTAGTCTACACAAAATCTCGTGCTGCCATCTTTCTTCTTCACGAGGACCACTGGAGATGCCCACGGACTTTGCGATTCTTCAATCACTCCCTCAGCTTTCATCTTCGACATCATTTCGGCAACTTCTGTTTGCTTTGCCAATGGAAGACGCCTTGCAGGTTGACGGATTGGTCGAGCGTCTCCGGTGTCAATGTGGTGTTGAACAATATGCGTACGTCCATATTCTCCGTCTTGTGCAGCAAATATATCAGCGTACTCACCGATTAGTTTTTCTGCCAGGATTCGCTGATCTTCGTCCAGATTACAGAGGCTGAGAATTTTGTTCTTGATTTTTATGCTCTGAACTGTTGTGACCGGTGTTGCACCCTTTTTATCCGTTGTGGTCGATATAGCCTCAACAGGTACGCATTTTCCCACTATCTCCCCCTTTTTCACCTTTACACTGAATGTCTTTGGATTTAGAATCCTTACAGGGACCATGTTGTTCTTTGGCTCCACTAAGGTCTTTCCCACCATGAAGTCTCTTTTCTTTTCTGGCTCCATCAAATAGAATCGGTGGCTACCAGGACCACCTTCCACTTTTGCCCACAAAATTGCTTCTGACGAAGGCTCTAGACTCTGATTGCTGCAGATGACGACATTTGAGACTGTGGTATTGGCGTTTCCGTATATCATTGGTATCTCCATGTTTCCGTATTTCAGGGTTTGTGCCCCCAAGTCGACTACAAGTCCATGTTCTCTCATGAAGTCTGTACCAATGATGCACTCGTCACATATGTCAGCTACCAGAAACGCGTGAGTGAATGTTATTCCGGCCAGTTGGATTTTTATGCGGACTTCACCATATTTCGATTTTCGAATACTTGAATAACAAAGTCTCGACTGGAGAGTGGAATCGAATTTTCTAGCAAATTGGAAATTGTATGGGACGCTGGATGGCGAGGATTGTTCTCGAAGTATGTCATTCGAGTATAAATACCAGCATCCCCAAGGTATGCAAATCAGTTCTAAAGTGTAATTTGAAGTGTTAATTAGGAGAAGTGATTAAGTGGTTTAAGTAAAAGATAAGCAAAGTATAAGCGGTTGAGAAATTGGATTGTACTGAGACAAAGAATTAAATAGTGAATTGTAACTGTACTGAATAAAGCGATTTCTATTGAAAAGAATAAGTTCTATCATTTGTACCCACACAAACATTTTACAATATAAACAGATTTGTTATCAATTGAATTGTTTATGGTGTTAATGGTAAGGTAGTTTTTCGTAAAATCAAAACTCTCTTTTAAATTATGTATCATTTTAAATTAATTCGATATTGCAGCTAAATCTAAATCGAATGATCTTATAACCACAACCTCACCATTTTCAACTTTTCGCAATAAGATTTTAGAGATGCTAAACCATAAATATTTAAATTTTTTTTCAATTTTAACTTTTTTCGCTGCCAAGAATAAATCTCGGGTATATTTTGTGAAGCAGTCGCTGTCAGTGGCAAATAACGAAGAGTTCAACTTCTTTCTCGCATTTTGTTTACTTTTCATAATTTTTCTCTTAACTTAAGCCGAAGAGAGATGGACACATACAATGTCACTGTACATTTGCTTCGAGTTGTTTACATTCTTCTGTTTTAACGTTTGACGAACACTTTTCTAATTTCCTCAGAAGAGACAGAGACATTCAATGCATCAACGAAATTTTTTTGCACACACAGCTCGGCATTGTCGTCATTCACTTGAGGAACACCAACAATTTCAATGATGTTATCCATTTGCGTCTGCTCCCTCTAGTTTAGTTTACTCACAAGGTTATTTACCTTTGATCTGAGCATTTCATTTTCTTCTTTGAGGTGAAGTACCGTACAAATGAAATCGTTGTTCATTTTCTTTAGAGAGATAATCTCCTCGTAGAGAAGCTGCTCCGCGGTTGTTGTTGCTGGAACTCCGTTGTTACTGTTGGCTCACATTGTTGCAGACTAGTACCTGGCTGATGCTCCTGCTGTTGCGGTGGCTGAGATTTTTCTCTTTGGTAGCTATGTACTGACTTTGCATGTTTTGTTGTTGTTGCTATTCTGATATTCCTATGCTGTTGTTGCCTCAATGTATTTGTTGTTCCTTTTTGATTTTCAGTGGTCAGCTGTTTTTGTTGCTGTTGCTGTGATTGTTGTTCTACAGTTTGATGCTGTTTTGGCGGTGAAATCAAAGGTTCCATAGGTTGTAAATGTAGAGATTTGCGGCGAAGTACCGTGCATTTGTCGCATCGATACTTAGAATTGCTTGTAAGTATAAATTCAGCATCTGATTCGGTCAAATTCACACAAGAACGGTGATAGAAACCCATACAATCCGAGCAGCTAATCTTTTTGATCAAATTGCTGCGTTCTATTTTCTCATCGCAAATTAGACACTTCATTACGGAACAAAAAAAATCCGGTTATATGATAATAACAAAAAAGCGCGCACCCCACGACACTTGTGATATCATCGATCGATCGACTATGAGTGTCTTCAAATTACGCCCGTCAATCGATGTTTATTTGAGCTCAGGAGGCAATTGAGTAGCAGAGCCTTCTATCGTAGGACTAATTTGTACAATACCCTTATTATCCCGGTCTTGCTCTATGGCGAAGAGGCATGTACCTTGTCGTAATCGGATGAAGAAGTACTTAACTGTCTCGAGAAAAAGATACTGATCGTGATTTTTGGTTTCATTTTGACAGGATATTGAGAAAAATTCAACCACGAACTGTACAGTGACATCGGCCTAGTAAGGCTTCTACAGATTCGACGTCTGAGATGGTTGGGTCATGTTGAGCGAATGGAATGGACTCCAACCCAAAGAGCCTTTTCTAACTCCAAGCAGGACAGGGACTGACCGAATCTAAGGAGGGTGCACGCAAGTGGACGAGGATCACTACCAACTGGCAGTGCGGTACTGGAGTCAGCTGACGAGTGATTGTACTAGCTGGAGAGCCTTGTTCAATGAGGCCCAGGTTCATCCCGGGATGTAGAGCCTTCACAGACAAGAGCGTTATGCCTAGTACACACACCTCTTCGACTTCCTGAACGGAATTGCTGGCCTGTTTTGAAGATAAAAGCTCAGAAAGAGCTTAGACCTTCATGTTGAGTATTGCGCGAGAACTACTGTTGCCAAGAAAACCAATAGCCTTAGACTTATAATGGAAAGAAAAGTACAGCGATGTTCTGATCCTAAATAGAACACGTACATATGAACAACTGGCGAAGGCTCAATATTGCTTCAAAGCAGATATCACCGCCACTTAGGGAGTGCGTGGATTGGGCAGGAGAAAGTAAAAATGAGAACTCGGACACAGTTCACAGTTCACTGTGGTGACTGCTACGATGGATTGAAGCAGCGTCTGTTAATGTGTAGACTTTTTGTAAGATAGACACATTCTTGTTACCACAGAAGATAACGATGTAGCCACCAAAATATAGTTCTACGAGTCCCTGCAAAACTAAACTGCATTGCCGCTAGTTATACTTTAATGTTTTTAAGTGACAGTATAGTCTTAGGCTAATTGGCTTTCCTGCGGGGCGAAATATCATTGTAGCTAGCACATAGTTTCCTCACCTTTCAAAGGGGAATGGCAGTCATCTAATAAGACCGTTAACCAAATCGATCATATTCCGTTCAAGGTAAGGCACTCCTGCAGGGATATAGGTGTTTGAACAATCCGAGATATTGGCATGGTCATGCTCTCTGAGCGGTCAATGTAGATTTGGAGTACTACCTAGTTGTAGTCACAGTGAGTCTACGAATATCTTGAACCCCTCAACAACGTAAAACAGACAACAACATTAGCGAGATTTAACATTGAACTGTTTTTGTTTTTTTCGTGAGGGCTTTGCTAGTCTATCGCTTTCTTAGCCCAAAGAAAACGCGATTGCCAAGAGTTATTCTTCGTTTCATCTAAGCGCTGGTGTCGTTGTCTAAGTTGATAGCGGAGCCTAGGTAGACAAAGTCCTTAACTACTTCAAAATTATATCTGTTCAAGATGTCGGTGTTGGGTGTCCTACCTTGTCGACAGCATATACTTGGTCTTGCCTCAACTCTCGCGGAAGCGTCACTACACCACGCTGCTTTGTTCCGATTATGGCAATATCATCGGCGTATGCGAGTAATTGGACGGACTTTTGCAAGATTGTGCCTCTTGTGTTGGCACGTGAGTTTTGCACTATTATTTTGAGATGATATTACAGAAATCGCATGATAGCGCCTTGCCTTGTCTAAATCCTTTTTTCAGATGAAAGCCTTTGCGAGTTCTTTACCTATTTTAATGAAGCAGTTCCTGAAGATCGGGCGAACAATGCTGATGTTCCATTCATCGGACATACTTTGGCCCGACCATATTTTAGAGATGAGTTGTATGCTTTCTACCAAGTGTCCCCATTAAATGTTGAATGCCACCCATGGAGTGAAATAGCCAGTGAGCCCAAATATCTTTCTTCCACTTTCTGTCCCATTTTCTGAAAAACTTAACTCATGCTTTGGCATCAGTTCCTTAGAAAAAAATTATCGCCCGCCACTTTGAAGAGCTCCGCAGTTAGGCCGTCTGCTCCGGTGGCTTTGTTGGACTTAAGTTTAGACCTGGTTATCTTCACTTTGTTCTTTACATCATCCAGGATGAAAGGATTATTCAGCCTAATAGTGGTATTTGGTTCGTCATCACTGTTATACAGTCTACAGAAATGCTCTTTCCTCACCCTCCTCATAAACTACGACTCTACCACTATGTGTCCGTGGCCTGGTTTTTTTACCTTCTCCTATGACTGAAGTAGTATCTGTTAATTTTCTCGACCGCGCGCTCCACCTATTTGCTTCTGTGAAGCTCTAGTCCTTCTATACAGCGACACTTTGTATGCCTCTTGCTTAGCTGCCGGTGCTTGTCGGAAATCGTCGTCAAACCACGGGTTTTTTTGTGGTGGCCGAGTGAAACCCGGCACATCAGAGGCGGCACCTATTATGAGTTTTGGCAATGTTGCTTCTGGTATTCGATACTCGATGCTGGCGGCATAGGACCTCTTAAGAAATTGAGGGAGACTTGATCGAAAAAGCTTTTGCGATTGTAGCCATCTGACGTTGAACTTCCTCACAGTATTAGCTTGCCTTTGCGGTGTTCTAGATATTCGCAACCGTTCTTTGGCTACAACAAGGTAGTGTGCCAAGTCGATGTTGGCCCCTCGGAACGTTCAGGTGTCCATAATACTGGAGGAGTGCCTTGCATCAATCCCAGTGTGGTTGATCTGCTTGATAGTTGATTGATCAGGAGTTCTCCAAGTTCCTTATGAATATCGAGATGTGGGAATAGCTAGGTACAACAAGTTTCCGCTCAGTCGATTAGCCTGAATCCTTTATCGGAGGTGGTGTCGTGCAGGCTATACTTTCTCACAGTGCTACGAAAGATGCCGTCTCTTCCTAGCTTTGCATTAAAGTCTCCGAGGACAATTTTAATGTCATAGCTAGGGCACTGCTCGTAGGTCTTGTCCAAGAGCTCGTAGAAGGCATCTTTGGTATCGTCATCTTTCTTCTTTGTGGGGCGTGAGTGCATATAAGATGTTGTAAAACTTGGGCTTAATACGGATTGTTACGAGGCGCTCATTGACATGCCGGAAACTCTAAATGTCCATTCGAAGTAGAAGTAGTAGAAGTCACAGTTTTTTATCTTTTTGTCCAGCCCACCCCATTCCATTTCTTGGATGATGGTAACATCTGCTTCGAAGCAGTCTAGGGTCTCAGCTGCTTGTGGCCTATTAAGGGTCCTAGTATTCCAACTGCAGATCCGAAGTTCGTTGTCCTTGTTTCGTTCTCAACAGTAGATCCGTCCATATCTGAGGCTTGTTGTTGCTTCGTAACTACATATTTTTCCCATGACCAGGGAGCTACCCCGGCGGCAGAACTCCCAAACTGGAGGGCCTAGTGAGACTATATATCATAGTATCACGGTTCGCTCTGAGGATATGGAGAAAAATACTTTAATGGGGATGACGACCCAAAATCAGCTATCAGACAGAATGAACCATCCAACTGACTGAATTGGGGTAATGATAGCAATAGCTAAACTTAAGTATAAGAAGGCTGCGGGATCAAAGGCCTATTTGCAACTAGATATCATGGAGAGCGTAAGCAAACTCATTTCAGGAAAATATGTCTGACATATACAACCTCGCTATCATATACTCGTTCCACAAGAACCAAGCTGCGCCAATTTTAGAGGCATCAGTGCATTGAACAATGCGTACAAGATCTTGAATACTTGAAATAGTTTGTCAACGATCTGAATGACTCTTATCAGTTCTATTTTAGGCATGTCAAGTCCACAATTGACAAAATATTCATATCATCTAAGAAGTCCACATAGGCGACGCTACTTGTCCTCTACGCTGTCAGCGAAGGAACCCGAAGGTATGGCGTATGATATTTACACCAGTACATTGGCCACGTTTAAGTAGTGGTCTGAGTTGATGTTTGTAGTGAAGACATGTCCTGTGTGAATCGCTATGTTGACTATCTAGTTGACATTCATGTGATCTGGAGGTCGCAAATCCATTCGTGCATGTTTACATGCCGAAACTGCATGCTAGTTTTGATAGTGTTTGTCTCGCATGGCCCGTTGCCAGATGAGTTAACATGTAAGGTTCCACTATAGTGCGAAATTGATTCTGTTTCCTAAATTCAAAGTATTCCATTTATGTCTGATCAAGGAAACCTTCTCACTTGCGGGTGTGTGCGGGGTTTTCACCCTAATTCAGCCAAATTTAGCGTTTATGCGAATTGTCATCATGCGTACTTTTACATGTCTGAAACTTAGAGCTACTTGCTGAAGTTTGCGTCTGACAAATAATCCGTATGAAAATATATAGCACGCTGTGTACGTTCTCTGCAGTAATCGCCAAAGAATATGTCACAGTTTGTGATCCTTATTTTGTCCGGCCTATCTCACTGCACTTAAACTGCACTAAATGACAATGATATGATTTAGTCCTTACAATTGTCACTCTATCTAACGAAGGATTTTATATCTTGAGTCGAGGAGGGTTCTCAAGTTTAGGGACCTTCCGTTGTACACAATCGATGGCCAGAGATCGTCAACAGTTGCTGCTGGATGTAAGTCTTAGTAATATAGCTGCAAGGTTTTTGAATGCAGTGGTTGACGAAGCAATGTAGAGCTACTCCAAAAATTAAACATCTTAGAGCAAGGCGATTCGGTAACTTCTAATCGACATCAAGTTGGAAACTCTTGCTGCAACCACAATGTTATTTGCTGCTTTATGCGAGCGCAAGATGGACATTCGCAGAGGCGCACACTTAGGCACTAAGAAAAACATTAGTACAACGCTAAGAAATCCACAATTTTTCCTGCCCCTGGACAATACAGAGGTCGCTGACTTCTTACATACGCCTGGAAACATTCGTTTATTCTGACGCCTACTTTCAACAGATCCAACTGTCAATGAAAGTCCTAACCGACTATACAGGCAGTTCAAATGGGGGTTCAACCTATGAGAAGTTCTCCCCTGCATCCAAGGAATCTTTACATTCTCGAATTAACTTGGAGGTGGTGAGTACATTAGGCAGATACTTACTTTTAAACGCAAAGTGAGGACCATGATATGAATATCAAAGGGATGGAGATTCACAAGAAATCGAATTACTATTATTCCTTTGTCAAAAAGGGTTTCCTTGTTTCCCCAAGTATATTGTGGAATTTCTTACTAGGTCGAAAGTAGAATAACCTTTTTCATGGGAATTCTTATTCTCAGAGACGATGATGTCCCTTTCGGGTCAAATTAATGCTCTGCTTACTTTAAGGCTAATAAGATTCGAGTGGTATCTGTCTCGAGTAAAAGGCTACTCTCCAATGCGTTGCGACAAAATAATCAATCTCATTAAGGAATCCTTGAAGGGAGTCTGTACTTCAGAATAATGACACTTCCACTTCAGCCGCCCACATCAGGGGCAGACAAAAATAAGAATGAAGAAAACTTGTCCTCATATCTGAAAATGTATTGATGAGTTCTTAACCTTCGGAAGCAAACCAGTAGATTTTAATGCTCTGCCTAAATATAGGGTCACCCAACAAGAGGTGTCATTTTAAATAATTAAACGAACAAAACATTTTTTATGAAAAGTGGTGATATTTTTATTTTAAACCAAAGTACAAACTCTAAGGTTAGTTATGGAATACAATATATATGTCAAATGCTCACCTCGGCTCTGCCTACAAATAGTCATTCTTTTGATGCAATTTCTCATACCCAGACAATTCCTGTGTTACCTGGATCTTATAAGCATGTAGGCCAAAATCTTCATGTAGGATTCGGTGCAAAGTGGTTGCAGATAGCCCCAATTCCTGTGAACATCTCGAAATGGAAACACTTGAGTTTTCAGTCACGCTCTCAGCTACGGCGTAAATATTTTCAGTTGACCTTGCGGTATGAACACGAGTTGCAGTCTTCTCATCACTAGCCTGTCCGAGACGTTCAAATTTATCCATTAAATTTACTATAGGTGTGCGAGGGGGCGCTTAAAAATGACCAAAAGCAGTGCGAACTTTATAAAATGAAATTTGCGCGATATTTTTACCATTTTTGTAGAGAATTTCCACTAAGTCATTGGATGTTGACAGCTTAATAATGTCGCAAAATTTAAAATGATACCTCCTGTTGGATAATTATCAACAATCATCTGCACTCTACCAGAGACCTGCTAATTCTAACACAGTAAACCACAGTTCAATTTGGTCTCAGAGAGAACCTAACACTCTTTTTAATGTAACTTGCTGATTCTACTTCTTTCCGTATTATACGTTTCCCTAAGTAGCTTAGCCAGTTGGAGACCATATACTTGTATTGGCAGTTCACAGTGGGCACAGGATTCTGGGAAATCCTCGCTATGAGTGGTATTTGCAGTCAACATGTGCTAAGGTACAAAGCAAATACCAAAATCAAAACGGAAAATGCAGATTCTAGGAATTCATAATCAACATTGAAAGGTCTACTGCAGCTGCATCCGGCTTGGATAAATAAACCATGGCATAATTTTCCTTTCATCCAGCGGCGATTCATTGATGATTTTTTGTAAAAAATTAGAGGAAATCCGTTCATGTAGGATGGCAAAAAACCAGAAAAGAGTTTTATTTACTTCTGATAGCAAGGTACGATAGATGCGCATACATCTGTGGGTGTTACAAGTACATGTACTTGTACATGTACATACTCGTACATAGCAAATGTGTTTTACAGTGGACTTCAAAAGTATTGTACTTAATAATATAATGCAGCACTCCCACTTCTTATGAACATAATAATTCAAATTGGTTGTACATTTCTAATGCTAATGTTACTCCGAAAGCAATATGAATATGGAATGCACAAAACAAATGTTGAAACGGCCTTCACTGAATTTCTCACTTATAAAATGCATTCGGACATAACTGTTCTTAGTTCTTGCGTGATGTGCTGGATTCCTAATGTGTTCAAGAGTGTTGGCATCTTCACCCTGTCAAGTAGATCTTGTGTAAGCGTACCAAGCCACATCAATTCTTTGACTTCTTCCCGTGCAGCTATGTATTGTATATTCTCTGCCTCTGTTGTACTTAGTGTAGTACATCGCTCTCTTTTAGATGACCAGAATAGGACTTCCTTCAAGAACCAATTTTTGAGCGCCTTGCGGAAAAATCTCCTCAGCATCACTATAAACAGAAAAAGATGAATTATTACTTGTTCTAAAGTCCAAGATAGGTAGGTAGATAGGTAAGAGTGGCTGTTGGAAATACCAACCCACTTAGACCTCCTGGCCCATTGTGATGCCACGTGGCTCTATGATCCCCTTACTAATGAAACCAGTTTGAGCTTTTGATGAAGCCTAGGAGACTGTTTACTCGTACGTCTATATTTTTTAGATCGTTTAGGTCGTTGTAGAAGAAAGCTCGTAAGTGAAGTTTTCTTCTCTTATAGAAAATTGGACATGTAGAGAGTAGGTGGAGGATTGTCTCCTCCTCTTCCTCGTCCATGCAGCTTCAACAGAAATCATTTGTAAAATCGCCAAGCCTTCTTGCGTGCTTGCCTATGAGATAGTGTCCAGTGATGAGACCTATGATGGCGCTGAGATGTTTCCTATTCAGAAGGATCAGATTCTTAGAGCGATTCATTTCCAGCTTTGGCCAGATCTGTCTGGCCGCTAGACATGTTGGTTCAACAGTCCAGCTAAGGTCTGTTCTTTTATTGGGATATCTTGGTATAACTATGCTACACTTTACCGGTAGAGTGGTTCCAATTTTGGCGAGTTCATCGGCTCTACAGTTCCCTGAAATGTCTCGGTGGCCCGGCACTCAACAAAGGTGAAAGTTGAACTGCTCTGCCATCTCCATAAGAGATGATCGGCATTCAAGGACGGTTTTAGAATTTAATGAGATTTGGCAGCGGCCTGACTATCTGAAAAGATGCGGATATCCTTTGCAGATATCACGTTTTTCTTCAGCCAGGACAGAGCTTCTTTAATCGCTACATGGAACACGCTACAGTGATTTGAAAGACGGAAGTAGAGGCTTAGATTTAGCTTATCTGAGAAAACATCGCCACCAACTCAGCTATCGGTTTTAGATCCATCTGTGTAGAGATGGATTGACTTATCCTCCATGAAAGCATCTTCCTCCCAGAAGGACCCAGAGGGGAAGCTTACTTGGAAGTATTTGTCACACCAAAGTTCTGGTATGGTGTAATCGATGTTCTCTGCGAGGATTCCTAATGTAAAGGGTTCGCCATCTAACGTTTTTTTTCAACTAGTGCTTATTTCGTGAATGGTAACACTTAGCTCATGTCTGATTTGACAAATAATTAGTTTTATCCTTCCGCTGAACGAATATGGTTGTGTATACGATTGAACAACGCTGGGAAATATTGCCTGCGATCGACTTAGAGAAGATGCCGATTTTGCCAAAAAAATCATCTTTTCAGATGAAGCTCATTTTGATCTTGGCGGGTATGTAAACAAGCAAAATTGGGGCACAGAAAACCCGCACGCATACATTGAAAAGCCGATACACCCAAAACGAGTCATTGTTTGGTGCGGATTTTGGTCCAGAGGCATAATTGGGCCATTTTTCTTCGAAAATGAGCAAGGAGTGGCCGTTACAATCAATGGCGATCGTTATCGGGCCATGTTGAACGAATTTTTGTTCACAAAAATTGAAGAGGAGGATATTGGCAATATTTGGTTTCAACAGGACGGCGCTACGTGCCACACAGCCGATGTTTTGCGCCCTGTTTTTGAAGATCGCATTATCAGCCGCAGAGCTGATGTCGTTTGGCCACCTCGGAGCTGCAATTTGACACCGTTGGACTATTATTTGTGGGGTGCCGTAAAAGATAAGTGTTACGCCGACAAGCCAGAGACAATTGACGCTTTAAAGGACAATATTCGTGAAGCCATTGGTGAAATACAGCTGCACACAATCGATAATGTGCCTAAAAATTGGACCGAGCGTGTAGGCTACTGCATGGCCAGCCGAGGCAGCCATTTGAATTAAATTATTTTCCATCATTAACCGGAAGTACAAAACTAATTATCTGTCAAATCAGACATGAGCTAAGTGTTACCGTTCAAGAAATAAGCACTAGTTGAAAAAAAAAACGTTAGATGGCGGACCCTTTATTAAGAATGTTGGCGTGGCCAATTGAACTATTTGTCCACTGTTTAATCCCTTTAAGGCGAATAGCTGCAATCGCAGCTACTTGCCTGCTGAAAATATCGAGGGGTGTCAAGTGTATAGCCAATGGATTATGCGAGGTTGAAGGCCCCATTTATTCCCCATGGCTTTTTTGCAAGAGAACAAAACTATTGCAGCCTCTTGACTCTTTCTTGGATGTTAGGTTTCCAGTTTAGTTTCCTGTCAAAAATGAAACCCAGATATTTTACTGTATCGGAAAATAAGAAACTGGTACCGTTTATTGAAGGAGGATCTATGGAATTTTGTATTCCGTGGAAAAGGGGACAAGATCAGTTTTATGGGGGTTTACTCCCAATCCACAGCGATCTGCCCAACGAATTGATCTGGTAAGATTAAGCTGAAGGAGTTCTTTAATGGTATTGGGATGCTTACTTATGACGGCTATAGCAACGCCGTCAACGCCAGTCTCTCCCAAACTGATCAACTCCCCAAGTAAGTCGTCTACCTGCAGAGTTGACAGCGCAGTCGTGATGGCGGATGTGTTGACGTTGTTAAAGGCACTCTCATTGTGTACTCTTTATATTGCAGGGATCGTTCGATGTGGCTAGTCACTGAATGCAGAGCCGTTTCCACCGGTTTTCCTTTACAGTAGGCATGTTGAGCCGTTAACAGAAGTCTTGGATCAATTTGAGCTCGTATATGGATATCAATCAGTCGTTCTAGAGTTTTCAGAAGGAAAGATGATAGACTTATAGGTCTAAGGTCCTTTGGGACAACATGAGAACATTTTTCGGCTTTGAGAAGGAAAACACTGACTTCTCTCCATGACAGTGGAATGTGGATAAATTCTACACAGCTACTCATTATATTTTCTAGCGCAGGCAGGATAATATTTGAGGACATCTGTAGTTCGGTAGGTATTATACCGTCCGGACCAACAGACTTGTATGGTTTGAAGCTATGCAGCGCCCAGAGCAGTTTGCCTCTTGTGATCAGACTATGAATTTTGGTTCCGGTTGCAGTAGGCCTGTTTGGGTTGCTATTGGCCGCGAATTGGGAGCTACCTGGAAAGGAGGTGTCCAGTAACAGGTTGAGTGATTCATCGCTTGAGGTTATCCAGGAGTCATCGGTTTTTTTCAAACAGCTAGGCATCATAGGATTTGTAGAGAGGATTTTTCTTAGCCGCGATGCCTCAGTTCGTTTTTGTATAATTTGAGCGATTCTTTGTATGAGTCCCAGTCAGTCACTTGCTAAGTTGAAAAGTTTCTTGCAAGTATTTCTGAGCAGTCCCAGTACTGATGTCCACCAGTGTGGCTTTTTCTTGCCTCTAGGTTAAATAAGAAGGCAAGAAGCGGCCATAGCCTGATTGAGAGGCAGAATGAATTCCTTAACTTTCATGTCAAGCTCATTGGTGTCACGGGGGGACTTGGTGGTTCAGAGGATAGCGTTTCCTCTGTGTTTTGTCCAATCAGTTTTCCGGTAGTTCCGGAATGCTGGTTGGTTAAGGGGAGCATCACTCCGGCTGAATTGGATGTAACTGCGGTCTGAAAAATAGTGTTCAGACGATACCATCCATTTCATTAGCCTTTGAGTGATGCATTCGGAGACTAGAGTGATATCTAGCACTACCTGTCGGTTTCTAATTATAAAAGTGGGCTCATTGCCAATGTTGCAAATAAAGATGTTAGTACTTAAAATATAATCAAAAAGTGACTCACCTCTATTGTTGATGTCGGTACTGCCCCATAACGTGTGATGAGCGTTAGCGTCGCATTCGATGATGCGGTCAGTATTTTGCCTTCCAGCTTCCAGTACCACCCTTTCTAAGTTATCACCAGGGTGAGGATCCACATGTCCATGTCCATGTCCATGTCCACAAGTCCAAGATAACATTAGCTTCACTTCAAAATGTTTATTCAAAATAGTTCATAATGGGGCTTACTAACAACCATATTCAGTACAGAGACAGCTTAATTATAATCCGAAATGTTTGTACAAATTTAATAGTCCGCTTTAGGGCCAGTATGAAGCTAAATTTTAATGTACAGAAAGCTATGTCTAAGCCTTTTTAAAATTTAACATTAAAGAAGAGAGTAATGCCAATGTACTAAATAGTAGGAACAGGATTAGATTTAGTATCTAAGAATACTAAAATTATGGGCATTATGGTAATGAATTAATTATAAATTTATTTTGAATCAAAAATAACGCTGAGATCCATCTATCCCATTGTGAGTTCCTTCGCCAGGTAAAGATTTAATGAATCCAACTTCCGGGGTTATTAACTACAAGACTTGCAGGTTTTGATAGTGTGTGCATCCGTGTCCACTATGCCTCTCAATCATTTCATTCTTCACATTCATTCTAAACTCCTTAGTCTCGAAGTTTATTCTCGCTTCCAGTCATCACTGTGTTTCCTTTGTCTGTCAGCCAAGTACTTTTCCGCCATCGAATTAATAAGAAATTTCTGCAAATAAAACAATCCAATTAGGGATTATATCCCGATCCAGCCATCTTCTGGATCGTCACCCCTAATAAAGCTATACTTAGCTTTTTGAAAATTTTTCCCGCGGGTCGCCAACTACTCCGATAGATCGGTGTTCAAATTTGAGAGAATGGAGACTAACCAAGAGTGTGCCACTCCTTACATTAATTATTTTGAACTCGGCCGGTTTTGTAATTTGTTCTACGTGGTTATTTTCTTGTTCTGTTGCACTCTTTGTTGTTCCTTTTGATGTTGTTGTTATTGGCAGGTTAGGTATGGTTAGGTTAAACAGGCTTATGATGGATATGCCATCACACAGACACTACACACCAAAATAAGCCTATCGCGATTCCTGTGGAGCCAGTCGAATGTCTTCAAATGGTAAAAACCTAAACAATCTCCCTGATGGAATACCCAATTTCCTTGCAAAAGCCAAGAAAGCCTTTGAAGTTATTTTCGTCTATTTTCTCTAGGTTTTCGGAAAAGTATTTTCCTGAGAATTTTCTCCGACTTTCAGATCACCACAGAATCTGCAAATATCCGTATCTGGGCATTTGAGTCTCTTTGCATGTTGCCGCAGGAGATAGTGTCCTGTCAGGATTCCTATTACAGTCCTAAGCTTATCCCTGTTTAATTTTATGAACTTCCTAAATCTTTTTTACTCAAAATGCGGCCAGAGAGCCTTGAATACCCTGTGTCCTTCAAGACTTGACCACCTTCAGATGGATGGGTCTCTCTGATTTTTTTCTCGATAGTGCTCCTCACTAAGCGAAGGGGTGGTTTGATGTTGGCAACCTCACTATTGTCGAGTTGCCCTCGTTTTCATGCAAGCTCGTCCGCTTGTTCATTTCCTTCAATACCGCAGTGTCCAGGCACACAGTCTTTCCCGATTCTGACTGCATAGTACCTTAAGCACTGTGCGACAGCCCCTGATTGTATCAGATTTGACGTTGCGTGATTCCATTTACAAACCGATCTCATTTGCATAAGCTCAGCCGCCCCGAGGACAGTCAAAACCTTTGATTGGAAGACACTGCTTGCGTTCGGTAGTCTTATAGACACCCTTCGCTCTGGGTCTTCTGAAAAGATACCAGAACATGTTTCTTTCGTTTTTGAGACATCTGTGAAAATTGCAATATCATTCGACCTGATTATTGCATTTTTCCCCAATCCCTCCCTTTCCGGATAAATTATATCGTGCGGGATGTCGAAGTCGATTGGATTGCCTGGCAGTCCGCCATGTTCGAAACTACTGCTCTTGAAGTAACCCACATTAGTGAGTCGTATCGCACTGTTGCCAGCAAGTTTTTTGATCTGTAAATCAAGTGGTGTTAGGTGCAAAAAGGTGTCCAATGCTGCCGTAGAGGTGTTTACAGCGCACCTGTAATGGCTATGGAAGCCGTTTTTTGAATCGCCGCTAATTTTCTGTAAATCATTTTCTTGTTTATTGCTTTCGACCATACTAGTAGGCCGTATGTAAAAATGGGTCTTACCACCACCGTATACAGCTAGTACACCAGAGCAGGTTTTAAGCCCCAAATTTTTCCTACTGTTCTTTTGCAGATAAAAAGAACATTATATGCCTTTATTGCTTTTTCCGCTACGTTAAGATTCCAATTCAGTTTTTTTGTTCAGAATCCCACCCGTATACTTCGCGCTGTCCGAAAGGGATGGTTCCACTCCGTTGAGTTTTGGGAGTTTGAATTGCGGTATCTTGTACAATACTATCTGTTAAAATGAACCAGTTATGGTTGGCATTGACATCACAACTTTTTGCACAATTGCTGACCGTCATCAAGGTCTATTATGACCACGTCATATGCGTATGCCGTGACACTTATACATTGTACTAAGATTTTTGAATATTTCATTGATAACCAGCACCCACAGGAGTGGAGTTATGACTCCACCCTGAGGGATTCCCCTGGTTACAGACATTCTGACCGAGCTTTTCCCAATGGAACAATTTATTTTCCTGCTTGTAAGCATGTTGCAAACCCAGTCTGTAATGCCATGTTCAATGTTAGCGCCTACTAGAGCATTTTTAATGGCGGTGGACTCCTCGTTATTGAAGGCTCCTTCAATATCGAGGAAGGCCGCCATCGCAAACTCTCCGAAGTGTGGACTCTTCTCTATTTTCCCCACCACCTTGTGCAGGGCGGTTTATACAGATTTTCCTTTCATGTATGCATGCTGTAACTCAGTCAAAAAGTCATTACTGCATCCATTCCTAATGTGAACCTCCAATAATCGCTCCAGGGTTTTAAGCATAAATGATGACTGACTTATTGGTTTGAAATTTTTTGATGTTTTATGCCCCTGTTTGTCAGCTTTAGGTATTAGAACTACTGGGAGTGATGCTCTCTATAGTTTTTGAAGTCCTCGTTCCTTGACTCATGAACTTCATCAGTAAAGTAAGTTGGCCAATCGGTAATAGAGCCTGGGCTATTGGGCCGGAGGGCGAGTACTAGTTCAGACCCAGTTTCAAGTTATATCAACTGAATAACAGCAGTCTTTTCTTCCCTTTTTATAAAACACAAAAGTATAATACTCAAAGCTAATCAGGGGTTTTATTACCCTCGTCGCTGTTCTTAATTAATTGGGAAGAACTGTTTCAGTTCGTTCGATAGCGTTCTGTGACTTTGTTGTATTTTAATCATTGTAGATACTTTTTGTTCCAAATCTTGCCACTATACACACAGAACTGAAAAGTGCAGAAACTTTTACTCTATTCACAGAATCAAAACTACAAGGCAAACACATAAAAAAAACCGCAAAACATGTTTTTTGTTTTAGAATTTCACCTGCGGTCATGGAGAATGAGTTGTTGTGACGTGGATTATGGTGTTCTTTGTGAAGCAATTCAGTAACATGTCCTTGCAGAAAAACGAACTCAACAATGTGGAGAATGCATTTGGTTTCTTTCGTCTAATAGGAAGCCCTAAGAGTTCACTGGCATGAGTCCTTAATCCATAAGGCCGGATCATTAAAATGGAACACGTGTGTCTGTCTCATTTTGAAGGAGTTTTTCGTTGAAACTAGAAACTCAATCCAAATGCGATGTTGGTATACCAAAAACCAAAATTCCATAAGCCTTACATTATATTGTTAAGTCGAATACTTTTAAAGTCCACGGTAAAACACATTTGCTATGTACATACATAATGAATTACACTTGCCACACGCACATGTGTGTGCGTATTTAACGTACCATTGTATCAGAAGTAAATAAAACTCTTTTCTTGTTTTTTTGCCATCCAACGTGAACGGACCTTTTTTCTCTAACTTTGACAGGTTATGGGCCAAGTTACCCACAAACACGCGACCCTTAATAATTTTTTTTTTATTTTCACAAATCGATAGCGTAGAAGTTTAGCGAGAAATACAAAAAGTTATTCCAGATCCGTGATAGTTACTTCGGTGAACTATTTTTCTCTGGGACGTTGCTATCAGCATTAATTTTGATATGGACAGTGATAGGCAAGATAGAGCAATTGCAATGCTCCGAACAGTGGAAGTTCCAAGTGAGAATTCTGCTTAATACCAGTGATCTATACGATGTGCTACAGATGCTGCTAATGCTGCACGTCTAAAGGAATGGAATCCCACAGATCGCAAAGCACAAAAAATCAAAGCTATAAGTTTGATTGATTCACATCATGAATTGTTCAAAGTCTCAGGAGATGTGGGGAAAACTCTGTTCAGTCTACGAACAAAAATCTAGTCCAAGTTTTGTATAAATCTACTTCAACAGCGTTTCTATAGTTTTACAAAAAATATCCTTCAGAGAGCCTTGTGCAATAGCGCTTCACTTCACTTCTTCTTCACTTCTTTAGGGCCTGGGAATCTACAGATATTAAGAGTCAAACCATCAAAAATCTCAAGTCACGGCTAATCATGGGGGAAACTGCACTTAACGTACTAGAATCATCAACAAAAACATCATCAAGAGCTTAATCGCTCGGAAGCCACAGCCACAACCACTAAAATAAGAAAAACCGTAAAGGTGAGTGTGGGACCTACTATAATTGGCGATTGATTGGGAAACTGTTGGGTGTTCTATAACTTGGATTGCTCCACCAGCGCAACAATCACGTTCGTAGCGAAGTGCTTGTCTTACCTCCCAGTGGTAGTTATGACGGCTAAAATGGCAAGGATATTTCCCGGCCTGTAGCATTATACTGGCTTACGCCGTCATAGGGCTCACAACCATATATGGAAGAAAGTAAAAAGATGTGATGAACCAACAAATGGCCTCGGATAAATGTGGACACAATGTTGACGACCTTGGCAGACGTTTAAAGGACAACGACATTCAGATTTGCACGAGGAATGTTCGGACCCTTAACAGGCCACATGCAGCCGAACAATTAGCAGAGACCCCATGACAATCCACATCAACGCAAAATTCGCTAACATACGTGTACTATGCGTCCATACCCTTGCAGAAGAGAAGTGCGACGCCTCCAAAGAATGTTTCTACGAGCAGCTCGACAAGAAATATGAACAATGTCCGAAGTATGACGCCTGGATAAGAAAGCAGGATAAATTTGGTGGGACAGTTGGTAAGCATAGTCTATACGACTTCACGTCTGGCAACTGACTTAGGCTTATTGTTTATAGATTTCCATGTCCTCGCCGCCATGAGATGACCCAGTCGTCAAGTTTCTTCTTCACAATTTCGAGCGTTGCGTCGCTTGTATGGCATGTAGCGCGGTCTTGTTGGAAGCACAACTCGGATATATGGATGTTGTCGAGCTCTGACTACAGAAATTCGGTTAACATCGCTCTATAGTTGAGACCATTGACAGTCTCCTTCCTCATTTCGAAAGAAATAAGGTGCGATGATGCCGTCATCGTCAATCTTTGTGGATACTTGGCCGTACACTTGTGAATTGTATTCGCTCCAATAGTGACAATTTTGCTTGTTGACATAGCCGCTGAGCCAAAAATGAGCTTTGTCCGAGAAGACGATTTTTTGGCCAAAATTCGGATTTCTGGTCCTCACGGCGTTGTTTATGGTCGTCCAGGTTCAATACTTGCGTCAGCACTATATGCATGTAGGCTCAAATCCAACGCAAAATAAGCCGGTTTGACTCTCTGGGATTCCCAATTCAGCTGATCGCCGCTGAATCGACATTTCTGGGTCTTTTTCGATACTGGCCGCTACAGCGGCAACCCCTTTAACTTGTAAATGTACTCAGCGTGTAAATGCCTTTTCTATTAATTCCTATGAGTGCAATACAAGTATCTGATTCAGGGTAAAACTAAGAAGTGTCTCTTGAGGTGCCCCGGTACATATTTAAAAAATTTCATTTATTCAACACTGTACCACCCATTTTGAGGTAGACGTAGGGGTATTGGGATTCTTAATTGAGCCGTCGTCTTTCCAAATTCCGGCTTATAAACAGACGAGGCTTGTAATGATTTGGTCTATCACTGATCTACGCCGTCGGTAGTTATACTGATATTCGCTGGTTACTGTGAAAGACTAAGTTTAGGTTAGGTTGGGTTGTAGCAGAAGCCTCCATAGATCAAACTCATTAAGGGTAGGGAAAGCCCTTTGCTATACTACAGAATAATTCGGCGATTCTACCTTTGTCAAAGAGCCCATTAACCGCAGCTTCGCAGTTCTAAAAAATTTTCGAGGGGGATTTGACCAATTTAAGATTTTGGTTTGTTATGGAAGCATCACCTTTCCTTCTGAAAACTCCAGAACGACTGATTGGTATCCATATACGAGCTAAAATTGATCCAAGACTTTTGTCAACGGCTCAACGGGCCTACTGTAAAGAAAAATCGGTGGAAACGGCTCTGCATTCATATAGCGAGTACACAATGGTCGCTTTCCGGGACATAGAGGGTGCCTTTAACAACGTCAGCACATCCGCAATCACGACTGCGCTGTCAACACTGAAGGTAGACGACTCACTTGGGGAATTGATCAGTCTTATGCTAAACAGCAGGATAATCAACTCCAAACTGGATAGGGGCTTCTGCTAACAGATGTGTTAGTAGAGGTCCGCCGCAAGGTGGTATCCTTTATCACCCTCTCTGGAACTTAGTGGTTAATGAACTGCTGATATACCTGGAAGCGGGTGGTAGCAGGGTGATTGACTATGCGGATAACGTTGTTACAGGAGTCTCAGGTGAGCATCTTAATACAATTAAAGAACTCCTTCAGCTTAATCTTACCAGATAAATTCGTTGGGCAGATCGCTGTGGTTTGGGAGGAAACCCCCATAAAACTGATCTTGTCCTCTTTTCCTGGAAATGCAAAATTCTAATCACAGACCCTCCCTCAATAAACGGTACTAGTTTAGTCTTTTCGGATACAGCTAAATATTTGGGTCTCATTTTTGACAGGAAACTAAACAGAAAACCTAGCATTCAAGAAAGCTACATTGGGGCCTTCAACATTGCATAACCCACAGGCGGAAATTTTGGCGATTAAAGAAGTTCTGTCACGGCTGAAGAAAAGCGTGATATCTGCAAAGGATATCCGCATCTTTTCGGATAGTCAGGCTGCTATGAAGTCCCTGGAATCAGTCTAATTAAATTCTAAAACCGCCGTATTCAAGCCAATCATCTCTTATGGAGATGGCAGAGCAGTTCAACCTTCACCTTTGTTGGGTGCCGGACCACAGAGACAAGGAACTTGCCAAAACTGTAACCACTCTACCTATTCTACCGGAAAAGGGTAGCATACGAGTAAGTAGGTACATATACCTATCGAATGGATGAATGGATTCTGTTTTCGACAAAATAGTACGCATCCAACTTTTGCGGCTCGGCCTTGTAACTTTGCAGATGCTTTCAAATTTGGGAAAGGTATTTTCAGAATTCAAATACTTGGATTCCGGAGAGAATATATTGACCTAAAAAGGCATTCTATATTTCCTAGTGAAGAGATGGTGATGAATTAAACTTTTATGTCCATTTGGAAGTCTATTCACGTATCCAGGTATCCATCTGTTTGCCAATTATACCAACTGTAATGTTGTCTGCATGAGCAAATACTTCTCCTTCCGGAAGTCTAAGTAGTTTTCTTTCAAGCTTGATATGGCTTATACAAAGTGGCACCCAAGTTGTCACGCGATGTTCATTGGTTTTAATTTCTTTTATGAATGCAAAATGTTGGTTGTGCTCTTGGATTATGTTTACTTCCATTAAGTCGAACAATTGATATCGGCTAATTGGCAGCCACCAGAACTGATGACCTTTAATGCCCGATTTGTCGCATTATCCATCAGTCTTGTCATAACAACCGGCGACGGATATTCTCTTTGAGAGTTACAAGGGCCTTAGGCTTCAGAAAACCCCACAAAAAGAAGTCTGGAACGGTTAAATCAGGAGATCTTGTCCGCCAGTGCACATCGCCAAAATGAGTGATTAGGCTCCCGGAAATGCAACCCTCAGAATTTCGATTGCGGCTCCTGCAGCATGCGCCGTGGCTCCATTCTGTTGGAACCACATGGCTTGGCGCGCGGCGTTTTCGAAAAAAATAAGGCCCGATAACGCCTCCAGCGTAAACAGCACACCATGCTGCCTAGCTCTTTATTTCCTTGTCATTATAACCTTCAAACATCTAAAACCAACGTTCACCGGTACCTCCATTTCCATTCTCCCTGATTTTCCTTCGCCCGCGCTGTGTGCAAGCATTTTAAAGGTACTTAAATAACTTGAACGCACGCAAATTGTAAAAAAAAGCAGCAACTTTGAGCGGGTGTAATGGCTCTTCGTGGGTTATACGCGGATTTTCGGTGCCCCAGAAGCTATAATTTAGCTTATCCACATATCTACAGAGATGGAAATTCACTAAGTCACTCATAATGAAAAGTTGTCTCCTCAGCTAACAACTGATGCACTGTCTGAACTTTGTAAGGGATCATCTTACAGTCTTTCACCAAAATTCTCTGTAAAGACCGTCGATTGTGCCCCATTACGTGGCACGTAGTCTGGTCGATACTCCGGGGTCCTTTGCGACATCTTCTACCACGTCTGCTCCGAGGCCGGCCACAGCTGACAGCATCTCGCGTTCTCCCATACTATACTAGGCGAGCGGCTAAACGTCGTAGTGTTTGCCCAGTTTATGTTGGGCGACCGGGAAATCTGCGCCGAAATTCACGTTGCCCCAACGATAATTATAATTCCTTTTCTTGAGAGAGCTGATTTATTTCGCGCACTACTCCCGGATATTCCCACATATAATCCTGGAAAGTGGAACTCCAGTAGAAGGTGCCGAGGCTATCTGGCCGAAGCAAAAACGAACATATAATACCACGCTTCACGTCTGCTTGCTTTTCAATAATAATTTACATAACCATGCAAATGTGGTTAACGTGCAGAAAATATCTACACCATAGTTGATTATAAATACATAGTTTAATATACAGCCGAGTTCGCGCTGGATTACACAAATCCTTCCATAATCTGGTCTGGTTTTCGGTTAAAGTAAATGTTGCCAGCAAATACCCCCATAATTGCTAAAGCCAAAATTTTAACTCCAACCAAACTGAACCAACAAGGGAATTAAAAAAAAAAAAATCCCCAATTTCGAATTCGAGCAAATTCCAGTGCATCAACGAAAATTGCTATTGACTACGTGACTCTCGAAAAGTCACGCAAAATTTTATCATTATTTCAAAATCGCTCAAATTATCTCTCGTGTGTAGCCACTTTTACGAAACACTGCGGGCATCTGCATATCCGTATGCTTATTGGCGTACTCGTAATTCAGCATTCGATGGAATCACATTTCGGAAGCTATGCGGGTTTCTGACTTACCAATAAACCAACAGTAAACCATGGAATTCCGGCGAATTTAAATTTAACAGAAACTGAAGTACAGATATGCCCAGGCGCACGTACCATTCGAAATATTTTCAATATATTGTAAATTATTAATTCGTATAATCCTTCTGGGCATACTGCATTCATGATAAATGAAAAATTACTTTTTGTTTTCGAAAATGATATCAAAATCCATTTGTCCTCGATGTTCCCGGCAGCACTCTGGGGCACGACAGATTCCTTTTCATGGTGCCCCATAATCCTTGCACACAATCTGCAGCTAAGTACCAAGCCTCGGCGTAATGCATTATTTATTGTTAGTGATAGTTTTGTCCTCGTCATCATCGGGACGAGGCTGTTTAAAGCTGTCCTACATCTTAAAGTCATGCTCGTTCCATATTCGAACTCACGAACTCGCCCTCATATACCGCAGTGTCCTCCAAGGGATTATGACGAAGTGGGTAGGCTTGCTTTTGATGGATTTTTCTATTTTCCTATTTTTCTATACCAGTGGCGCTGGAACGGGGGCGAGTCATGTGCATGAATTTGCATAACTTTGTCGCCGCCTGTACTGAGAATTTCAAGTCATAAGAACGATGCATGGCAATGCACCAAAATCCTGGATAAGGGTAGGTTTTCTACTGCTGTTGCATGATGTGGAAACGTGATGCCAGCCTGAGGGAAAATAAAAATGCTACACTCTACACGCTACTTCCTCTTAATTCCCAATGGGGAATGCATTCATTCATAGTCTATTCATTCGGTCGATGAACAAATGGCATGGTGAAAAAGTCGAGAATTCCAGTCGTATTGGTGCCATCGGAATTCGAAATTTACACCTTCTGCCAATTGTGAGATATCAATCTCGAATACATCAGATACGAATAGTTTGGTGGAAGTATATGTTCAGTCTTTTGTTATGAATCGTAGGCCATGAAGTGACTACTGTGGCAGTGGAAACAGTAGGGACTATGGATGTCGACGCGACCGTGCTTGATAAATTGTGAATAAATTGTTTCATTGTATTTGTTAGCAGTTAGCACATGTAATGGACGAATATGTGTTTAGGGGAACGTGCTTGATACATACGTGACTTTAAAATTGAATTTGAAGACGTGTAAGGGGATGTTAATGAACACGAACATGGGTACATCGTTTGGGGTATTGCAAGTTTGGTGAAAGTTTTGCACTTCCCAGTTTTTGATCGATTTGTTTGTTATTGTTGGGTTTTCCTTTCACCTTGACCTTTTTGGTCCTTCCATGTACTCGTGTGTTCTAGAGCTAACTTAAGAATGTAGCTTTAAGATGTTATGTCACTGCGAAGACCAATTTAGTGCAGAGCGTCCTGCGGTTACTTAATTTTACATCGCAAATTCTGTCGGTCTCACTAGCATTGCAGACAGGTAAGTGCGTGCTCGGAGTTTGGAGTGTCTTTGAAAGAATTGGAATTGACGATGATTCCGCCGCTCCTTTCAGATATATTCCTCTGCATAGCGCTCATTATCGAAAAGAACAGAATAACTCATTTTATACTGCATGCGTCATTGACGCCTTGCTTAAAATAGAGCCGCTTATGACCAAGTTTTATGACACCTGTCACCGTTGCTTTATTTTGTCAGTATTTTTCACTGTTCGCTCGTCTAGGTCGTCTGGTCTCCGAAAAGGTTACATTTCGTTGATGGACGGCGAGCATAAATTTGAATGATAGAGCTCAGTCTTAGAGATCAAACCATCTACTTTGTCATTTCTAACGTCTGCGATTCTTTTAGATATCCGACTTTGACATGGAAAACGTACAAAATAGACCATCTTATGGCTGAAAGGATAGGCGGTAGTTCAGTTTCACCAAACTTCTTAAATGTGAGATCGCCGCATGATGTGCTCCATGATCCTCCGTGTGAGCATCGACTCCGCTTACTTTCTTTTAAAATTAGTAAAGGACCTCATTGTTAAATTTCCATAACTTAAACTGTCACCGGCGAATCGGAGGTATGAGATTCTATTGCATGCTCGTCGGGCCTACACCTTTACAGTTCCTTAAAAGTTTGAACTTGCGGCCAAGGAAGTAATCAATCAATCAGTCTATCTGCTCTGACCTCTTTTAGACTATTTAAGCGCAGGGATATTTTAGTTGGGAATACACGATTTTCTGCCATTCCGTCTTCTCGTAAAAATAACTGGCTTTCGACAACTGAGTCAAATATTGTCAAGAATCGCCATCGAAAAGTATGTCATTGTAGTCACATACATTCCTTGACTACCTCTCATTATGCACAAACGAGGAAAGACAATGAAAAGGAAGCCAAGGCGTTGGTTTTCAATGGACTGTTGCGCTACTCACTAATTTAATTAGTTAGCTGTCAGTCAGTCTGATAGCGCTTTTTTGATGCTCCTACTTCACCTAGATGTATTTGTCGTATGATACCATCTATGAATAAATAGTTTTCAAATTCCCTAAGGCTTTTTGCTTTGTTTTGTAAATATGTACGTGTAAATATAAACGCCCCACTACAGTGGAACTCAGGAATTGAAAACTAATGCAAGCATCTTCTCACAGCCGTCTTCCCCTCCACCCCCTTTTTTGTTTGACATTGGTCCTATAGAGGGCGTATCTTCTACAATCACACCAGAACTCCTCTTGCGAAAAAGCTTTTCATGTACCCACAAAGTTTCGGTCAGGATTTAAGCCGGAAAGGAATGTATCCTGGTCTTCACGGGTGGCTCCAAAAATAAAAATGCGCTGCGCTGCTGGTGTCTTACTGGAGGACGATAATGTTAGACTTTACTGGTCGGTAAATCTTGCAACTTATTTCAAAACAGAGACAATCCTGCTGGCAACGAACTATAATATGGTATATTGTGAAGAAGTGCTGGAGGAGGCAAACTATCTGCATCTGTAGCGATAGAAAAACTGCGCTTAAACCTCAGAGAACCCTCTCATGACTTCTAAGCTGGGTTGAGAATGCAAAATTCGCTGTACGTAGACGGAAGGGTGATTTCATTGAGTATTGTTTAGGTACCGAGTCAAAATGGGATCACGGCAATGCACAGAGAGGAGAGTATTCAGGACCCGAACTTACTCTAGGAATGTCTGCGTCTTCGGTTAGAGTTTCCATTGATAGTTGAGTTTCATATGAGCATAGCTGAGGTCGCTGGCAAACCAAACGAATACATCGCGATGCCTCAAAAAGGTCAGAGAATTAGTAGGAAAGACTGTGGGTGTCATGAGTGGGAAGAACTGGGCTTTTTTTTACTAAGCACTAAAGTGTGCTATTTACATGGACACAACATCCTGCGATGTTTAATATTCTTTCAGCGTGGCTTGATGACGATACATCGGATTACTAGGTTTGTGATTGACCGGCCTACGTTCGTATCAGACTGGAGGTAGTTGGCACTGATGTGGTAGGTGCTTCTACTGTAGGCATTATATCGTTAGAGCGATTACACGTCTTTTTTTTAGAAAGATTGAACAATTTCAGTAAAAGCAGTTTCGATGGAAAGAAAAAAAACTTGAGAGAGTGATTTTTGAATGAGTCGTAAGAGAGAAGGAAGTGCATTCTCAGCCGCTTTTCCTTTTTAATAAGCTTGTTGTCAAGTCAGCATTGTTTTGTGATTGAGACTACACTTGATATAGAGATAATGTGTTCTTAAAAGCATATACATAATAAGTTTAATCTACTTTGTGTTTGAAAACTACGGTTACCTCAGTCTCAAGATATAGTACCTACACCTAAGCATGGTGTCTCTGGCATCCTTAGAATCATTTTGCAGGTGTGCTGGAAAGGAATAACCATGATGCATTGTACTGTTTGAAGCTACAAACCGCCCACTTAAAAGATGTCTCGCTGATCCTATCCGGATTTGATGGTGCCAGGGAAGTGAGTGCTCAAGGATTCTTTCTCCAAATTAACCTACGCACCATCTGCGTGCTTCTGTTTGATAGAAATTCGTGATGTTTTAGACATAAATTGCCGCAGTCTCGATGATGAATTTGTGCTGGTGATGCGAGTACCTTCGACGAAACTAGTGTTCTTCTTACTTGCTGTTTGTAGAAATTTTAGGATGCCTTCAAGGTTCTCTGACCTAGAAAGCTTTTTTTACTCTCTTAGTTGTTGGAGGGGCTAGTACGAGTACTTTTTTCATGTTCGCAATTGTGCTGACGAGAAATCCAAACATCAATGGTTACAGATAGGACGAAGGTAGGTTCAGGTTTTAAGAAGTACTGCTCTGAGCATTTTTTGATAAATTCAACAGCGGTTTCATTCTCCACACTTCCATTGTAATTTGAGATTCAGAGAAGACTGATCTAACGATTCAAGGACATTAGCATCGTTTGTATCTGAACTCGGAAAACGGATGTATGTTGATCAATCAAAGGGTAGAGTGTATACTGTGTAGTTGTTATCCTTAATGAATACGGTAGTGCCACATTTTTGTTGCTGAGACTCAGGCCAGAACCTGGAGGTTGGGTTGCACTAAGAAAGTTGACCATTCGCAATAGTCAAAGTTCTGGTGTCCTTTTATCAGATCACAAGTACGAGTATTAAAATACAGCCATTGCTCAGGGTCAATAAACCTGTGGTCCAAACCGGAGCAACGGCTACTGATTTTTAAAGATAACCTTGAGGGTGCAAGCTATTATGTGAATATCGAAGGGAGTGTGATTTATCAGCGCATCATGTTCCTATACTTGTGAGACAAGTTGTTCGTTGATGCCTGGTAAGTGGAGGAGTGACGTATTAACAAACAACTTTCATGCAGGAAAGTAGAGCTCCTATCATCGTGAAGATCCATATTCCACAAATGATGCTTAATCACATGCCGAAAACACTCTTACACTGCCAGAGAAAACCGGCAGCACGTTTACAATAGTTTGCTTTCATATTAAGCCCAAGTTCACTTTTCACATCGGCGCCGGTAACTTTAAGCCAAGAAAGAATTCACCAGCGTTCTTCATTCGTCAACACAACTGATGCCAAGTACCAGCTGCAGGGTTGACAATCAGAGCCGGTGTTGGTTTTTAAACGAAAATCATGCTATTGAAGTTGTCATCTCATATTTTCAGTGCCTTGCCTATCGCAGATCCGTTTTTCTTTCAAAAAAGTCTTAAGTCACCTATAACTTTAGCCAGTGTTTTGACAGTTGTGTTAAAATACTCTTCCAATTGTATTAAATAGAAATGAGATAAGCTTTTGCCTGGACTACACACATATAAGCAGATTTTAGTCCTTTCATGCCATTGATATCCCATGCCTTTTTCTTCGCTGATGAAACATATTGACTTTCATCACTCTCTCCGGGAATCTTACTTATTTCGCAGGGCTGTTTAGCAGATTCTTTATTGCCTCCGTCAGCCGTCTCAGGCAATATTATTTCCTTGGTATTGACACTCGAGTCTTTTCAGTGCAATTAGGATGGCCATCACTAACTCCAATTTCACTATATTTTTCCTTTGAGAGGATCATTTCGCTTGCATGCGAAAAGTTGCTATATAGTCTTCTGAAGCGGGTCCAGTGGTAAATTGTGTAATCTGCGTCCATGTTTGAATTTGTGCAGATGTTTTCTGAACACACCATAGCCGGTTAGAAACTGTGTGATGTAGAAGTTTAGTTCTCCTGCTCTTCTTTTCATCCAAGGTTCTATGTTGGGAATAAGTTGGTAAGTCGTCCATCTTCTTTTGGTGATATTATCCCATCGGTTCTAAAACTTTTGTACAGAGATATCCTTCCCTCCTCATGGATTTCGCTAATTGATCTGTTGGGTGGAGAAGAACGTATTCTTATGTGTACGCGTACCATTTTTTCGGGCATCATTACAGCTAAAAAGTTCGCCGCTTCCCCTGAGACGGTCCGGAAGGCGCAGTTTATTCTCAAGGCAATTAGTCTATAAATTCGCAATATCTTTCTTCTAGATTCTTTTGTTGCCAGTGCGCCCTCCCACACTGGAACTAACTATTTTCGACAGTAATAATCTGGCGCTTCATCTGGGCCTTCCGATATTTGGCATTAATCTCGTCAACAAGGATTGTGTGATTGATGCCTTTTTTCCGAGCACCTACATAGGTACTTTAGCGCCGGTTTTGATTGTATTACTTGATCTACACGTACATGCATGTATTCAACGGCCTTGCAGTTGATGACAAGAACTGCTTCTGTTTTATGTTCTGCCAAATTCAGGCTTGTTGTCGTAAGCCAAGTTTTGACTCGGGCGATCACTTCGTTACCACGCTTGTGATGACGATATCGGCCCCAAAGCCAATTGGGGCCTGAGGACACTGTCACACATAATATTCCACAGCAAACGGCCTAGGACGGATCCTTGTGGCACACCAACTCTAACGTTGTAGTGTTGTAGGTTGGTGTTTGGTCGGTGTCATAGTTGGTTTCTGTTCCTGAAGTAGCTAGACATAATTCGGAGAATGGAGTTCGGTACGTCTATTCTAGCAAGAGAATTCATTATAGATGTCCAGTTTGCCCCCGAATTGAAAGAATTTCTGATGTCTAATGTGACCACTGCACAGTACTCCTTTGTACTAAATCGCCACCGGCTTCCCTCGGTGGCTGTGCTTGGAATATCAGGAATATCAAACTGGTATTCTGCTAGTGCACTGCTCTCTTCTACTATTGTCACCAGTCTGTTGTAAATGACTTTTTCTGCGATCAGATCCAGAAGTAAAATGGGACAGTGCGACGGGGGAACTCCTGGATGTTTATTTCCTTTGGGGAGAAGCACGAACCGCTGTAGTTTCCAGCCCCTCTTTAAGACAGTTGTAAATTACTTCTCAAAGACATCCGGTCTCTATGTAATTGCTGTTTTATTGGCTCTGTTTGGTATTCGGGCCTGGTATATTCCTGCTAACAATCTTTTGCATACCAGCAGGAATTCATCTTCTGTAACAGGTGGGATCTCTTCATATGAAATTTCTATGAATTCGCCAAAACGGTTCAGTAATTGTTCTGGAAACAGTGTCTTAATAATATTTCCAGGATTGTTGGGCGTGTGCTCTATGTGCATTGAGCTTCATAATGACTATACTGTAGGTGGTTCCCCAAGGGTTTATATCAGCTTCGTCCAGCAGCTTTTTGAAACTCTGTTTTTGCTGTCCTCAATGGCCCTTTCTTAGGATCTCCTCGCTTGCTTAAAGATAACCAGATTCTGATTGAAACCCGGGCTTCTCCTTGGACGTTGTGCCTTTCTACTCGCTCTCTTCGACAGATAGTTGTTAGGGATATTATTGTGTGGTTCCACTAGTAGAAGGGCTTACTTCTTGACATAGAAGCACAAGTTAATAGGTCTAACGGTTGGAGCGCTAGGTTCTCCGCTGTTCCGGGTCTCAGTTGGCAAGTACTAATGACCTCCTCAAACGTTTTTCTATCCAATGTTGTGCCCCTCCACTTTGGACCAGTCATTTTGGGGTAGCTTCCGCGTTTATCTTCCAAGAGCTCGAAAATCACAGCCTGATCTTCAGTCTTCAGTGACCCGTGCTAGAGCGCTGCTGAAATGGGTTATGTCTACTATAGACCACGTGCCAGAGTCGACTAGATATATGGTTAATGAATATAGTCAGTGCTGTGAATGTCTAGAGTGAAACTCATCCTTTAACACACGTCGTTCTGCTGCCCCATTCTGTGGCCTACACATTGGAATCTCTATCTATTACTACCGGGTTTTTTCGTCTTGCGTCCATTGCAAAATCATCCATCAACTAGGAACTATTATTCCTAGGCCAGGCTTCGCGGAGCGTAGCAGATGTAGAAGTGGATGCCATTGATCTTGGTGCTGGCAAAGCCTTTGGCTGGTTCGCAGTGGTTAAGGTTGATCGGAGCTATCTCCATTGTTTTAGACTAGTCAGAGCCTTCTTAAGTACTAGCCTATCGCCAATATGCTTGACACTCTTTAGGTTGTCCCTTTGCAAAAGAAGCAAAGTGGTTCTCTGTTGCAGTTTTTCGACTATGTGGCCCTCGTTTACGTAGTTTAAGCATTGCGTAAAGCGGTCTACCTCACTTTTGCAGTGACATGCTGCTTGGACAAATTCAAGGCTTAAGTGCTTAGTAGTGATCAGTTGTTCCCAGATACGACAGTATGATTCTCCCTCATTTTAGTATTAGTTACATTAGCATTACTCACAAGCATGCTTATTGTTGCAATTTGAGTAAGTCCGTAAGTCTTTCTTAATTGAGTCAATATTGCGCTTGCCGTTGTACTGGTATTGCTTTTTTAACTACTCATAGTTTTGTCGGCCTTACCATCTTTCTGAAGACGTTCTTTGCTCTGAGTTGCGCTGTTCTTATCGACTAAAGCTGATTCTTGTGTTGTCCGTTTTGAATTTGGGATTTAGCTCTTAGATTCCTATCTTCTTTTCGGGTCTACTGCAATTTTCAACCATGGGAACGTCTGTGAGGCGTTATTTTTCGGAATGACCTCTTTAGTTTGGTCGTCGTGCATCTGAATTACAAACAGTTCGTGGAGCGCTTTTATTGTTTCTAAGGCGTCTCTCACCGCTTGCTGGATGGAACACTATTCTCCAACATTTCCCAGTCTGTGGGACACAATTGCCTGTTACTGCGTAGCTGACATCTGTTTCGATGCTGCGCCTTCTGGTGCTGCCGCGCTTTATGCCGTATTCTTCTGTGGGGTCTGGCTCGTCGGGTCCTCGAACTCCTCATAAAGAAGTTGGCTTTAATTGTTTTTGTTTGTTTACTTGTGTTCACTTTTTTGGGTCCCAACTCAAAGTCGTTGATCGATGTTCGGATATGTAGTAACCTCAGGATTCCATGGTTTTCTATGCACGCACTATGCACAACCCACTCAATGATGATGAGACATCGAGCATTCTTCGAAGCCTGACAGGGTTTTAAAGGGCCGGGGGCGCTTGCAGCATTAGCCCGAAAGACATTTCAGCAGAATTCCACACGTACTTACTCAGGTAACAGAACACTACAAGCGTCGGCCCTAATAGCTGCCATTTCAAAATCGTTGTCCCGAATTCCCTAATTAAGATCTTACTGGAGTCAGTCTTAGTACTAAAAAGAACTTGGTGATCTGAAGTTCTCCTCTTCGTTGGTCCGACGCTTATCATGATTTGTGGCACAGGAAGCTCATGGCGATGGCAATGGCAGATTGCGCCACGAGGAGGCGTGAAGTAGTTCCTATTAGCATACCTGCAAGGTGTTCGACTGCAGAGACGCCTTATCGTTATTTAGCAAATCAGGATCTGTCGGAAGATGCTACTTTATTCCCGTGATGCCAGAAGAAGGACAATTGCTGCTTGTGAGATATTCGCAGATCCCAGTGCATGTATATGTCCGCCCAGTGGCTAATTTTAAAGAGATACAAGGACGGTACCTCATTTGGCCTATATATACTTACCAACTTCTCCATCCATCCTGTTCTTGGTGCATATCTCTTAGTCATTTTGATTAAATCACTCCAAAGACACATAAAACCTGTCGTTGTCTGAATGGCAACACTTCCTTTTGTTTCCTAGAATACCGTATTGCTTTACATCTTGTCATTCAGACTTTCTTGAGTTTAAAGATTTAAAGAAATTAAAATAAGAAATGCTGCAGACATCTCACATTCTTAATATGTGCCAGTCATGAAAGAAAACCACTGTTTACGGCATCATCCGACATTGACTGATGTGCAGATGCTCCATTCGCTCCAACATTTTCTCCTTTCATTTTGAGAGAACACTTCAAATGATTTTATGAAACATTTACCCGAAATTTCGAACTATATTCCCATTCGTTTTAACGTGTTTAAGTTTCCTGCCATATGCTCAACCTAATGCATTGCCCAGAATCCTATTTTCATCTTACAACCTGAACTAAATTATGGCGAATTTCATTGCAGCTGATAGGGTGGGGGAGGTGCCTACGAAGCCGACAGCAGCTGCAACCAATTTCCTTTCCATCATAATTTACATTAGCATCCACATCGGCTTCGGCACCGGCATCAACATTCGCATCTGCATCCACGTCCACACCGACAGCCGCAATGCTCATTGATTATGATTACCAATAAAACCAATCAAGCGGATTAGGAAAACATGCAACAATAATAATGCTAATTAAATTTACTGACGAAAATTTAAAATCCGCGCACATAATGCACACATCCATCTTTCCATCCTCTCCCCCAGTCAGCACCACCAAACCAGCAGTAAATGAAACCCAACCGACTGCAAATTAAATCCACAATTGGCTACTTTTTGGCTTCGTCAATGACTGCAGCAAATTATCAAGCCACTGGGGTAATCCACATTATGTTTCGTGTACCGCATCTCTTTCCAAACGATTAAGTCAAACTTAATCCAAACCGACTCGCTGGACATGAGATTAAATTTGACAAAAGCCCAATCTATGGCAGGGATAGAACTGAGCAATCCGTATCCCGAAATTGAAATGCCCATTTGGTTTAATGGATGGAAGACCATGGAACCAGAAACCCTACCTGGCAACATCTGGCTTCGTTCCATGTTCTTTCAACTTTTCCTAATCCTTCCAACTGCCATCTACAATACCACAGCACCAGTAGAAGAAAAACTTTGTCCAGCAAAATAAAGGTAACTTGTGCTTATTGGTCTCATAATAGCTGCTGCTAAATGTTGAAGCCATAAACAAACCAACACAACGTAATCTCACAGGAATACGAGTACAGTAATTGTGCGTGCACCTTAAGGACATGACTTCCGTTTCCATGGAATGGTTGACTCTAAGTTGGCTCCAATGTGGCAATAGTTTTCTTGTTTCCATCTTCAGTCGAAGTAAGTAGAATTACCTAATTCATGGTAATGGTTATCGTGTGTCCTGAAATATGCAAGGCTCTGCTGGTAACTAGTACTGCTGTGTCGTAGTTAATACACCGAAGGGTTATCTTGACTGCAGGTACTTTAACTATTCTCTAGGAGCTCGTTATGTGTTATTAGTAGCAATAAACTACTTAAGCGACCATCATTCTCAAGCTATAAACTAGCTCTGGAGGAATGTTAATTTGCATGTGGGGAATGCTGTGCCTACTTAAGAAGTCAAGGATGGTTTGGTGATATACGAGTACATAGGAGCAAATGTGATGGGTGGCATAACATTCGATGCATATAATTATATTCGCAGTAGGGGGCAGGAGAGCAGAGGCAGTTATGCAATACGGGAGGCAATGAGATGTAGGTTGTGTCCAACTTAAGATCAATTAGTTGAACGTGCTTAAAGTTGGGCGAGAAAGAGTTAAATTATACAGAAACGCATACGCCGCCGTGCTGTAAAGTGTTAATTAGTCACACCTTATGAAAATATGCCATTCCAAGTTGATACATGTCAACAATTCTATGAATACTAATCACTAGTCAATGCAAATGATTTCTTCAATTGACACCAGTTCTCAGTGGTCTGGAAAGGACTCAATCGAGAACAGATAGATTTAAATAACCTTAGGCTAGGTTAGGTTACAGTGGCTGTTGGAAATATCAACCCAGCTAGACCTATTGGCCCATTGCGATGCCACGTGGATCTGTGATCCTCCTACACTTGGAACAGTTTTGAGCTTCTTATGAAGCGTAGCAGACTGTTAACCTTTTACCGCATACAAAGCCATATTTGGACTCCGAAGTTTATCAGTTTTTTATAGGCTTATTACATACACCATCACAAATAACTAAATCACATCAGAACCAGAGTTTTATCGTAAAACGGACCATTAATAATTTGTACATTGCATTGTGGTCTGTCAAATATTTTGAAGGTTATGTTCAGCGCGTGCGACTGGCCGGGTGCATTGCAAAAAGTGTGAGTAGTAATTAAAAAATAAATATGAAAAAGGTGAGTAAAGTGGTGAAAAAAAATGTCGCTTGGTATGCATAGGGTTTTGCAATAAGGACTTGACAACTTTTTTTTAAATAAAACGCAAACCCTTTGAGATATTTATTTATTTATAAACATTAACAATAAATTAAAATCTATTATTAATACAATTTTTAAGAGCGCTAGCATCAAAGACTTTCGGCTCTTCGTAAAAGTTTTTTACAATAATACTTAGTTAATTGATATTATCTTATTTACTTGTATCTTTTTTATTTTAAGTTTTAATTTTGTGCATGCTAAGTAATTTATTTATAAGCTCAATATTTTCCTGGTTTGGATCTTGTAGAAGTTCCAGTATGTGACGTTGGCTATTATTGAAGTCATGATGCGGATTAGCGGCTGAGAGATAGCAAGGTCCCAAAAGGTGTGAGATCGTGATGGTATTGCTGCATTTTGGGCATATCGGAGGTGCTTGTTTCTTTAAAAGGTGTTGATGTGTCAGTTGAGTGTGCCCTATGCGCAGACGAATAACGTTTAAAATGTGAAGCTTGGACATGTGGCGAGGGTAATTTGGACTGATTTTGTTGGCGTTCAATGTTTGGTAGTGATGCTTATATTGATTCCACTCCTGTGCTCGGCAATTTTTGATTTTATCCATTATTAACCACTTGAGGTCTTTACTGGTAAAGAATTCAAACATAATTGCGGGAGAATTATGAACCAGATTTGCTGCATGGTCAGCGAGTTCATTTCCTATAATGCCCACATGTCCTGGTGTCCACATAAGCTTTATTTTGGATGGCGATTTTATAAGCATATCACGAATTTTCGCAGTTATGTTGCAATCGTGTCTTATGTTGAGGATAGCTTTAAGAACGGAGAGACTGTCAGTGCAGATGATCCATTTACAAGCAGTGTGAGAGAACTTTTTAACGGCTTCGTAGATGGCTTGAGCCTCAGTTGTGAATATCGAAGTTGTGTTTGGAAGGATACCTAGTACCATTGTTGATCCATTATGGGATGTTACAGCAAATGAGGTACTATCGGCGGTTTTTGAGCCGTCGGTGTACAAAAACTTCCATCCTTTGGAGGTAAGGTTACAGAAGATTTCCTGAAATGCCTTATTATACACTCGACAGGAGGTGTTTTCTTAATGGAACTCGTGGAATTGCAGAATGATGGATGACGTATTCAGGTTCCAAGGTGGGGAGGATGGTGTGTATCTTGTGAATTGTTTAAACGGAACTTGTAAACTTTGTACCATTTTTAATGAATTGTGTGTAGCCGAGTTGATTCTCCGTTGCCGTTTGTGTTTTAAAGCTTGAGCTATGTCCTTGTCGATTATTGAGTCGGTTTGAAAAGACAGTTTGACAAAAAGTTTAAGTACCACTTCTAAGTATCTTTCTTCTATTGTAGGTAAGCCAGCCTCAGCCAGGATGTTTTTTATTGGGCTTGTGGGAAAAGCTCCAATGCATCTTCTTGCAGCTTGGTGATACGAGGGTTTAAATATGTTTTTTGTAGATTTGGGACAGGAACCATACACAGCTAAAGCATAATCTATCTTATTTAAAATTAAAGTCTTGGTAATATAACTTAAGGTATTGACATGCACATTACTTTTTTTTGAAGACAAATACTTAATGATATTGAGCCTTGATGCTAGCGATTTCTTAAGATCTAAACAATGAGGTTTCCAGTTATACCTATTATTAACAAGAAGGCCTAAAATACTTAAATTAGTTACATTCTCAATTGTTCTGTTATTAAGAGATAAGTTTAGATTTTGACTTTTTTTTTTGCGACAAACATGAAGGGTATTACATTTTTCTAAAGATAATTTAGAACCGGACATGGAAGACCACTCCGATATCTCCTCAAGCAATTTAGAGAAAACAATTTTAGTTAGATTGAGGTCATTGTATTTACACAATATGTACAAATCATCGGCGTATAGATAGTGAACCAAATCTTTATATTTGAGTATTATAACGCTAAGCTCATCAAAAGCGATAGCGAAAAGGAGTACTGAAAGCGGAGATCCTTGAGGGATTCCATTTCCAAGGGATACAATTTTTGAAAAAATATTTCCAATTTTGACGCAAAATTTTCTATTAGTTAGGAATGATTTTATGTAATTGAAAATTTTGGGACCAACTTCCCATTCGATTAGTCGTTTTAATACGAGATGAATGCCTATGCGTTCGAAAGCTTTTTCGAAGTCCAGTGCTAGGATTGTAACGTGGTTTCGGGCGGATAGAGCGTTAGATATGACATAGTCTAAATGAAGTAGAGCATCCAAACAACCTCTTTTTGGTTTAAAGGCTACTTGCTTTAGACTTATCAATTTTTTGGATTCAGTGAACCAAAGGATGCGGTTGGCTATTATTTTTTCTAGAACTTTGGATAAGCATGGGAGTAAAGAGATCGGACGATATCCATCTACCTTATCAATTTCTTTTTTTGGCTTTAGAATTGGGACTATAGAAGCTGTTTTCCAACTTTGGGGTATGATACCTTTATCCAATATATTATTGTAGAGTTCGATCAGTCTGATTTTAGCCCTGTCTGGAAGGTTTTTGATTATTGGGTAGGAGATCTTATACCGACCCGGAGTTTTTCCACTCACTCTAGATAAACAGCTTTCGAGTTCTACAAGAGAAATATCTTTTTCAATGTGTTTTGCGGCAGGAGTGGTTGCAGGGCTTGGCGCTAATGTGAGTGATTCTGATTTTTTCATTACAAAACTAGAGGAAAAGTTCGAGTCCTTAGAATTATTCGACCAAGTGTCAACAAATAAGAGGCAGATCTCATCTGTAGATCAGATAGGACCGGTTGGAGTTTTGATTGAAACTATGCTTTTAAAGGATGTATTGCCCGTAAGAGCCCTTATATTCCGCCAGATTTTGCTTGTGGATGTATTGGGATTGATTTGAGCTGTGAAAGTTTCAAAGCTTTCGGATTTGCTGATTTTTAGACGTCTTCTAAAAATTGCATTTGCTCTTTTATAGGCTATCAGATTAACTTGTGTAGGATTTTTTTTTAAAAGTCCTCCAAGTTAAAACGTTTTTGGCTCTTAGTCTACCAGGTTCCGCATTCCACCAGGGAACATTACGTTTTAGTGTTAAAGGTGACGTTTGTGGGATGGATACATTGGCAGCACTGCGTATGCATTTAAGAAATACTGCAGCTTCCTTATTGACACAAGAGGATGGTTGTTTTGATAACCTATGTTCGACGTTGCAAGCGAATTTGTCCCAGTTTGCTTGGTCGGTTTTAAATTTTGGAATATAGGGGTTCCTTACGCTTGATTTTAATGCAATTTTTGTAAAAATTGGAAAGTGGTCACTATTGTGTAGATCATCAAGGATGTGCCACGATGCCCTTGGTATAATTTCTGCCGAACAACAAGTAAGATTTATGTGGGTGAATGTGCCATGTGTTGAAAAATGGGTCGGGGACCCGTCATTAAGAATGGCAAGTTCGGAATCAGTAATGAATTCTTCAAAAATAGATCCTCGGCTATTGGTTTTCGGGGAGCCCCAAAGTACACTCCAGGAGTTCACATCACCAGTGAGAATGTATGGCGCATTCACTTGATAAATAATATTATCAAGGTCGGTTTTACTGAATGTTTGCTCGGAAGGAATGTAAATAGATATTATAGTGATTCTAATGCTGGTGTGTATTTCTAAAGCTATTGCAAGAAAGTTTGATCTAATTAGAATTGGGGGTGAGTGTGGAATATTATCTTTAACTAGCAAAGCGATTCCATGCTTTGCAGTTACATTGCTTGGAAGTTTGCTAAAGTATCCTATGTATGGCTTGGGAACTATAGGTGTTGCTTGAGTTGGAAAATGGGTCTCTTGTATGGATATTATGTTTGGGTTGTGCTCTTTGATTAAGAGATTTAACTCATCAATGTTGTTAATGAAACCTTTCATGTTCCATTGCAAAATATTAAGATATGTGTTTGGGACTGTTTTTGTTTGGTCGTTTTTATGGTGATTAAGTGAGTGTCGATGCCTCCAGCCGCAGGCGGAAGGAACTGTACCCCCCACAGCGAGTAGAGGCATCGACAGGGGGTTGGCTGATAATTGCTTAGAATTATGTGCCATCATTTGTATTTGATTGTGGATAGGAGAATTTTTGTAAGTTGTGTTTATTAATTAATGAATCGAAGACTGGGGATAGACTTGTTTGGGGCGGATGACTATGATTGGAAGGTATGGATGGTGAAGAGAACATTGTGTGTGAGGTTGTAGGTGTGCGCGATTCTTGAGGTGGAGTAATGATTGGTGTGGTGAATTTTGAGGGAGGTAAGTTTGAGAGAGTAGTTTTTAAGTGAGTTGTTTTTAAGTAAGTTTGTTTTTGGCTATGGGGTGGAGAAAGAGGGGGTTTGGGAGCATCTGATTCTGCTGCGGTGCAGTGGGGAGTGGCCCGTTGCTGTTGCTTGTCTGTGTGCACAGCAGCAGTTACTGCTGGAGATTGAGAAGGAGCTGGTTTATCATGGGCGGGTGTTTGAGGGGGTTTTTCGATGGCTTGTTTCGCTCTATCGTAGAAAGAGATAGATAAGGCATTTGCTTGGACTGCATTTTGTTCATTGTAAAGCCGTTTTGCCTCGGCCATAGTGCATTTATTTTGTGTCTTGATTTTTAAGAACTCTTTACTTTGTACATATTTTGGGCATGTTTTTGCTGAGGCGGGGTGCTTATCAAGGCAGTTAGCACACATGATGCGTGTACATTGCAATGGGTCATGAAGAAGGTTGCAGTTCCCACAGATTTTGCTTTTTGAGCAACGGTTAGTGGTGTGACCCAGCAACTGACAGTTGCGACATCTCATTGGAGAGGGGACATATTCCGTGACTTTGGTCTTATACCAACTAATTTCTAATGTTTGTGGAATTTGGTATAAGTCGAAAGTGAATAGAATTAGGCCTGTTGGTTGAATTTTATTTTAAATTTTTTTCGTAAATTTATATACGTCTATTACGCCTTGTGTTTTCATTTCAGAGACAATTTCTTGCTCTGTTACGTTTATGAGACAAGGTGCGTATACGATTCCTTTTAAGGAATTTAAAGTTTTGTGAAGCGATATATTCACAGGGCATTGATTTGCTAGGTTGGTGATTTTGAGGAACTTGTCTGCCGATTTTTAGCTTTTGGCAAGTATTAGGATACTGCCATCTCTAAGTTGCGAGATGTTATCATACTCAGTGCTGACCGAGTCTATAAATTTTCTTAACAAAAATATACTCACAGCAGTGATTGGTGTTCCTGGGTTTTTTGGTGAAATAACCACGAATTTAGGGTTTCTAAGGTTTGGGTTGGTTGGCAGTTCGGGGAACTCCTCGAAGCCAGAAAATTTTGTTTTTTTCTTTTTAGCCCGCGGCTCTGACGAAGCGTTATCACATAGCACATCGTAATAGCCTTCGGGCTTTTTCCTCGACCCCGGCGATGGGCCCATACCGGGGGCGTATAGAGGCACTACTTATTCGTAAAAATAAAGCTTTACCACGCGGTTAGGAAACGTAAAAGAGTAGAAAACTGGTGGAAAAAATGAGAAGAGTGACAAAATTGTCAAAAGAGCACTTCAGAGCAATCTCACAGAGAAAATTAAACGAGATGTTTGCGCTTCAAGAGCCAGACTGCGACCCACAGTTAAATCACACGAACGAGGCGGCCAACCGACTGGCCCATTTCTTGAGATAACACGCTTACCATACTTACTCTTCAATAAATCGATTGTAGCGTGTGCTGCGTGGCTTGTGGCATCATCCTCTTGAAACCACATGTCGTCCAATTCCATATCTTTCAATTCGGGCCAAAAATAATCGGTGATCATGGCGCGATAAGGCTGACCATTCACAGTAACGTGACGATTGTTATCGTCGACGAAAAAATATGGCACAATAACGCCGCCGGCATTCAAACCGAACCAAACAGTTATTTTTTGTGGATGAAGTGGTGATTCATGAAGCACATGTGGATTTTCACCCTACCAATAACGCATATTTTGCTTATTGACGAACCCATTGAGCCAAAAATGAGCTTCGTCACTGAAGATGATTTTGCGATGAAATTCATCATCTTGGCGCATCTTCTCCAGAACCCATTCGGAGAACGTACGTCGCTTCAAATGATCCATCGGCTTCAATTCTTGAGTCAGCTTGATCTTGTATGGGTGTAAACCAAGATCCTTACGCAAAAGACGCCATAATGTGGTCTGAGCGATGCCCAATTCTTGAGGACGACGTGGAATTGACTGATTTGGATTGTTTGCTACGGATGCCTGAACGGCAGCGATATTTTCGACACTTCGACCAACCCGTTGTCTCACTGACACGGCAACATCACACAACGAATATGTAGACTCAAATTTTTGCACTAAACTTGTTATTGCCTGTTAACGCTCTTAAAGTTGCAGTCACCGACTCCGAATTTCGGTAGAAAATTTGTATAATTTGCAGACGTTGCTCGTTCGTGTACTTAACCATGATGAAAATGTTGAGTTTACTGAATAAATTGACAGCGACAATTTGATGATTAGTGAAAGTGTGCGTTCACAAATTAAATTCAAATTTGTCAAGTCCCTATTGGTAAACCGTTTGTACCTTTACACTTATTCCAGAAATGCAACCAGCACGCTTCTACGGCTCTGCTAAGTATGTTAATATTGTTCCTGGTGATGGGAACTTGAGTGATGATGACATTGATTCTGATTGTGATGTCGTTCTTATTTCAGTTCTAAAAAATCACATTATCATACCCAAGTCTGACTCAGATTTTTTTGAAGAAGACGACGTACCTTTGATAAATTTACAGTCTGCAACTACATCCAAATCCAGAGGAAAAACTGCTGAAATGGTTATTTGGAAAAAAGGGAAAATGTCAGCTAACGATGTTGACAATTTCCAATTCTTGGGTAACACAAATTTACCCGATACTATAAAACAACTGAATTCTCCTGCAGACATTTTCAAGTTCTTGTTTATAGCTGATATGATTCATTTTATTACTGAGCAATCTAACCTCAAATCTGTTCAAGACTATATCAACAACAAACCAGCAATGATCACGAAAAACGAAATGGAAAAATTTATTGGAATTGTCATCTTTATGTCCTGTGTGAAGTTACCGGCAGCGAGGCAGTATTAGTCAAAAGAAATAGGGGTGTCGCAAGTTTATGAAATAATAACGTGTAACAGACGCACCAGATCTTGGCGTAAGTTCAAATGTGGTCACTCAATTGACATTCACAGTCCCACGACATCAAAACTACAAGATTTGTCAACAGCCCAAATCTTCAAGCATATCTTTACAAAAACGCTTTACTTCCCATAGGAACTGTGCGACTCAATCGTGTACCAAAATCAAATATGCCTACAGAAAAGGAACTGAAGAAGCGAGGTCGCGGAAGCATGGAAGAAAAGGTAGCAGTCATAGATGAAGTAAAGTTAAGCCTGGTTTCCTGGTTTAATAACAAGAATGTGAACCTTCTTTCAGCCTACGTTGGAAGCGAGCCAATGACAACAAAACGACGTTATGCTCGACAGGATAAAAAATATGTTGGCATACCCTCTCCGCAAGCTGTCGATATTTATAACCAGCACATGGGAGGAGTCGATTGACTTGGCTCCATGCTGGGATATTAGAGAATCCATTTGCGGTCTCGTCAGTGGTACAAAAGGATTTTTGTTCACTTGGTGGACATGTCCCCTGTAAATGCTTGATTGTTATGGCATCTACATGTCTTTGTATGATTTTAAGCTCGCTGTTTCCGGTTTGCCTGACTCTCCAGTACCCGCAAAAAATCTACGACAAACTCCTGCTAGACATCAAGGTATGCCTTTCCAAATTTCGTTCTTTCACATTATGTGAAAAATGTAATATTTTTCGCAAAAAAAAGATTTTGTTTCATCTCTTTAATAATTCATGCGGTAAGGGGTTAATGTCTATATTGTTTAGATCGCTTAAACCATTGTAGAAGAAAACTCCATTTGGGTGAGAACTGTACGGAGTAGGTGGATGATTGTCTCCTCTTCCTGTTCCTCCATGCAGCTTCGGCAGGAGTCGTTTGTAAAAACGACAAGCTTTTTTGCATTTGCGCGCACTTAAGGGGTTATTAGAACCATTAAAATGTTTACAAAAAGTGCGGGCGAAGGAAATTTAAGGAGAAAGAAAAGTGAGGTACCAATATACGTTGGTTTTAAATGTTTGCAAGTTTTAATGGCTTGGAAATAAAGAGCTCAGCAGAGCGTTCCATAAGCGAGTTGTTCAGCTTAGGAAATAATACGATATTTCAGAGTACGTCCGAAAGTGGGCTTGAGGGTATACTGTAATAGCAAGACGGGTGTTCCGGTTATACTCGTAAGTTTCAAGGGGTGAAATGCTACTGCCAATTTCGGTAGATCACTGGTAATGAAAATAGCGATAGAACAAGGTGAGGCAAGAGATGTTACGTCGGTGTTAAAACGTGTCACTTGACTGTGCAGTATTGGTATCATATATGAGTTTTATCGGACGGTTTTGAAGACTACCCAGCAGGTGTAGAGTAGTTTTAGGAGCACCTGACACAGATGTTGGCATGGTTTCATTGACACATATACCGATAATGAAACGTTTTTCGGTTTCGACGATGTAGGTGCCATTCTTGGATAATGGCTGTGTACGAGTATTTAAATTTAATTTCTTTCACAGCATTGTGTTTTGGAAGCAATAATTTTCACCCTGTTGGTAGTTTGCCAATTGGTTATGCTATTAATATTGTAACTTAATGAGCTCAACATGCCCTTTTCGTTCTACAGCCGAAGAGGAGAGACGTGAGTCTGGGAACGAATAAGAAAACCAGAGAGTACTGTTATCAGCAAAGGAATATATTGGATTATAAGTGGCAGACAAGAGATCGTTGATGAAAATTAAAAAGAGTGTTGGAGACAGAACGGAGCCCTGGGGCGCACCAAAATTTATTTTGTGAATATCAGACTTGAAATCGTCCAAGACAACTTGAATTGAACGTTCCAAAAGGTAATTTCTAATCCATTGAAGAAGAGCGTAGTCTAATGCACACATTTTCGACAAAAGAGCCTGATGCCAAACTCTGTCAAATGCCTTAGAAATATCTTGATTTCGCAGTCGGATGGCTAGATTCACTGAGTCTTGTCTAGTTCCAATACGATCACGGGAAATTAAATCGCCAATGAACTTGCCCAGCAAGGCTCAGAGGAAAGTTTTCCAGGACCTACCTTGGGTCTGCCTGCGTCCCTGGTTAAGGCTTCTTTTAACAGTATGAGAGAAACTACAGATGATATGACTCCCTAGACTAGATGGCACATGCAAGCAGACTAAACGAGTAATTACTGACCTCGGCTTTCTTGCTGGGGCATGAGTGACACAATATCCTGCCATTCTTGCTTCTTTCGGAAGACTGAAAGATTCCATTAAAAGATACTTATAAAGAGTACAATGCACAAGTTATTTGTCTGAGTGCTCTCTTCTGACAGAAAAAAGCAAATCTTACTTTCGCCAGATTGGTTCCACTTTTCGGTGAGACATGCCGTTGTGAAGCTGTTGCTACGAAAACCGTATTGCCTGTCGAGATATTTCATGAGCTGACTGACTGATCAGCTTATCAATGACTTTGGAAAGAAGGGTCGTAGGGGCAATGGGTCTGTAAGAGAAGAGAGAAGAAGATTCTCCTTTTTTAGGAACGGGCTGGACAAATACAGTTTTTCATTTGCTCGGAAAGAGAGCTTTCGCAGCGTGGAAGGGGATATATAGCATCTAGACCAGCGGATTAATGTATGTTAAGATCTTTAAGTACTTTTGCTGCTACACGAGTGCCAAAGTGGATTCGTCCCATTGAAGATTTAGCGCACTCAAGTCTAGGCAGAGACAAAGCTCAATTCAGAAATTTTGAGCTGCCCGCAAAGTGTGCAGTAAGCAGTTTGGCCTTGCACAAAGAGCTGGCAGCTGGAATGTCATTGTAAATGATCGTTGGGATGGAGAATGAAGCAGAGTTTCTGATGTTTTTAACGAACGACCAACAGTTTTTACTACCCTTGGCACATTATAGTATTTTTTTCCTCGGTGTTTCGTCGTATCGAAGTATAACTGGCTTAAGCGAGTCTTTTATGGGTCGTTTGAACTTTTTCTCAGTTTTCTTCTGTTGGGTTCGTCTTGTAGGACCTCAAACATATTTCTCTTACCCTGAGAGCTTCTTTATAGCTAGAGTCATACCACGGCTTTTCTTTCGGTTTGATAATTGTAATCCGCTGAGGGATCAGTGGCCATATCAGTAGCGGCATCCACGTCTTTATCGAAGAAACATAACAACCAGTTAAAATTCCTAACAGGTTGTTAAGCCCAATTGGCTGTCTCGTATTGCCATACGGTTCTTTTAGGAATCTTTTCTCTAGGTGCGAGTGAGGCCAGTGTAGCTTATATGACACAATGGACCGACGAGCCTAGAGAGAAGAGCACATCAACGGTGTACTTATCAGAGTGATAAGTTTAAAACAAGTCCACAGTGTTGGCGGTATGACTACCGTGTGGGCACATTTAGAAGCTGGGCCAAGTTGTTTTTCTCATCGACGATCTCAGCACACTGTTCTTCGGGTGTTGTCTGTCTAGAACGTCTAAGTGTTTTAAGAGGTGTGGGCGGGGATCTACCAGTATTTTACTAAGTACCAAACCAGCTGGCCTGTGTTTACAGACGTGGACGTATGCAGAGAAATAATTAGATTTTATCCCGGAAATATTTTCGCTACACATGTTGAGCCCACAGTTCACCTGTTGAACTTCTAATCTTCTAATTGAATTCAGCTTTAGTTATAGTTTGCAGGTAGCGATTGATATACTGATGATACTTTTTCCACGTAGGATATGCAGAGTGCGTAGTAGAGTACGTAGACTATCACCCCGTAGGTTAGTATCGGTGTTATTGTGTAACCGAGACGTATAGCCTGTGTAATGCGGGGGTGAAGTCTTCATTTGTTTCCAATAGCTTTTTTACATTTAAAGCTACGAGCACTATAGCTTTACTCACTTTTTTCTGGATCTTAGGTTTGCAGTTTAGTTTCCAGTTCTATTTCGCTGTGTCGGAAAAGATTAAGCTTATCCGCTGATTGAGGGAGGGTCTATGATTGGATTTATATTTCCTGGAAAAGAGAATATTATCATTTTTTGATCTAATCTACAACGTGTTAATCTGTTGAGATTTTGCTGTAACAGTTCTTTAATGGTGTTGAGATATTTTCCAGAGACGGTTATAGCAACGTAATCCGCATAGGCAACCACATTGTTATCACCCACTTCCAGGTATCAGCATTTCATTGATAATTAAGTTCTGGTGAAGTAATGAAAGGGCACACGTCTGCCAGCACAAGTAGTTTGGAGTTGATGATCCTACTATTCAGCATAAGACTGATCAACTCCCCAATTAAGTCATCTACCTTTAGAGTTGACAGTGCAGTTGTTATTGGGCATGTTATGACGTTATTAAAGGCACCTGCTATGTCCAGAAACGCTACCATTGTGTACTCTCTATCATGTAGGGATTTTTCGATGTAGCTATCCAGTGTGTCTAGAGCTATGTAGACTGACTTTTCTTTACAGTAGGCATGTTGAGCTGTAGACAAAAGCCGTGGATCAATTCGAGCTCGTATATGCATATCAAAGAGTCGTTCTAAAGATTTCAGAAGGAAGTTGATAAATTTATAGGGCTGAGGTCCAGCTTTGGGAATGAAAAATACATTAACTTCTTTCGATGACAAGAGAATGTCATCAGCTCCTCATGATGTTCTCTAGCGTTAGTAGGATGATATCGACTGGCCCAGCAGAGTTGTATGGTGTGAAGCTATGCAGTCTCCAGAGCAGCTTGTCTCTTGTAATCCCATATTGAATTTTAGTCGAGGCAGCAGTAGTCATTCTAAGGTTGTTATGAACCTACATGGAAAGTGGGTGTCAGTAGCAGATTGAGTGATTTAGGACTTGAATTTGTCGAAGATCCAACAGTTTCTTTCAAACAGCTAATCAGTGTGGGATTAAATAAATTTTCTTTGGTATTTTCTACGTAAGATACCGCTGTATACAGATGGATTTCCAACTCTTTTCAGTTTCGTTTCAATTGCCACTTGACCACCTATGTTACTGTGTGAACATCTTGTAATTTTTTGTGAAATCAATCCTCAGGGCTTGAGTCATGCTTAGGTGGCGATCATTCTCCTTTTTCAGTAACTAGGAGACCTCAAAGTTTTCGGACTTATTAAGGAAACGTCGTCTCCTACTCCGACTCTCATTCGAATTAGTTATGATATACACTTTTGATGTTTCTAGTTTCACATATAGCTCGATCAATACTCGTATTATGGTCAAATGCCTGAACTGTACTCCGCCGTAGCTAGTCTTAGGCTCAGGTTGAGTCGTTGGGATATCCAACACCACGTACAACAAACTGAGACTGACTGCGTGAGTGTAATACCGGGCCAGGCACAAACACAACTTGTCCAACTTTAATGCTGAATATGACCATTATGGCGGAAGAGCTACCCAGATGGATTCCATGGCGAAGTTGATGCAGATCCAGTGTAAATCTGATTGAGGTACTTCGACATATTTGGTTCCCAAGTTTCAGGAGTAGTGCCAAGCGATTCAACGGCAGCGTTGCTAAGTCCGACCGTAACATATTTATTAATGATTTTAACGTCCCACTCGCAAAAAAAAGAGGCATTAAAAGGACTATGTCATTGAGCAGGATCCTTTAGATCTACACGGCGGTGATATGGCAAATTATGTATATGATAGGCGACGGTTGTCTGCTGGATTAGGTTTTCACCAAAGTACGTCACTGCTGCTTTCACCAGACTCCAAAGAACAGCCTGACGCATGAAGGCTTTCCGTAGCACACCTGGCTCTACAGTAACCACATTAATGAATCTCCTTACAAAACTAGAGCACATGTTACTGCGAAAATACGAAATTGATTTTCCTTGATCTTGGCAATGGTCTCGGCCACAAATTTAAGCCAGACAATAAATCTAGTTAGGTCCTCATGATGGATGGCTCGAAAACCGATATAAGATGCAGCGCTGGCGTCCTTTTAAAGGAAGACATACTTGCACGTCTTTCAAGCAAAGACTCGATGAATGGAGCGGGGTATTTGCATTTGTAGCTGAACTTAAGGCTTTGGTGAACCTTCTCATAAGTTTCAAGAAACCACTGATTTAACGCAATGTGAAGGGAGGTGCATGTCACGAAATAGAGGCTTAAGACGTAGGGTTGCAAGAAATTAAGTGAGTTGATCAGGAACTCTTTGATCGATTGAGACGAGAGGAACATCGGCTTCTCAAAAAACAGTGAAACGCTACATGTAGACGAATTAATAACAGAGTGACAATTTCTACTGAGTTCCGATGGATAACTTTTGCAGACTGAATAATGGACGTTAATCGACAACAACGGACCAAGGAGAAACATGGGTAACGATACCTAAGCCACAGACTAACAAACTTCATCAAACGAGTGGTTTCATACCGGTGGTCGAGTGAAGTTCAACACATAAGTTAGGGTATTTCTGACAACTTATTGGCACCAATGCCACATATCTTTAGGACTTGATGCGAGTTGCATAGGATTTACCGCGGATCTTTCAGACATAAGTTAAAAATATTGAACGAGTGTCTTTCATCGCCTGCAATATAATTAATTTGTTTGAGATGAGATAAACGTGTACAACCAACAGCAAAGGCATCTAGCCCAAGTCAATTTTAAGACGTGCTACCAGAGATTCTCTTGTATATTTTGGAGTTGAGTTCACCTAAAACGAATAAACATAATGCTTTGGTAGGTAGAGGTGGCGGTTCGCCATGAACTCAAGTAGGACTAGAATGTGCGTTTTTGTTACCACGACTTGTGTACCCTGGTTGATGATATGTGTTATTGAGGATGTGAGACAGTCGGTGCTTAGATCCGGAATGTGAATGAAAGCGTTACTTCTGGTATTCCTTTACCCCAGATGTCGTTACAGTCAACGAAGAAAACATTGTCATTGCTTATAATTTTTGTCGCGACATTAGTGGAAACATTCTCTAGTAGCATTTCCCATTTTCTGCGGAGTTGTTTGCGTATATTAGGCTGATCGTTGTGAATGCAACCTTTGTGTTCCAAATAAAATATGCTCCTTCTATTCTCTATTGCAGTTACCGTAATATATATCTCCCTCCTTTTCTTTGGTCCATTCTACTGTACTTCCTAGATGGCTGCGCTATCTGCTTTTTTAGCACTGTTATTCGTGATGCGCGAGGTCAGTTCAGGGACGTAACATTCCATACATCTGAAATTCGGAGTCCACTTGTCGTTCGGCCATTCGTTTAGTTGACATTACGCCAACCCTCAACCTGGGAGATATCAAGCCTTTTGTGCGACTCTTTGCGCAGAAGAGTCTGGATATTCCAAATCCAGTAACTCAGTTCGGGGTTGTAAGCATTATCTCCCATTAAAGGTTAATCCGCTGACATCTTTATTTCACCATCTTGACAGTCCTGAAAATCTTGATTGACTTCCGTTCCAAATTCGTCGAGTAGCTCTTGTAAGGAATCTACATGCTAACTGTTCATCCACCATATGTCCTCCTTCTGAGATTCAGTAATTTCTGGCAGGATATTTAGGTGTTGATGTTTTCTCCTGCTCAACACTCGTTCTTAGAAGTTCGACAAATCAAGCGAGTAACGTCAGCACTCCCTCAATTCTAAGTAATAGAAAGAGTAACGTCAGCACTCCCACAATCTAAGTGATGTGTTGACATTGCTCTTTCTGAGAATATGCATCGCAGAGTCGCCATGTCATCTGATCCCGTCTGGACAGATCTTGCAACTCTGCTGATGCATACATTCTACACTACGAGTATGTACATTCATTTTCATTTTGCTTTATTAACGCAGTTGAGAAAAATAAAGTCTCAGTTTGAAAACTTATCTCAGTTTGGTTTCATTACTCACTTCGTGGCGTCTGGTCACGTAATTAGCGTGATTTTACGAAACCAGTACTCTGAAGGGGTGCTCGTAGAATGAGTAGAATTAATTTGTTACTAGGCGTCGTTAGATTAATACCGCGTAGTGTGTCTACCCCAATTGTATACCACCCATCACCCCTTATTAATTGATTTAATTTGAATAATTTCTTGCATCGTAAGTTTAATTAATATTACTTTAGTTCTGGGACTGGAATATCAAAACAAATTGGGAGGATTCCACCCGAAAGCTGATAGGAAAGCAACACAAATATTTGAAATTCATTTAATTGGAGTGTGAGTGCACTGAATCTATATTAAACCACATTCAGATGCGAACCAAAGGAACAACTTTTAATATTTCGAAGAAATGTTTTAATGAGTCCGTAACTGCGGGGTCTAATTAATTTTTTTCAAAAACTTTCTAAACAAATTCGTTTCAGGCTTCGGGTGATTTTTGCTTTGGCATCATTAATCATCAGTAAAAGGAAACGAAGTCCTTCAATTTTTAATTGGGTCATAGTGTTTCTCATTTTTTTAATTATACAGCGATATAAGCAAAAACTGTTTAATGTGACCTCATATGCATTCAGCAAGCTGCAGATTTATTATACATTTCAAGAATTTAATTGTATTGCAAAGAGGCTAACAGATCCCTCTGGAAGCACGTTTCCTTAAAGAAAACGAACACGATTTTGTGGAAATTAAATGAAAAATCAAAAGGCCTATCATGGCTTTGTTTTATTTCCACAAGGGTGATAGGATTGCCAACTTTAGTTGCAAAGCCAAACAAAATCAACTTCAAAGTTGCACTGCCGGGACACAGTTCAGTGCACATTTTCACCGCAGGTCAAATTGTAAAATAAAACAAAAAAAACAAAAGTTTTCCGCGCACTATTATTGTTTGCAAGAGCTTATGTAATAGCAACTATGGCATACTATGTAACAAATAGTTGTTAGTATTTTTGTTGGAGAATAACTTTTGATATAACATGAGTCATGGATTGAGCAAACAGGATTAACTCAAATTCATTCCAAAGTGCACTTTTGAGGAAACGTAATATTTATTCAAAAATTTCTAGTTGAAACTTCGGGCTTGAAACTTACACCGCAGAAACGAATGTACGAGTATGTTTTGCAAAGTTCAACAATCTTAGGACCTTTCTAAAACAGAACACTTACATATGCTCCAGCCATCCTATTTTATCCTTGAATACACCATTTAAAAGAAAATCTTAGTCATTCATAGAAATACGAGTAATTGGCTCAAATATTATTGAGGCAATGAGTTCACTCGGCCTGTTTTCGGTAAACCCAACAAATTTTACTCATTTGACGAAAAATGGGAGTACTCTCTTGGATGTTTTCTTCGTTAGTGACGTCAGTGACGTTTTATTTTATAACCAGTCGTTCGTACTTGGTTTTTCCAAACGTGACCTCTTGTTTATTATCTGTGATTTATCTGTCGGACTTTCCCACAAAAAGTATGAATTCAGGGATTTCTATAATATTTACTATCATCAGTTGCACATAGATGCCCAATATATTGAATGGGATGCGCATTTTTTATGTCTTCCCCCAAACATCAAATTGAATATGTCAACCGAAACATTCGTTCGCTATTTAATACCCATGTTCCTATCGGAGAAAAGCGTGTTAAACACGGTCAACACGGTTCTTGGTTCACTACCCAAATTCGACTGCGAATTAACCGTAGAATGATTGAAAGAGGTTTGTACAAACTAGATTCCCATTTACGACTCCATCGATCTTCGCTGCTCAACCAAGACTCGACGCAACCAAAAGTCGACTTTTATAAAAATAAAATAATCAATGGACGTCAACTTTGGCGAAATCTTCGAGACATTGAAATCTGCAAAACCAGCCACAATCTAGGTGATAACTTGAATATTCTGAAAAGAAAAGTTTTGTAACAACCCCCTTTCCTGATTTCAATGTAGGTCCCATATATTTGCCATCTCTGTGTGATAATGAAATGAAATCCCCTCCTTAGTGGCTTCTCGTATCTACGTGTGTGCAGATGGTATCCAATTATAAAAGAATTATAAATATATTATTATATCAATTATAAATACGACCAACCTCGATCTGGACAAGATTTCTACCTGGTCAGAGAAGAATGGGCTCTTTCTACAATGAATTCATTAAAAACAAACATGTCACCATTGGTGGAAAATCGTTTGACTTATCTTACATTCCGGACATCAAACTATGTTGTTCTAAGATCGAATGTACCACATGAGATTTAGGAATAGTTTTCAACAGGACACTTACTTAGAACCAAAACATTACTAGAACCGTTGGCAAAGTGTAATACTATGTTCCCACCGAACCGAAATCGCGTGGTTTGGATGAACTTTTACTCAAACCTCAATACGCCGATCCCATCGAAGTGGTAAGTGTTTTCAAATGTCATTATTTAGAAATATTTCTATTGAAAATATTACCTCTTTGTCCGACTACCACAATTGTTTTGACATCTAATATTTTGACATCTAAACATGAACACCAAAATAAACTGAAGTTCACGCTGTAGGCTTGTTCGGTTTAACAACCTCTCACGGACGGATGAACTCAAGGGGTTTCAACTAGATCTCGCCGAAATCGCGAGGTTTCACAACCCCGAAAATGTATGGCGAAACCTCGAAGGTTTGGAGAAATTTGGTTGGTGGGAACATAGCATTAGGAACATTACGTCAATTATGATTATCACAGCAACACACTCCTTTAAGAACATTGCTGAGTAAAACACTTATCATTCTTAATCTCATTTATGGTTTTGAAATTTTCTGTAACTGTGATTAGGAGTAGGAGCAAATGTAGCTTTCAACAACAGTGATCGCTATGTTTTCACTATAAAACATTTCGACGGAATCTCTAATTTTATCCAAACCGCTCTACAGTATGTCTTTCAAAAACTTCATTTACTACAAATATTATATCTTATCCTATTTTCAGATGTGCCTACCTGAGCGTAGTTCCTTTTTTGCAAATTGCGTTTCAGTATCTCTAACAGGTCTCATCAACTTATTCGCCCTCATTTCTCTTGCTTTACGTCGGCAGTTTTCTGTTAATGCCATCCGCCTGTGGAACCATCTTCTACGGCATGTTCGAAGGTCTGATGGTACTGATGCCAGATTCCAGTCTGAACGGTCACTACGGCTCTAAAGAGGCGTTTGTGGTATTTGAAGAGCATTTATTTTTTTTTTTACAATTGGCGCACACAAGCGATTTATGTACGCTTAAGATGTTTGCACATTGCGCGGGCGATAGGAAGTTAGGGAGCGAAAAAAGAGAGATACCGATATGCATTGGTTTTAAATGTTTGCAAGTTATACTGGCTAGGAAATAAAGAGCACGGCAAGGCATTCCATAAGCGAGTTGTACGGTTTAGGAAATAATCACGATATTTCAGAGTACGTTCGAAGATGGGCTTGAGGGTGAACTGATGAACATTCATAGCGAGACGGCTGGTACGGCTAAAACCATGAGGGGACGGAATGCTACTAGCAATTTCAGTGGAGAATTGGTGGTGAAAATAGCAATACAACAAGGTGAGACAGAAACATTGCGCCGGTGTTCGAGGGTGTCCAATGACTGTGTAATACTATCATCACCTATGAGTTTTATCGCACGATTTTGGATCCTATCTAGCAAGTGCAAAGAAGTGTTAGGGGCACCTGACCAGATGTGTGCGTTGTTCTCTAGTTTTGGGCGGATGAATGCCTTATATATTGAAGCCAGGTCAGAGGGTATGAAGTATTTCTTACATCGCTTGATGAAACCTAGGCATTTCGCAGCATTTTTGGCGACATCGAATATGTGGTCGTTGACATACATACCGAGAATGGAAAGCTATACGGTTTAGACGATGCAAGTGCCATTCATGGATAATGGCTGGGTGTTTAAATTTCGCTTTAAAAACATCAGACATCATTGTGTTTTGGAAGCATTAAATTCCACTCTGTTGATAGTTCCCCAATTATTGTAATTATGCTGCTAATATTGGAGTTTAATGAGCTTAACATACGCTGCCGCTCCCGTCCTACAGCCGAAGAGCAGGGACGTAAGTCAGGCAACGAATATGAAAAGCAGAGAGTACTGTCGTCAGCAAGGGAATATATATATTTTTTTTTTTATAATTTACGCGCGCCTATGGGGTTAGATACCCTTTTACTATTGCCGGGGCGCGGGCGGAAAGATAGAAGGAGGAGAAAGGAAAATTGTTTTTGTAGTGATTTGAAACTCAGGTGTGTTTGGTTTCTATGTTTGCTCTTCAGGGGTAGGAGTCCGAATAGGACGGAGAGTTTTTCTTCAGTCAGAGTGATTCGAGGTATATCACAGTATTTTTCTTTTCTGTGCTTGAAACTCTACAACAGCCAAATCTACGTGTCAGTGTTATGCCTTCACACGCAGAATTTTTCTGTCTGAGTTCCAATTACACAATGAAAAACTGACTTGCCATGGGCAGGATTCGAACCTGGACCCTCCGAGTGAGAAGCGTTTGCTACTACCACTACACCACGGCCACCCCTATATTAGATTAGAAGTAGCAGACAAGAGATCTTTGATGAAAATGAGCCCTGAGGCACCCCACACCACACCACACCACACCAACTCTGTCAATTGCCTTAGAAATATCAAGCGCAACTATCTTGCTTTCGCCAGATTGATGTACGCTTTGGTTTTACTTTTCGGTTAGACATGCCAACAAATCACCAGTGGACCTGTTGCTACGAAAACTGTACTGCCGGCCATTGAGAAGTTTTCATATTTCGAGATATTTTATGAGCTGACAATTTATCAGCGTTTCCTTGGAAAGAAGGGACGTAAGTGCAATGGGCCTGTAGGAGGAGAGAGAAGAAGATTCGACTTTTTTAGGGACGAGCTGGACAAAGCTGCTTACGAAGAAAGTCAATCTATTGGAGCTGAAGCTAAATTCGGTTGAGAAAAGAGACAAGCAACGTGCAGTGGACATACTCGCAGTTGGGATACCAGCTGTAAATAACGAAAATGCAAAAGAGAACGTAATTAAGCTTCTTGCGGATGAAATAGGAATGGAAACTGGTCATGATGACATCGAAAGCTGCTTCGTTAAGGAAATTAAACGTAAAACGGATAATATAGAGAAAACAAACATTGTGTGTGTACGTTTTTCGTCTCTAAAAAAGAAAGATCTAATCATGACCAAGATGAGCGAGATGAAAATTAAACTATCTCCTGCAATTTTCAATGACGGCACGGGTGGGAGAATTTTCATAAATGATTCACTATCTAGCTACACAAGATCTTTGCTAGTGAAGGCCAATCAGCTGAAAAACAGTAATAAATGCAAGTATGTCTGGATCAGGAATTAATCGGTACTTATAAGAAAAAGAGAAGGCGACAGGGTGATTAAAATTTCTTGTTTTGAAGATTTTTCCAAACTTGGTTAACTTATAGTTACAGTATTTTCTTAATTCCTTCTATTACCTTTTCGCTTTCATTTAAATTGATATGAATTGTTTTTGTATAAATCAATCAGATATTTTGCCTTGCTCTGGTTTTTCAGTTACGCATCTAAACATACGTAGTTTAAGAAAAAACTTTGATTGCTTTCTCTCGCACCTTGCTGCTTTAGATCATTTACCAAATCTAATATTTTTATCTGAAATATGGATATACGAGATTGAAAAAACGAAGTATATGCATCAGATACCAAGTTATTTGTTTGAGGCTACGTGCAATGATTCGTATTCAGCTGGCGGTGTTGCGGTTTTTTACAAAAGTGAACTAGACTGTGATATTATTAAAGCTCGTCTTAATAGTGCTGACTTGATTTCTGTTAACTGCAATATTTCTGGTGTTCGTTATAGTTTTGTGTGTGTATATCGTTTACACTGTTGCTCAGTTAAAGTCTTTGTAGATGAATTTTCTGAATTTCAGTCCTTTATTGTTACAACCTACGCGAATTGCTGTGAATTCTAGCTCATATTTGGACCATTTGTTTATAAGGTTGCACAGAAACAACTCAATTTCAAAACTGATGTTTATGATCTACAGATAACTGATCATTGTTTAACTACAATTCAGTTTGATTGTTCGATACGCAGACCTAAACCACTACAATTTAAAAAGTTTAAAAAAGTTGACTTTTCAGCCTTGCAAAGAGATTTGTCTTTTGAGTTCTGGAACGGTGTATATAGCGCCCATGATCCATCAATTGCTTTTGATTTATTTATTAATAAATTGAAATTTCATATTTCTCATTGCAGTCAAAATAAAAGCGTAAACATAAATAAATCTAAGTGCATAAAACCATGGATGACGTTTTATTTGTTGAAGAAAAAAAAATGAACTTAGAATTCGGGTTCGCAAACATCCTGTGAATGTCGTAAGTTCAAATTAGAAATAGCACTTTGTAGAGATAATTATTTCAGAAGAAAACTGGTTGAAAATATTGGGAACTCTAAGAAAGAGTGGGACACAGTTAATGAAATTTTGAATAGAGAAAAGCCGAACGCCGAAATTGTTTTCAATATGGATAGTAATGTTGATATAACTGAACCAAGTGAGGTGGCTAATGTTTTTAATGACTATTTTTCAAATATACTCAAATATACTATTTTTCAACGGTCTCCTGGGACAAAATAATTTTTGGTGTCACTGTGATAAAACAATAAGGCAGGAGAAACACCAGTCTGCTTGTTTTTACTTTGAAAATTTCACACCACTGGAAATACACAAAATTATACAATCCCTAAAGAACTCACACTCTTCTTCACATGAAAATATTTCAAGTCACGATCTTAAAATTATTTCTCTTTTTATCTGTGATGTTTTATGTCACATATACAATTTGAGTGTTCAACAGGGTGTCTTTCCCGAATCCCTTAAAACCTCTGTAGTTATTCCTCTCCATAAAAAAGGTGATACTAAGTCTTTGAATAACTACCGTCCTAGAATACTGTCTTTTTTAGATAAAATTACATTCTTCAGTAAACATCAAATCGGTTTTAGGAGCGGAACATCAACTGAAGATGCCTTGCTGAGAAATTTATAACAGCGTAAATGATTCTAAAATTGCTGCAACGTTATTTATAGATATCTCAGAGGCTTTTGACATGGTGCACCATTCGCTTCTACTCAGTAAACTGTACAATGCAGGTTTTAGAGGTTTTATTTATACAAGGTTTTCGTCTAATTTGTGGAACCGTAAACAAATGGTCAGAGTAAAAAGTTGTATGGGGTCACAGAAAACAATAAATTTAGGCGTACCACAAGGTTCTGTCCTGGGTCCGATATTGTTCTTAATTTACGTTAACTCCTTATTTATCCAGCCTTTTAAAGGAAAAATCACAATCAAATTCACAATCACAATATCAACCTATAATTCCGATGTTAGTTGCTCGACAAATTGCTTCGCTATTGAACGTGTCGAATGTTTCAAATACTTAGAGGTTATTTTAGACTCAAAGCTTAGTTGGAGAGAACATACCCTGCATTTAAAACAATACTTTAACTTAGTAGTAAGACAGCTTTATCACCTTAGTATAATATTGCGGATACGATATTTTAAAATTGGTATATAATGGTTTTTTTAAATCCAAGCTGCAGTACGGTATAGCCAGCTGGGGCGGTACACATTTCAACAAAGTACAACCCTTGCTATTTAAGCAAAAACACTGTTTAAAATTAATCTGCAAAGTTAATCGCACAACCCCCAGTTTTAGATTATTCAAGGAACTTAAAATACTAACCTTAAGACATCTTTACTACTATAAAGTCTTGAAAATATTTTTCCAGAATTCTGGGTATAACGTCGCTAGACTGTATGGCAATCTTAACGTGCGAGCTAATTCCATGAATTTTGTATCCTTACCTAGAATCAATAAAGCACTTTTTTCTCGTTTTTTCACCGTCATTGTTCCTCGCTTATTTAATAAGTTACCGGAAAGTATTAGATGCGAAAGAAGGCAATCTTTGTTCTTAAAAAATGTCATAACTTGGCTTTTTGCTTACGATCATTGTACAGTAGATCATTTTCTTATTTAGTTAACAATTTAAATTTTTTTTCTTTTTACACATAATTCTTAAATTGTTGCACTTAGCTTTCTATTCTATTCCATCAATGTTTAAATAACCTTTTTGTTGAACAATAATGGTACATTCGCCACTTGGCATTGGTCAACAGAATGTCCCTAACTATACCAAATATAATAATTGTAATATATTGTATTAAATTTATAACCTGAAATAATGAAAAAAAAAAAAAATAAATAAATGCTGTTTTCCATCTGCTCGGAAAGAGTCCGAGAGAGTAGGATTGATGAAAAAGCTTAGGCAGTGGTTTTTCCTACTGCTGGATAGCAGGAAGGTCATTGACTTATAAGAGATATCTAGAAGCATTCATTTGGTCTTTAATCTTCAATGCCCTAATAGAGGAGGCAGGTAGTCCCGACGAAGGTTATTTCCAAAACGTCCTCTTAACCTTGTCTGGCAAGTTCATTGGAATTCAGTAAAGTCAACTTCCCAACCTACGTTCAAAGAAATCTTGTGTTCCCAACCAGGCTTGAAGGTAATGGGAGGGTTCAGTAAGTTTTTAAGCCCAGCTTGGGCTTCGCTACAAACAAAAATGTTTCGCCTACCTCACAGTTGATAGTTGATTGCCATCAAGATACGTATATGTCCGCTTGGAAGGCAGACAAAAATTGCTGCGCACACAAGTTGTGCAGTCTAAGGTTGTTGTCCTCCACTAAATCTTCGTCGCCATATCCTACATAGATCGGTTTTCGAGTCATCGGTGACTATGGAGGACTTCATTTCCTCTTTGGCGCATATTGTAATTGAAGCCAATGCTGAGTACGGGGAAAGTCTATTTTGTATTTCGATACCATTGAGTCAGAAGATACGAGTATGTCCATGAAATTGGAGTCAAATGACAATCGGCGTACGAGGTCAACAAAATTCCAATGCGGATTTTACAAAATTCTTTTCTTTTTCAAGGGAACATGACATTGAGAATGTAGCTCGTAACATGAATTGAAAGAGCATCTAGAGCAGTAAAAGCAGTAGTGACATTTGCTCCACCGATAGAATTGTTCTTAACTTGGTTGTGAAGGTCCAGATAAGCTTAGTGACAAGCTCCACGTCTTTAAAACATTCATCACCTTGCCAATGAGCCGAAAGTGCCTTAGACGTTCTCGCCGTGACTTGTTTCGTATAAAGAAGTTTGTTATCGAGGATAACACCCATTCTGGTTTGCAATTATACATTTGCATAGAATGTTCGTTGAGGCATATAGGACGATTGCATATGCAGCAAAGATAGATTGGTTGAGCTGCGTATGTCGATGCGCGGGAGTCCGCTACCTGAAAATAACGAAATATATATTAATATATGGTTTATTATGTTTCATGTACATTTCGAGTATTCGTACAATGAAATTGAAAAGTTTCATTGCTTGCTTGATGTGAACAAACCTACGAATCAACGGGTTGGTCTGTGTTTTGCTGGATTCAACTCGAAGAATATCCAGTCAACAGCTAATCCAATGTGTCTACGACTGCTTTGAATTGATTGATGGTCCGATTTTCAATGGATCGGTGTCATGACGGTAGTGAACTGTGGACAACATGACTATTGGCTTCTTTGGCTTTGCCATATAGGAACACAAAGCGTCATTACTATTGTGAAAGCAAAAGATGGTGCTATTCAGTGCAAGTTTTGACTTCAGCAATTGAGGAGGAATGAAGGTCTTGTTTTTTTCTAACGGTGCCCACAAATGCCACATTTCGATCCATCAACTTCTCTGCCAAATTATATGACGAAAAGACGTTGTCAGCGCTAACTGTTCTGCCGCTGGCCATATATTCTTCCATCAATTTCATGACAACCCGCTCGCCTTGGTTCGTCTCTCGTTGGCCACTTGGTGGTTTACCCATATAAATTATTTCTTTCAGGGGATAATTTGACATGGAATCGCAGACCCACCAAACCATTATTCCGTATTTTGCGGCCTTACTCGGATTAACGCGCGCTGTTAATCGAAATTGCTGATCACATCCGGATAACTTCCAGTAAAATCGAAGATGTGCCGGTGCAATTCCAGCCCCCACCGACTGCATCATACAGCACCTCAATTCTTACTGAGATGCTTAAATCTGCAATTATGGAACCACCAGTGACTCCTGGATCATCTTCTCCTCCACCACAAGCCTCTTCGGTAAACTACTGCTACTACACCAACTCCTGAACCCATAATCTCAAGATTCGGAAACTTATGGACACTTTCGGAGTGGAACACGAGAATAAAAAAGTTGAACAATTTCAACAAAGCTGAGTCAGTTGCCTTTTTAATAAGAGCTGCACTCCTCGATCGAAACAGGCTAACAAGTCTCTTCAAATCTAAATTTAAAATAGATGTCAACAACTGCCGTAAGATCTCCACCAACACCTTAAGCATCCCATCAAAATATGAATGGATGTTTATCAACCCTGCTTCCGACGTCATCAATCTGGGTGGAATAACTATGGAAAGAATAAAACCGAATTCAGGAAATAACAAACATCGCAAGGATACTACCTTTACCTCAAAATCCACTAAATCTAAAAAACAGAACAGTGTTAATTTTAAGTCTAATCCTATACCGAAGGCTAACTCTTCCAAAAAAAACCCAACTCCTAACAAACAAACTCCTGATGCAAATTGGAGTTTTAAAGTTGGGACATTTCCTGTCTTCACTCCTCCTTCAATTCATACTGCCAATCGCGTATATACTAAACGTTCTTCCACCGCGTCCAACTCAATTCCTAAGCGCGTATCTTTCAATCTAGATCCTCCTCCCAGTCATTTACAAAACCCAACATCTTCTCATTCCCCTCATACAAAAACGGCATACCCCAACTTTATTCGCTCCCATATTTTAAATCCCTCCACATGTTCTAAGCTAGACTCCCACCCTAATACCACGCCACCTTCTTTTTTAGACCCCATTCTTCCTCCAAAGGCAAAGTTAACCAAGCACCTTATCGATTCTGGGGAAGATGGCCGATATGTTCTCTCTCGTTTAAGAGACCGCATATTATATGATAATGTTCGCTTATATCTCGCCTACCTACATGATAAGCCTGACTCTGTCTGTATCGACGGTATAACGAAAACCAATGCAATGGTTTCCATTCTGCAAGAAGGCCTCCCCACTAATCATAATGATCTGTGGCAACTTTTTATACGTTTTCATGAGCAATTAGATATGACTCCTGATGACGTGCCTAATGATCTCTCTTCTTTTGCGTCTCGTGTTAGCTCCAAACGAATACTACACCTCCAGAGAACATGGTCTAGTTTCAAAAACTACCATCGCTCCTAACCCACCACTCGATTCTTTGCCGAAGCCTCCCAAATATCTGTCCCTGTATTATCAAAACGTAAGAGGATTACGAACTAAGACTTCTGCTATATATCTTAATTCGCAGATTCTGCCCTAAGATATATTTGCCTCACAGAAACCAATCTCACCCCTGATATTAAGAATAATGAATTATTTTCCCAAGACTACGATTTACACCGTGACGATGGTCTAGATAAAGAGGAGAATTTATATGGCCGTGGTGTACTTCTAGCTATACACTCTCGTCTCGAGTCTAGACCCTTTAAAAAATCGTCCACTGCATTCTTTGAATTCGTTTGCGCTAGAATTCCTATTTGCAAACGCAACCTACGAGTATATATTTGTTGCTGCTGCATTTTTAATGCTGCTGATCCCAATGACGTTGTTATTTTTTTATGTAATTTTAATCTACCTAAGCTTCTATGGACTCAGACTGATCAGTCCTACTATACTGCTACAAATCCTACCTCTGATAAAGAAAATCTTTTCATGGACTGCCTAACTGACTCTGGTTTGTATCAATTAAGTGGTGTCACCAATAACATCGGCAGACAACTCGACCTAGTCTTCGTCATTGATACAGATAACTGCGTCGTTTTAGAAAGTAAACATCTGCTTTCTAAGTTGGATAGTTACCACCCTCCCCTTTCTCTTAGGCTGACATATGACAATTTTTATCCCAATCCCAATCTGTGCCTTTTTTTACCCAAAAAGGAATCCCTCATCGTCACCACCCTGGCATAATAAAGAGATGCGATCTCTTCTTAACAATAGAAATAAGCTCTGGTATACATACTTAAAATCGCGTTCCGACACCGATTTCTTCTACTACCAGTCTGCCCAAATAAATTTCTCTGTACTAAACTCTCTATGACAACTATTTAAACCGAATGGACCACACACTCATTTCCGACCCCAAAAGATTCTTTTAGTTCATCAAAACTAAAAGCAAATCGGATAACTATCCATCATCTCTAAATTTTCTTGATAGGTCCTCGGGCGATCCCCAAATTATTGCAAATCTCTTCGCAATTTTTTTTGGCCAATCGTTCGCCATCCATTCACAAGAGCCAGACCACTCTTACTTTTCCTACTTAAACAGCTGACCACAAACAACTTTGGAATCGGTGTCTATAACTTTAGAACAAGTTAGAGATAAAATAATAAAACTCAAAGATGATTATTCTGCTGGCCCTGATGATCTTCCCCCTATATTTTTAAAGAAATGTCAAATGCATCTAGCCCAACCTCTTATAGTTCTCTTTCAGGTTTCTATCACCCAAGGATTATTTCCCTCAACCTGGAAAAGGTCGTTTAGTTATCATTCCCCTACGTAAAAAAGGTAGAAAAGACGATATTTCCAACTATCGACCAATTGCTAAGTTGTCCTGCATACCTAAGCTTTTTGAGAGCATTATCTATGACATAATGCTTTTCCATTGTAAATCTATTGTTTCCCTAAACCAGCACGGATTTTTCAAAGGCAGATCTACTACCACCAACTGAACGGAATTCGTATCAAGCTCTTTATGTGCACTGGGATCTGGAAATGAAGTTGATGTGATTGCCACCGATTTCAGCAAAGCCTTTGATAGAATTTCTCATGATATAATCCTTCTAAAATTAAAGGCTCTTGGTTTCCAGATAAACTTAATAACTTGGGTTCAATCCTGTTTAAGTGAACGACTTTACTATGTTCTATTAGGTCCATGGTTTCTGACCCAATTAAAGCCTCCTCTGGTGTCCCTCAAGGCAGCCACCTTGGTCCCTTATTATTTATTCTGACCATTAATGATGTTGCTTGTATCATCAAAAATTCATACATATCTGTTTACGCATATAATATGAAAATATTTAGATATATATCATCTTCCTCAGACAGCCTACTACTGCAGCAAGATCTAGACAGATTTTGTACTTGGTGTCACAAGAATTTTCTTGCGATTAACATCAATAAGTGTCAGGAGAATAAGGAGTTTTCCAATCCTTATGTTACCAAATCTCTTTACATAACCTTTGCTAGGCCTCTTCTTGAATATGCCAGCCAAGTTTGGTCACCCTACTACAGAACTCACATCCTCTTGATAGGAGCTGTTCAACGCAGGTTTTTACGCTTTGCTTTACGTGGTCTTCCCTGGGATGATAACCAAAACTTACCGCCTTACACTGACCACCTGAAACTTATAAATTTACAACCCCTTTCTATACGCCGAAAAGTTGCCGACATTCTCTTTATTCATCAAATTTTAGTAGGTAATATCGATTGTCCTTCCTTACTTCAACTTATTTCCTTTAACACCAATCCCCACAATCTTAGGTCTGTGCCACTTTTCCGGCTCAATCCTCACAGAACGAATTACGGACACCTGGAGCCAATGTCTAGGATGTTTAGCGAAGTTAACGATATTCTGCCTCTCTTCGACTACCATCTGAGCAAACTCTCCCTCAAGAACATACTTATTTCCACCTATGCCTCACGTCCTAACTTTCTTTAACCGCTGCCACCCTTTAGTTTTTAAGTAAAAATGTTAGTTTTAAGTAACATATGTATTTGCTTGCAATAAGCTTAATAAATCTGTCCGGGGTTGACCCGGGCCGCAAAATCAAAAAATCAAATCAAAATCAAATATATTGAGTAAACCTAGTTTGTCCGCTATACGGAAATAACTGCTCATCGACGGTCACTGGGACTATGCTCAATCTAAATTGGCCATCAGCATGAGCCATACATCGTCTATTGCTGCAGATTTGCTTTGTTGAAGCCTCTCCGCATCAGTGTTACCGTTATCGAAGCGGATGTATGTGGTCAAGTGCTTGAACCGGTTGAAAGACATGGTGGCTTTGCAGATGGGCATATTGTAACTCGCCTGGCTGCGAATTGGTGTGGAACACACCAGCAAACAGCAACATCCAAAAGAAGGCATACATTTCGCCTTCGTTGGTCATCATCCAAACTCGCTGTTTTTTAATGGGATGCGCTTCGTTCCATGGTCGAAAGGATTCCAAGGCTTTTCGATTAGTTTCCCGCACGATAACGTTCACGATTTCGGGTGACAACAACGATTTGAAGATGGCTCGGTGATGCGGCAATATTCCTCGTAATGCCCCTTTATGTATAATCGTTGGCATATTATGCGAACGTGGCCTTCCAGAAGGTGGTGGATTCGCATTCCATATCTTACCACTTTTCCATGCTACGAGTATGCTTCCTGAACAGGAGCAGCCACATAGTCTGGTGCAACAGCACTGGATAAGGGAATTGCCGTTGGTGTTTCTCCGCCTTATCATCATCGTTATCGTCTACAAGGCCTCTAACTCAATCTCTTGTTTAATATCGGACTCCTCATCCACATTTTCATCTTCTTCTGGAACGTTGTCTTCATCGTCCAAGTCGTCACCTGATTCTAATGGGTCGAATTCCGACCCCATATTTTGTCTAATTTGCATCTCAAGTCATTCTCGTTCTTCCGGATTCAAATTTGGTGCATTAAGTTTACATTAATTTGTCATAATACCATCCTTACTACCTTCTCGTTCCATTTTACTGGAAACGAAAAACATGAAAATAATTGACACACAGTTTTTGATTTTTTTTTTAGTTTTAATGCATTTTATTTTCTTAACACTAACTCTTACATTCTAACAAAAATGCTTAAATGCTAGCTTACAATTACTTAACAACCTTATACTAACTTACTGGCCCCACACAGGCACTCTAAGCTACTCTGAATACTTATATCTATGTCTTTCGACTGCATTTACATTTTATTTATAAATACTTATTTTCTATACTTAAGGCTAAGAAAAAATTTGTTTACAAAAACTTAGCATATGGACATTTATTTTTTATAAAAACTTAGTATCTAACTTAAAATAAACCTTAGCCTACCTAACCTAAACGCACAATACACACATAAACACACATAGTCATTATACACAATCATATACATATATCAGTATACACCTTTGTATACACTGATATATGGATATGTTTCTTAAATGCTAACCTAAACCTATGTAAGCTGGCCATCGCTATTTACTGAGTAAATAGATTGGTCAGCTCTGCCTCATTAGTGAGGCTGGTCCGTAATTGACGGAAACGACGACGAAACATCTTCCCCATCATTCAACCACCAGAAATGCTGGTGCTGCCGAACGACATCCCTCTTATCGCGATTCTCCACCGCCCTACTGAACCTGAGGCGATCCAAACTGCCGTGTGCGACGTCTCTGTTGTAGTTGAGTCGCCTGTCCCCAGCTGTCCGAGCGACATGGAAGATTAACGGCACCGCTGATCTATCCTGGATCAACCCTATCTGATCTAGGTAGAGGAATGCTTCCGGTGGAACGAAGCCGTCAGAGCGCACACTCTCGTGGTAAAGGTAATTGGGGTAGTAAGCCGAGGTCGTTGCTCTTGCAATGTGCTTTCGAGTCAGCTTAATTACGAAGTTGTCCACTCGTATTAGTTTCGTCCTTTTGTAAAGGACCTCATTAGGATAAAATTTTTTGTACTCCGACTCTGGTGTTCTGTACAAGCGAAGGCAAGCCCTCTCAAACACCCGAATCTTTTCCATTAAGCTTGCTCGTACATTAAACCACACGGGACAACCAAAACCAGCATGGGCCTGATAAGGGCCATGTAGCAGATTACCTTCACCCTCGCATCGAGTTGGCTGTTATAAAACAGTCTCTTTGTAAGGGCAAAAGCACCTTTTGCTCTGGCCAGAGCAACCTCTATATGTTTGTTAAAATACAGAAATTGATCTAGCCAGATCCCAAGGTATCTGACTACATTTCGACAGGCAAGAGGCTGTCCGTGTTGTCCAATGATAGAGAACTTTCGCCAATTTTTTCTGATATCCCTAGAGGCTCCAGACAACGGCGTCCTAAAGAGAATGGTTTCCGACTTCTGAAAGTTGATTTTCAACTTCCAGTCATCGCAAAATCGTCTTATCTTATCGAAGTCACGCTGCAAGAGAGTGTTAATGACCTCGATTTTTGGACCTGTTCTGTACGCTACCAAATCGTCTGCGTACGCAATAGTATGGGGAAGTGAACCTATCAAGTCGCTTGTATAAATGTTGAATAGGATCGGCGAATTGACCGCGCCTTGCTGAAGACCATTTTTAATTTGAAATATTCCAACAGAAGTCACATCACCATTCTTCACGATGAACTGTCTGTTGTGTAGCATATTATAAAGAATGTACAAGAGTGGTTTACTGATCCCCAGCCTAGTCAGCTTATAGAAAAGACCCTCTAACCATACGGTTTCGAAGGCCTTCTCCAACTTTATTCCATTGGATATCGGACACCAGTTTAGACGCGGCATGCCGCCTTAAAACCGAATAGATTATCTGGAACTATACTCGTATGTTTGTCCTCAACACACCTAGTCAGAGCTCTATTGATTACTTTTTCAAAAACTTTACTGATGTTCGGAAGGAGACTTATCGACCGGAGATTCGCCGGATTGGATATATCCTTTCCCTTTTTGGGGATAGGTTGAACCACCGCCGTTTTCCAATGCGCTGGATAATGTGCATTATTCATTGCATTATTAAACAGGGTGGTGTAAATGTCCACCGCTTCTAGAGGAAGATGTCGAAGTACGATGTTCGGAATACCATCGGTCCCCACCGATTTCTTAGCCCTGTTTGTGTCGAAGATCTCATGGAGTCCTGCCTTCGAAATGAACGGGGGTTGGCCACCCTCTCTGGCAATGACGTTATTTGCCATATTTTCGTCGCTAAACCAGGTGAAACCAGAGCCCTCGGATCGCCAGTTTCCTATTTCATTTCGAATGTAGCCGTTGTTCACCAAGACGCGATTGTCCAGGTCGTAATTAGGGCCAATGTTATCAATGGCCTTATATACTTCCTGGAAAGTGGCCCCTATGGCCTCAACCTTCTCCTGTGGATCCTCGATCACAAAGAAGTTGTCATCATCAGCGGCCTCATTTGGATCAATGCCTGCTATTGTCAGTAACCGTTCGTTGTCTGTTGTCCGGGCTATTTTAAGACAGTGAAGGTCGTTTTGACTTTTTCTCCGAAATAGTTTATTTATTTGTGGAAACATATTCGGGTTGCTGGTGTTTACAGCCCGAACCTTGTTGTTCCAATACAAACTTACAGAAATTCTGTAATTCTCTTTTATTAACATTTGAAGATTTTTAATCGACGACTTCAGTGTCCTAATCTCCGGGTCTTGTCGGTCAGTTAACTGTCTGTACAAGTTTCTAAGTCTGGTCAGAAGTCTACTTTTCTGTCGGTGCAGTGCGTCAATAGTAGGATTGCGGAACAGGTCTTCGTTAGTTGTACGTCGATACCGCGGTATTGTAGTGTCCATAGTTTGTTTAATTGTCTCGTCCATTTGTTTTAGGTAATGGTCGATCTCCTCGTTTGACAAATTCCTATTGGACGGTGGGTGGAGCGTGTTCGAGGAGAGCGCTCTAGTCAAGGTTGCGGAGAAGCGTGTCCATCGAGTCTTACTGTAGTTGTAAGTGTATCTTTGAACAAACTCCTCCAATTCCGCAATTTCGTTGGGAACTGTAATTTCGGTGCTAAAACCGCAATGGTCACTGTCATACACGAATATGCGCAGACAGTTTAGCGTTTGTAAATTCGTACCTGTCAGTCGTATACGTTCGTCGTACAGCAGTAGATCCAAATAAGACCCGCCTCTGGGAAACGACGGGTTATCCGTTGCTTTAACCACCAATCGAGTATTAGGTTCCCTTTAGTATTTGGCAAATTACGAGTATTTCCCCAATCTCTGTGTCTAGCGTTGAAATCCCCGCCGATTATAAAATAATTCCCCCCGATTCCAGCCTCATAAGTCGAAAAAGCGTGTCGAGCTCTGTAATGAATAGGGTGGATTGTGAAGCCTCAGGTGCATAAACAGAGGCCAAGTACAGCCGTTTTCCACTGCGGAGCGGGATGTAAACGACGACTGCCTCCAATACCCGGAACCTGCGCAACACGCCCTTGTACACTCTGTGAAATTTTATACCCTCTTTAATGAAGATCGCGACACCGCCTCCACGTTTGGATCTGGGCCGATTTCTTCTTCTAACAATATAATTATTGTACTCCAGTTTGTGCTTATCGGTTAGCTTGGTTTCGCTAGCGAAAAGCACATCAGGAGTTTGGTCTTGTAGCAATTTAAACATCGCGGCTCTTCGTTCGATCCTAATCAGTGAATTAACATTCACCGCAAGGACCTTCAAAGTTTGCTCCACCATGTTCGTACCCATTACGACATATGTTGCGTTAGGCCCGGCAGCAGCGCAAAGATCTGGTCCACCCGCTTGGCCTGTTCTTGCACCTGCTTTTGCAGCTGAGCCATCTGCCCTTGGATTGCGAGCAAGATGGCTAGCATATTTGGTTCTCGGCATTGGCGCCGGAGAAGCAACAGTCGCTTGCTGTACCGTAGCCCCCCTACCTGACGCCATTTGGGCGTAGGAAATTTGGGACGTGACGGCTGGTGTTTGAAACCTAACAGGTGAACGTTTGACCTCCACCTTCTGCTGCCGAGCCAATTTTGCTTTTTTAATGTCGGTGAATTTAGGACAACCCCGATAGTTTGCGGTGTGTCCCACGTTCCCACATAACACGCACGAGAGCTGCGTCCTATCGGATGCTCCGTCGCTACCCAGAGCACACTCCTCGGAACTGTGGTTCTTTGCGCACTTCACGCATCGAGGCTGCATTTGGCAGTTCGACGCGGCGTGCCCGAACCTCTGGCAGCGAACGCATTGTATAACGCCTTCGCTCCTTTTTAGTTTTTCCCAGTGAACCACCTGGTAGTCTAGGACATTGATATTCCTTAGACTATCCAGACGGCTTTCGGGACTGAGCTGCACCAGGAAGAACGGCAGACTCCGTTTTTCCCCCCCTGGCTCTAGCTGTGGTAAATGGCTTTACCCCCACAAACTTGAGTCCTTCGCACTCCTTCTCTTTGAGCAGTGCCAGGATCTCCTCAGGATCAGAAGACGGTTCCAACCCCTTCAGCAGCATCGATTGCCGCTTTTTACACTTCGGTGTGTATGAGTAGTGCTCCGTCGTCGTTTCCTTTAGGAGCTCATTCACTTTCGCGTAGCCCTCCACTGTATTACAGTGGATCGTACATGGCGATCGTTCCCCAATCTCTTTATATTAAAATTATTACCAATGACCAACTTACACAGGTCCTTGGTTGCATTTACCTCCAGTTTGTAGGTGTTGATCGGAGGCACCTTCTCCTTCTTCTTCTTCTGCTGCTGCTGTTGTTGTTGCTGCTGTTGCTTTTGTTGTTGCTGTTTCTGCTGCTGTTGCAGTTGTTGTTTCTGCTGCTGCTGGTTTTGTTGTTTCTGTTTCTGGGAGCTTTCTACTTCCAGTTGCTCCCTCTGCCTGCGTGCAGCTTGTCTTTGCTTAATAGCAAGCACTTCCTCATTCAGTTTTTGTATGCTGCTCGTGAGGTCTTTTAATTCTTCATCCTCATCTTCAGACTCGGATGCTGCTAGAGAGGCAAAGTTGTTGTTGCCTCCCTTATAATACTCATCAGAAATGTACTTCGACGATTGTTTTTTCATTTGTTGTCTGGTTTGTACTGTGTCTTCTGCTAAAGCAGCACCCTTTTTCATCTTTGTAGGAGTGGTTTTTAAAATCTTCCGCCTTTTAATGGCTTTCGCCACGGCACCGGCAACACTATTGTTGCCTTTGGCAACTACCGTTATGGGAAGAGCGGAGCGCTCTCCACCATCCATCACGCGATTTCCTTATCACTTTTTGATTGTTTTTATTGTTTAAGAAAAAACGAAAAGAAAAAAAAAAACAAAGTCCCAATCTGGGATGGAACCCGTTACTCCAGATTTGCTTATCGACGCCGCTAACTGCTTGGCTATCGAGTCAGATAACAGAATAGTAACCAATTGGCTTTAACTGTATCACTATTTTTTATTATTTTTTATTTGTATTTTTTGTTTTTCACTCTAGGAAAAGCCGAACACGTTTACACTCTGCGGAGATCTGCGAACGACTGAATAATTGACACACGAGCCAAATACTATTCACATCCGGCAGCAAAATATCTCCTAAAATAATCATAAAACACGTGAACTAAAGATCCAATTCAACCTGCAATCTTCTCGATAGCAGACTAAATAACAATTGAAAATAATCTAATATCAAATCAACAGCCAATTTACTTTCAATATTCGCACTATGAATCCTACGCATCAACTGTGGGTCTACTCAGACCCATGTGTGTATGATTCACGAAAGTCGTTTATAATGACATTTTTCCACTATAACCATAAATATATCGAAAACGTATTGTTTACTGTTACTTTGCATTCACCTCAGCATATTTGAAGAAGTCATGGACTGCTGCTACTCCGAAATACCAAGGCTTAAGCACATTTCAAAACCGGTTTAGTCTGGCCAGACCCATAGATCCATCGGAAGATTAAGAATTGTCATGCCGCTGGAACTCAGTACTTCACAAAATGTTAACAAATTTTCAAAATCATCTCAAGCTCTCTTTTATAATTTAAAATTTGTCCATTTGCCAACGACTCTTGAAGTATTCGAAATATTATCTACAAAACCACCTCTCCGTATACTAAAAACAACGGATTATCGTTCAGTTATTTTCTACTACGGGTTGCAGGTAAATTCATGAAATTGAGAACTATTGCTTTGAACCATTTAACCTCAACTGTAGCTGGTTGAAATTTTGATGAATTTCCTGTTGGAGGCATTTGGAAATCTTGGCCTCTGCAGGCCTTGTTTTATTAATCATATGTAGTTCATACTTCCTGTTGATTTCTAAATTGATTGACTTTTACATGGGTTAGCCATACATGGACTCGTTACCCAAAATGCACTCTCATTAAATATGTACCTCCACAAGTTTCAGAACAAGTTTTATTGACTCAGTTTGGATGAATACGGGTATCTGGAATGAATACATATTTTGGTTAAAATGTTGTCTGCATTCGTTTATATTGTGTAAGTACCATTTGAAACTCAGAAAACGGAGAGGGAATGGATTTCTTCAATTAACTCGAAGTGTTTACTCCCAGGAATTAGTTTATACAAAGTTAAATTTGCAGCCACGAATTTATCCGTATATCCTGGGGGTAATATATCGGTTTCGTCAAGTAGACTTACGTCGAGATCATCCAGCAGCCAAGAGATATTACCAAGTACATTTGTTTGCTACTGTTGGGATTGGGAGGTAAAACGAAAGATGAATCCTTGATTTACGTTTCCTCTTTCATCAGAATTTCCGAAAAATGCCATCCCAAATGGAAAGAACGAGGAAACACACAATCCATTTGTTGGTTTAGATTTCTACTCGTAATTCACTATTAACTTACGGATATATACGTTTTTGTACTTTTACTTGTATCCGTACTTTTACGAGTATATCGTACCATTCTATTATACTATATACATCTGTGTTTTGGGAATTGCTATTTGGGATTGTTCAAGCAGTCTATCCTTGGGGGCGACGACGGTTATTGGGGGGTAACTGGTAATTTGTTTAGATAAACTATTTTCTAGAGATGGGATTGGGGATGAATGTCTGAGGAAAGAAATTTGTTTCACAACGGCGATAGCAAAGGATTACAGAGAAAATATTGAATTCAGTTAGAGTACACCAGTACAAGGGCACCACAGTAGGAGAGAAGAATTTTTGGGATTTTGAGGAAGCCAAAGGATGAAAACAGTAAACAAATCTTCTCGGGCTTATTGTGTCTTAGAAGAAAAATCAATTAAGTGAATCAGAGAGGGTATTGCCTTTTCGATTTAAAAAGAAAATATTGTCTGGGTTAATTGGAAAAAGATTGAGAAGGAGTTACTACGAATCAAAGTTGATTGATGTTTTGTCCAAGTCAAGCTCTTAAGCCTTTGACTTAAGCGGCTGATTGCTGTGCTCACAAGACTGAACTGAAGATTTAAGAGGAAGAACTGATTTAATTCTGATTGTCAATTGAAAAAGAAATTCAGCTTAGCCTTATGCTCAAGTACTTGAGATATTTTCAAGTACTCTCCATTCTAATTATTCAGTAAATCAGGACTTTATCGAACTCTTAAATGGGTATGATGGAAATATTGGTACAATTTCCATAAACTTCATGTTAATGGAATAAGTAGTGAATGATACGAGCTCTTGGCATTTACTCCGTGTAGTAGTATTCGATGAGAACTTAATAATCTCTAATTGGTTTTTGCAGGTTGGTAAATAGTGCTCAGAAAATTTTGCAATTGCTGTCACTGTAGAAACTATCAGAAGATGTAGTTTTGCGGCAGGGCCTTTTAGGATATTGCCGCGGTTCAATCCCTTGCTTGATTCCTTGCCATAAAGGCAACCAAGTGGAGACAAATCATATGAGCCTGAGGCGCATTAATATCTAATAAGACTACCAAAGTCTGTACGTGTGATCGGTTTTCCACATCTGTAAACTACCGTTGCGTGGGACAAAAGAAGTTGGCGTACCAGCGCAAGCCAAATGAAAGGTGAATACTTTCCAGCTCTTCGTCAGCACGGCGACCGAAAGATGCCGGGGCGATTAAAAATATTCATTTCAGAGCTCAAGCAGTGTGATGCTTTCAAAAAACAAGCCCAAGATGGAACTTAGACATAATGACAGACAAAAGTTTCGAACTAGAAAACGTACTGCGACAACGTAAGATCGATACAATGTAAGTTGAAGAAAGCAAGCGGAGAAATGTCAAAAATAGGGCCCGTTAACTGAAATGTAAGCAGAAGCATACGAATGGAACAAAATAAGAAGGGAGTTGACATATTCTTGAAAGCTAAACTCCTAGATAAGATCGTCGGAGTTTTAAATATTGGCGACTGACTTGAAATATTGAAAATGCTAAAACCCACAAATAACCAGTTAGCAATCAGAAAAAGAGATATTTTGGAAGGAAATACTTCGAATACACGATAACTGCCATGGAAAAAACGAAAAACTCAACAACAGAAGGTATACTTGCCTAACATCATCAATCATATTAAGGCCTACACTAAATAGGCCATTTATTAAAAGAGAGCGCCAGTTGATTACAGACTGCAACGGTAAACACTAAAAGATGAAAGATTACCATTTATACTGGAGTAACGCGAAACAGCGAGTAAAAGATTCTAAAGGGATCCACAAATCACCAGCAAATCAGCATCGACTTTTGATAACAGAAATTTTGGTAAAAATCCAGAGAAAACCATGGCACTATAGTATGGGGTGGATCAGCGACTCAGCTGATAAGCTCTTCCGGTTAGCGCGGTCTTTTGCCAGCTGCCTCAAATTGCGTACACCAAATTGGTTTAAGTCTTCTTCTACTAATGGATTGACGGAGAGCGATGGCAATATGAGCGTCCCATAAAATTAAGTCTACGTTAAAAACCAAAGACTATGTACTTGTTTGCGTTGCCTGAGATGGGGCCGCCCTCAACAACTGTCCCTCTGCATCGTTCGCTGTCCAAAAAGTCTCCTAGATTATCGAAAATTACGCAAAGAACTTTCCTTTGGAAGCTCCCGAGAGTATTTTCGTCCGATTTCTTTAGTATGCAAGCAAACCAGGACTTTTTGGTTGCTCGAAAGAAAGCTTTACTACTTAATTGTCTTCTTGGCGCGAAGAAGCAGCGATTAGCAAGAATGATTCTTCGCATGATTTCGGTTTTGGTGTTATTGTCGGAGTCGATAGCAGAGTCACTTACTACCTCAAAATTGTAGCCGCTTGTCGTGACGTTTTGTTCTTGGCATCAATGTTATGTGTCCTTCTTTGTTGACGAGCACTTTGATTTTTCTTCATTGACCGCTATACCCATCTTTGCCGCCTATGCTTTAATAGCCGCAGACACTGCATTGACATCTCGCTGTGCTCCTCCTATTACTCGTATGTCTATATATACGACTAACTGAATAGACTTTTGAAAGATGGTGTTGAAAGAGTGATGTTGAAAGAATCACATGAAATTGCATCTTCTGGTTTAAGCCCTTTTCTCAGCATTACCGGCGAATGCGCACATGCCCTACAGCAGCTATAGAAGTCTTCATTGGTTTATCGCCACTCCATCTCTTTATAGAAAGGATGGCAATTCGCTATACTGTCAGGCTACTACAAACAGGAGATATTAATCACTCAGATGACATGGATCAAATGAATCTGAAATCCCTGAGCTTGAAATGATCTTCGCGGTAAATGATTGCCTACCTAAAACTCTCTGCTTCGGTAGAAGATTCAATATAATGATCCTAGGCCGAGAAGCATGGAACTGCAAAAACCCCACCTAAAACCTTAAAGGTATCAAGTGGTAGATGGATGGATCGAAGATGGACACAGGAGGAAAAAATCAATTTCCAAGCATACCATTCAGGTGCGCGCAAATTAAAAAATTGGCTTCTTGATTTAGTGGTGCAAAAGATCATTTAGGTGGCAGCGCTTAAGAGCTTCATATCAATCACTCTGACTTATTTCGTGTTGAAGAGTGGGGACGGAATGGTGCAAAGATTCATGTGCGCGAATATATTATCTGTTATACATTCAACCTTAAAATGCGGAACATCCAGAGAGACTTTGTTTCAAAACCTAGTGGGCGAATCGACAGCGCACTCGCCAAGAAACAATATGCGCTGGGCATTTTCTCGACAGCGCAACTTTTAACAGCATGTTTAATGCGGATAGCACACGTCGTAGACGAGCTTAAAACAGTTCTAATGAACACAACCCTGGTTGAAGATATTGACCGCGTTCAATATGTAAACTGGCATTGGCCGCAGGGCGGTGTTCTGTCTTCGTGCATGAAGGTGCATAATGATCGACTCTCTGCTTAACGCTCTCATGAGTTCTAACGTCTACATTCGGATATATGCGGATAATGTAGCTGGACCAGTCCAAGCCACTGTCTACTTTAGACCGAGGGGTGATCGACAATTGGTGCGCATAAAACGCCCTTTTAATCAATTCTCTCGAAACTGACGGTATTCTCTATACAAAGAGGGGGGAGCTGGCTGATTGTTGTCCAACAAAGCTAATTGTCGAGTCTTATCCTATATAACAAACTTCTTTAGACTAAACATGTCGCGTCGAAAACTTCAAAGAGCTGGCAGACAACTAGCTTATCACAGAGAAGGAACTTTTGGATCCACATACCTATCTACCTATTTATATTATGTGTCAGTTGCTTTAACGGAAATATATTACTTTCATCAGACTTCCAGGAATAATCTGTCTCAGTTGCATACGGGATTTCCCTATTCTGGCTTTGTTTTACTCGTACATTCACTGATGAATATCATGTTACTCATGTAAACAACAAGCAATGACTTGTAACGAAACTAGGAATCCTGTTGATGTGAAAATGCGAAATCGATTTTCTGTGTACTAAAGAATGGTTTCGACCAGATCAAATCCGAGCCAGGTTAGGAATGCTGGTGACTTTTTGGAGGATTTCACACCTTGTTAGGAAAATTTACGTTGTCTTTCAAGCGGTTGCATACGCCATCCTAATGGTTATGAACAACGAGTATGTTGTTAAGAATCAGTGGAGGAGATCAGGTTTCGCTAGCCACAGCCAAACGGAACAAAAGGCCTTGCCGAACTTTGTTAGTACTTCCAAGCAAGTCCGAAGATGTACGGCCTCTCTAATCGCAGTCACTGAGTCTTGTTTGCCGGAAATAAGATTAGTGAGCTTTGCTAGGCGCTGCTCTGAGGATAGTTTCTCGTGGCATCTCCAGAGTGAATAGACCAGAATTTGTGCTGAACAGAAAGAGTATGTCGTCTTGAGAACGAGCCTTATAGGTGTATCTTGCGAGATATGTAAAAAACATTTTAAGTCAGCAGAAGAAACTAGTTCAATGTTTTGTAGTCGATAAGGTATACTCAGGTTTACCTTCGCAGACCCAGTTGTCCAACCCCATTTTTGCAGTCAGTTTGGACAGGCTATCATTGTAAAATTGCCATTAGCCAGTAAGTTTGTAGGATGATACAATTAAATCTGCCACAAAAATAACGCCTTACACAAACTACGTAGATATCTTACATATTTCCATATACTCGTATGTAATTCCTACTAAATTTTCATTTATTTCTTTTACTTACAGCTGCTCTGCCTGAAGTGATCCTTCGGAACTGCAGAAATTGCTCTCCGCAACAGGCGCAAAATGCTCAGAAGTTGACAACATTCCTGCAGACACGTTATCCAGATGTTTGGGCGATGTTAATAAGGAAATATCGAGGTGTCTAAGCAGTGACTAGGAGTGCGTTCTTTTTCCCCCCAAGAAAAGGATATCTTCATTGAAAAGCTCAACATACTCCAACAACAATAGTATCTGTCATATCATTTAAAGCATATTCGTGTATAAAACTAATTAATATTCGCTCACACCGGGGTTAATAAAAATTTTCGAAAGAACAATAAAAAAATGTATCTACAACCAGAACAAGGCTTCGACTAACTGATAGAAGGAGCAGAGTAAAATTAGGCGTATCGGAAACGCAGACCTAAACGCGTGTATCTTTGCCACTAAATGTGACAGTTAAATTATTTCGTTTCTAATAAAAGCAAGAGAACATTTTAAAACCCTTAAAGGACTCTATATATGTGCAACTTCCCTTTTTTCTTCTTTCTAATTTTATTGTTTACTTTTATTTTGGACATTTTTATCCGACACGTACTCGTATATACGAGTAACTCGTAAACATCAACATAACAATCCACCCGTTACGTTCACTGACTTGTCCTTGTACGTGAAATCGTATCGTGTGGATATTGTATGAATGGATTCGTAAGTATGTCAAGAACGCAAAACATCATACGTACGAGTAGTATACAGGAGGAGTACGGCTTCGTATAAATGTCGGCATGACAGAATTCAGAGGAATCGACACCGCAGCAGGAGGCGCCTAAGGGGTGTGTGTGAGAGTTTGTTATGTTTATATCATTCGTTGCCAGAGCGGCTGGTTGTTGCTGTGCTACAGGCAGGATGTGAATGAAAGGATTCCTTCCTTTTCCGTTTTCGATTCGAGAAAAACGACGGCATTCACTTGGTATTCACTAAATTGATATGTGTATCAGGACGATTGTTCCTGAAAGCTGGTTTGGGTATAACATTTTTGGCGTGCGGCTTCACCGAGACTGGTTTGGAAATTAAAAAAAAAAAAAAACACGATTCCGAAACGGCAGTGGAATAGCATAAGAGTTGAGCTGGTGGACCAGAGTCTACAGGGAGATGGAAAGTCGCGTCTTTGATGTTTTCATTTTGAGTTGGAGGTTGGTACATATTGGTAGTGTCAATGAATAGTAAGAGTTTTTTTCATTTTCTTGGTTCTGATTTGTGAGGTTTTATTTTGCCATTATTGCCGTTGGCAAGGACTCGAAAAAATATTGTTGCATGAGTGTTATTTTTTTTTTGTTATTATTTAGTTGACACTACCCTTGCGTTGAACGATGGCATTTCGCGCTTTATTACCCTTGAATAGCAGAGTTAAATTTCTCGAAGACAAGCACTTGGTAAAGTGAGCAAGTATTGAAATTTGAGTACGAAATAATGTTGTGGTATCAGAGTTCTGCATATCAAATGAGTATAACAGATAATTGAAGTGTTTGGGGCTTTGAGAGGCTGACAAATTCGTTCCGCCAAAGTTTTGATTATGATTATGCAAATATCACAACAAATCTGAAAGCTTGGCTTGAAAAGCACATAGTAAAGTACGTAAACAACAGCGAGGCGGGAACTTTTATTTTACTAATTTCCGGAAGCAGGCACCATTTGATACAGAAATTGAGCAGCATCTACCCTTATCGCCAGGTTCAATGTCATGATGACAAAGATAATTTTTATTTATTGAAAATTTTCGGAGGAAACATTCAATAGAAGCATGCATTAATGAACTTCAATGTTAGCTACTTACACGGGTGTTACCAGCACATTTTCCATCTTCAGACGTATATCTGCCCCAGGAAGGAGAAAGAGTACGATACTAAGAGTGAAGAAAAGCTGGAAAAGAGGTCATCAGTGGGGGTATTGTTGAAAATTGTATCATCATAGGATATCACCTCTGATGAAGGATTCAGGCTAATGGATTTTGCAGCGGCGTGAAACATCACATTGCGATCAACCACTCTTCCAGAATGTTTAAACGTTTCGAGGGGCAGACATTGATTCGGACTAGCACTTTTTAGTAGCCAGAATACTGTTGTATATATTCCAAAACTGCAGTAAAAAAATTTGACTTCGAAAAAGAATGACAGACAGCAATGCAGGCAAACAAGAAGCGTCTAGAGCGGTACTGTATAAAAGTGCTAAATCAACTCGCCTGCTCCACAAGGAGAATATTGGTTTATTTAAAGAAGATGCGTAGGAAATTCACTATCGAGGAAACAGATAGATACGAGTGTCTGAAAGAGGTTCGAAGACCGAAAAGAACATGCCGAACACATGTTTGCCTGATGAATAGAATCTTAGCATTGTCCGCCTTTATTTACATACTTATGGTGGCGTTACAGTCCGGCATGCTAAGCTGGTTGAGGTCCTCTTCCGTTTGAGTGCGCCACCTGAGTCGCAATCTTCTTCTACTGCGCTGTCCCTCTGGGCGGATTCAAAGACTTTTCGAGCCGGAACATTGATGTCCATCCGCTCTACGTGACCCATCCACCTCGGTCGTTGGACTTGCATTCTTCTGGCTAAGTTCGTCGTATATCTCCTACTCCTTTACCATCTATGCAGACGGGACCGAAAACCACTCGAAGAAATTTTCTTTCCAAACAGCCAAGAGCATCCTCATTCATTTTTGATAAAGTCCATGTGTCTGTGTCGAGCAGGGCTGGGATTATTAAGATTGTTGTCTGTTGTCTGAGAAAGGGCTTTGGTAGTCCATTGCCTTAGCGGATTTTATAGCGGAAGTCCTTAACTACCACAAAGTTATATCTCTCGAGGGTGACATTCTGTCAGAGATGTCGGTGTTGTGTGTCCTTTCTGGTTGAAAGCATATTCTCGGATTTGCGCTCAATGACTGCTAAGCCCATCTTCGTCCATCCCGCCATAATACTAGCGAATGGAAGTCAGTATCATCGGCGTACGCGAGTAATTTTAAGGAATTTTGAAAGATTGTGCCTCTTGTATTGGCACATGAGTTCTGCACCATTCTTTCGGGAACGATGTTAAACAATTCGTAAGACAGCGTGTAGCTTTTTCTAAATCCTTTTCTGACGTCAAAGGTCTCGGTGAGTTCTTTACCGACTTTGATGATGCAGCGTGCATTCTCTATCGTCATCCTGCACAAACTGCCAAGTTTGGCAGGAATGTCAAAACTAGATATTGTTCTATATAGCTCGTCATTATAGATGCTGTCATACGCGGCTTAGAATTTGTTTCCAAGATCTGCCGTGGTGTGAATATTTGATCGATGGTGGACTTTCCTGGCTTAATGTCACACTGATATGGACCAATAAAGTTGTTGACGAACGCAGATATATTAGTATCTTATAGGCGATGTTAAGAAGACTGATGCCTCTGTAGTTGGCGCTGTTCAGAGGGTCTTCTTTCTGGAGGATCGGACAAACAGGAATGAGGTTCCATACATCGATCATAGTAACGTCCATTTAGCTGCATGTGCTTGCTAGCACTCGTCATCAAACCAGGGGTTTCGTTGTGATGACCGAGTGAAACTCATCACATCAGAGGCGGCATCTCAGATGGCCTTTTGGCAATATTGCCACTGGTCTTCAATACCTGATGCTTTCGGCATAGCACCTCTTAAGAAATTAAGAGAGACATCTAACTTCCTCTTAGTATTAGCTTTCTGTTGCTTATCAAATGGGAGTGATCATGTGGTAGATCCGGTGTTCAAATAGAGTGCCTTTGATGCTCACGTGATTAGTATTGCGAGAATCAACACACCGCTCGCCTTTTTGACTGTAGAAATTGCCAAGGATGCAGTTCATGTGTAACATTAAATTTAATGGTAATATTTCTTCTAAGTCTCGTCAATGTCCCGCCACTGCGGTTTCTTTATGATATGAGACCTGATGCTGTGTAAACAATAACTCTGCGGAAGACTCTAGCACTCTTTGAGATGGTTAATCAGAGACGGTATTCTCACAAAGTTAACCAAAATCAGCCATATTACGATCATTCAAGCGCATCCCCCGGCATTACAGTTTTCCGAATATTCCGAGCGACTTATACAGACGCGGACAATTATTTAGTTGCAGCTAAATTACGTCTACGGATATTTCGACTGTCACAACAATAGAGAAATACTATGAAGAAATCAAGTGCTAAATGATTGTAATCGTAACAAACGGTCATAGCTTTTACCTTTCCTCAAGTCCACAACCTATAAGTGGTAAAAACCAGGGACATCAATGCCAGTAAGTCGTCAGTAATCGAGAAACTGATGTCAAGTGTTTCACTTGATCACTACCACGAAACAAATGGTTTGATTAGGAAAACAGCATCGAAAAACGAGACCGGAAGGTGCCCTTTACGGACATTAGCGTCCGCTAAATGTAGAAGTGCAACTACAGAAACAGCTTTCTGTTCTTCCAAAAGGTAGAAAGAACGTTTTAAGCCAGCAAGACCTGGACATAAACCTATTGAAACGTGGAAGGAAACACAGTACATGGGAAAAGGTTCGCACAAATGATATGGAGAAACTACTTCTGCAGGATGTTGAATGATTAGTACCTAAATTCTGCAGTTGGATAGAATGAATCACCCAACCTAGGCAATGAGAGCCAAAATCAAAATGAAGTAAGCACAGCAAAATCGTGACAGGGGTACCGAACCTGGCAACCTACGTGCCGAGATATTCAGGGCACTAAGAGATGAGCATAATTAATTGGGCTTGTTGATTGAGCGCATAATTACTTACTGTGCCTGAGACACAGCAACCTTCCTCTCTCTACGATCTCGGGCGCTCTCTTTCAGTTGTCAAGATCAAGCGATGGTGGAGGTTCGGTCTTCCTTATCGCCTCGAACCTTGGGGCTGACTTCCCTCTTCGCTGATGTGACCAAGCATTAGCTTGCTGTGACCAAGCATTAGTTTGCTGTGACCAAGCCAGGGTAGTCGACGTGTTATAGCTTTTCAGACTACATTCTCATCTTGACACTCCTCCATTCACCCTCCTCGCGTACGGGACCAAATATTCGCCGAAGAATTTTTCTCACGAAAGTGTTCAATATCTTCTACGCTTTCCTGCTTATCGTCCTGCACTTGGCTCCATAGACTAGAACTCGCAGGATCAATGCTTAGCAGAGCATGCATTTCGTCTTCCGAGTTAGGAGTTTTGAACCCGTTTGTTTCACCAAACTGAAGTAGCAGCGGTTTCTTAAAGTAAAGTCTTGCCGGCTGTATCCTTGCTGAAATCGAGTACAGGTTCGGAAAAGTTTGTAGGAATTGTTTCCAATTGCGGCTTTGAATTCGATGAAAAGTTGGAGAGTCTCGACTTGAAATTCGTTGGTATTTTCCAGGATCTTCATACAGTAATATGGATAGGATCTTATTTGCTACATTTACCAGGTATATATTTCGATATGTGTATATGTGCAATATATAGGATCGTCTTTAATGAGGATGGAGCACATAGAGCTGACAGTCCAGTCATAGGGCACGGCTTCATCATCCATACCTGGTTGATAATTTGATACATGCATCCTGCCAAAACATCAGATTTACTATATGTTTGAAAAGCATCAAAGCCGGTGGCCTTGTTCTTTAGCTTTTTGATAGCTGAGCGCCAATCTCTTCTCTACTAGTCAAGAAGCCACTATTGACTGGATATGGGTGTTTTTCTTGCCCTATTACTCGCCCTACTTGATGCCTATTAAATGCTGCTCAAACACTTCTAGTACTCCCTGTGCTTCGGTGACTAGGTTTCATTCACTGTTTCGAAGAGCCTGTGTTCCGGGCTTAAAATCAGTTGCAAGTTGCTTAATTTCCTGAAAATCATCCGTATGTTGGACCATCTGAAGTGCGGCAGATTGCTGTGTGGATTTATAGTCTTTGAAACCTAGCGCTACTTATCACCGTATTATTAGCTGCTACAGAATCGACTAGCCGGAAGATGTTGTCTGTTATCGTATCGTGGAGGCTATGCTTTGTGACTAATCCGACGAAGATGTTTTACTTACCGATTTCGGCATTGAAGACCACTGGTATATTTTTCACATCACACTCCGGACAGGCTTGATAGAGTTTTCGGCTTCATCTGTAGGGGTGTGTGCACATATTACGCTAATGCTTTGAAATTATGCCTTGATGCGGATCACAGCCGGGTGGTCGCTTATCGGTTTAAAGTCAATTATTCACGAGCCATCCTTCTCATTGTCTTCGAATTGAAGGCCAGAATCACTGAACGCAATCGAGTTTACTCGCAATGGTCTAACGACCGTCGAATGGAAGGATATTTCCGCGGAGCAGCGTTTGCCATGAAAAGCGAATAGATGATGATTATTGGAATTGGAGGAGCAAAAGAAGATCACAAAATAACTTACCGGCAAGCAATCGTTAAAATTCAATTTGTCCTGGTCGATCTCCAGCCGTCCAACGACTGTATCAAACTTTACAGCAATGATTATCTGCTCATGATCTGTCCATATTTTAAGATTAGCAGCCAATGGCTTTGGCTGATATAACTGAAGGGCGACCTGGTACATAGCGACGTCGTTTATCTTCAGCTCGAAGCATAGAATAAATTCCGACTCACTTAGGAGCTTGTTCTCCTCTGCTTTACTCTTAAGACATCCAAGAAACAATGACTGACAATTTACATCGGTACGACGGGAGAAATTCCACGAGATAAGCTCACAACATAATCTGAGTGTGAATATTCTCCTAATGCGATCGGGCCCAAGTTGATTGATTGGTTGATCTCAAGGGCTCATTCGCCACCATCTCTTTCCAAGACCACGACTTATGCTTGGAAACCTTTACCAACCTGAACTCTAGCCCAGATAAAGTTTGGTTCCTGCTTTTATTTGAAGCTGTAGTTTTCATAGGGCTGTTATTTTTGTCTCTTGTTCAACACTCGCGCTAATAAGTTTAGCAAGTCGAGCCCGGACGGGCAACAACCAGTACCCGATGACCACCACTTGGAGGTAAAATAAGCACAATTGATGTGCTAACCTTTGTAACAGTTACAAAGTTGGACATCGGCAGGTTGATGGCAGTCAATGTCTACATTATGCCTGCAGCATCCAACCATCGACTGAGAGTATACATCAACTTATTTTCAAGATTTGATTTAGGGAAATCATGCATGATGAATTCATTCATTGCGTTCAAGATCTTTTTTGCCATATGGTGTCAACTACTGAAGCTTCAATCTAACTTAATTTTAAGGCCGCAAACGACAGCTTCTATAGAGACCAGCTATTCATACCCATGTCTGGTTCTATCTTTCCTCCAAACTCTGAATGATAAATTAAAGTCTGAAGAAGTCCTAGCAAGACCTTTAATGCCAATAAAAAGTTTAAACAAGGTTATGCGCTATGTTAACATTTCATCAATTTAACTAAACCCTTCTAAGAACCCCATTCTAGTTTGAACGCTCTTTCAGTAAAAGAGGTTCAATGACAACTCCTGAATGTATGTAACCCTCATGAGATTAGAGTAATGAGATTATTTTCGAAAATAGTTGTTCGAAACACGAAAACATTTGTGCCACACATAAGCAGCTTATGCTCGTATCAAATTCTAGTTACATCATTTTCTGAGCAGATGTCTCTCCTCCTTGACGAGGTAAACAACTCTAAATGCAATTTAGATGCTGTATCTCAAGTGTCGCATTCTGATGTTTCATTCAATATCTGCTTACTGGGAACAGTTCAACATTGTACGAATACGAGTATTTCAATTGAATTTTAATATCCGTGCGTATTTGGCATATGTATCCGTACCGTAGTTTCTCATACTTAACCATTCTCTCAACCATAGTAAGATTGTCTCAGTCGTATGTAAATTTATTTGCGCTCAACTTCATTTCCTTTTATTTTATTACCATAGCAACAATAAGATAGGGACGGATTGAGGTATTCATATGGAATAAGGACGCCTGGAATGGCAAAATAAAGTTCACGGAAGCCTAGGTTCGTTAACATCTAGTAGCTACTCGTATTCCTACACACGTTAATTATCACATCCCACTGTGAAGTTGTTACCACAAAAGGACTATTAAAACGTACAATGAAATATGCTTCCTAAGTCCTACTACCCCCATTACGGCCTTTACAAAGAAATGTTTTCGTTTAATGTCATGACTTGGGGATACAGGCAATTCAAATGGTGTTATCATGATTTTGCAAGGAATAGGCCTTGTTACGATGAAAGTGCAAATAGTAACATGTTGTGGTTTGTTTTTGGTTTAAGTATAATTTTAGAGGAGAAGTCAGAGGAAACAGAGCTTCGTTAGATTATTTCTAGTAGTAGGTGTCAGTTGAGCAAACACTAGGTAAATCATATTTGGGTATTCATGTGTAGGAAGGACAGGATGACACATAAAAGTGAAATCAGCTTGAGCACCCTTTCGAGTTATACCTTCTGATCTAAAAGTACACGGAATTCTTCAATAAAACGAAAACTGTTCAATTATTCATCGATATTCATTTCAAGGAGATACACATATTCCTATGCTTCCTCCAATCTTCAAAATACTTTTCATAGGCCGATTTTGGAATCGTTTTCAGCTCCTTCTGCGAATTCTCCCTTATAGCCTCAACCATCTCGAAATGCTTTCCGCGATGTGGTAACTTGAGTCGTGGGAATGGGAAAAATTCACAAGGAACCATGTTAGGTGAATACGAAGCTTGTGGAATGGTATGAACGTTGTTTTTGATCAAATAGTCGCGCAAAAACTGATATGTGTGAGCAACAAATTCAGCACTCTTGGCACAAGCAGCGCTTCAACTCGTTTCATGCCCAAAACATCGTGCATAATGCTCTGCACTGATCCGAACGAGACAACACGCGATGATCTGCGAGCACTGACTGACTGACTGACCGCAACTGCGGTGGTAGATGTGAAAGGAGCGAGCGGTGAGTGCATTCCTACTAGGGTACTCTTAGACTCAGGTTCGCAACTAAATTTGCTATCGGAGCATTTGGCTCAAAGGTTGCAGTTACAGCGCAGAAGTTTCAACGGAAATCTAAGTGGTATCGGAAGCATACATCTTCGCAGCCGTCAACAAACATCAACTTCGGTTAAATCTAGGCTAAATAACTTTGGGATGAGCCTAAATTTTTGCATTTTGTCATCTATAACATCAAATCAACCTGATGCTTATATTGATATCAAGGATTGGCGCATTCCTTCGGAAGTTGTACTTGCAGATCCTAGCTTCAACAGGCCTCAACGCATCGATATGCTCATCGGAGCGCATATATTTTTTGATCTTTTGGTTGATGGACAAATAAAGTTGGGAGAAGACCTTCCTTCATTGGAAAGCACTGTGCTTGGGTGGATTGTTGTCGGACAGTTCAATCCTCATAGCGCACTTCGTCGAGCTTGCAATTTGGTTTTGAATGCAGATACTAGTGATTACGACAAAACAATAACTACAGATCATTCACTCAACGACATGTTCGAGCAATTCTTAGCCATAGAAGAAGTTCATAGAAATACCCCGAACTGGACCGAAGAACAGATTGCATGCGAGAAGGTGTTTTGCAACACAATTCATCACAGAGTGGATGGCAGGCTCGTGGTACAGTTACCGTTGAAAGAGGGCGCAAAGCGTTTTAGGTGATTCGAGAAAAATAGCTGAAAGGAGATTTCTATCCTTGGAAAAACTTTTGGCAAGGTTGCCGGAAATAAAGCAGCAATATATCTCTTTCATGAAGGAATATGAAGATCTCGGATACATGCAATCTGTTCCAAAGGATGAGATATCGGATATTCGGTATTACATGCCCCACCAATTTGTGTTACGCCCCGACAGTTCGTCGACTAAATTGCGGGTTGTATTCGACACGTCCTGCCGAACATCGTCAAATGTGTCGCTCAATGACATCCTAATGGTGGGTCCAACAGTGCAGCAGGACTTGTATTCCATCTCGATTCGCTTCCGTTCGCATAAAATATGTCTGACTTCAGATGTGCCAAAAATGTACAGGCAAATTTTTGTGCAGCCTACCGATTCTAACTTCCAGGCAATTGTATGGCGATCAGATTCAAATACAAATATTGGCGTGTTTAGACTGATTACTGTTACATATGGGACAGCGTCAGCACCATACCATGCCACCCGCTGTTTGCTGTACTTAGCTGAACAAAACCAAGAAAAGTATCCACTGGGATCTGCGGTAATTAAACGCGATTTTTATATCGACGATCTGATCTCTGGTGCTGATACATTGGAACAAGCTGAACGGATTCGTTTCGAGATTGAACTCATTCTCAATAGTGCGGGACTAGAGCTGAAGAAATGGTACTAGGCTAGGGTAATGGATACCATACCAGCCTCAGATCGCGAGTAAACTTTGCGTATAAATGATAGCGATGTTATCAAGGCACTAGGCATAATGTGGGAGCCTATCCAGGATGAGTTGCAATTCATCAACCCATTGGAAGGGGTGCTTGGTGCCAATGTCATCACCAAAACGGCAGTTTTTGCGGATGTTGCCCGGTTGTTCGATCCCTTGGGGCTGGTAAATCCAGTTATAGTCATAGGAAAGATATTTCTTCAACGCCTTTGGAAAGCGAAGGTTGGCTGGGATGGGGAAATTAATGAAGATATGCAAGAAGAATCTGTCAGTTATCGATCACAACTCGGCGAACTTACAAAGGTGCGTATTCCACGATATATATTTTCAACAGATTGCATTCGTTGCGAATTACATGGATTCTCGGATGGAGGACCCGCTTGGAAACATCTCTATTCATCTGCTAAGTTCGAAATCAAAGGTAGCGCCCGTCTCCACGAATAGCTTGCCTTGGCTGGAATTGTGAGCCGCCTTACTTCTTTCAAGATTGCTTCATCGTATTTTGGATGCCCTTGGAAATAGTTTCGATCAAGTTATTTTGTGGACAGATTCTGAGGTTGTCTTAGACTGGCTTGCGGACCAACCATCGTCCTGGAACACATTCGTCGCCAATCGGGTATCCATTTTTGTACAGCTGTTCGACAACTTGGCCTGCAAATATAAAACGTAACAGAGAAGACGTTCCGGAACGGCGGAAAACAGAAGCAGTACTACTTGGAGCGACAAATATGGTAAATGGATCCCAATCCTTTGATTTTGTTGAAACTTCTAAATTTATAAACGACTACAAAAAAAAACTGTCAGAGTATTCGCCTACTGCAATAGATTTTTACAGGATTTCAGAAGAACATTTTTGAAAAAGTGTCGCAATGACAATTTGTTGGGAGGTGAATTTTCAGTCGAGGAGTACGAAGCTTCCGTATTGAGGATTATATTCTGCATCCAACACAACTGCTTCCCAGATCAATTAACAAGTTTACAATCTGAAAATAGTTTCGTTGGTTCAAAAAGTCGGATTAAAAAACTGAATCCGTTTTTACAACCTGAGTCGGTGGTGCCTTTCTTAATGCGAGTAGGAGGACGTCTTACAAATGCAGAGTTTCCATTTGATGCTAAACATCCTATATTGCTGCCTAAATCGCATCTCTTCGTTAAAAGCTATCTAACTCATTTGCATCGAAACAATTGCCACATTTCATGACAGAGATTTTGGATCATCGGTGTTCGAAGTTTGACGACGAATGTGGTCCACAACTGCTTGCGATGTTTTCGAATGCAGCCAAGATTGCGAGAGCAGGTCATGGGTGACCTACCAGCTTCAAGAGTTTGTAGGACACGCCCCTTTTTGAAGTCTGGTGTTGATTTTTGAGGTCCATTTCACACCAGTTTGGGAACGCGAGGACATCGTACCACCAAGTTATACATGGCAGTCTTCTTCTGCTTTGTAACTAAGGCGGTCCATTTGGAAATAGTGTCTGACCTGTCGTTCGTCGAAAGGATTACTGGCTGCTTTAAAAAGATTCATTGCTCGTTGTGGGATTTGTCGTCACCTCTATTGCGACAATGCCACCAACTTTGTGGGAGCTAAGAATGAGTTGGCCGAGCTACGGAAGCAGTTTTATAATGAGCACATTCAGTCATTGATTTATAGGATCTGCGCAGAAGACAACATCGAATTTCATCACATACCACCTCGTTAAGCCAGCAAAAAGTTTGATGATAAGAACGTGTTACCCCACCACATTGAGCTTTGAGAAGCTTTCTACGGTAGCAGAAGAAATCGAGGCAATACTCAATTCGAGGCCTCTTACACCACTTACAGCAGATCCGAGTGACGAGGAAGCATAGACACCAGGGCACTTTATTGTTGGTGGTGCTCTAAACTCATTTGTGGAGCCTGACGTCACCAATGTTTCCCGTTTATCAGTACATTACGCAATTGCAACATCGGCACAAATGGAGTACTACCTCGAAGGATATGAGGTTGGGTACTATTGTACTTGTTTCCGACGACAATTTACCACCTCAAATATGGCTTCTTGGGTGCATTGTGGAAATCATCGCTGGAAAGGATGATCATGTTCGGGTTATAAACATCAAAACCAAGAACGGTGTCATCTCTAGAGCAATACACAAGGTGGCGCCACTTCCATTTGAATCTGAAAGCATCGGTGATCTTTCAGAGGCGGCGGTATGTTCAATCTCAACTCGAATATGCAATATAATCAGTAAAGTAAATGTCGCTACTTACTTTCTTTAATCTAGTACAGTCCACTAAGAAAAACGAGTTTTGTTGGTTGAGGTTTTTGTCTTTCGCTAGAAGTCGAACGAACCGTCGAGGTCGAGTGTAATAAATTTATTTTGTTGAAACTAAATCGTGGAGTTTTTTTTTACTTTCGATCTAACACTGACAATTATCTTTTTCGATGGTTACGTCAGTCATACTGGTGGACGGACGATCGGAACGAGGCTGCTTTAGACTCTTTGTACCACTCGTACGGTTGTGTTTTCGACATCGTCGAAATCATTTTGTTAGAAACACAAAATTTCAGGCAAACTCATTGCCCAACTAAATTTGACATTGCGAAATTCGCAGAATTCAACAAACGCTGACTTGTTTACAAAGCTATCACGCTCAAGCAGATATTTGAGCGCCAGATGACAGGTATACCAACCTAAAAAAAACAAACGCGATTTGTTTGAATGGGAAATTCCGGGTACATTTTGATCAGAAAGTATACTCGACTTACTGACCGAAATAGGAGAAATTCATATACTTACCTAGGTGGTGCTACAGCTCGATGTGAACCTGGGCCTCAACTAATAAGCCTCTCCGGTTAGCCCGAGCTCCAGATAGTTGAGGTCTCTGTTTACTTATGCGCGCCACCTAAGTTGTAGTTTTAATATACTGCGTTGTCCTCGGTGTTAGATTCCAAGTCTCTGCGGGCCCAAGCATAGGTATCTGTTCGCTCTACATGTTGTAGCCATCTCACGAAAGTGACGGAGAGTTTTCTGACTCGGTCGATGCCGCTTACAGCTCGTATACCTTGTCGTTGAATCTTCTCCTCCTAAGGCTGATGTCAGAGTAGCCGCGATAAGCGATGCGATAATATTGGGCGACAGTGTGCGAGAAAGTTCTGCATGCATATTTAAAGGTAAATCGCTTAAAGTTGTCAGAGTGCAGGCGAAGCGAGAAGAGAGTCAAAGCGAAAAATAAAGAGAATTGCGAGAGAGAGATTCTGAATCGCTTTATCGCAAGATAACGCTTTGGTGATACGTGTGTTTGATGCAGCACAATTTGGAAAGTTCCACAATTTCCCAAATTCGTCAGCTATCTGACTAATCATTTCTTTTGTAGGCTGTGGCATATGCTTTGGCTGCAACTCCTCCCAAAGTGCTATGACGGTTTTCTTGACAGTAACAGAGACTATAGTCCTTCCTATTTTAAATGAATATGCCAGTGATACAAAAGAAGCCCCCGTTGCTAAATACCTTCAATTAGTTAATTTTTTTTTCATTATTACATTTTTTATTAACTTTCAGAGGACTGTTTAAAAAAAAAGTGGAAAAATCTTCGGGACCAGTTTCGAAATGAATATAAAAAGAGGCCGATAGAAAAGTCAGGAGATTGTGGACCTGATGCTGATCATTATTCCTCATGACCACATTTTGAGGCACTAATGTTTTTGAAAGACCAAATAAAGCCCAGGCAATCGTTTGGCAATTTGGAGGACGGCTGCTCCAATAGTAGTTTAAGTATTCCAGAGTTTGAAGATTCGTAAGACACTGTGTTGGCGCAAAACTTGGCTGATTTATGTAACTCCGATGAAGAAGAGTCTTTTACTCCAAAAAAGAAAAAAAATGAAATTAAGCGTGCCGTCTCAACTACTGGCCATTGAAAAGGAGAAACTTAAATTATTGGAAAAGAAAGTCAGTGTACCAAAGGCTGACGATGACTTATTTTTTTTTTGAGAGCCTTCTGCCATATATGGAAAATATGGATATGCGAAAAAAACTTCTTTGCAGAATGGAAATTCAAAAGATTGTTTTTTGCCATTTTTATGAGGGTAATACAGATGATGCAGCCCCCAAATAACTAAATCCAAATACACACTATAATACATGTAAAGTAACAAATATAAATAAATGTGTACTAAAGAAAGTTACCTAAAAGTTATTATCAGTTTTTCACAAGGAGTTATGGGGTGAGGATCAAAATTTGTCCAACATTTTTCCAACTTCCTATTAATTTTCTCCAAAATATAGTCAAAAGTAGTTATTGATATGCGGGTGTAATTAAAAAAATTTTCTGGGAACTGCCAGAAAAATAAATGAAATTCGCCTTCCAAACGGTTTTGATTGAGTGGATGGATCCAGTTTGTTTTTTCATCACAACATTTAACACTGCTGCTGAAGCAAACAATTCTTCATCCGAATCCTTTACGACTATGACTGCGACTGAGAGTAAAATCAGAACACTCGCAATGTTTCTCTCTTTGCTGAAAGCTTTCACTGTGACATGTCATCTCTTTGCAGCTCGCAGCGAATATTATCGCTTCTCGCATCGCATCGCTTATCGCGGCCACTCTGACATCAGCCTAAGTTTGTCAAGGCAAATACAATTTGCAAAGGATTTTCCTCTCGAAACGACTGAGGATATCTTGATGCGCTTTCGATAGAGTCCATACTTCAGCGTCATAAAGTAGGACTGGAATGATCAAGGCTCTATATAGAGTTTCCTTAGTTGTTTGGGATACGGCCTCACTACTCAACTGCCTTTCTAGCACAAAGAAACAGCGATTAGTAAGAGTAATTCTTCGTTTTAGATCTGCTGAGGAGTTGTTGGCATATTTGATAGCTGAGCCTAGGTATTGTAGATGAAGCCCCTTACAACCTAAATTACAGCTGTCGCCTGTGACGTTGTGTCCAATTCGTTGTGTTCCTTCTTGTTGACAACATATACTTTTTGTTTTTTATAATTTGTGCACGCTCAAGGGATTTAAGTCGGAAAGAAGGAAATCAGGGAGGAAAGAAAGAGAGGTGCCGATGAACGTTGGTTTCGAATGTTTGAAAGTTATAATGGCTAGGAAATAAAGAGCCAGGACGGGCATTCCATAATCGAATTGTACAGCTTAGGAACGAATCATGATCATGGTACATCCGAAAGTGGGCTTGAGGGTATACCGATGCCTAAAACCTTGTTTGACATTAAAGGTCTCAGTTAAGTCGTTACAGACTTTGACGGAGCAGCGAGAATGCTCATTCTGCAGAGACGGATGCCAAAACTAGCATGGCTCTACATAGCTCGTCTCTAAACTCTCATAAAATCAACGAAAGGATGTTGGGTATCGATTTAGACTTCTTGAGTTATTTCCAGTGCGGTGCGGCTAAATGACAGCTCGTGAACAATGGTTGCTGTGGGATCACATTCGTCTGTGTGCTTGATCAAATGAAACCATTTAACAAAAAATGTACCTTAGAACTGGAGGTGATTTTTCAGTGGAAATACCGATGTTCTTCCATCTTCAATAGAACCCAGTCAGCGAAAGTTCGACGTACACCATGGTCATTTGACTTTAGCTCTTGAGTCAATTCGATCTTTTACGGAAGAAGAGGCAAGTCTTTTTGTAAAATGCGCCACAGGTATACCAGAGGTATCTAGCGTTTGAAAACAGAGCGGAATCGATTGATTGCGGTCATGACCTATCGACTCGCGTAGAGCCGTAATATTCCCTTCACTTCTGACAGTTCGCTATCTTAGTGGTACGAAAACACCATGAAGTGAATAAGTCTATTCAAATTTTTTCTCTAAACACAACATTTTTCATTTAGCAGGACGAGTATGGAGGCCTAAAATTGGAGTTAACGCGATTAACATGCCTTTAAGCACAAGGCGAATTGGACTGGTCAGCCTTAAGAGTGGTTAGGATTTAACATGTGCTCTTTTCAGGTTATCTCAGTTTAGGGAACAGGTAGTTGCAATACTAGGGCATACGTCAACCTACGTGTGCAGTCTTTAGTAAACGACAAGTGCATCAATGAAAACGTTCTGCCTACTGTAACTTCTTATTTGCCGAACCAGACACTTAACTTTGACGCTTCGTCTTGTATAACTTTAGAGTGGGCAGATCCTTAGTTTTGCCTTTCTTCAGAAATTGATATACTTTTGGGAATGGATAAAGTTTTTCACAACTTGAAGGAGTTAAGTTATTAGAAAAATCAGGACATTCAGATGCAATTTCAACAATCTTTCGGTGGGTGATGGAAGGAGACAATTCTTAAATTTTTTGCGATGCAAAATTCAGATACTGGGGTTTCCACTTATTACATCTGGAAATCGATAAAACTCTGACCCTATTCTGAGAATTAGAAGAGGTTCCCAAAGCTAATTCCTTTTTCAATGAGAAAAGAAATATTTTCATACAAACTACGTCCGCGGAAGTGATGGTAAGTTCCACCGCCTATTGAGTTAGCAATTATATTAACGCTGCTTTCAAACGCCTTTCCCAAACGGACAATCATTTTCATTTAAATGGGAACATTTCTGCTTTCATGAATGACCATCTTAGCTTAGCGCACATGGAAAGATATTCTGCATCTGAGATCGAAAAATCCGCATCTGAGAGCTATTACTTGCCACATCACCGTTTTTAAGAAAAATAGTACTAGCACTAGCTTACGAGTAGTTTTGGATGCTTAGTTTAAAACGGATAAAAAATCCCTTATTGATAGGATCATCCATTCAAAGAGATATTGTCGCTAGATCAGGTGACATTGAGAAAATGTTCTGGGTTCAAGGAAAACACTGCGGCTATTAATGAGTTCTTTGGAGCGTTCCTGTGAATAATAATACGAGTATAACTCACTATAGATTTAATAATGTCACATACTGGACGTCCTGCACGCCATTTCTATCGGCAAGAACACTTGTAGAACTCAGTCAACTCAGCAAGGAACAACATCCGATAGCGTCCAGGGTTATTTTAATTTTAAACGATTTTTACGTCGACAACGTAATGACAGGGGCGGACAGTATTCAGAAGCTGACCACGTTGCATAAGGAAATAGTTCCAACTTTACTCTCGGCTGGTTTTAAGTTATGCAAGTGGAGCAGTAATTGCAGTGCGTTCTTACAAGCGTTACATGACGAAATGTGGACAATTTCGCCTTTAATTTTCAATCATCCACAACTGTGAAAGTCTTAGGGTTAAAATCGATACCTCTACACGATTATTTCATTTTCATTCTCGAATAGTTGGTGCATCATAGTGTCGGAAGGGTCTAGGATCTTTGATCTCCGGGGTACCTAAGTATGTTGCAAATGGCTTTTAACATCAACACCTTGGAGATTCCGCACTCAATCCAATTGCTTTCAGGAATAAATTAGTTTCATGAGGTCAGGGATGAGTTTACGTGTGCTTATACTGCTGTCCTATCCTGCAGAGTTTCGCCGAAAGAAACCATGACAATTCCTCGTCTTGACAAAGTTGATGAAAAGCGTAATTGGTATCCTCTATATTGTCGTGTCTCAGATATTTTTACGGACAGAGTCTCTCATCGTATTACATTGGCTGTCCACACTACCTAAGCTTTCGGATATTTTTATTTCTAATCGAGCTACAGAAATTCTACAAACATTTGGTAGTATCCATTGGAATCATGTCAGTTAGGCCGACCATTCATCTGACTGTGCTTCACGAGGGATTTATTTATTGCAATCATTCTGTCCATATGATCTTCTTGCAGGGACAGTATCGATCTCGAAGAAAAGGAAAGTGGATTCAATACACTTGCACAATCTTTTCACATCATTGTTCAAAATATTACTTTACGCGCAGGGCGTCCGCGAATATTCGAGTTCGAGTATTGTTTTCATATTTTCGTAAGACTTCAACGTTCATCGGTCTTATGTTTATAGTTCCTAATAACCAAGGAGCTCGTATTCTTATTCTGCAGGAAGTACAATACAAAAGGAAATGTGTATGACCGAGCTATCAACACTTCAAAGTAACTTGCAAATTCCATTCATTGAACAGCATGGATTGCTTGACGTAGGTGGACGTATAAGAAACTCGGCAGAAATATTTCCAATTAAACATTCCATTATATCACATCATAAACACATTGTTTACGAAATCATCGTGCTCGGTTTTTCGTCTCTCCCATTTACATGTTAGCATTTTGGATATTGAGTAGACGAGGTCTAGCTAAACGAATCGTACGTCAATGCCGCACCTGCTTTAAACTTAGAAAAGCAACATCATTTCAACAAATAATGATCTTTGTTCCAACCGAAAGAGTAACTTATGCAAGACCATTCAGCAGGAAGGGTGTGACTACGACGGTCCTTTTACCCTTAGGCTACGCAAAGGAAGGACTCCCAAGAATGTTTTTTTTTTGGTTGCGCCCAACGGTGTGTACTCTCCATAGATACCAGTTTTCCGGGCTACTAGCATACACGATTTGCTTGCCTGATTGTTGGATTCCAGGATTCCTACGTTTTTAAACCACAACCTACACACTTCGATCACTCTCCTCGCGAGACCGTCGTTAGGTATTACTTCGCGGGCCAGGTAAGCAAATCAAGCTATTTTGCAATAGCCACCGTGGCCATACATGAACTGTATAAGGTTGTAGTTGCAGTCTCCATGTTTACGTTCTACCTAGTCATGGATTATCGGTATAAGTTTGTGTGTCCATCTGCCCATGGCAATTGACGCTGCATTTTCTTCAATGTTGATCCTCTTTATTCCATTGGGGTTGTGTTGGTTTAAGGCTCTTCTGATACATATCTTCCTTAACAATTCATTTGCAAGAATGTCGACGGGAACCATTCCAGCTATAACAAACGCAGACTTGTCTGCTATAGTTCGAAAGTCCCTGATTGTCCGCGTCGCGCAAAGTCTGCATGTTGACAATCGTATCCTTTTGGTCTCCGTCGCCCTCAGGACATGATGTTAAACAATATTTCACATTCATCAACATGTAAAGGCATACATATGTTTCGCTCTTTGTGTGCTTTATAACTAAACCAATACATATAGAGCTCGTGGAAGATTTGACCACTGAGGCATTCATCGGAGCTCTGGATAGATTTATCGCTCGACGTGGGAAACCCATTGAAATATTCTCGGATAATGGTGTCAATGTTAATAGTTGGATCATATGCAACATATTCCCTATTCTCATTTAACGTTTGAAGGCATATATTGGCGACTTATTCCATCTGTCTCTCCACATTTTGGGGGTTTATGGCAGGCATATATAGAGTTGTATACACTTCACACTCGTTTTGAAGCACGTCTCAACTTTCGTCCACTCTTTTTTTTAACAGTTTATATGCATTTTTATTTATATCACTTACTTTACTCATACATCTATACAAAAAAAATCTTAAAAATTAGCTTAAATAACTTAAAATTATCTTATACTAATTTAATGGCAGGGTGCCAGGGCACACTAGTTAAATATAATATTTAAAAATTATGTCTTTCGACGTCTATGACGTGTTTTATTCTTATACTTAGCTACAGCTTAAAATAAGAAAACATTTTTAAAAACTTAGTACATGGACTTGTAGGAGTCAACATTCAACTGATCGTACAACTCCAGAGACCTCAGCAGAAAGAAATCATAAACACGGAGCTTCGACAAAAACAACAACAGAAACAACCGATGGAAAAACAAAAACTACAGACACATGTACAAGAACTAGCAAGAACAAGAGCACAAATTCAACGAAAACATAAACAACAAAAACAACAAAAACAGCAACAACAAAAGCCACAACAGCAGCAAAAGCAACAGCAGCAGAGGCAACAACAATAGCAAGAGCAGAAATCCACCAAACAGAAAGTGCCACCAATCAACACTTTCAAATTGGAGTTAAAGGACGCGATCGAACTGTGTAAGTCGGCCATAGGCTGTAATTCGTGGGGGTCAAGCCATTCGTCACGGCTAGTGCCAAAAGGGAGAAGCGGCAACTACCGTTTTTCCTGGTCCAGCTAAGTCCCGACAGCAACCCGGATGGTCTAAGGAGTACCAAAGTCTTAGACTACCAGGTTGTACACTGGGAAAAATTAAAGAGGAGCGAAAACATTTTACAATGTATTCGCTGCCAAAGGTTCGGGCACGCCGCGTCGAACTGCGGAATGCAGCCTCGATGCGTGAAGTGTGGAAAGAACCACAATCTCTGGGTAAGGACGGAGCGTCGGAAAAAAGCCAGCTCTCTTGTGCGTTATGTAGGAACACGGGACACACCGCAAATTATCGGGGTTGTCCCAAATTCCAGTACATCAAAAGAATTAATCTGGCCCGGCAGCAGAAAGTGTAAGTTAAACGTCCACCCGGGCATTTACAAACTCCAGCCGTTTCTCCCCTTGTTACCTACGCCCAAATGGCGGCAGGTAGGAAAAATACGGTACAGCAAGCGAAGGTTGCTTCTCAGGCCCCAGAGCCCAGAGCACCGGAACCAGTACCTGACATGCTAACTATCTTGCTCTCTATCCAGGGGCAGATGGCTCAGCTACAACGTCATTTAACTGAACAGGGTGGACCGGATGGTCCACCGGGTTATATCTGTCAGTAAACTGTCCGTACAAGGTTTTTAGTCTTGACAGCAGTCTACTTCTATGTCGGTGCAGGGCGTCAATAGTTGCGTTGCGGAATGAGTCTTCTTCGTCAGTGTGTTGGTACCGAGATATCGTTTTGTCCATTGTTCGTGTAATTGCCTCGTCCATTAGTTTTAGATACCTGTCAATCTCCTGGTTTGACAGGTTTCTGTTGGACGGTGGGTAGAGCGAATTCGAGGAGAGTGCTCACGTCAGTGTTCTGGTGAAGTGTGTCCAATGCACCCTACTATAATTGTAGGAATGCCTTTACTTGTAGGAATGTTACTGTCATACACGAAAGTACGTAGACAGTTTGTAGTTTGTTGGTTAGTGCATGCCAATTGTATTCGTGAGTCGAACAGCAGAAGATCCAAATAGGACCCGTGTCTGGGAAACGACGGACTATCCGTCGCCTTAACCTCGAGTCGATACATAACACTATGCTGACCCCACCAATTGAATAGTAGGTTCCCTCTAGTATTTAGTGTATTATTTCCCCAATCACTATGTTTGGCATTAAAATCTCCGCCGATAACAAAACAGTTATCTTCCAATTCCAGTCTCAGGAATCGAAAAAGTGTTTCGAGCTCTGAGATGAATAAAGTGGATTGAGTAGCTTTAGGTGCATAGACAGACACCATGTACAACCGCTTTCCACTCGGAGGGGTATATACACGATGCATGCTTCCAGCACTTGGAACCTAAGTACTACACGACTGTATACTCTTTTAAAACGTACACCTTTTCTTACGAAAATCGCAACGCCCCCTCCCTGAATGGAGTTGGGTCGGTTTCTCCGTACTCTTTCGTATCTTCTGTGCCTCATTTTGTGTCTTTTGGTAAGCTTAGTTTCGTTCACCAAATGCACATCAGGGGCTTGGTCTTTAAGCAATTAAATAGTGCGGCTCGTGGTTCGAGCCTAATCAGTGAATTCATATTCACTGCAAGGATCTTCAGGGTTTGCTCCGCCACGTACGTACCCATTACGACAAAACTCTCGTCCACTCACACCACCTTGATGCCAGAATAACTAATGTGTGACGCTCCCATTATTCCGATTTGAGTTCTGTTTTTTTTTTTTGTTAAGTTGGTAAATCTGTTGTTGACATTTTCTCTAAATCTTAGCATCACAGCTTGACATTTGCAAAAGTTACGTAGCCAAGAGTACATCTAACTCTGTGTGTGTTTGTGATTTTTTACAATTTTAGAAATGGATTTAAATTTGCAACAACGAACTTGTATTCAATTTTGCGTTAAAAACGGATTTAATGGTGCGCGAACGATGGAAATGTTGGAAAAGTATTTCGGCAACGATTTTCTAAATAAAACGTTCGTTTACCAGTGGCACGAGCGGTTCAAAAGTGGTCATGAGTCAATCGAAGATGATGAACGCAGTGGCAGACCATCGACATCGAAAACCAACGTAAACTTCAGAGAGATAGCAGAGGACTTGAACATTGCCTATGGATCCATCCAAGACATTTTGGTTGGTGATTTGGGTTTCCGTCGTGTAGCAGCAAAGTTGCTGCCAAAAGACCTCAATTTCCTGCAAAAAAGAGACCGTGTTGACGTCGCAAAACAGATGATCTGCGAGGCTGAATCCGATCCCACATTCATCAAAAGGATCATTATTGGAGACGAGACGTGGGTTTATGCTCACAATGCTCACATGATTTCATGGATTACAACGGTGTTGTGCATCATGAATTTTTGCCAGAAGGCCAGACAGTAAACAAAGAGTATTATTTGGGCATTATGAGACGTTTACGTGAAGCAATTCGCCGAAAGAGACCTGAATTGTGGGCAGAAAACCCGTGGATTTTGCACCATGTTAGCGCACCGTCGCACAGTGCCATCATTATTCGTAATTTTTTGACGAAAAATGTAACAAATACCATCCAACAGCCACCGAAATCACCTGACTTCTTTCTGTTCAATCGAGTTAAAAAACCACTACGGGGAACGTGTTTCAGCAGCCGAGAGGAAGTACGAGTAATGGAAAAATCGCAGGAAGCACTGATGGACAGTCTACAGAAAACCGAATATAAAAAAAATGTTTCGAGGATTGGATCAAGCGCTGGCATAAGTGTGTTGCAATCGATGGGGATTACTTTTGTAGATTTAGATGAATAAACTTGTATTTTTAATTTTCTGAATAAAACTCTTTGATCAAGGTGGTACATATATTTTAGAACATTATTTATTTATTTACACCCGTAAGATACCGATTTTCGAAAAAAACATAACTGGACGTATGAGCAATATCCACTCTGAAACATGGACTGTGAACCTGTTAATAAGTTGCCTATCATATTTATTATTTTTTTATTGTTAAGTCAATATCACAGTTGTGCTTATATTAAATAAAATAAATTCTAATAAACAAATTCAATGAGACACTGAAAGCTCATTTCTAGTGCAACAATCGTCGTCAACAAGTCATGCAATCTTCACTTAAAGTAAATTTAATCTTTCGAATATGACCAAGGACGTATATATTATATCTAGGAACTTTGATTTCATCCACACTGATATTCATCGGTATAAGTCATTGCAGTTCAGACTTCTATTGCCTTTTGTTCAAAAGATTATATCTGTCCGGTGTTGCTTTTATTTTTACAAGTTGATCGAAAGCTGGATTATAGGGAGCTGCCAGGTAAAAGCAGAAGAAAGCCTTACTCTACGAAAAGGTTAATCATCAAAGCATTGTTCATACATACCTGTTTAGACATATGAAAGCAGTTAATCACCCACTTTTAGCCTCAACAAATAAAACCACATTCTACAAACATTAACCTTTTTTTTTAGTATACCTTTCTCCTATTTGGAACACTCGACCCGCATCCAAACCATTGCCATAACCACGAATGATGGCTTTCTACCAAATGTTAACTCATCTGTAACCTCTCGCAGTCATGAAAAGGGTAAACATCAAGCAAAAACCTCTTACCCTCCAATTAGAGCCACACTCGAAGTCCTATTAAAGGAGAAGAAGAAGTCAACACGAGCAAGGTTATATCCAAGAGTAATTCATCACGAGACATTACTTTTCATTTCTCTTCTGCCAAAAACGACATAGATAAATTGATAGTCAACCCATTCGTCTGAGTTTAATGGGTTTCGTCTACCGCTGCCTCCGAAAAGACTCCATCCCTCCAAAAGCGCCCGTAATTAGTCCCAATCAGATATCAACCTTAACTCCAGCGCATGAATAAATTCCCATTTAACCGCGGGGCTTAACTTTTCTTATTCGCCCCCATATCCTGAAGGTTCTGAGTAACCGGGATATCCGGAAAATCTGAATTGGAAAAAAAAGGTGAATTATTGCGAAAACTTAATGAACAGTAACATCTGCAGTACTCAATGGACTCGGTCCAGGACGAATATTTTTTTAATTCACCAACAATCTGCGATATCCCTTAATCTCCTGCCATGTTCTGCAGAAAAGTGAGTAGGAGACACCAATAAGGCCACATTAATTAGCTCGCTAACGATAATGAGGTGAGTTTTGACCGGAAGTTTGATTTTTCAAATTTTTTTTGGCTACGTATTCGCCAGAGTGAACGATAAAATCAATTCACTTAGAAGGGCTGCAATGAAAAACCGTTGAATCATTTAGTGATTACCCTTTCTTGTCACGGGACCATTTAAGCGCATTCATTCTCGGTTCTCCAAGGACATGCCCCTCCTGCTCCTCATCGCTCCTCATAGGATCGAATCAATTTGTCTCGTACTCTTTGTGGATCCTTCATGAGATTTTATTGAGAATATGTGACTGCCAAATGTGAGTGGTGGGAGAAGGTGTAGAATAATGGGTATACCCACCCTTCGAAACAATCGAAGCATCCAAAGCACAGAGATGGATTTTATGTTGCCGTTCGCATTGCAGATCCAACCGCGGCACGAAGGTGGATGTTCGAGTTTTGTCGAAGGTGTAGGAGTTCGCTCTTTGGATTTCGTTTTAAACTTTTATTTCATTTCGACAGAAGTTGAGAATTGAGATTTTGGGCTTTTGTTATATATTTTTTTTTTTTTTTGTGGTTCTTGGTTTGAAATATCCTTGTAGGGATGTAAAGGGGATAATCTAAAGCTGATACTCTGTGAAGTTATGATGGCGATGAGAGATGGGATTTCAGTTTCTTTAGGTACGTAACGACTGGAATGTTGTAAAATATAAAATACATTCGCCTTTGCACGGATATGTGAAGACAGAACACATCTGCACACTGGTGGTGAAGGTTTCAGTGGTTGGCTTGTGGAGCTGGTAAAAGTTTCACCACAAAACGATAAAGAAGGGAGAGAGCAAATAAAACGAACGGTCTTATTAAATTCAGCGGAACTTTTCGCACAGACAAGTGAAAAGGAAATCAAGAAAATGTATTTTATTTGCGTGCGTGTGTGTGGAAAGAATTTATAAAAATAATTTGTCTTCCATCTTTTTGAACGAACTAAGGGATGAGATCTCTTTTTCTTATTTTGAATGTGTCCCTGATTTTTTTTTTTTTTTTTTGAGTTTTCCTTCTTAAAGAAGCTTAAATGGAAATCCGTTTTTGTTTCCATGACAAGGGAAACCAATTTTCATACTTGTTAAGCAAAGTTATTTAAAGGATTAGCTACTGGCCTGTTCTTGATGATATTCCAAGAAGTGATTACTTCGTGACAATGTGAGAAGAGGCTCCTGATAGCTGAAATGATGAATAAATTTTGGGAAGCAAACTGCTTGCGGAAAGATGCGAGGGAAGTTTCGTTTTAGAAGAAATTCCAACTGCACTTACTTTTGTTATTAATTCAAGGGGACAGATGAATATCTCGTAGATCCTGTTATCCCATCTTTAAGACTGTACATTCTAATGTCTGTCTGATGGACTTCTCTTTGAAATTATTAAAGCAATCCCTGGAGACTCTGGCCGATGAATTTTCCTGGCATTACTTTGCACTGTGATCTGGCAAGCTCTTTATTATAGCCAAAGTTAATTTAGAATGCTTACGAGTCCGGGATCCTAAGGTGATCAAATGAATTCGGGTAAGACATAGAACTAAGTTAAACAATAAGGAGGTGTTCCCGCAGTAGTGACAATAGACGGATAGGGAACGAATTATTGGGGCCCCATAAAGTATGCTAAAGTAACTCCCCGCCGTTGTAGGCGCTGACCCAGGAGTCTCTAGATCCTTCCATTGCTATGACTCAAGTGCCTCTTTCTGCGAAATATTGTGAACTAGAATGGTCTGGAGCGATGGAGATAGTACCGGAGACATTACACCTGTAACATTTAAGCTTCAGAAAAATAGACAACTTGTCCCCTGGAAACCGAAGAAGTTGAACGGGCTCCAGAATAGACACACTCTAAAGTAGAGGAGAACAAAGCGGCGCAATAAGACAGTAAGTGCTGTGGAAGTTATGAGTGTTAAAGGCGTAACTCCTAAAACAGAAAATAAGGAAATAGGTCAGCGGAAACGATACGCTTGTCAAGCCCTCGGAAGTGAAACTGCATCATTTTCCCCTATTGAATAGGGCTAAGAAGAATGAGGCTTCTGACACCGCCTCTGTCGGTGAAATCGGTGCAGCAATCTACGAAGAATATAGTCTAAATGAACGAAAATTGAATAAAGCCATCAAGCCCATTAACAAAAGTAAAACGGACAGTATGTTTGCCCGCACGCGATGTCCGCATGAAACCGACAATTTGTTACAGTTCGGGTGGGCGGAATTTGTATGTCGCGAGGAGATATACTCGTACCTCTAAGAAAATCCCAAAGAACAGGTTTTGTGTTTACTTAAAAGCATGCTGATATCTGCTCTCTGACTTGGAAAAGTTGCTAATAACAACAGTCTAAATGACTCTGAGTGTAAACACTATGGGGCTTAGCTAAAGCAGGGAATGATTGCCTCTGGTAAAGTAATCAACCCAGCAATGAATTAACTAGTCTATGTCGGACTGCTTTAGACTTTTGAAGTTTTCAGGCCACCAAAACTGACGTGCGTCATTTTTCTTGTTTTTTGGGAGAACTCAGGGAAACAAATGATGTGCTGATCCGTCTTGATATCCAAAACCCTGGGCAAGTGGAAATTTTTTTATCAGAGTGAGGGTAAGATCCGGCAAAATAAAGGCAGCCCCTCTCTTGTTGTCTGTAGATTTAAACAGAACTTCTACCGAGAACATTAGATCTAAGCATGACTCATGCTCCTAGCTGCACATCTGAAAGCATTGTTTCCACTTTATTTCTAAACGAATGCAGGCAAGAGGTGACTTTGTCAATACAATTTTACTCAGATCAACCTTCAAGATTCCAAGTCTGCGTCTGCGGACGTACGTAGGAGGCTTTCCATGATGAATACAAAACTTTACATGACATGCATACAGGAACCATGGGTGAGGAATGAATCTGTGGTTTCGGATGTTTAAGAGGTTTCGCATCAATATATCGGAAAGAACTTGTCATCCTGTGCCGAATTCACGGTCACCATCTAAACTTGGACAATCTTGACACCAAAATTAAGTTGCTGCAGCCATGAGCTACGGAGAACTGCAGCTTATGTTCCCCAAAATTTGGAACAACAGCCACAGCCAAAGGTAACCTAACTTATTGAATGCTGTGAATGAATGAAGATGGGACTTAATATACTCGTATGCACTGATTCCAATTCTCAGAATAATAATAGTAAATGATCCGTGAGAGGCTATTATTTGGATTTCTTACTATCGTTCGACTTGGTTGTCAAAAATGTTGGTTCCCAGTAACATTTGATGCGAAAGTATGACAACAAGTAATCGACGTAATGCTCTTCAACAGGCTGAAAAGTAATTTCGGAGGTCTTCATGTCAGACTATAGGTACATCGAATTCAGAATCGGATTGTTAAAGAGGTCTACTAACTGCACATGTTTTAACGAAGAGATCGGCAAGCCTGCTAATGCTCCCCCTAAGCTCAGTGACTTCCCCCTAAGCGGTTCTTGACCTGCATGGCGTCTTCATCAAGTGTTTTAAGTAACGCGTCTAGCTACAGAACAATCTCACATAAGAATACTTTGTAGGGACATTGAAACCTTAGCAGATCAAGACGGAACATATTTTTGCTTGGATTCCGAACAGTGGAATTTCTGCATAAAGAACAAAACACGGTGAAACCAGCAGTAGAGTCAAAAATGGCTAAAGACGCAAACAAGTCAGATTGAGAGCACTCAGAAGGCACATAGACTGAGTCGAAAGCAGAGACATTTCCCAGGTAACTTAATCAGAACCAGATCACAACCAGATCCTATTAACGACGTTGCAGGTGAGATGAGTAATATAACACCCCGCAGCTGAGATATATCATCGGTTTTGGTTACGGATGGGACTATTAAATATGACATCGATTGCATTCACACAGTTATGCTACAAAAATGTATAGACTAGCTGACGTTTACTTTGAAGTGAATCATCACTGTTACTCCTCGCATACGAAATCCTGGCTACCAGTGAGAGTAGCCTTTATATCGAAAACCAGGAAAAGGGACCAAGAGAGCATGGCAAGATTGGTCGAACTTTATGTGAGCAGAACTGCTTTGCAAATACATTTTCTGTCTAAGATGCCTCTTGCCTGCCAGTCCTGCGAGTGCGGAGTCAAAGTGCACTTCAAAATCTGGTAGGCAGAATACACAACAAGAAGTAATACGCCCTTTGTATTTTCTCGAGGTTGTGGGTGCCAACTACAATGCAGCTTTCAACGGCATGTAGATATAACTTGGCCAGGCAACATGGCGTAGACAAATCACCCTGATTGGTATGATGGCGGGCTAAAGAAGGGTTGCTCCTAAGGCGGCGTTCTGTCTCCACTGATATTGTGAGTTTTGGTTGACCCACAGCTTAACGCTCTCAATAATTCTGACGTCTGTGCGCAACCATATCCACATGATGTGGCTGTACTTTCTGTTGAATAGTATCTCTAGCGATTGTCTACTCTAAAATGCAGGCAGCCCTAGACGTTATCGACGATTGCATTAAAAAATGGACTTTCAGACAATCCTTTCAATACTAAGATTGTTCTTTTTACGATAAAGAGGAGGCTGGCTGGTCAGATTTATCTAGGGTTTATGGCATCATCATCAACTTCTTCAAAGAAACTTAGTATTTGGGTGTCATCCTGGGTAAATACCACTTCTCCGGGCTTAACATGTTACATCGAAAGTCTCCAAGGCGCTGTCGCTCTTCTGGCAGAGCAAAGCAGCTGTTGGCAAAACATGAGACCTATCATCTGAAATGATCTCTTAGATATACTCGGCTTTGACAAAACCAATTATATCCTCCGCTTGTTATTGCTGCTTTTACCAGACTCCAAAGAATGGTCTGTCTCGGCTGCATGGGGATTTTCCCTGGCATGCCTGGCTTCGCCCTAGACGCATTGATGAATCTCCCTCCCCTTGATATTCATATCGTGGGCTGCACTCTCAAAGCCATCGTCTTTTTAAAAAGAAATCGTCGTCGTTGGTATAACTTTAGCTTTGACTACCTTGCGCCCCGACTGGCTTGTCACTCTGGCCTTATGGACATACCGTCTGATGCACTGACACAAGAACTCCTGTTGCGAAAAAAATTACAAAATTGACTTTTCCTGTGCCAAAGTCTGGTCTCGGCCCCAATCTGAGCCAGGAGAGGAATGTAGTCGAGTTTTCATGGATCGCTTCTAGATCGATTTAGAATGCGCCACTGGAGTCTTTCTAGGGGACGATAACGTTAAATTCCACTCCTCGTTTGGAAAACTTGCATCTGTCTTCCAAAAATATATGCAATCCTGATGGCAACGAACTACCTTATTGTGAAGAATCGGAGGATGTGGGGATGTATTTGCATCTATAGCTACAGCCCAGCTGCGCTTAGAATCTTGTTGAACCCTCTTACGAATTCCAAGCTAGTTTGAGAATGCAAGACGTCACTGAACGCAGTCGGAAGGCTAAATTCACTGAGTCTAGCCTAGGCCGTGTGTCACAATAGGATCACAGGAAATTAAATCGCCGATGAATTTACTAGGTAGGGCTCAGAGGAGAGTTTTCCAGGACCGAAACCTACGTTAGGTCTGCCTGCGCTCCATTGACAGTTGGGCGTCATATGAGTGTGACTACAGGTGGCATGACTCTCCAGGTTACGGGCTGACTAAACGATATCTTCCCGATGTCTCTAAGAGGTCAGCGGCTGTCCATCAGATTATAGTTGTCGTAACTGAGTACTATGCTTTGGCTAGGCACTTGAGTGACCTGGAAATAAGTGACTCAATATCCTGCGACTCTTGCTGTGAGTATAATAATGGCACCACATTAGGTTCATATCAGACAGCAAGTACTCGGCGCCGCTACTGTAGGCACTTTATCACTGAAGCGCTTACTTATCCTTCTACAAATTCCGTTGAAAGGAACACCCAGTAATACGAGTACAATGGACTAGTTTCTTGTTTGAATGCTCTGTTCTGACAGAAAAAATCGGAATCTCAACAATGTTTCTGGGTCCATATGGTTTTTTTTCGTGATGTTGTGTGATACAGTTGCACTTAGTTGTGTACGGTAAATTTTTAGCGGCTTTGGATACTTGCCTTGCCGCCGGAGTAACTGCCCGGCCAATTAAAAAAAAAATTAAGTTACGAAGCATCAACAAGCCTCGGATATGGACGGATCTATTGTTGACAACCCACGCAAACGATTAAAGGACAATGAGCATCGGATATGCATGTGGAATGCTAGGTCCCTTAATAGAGCACGTGCAGCCCAACAACTGCTATCCAAGAAATGCGATGGGATGGGCCGGACAAAAAGAGGATGAAAAACTGCGACATCTACTACGGCGATTGCTATCGACGGCAAAAGCAGCCTTTATTTGTATGCGGATTTGTTGTCGGAGGCAGACTAAGACAAGAAGTCCTGAGCTTCCGGCATGTGAGCCAGCGCCTCGTAGCAATCCGCATCAAGGCTAAATTCGCCAACATTAGCCTCATATGCGCGCATGCCCGCACGAAGGAGAAAGATGAGCTTCTATGAGCTTCTTAACAAGACCTATGAGCAATGGCTTAGCTATGACAAAATTAAAATTGTCCTCGTTGATTTTAATGCAAAGCTAGGAAGAGAGGGTATCTTTGGTGGAAAATATAGCCTGCATGACACCACCTCCGATAACGGATTCAGGCTAATCGACTTTGCGGCGGGGCGAAACATTGTCGTAGCTAGCACGCGGTTCCCAAATCTCGATATACACAAGGGGACCTGGAGAAATGTTGATCAATCAACAGTCAACCAAATTGATCACATTGCGATCGACGCAAGATACTCCTCCAGTATTATGGATGTCCGTACGTTACGAGAAGCCAACATCGTCTTGGACCATTACCTTGTTGTAGCCAAGGTACGGCTGCAGATATACCAAACTACGCCAAGACAAACTAATGCTCTGAGGAAATTCGACGTCAGACTTCTACAATCGCAAAAGATAGCTAAGTCCTTTTCCGATCAAGTGTCTCTTAATCTCTTATATACCCTATATCGCCAGCATCAAGCATCGAAGACCATTGGAAACACTGCCAAAACGCCATCAGAGGTGTCGCTTCTGATGTGCTGAGTTTCACTCGTCCACTACAACGAAACCATTGGTTCGATGATGAATGCCGTCAAGCACATGCAGCTAAGCAAGATGCATATAAAGCGGTGCTGCATAGAAGCACCAGAGCTGCTGATGAGCTCTATGAGCGGAAAAGGAGAGACGAACACCGGCTTCTCAGGAGGAACAAGAAAGAGCATGAGAAGGGCGCGGTCGAGAAAATTGAGAGATCCTACTCCAGGAATGAGGTTCGGAAATTTCACCAAAAGGTAAAACTAACATGCCACGGAAACAAACCTCGAACCGAAGCCTGTAGAGATGAACAGGGGAACATCGTGGTAGAATCGCAGTCGATGCTGAGTATATGGAAAGTCCATTTCTACAGACTGTATAACGGCGATGACAAACCAAATACCGCTATCAGGCAGAATCATCCTTTCAACCTGGACGATGATGACCAACAATTCCGTCCACCCGACCTGGACGAAGTGATGATAGCTATATCTAAGCTTAAGTCCAACAAAGCTGCTGCATCAGACGGCCTGCCTGCTGAGCTCTTCAAAGCGGCAGGCGATGACTTGGTAAGGAGTACACACTAACTCATCTGTAAAATATGGTCGGGCGACAGTATGCCCGATGAATGGAACCTCAGCATTGTTTGTCCGATTCTCAAGAAAGGAGACCCTCTGAACTGTGCCAATTACAGAGGCATCAGTCTCCTTAATATCGCATACAAGATCTTATCTGCTGTATTGTGTGAACGCCTGAAGCCGTTCGTCAACAACCTGATAGGTCCATATCAACGTGGCTTCATACCAGAAAAGTCCACCATCGACCAAATATTCACACTACGTCAGATCTTAGAGAAGATCCTTGATCTTCAGATCGCGTATGACAGCATCTATAGAGACGAGCTATACAGAGCAATGTCTAGTTTCGGCATACCTGCGAAACCCGTCAGTCTGTGCAGAATGACGATGGAGAATGCACGCTGCTCCATCAAGGTCCGTAAAGATCTCCCCGAGACCTTTCATGTCCAGAAAGGATTTAGAAAAGGCAATACGCTGTCATGCGATTTTTTCAACATCATACACTTGAAAGAATAGTGCAAAATTCACGCGCAAATACAAGAGGCACTATCTTTCAAAAGTCCGTCCAACTACTCGCATACGTCGACGATATTGACACAATCGGTAGAAAGCAGCGTGACATTAGTGGCGCTTTCGCGAGTATTGACGAAAAAAGCGACGAAAATGGGTTTAGCGGTCAACAAGGTCAAGACCAAGTATATTCTGTCAAGCAAAAAGGACAACCAACACCGACGTCTCGGACAGAACGTCACCCTCGACAGGTATAACTTCGAGGTAGTTAAAGACTTTGTCTACCTAGACTCCGCTATAAATACAGACAACGACACCAGCGCTAAGATCAAACTAAGAATAACTCTTTCCAACCGCTGTTTCCTTGGGCTAAGAAGGCAATTGAGTAGCAAAGCTCTCTCTGGGACAACAAAAGTCACCTTTTATAAGACCTTAATAATACCGGTCCTGCTCTATGGTGCAGAGGCATGCACATTATCAAAAATGGATGAGGGTGTTCTTGGTTGCTTCGAGAGAAAAATTCTTCGGGCGATCTTCGGTCCCGTCTGCATTGACGGTGAATGGAGGAGGAGATACAACAATGAACTCTACGGACTGTACAACGACATCGACTTAACCAGAAGAGTGAAGATCCAAAGACTGAGATGCTGGGTCATGTAGAGCGTACACCAATGTTCCGGTCCGCAAAGTTTTTGAATCCGCCCATAGAGATGGCCGAGACTCAGGTGGCGCACGCAAGTGGAAGGGGACCTCGGCCAACTTAGCGTGAGAAACTGGAGGCAGCTAGCTACCGATTAAGCTGGCTGGAGACGCTTGTTGACTGAGGCACAGATCCACCCCGGACAATTTTTACAGAAGATAGCTCTCGAACTGGATGCGATTACTAAAGCAAACCGACGATCTAAGGAGGAATAACGCCATTGTGAAAAAGAATTTCATATAAAACAGCTGTGTTTATTGTAAAACACTTTTTGAGATGAACATAGAGCCCTTTTTATGGTAATAATGGAGATATAATATCCATGCCCTTAATAAAATGCTAATAAGCCAATTTTATATAATTTTCTAAGCCATAAGCCACCCTTGTCATGTCGTGCACATTTACGAGATGATCATGACAGTTAAACGTTCTTAAAATTGTCTTTTACTTGGTATCTTTCCATAATAGCCATCAAGAGGAGATGGCCCATTTTATTACAAGATACTCACAAGCAACCTAACCGCATAACGTTGTGAACCTAGACCTTTACACTTACTTGTATCCACTCACTATCACAAACAACACTCAAAGAAATGAGAAGCCTTACGTCCGTTATTTTCAACAACTTGTTGCCTACTACTACCAGATACTGTACTATCTTTTTTGCAAATCCGAAACTTTCCTTCTGCTCCACTTAAATAACATGCCATCTGTCCAAAGTAAACTTCTCCACGATGTTTGTGGTCTAGACAACCAAAACATGGTACACATTCAGTTCTCCATTCAACCCGAAGAAATTCTTAGAATCCTTTGTGACCGCTTCCAATTCCAAAAAAAATCGAAAAAGAAATTGCCAGCCCCTCTGTTCCTATCTTTTAAATGGGCAATGGGACAGACCGATACAGACGGCCTCTGCGGCCGGTTCGATTTTAATTACGATAATCCATGAACTGGTTTTCGTCGAAGGTTTCGTTCTGTTCCGGAGGACAGTTTAGCCCTTCAATAACACGAAACTACTCCAGCATGTACCACAACTGGCGAAGAGTTCTTAGTAGAGTATCTTAGTTCCGCTAAGTTTGCCGTTCGGTTTTTGTAGCCATTTCCGGCGGAGGTAGATACGAATTCGTTGAATTTGAAATTTGAAAACCGCATGTTCGGAAATTCCATTTCGACAGTCAATGGAGATCAATTAAGATACGGAGATAGACATCATTAGATAGACAATTTTGCGATGCCTAATGGATTTCAATAGATGTAAATGTACCAGACTTAAATTCAAATGGAAATGACTATTGTGGTGGCATCCGTATGTGTGCTTAACTTGAGTGGTTCTGGGACGGAAGGATATACCCCGGATGTTCTGTGAATTGAGATGGGTTCTGTGTTTGCCAAGTCAGATAGTGGAATAGTTCGATAATGTCTTTTCCAAATGGATACTTGGGGCTTTCACGAAAAGGGAACACAAAGACAGTACATACTCGTACTTGTAACTGAACTTAAAGTTGTTGTGTGTGGCCTTTTGTTTTGTAAAATCGAAAGGAGAATAACCGATCTAAAATAATGGGTAAAGTTTTGATATGAATGCATATCAGGTCAACTGGAAACGTACATATTGCTATTATTTCTTGGACTGTGAGTGCTTGCGAGAATTTCAAAAATTTCCTGAACATTGGAGTGTCGATAGAAAATAGAAATAGTTGGCAATTTCTTTTCTCCAAGGCTGTCAAAGTTATTACAGAAGACATCTCGATGTTGTTGAACCGTGCAGGCCCCTCGAGTTGCATTCTTTTCTCCAAGGCTGTCAAAGTTATTATAAAAGACTTCTTGAAGTTGTTGAACTGTGGAGGCCCCTCGCGTTGCATTCTTTTCTCCGAGGCTGTCAAAGTTATTACAGAAGACTTTTCGAAGTTGTTGAACCGTGCAGGCCCCTCGAGTAAGGACGTGTCTCTACTGAGAATTTGTTTACAATTTTTCTTCTTTACTCGTATAATACTCGAACACCATTCGGTTTACTTACTGTAGATACATTTTCTCGGTCTCTCTTGAAAGCGAAACGAACTAATCCCATTTTTTTTGGTAAATAATTCCAAACCACTGAAATATTTGAGTAAGTCCAAATGGATTGGGTGATACCCCCCACCAAAACAGGTTTAAAGACCTTTCACCTGAGGTGAATTTAGGGGAATTTGGGAAGAGAAAAGTGAAACGTGCACGTATAGAAGAAGATTTTCTATAGCTTCCTACAAATAATAATGACAGCAATACTCGTATTCCATGGTTCATTGTTATTGTATTACCAGAATGGGAAAACAAACGACACTTTTGGCTCCCTTCCTCGTATAATCCCACTTGAGCAATCAATGGGACCACGGCAGAAAGGTTCTTAGAAGCCAAACTAATTGATTCAATTCCAGTAAAGGTAATTAATCACCTATGCCTTAACTTCGAGCAGGGAAAAATTTACTCTAAACACATTGTTGTCTCAGAGGAAGAACTGAAAAAGTATAAAGTAGTAAGCGTGCGGAAGGTAGTGAAAAAGGAACGAGATCTCTTAATCCCCACCAAGATACTAGCGTTTGACCGAATCCGGCGTCCAGATTAAAGTAAAGCAGTGCGAACAGAAGAAGTTATTGCCATTGTGGAGCGCAGTGTTGAGTAGAATCCGAATGAGTCGATTCGCCATCGTGTACATCAATTGGAGCTATGCCCATCCACTTTGTGGAAGATTTTACGGAAAGCTTATAGAACGCTGATAGAAAGCTTATTAAACGCATCGTATTTTCGTTGAATGGGCCGAAAACATGATTCAGCTTGATTCACATTTTCAACGCAAAATTCCGTTGTCTGAGGAGGCCTTTTTTTGGTGAAATGGATATGTAAACAAGCGAAATTCACGAATTTGGAGTGGAGAAAACCCAGAAGCCTTTGTCGAGACGCCCTTACAACCATTAAAACTCACTCTTTGGTGTGCTTTATGGGATGGTGGACTCATCAACATGCCGGCCAGAATATTACCGTCAATGGAGAGCGCTACAGAAACATGATTTCTGACTTCTTCGTTCCTCAATGTGGATGGCAGTGATGTGACAGAGCTTTGGTTACAACAAGATGGCGCAACATGCTACACGGAGCACGACACCATCAATTTAATACGCGAAACAGTTGCTGAGCGCATAATTTCGTGTAATGGACTTGTGAACTGGCCTCCACGATCGATCCGTTAGATTACTTTCTTTGGGGGTATGTAAAGTCGGTCACAGAAATGCAGCGGTTTGTAAAGAATGTTGCCTCCCAACTCCTCATGATTATTTCGTCAATTGCAAATGCGAAAGCCATGCACCATATGTGCGATTCAGCGTTTCCTTCAACTACTACCCTCCAATAAACGAAACAACGAAAGCCCTATGATTTCCGAAATAATAAAATTACTATCTATCTCTTTCGAGATGAGCACAGACAACACCACACACGCAATACTAAGGTCAGGAAATGGAACGCCGCGAAACTGAACGTCGAAGCGTTGATAACCACACTCGACAGAACCAGGCTCACGACTGACAGCCCAAATGACGCCAGGACAGTAGTCAAACAAGTCATGCAAGTTATAAGACAAGCCTGCAACGCAGCCATGCCCAAGGTATACCAAAACAGCCGGAATAAACGAGCTGCTTACTGGTGGAACGACGAAATCGTGCATCTCAGACGAAGCTGCCTGCACTGCAGACGTAGACTTACAAAAGCAAAACGAAGGGGAGAGGCAGCCAACGAAAATCAAGAGTACTAGTATAAACGAGCAAAAAAGGAGTTAAAAACTGTCATTTACAAAAGCAAGGAAAGGAAATGGGAAGAGCTCTGCCAGGATATTAACCGCAACCCATGGGGCCTGGACGCTTTTCCCAATTCAGGAAGAGAGGACTGCCAAAAGCAGACAGAAATCAGAACAGCAGCAAGGTTGCTCAGGAACAGGAAAGATCCCAGCCTAGATGGCATTCCAGAGGAAGTTCTGAAGGAGATCGCTTAAAAACGCCCCATTTCTTACTCAGGTCTCAGTGGAGGAGTCTTCACAGAAACCTGGAAGAGGCAGCGCCTGGTTCTTATAAGCAAAGGAAAAGGAAACCCAGAGCCCGTCAGCATACCGACTGCTCTACATGCTCGACAAAGCGGGAAAGTTATTGGAAAGATTGCTTAAGCCTCGCCTTGATTCCGCTATAGAGGCATCCGCAGTGCTAAGTCCAAAGCAGCATGGATTTAGACCAGGTAAATCTACGGCTGGCGCTATAGTAGAAGTAATCAAAGCAGTGCATGCAACACAACGAGGTAACCACCACTCTAGAACTTTTGTTCTTCTTGCGACCCTAGACGTCAAAAATGCCTTTAAGAGCCTCAGATGGAAGGGCATAGTCGAAGCTCTGGAACGCCACATATGCCTACATACCCGAAGAAAATAATAAATAGCTACCTGAGCAACCGGGTAGGATGCGCAGACGATATAGCCGCAGTCTTCACAGCACGAAGCACGGAAGCAGTGCAACGCAAACTCACCAAAGTAATGCTAAGAACTCAAGCGTGGCTGAACTCAAACGGACTACATCTCGCAACACACAAAACTGAGCTGTTACTTTTTACGCGAAGACAGACGCCCACAGAACTAGAGATGCGAATAAATGAAGAAGCAATAATGACGCAAAAATCCGTAAAATATTTAGGCATCGGGCTAGACAGCAAAATCACATTCTGGACGCAACTGCAATACGCAGCAACGAAAGCCACAGCCTACCTCAGCAGACTAATGGCAAATTTCGGGGGTCCGATGGCCAGCAAAAGAAAATTATTGATGGCAACAAACAACGCTATCCTCATTTACGAAAACGAAGTGTGGGCAGAAACTTTAAACGTACAAAAACGAAGACAGCAGCTTCTAGCAGTACGGGTAAAAGCAGGTGTTGTACCAATTGACCTTCTTGCTGAAGAACGGCAAAAAATATGGCAAATGAAGACAAACGGCGGATACACGGCTCAAGTAGCAGCAGCGATAAGACAACAGCCCATATGTACATGGCAGCCCGAATGATACCGGTGTGGTAACCTTGCTTAAATCGGCGTGCAGGCGAAACCAACTACTATTTGACGCAAATGCTCTCAGGACATGGCTACTTCAAAAAATACCTTCATCGCATACATAAATGCGCGCAACCAAATTCCTTATATGGAGATGCCGAAAGTGATGAAGCGGAGCACACTTTCTTTTAATGGAGTCCTATGCGGGAAGAAATAGAGCTACACATGGGACAAATTACCCCCGAAAATATAATACGGAAGATGAGCTCAAGCGAAGAAAACTCGCAAATAATCCAAAAGTACGTTGAAAAAATCCTTAAGTTCAAAAAAGGGACCTCGAAGCAAGCTGCAAGGTAATACCCATAACGTGGCCTGGATGCAGGCATTTTAAACACATGTCAAAGAGCGCCACATGAAGGACCCCACACTGAAGCAATGGCAAAAGTTTCGGTACCAGGGTGGAAGCAGGTCCGTGAAGGACCTTTTTTCCACAGACCATTACTGTGACGACAGTTTTGACGATGCGCGAAGCATTTTTGACCTCCTCACACGCAAAAAAAAAAAAAGACAACCAAATCAACTTTTTCCAGTCATTTTAGGGAGGAACTACCTTTCATCCTCAATTATTGCATTCCTGAATCCTAATTCACAAGCATCGAAAATTAAGACGATTATTAGGACTGGAGCTGCAAAATCGATTCCTAACACATTACGAAGATTATCTAAATCTAATTCAGACAAGTGCAAACCTTGTAAAGAAAAACAACATGGCTTGGATAAATGCCCGTAATAGACCATCGACTGGAAACTGCATTACATATAGAAAATGTTGAGCAGAACTTCGAAGGAATTCGATTTTAGCAAAACTATCTCCTTGGGAACAATTTATTAATACGATGGATTCTTTTATAGATTTCAAAACATTATTGCTCAGCGTAAAATCGATACGGTACTCAAATTCTACTCAGTGCATCCCTAAATATTTTTAAATGGTATGTTGGAAACGAATCCTTAAGCTGTAGCTGATGCATATAATAGAATAAATGGGGAATCGACAGTGCGGACAATAGTTTACAAGCGCAGGCAATCGCAATGAAAAAATCTTTTAAAACTAAAAGTTTTCCTACATCGGAACAGCGTTTATATCCTATACTCGTGCATATGACTAAATTTGAAATGATATTACAAACAACAAAATGTACTACTCCAGGTGAAGATACACTATGATAAAAAGCTCCTCCGTGGATCTTAAGCTTCGTATTTGCAAACTAAACAGCAACATTGTCAACATTGGGATCTTTCCACATGATTGGAAAAAGCTCACATAAAACCTATTCAAACAAATTCTGAAAATCAGCACTGTTAGGACGGGTATTGACCGATTTCGCTGCTGCCAGTTCTCTCCAAGATTTTGGAGAAAATCATCGCGAGACGAATTTTGTAACTAAGAGCGAAAAGGATACATAAGGCCGGGACATGATTTTAGGTCACATCGGCTTTAAAGCAAAATCACATGATATCTATCGGCATCTAAACATAGTGTGTTGATGTCGTCCGACCTTGAAAAGCCTTGCAATAGGATTTTATCATATCCAGCTATTTACCAACTACAATACATCAGTGTGGTATACGCGTACGAGTATCAAAAGTTTTTTCTGGAAATTGTGCTATCATTCCATTCCACGTTAATGTTAATGGCTACAATCCCATCTTGTTAATAGTTAAAAATGGAATACCACAAGGATCTCCTCTCTCCGTGGTCATATATTCGTATAATGCTTATACAGAGATTCTCATACAATCTTCATGGTTTTTGGAATTGATGCCGTAATATCTATACTAGGGTGGATCAATAAGTCCCTGAAAATTAAAATAGGTGGCGTTGCCAACTCAAATTCAACAGTTTGCTTATCAAGAGGTATTTTTCAAAAGAACGCACCCACATTTTTAGACAGATCTGTCGAGTTGTTTTGTTGAATTTTCGTAAAAATGGAAAAAGTGAATCATTAGACACTTGCGCAACATTTTGCACAAAAAAAAGCGTCACACGAACTAAACAAAAGCTTGGAAAGTATTATTGTGACTCTTCATCATCGATTGGAAACATCCATCACTGGCGATTCAGAACGTTCTGGTCGTCTAATTGAGGTCACCAAACCAGAAAGGGTCGGTATGATTGGATACTGGACGGGGCGTGTATCAGAAAGAACGCATACCAACGACGACTTGGCCTGAACATCACCATTCTTGCCAATCATTATTTATTTGGGCTTAAAAAGCAATTTAGTAACTGAGCCCTCTCTGGTAAGATCAAAATGGCTTAATACAAGACCCTTATTATCTCAGTCCTACTCTACGGCGCAGAAGCTTTGTCTTTATCGAAAGCGAAGAAAGAAGCATTTGGCCGTTTCGAGAGAAAGATAGTGCGTGTGAATTTCGGTCATGTTTGCATCGACGAGGAATAGAAGATGAGAATCAACCATAAATTGTACAAGCTGTACAGCTACATTAGTCTAGTCAAATATCTGTGGATCTACTGCAAGCCTCCGCCTTTGAAAGGCATATTTCGCTCTCAGCAAAAGCGACGGAGACATTCCAACACAACGAATAGAGACTCTCCCATTGTTGTGAAATTCAGCACTCCTCACGAGAGAAACACCGTCTGCAGTTGCTCTGTTTTGCAAAAATCATCGACAACTATGTCTCCAAGATGTTGACATAGAATCAGAAAAGAACAACAACATCTACATGTATGGAAGCCTTACTAGAAAAAACCGCTACCTTTACCAGCAAGCTATGCGTCTCAAACGCAGTAAACAGCTGTTTACTGTTTACACGCACTCCGGGTCCGTTTATGTGAAGGAGAATTCGGAAGCAGAAACGATACTGGTAGAGAACGAAAGAGTAATCAAAGCCATTGTTATGAGGTGCCAGACGAAGAAGACTTAAGAACAAGATGCAAACAACAACAAAGCTCGAAATGTTCATCCATCAGCAAGTTTTTTTCTCTTTCAATCATTTTTATTTTTTCTTTTATTTACTTATTTTTTCTTTTTATTGTCTTTGCTTGCAATTATCCCATATGCCCATTTTAATGAAATGTTGCTGCTCTAATGAAAAAGAGGTATTTGCTTGTAACCTGAGTGCGTTGTTTGGTTCTCGTAATTTTTCTCTTTTTAAAACATAGATTTGAATGAGAGTGGGGTGAGTTCCAGTGATGGTGGTAGTGATGAAATATTGCGACCTATGATAAGAATATTTTGTAATTATAGAGAAGGTTTTAAAGTTTGCCATTTAAATGCACAAAGCTTAAACCCAAAACTAGATGAGTTTAGAGATATTTTTGTTAACTCGAAGGTTGACGCAATCTGTGTGTTGGAAACTTGGTTTATTGATGGCGTGAAAGATGACGTATATGCTTTGAATGGTTATAGTATTTTTCGAGCTGATAGAAGTGATCGTACTGGTGGTGGAGTAGCAATTTATGTTAGAAATGGTTTGTTTTGTAATCGAAAATGTTGGTCGCCGAAAGGATCAGCTATTCAGTATTTTTTTGTACACATTATACGCGGTGATAGGTGTATTTGTTTAGGGGTGGTGTATAGGCCAAATCGAGATATTGATTTGACACCTATTTATGAAATAGTTGAAGTAGTGTCAACCTGTTCAACTAATGTAATTATTTGTGGCGACTTCAATAGTAACTTATTGGATGAAGATCTCTTAACCCAAAATATGCAATCATTTGACCTACAACCAGTCAATAGTCAAGTTCCTATCCATTTCACCAGTTCCTCCAGTACCCTTTTAGATGTGTTTTTTGTAAATAATACTGACAAGGTATTGCTCTATGACCAAATTTCTGCACCAGCCTTTTCGAAGCATGATTTAATGTTTCTTACGTATGACTTTGATATTGGGGATATTGTCGGCACAGCAAGTTATACGTACAGGGATTTCAAAAATATTGGCCGACTTTCTCTTGGACAGCATATTAATTGCATTCCTTGGAGCCTTGTTTATTCTATGCCCTCACCAGATGATCAAGTCGATTTCATAAATAGAAACGTAAATCTCCTTTTTGATACGTACGTTCCGATCAAAACAGGAACTGTTAGAGAAAGAACTAAAGTATGGTTTACAAATGAGATTCGAGCGCTGATGAAGGAACGTGATCTGGCGTATCGACGGTGGAAACGTTTTCGGGTGGAAGAGCTTCATCAAGTCTATAAGAACTTGCGAAATAGTGTCGTCCGTGAAATAAGAATTGCTAAGACGCAATTTTATTCAAACCGCTTCAGCTCCTCTTTAAACAGTCGGAAAATATGGAATAGTATTCGCGAATTAGGAGTTGGTAAACAAAAGCTAACATGCTCTAACAATATTGATCGCAATGACCTAAACCGCAAGTTCTTGTCAAATCCACTTTCAAGTACCTCAGTTGCAAATTGTTTATTTAATGGTGCCGTCTCTCCAGCTCCAACGTCATTTACTTTTAATAGGGTCGATGATACCGATATAGTAGAAAGCTTTTTGTCGGTCAAGTCACATGCTATAGGAGTTGATGAGATGCATCCAGTTTTTGTTAAGGCAATTTTGCCAACATTGCTACCATTTATAATGCACGTCATTAATACCGTTTTAATGACTGGTATTTTTCCGAAACGATGGAAATTGGCAAAAATAATTCCGATCCCTAAAAACTCAATCGGTGATGAATTTAGACCCGTAGCAATCCTGCCTTTTCTTTCCAAGATATGTGAAAGGATCATGCATAAACAACTAAATGAGTTTCTCATTCATAATAATTTGCTGCTTCCAGCTCAGTCAGGCTTATGAGCTAAACATAGTTGTACAACAGCCCTGTTAAATGTAGTTGAAGATATTAGGGATAGACTGGATAATGATTATATTACGTTTTTAGTATTATTAGACTTCTCTAAGGCTTTTGATATGTTAGATCACTCTATTCTGATCAAGAAATTAAGACACTACTTTTCCGTTTCTCCTTGTGCAATTAAGCTAATCTCATCTTATCTAAGCGAAAGAAAGCAGGCTGTGTTATTAGAGGGCGTTCTATCTGATTTTCTTCCCTTAACTAAAGGTGTACCCCAAGGGTCGATTTTAGGGCCTCTCTTATTTTCAGTTTATATAAATGACATAGCTACCGTGATATTGAACTCATCAAAGCACATCTATGCTGATGATATTCAGATTTATCGAAGTTGTCCGTTAGGCCTCATTGAGGATTGTGCTAATGATTTAAATGAAGAGCTTCAACGAATTTCAGATTGGTCATTAAAATGTGGCTTAGTAATCAATCCAGGGAAATCTAAATGTTTGATTATTTCTAAAACTAAATTAGATTTGACATATTTTCCAAATATAATGTTGAATGATTCAAATATTGAATTCGTTGATTCTTCAAAAAATCTAGGTGTAGTCTTCAATAGAACACTAACATGGAACAACCATATAAATTCTATAGTAGGTAAGACATATGGTGTTCTTCGAACTCTATGGATTGTCCAAAAGGTTACACCATTCAAAACAAGACTGCTTCTTGCTAAGGCTTTAGTTATTCCCATACTTATTTATGGATGCGAAATTTTTTATAATTGCGACGCCGAGAGCAAAAGGAAGCTGCAAGTAGCATTCAATACCACAATTAGATATGTTTATTGTCTCAGAAGATATGACCACGTTTCACATCTTGCTAAAATTTTAGTGAACATGTCATTCGAAAACTACTCGTATATTAAATTTCGCACGCTCATTCTTCTTTTCAGCATTCTTAAATGTAGGCAACCAACACACCTTTACGAAAAAATCCAGTTTCCGGCATCCAACAGATCTGCTTGTTTACTACTTCCGCGCGATTTGCATGTCTAACATCTGAGAGACAGTTCTTTATTGCTGCTATCCGTCTATGGAATTCACTCCCACGCAACTTACGAGAGTTAGATAGCGCACGACGGTTTAAAAGCGAACTTCAACACTTTCTTAAACCGAACAACTAACCCCCCCCCCCCCCCCCCCCCCCCTCAAGCAATTTCAATTTATTTTTCCACTTAAAAATCAAATACCATGTAAATAATAAAATTGATGTGGTTATAGTATATAAAATTTAACGTAACTCTTTTTTTAAAATACATATAATAAATTTAATAAAATTAAACTTAAGTTATAACTAAATATTTTCCTTTCACAACTTTATAAGTGCATTCTTATTGTGAATGTATGTACACAAAATAAAATAAATAAAAAAATAAAATAATAAAATAAAGTCTGAGATGGCTAGACCACTTTGAGCTAATGAACACAGCAGCCCGGCCACCTTTCAGTGAGTTCGAAAAATTCGTTTTCCGTTTGGTACTGCCATTAGACTAAATTTCTCCTCATCTGAGACTTTTTATTCCTTTCGTGGTTAATCCATAAATCAACGGCCTCAGCCTGAAGATCCAACCCCCAAGAAAATAGTTCCAGCAATCCACGATGAGTGCACGAATGTTGTCATAGGTTTGTTAAAAAAAAACTGCTCCGTTACCATCTCTATTTCAAAAACCTGCCTTAAGTAATACTTAGAAGACGCTACATTGCAGGGTGGATCAGGGACGCAACCAATAAGTTTATATATGTAGTAGCCGGCCTTTTCGGCAATTTCCTCTAGTCCCGTTTACTGCGTTGAATCTCCAGAATATGGCTAAATACCGAAAATCCTTACAGGATCAGAGCTCCGAATAATGTCAATGAAGCGAAAATGAGGAATTCGTTGGATTTAGTTCATAAGTGGCTGTTGGTTTCTTCTTAGGAGTTCTTCCTCCATTGTCCGTATTGTGCTTTGTCTCGATCAGGCGTATTCATTGAAGTTCGTGCAACTCTGCCTGTGTCAGCATAGACTTCCTCAATCCTTCTTCAATCTGCGCTTGGGACCGGCTATATCGGTGTTAGCTGTGTACATTCATTGAATAATGTTGGGATTGGATCATCAACTTCTCCCTAATGTGCAGCTGCAAGTGCAGAAGGTAATTGCTTTAGTTCGTTATACTATTTAGTATTTTGCACTCTTGCAATTTTCAATTGTTTATGGACAGGACAAGCTCTGTTTTTTACGGGTTTCCTCAGCCGGAAGATTTTGGCTCAAATTCTCTCTCGTCTTAGGTTAATTTAGGTTAGGTTAAACAGGGGTGTGAAGGATATGCCATCACACGGACACTAGGTATCAAAATGGGTCCATCGCGATTCCTCTAGAACCAGTTGAATTTGTCTTCAAATAACAAAAACCTAAACAATCTCGCTGACGAAATACCCAATTTCTCTCCAAAAGCCAAGAAGGCCTTTCAAGTTCTTGCTATGTTCTCAACAGCTTGCAGATTACTGCAGAATCTGCAAATATCCGTATCTGACAATTTGAGCCTCTTTGCGTGTTGCAGCTGGAGACAAAGTCCTGTCAGGATTATATTACTGTCCTAAGCTTGTCCCAGTTTAATTTTATTAACTTCCTAGAACTTTTTCCATCAAAAAGCGGCCAATTCCATTGCCTTGAGTGCGGCCTGGCTATCGACATAGATAGCGATATCTCTTTCGGATACCGATCTCATCTGCATTAGCTCAGCCGCCCTGAGGACAGCCATAAACTCTGATTACAAGACACTGCTTGCGTCCGGTAGTTTTATAGACACTCTTAGTTCTGAGTCTTCTGAGAAGATACCAGAACCTGTTCCTTTCGTTTTTGAGTCATCTGTGAAAATTGCCATTTCGTTCGACCTGATTATTGCATTTTTTTCTCAGTCCTCCCTCTCCGGATAAATTATATCGAACAGGATGTCGAAGTCGACCAGGGAAGGAATTTCATCCGTTAGAATTGGATTGCCTGTCAGTAGCTCTGCTGGGACCGTGCTATGTCCGAAAATGCTGCCCTTGAAGAAACCTAGGTTAGTGAGTCTTATCAAACGGTTGCTAGCAAGTTTTTTCATCTGTAAGTCAAGCGGCGTTAGCTGCAAAATGCAGCTCAATGCTCAATGCAATGCTGTTCAATGCAGCATTGCATGCCTTTTTGGTTGTTTCCGCTACATTAAGATTCCAATTCAGTTTTTTGTCCAGAATCAGAACCCAGATACTTGGCGCTTTCCCAAAGAGGCAGCTCCACTCCGTTGAGTTTTGAGAGTTTGAATTGCGGTATCTCGTACTTTCTGGTAAAAAGAATCAGTTTCGTTTTGGAAGGGTTGGCATTGAGACCACAGCTTGTTGTCCAAGTGATGATCGTCTTCAGGTCATGATGTCGCCTAAAATATTTAAATATTTTCGCTGCACTATTATGAGTACTTATACCCATTTTTGAGGATGTCATTGATAAACAGCATCCTCAGGAGTGGAGATATGACTCTCCCCTGAGGAGTTCCCCTAGTTTCGGACATTCTGGCCGAGCTCTGTCCCATGGAACAGTTTATTTTCCTGCTTGCAAGCATGTTGCAAACCCAGTTTGTGATGGCATGTTCAATGTTAGCGTCTTCTAGAGCATTTTTAATGGCGGTTCACTCCATGTTATTGAAGGCTCCTTCAATATCGAGGAAGGCCGCCATCGCAAACTCTCTGAAGTGTGGACTTTTCTCTATTTTCCCCACCACCTCGTGCAGGGCGGTTTGTACAGATTTTCCTTCCATTTATGCATGCTGTGACTCAAACAAAAAACCATTACTGCATCTATTCCTAACGTGAATCCCCAATAATCACTCCAGGGTTTTAAGCATAAATGATGACAGACTTATTGGTCTGAAATCTTTTGCTGTTATATGCCCCTGTTTGCCAGCTTCAAGTATAAAGACCACCTTAACTTCCCTCCAAGCTATTGGTATGTACCCTATTTTTAGACTGTGTCTAAGAATTTCCATAATTTCTCCGATTGCTAACTCCGGTGCTTTCTGTGACATGATCGGTAGAATACCATCCAGACCGAGAGATTTGTATGGCTTAAAGGACTGAATTTTTTTCTATTAATAAGAACATCTATTTCCTCTTTGGAGAGGGAGGGATCAGTGGTCTCAGTGTGCTGTAGCATGCCAGGGTCGCCTGATACTGTGAATCCCGGAAAGTGGGTTTCCATCAGTGTTGCCAGAACCTCATTGGTACTTTTGCCCAAGGTTCCGTCACTCTGCCTGAGGTTGCTAGGAACGCTCGCTTCCTTTGAAAGCACTTTGCGAAACCTCGAAACCCCGTCTGTTACTGCCATAGATTCGCAGTACTTCTGCCATGAAGCACTTTTTTATTTTCTAACTAGGTATTCACCCTATTATAGAGTTTCCTGACCTTTTTCCTTTTTAAACCTATCTTCCTTTTAGATGTTCTGTTAGCCGGCAAGCTTTAATTGGGAATCCAGGTGTATATTTACCATTTCTGTATACTTGACCCAATCAGAATTTCTTAGAAAACTACATAGCCGTATCCATCGGTGATCCGACATTGACGCTTCGTCGACTACTCACCATTCCCTTATTTCTAACCCTTCTGTATTTGTAGCAAGGGTTATATCTACCATCTCCTGCTTATTTTTCACCTCAAAGGTGGGTGAATTCCCGCTATTACAAATATTGAGGTTGGAAGATGAAAAGAAATCATACAACACTGCGGGGTCGTAGAGGCGGTAGGCCGAGGTCAGATAGAGTGGTTTGCCACACTCCCTTTCGCAGATTACCGCTGTCAGATCTCCTTAGCTATAATTATTCAAAAAAAAAATGTCGCTATTTGATTTTTGATAAGGATGCAGGTCCTGATCTTACCTTCTGCCTCGTAGAACAACTGTCGTCTTAGTTTTAGGAGTATTTCATTTCACAAATTCGGTGTACAGGTAATGACTTGGAGTACTGTGCTGCATTGATATACGAGTAAGTCGTTGGGCTCGTTAGAACCTTGTTGACACCGACATATTATGCAATAGGTTTTTGTATATAGCGGAGGTTAAGGTATTGATAAAGGCCCACCTTATTCTAACACAATAACACTATACCAAATGTACTGTCGCCTTTGGTAAACATTGACATACTCGTAAACGGTAATTTCTCATATGTCTCGCCCACTTAAATCCCTCATCCCATCCCTTTACACCTCTCTTGTTGCTTCCCTAACGTGATTGATGACACTCACAACGCTATATCCCTCCGGGGTATGAGGGTTTAAGATATTTATTTTCGCCTTGGAAACCTGTAATAGTTGCTCTAAGATTAAATACCTATCGTCGGTCAAATTACTATGCTCTCAGGGGAATTAAGTGTCGGATAGCTCGAGTGTAATACTATCATTTTCATGCAGTATTCACTATTCTTTTCTGCATTTCATGCTTCGTCATTATGAGAGATTATAATATATTCCAGGGGGTCTTTTCTGAGCACCTCAACCATAACATACAAGGATATTAAACCACTTGAAATTGCTTGCAGCCCTGAGTGTATTCATGGCGTTTCAGGTGCAATACGAATCTCCTTCCTCTGTACCAACATTGTCTGTTTCCTCATATTCTAAGCGAGTTACATTTAAGCTTATTTTTCCTTATTATAAGAGTACGAGTAGATACATAAATGAGGATACAATGTCTTCAAAGGACACACTCCCATCTTATGATAAACCTAAAACACTTAAACTGAATGAAATTCAATACGTTGTATGTACATACGTATGTACTTAAGGCGTTACAATTTGTGGTAAGCTGTACGCTCTAATTAGTGTTTGTATCTCAATTAAAGCATAATCATAAATCTGCTACACGATTGTAACAACATATGTATATTTTGTAAGCACAATTGTGGTGCAGAAAAATAATATTCGTAAGCAATGGAAACAGATGTGTACGTGCAATTAACCATAACAATGTAAACTCATTATGGAATGCGGGGCAAAGGAAAGTTAAACAACGTGTGTACCTACTCAGCCACTAATTGTTTTTCAGTTCACCAGTTAAACTCACTTTCGAACAGGGTGTTTCGCATAATGCATCGACGACTTAAAACGGTGATTGCTTGAAATATTCTGATATAAAACCATATGGGCCGGAACTGCATCCTCACCGGGATGCAGAGGTTTTAAGCAAAGCCTTACGCTGCCTGTTTTGACTCCTATTGAAAATAACATCTTTCAAATTTATGCATGTATGGTAACAAATTAGCTATTGTTGGGCTCGTAATTATGAGCGCTTTAATTATTTCAAAATAAATGTTGCCCTAAAGTTATTGAAGATCAAAAAATATTTTTGTGTACAAGACCGTGAAATGGTCCTAAAATAAAACAAAACTGTAAGGCTGATTACAAAATATATGGATTTTTATTTCAAGGGCTCCTGCACACACCGACAGTTCAAAATATAATGCCCGAAATTCCCTCCCAAAAAACACTTCTCATGTCTGATTGTAACGACTCTGATAAGGCCATCTTCGCCTGGACGAAGTTTCGTAATCCAACTAAGCATCCAATGAGTTGCTGGTAGATTATCTTGCCCGATGATAACAACATCACCAACCTTGATGTCGTTTCTTGCCTGGTGCCATTTGGAACGTTGTTGTAATGTTAGCAAGTATTCATTTTGCCACCGTCTCCAAAAATGTTGCTGCATTTGTCTAAATTGACGGAACTAGCTTAGTTGCTGTGTTGGTACTTGTGTTGACATCGTGCAAAGCCACTAGTGGACGTGAATTAAGGCACGCTTCAATGTGGACTAGTAGAGCATGTAACTGGTCGTAATAGATGGATTTCGTCCCAACGACTCGAAACAAAAGTTTCTTGGCTGATTTGACAGCCGCTTCCAAGAGACCGCCTTGATGCGGTGCGCAAACAGCAATGAAATGCAATTGAGTGCCTTTATTTGGCAAGCCTTGCTGTGCGTAAGCACTATGCCATTGCTTAAAATCGGCCTGTAATATGCGATTCGCGCCAACAAATGCAGTCCCATTATCGCTGTATATCAATATCCTGTCCTTTGAGTGCATGTAAATAGACACAGCGGTATATGTCTTCCTTACCGAATGTACGTGTTTTGACCCAATACGAATATGGAACGGGCCACAGTAGTCCACACCTGCCTTTGAAAAGCGTGGAGCTGGTAAGACTCTAGAGCGTGGTAACGATGCAATGAGCTGTGTGGCCATGGTACGTTGATGCCTTATGAATTATCCAATATTTCTCTCGAATTGTCTGCATCATAAGTTGTATGCCTCCATGGAGCGTATCACGATGCGCTTGGTCAACAGTAAGTCTCGCTAATATGCTTTGCTTGGGAAGAAGGATTGGATGCCGTTGATATTTCTTCAGCCTCGCGTTGTGAAGTTGACAAAATATTTCCCATCGTGACGTCAAGATATGGGGACAATGAAATGACCTTGCTGGATGTACCCACAATACTGCCCTATTGAAGTTCTGTGATCTCAGCTTCGAAGTACCAATGTTGCTTGGCGAGTATATGCCAATGTAGAGCCTCCACCATCTCCTTCGCTGTCACAATGTAGGCCATTGTACGAAGTAGCTAACCAATTTTGCTAAACCGCTCAAGCAAATTGACCATGATGATTTCCTTTCCGCTCTGATATTGGGTTTGAAGCGAAAGTCGCTTAGTCAGCCTTGCCACCTTTGCCTTAATTTGTTTTAGTTCCATTGCCATCGACAAAGTTTCAACCTCGGTTAGTCTTATGTTGTCCGCTGTCATACAGTGGAGGGCTACGTGAAAGTGAAAGAGCTCCTAAAAGAAACGACGACGAAGCACTACTCATTCACTCCGAAGTGTGAAAAGCGGCAATTGATGCTGCTGAAGGGATTGGAACAGTCTTCTGATCCTGAGGAGTTCCTGGCACTGCTCAAAGAGAAGGAGTTCGAAGGACTCAAGTTTGTGGGGGTAAAGCCATTTACCACAGCTAGAGCCAGGCGGGAGAAACGGAGTCTGCAGTTCTTCTTGATGCAGCTCAGTCCCGAAAGCCGTCTGGATAGTCTAAGGAGTATCAATGTCCTAGACTACCAGGTGGTTCACTGGGAAAAATTAAAAAGGAGCGAAGGCGTTATAGGCCAGAGGTTCGGGCACGCCGCGTCGAATTGCCAAATGCAGCCTCGATGCGTGAAGTGCGCTAAGAACCACAGTTCCGAAGAGTGTGCTCTGGGTGTTGACGGAGCATCCGATAGGATGCAGCTCTCGTGCGTGTTATGTGGGAACGTGGGGCATATCGCAAACTATCGGGGTTGTCCTAAGTTCGCTGACATTAAAAAAGCAAAACTGACTCAGCAGCAGTAGGTGGAGGTTCACCTGTTGGGTTTCAAGTACCAGCCGTCGCGTCCCAAATTTCCTACACCCAAATGGCGTCAGGTAGAGGGGCTACGGTACAGCAAGCGACTGTTGCTTCTCCGGCGCTAATGCCGAGAACAACGGAAGCTGCACCTAACATGCTAGCCATCTTGCTCGCAATCCAAGGGCAGATGGCTCAGCTGCAAAAGCAGCTGCAAGAACAGACCAAGCGGGTGGACCAGATCTACGCGTGGCTGCCGGGCCTAACGCAACAATTGTCGTAATGGGTACGCACATGGTGGAGCAAATTTTGAAGGTCCTTGTGGTGAATGTTAATTCACTGATTAGTATCGAACTAAGAGCCGCATTGTTTAAATTGCTACAAGACCAAACTCCTGATGTGCTTTTCGCTAGCGAAACCAACCTAACCGATAAGCACAAACTGGAGTAAAATAATTATATTGTTAGAAGAAGAAATCGGCCCAGATCCAAACGTGGAGGCGGTGTCGCGATCTGTGTACAAGGGAGTGCTGCGCAGGTTTCGGGTATTGGATGCAGTCGTCATTTACATCCCTCTACATAGTCCAAAGCGGCTGTACTTGGCCTCTGTGTATGCACCTGAGGCTTCTCAATCCTCTTTATTCATTACAGAGCTCGACACGCTTTTTCGACTTCTGAGGCTGGAATCGGGGAGAATTATTTTATAATCGATTGGTGGGGTCAGCACGATGTCATGTACAGACTCGATATTCTCTGTGAGGGTTCCTAATATATTAAGAATACTAGCGTGGCCAAGTAAGTTATTTGTCCACTTTGTAATCGCTTTAAGGCGAATAGCTACAGTCGTAACTACTTGCCTGCGGAAAATATCGAAGGGTGTCAAATGAAACAGAATGTCTAATGCCGCAAATGGAGTAGACTTACTGTTCCTTGGACTCTGCATTGTCTAAGGCCGTCCACTAGATGACAACCCCGTAGGTAAGTATTACTTAAAATTTATTTTCTTAGTTCTAGTATTAAGTAATGTAATGTAAAATATAAAATTAGACTGTAAGATTCGTCGAAAGGCATAGTTTAAGCTTAGAGCGCCCGCATGGGGCCAGTAAGTTAGAATAAGTTTATTTGTAAGTTATTTAAGCTAATTTTTAAGCATTTTTTTGTCTAGCATGTAAGAGTACATTAATTAGTTAAATAAAAATGCATTTAAACTGAAAAAAAAACTGAACTGACCGTAGGTAAGTATCTGTCTTATGGCCTAGATGTATAGCGAGGTTGAAGGCCCTATTTATTTCCAATGGATTTTTTGCAAGAGAACAAAGCTATTGTAGCCCTATTGACTCTTTCTTGAATGTTAGGTCCCCAGTTTAGTTTCCTATCAAAAATGGGACCAAAATATTTTGCTGTAGTGGAAAAGACTAAAGTGTTACCGTTTATTGAGGGAGGGTCTATGACTGGAATTTTTATATTTCCAGGAAAAGACGACGCGATAAGTTTTCTGGGGATTTACTCCCAATCCGTAGCGATCCGCCCAACGGATTAATCTATTAAGATTTAGCTGCTGGAGTCATGGTATTAAGATGCGTTCCTGAGACGCCTGGAGCAAAGCCATACGCATAGGAAATCGGTCTGCTATCACATTCTTCCAGGTGAAAGGACATCGCCTTGCTGCGTAACTCTGCTGACAAATCTTTTAGTAGAAGTCTCACACAGTTTGGAGCTGATTATCCTGCTATTTAGCATAAGAGTGATCAACTCCCCAAGTGAGTCGTTTACCTGCAGAGTTGACAGCGCAGTCGTGATTGCGGATGTGTTGATGTTGTTAAAGGCGCCCTTTATGTCCAGGAAAGTAACTATTGTGTACTCTCTATATTGTAGGGATCGCTCGATGTGGCTAGTTAGTGAATACAGAGCTGTTTCCACTGGTTTTACTTTACAGTAGGTATATTGAGCCGCTGACAGAAGTCTTGGATCAATTTGAGATCGTCTATGGATATCAATCAGTCGTTCTAGAGTTTTCAGAAGGAAAGATGATAGACTTATAGGTATGAGTTCCTTTGGGAGAACATGAGAACATTTACCGGATTTGTAAATGAAAACTACACTGCATGAGAGTGTAATGTGGATAAGTCATACACAGCTCCTCATAATATTCGCCACTCTTAACGTTGCTCGTTTTTCTCTCGACCCAACTTGAAAATCATAAATCCTCGTAGTGAAAGCGATATTATTGCCGTTTCCGATGGACTAAATGAGCTTCTTTATTCGTCTTTCAAATACTAGGAACGCTTTTTTTTCACAACGAATTTATAGTAATCAAAGAAGCCTACATACAGTTTGAGTGATATGAAATATCCTACAGGGATATAACGAAGCATGTTTAGTGTAGGTTAAGTGATAATCAAGCTTGGATAACCAATTGTCAATTCTCACTTATCCTGGGTAGTTAGCAACAGAGATAACACGGGTTTTTGTTACGCTAGATACGTAAGGTATCATTCCTAAGATTCAATTGAAACGGCGAGTCCTTTGTCTTCAGTAGGTTGTTTGGCCATCTCAACTGCTATGCTCTGATCAAAAAATTCTCCAAGAGCTTCAGGCACGAAACAGTCTCTCTATGCATCATCATAGCGTCGTATCTTAGCTCAAAGCCTCATCTGAAGGCTATTTTATCTGCGAAGTTATCGACATAGAGCTCATAGTGACAAGTTCAAGTAGTTTGGGTATTGCCCGAGTGCCAGACAATTTCTTATAAAAAAAATCTCAATTGTGCCGAAATTATGCAAAGTCCCGCACACAGTAACTTTTCCCGTAACACCAGCAATATCTCACAGCGCATTAGATTCAACTATAAGTAGTTTAGATAGATGAGATGCCAGTATCCCAAAGCCTTGCGTGTATGTTTGCCAATTTAATTTATCGAGTGTTGTTTTCATTTCAATAAAAAAAAAACCACCAATAAATCAAAATGCCACCCTATTTAGGTCTACTTAGACCGTAACTACCCATGACCCCATCAATAGCATCAAAAACCATTCAAGCCAACACAATGGCAATTTATATTCTGATTTGACTGCAAACGTATTCGCCTCAAGTCGTCCTTAAACCCAGGAAACAATTATTCATCTTGTCAAATTCCTACTGACACGTAATTTATCCACCTCATCTGTGGCGAAATTCATTGTCCAATTCAATTGTCATCATTCGCCCGGATGGACGGTTGCAGTAGTCGGCGGAGTAGTGAAAATCCTGCCCATAAATGCCACAAAAGTAATTACCATAAATATTCGCAACTTTCACGATTTACGATTTACAACCCTTCAACAGCATACAAAACCGAAGCTCACAATAAATGTGGGCAACCGGCGACTGACTGAGGTTGATGGGGGTGGTTGTTGTCGACGTGGTGAGCCACTGTATTACAACAAGTAAAGCGATTGCTATACCATGCCGCGCCGTCCGAACAATAACATCCATGGAAAAGTCAGGAAAAAAAAAGAGAATTCCAATAAATATCCAGGAAAAATATTGCTGTAGTAAAATCTTAATAAAACCAACAATACCACCATCAAAAGCAGAACAATTCCCACAAAGGGCATCTGACCTCAATCCAAACAAGTGTTGCCACAACACCTAAAAAAGAATGAAAACTGTGAACTTTATTGCCCAGGTTGGGTATGAGTTTTTTTTAGCGTGGGAGTGGCCTACCATGTGAGTTTAAGGCCAATATCGAAAGGAAATCATATATTTCGCATTTGAAACAATTGAACAGGATATCGCAGATGGCTTCCACAAAGTTCAATTTTAATTTTTATTGGGATTGACTGGTTCTAGGACAATGTAATTTATGGACCGGATATGACAGAACAAATACACATGTCACGGAAATTGTACCGCAAATTATTCATACGTGCAAACTTTCGGAAAATTCATATTTCAGGATACAAATGTACAAATGGCACACAAAACAGGCATCAGCCTGACGCGTGAAATATTCAAGTGGACGGTAACGACATCTACAGGTCATTGAAATTCTATGTGAACATGACAAATTAATTTTTGGTATTTTTATTGATTTTTTCTGTATTTTTTTCTATAGGTTGTTGCTGAACGTTTTGGGCATCTATCTTACATATGGCGAATACCATGTTCCTGCTTTCGATATGTAGTAATTACTTCGCCGGAAATATATTACCTGTCACGAACAGTTTCGTGCTGAATACTATGTTCGAAGCCTTCATGATGTTGTACCACAATCGTGTGGCACTGGAATGCGTTTGGTGAAAAATTAACATTTATCCTGCCTACTTAAGGTAGGCTTTCATGTTACTGAACAACATACCGAAAGTTCTACCCTTATAATTGCTCTTTTATCTTGGCCATGCAATTTCTCTTCCTCTCGGCTCGCATTCCAACCGGGGATCATTCGTGGCTGCTTCCAAACTGCCACATTACGACCCCAGTTAGAATCATCAAATGGGTTCAGGTAATCGCGGACTTTCATAGGCTTGAACGAGGCTTTGTTCTCCATTTCTTAATATGAATAGTATTTGAATTTGTATCCACTTAACTATGTCAATACGAGTATCTGCGTAGAGTCATGTTCATGAACCTCATGTCTCCATCTAATACGGATGTGACCGTAGATCAGGAAAGCTCCTTTGGGTTTGTTTACTGAAAGAAGTTTTACATTTTGGGCTACGGATTGTTTAGTTAGTCAGTGTCATCATGCAAATTCGAATAACAAGTGACATGCAAGTGATCTCTTATCATACTGTAGAACGCAGCTTTACGAGTATAATCGATCGGTTGATGACAAACGGCTTATCTCAGGACTTTTCCGGAAGAATGGACAAATGTGTATATCTATCATTGCCGGACTAAGCTGGCACAAATGCAAACTAAAAAAGTCCAACCAGTTTATTGGTGATTGTCTTATATAGCTCACATGATGGAATCTTTTATGCGATAACCAGATGTCTTGTTTCTAAGGCTAGGCAGAGCTGGTTAACATTTCTGGCCCTGGACATTATTCTCCGAATATACATATTTACTAAGCTTGTCAATGCGTTTTGTGGGCAGCCATATCGGCAAGCCATTCCTTGTTCATCACTTCGTTGCTTCTCAGCCGGCAATACCATTTCATTGTGATCATCAGCCTGCATGGAGCCTGCTGAGTCATCTTCTTCATCGTATGAATTATAATCTTCATTGGCATTCTACAGCTTGGAAGAGTGGAATAAGGAATAACGATGACATTATCGGACACACTACAGCGGCAATGCGACCTAATTCCAGCACTACTAGTAACAACAGCAGTCTAGGGCCTAAAACCAGCTATAAATATGCCAAACAATGATTTCGAACTATTCGCCGAAGCCGAGGAAATATTCCCCAAACTACGTACATTAAACCACTGGAACCACTGGCACTACGTAATGACAGCGACCCCACAAAGAACAGGAAAGTTTTAATAAATTGCGCAGTTGCAAAATACCACCAGTTCTTATCGCACCTTACAGCTCCAGCAGAACCGGAAGCAAAATCGTACGGCACCCTGATCAATATTCTCAAAGAGCACGAAACCGAACGAAACAACGGAACAGCATATATTTGTTGTACAAAGGCGAATCAATAGCAAACTATCTCACAGAGTAGTCTCAGTACACGGAGGGTACTGCAACTTTTCTTGTTGCATTGGATACCCATTTACGATTACAATTCATCAGGGGCGACTGAAGGACTGCGCTGTCTAACAGAGGCTTCTGAAGGAGGTTAACATAAAATTAGACAAAACTGTGGAGGTAGCGATTGCCATGGAGTCCTCTACAGTTGAAAGCCGCAACATGCAAAGTGTACGTCAAGCCAAGGGTACTAAAGAGCTGCAAAGGCAAAGAGGTGACTCTACAAAAGCCACGTCCATCTAAATCTTCAACGTACTACAACAGAATGGTAAGCAATTCCTCTACGAAGGAAAATAAATTTGTGTGTTACAGGTGCGGTGACAGAAGGTCACATGACAAACAAATGCCGAGCAAAGAAACTGTTCGGTAAATTTTGCCAGATGAAGGGACACGTAGCGTCAGTATGCATGAAATCTTCGAAAGAGGTAAGAAAATTAGACTAATTAATGAACCTCTACAAAGAACTGGCCTAACGCAAAGGTCATTAATACGGGGGTGATATTAAAAACCAACTACTCGTATGTTTTACTGGTATTTAGCAAGTCCCGAGTTGCATATGGTAAGCAGAAATCCAAATGCTGCAACAGATATACCTGGCAAGAGGTAATTTAGATACACTTATGGGACGCGAATGGGTAAAAATGTTAAATTTGCTTAGAATCAATTTGGTCAATACAAAAGTTTCTTAGGAAGTATGCTGACGCCTTTATGACGAAGATCGGAACTATTCTGGATGTGAAAGGCATTTAAAGACTTCATGATAAAGCCACTCAAATTTGTATCAAAGCTAGAAAGAGAAGGCATAACTGAAAAAACTTCGCATTCGGATTTGGGAGCACCCATTGTGCCAGTCATCAAAAGTGACAGGACGATTTGCCTCTACGCTACATTAAACAGCTGCATTGTCAACGATGATTACCCAGTACCAAGGGTTGAGGATCTTTATCAGAAGTTGGTAAGTTTTATTGTGCTTTCGATATATTTAAAGCTTATTTACACCTGACGGTTACGGACGGAAGTGTCCTTGAAAATGCCCACTGAATGAACATACAGGGTAAATAGATTGATGTCCGGGGTCAAAACTACACCTAATATGGCAGAGGTTCATTAACCAACACATAATGAACGACTTTGAAGGTACTACATGCTTTTTTGACGACATTATAGTAACAGGTTCAACCATCAATGAAGCTACAGAAAGATGTACATTCTTGCTTGATAAGTTGCTCAGATTCAATCAAAAAATGTGTCATACTTAGAACATTTTGACAGTGAAGCTTTACACAAGACACGTGGAAATATTGAAGCTATAGGTGACATAAAACCACCAACTGGCCTTACAGCCCGTCTCAACGTAACAGAATTATGTCAGGCATAACATCTGACATCTAGTCTGTCATATTTTTTTCGGTCTTGGCTGGGCAAATTATGTCAAAACATTTTACTTTGCGAGCAGATGTTCAGCCGACAACATGTAACGAAAAGAGCAATTATTTCCTCCTTTTTACTCGACCACTACATTCAACTGAAAACAACTCACATATACACGAAATGTTAAATTCATGCCATTGTTTTCATCCATTTTTATGTTATGACATAAAAGTGAACATCCATGCCCTGATGTTAGTTTGGACATGAAGTTTTGTGCCTCCACTAGACATGCTCATAACATGATTATAATCCGGGTATTTTTCATGCCCTGTGGAGACGACCTGTTGCAAAACATCGAATTTATATGGACATCTGAATGGCAGAACTCATTCGAAATGGCAGAAATCAAACGAAATAACAAGTGGAAACGTTTTCATACCTTTGCGCGAAAGAGACCTTAGAAGAGAGACCTTACCTCATATGTTTGCATCAAAAGTGCGTAGAAAACATCCGCGGTCTCGTCGTCTCTCTAATCCATCGGAGCTTGGGCACAAGTAAGGCAAATGATGAGGTGTGCAAGTTCGAATGGATTCCTTTTGAAGCAGGCCTGTCTTGTGCATCGTATATTTCGCAGTACGGTGACATCCGGCTTATAAATATTTTGAGTTTCCGGACTTTTACAAATTTGTGGAGTGCTTCAATTTCGAAACCCAACCTCGGCTGAGGAATAAGTTTGTATAACATCTTAGTTCATTACCCAAAATAAAGTCCTAAGCTCGTCGGATACCAGCCCACGAAGGGTTCCGCTGTACTCCTTTATTTTGGAAAACTATCTGAAATCTCAGACGGTTAAAATTTAGACTACTAGCCATTTGTAAGGGAAAGCGAAAGGTTTGTGACTTAATAGCGGACAAGAAGAAGGCCCTCTATATTGTATTGTCAGTCAATTGTGGGGGAGATATACCGATGAATCAAAACAGTTGAAAGATCGCAGATCTATTACCAGCAGCGAGGTGCAGGCTGGAGTCCCCATATCGTACAAGAAGATGAGTGGAATAGATGGTTTTGAAAGATCGTGCTTGTCAATCATACATCAACATCAATACACTGTCAATTAACAGATGAAGAAGCAGAAGCATCAAATAGATGTCTGGTGGTAGCAGATCCAGGCAACAGCAATTCGCCTTGTGTTTTTTCAACGCCTAAATCTGATGAGGATGTCTAAGGTAATAAATGCATGAATATGCGTCACATGAAGGTTGAGAAGGGATAGCGGGATCAAACATTAAAAAAGAAGGATACGAGTGTCAAGGTCCCCAAAAGGGGAAGCCTGAGCTGGTACCGTCTGAGAAAGGATCAGATATAAAGGACCAATACAATCAGCTTACACAACAAGTTACTGTTGTATGAGGGCAGCACTTAGAGCGGGATTACTATTATACTTTCACGAAAAAGTTCCCAATGTTCACAAGCAAGTAACTAAGCATAAGCATGTAAGTATAAGCACGATGGAAAAAATGAGAGTTGCATGTTGTGAAATGGAATCCATAAGCCCAGATTGATAGAATACGAGTACATTGACCCGAACGCTTCAATAAAGTGAACAACGAATGTTAGGCGTTTTCAAAATCGAGGCAATCGAAAGACACGAAGTCTGGAAGTTAGCAATAACAAATTGACAGCAAGCAAAACTGAATCGAAAGGGGTAATAGGGTTCAGATTTGTACTCCATCAATCCAATTTTTGATCACTTGTTCGAGTTTTTCTGCTTTTAATTTGGAGACGGTACTCAAGCGCGAATCGAAAATATCTGTCCCGTATATTTTTAGGGGTAGTATGCATTTTCAAGTACACAGCATCCGCAATGAGTGGACATTTTTTTATGCTCACTTCCTTGCTTGTGAAGTGATCTTAAAGATGAACATTCCAGTTGTCCGAGATCAAGTAGATGGTTGATGTTATTTTCGAGGATCTCTTCAATCCACTTTTTCTTTTCGGCTTCCGTTACATAAATTATTGCATTTGTATGATCAAGATTGTCTTTCAGGTAATAGAACTACATCAGCAATCGAGATTATGATGATATCTTTCCAACCACAGTACTTGCTTTTGACTGGCAAATGGGGGGCGAAAAAATTAACATACCACCTTGATCAAAAAGTTCCAGGAATAACCACCGTGTAGCGCTCCCATTGTTCCGATTTGAGTTCTGTTTTTTTTTTGTTAAGTTGGTAAATCTGTTGTTGACATCTCTAAATCTTTTGCGACATTTGCAAAAGTTACGTAGCCAAGAGTACATCTATCTCTGAATGTGTTGGCGATTTGCGTGAAGCAATTCGCCGAAATAGAACAGAATTGTGGGCAGAAAACTCGTAGATTTTGCACCATGATAACGCACCGTCGCACAGTGCCATCATTATTCGTAATTTTTTGACGAAAAATGCAACAAATACGAGTACCATCAAACAGTCACCGAGTTCTTCTGATTTGGCTTCCTGTGACTTCTTTCTGTTTAATCGAGTTAAAAAACCACTACGGGTATGGGTTGGAAAATTCCTTGGACCACAGTTTAATAAAGGCAATTATGTATTTGGCTTAATACAAGCTTAAAAACTAGGACTTAAAAATTAATAAAAATTAAGGTTTACCAATTAAGGGAATATATCTAGGATTTATCTCTGGGGCTTAAAGCCATGGATGGTGAAGGAGATTGAATTTGAGAGGGAAGTGCTGCGATTAAAATCGAAAACGGAAAGTTTGGTTACCTTACGTAGCATACGGGAGATTGGTTCATTAGAGCCATATGTGGTGCTGTAGAATGGTAGATAAAAGAGACGTGGGCAACGTAGATTTGATGATGAGATGAGCAATCGACGGAGCCTGAGAGGAGTCGGTGAATGAAAACAATGTCTGCTGCGTCCCATCGTTCCTCAAGGGTAAGGGTATTCAGATTAATGAGTTTGAGACGGTCTCGATAGGGAGGTAAGATTAGAGGATCGTTCCAAAGTAGACTTCGAAGAGCAAATCGAAGAAAACGACGCTGGATGCTCGAGGAGTTTGGGTATATGTGAAAGTTTAGCTATGGGGCGGTAATTAGTGACTTCGCCCTTTAATCCCTTTTTGTGTATCGGTGTTATGAAAGAAGAATTCCATGTCTGGGGAAATTCACCTTGGGTGCGAAAGTGTTGAGGAACACTTTTTAAGAAATATGGATGGAAGGCAATCTGGGCCGGGTAAGTATTCATTTTTAAGTTGTTATAGTTTATTTTCTAATTAAGCGATGAGTTGGCTTTAAAGACAATCTTATCAATATCAATCTAGAATAATATGCCAAGGTCTTGAAAAGATTGAACCAGGGGAATAGGTGGACCATAGAGAAAATAAAGTCGGCGAGGCGACGGGTGTAGAACTCAGTCAAGGGGAAGAGCAATTGGAGCCAGTTTCTTTGGATTCAAGAAGTATCTGGGAGGTATAGAGTGCGAATTTGTTCCTTCAAATGAAAGCTATTGTAATAATTGTAATAATTGGGAAAGCGATTTGATAAATTGCAGGAGATACCAGTATGCCACAACAATGCCAACATAATGGTTCTCAGTGATTTTGATTAGAGAATCTGTATGGAAGAAGGTGCTGAAAAAGGTGATGAAACCATTTGATTTTTGCAAATCTTACGGGCTACATGTAGTGAACGGAACAAGTTACTCAGATGATTAATGGGAGCTCACAGATATTGGAAAGCAATTGAACAGGTTCGTTCAAATCTAGAGATGGGAGATGTTCCTTACACTTACAAGTTTCCGCTGATTATGTAATTTGGACTGGAAATCAATGAGGAGCAATAACTGAGGTATGTGAGTATACTGCCTAAATTACAAAGGAATAAACATACAATAGAAACCTTAACCATCTGTCATAGACCTCAAAGTGATTGAAGACGTAATGATGTCGTACAACCCGGCTCAAAGTAATACGCGATGAACAAGAAACAATTACGTAGATCGGGGGTATAATAAAGTATGCAAAAAAGCAAGCCAAAAGTCACGTGCTTGGCTGAAGCTATTTCGGAATTACAAAGAAGGTGTTTCCAACCAAATGTCTATCAACGCTAATAAAAACTTCAAAGAGCTATGCAAAAGAAAAGAAATAACCTTCTACGAATAGGAGACATTCAAATTAGGCCAGTGTAACAGAGCGGTCGTTTTCACCGATTTGCGCATTGAGCCGCTTTCGATTCTTTTATGGATGTATGAAGTTGCTAACTCAAGCGCTAACGATTTCAAGAAGATCTTTCGCTTTTGTGACACCTTCGTACACCAATTCGGGTTTGTAAGATTATACATCCGATAACATTTTCAAAGGCCACCTGTTAGTTTTTCTTTTTCTTGTGCAGGAGAAGTTTCGAAGCATCTGGTCAAAGGTATCTATCTACTCGACCTCAAAGGATAATTTGTCGCCTCATCCACAATCCAGAGGATTTTTATGCCATATTTTCCTGGCATTACTGACGGAAGCTGCACCTTCCACGAATTGTTATGAGTTGCTCATCTATAGTAAGTTCTTTTGACGGCCTGTAAAAAGTTGACAATTGTTCTGAATTAAATTCCTATTGTATCGGAGAGCTAACAACTTGCCCTCTTTTTATGGATTTTGCCCGGTTCGAAAATCGTCAAACCTTAAAAACCTGAACAGTTGCTCAAATTTTTCCAAGGACATAACTGCTAGGTAAAATGGCAAATGCGACCCGTGAAACAGATCTTTAGTACCAACTGATGAAGTCTTTTCTGCTCCAGCAGTAAAGAGGAATAGCAATGTAGGCAAGAACTTCATCTATGTTGGTTTCTTTCCTGAATTATCCGATTTTCGATTTTCTTCGAAAACTCTCTTAGCCTTTCTGTTTGTCTCGATCACTATGTTTCCAACGATTGATGGCAGTAGGAGACACTTGAATGCATCCGATTTAGTTTCAAAAGTTCTGGTACAGAATGGCTCATGAACTTTTCTTTAATTTTTTGCAGATATAACTCTTTGTTTTTCTGAGCTAGAAGGCGAAGACCACCAGAGCCACATACCTCAGTCCTCTATTTGATTCGATGGCTTCTTCGTCCCCTTTGTTTGATTGTTCACAAACATGCTCATCAGTTGGATTTTCTTGTTCTGCGTGTACTTCTTGCAAAAGCTGAGCAATTCGCAAGTCTGGAAGTGCCTTCGGATCAGTCTTCGTCATCTAATGCATCTTCGTGATCTTGATCATCATTGTTTTCATCATCACAATCTTGAGCAATAACGAAATTTTCTGGCGAGAAGCCATTTCCATTTATGTCAGGGGCACCACCGTCAAAAAAGCCACCGATATCATTCTCCAGACACTCTGTTTCTTCAGGAGTCCGCTGACGCCGTGAAGGGATGTTCAACAATTTCAACATATTGTCCATTCTAAAACACAGAAAATGAACACTTTTTCTCTTCAAATTCTTGTAAATTAATCTCTGGATTCATTATTACTAAATGTGAAAGCTATTTTGCATCTTGTCAGCAAGCAAAATGTTCACAAAATTTTTTTCAAACTAAAATAGGTATATGAGACATTTAGAAGTAACGCAGACTTTCTTTACAGTTGGGAAAGTTTACTATTTGCAAAAAATCCACTAAGTTCACTTCAAAATATACTGGTGCACTGTGTGCCCCATAACACGAAAGCTTAACCTTTTTTCCAACAGCTGCTAGCAGTGGTACTCGCAGATATTGAATTGCTATGTTTGCATTTGTGTGAGTGCAAACACACATTTTTCTGGGAATCAAAATTATGTGTATGTCGTTTCAATATAATGTCGTTATTTTAATTTTAGAATCAGTTGGGGCATTCAGTGCACCAAACATGGGTTTAGGGTTTCTCATTTGCCTCGCTGATTTGAAATTTGATGTCCGTTTTCCAATAGCAGCTCCAGTTATTGAGATATGAAGGGGAGAAATTTTTACAAAAAATTTACCAGTTCTCAAGCTAACATCTTTTATTACACAAAATTAATTTCGTGCAAGAGTCGAGGCAGGAAAACTACTCTGAATGCTTCGGCAATAATCAGCCAATATATTTGCATTCCAGTAACCCTCGTATCCTGATGTCTTTATGGAGTTGTACTCCTTCCTCTTCGCGCAAACTTCCCAGATTTTCAGGGAAACGATCTAAATGAGTGAAGCGAAAATGTAGCTTAATGTTGCATTCAAGCTGCTGAAAATACAGCACTAATTGTACAATATGTTGAGGGTAGTCGGCCGACCTTTTATTTTCAAATAAACGTTTCCCAATTTTTCAGACTTTTCAACAACTGTCATGCAATTGGTGAAATTCGAATCATTTATTAATTTGGTATTTCAAAAATACCAGCTTTTGTCCTTTCAGTACTCAATTTTGGAAATATTTTTGTAATATACTTGAAACACTCCCCATCTTTGTTAAGAGCTCTTACATACTGTTTCACTAACCCCGATTCAATATGCAAAGGAGGCAATATTATACGGTCTCTTGACCCTAGTGGATTTATCATATTCAGCCTCCCCGGGACCAAAGCCTCTCTCAAAGGCCAATCTTTCTTAATCAAGTGCCCGGATTTAGTTCTGCTGTCCCATAAGCATATAAAACAGGGATGTTTTGTATAACCATCTTGCTGACCTAAGAGGAAGTTTACCATTTTCAGATCTACGCATGTAACCCAGTTATGTTTTATGTATGATACTTTATTTTCTCCAAAACTAAGGATATCGTAGGGTATTCTCTTTTTCAACTTTGGTTGAATGCGGAATAGGCAAGGAACCCAGTTTATTGCCATCATGCAAGAGTACACATTTAAGATTGCATTACGATGAGTTTACAAAGAAAGCCATTTATTTGAATTGTAGTTGTGTAATCCAACATTTTTGGAAAATAAAAAACCATCCTCTTCAGAAAAGAACGGGAGTGAATTTTGTTCCCTTGTGCGATAAACCTAGATATTTGTCTCTGGTATTGCTACTCTCAAATTTCTTTCTTTCAGCCGAGGAGTTAGAAGTTCTGATGCCTTTTTACACAGTCCAGGATCTCTGATCAAGTCATCTAGATCATTTTCATTGAGCGGTCTAAGTTCGAAAGGGCAATAAAAGTCAGTATCTTTACCATTATCACTGTCGTTTTTGGGATTCTTGTACTGCCTCAAAACAGGTCTAATAGCAAATTGCAGGCTAGGATAATCCTGCTCCAGGCCGGGAGAATGATGTCTTGGATGCACTATGTCTTTACGGCGGTTCTACAAAAAAGGCTTACTTCTTGGATTACAGCTTACAATATGCTTCAGGGATTCCAGACAGGATTCGGACTTGGCTATTCAACCGCAGACCATATTTTCCTATTAAAATTTATTGTAGACGTATTCACGGTAAAAGGCAACAAGCCAAACGAATTCTTTGTGGATTCCAAAGCAGTGTTTGCTACAGCAAACCGAAACGCATTGCTTTATGAACTGTACAGTATGGGAATCTCTGAGTTCTCCAAAATTTGTATGAGGATATCCAGGTAGCTGTGTGGAATGGCGAGGCACTATCGGAGTGGTTTCAAACGAAAATTGGAGTAAGGCAAGGCTGTTCATTAAGTGCAGTCTTATTTGCACTCTTTATTGAGGATATTGTCGATATTGTAGCAGGTGGTGTTCAATATGCTGACGTACTGATTAAAGCACTTCCCTTCGCCGACGTTATTGCGCTTTTACCTCATTCACAGGAACCACAGCAAATAATTATTAATAGCGTGGACGAATATTACAGCTTGTGGAACCTCGTTGTCAATCTAGTGAAGTCAAAGTTGATGATTTTCAAAAATTGTGGTGGAAGGAACTGGTAAAATGAGTGATGGGATCAAATACGAGTAGATGTAGTCAAGGAATATGGTTATCTTGGTGTGCTTCTATTGAAGAATATGAGTATGAAGGAGCAACTGAAAGTGAAACTTACGAAAGCAAAATCCGCCGTTAATGCAACATGGTACGAATGTTTTGCGAATGCAAACATAGCCCATAGTAGCAAATACAACATTGTCAAAGCAACTGCCATTCATTTTTATGCAACACAAGTGTGGAGTAACAAATCGTACGAAACATTCGAAAAACTCCTAAGGTACTATATTAAACGAATCTTTCACCTTCCAACGAGTATACCAAGGTATCTCCTGACAATCGAAACAGGGCTATATCCCCGATTTATTAAAATCCTTAAATTGTAGTTTTCCTACATTATATAGGTTGTGAGAATGGAAAACTATCTCTTACCCAAGATAATGGCACTCGGGAAAATAAGGATCACGATGGTACGGTGACTAGAGCGGACTCACTCAAAGTTCGGGATGGAGCTGAAGCTCAATCCGGAGGCACTTTAAATCTTACCGTTAAACTAGATCATTTTAGTACCGTCGGTGTTTGTGTTTGACTTCTTTTTTTTAGAGTGGATTAAAAGCGCGAGCTTAAAAGCAACCACTTTTCTGCTTACGTCCACGTCTGTAAATACAGACAAGCTATTTTGGCACAGGTAGATCCCCCTCCCACACCTCTCAGATCACACTGATCTGAATCTACCTGGCTGCAAACTAGTGTCATTATTCTTCTCTCACCGCGGTCTCGCCATTTGCGCGCGTAGTGATGTAGCTTACCAAACTCCACCACAACGTGATCCATGTTCCAATCCGGAATTGAACTTCATGTGGTTAAAATTCCATCTCCGTAAGCAAATTATCCTTCGTGGCTTCGACATTCTGGGCAGACAACACCCGAAGGACGGTGTGTTGAGATTTTCGCTGCTGAAAACAACTTAACGCAGCTTGTAAATGTGCCCACGCGAATATCAGACACCCTTCATTTGTTTTTAACTTCTCACCCTGATAAGTACACCGCTGATGTGCTCTCCCCTCTAGGCTCGTCGGACCATTGTGTCATATCAGCTAATTTCTCGTACACCGACCACTTACTCGTAGTTAGAGGAAAAATTTCTAAAACACAATATGTCAATACGAGAAAGCCAACTGGAGTGGTCTTAACAGCTTCTTTAGGAATTTTAACTGGTCGTTATTCTTCCTCGATAACGACGTGGATGCCGCTGCTGATATGATTGCATACACTATTCTCTTTGGAATGAGTTCCTCTATCCCTCAAAGGAAAAGGCATGGTACGACCCGTGCAGAAAAGAGGCTATCATTAAACATTAGAGAAATGTTTGTTCGGTTCTTCAAGACCAACTCGACCGAGGAAAACCGAAAAAAGCCTAAACGAATCAGGAATGACTGCAAAGTCTTTCTCAAGCGTGTGAAATTTCAATACGACCAAAAGTTGAGGAAAAAAATACTACAATGTCCCAGAGGTAGTAACATTTTTTAGCCGTTCATTAAAAACATTAGAAATTCTGCCTCATCCTCCATCTCAATGCTTATTCAAAATGGCATTCCGGCTGTCAGCTCTTTATACAAGGCCAATCTGCTTGCTGCAACCTCAACACTTCGAACAACGCGTCGAATCTTCGATTAATGGGACGAATACACTTTCGTACTCATGTAGTAGAGAGAGTACATACAGATCTAAATATTCACAAATTCACTGGTCCAGATAGTGTAACTCCCCTTCTTCGGAAGAGTGTTCTTCCACGCTTGCAAAAACAATGCGTAAGATTTTTCATCACTTCTACTCCTTAGGGCTCTTTCTAAGTACATGGAAAATAGCATTTGTCCAACCCGTCCCTAGGACCCATTGCACTTACGTCCCTTCTTTCTAATTTAAGAGAAACGCTGATAAATCGTCAGCTCATGAAATATCTCGAAACACGAAAACTTCTCAATGACCGGCAGTACGGTTTTCGTAGCAACAGGTCCACTGGTGATTTGATGGCATGTCTCATCGAAAAGTGGAACCAAAGTGTGCATCAATCTGACAAAAGCAAGATAGTTGTACTTGACATTTCTAAGGCATTTGACAGAGTTTGGCACCAGGCTCTTTTGTCGAAAATGCGACGACTCTCTTCTTCAATGTATTAGAAACTACCTTTCGGAACGTTAAATTCAAGTTGTCTTGGATGGTTTCAAGTCTGATATTAACTAAATAAATGCTGGCGTGCCTCAGGGCTTCGTTCTATCTCCAACACTCTTTTTAATTTTCATCAACGAGCTCTTGTCTGCCTATATATTCTTTTGCTGACGACACTACTCTATGCTTGTCATATTCGTTCCCGGACTCACGTCCCTGCTCTTCGGCTGTAGTACGAGAACGGCAGCGTATGCTAAGCTCATTAAATTCCGATATCAACAGCATAACCAATTGGGGAACTATTAACAGAGTGGAATTGAATGCTTCCAAAACACAATGTGGACTGCTGTCGTTAAAGTGAAATTTAGACACCCAGCCTTTATTCACGAATGGCACTTGCTTAGTTGAAACTGAAAAACTTTCCATTCTCGGTATGTGTGTTAATTACTCGTACGTTGAACTGACGACATATTCTATGTCGCCAAAAATACTGCGAAGTGTCTAGGTTTCCTCAAACGATGTAAGAAATACGTTTCTCCTTCTGAGCTGGCCTCAATATATATATAAGGCATACATCCGCCCAAAATTTAAGTACAATGCACACATCTCTGTACCTGCTAGATAGGATTCAAAACATCAACCAGTCAATGGACGCCCTCAATCCCCGACAAATTGTCTCGTGTATCGCTTTGTGTTATCGCTATTTCCACCAACAGTGCTCCGTAGAAATCGTATAATACATTGAATGCCCTGCCGAGCTCTCTATTTCCTGGCCATTATAACCTTCAAACATTCAAAACCAACGTACATCGATACCTATCTTTCTTCCCTCTCTAATTTTCCTTGGCCCGCTCTGTGTGCAAACATTTTAAGGGTACCTTAAACCCTAGAGTCCGCGCTACGTAAAAAAAAGAAAAACGATCAAAAATTTCGAGAAAAATGCTGTACTTTTAGAAGAGTCCCAATAGCTATGTTATGTTATTTTCACGTATACAAAACATCCACTCTCAATGATGTTGAAGCTACGAGGACAATCGGTGCTTGTAAATTTTATACCACACATGAGTGATTTACCCGTCTTTTGTGGCATATGTAACAGAGGTGAAACTGAGGACGTTTTCCATTTCATTGGAAGATGCCCAACACGACGGGAAACAAGGAGACTTTTCCTGGAAACTGATTAGTTATTAGATGAGCAAGTAATCGGCCATCTTAATGGCATTGACATTCCTATATTCCATGAATTTTGCAAGACTGCAATCGAATCAAACAGCTATTTTAACTTTTAAATATTTTTTTTAAGGAAACTACATTTATATTTAATTATTTAAATAATACTAAACTCAATGATGACTATTAAATTAAGGAGGTCTTAATTGTTATATGATTCAAATTTAATTAAACTATTGTTAGAGGTGTGTTCGAATTAAACAAATTAAAGTAAAGTCGATCAGCAGCAACAAACGGCAACGTCATGCTTAAATATGATTTTGTTCTCATATAAATAATTGAAAAGCCATTGATATGACATGAAATCTTAACTAACAAATTAACTAATGGGCACGAGTAGGGATTTTGTGGTTGGCTAAAACCCTAACCTCAGATTAGCGTAGTCACTATTGCAAGAATTGTGTTGATTGAAGTCTAATCCACTTTTGCATTACCTGAAATTGAAATGGAGTCAGCACAGAGACAGCATTTGACGTATCATACTCGTAGATTTCGAGAATACTTTTGGAGCTCTTCAGCAAGAAGGATGACAGACTGACAGTTTTTAGATCCTTCGAGAGTATATGGAATGTATCATCTGGTTTGGGTATAAGAGCAAAGGTTACCTCATTTTAGGAAATAGGTTTTGTACAGGATTAGATAAATTATTTAAAGTGACTTCAAGAATATCTTGGCATTTGTTAGCAGTGAAAGTAGGACTATTAGTTATGTTGAATGCCACAAAAATGGTACCTATTACCTAACGGATTCAGGTTCTTAGAACTTGTAACGGGGCGTTACCTCTTACTCTTACCACAGTTTCCTCAACTTCCATAAGAGGACTTGCTACACCTGACACTCCTCCAGCACTGCGAATGTCAGAAATTTTCGAGGAGCCAATTGCACTCAAACTGGACGGAGATGGCAGCGAATTCCATCTCCCTGACTTAGACGAAGTTAAGGTCGCAATATAGAAGCTAAAGTCTAATAAAACTGCTGATTTAAATAGCTCAGTAGATCTATTTAAATCAGCAGGAGATGCCCTGGTTGCGTACAGGCACCAACTCATCTGTAATATATGGTCAGATGAAAGCATACCCGAAACATGGAGTCTCACCACAAAAAAGAGAACCTTTTCGACTTTGCAAACGATAGACATTTTCTTCCGTACCATATCAGTGGGGTTTTAAGCCAGGAAAATCCACCATCGATCACATATCAACATCACGGCGGATCTTGGAAAATTCCCGGGAATTTTGGATCGTCAATTTTGATATGACAGTGTGCTTAGAGATGAGCTACATTCGGCATTTTTCCCAAAACTATCAGGATGTGAGGGATGACTAGGGAGAATTCTCGCTGTTTCATGAAGAACAATATCAAGAAGGATTTTATACAGGGCAACGCGATGTTTTGAGACTTTTTGAACATGCCCTGGGAAGAATCCACTGAACAACAAAAGAGGCACGATCCGCACAATTATTGTACTTGCGTACACGGATGCCATTGATGTGATTGGACGTCGTCGTTAAGGAAGCTTTCGTGGGTTTGTCGTCAAAGTAAGAAAAAACAAAGTACATGCTGTCATAAGATAAGAATACACACCATTCGCAGTTATTACTTCGAGGTAGTTCAGAACTTTATCTAAGTACCTTAGCTCCGCAGTTACAAGTAATAACAATGTCGGCGCATAAACCAATTAATCAGCTAATCGCTGTTTCTTTGGGCTTAGGAGGCAATCTCGTAAGATCAAGCTGGTTTTTATAAGACACTAATCAGACCGCTGCTGTTTTATATCAGAGAGGCTGGGACTTTGCCGGAAACGAATGAAGAAGTGCTTGGCCGTTTCGAACAAAAGACACTGTGCGTGATTCGCATTTGTATGGATGGAAGAGAAGATGTTATAGACCTACTTGTACATCAGTCTGGTCAGGCATATTCGGCTCCAATTTTTAAGATGGCTGGGCCGTGTCGAGACCATGACCACCGCACCTCCGGCCTAGGGAGTATTCGATTCTAACCCTGAGGGACAGCGTAGCAGAGGATTGGAAGGGGACATCAACTAACTAGGGGTGCGGAAATAAAGTCATCTGGAGAAAGATAGTGCTAGTTGGAGATACTTGTTGGTTGAGGTCTAGGTTCATCCCAGACTGTAGGGCCACCTAAGTAAGTGAGAGAAATTTACAGACTGGCTCATATTTAGGTATCTACACTTCTCCGGTGTTTGTTTACATAGGAGCTTAGCAAAATTTCAATTGCGACCGACCTTGCCAACCGGTTTTCTAAAATCTGTTCTATTGATGGTATAACATATGTTCATGGTCTTCATCACATAAGCAGATAGAATCGCTCATGGGCGAAATACTCTCAGTATGACATAGACATGGTCAGATAAATTGATTAAGATGTTTGGGTCATACAGAGCACCTAAACACCAGTACTCGGACCGAAGGTTCTTCGAATCCATTTCAGTTGGACAAGGTAGTTAAGAAAAACTTAACAAAAGGTGGCCCATGCATTTTAAAGGTGATGTCAAATAAATTGGCGTGCGTAACTGAGTGTAACTAGCTCTGGATCGAACTGGCTGAAGTGGCAAGTTTGTTGAGGGTAAACTGCCATCTAAGGTTAGTGAAATATATAAGCTACCGAGATAGTTTTGCGCTTCGAACGATGCACAATTCAAAATAGACGACAGATGTATTAGGTGGCTGACTAGTACGGAAGGTGACCTCAACATCAAAAGGTTGAAAATATATGTTTTCTGACATTACCACTCTGTCAACAAGTAATAGCAAATCTGCGAAAGCGAAAACGTTCGCCGTGTCTCTACCCACTCTGCCCATGAACAGTGAAGGGGACATCACAATGAGTGGGAAGAACTAGACCAATTTATTTAATTAATTAACTGAGGTGGTCTCTGTGATCCGGACGGAAGTCCTGACTTTCTTTGGTACCTTCATCATCATCCGTCGCTTCTAGTCCTTCGGGAAGTAACTCCTCCTAGTTATTAAATAAGTCTTCACCTGTTAAAGGATTTTGTTTCCTCGAGACAACTGTTGATATTTTACTGAGCTTCAGAGCAGTACATTGTGGGATCTGTTTATAGCAAACTTCAGAATCACCAATATGGCAACCCTGTAAGGAGAAGCCGTCTGCCTGCACTCACTGGCTAGCTCTTGGTTTTAAATGAATGAAAAAGATATGCCATACGTTCTGGAATACCACTAGCATATGCAATGAACAAGGAATACCGAATACGTAGTACAAATTCCGACCGATAGTCGTTTGTCTTGCTATTTATTCGGCGACGACAACATCCAGGATCTAAGCTATTTTCTTTATTAGTGACGTGTCAGATTCCATTACATATGTGAGTGGTACTGGTGTACGAAAGGAACTCCAAAGCCTGTGCTGAGATGGAAGTATTAAGGTTTATTTGTGGAAATTCGAATCATAAGGATGAGGAAGTGGAATTTAATAAATTGAATGGAGATGTTTCTCCAAAATGGGTCACTGCCACAGAACTAACAATCAAAATGAAGTCGGCTACATTTGTTATATTGGACACATTAAGGACAGTACATCATTCGCCTGGTTAGATCAGGAGAGAAGTTAATAAAAGTTGTCGTTTTAAATGAGTATGCCAAACTCATCTTGAGTACAAACTCATCCTTGTAAAGGCTGTTGAGCGTACAGACAACAGACGAACTAAAAAAGCTCCACAAAGAACCTCTTTCGTTAACCTCTTCTGTTTTTTTTTTTTTTTTTGTTAAAGGAAAGTAATTCTTGTTTCGTTGCTCTGCACTCTGGGAAAATACAAAATTGCACTTTTTCTTTGATCATGTGGAGCAAATTGTTAAAGGAATTCCTTTATTGCTTTCGAACCGTTTGAAAAAGGAGGAAACGGAATACTCTGATCCATAACTACAATACAGGACGGCAAAAGAAGGAACCTAATCCAAGCTCATATTCAGCTCATGCTGCTAGTCTCCCTGATGATGTAATCACTTTAGCCTCTATAACATAATTAATGAAAGTCCGTCGCCTGTTACATGTATGTCGACCCAAGTTGTAATCTTCTTATCATATGCCGAGATGGATTGTAATCCCTGGCAATAAACGAAAGCGCCTTCTATTTTTTTTGTTTTGTTTTTTCTCAGTTGTTCTCCCCATGGTTGGGTGCACGTAGAAGTTTACGAGTATTTTCGTGTCCTTTCTTTTGCAAGGGGAATTGATAATAAGTCCTTTACGACAAGCTGGACTGCTTCTGCTTTGAGCCTGTTTGGGACGTTCATTTCGACGGCACGTTATCAATCAATCACGTTTGCATTTTATTGCCCCCCATTTGAATATCCAAATACCTTCTACTGGGGAGTGGTTGTGCGATTTCGTATCGCTGTGGTTCTGTTGTACGTCGTAGCGGATTGGTGCGATATCCTTGATATCGGCGGGATGGCGTTGCTATTCAAACGGGAGTAATAAATTTCAGCAAATTTAGCAGCTTAGCTGAATGGGACTATTTAAATGAAGATTAGTTAGATCGATGATTTGTACAGACTACATCAGATGTAGATAGTACGATTTGGCATTCAGTGAGTACGTGGGGTAGAGGGTTCCTGTTTAATGGAATTCTTTGAATCGTGGGAATTTTCTTTTTTTTTTTCTTTTGGGAAAGTGCTTCTTTATTATACATAGGGACTACCAAAGGCCAAAAGCAATGTAAATTCACTTTAAGGTCGTGCTATTCATTGATTTGAAAAATAGAAAAAACCACAGCGAGTACGTAAATATTGAGTCTCGGATAGAATTCAAATTTAAGAACAACTTAGTAGGAGGAGGAGGCTACCTGGTCGCTTTAAAAGTGGTAGATTTTACCAATCTACCTACGATACTAGAAAAGAATCTAAGTTCTATGGCAGTTGTCAACCCTGCATGAAAACTGAAGTAGTAACCGACCCCCAACTCTAGTACCCAAAAGCTTAGAGGTAATTACTCTACCCTCTCTCTTTCTATGGTGTAACTACTCTTACTCCCTGTCTGAATCAAGTCGTCATTCAAAATACAGGGAATCAGCTTGGTACACCTTCCCTTCTCTGAAGAAGTTTACTTCCTCTGCTCCTACAGACCAATTGTACTGACGTCCCGTCTTACCCAGGTCGTAGAAACTCTGCTAACCTCGAGATATGAAATTTTCTCAATGATCGGTAGTAGTAGGCAAAGTCTTCACTAATCTGGCGAAGGCAAGACTTTGACAGAGTTTGGCTTTGGCATCAGTCTTTTGTGTCGAATATGCTTGCATTTGGAATCGACGAATCCCTTCTTCAATAGATTAGAAATTTCCTTTCGAAACGTTCAATTCAAGTTGTCTTGGACGGTTCACTCTGCGCAAAAAATATGTAAATACCGGTTTGCCTCAGGGCCTACTGACTTAGGCGGCGCTAGAGTTTGGTGTGATCCCAGGCCTCAACTAACAGGCCTCTTGTACGGTCCGCTCTTTACCTAACTGTTTCCAGTGTCACACTCCAAGTCGGTTGAGGTCCACTTCTAATTGTGCGCGCCACCGAAGGTGAAGTATTCCACTACTGCGTTGATCCTTTGTGTTAGATTCGAAGACTCTGCGGCCCGGAGCCTTGGTGTTCATTCGCTCTACGTATCTTTGCCATTGCAGGCGACTGATGCGCAGTTTTCTGACTAGGACGATGTCGCTACCGTATAGTTTGTCGTAGAATCTTCTCCTCCAAAGCCCGTTAATGCAAACAGGATCAAATATTTTCCGAAGGATTTTCTTCTCGAAACGACTGCGGATATCTTCATCCGCCTTCGATAGGGTTCGTACCACTGCGCCGTATAGTAGGACTGGGAAGATCAAGGCCTTATATACGAGTAGAGTCTCCTTAGTTTTTCGAAGTCTTACTACTCGGCGATTGATTCTTAGTCCAAGGAAACAGCGATTAGAAAGAGTTTACCTTCTGCTGAGGTGTTGTTGGCAGAATTCATAGCAGATCCAAGGTAGACAAAGTTCTTCTGTCTATTATGTCGATATCATCGGCGTAGTTACACAGACTTTGGAAAGATCTTTCAAGTACGATGTTACAGAATTCAGATGACAGAGCGTCACCTTGTCTAAAGCCTTGTTTGACATCAAAGGTATCGGTCTTTACCGATTTTGACGGAGCAACGAGCGTTCTCAATCGCCATTCTGCACAGACGAACGAGTTTGGCAGGGATGTCATATGGCTATGTAGCTCGTCTCTATAAGTGCTATCATATGCGGCCTTAGAATAGACGAAAAGACTTCATGAGTGTGAAGATTTGGTCGATTGTGGACTTACCTGGTCTGAAACCGCACTAAAACTAATCAGATTGTTTGCGAATGGTTTCAGAAGTTCACACACTATGGCAGATAAAATCTTGTATCTGATGTATCTTGTATCTATGGTTGGCGCAGTGGAGGATGTCTCCTGTTTTGCCTTTCTGGTATACGAGGCTGAGATTCCACTCATCAGGCATACAGTGTTCTGACCAAATCTGAGAAATGAGTTAGTGCATTCCCTTCTCAAAGTCATTTGCAGCAGCTTTGAACACCTGTCAGATTTTGTTGGATTTTAGCCTAGACAACGAAGTAGGCGTTGTAGTCAGGAGGACGGAAGCTTTGGTTATCATCGTCTTAAGTGAATGGAAATGGAAGGATGTTGGGCTTCTTCGTCGTTATACAATCTGCAGAAAAAGTTTTTTATATTCTCAGCACCGACTCTGACTCCACTAAAATGTTTCTTTTTTCATCTCCACAGGCTCCTGTATGTGTTTTCTTGCTTTGACACGCTCTTTTTATCTGTTAATAAAACTAAAGTAGATTATTCCTGTAGTACAACCTCTTAATGTCTTCGATAGCGCACTTCTCGTGCTCCTTTTTCTTTCTCTGGATAAGCAGATGTTCTTCCCGTCTCTTCTGCGGTACTTGACGCTGACGGCATAGGAGTTGTTGAGAAATTTCAGGCAGGTTATAACTTCTCACAATAGTTTTTCTTTTTTGTGGCGCTTACAACAAGGTGGTGATCTGAGTCAAAGTTGGATGCCCTCAACATTCGGACATCGAGAATACTGGAGGCATGCCTTTCGTCTATCACGGAATGATCAATTTGAATGATGACCGATGAGACAGCCAAGGCCCCCTGTGTATAATACCATATACTGAGATGGGAAAACCGTGTGCTTAGTGTGATATTTCGTCTCGCCGCAAGGCCAATAACCTGGGTCCGTTGCCGGACGTGGTGTTGTTTGAGCAATGCTTACCAGCTGTCACACCAAAATGTCCTCCTTTCCAACACTGGCTTTAGAATCGCCAAGTACGATATTATAAAGTCATACTTCGAACACTTAGTAGCTATTTCGAAAAATGTTTAATCTTGAATCCTAGCAATGGACTGGCCGAAATCACCACTGACTTGATCATGTCCAGTCACTAGTGTTCGGTGTTGATATTGGTGTTTTTAGTTTTCCTGTTTTCTGTTCTTTCTGGAGGACGACTAGTGACTCTCTTTGCCATGCACTCCAAAGAATAAAGATTATAGTTAAAGTTAATAATTGAGAGAGCTTTGGAGAAAGACCAAGGTGGATGTGGACTCTACGCTGCCGGCCGTTTGAGAATATGTAACTTTTTTGTGTAAGGTAGTAGTCTCATGTTCGATCTTCTAAAATTTTTTGCATATTTTCAAAGTTTAATAAGTTGAAGTCATTCTAAAGTTACAGCAAATAATAGGGGAGAGCGTACCCTGCAGCTGCGGGGATTATACCAAACTTTAAACGCGTTTTTCTTCGATTTCTTTATCCAATTTTTTTCTATCTCGATTTTAAACCGAAAAAAACAGTCGATTTTTGTTTTATTTTTTATAAGGCCGCCATTTTGTTAGTTTTCGCTCAAATCTTTTAAACCTTCTACGGGACAGAACGACAACCCTACTGAATAATAATCTTTTCGAATTTTTGATTTCAGATGATTACAAAAGGAGCAATCAGGGGGGCCACTTTTTTTATTTTGAAGACACCTACTTTACCTCACCAAAATGACGTTTTGTAGAATTCGATATTGGATGCATGTAATGAACTTCAAAAATTAAAAAAAAAAAAATCTAAATTTTTTCTATCATATGCCTCCAGTTTCGCACGCTAAGTTGGCTGAGGTCCCCTTCCACTTGCGTGCGCCACCTGAGTCTTGGCCTTCCTCTACTGCGCTGTCCCTCGGGAGCGGATTCGAAGACTTTTCGGACCGGAACATTGGTGTCCATACGCTCTACATGACCCAGCTATCTCAGTCTTTGGATCTCCACTCTTCTGGTTAGGTCGATGTCGCCGTACAGTCCGTAGAGTTCATTGTTGTATCTACTCCTCCATTCACTGTAGATGCAGACGAGACCGAAGATCGCCCGAAGAATTTTTCTCTCGAAGCAACCAAGAACACCCTCATCCATTTTTGATAATGTCCATGCCTCTGCGCCATAGAGCAGGACCGGAATTAAGGTTTCATAAAGGGTGACTTTTGTTGTTCGCGAGAGGGCTTTCCTACTCAATTGCCTTCTTAGCCCAAAGAAACAGCGGTTGGAAAGAGTTATTCTTCTTATTTATGGCGGAGCCTATATAGACAAAATCCTTAACTACCTCAAAGTTATACCTGTCGAGGGTGACGTTCTGCCCAAGACGTCGGTGTTAGTTGTCCTTTTTGCTTGGTCTTGCCCTCGTTGACCACTAAACGCATTTTCGTCGCTTCCGCCTCAATACTCGCGAAAGCGCCACTAATGTCACGCTGCTTTCTACCGATTATGTCAATAGCGTCGACGTATGCGAGTAATCGGACGGACATTTGAAAGATAGTGCCTTTTGTGTTTGCTCGTGTGTTTTGTACTATTCTTTCAAGTATGATGTTGAAAAAATCGCATGACAGCGTATCGCCTTGTCTACATCCTTTCTGGACATCAAAGGTCTCGGTGAGATCTTTACGGACCTTGATGGAGTAGCGTGCATTCTCCATCGTCATCCTGCACAGACGGACGAGTTTAGCAGGGATGCCGAAACTAGACATTGCTCTGTATAGCTCGTCTCTATAGATGCTGTTATACGCGGCCTTAAAGTCGATGAATAGGTGGTGTGTATCGATCTGAAGCTCATGGGTCTTCTCCAAGATCTGCCGTAGTGTGAATATTTGGTCGATGGTGGACTTACCTGGTATGAAGCCACGTTGATATGGACCTATCAGGTTGTTGACGAACGGCTTCAGGCGTTCACACAATACAGCAGATAAGAGACTGATGCCTCTGTAATTGGCGAAATTCAGAGGGTCTCCTTTCTTGCGATTTGGACAAACAACGCTGAGGTTCCATTCATCGGGCATACCTTCGCCCGACCATATTTTACAGATGAGTTGGTGTGTACTCCTTACCAAGTCATCGCCTGCCGCTTTGAAGAGCTCGGCAGTCAGGCCGTCTGATCCAGCAGCTTTTGTTGGACTTAAGCTTAGATATAGCTATCATCACTTCGTCCAGGTCGGGTGGACGGAATTGTTGGTAATTATCGTCCAGGTTGAAAGGTTGATTCTGCCTGACAGAGGTATTTCGTTCGTCATCGCCGTTATACAGTCTGTAGAAATGGACTTTCCATATACTCAGCATCGACTGCGATTCTACCACAATGTTCCCCTGTTCATCTCTACAGGCTTCGGTTCGAGGTTTGTTTCCGTGGCATGTTATTTTAACCTTTTGGTAAAATTTCCGAACCTCATTTCTGCAGTAGCACCTCTCAATTTTCTCGACCGCGCCCTCCTTATGCTCTTTCTTCTTCCTCCTGAGAAGCCGGTGTTAGTCTCTCCTCTTCCGCTCATAGAGCTCATCAGCAGCTCTGGTCCTTCTATGTAGCGCCGCTTTATATGCATCTTGCTTAGCTGCATGTGCTTGACGGCATTCGTCATCGAACTAGGGGTTTCGTTGTGGTGGACGAATGAAGCCCAGCACATTAGAAGCGGCACCTCTGATGGCGTTTTGGCAGTGTTTCCAATGATCTTCGATGCTTGATGCTGGCGGTATTGGACCTCTTAAGAGATTAAGAGACACTCGATCGGAAAAGGACATGGCGATCACTTGCGATTGTATCTGTCTGACATCGAATTTCCTTCTAGCATTAATTTGTCTTGGCATAGTTTGAAATATCCGCAGCCGTACCTTGGCTATAACAAGGTAATGGTCCGAGTCGATGTCGGCTCCTCGGAACGAACGGACATCCATAATACTGGAGGAGTGCCTTGCGTCGATCGCAATGTGATCAATTTGGTTGACTGTTGATTGATCGGGAGTTCTCCAAGTCCACTTGTGTATATCGAAATGTGGGAACTAGCTACGATGATGTTTCACCCCGCCGCAAAGTCGATTAGCCTGAATCCTTTATCGGAGGTGGTGTAGTGCAGGCTATATTTTCCGATCGTTCCACCAAAGATACCCCCTCTTCCTAGATTTGCATTAAAATCACCGAGGACAATTTTAATGTCATAGCTAAGCCATTGCTCATAGGTCTTGTTAAGAAGCTTCTATGAAGCTCATCTTTCTCCTTCGTGCGGGCATGCGCGCATATGAAGCTAATGTTGGTGAATTTAGCCTTGATGCGGATTGCTACGAGGCGCTCGCTCACATGCCGGAAGCTCAAGACTTCTTGTCTTAGTCTGTCTCCGACAACAAATCCGACGTTGATAGCAATCGCTGTAGTAGATGTCGCAGTTTTTCATCCTCTCTTTGTCCGGCCCATCTCATCGCATTTCGTGGATGGCAGTTAGGTCTGCTTTGCTGCAGTCCAGGGCCTCCGCTAGTTGTTTGGCTGCACGTGGTCTATTAAGGGACCTAACAATCCACGTGCATATCCGAAGCCCATTGGCCTTTAATCGTTTGCGTGAGTTGTCAACAGTAGATCCGTCCATATCCGAATTTTGTTGATGCTTCGCAACTTAATTTTTTTATTTTTTTTTTAAAAGGCCCGGCAGTTACCCTGGCGGCAATTTTGGTTTATATATTATTTCAAATAAATCAAAACTCTTCTTCCATATATTAGAAATTGCCCGACAATTTAAATTGTCTCGAACGGTTCACTCTGCCCTCAAAATAAATACTGGTGTGCCCGAGGGCTCAGTCCTCTTGTCTACTCCAATATATTCCTTTTCTGACTAAGTACTCTCTGCTTTTCGTATTTAGTTTTCTGAAACTGTTGCAATTTTTAATTTTATTAGACAATTATAATTCAGCCGACAGAGGAATCAAATGCAAAAAAAGCAACCAAGCGATCGCAAACCACACAGGTGGTGGTTATTTCGGCAATGGCAGACTGCAACGCCAATAACGAAAACCAAAAGGGTTTTATCGTTAAAACAAGGAAAATAATATACGGAATTAGCAAATCTTAAAAAAAAAAATACACAAATGTGTCCGTAGGTGCCAAGCAATCTTTTTAAAAAGGAATTGCGAAACCTTAAAAGGATGACAAAAAAAAAAAACACAACGAAAGTCGAAAGTTACGTTATAACGAAAGCGCTAGATCGATCGAAATTTTTATGGAAAAAGGAATTGAGCGATGTAAAATGTTTACGAATCAAGACGAGTGGAAGTTGAAAGAATTTTAAAAGAATTTTTTTTCTCTAGTGGGTCGCATGTACCGTTTGCCTTTCTTTTTACGGGAGAAATAAATTTAGTTTTGTTTTTTTTTCTCTGCGCAGGCGGAAGCCTACCGGGACCTCACTAAAAAATCTCACAACACAATACTTAGCTGTTGCTTGGTATCCTTCTTTCCTCGTCTTCTTAGCGCTCCCTGTTGATCCCTGATGCTGTCCTCTTTTCCTTTGACCATCCAGTTTTTAAAGGTTTTATTTTTCATTGTACAACTTGTTGTTTGTTTTTATTTTGTTTCTGGCTTGTGTTTCGTGGTGTGTGCTGCAGAGGGTTCCAGACCGTTCATCTGGTTCTAAGGGTATAGTCCGTCTGGCTCTGTCTTTCCCGGGTGGACCTACTGGTTGTCACTTCCGAGGAGCGTAAAGGCAGAAGTCCGGAATTGGAAGAATCCACTCGTGCCTTTCGCAAATACTCGCACACTCCTCCAAAGCGACCACGACACAACAGACATGGCGGGTCATAAGATAAAGGGGTTGCAAAATAAAGAAAGTCTTGTAACAGGCGGGGTTCTTCCTAGAGTTTTTGAACGCCCGTCTTACCTATTTATGTTGTCCTTTCAAGATGCTAAGAAAGTGCACCGATTGCTGATGCGTCCATGGCTGCTCATCACTCTCTCAGAATTGTGGACGAACAACTATTAAATGGTTCGAAGGAGTGAAGCGAAGGTTTCAAGGAAAATTAGTCCAGCTTGTTGTCGTACATTTTACCGCAACAAAACGATATAATAAAACTTTAACATATCTGATCTCACCTCAAAGCATTAATTGAATTCAATTCAATTAATTCAATGAATGAAACTGTCTGTACTGGCTATAGATGATATTCATAAATATTCGAACACAGGCGAATTGTCTCCAGCATTACCGTGTTCTATCGGTATTTTTACCACCAGCGCTGCATTGAAAGTGGCAGTCGCATTCCGCCCCCTTAAACCGTCAATCCTAACACTCATTTCGCTATGAATCCTTATCTTTCCTAAACCGTACAAATCGCTTATGGAATACCCTGCAGAGCTATTCATTTCCCAGCCATTATAATCTGCAAACATTCAAAACCAGCTTATCTCTCTTTTCTTTTTCCCTAATTCTCCTTCGCTAGGTCGGCGTTTCAAACATTTTATGGGTGTTCATAACCCCTTAAGTTCGCCGTAGTTATAAGCAAAAAATAAAAATAAGAACAGGATATAACACCTCGTTTTTCTTCTTCGCTAATATTACAACCTATAATCCGTGTTGGCTACAGTTAAAATGCTGCGCTATCCGTCTCTGCTCTATATGGTATAAGACAACTTTCCAAACGCTGTCAGGTCTTCATTAACATGGTTTTTCCAAGGAGTTAAGGGTGTCTTTTTTTCTACTTTACATTCACCAAAGAATAGCTTTTAGAGCGTCCATCCTCATTAATGCCCAAATGCTCAAAGTGATGTAAGTAGTGCAGCCCTTGAATTTGTATGCCCCTTGCTATGTCAATATCGGCGTAAAGGCCATGGTTTAATCTACTTGTAATACAATTTGGATCGCTTACGCAAATAAGGTGTCAGCATACCTTAAACTTACTCTGGACACACTTACTCTAGAGACAGTGGCAGGATATTAAGAGGCACCACTTTTACCCAGCGACTTAATCTTTATTTTTGATCGAATCATGGACAAGTATAATGACAATCCACTACTGCGCATATAATCTTAAATTTAAGAGAAAGTATGAGCTTAGGCTCAGGGTAATACCTCGAAAATACTCATAATATAAATTGTTTCCTTACAGTTGCTTGTGTTTCAGATACGAGTACGAGTGTATACATAGTTCTCTACATATATCGACAGGGGACATGTGTGTCTACTGTCCACATTTATTGCTCCTATGTTTACTCAATACACCCCCTTTGGTACACTTGTACGTTTATCATAATATTGACACGAGAATCCAAAGCCCATCGGTTATAATATCTCCTAATTGAAAAACCGACCATCCAAACACAAACTGCACAATTTAATGGGCTCCGATAAATGTAAACTACCCTTCTGGGAACACCATGACACATGCTCCGGATTCACCTAAAAAATCAGTGTGTGTAGCCTTTCAATGGAAAAAGATAAATAAAACTCTCACTTAACGAATTTTTATGTAGCGTGTTCAAAACTCCAAATAGACTCTTCGCATGACATCAAGAGCCGAACATCAAAACTTTATCGCCTTTCACTTTTTTATTTGCTCCAAAACTCTACGAACCGTGAAGACTTTGATCCCAACCATGAAGTGTTCGTAGGAAATAAAAAAAAAATACTACACGAAAGGCTAAAGGCACCCTTAAAAGCACTGAACCATGGCATGAGCCAAATGGCAAAACAGATCAACCACCAGAATGGTAAAGTCAAGGCCAACAGAAGGAATGAAAAAATCACGTACTCGTATGCCTCATGAGACAATTAAAAGTTGATCACCTACGCATCACTCCATCAATCGAATGGACTGGTGTCTGCTTCCCTTGCCGTCGATAAGCCTCGAGTGATGTCGCATCAATCTACGACTTTTGATTCGTATATAAAGATTTTTATCCATCCGCATGGATGCGTAGATACTCGTCCTTCATGTACATGTTACATGTATGCATACGAGGAATCATACTCGTGTCTGTGTTGCCATTTCTTTAATAATCCCCTAGAATGTTATATTTTCCGTTGGAGTGCCGTTTACGATTTCATACGCCATAATGATGATATAAAGGTGCTAACCACTCGAGTGCTGGAGATATATTGTAGAATGAGCCTTTTTGGAGCATAACAATCAGCGCGGGGAATAATAAATCTCACATGTCGACAGTGATTTGACTTTGGGCCTTTTGAAGTCAGCCAAAGGAAACATTTCCTTCAAACGAGATACTCGTACAAATTCGATTGTCGAAAGTCGAATTGAAGTCAAAATTGAATCGAAGTTTATTTTATTGGCAGGAAAGGGGAGGCGATGAGTAGATATATATGTACATAGATAGATACGTACTCTTCATATTTGATTGATGTTGCTTCAATCGTTTTGAGGTTTTGTATCGGAATCGTTTGGAAAGATTTATGCGTCCATGGTGTGAGTAAATGGGCGATTGAAATGTTGCTTGTTGCGAGTGTGATTGGATGGTTTATGAATTAAATGTACACTCAGCTCGTATCATAGATTGAAGGAAATCATCATCATCGGATTGGATATGCTCGTTATGCTGCTGATATTTTATTGACTTCTTTAGGATTGCTAAAGAAATGATGGACAACTTATTTTCTGCAAGATTTAGGGAGACATTCGCACGGATGTTCAGATCTTGAACAGCCCACTCAGAACAACTAGTGGCGACTCTGGACTTCCACAAAGGATTACAGTGCGACTGTTACCTACAACAAAAACGTCAATTATTTGAATGCAGATTGAGCCAATAAGTCTTAAGATTACGGCGCATGCAGGAAAGTGAGCCTTGTAACAATCCACAATATAGTAAAATTTCTCAATATAATGGCCTTATACGAATAGAAGAAATTCTACCACAGAATGCTTCCACGACCTCCTTGGCAAAACCTACGAGCAATGTCTTAAGTATGATGCTTAAGTCGTTTTGGCTGAATACTATATATTAAAGGAGATCATCGTGTTTGGCGCAGTCAGAAAGCATTGCCTACACAACACAACCTTTAGAATAGCATAGAGCTTTCTCACCTCAATATTCGGAAAATGGTGGTTAGCTGATCAAATCAGTAAGCTGCGATTGACGAAAGAAACTTCTTCAGCGTCATCACCGAGTGCTCAATATATACAGAATTATATCACTTTCCAGGTGCATTCATGGTACGTCTAACGGAAAATGTTCTCATGTTGTCCCAAAGGCCCTCTGACCTATAAGTCTATCATCGTTCCTTCTGAAAACTCTAGAACGACTGATTTATATCCATATACGAGCTAAAATTGATCAAAGAATTTTGTCAACGACTCAACTGTAAAGGAAAGTCGGAGGAAATGGCTCTTCACTGACTAACTACATCGAACGAACGATCCCTGCAATATAGAGAGTACACAATGGCTGCTTTCCTGGATATAGAGGGCGCCTTTAACAACGTCAACACATCCGCAGTCACGACTGCGCTGTCAACTCTGCAGCTATACGACTCACTTTTGGAGTTGATCAGTCTTATGCTAAACAGCACGATAATCAACACCAAACTGGGTAAGACTTCTACTAAAAGAAGTGTCAGCAGAGTTACGGAGCAAGGCGATGTCCTTTCACCTGGAAGAATGTGATAGCAGACCGATTTCCTATGCGGATGGCTTTGCTCCAGCCGTCTCAGGAACGCATCTTAATACCATGAAAGAACTCCAGCAGCTAAATCTTAATAGATTAATCCGTTGGGCGGATCGCTATGGATTGGGAGTAAATCCCCAGAAAACTTATCGCGTCGTCTTTTCCTGGAAATATAAAAAATTCCAGTCATAGACCCTCCCTCAATAAACGGTAACACTTTAGTCTTTTCCACTACAGCAAAATATTTTGGTCCCATTTTTGATAGGAAACTAAACTGGGGACCTAACATTCAAGAAAGAGTCAATAGGGCTACAATAGCTTTGTTCTCTTGCAAAAAATCCATTGGAAATAAATAGGGCCTTCAACCTCGCTATACATCTAGGCCATAAGACAGATACTTACCTACGGTCAGTTCAGTTTTTTTTTCAGTTTAAATGCATTTTTATTTAACTAATTAATGTACTCTTACATGCTAGACAAAAAAATGCTTAAAAATTAGCTTAAATAACTTACAAATAAACTTATTCTAACTTACTGGCCCCATGCGGGCGCTCTAAGCTTAAACTATGCCATTCGACGAATCTTACAGTCTAATTTTATATTTTACATTACATTACTTAATACTAGAACTAAGAAAATAAATTTTAAGTAATACTTACCTACGGGGTTGTCATCTAGTGGACGGCCTTAGACAATGCAGAGTCCAAAGAACAGCATGTCTACTCCATTTGCGGCATTAGACATTCTGTTTCATTTGACACCCTTCGATATTTTCAGCAGGCAAGTAACTGCGACTGTAGCTATTCGCCTTAAAGTGACTACAAAGTGGACAAATAATTCATTTGGCCATGCTAGTATTCTTAATATATTAGGAACCCTCACAGAGAACATCGATTACACCATACCTAAACATTGGTGTGACAAAGACTTCCAAGTAAGCTTCCCCTCTGGGTCCTTCTGGGAGGAAGATGCTTTCATAGAGGATAAGTCAATCCATCTCTACACAGATGGATCTAAAACCGATAGCTGAGTTGATGGCGATGTTTTCTCAGATAAGCTAAATTTATCTGCAAAGGATTTCCGCATCTTTTTGGATAGTCAGGCCGCTATCAAGTCCCTGAACTCGGTCTCATTATACTCTAAAACCGCCCTTGAATGTCGATCATCTCTTATGGAGATGTCACAGCAGTTCAACCTTAACCTTTGTTGAGTGCCGGGGCACAGAGACATCCCAGATAATTGTTGAGCTACTCTGCCTAGGGCCGGCGAACTCGCCAACATTGAAACTACTCTGCCTATTCTACCGGAAAAATCTAGCATCTAGTGAAAATTAATACCAAAGCTGGATACCAATAAAAGAACAGACCTTGGGTGGACTGTTGGACCAACATGTCTAGCGACCCAACAGATCTGACCAGTTAGTTTAGTTTTAGTTTTATATGCATTTAATTTTCTTAACACTAACTCTTACATTCTAACAAAAAATGCTTAAATGCTAGCTTACAATTACTTAATAATCTTACACTAACTTACTGGCCCCACACAGGCACTCTAAGCTACTCTAAATTCTTATAGCTATGTCTTTCGACTTCATTTACATTTTCTTAGAACTATTTATTTTGTATACTTAAAGCTAAGAAAAAAATTTGTTAACAAAACTTAGCATAAGGACATAATTTTTTATTTTTAATAAAAACTTAGTATCTAACTTAAAATAAACCTTAGCCTACCTAAACTAAATGTACAATACACACATAAACACACATAGACGTTATATACAATCATATACATATATCAGTATACACCTTTGTATACACTGATATATGTTTATGTTTCTTAAATGTTAACCTAAACCTATGTAAGCCGGCCATCGCTGTTTACAGAGAAAACAGATTGGTCAGCTCTGCCTCATTAGTGAGGCTGGTCCGTAATTGACGGAAACGACGACGAAACATCTTCTCCATCATTCAACCACCAGAAATGCTGGTGCTGCCGAACGACATCCCTCTTATCGCGATTCCCCACCGCCCTACTGAACCTGAGGCGATCCACACTGCCGTGTGCGACGTCTCTGTCGTAGTTGAGTCGCCTGTCCCCAGCTGTCCGAGCGACATGGTAGATTAACGGCACCGCTGATCTATCCTGGATCAACCCTTTTTGATCTAGGTAGAGGAATGCTTCCGGTGGAACGAAGCCGTCAGAGCGCACACTCTCGTGGTAAAGGTAATTGGGGTAGTAAGCCCCAGATATCAGGTTATTCGTCGACGTCATTGCTCTTGCAATGTGCCTTCGAGTCAGCTTAATTACGAAGTTGTCCACTCGTATTAGGTTCGCCCTGTTGTAAAGGACCTCATTAGGATAAAATTTTTTGTACTCCGACTCTGGTGTTCTATACAAGCGAAGACAGGCCCTAAGGCAAGCCCTCTCAAACACCCGAATCTTTTCCATTAAGCTTGCTCGTACATTGAACCACACGGGACAACCAAATACCAGCATGGGCCTGATAAGGGCCATGTAGCAGATTACCTTTACCCCCGCATCGAGTTGGCTGCTATAAAACAGTCTCTTTGTAAGGGCAAAAGCACCTTTAGCTCTGGCCAGAGCAGCATCTACATTTTTGCCAAAATACAGAAACTGATCTAGCCAGATTCCAAGGTATCTGACTACATTTCGACAGGCAAGAGGCTGTCCGTGTTGTCCAATAATCGAGAACTTTCTCCAATTTTTTCTGGTATCCCTAGAAGCTCTAGACAACGGCGTCCTAAAGAGAATGGTTTCCGACTTCTGAAAGTTGATTTTCAACTTCCAGTCATCGCAAAATCGTCTTATCTTATCGAAGTCACGCTGCAAGAGAGTATTAATGACCTCGATTTTTGGACCTGTTCTGTACGCTACCAAATCGTCTGCGTACGCAATAGTATGGGGAAGTGAACCTATCAAGTCGCTTGTATAAATGTTAAATAGGATCGGCGAATTGACCGCGCCTTGCTGAAGACCATTTTTAATTTGAAATATTCCAACAGAAGTCACATCGCCATTTTTCACGATGAACTGTCTGTTGGTTAGCATATTATAGAGAATGTACAAGAGTGGTTTACTGATCCCCAGCCTTGTCAGCTTATAGAAAAGACCCTCTAACCATACGGTGTCGAAGGCCTTCTCCAAGTCAACAAGGCAGGCACCAGTGCACTGTTTCCTGCCTTTGTTCCATTGGATATCGGACACCAGTTTAGACGCGGCATGTGAGATATCATGTCCCGCCTTAAAACCGAATTGATTATCCGGAACTATATGTTTGTCCTCAACCCACCTAGACAGAGCTCTATTGATTACCTTTTCAAAAACCTTACTGATATTCGGAAGGAGACTTATCGACCGGAGATTCGCCGGATTGGATATATCCTTTCCCTTTTTGGGGATAGGATGAACCACCGCCGTTTTCCAATGCGCTGGATAATGTGCATTATTCATCGCATTATTAAACAGGGTGGTGTAAATGTCCACCGCTTTTAGAGGAAGATGTCGAAGCACGATGTTCGGAATACCGTCGGTCCCCACTGATTTCTTAGTCCTGATTGTGTCGAAGATCTAATGGAGTTCTTCCTTCGAAATGAACGGGGGTAGGTCACCCTCTCTGGCAATGACATAATTGGCCATATTTTCGTCGCTGAAACGGGTGAAACCAGAGCCCTCGGATCGCCAGTTCCCTATTTCATTTCGAATGCAGAAGTCGTGCACCAAGACGCGATTGTCCAGGTTGCAATTAGGGCCAGTGGTATCAATGGTCTTGTATACTTCCTGGAAAGTCGCCCTTATGGCCTCAACCTTCTCCTGTGGATCCTCGATCACAAAAAAGTCGTCATCATCGACGGCCTCATTTGGATCAATACCTGCTATTGTCAGTAACCGTTCGTTGTCCGTCGTCCGGGCTATTTTAAGACACTGAAGGTCGTTTTGATTTTTTCTCCGAAATAGTTTATTTATTTGCGGAAACATATTCGGGTTGCTGGTGTTTACAGCCCGAACCTTGTTGTTCCAATACAAACTTACAGAAATTCTGTAATTTTCTTTTATTAGCGTTTGAATATTTTTAATCGACGACTTCAGTGTCCTAATCTCCGGGTCTTGTCGGTCAGTTAACTGTCTGTACAAGTTTTTAAGTCTGGTCAGAAGTCTACTTTTCTGTCGGTGCAGTGCGTCAATAGTAGGATTGCGGAACAGGTCTTCGTTAGTCGTACGTCGATACCGCGGTATTGTAGTGTCCATAGTTTGTTTAATTGTCTCGTCCATTTGTTTTAGGTAATTGTCGATCTCCTCGTTTGACAAATTCCTATTGGACGGTGGGTGGATCGTGTTCGAGGAGAGCGCTCTAGTCAAGGTTGCGGAGAAGCGTGTCCATCGAGTCTTACTGTAGTTGTAAGAATATCTTTGGACAAACTCCTCCAATTCCGCAATTTCGTTGGGAACTGTAATTTCGGTACTAAAACCGCAATGGTCGCTGTCATACACGAATGTGCGCAGACAGTTTAGCGTTTGTAAATTCGTACCTGTCAGTCGTATACGTTCGTCGTACAGCAGTAGATCCAAATAAGACCCGCCTCTGGGAAACGACGGGTTATCCGTCGCTTTAAGACCGAGTCTGTACATGACATCGTGCTGACCCCACCAATCGAGTAGTAGGTTCCCTCTAGTATTTGGCAAATTATTTCCCCAATCTCTGTGTCTAGCGTTGAAATCCCCGCCGATTATAAAATAATTCTCCCCCGATTCCAGCCTCAGAAGTCGAAAAAGCGTGTCGAGCTCTGTAATGAATAGGGTGGATTGTGAAGTATCAGGTGCATAAACAGAGGCCAAGTACAGCCGCATTCCACTGCGAAGCGGGATGTAAATGACAACTGCCTCCAACACCCGGAACCTGCGCAACACTCCCTTGTACACTCTGTGAAATTTTATACCTTCTTTAATGAAGATCGCGACACCACCTCCACGTTTGGATCTGGGCCGGTTTCTTCTTCTAACAATATAATTATTGTACTCCAGTTTGTGCTTATCGGTTAGCTTTGTTTCGCTAGCGAAAAGCACATCCGGAGTTTGGTCTTGTAGCAATTTAAACATCGCGGCTCTTCGTTCGATCCGAATCAATGAATTCACATTCACCGCAAGGACCTTCAAAGTTTGCTCCACCATGTGCGTACCCATTACGGCATGTGTTGCGTTAGGCCCGGCAGCAACGCGTAGAACAGATCTGACCAAAGCTGGGTTTGAATCGCACAAAGAGTGTGATTCTTCTAAATCTCAGCACAATCATATGTGTCATAGGCAAGCAGGCATGGAGGCTTGGCGTTTTTACAAACGATTTCTGTAGAAGCTGCATGAACAAGGAAGAAGAGGAGACAATCCTCCACCTACTCTGTACATCTCCAGCTCTCTCTTCACTTCGGAGCTTTCTTCTACTACGACCTAGGCAATCTAAAGACTGTAGACTACACAGTCTTCTACGCTTCATCATAAGCTCAACTGGTTCCATCATAAGCTCAACTGGTTCCATCATTCGTGGCATCACAATAGACCAATAGGCCTAAGTGGATTGGTATTTCCAACAGCCACTCTTACCTACCCTACCTTACGTCTAAGAATATCTCACATACCACAACAACGCAGAAATACTGTAAACGGGTTTAACGTTGACTGGCTGCAATTACAACAATCCGCCAGATTCTTTACCGACCGATTATCCCTTAACCTTTGGCTAAGTCTAATGATATACTGAAGCGAATATGCCATACAGGGCATCCCCTCTAATGAAATGCTTGGTTTAATGAAGTGTGCAAACAGATGCATGTAGCAAAACAACTCTCCTAGGAAGTTGTGCTGCATATATTGAGCAATGAGTTACAGTCATGGAAGGGGACATGAAAAAGACACTTTCGTAGAGTGTTTAAGGTCCGGGACGACTTAAATTTTACAGTCAGACAAAAGGAACCATTCATTTTGGGTGATTAAAACCAAGATTACCATCCACCCGACAAAAATTCCAAGCAACTTAGGGTAGGGGCTTTGATTTAACATCCTTGCTGCTTCGGAAAGGTCAGAGGTACCGAGTCACCGAGACCTTTGATATCATTGCTTTATGCTGTCATGACTTTTTTAACATTATTATTAAGGAAATTTTCCAGAACCTTCAGGTCAAGACCAGACGATTCGACAGCAGACAACTGTAATAGGCTTTGCCAGTAAGTACCTATAATCTGTCCATATGTTTGTCCTCGGTAATTTTGTGCACAAGACAATTTTAATGTTCCTCTTACATTAAGGAGATTTGGATTATTGGCTATAATAGCGACCTTTACGAGCTGTGCAGCGAAATCGATTGAGATGGGCCTTAGGGGGTCTGCAAAAGCTGAAGATAACCTTAATAAGCTTCATGTGAAATTTAGTGCGATAGACGAAGTATCGCACTAACCTTATTAGTTAAGCATAAGCTCTACGAGTAGATGCAAAACAAATGTTTTTTCACCGCAGGCAGGACCCAGCGTCTTACAAGATTCATGATGAGTTGAAGGCAAGATTTCGTGCGAGATGGACTTCGTCCGTGAGAGTTATTGCCTTTCTACTACGTTTTAAGGATATTCTACGAAAACGCCCAACGGTTAGGATGCCTTTCGCCACACCAGACGAAAACTCGAGAGCCGAAAATTGGATGTTTCGGAAAATTCAAATGGACGCCTTTCCAGCAGACTTCGTTGCACTTGAGGAAAAGAAGGGAGTCAAGGCTTCGAGTCCCTTGTCCAACTTTTCTCCTTTCCTCGATGAGGAAGGGACCATCCGAATGAATTCAAGGGGTCAAAAGGCAATGATTTCCTATGCAGCTCGTAACCCAGCGATTCTGCCTAAAAATCATCGTTTAGTTGATGTGTTTATTTTCCACCACCATGATAAGAATCTAAAGGGTCCGCCATCTAACGCTTTTTTTTCAACTAGTGCTTATTTCGTGAATGGTAACACTTAACTCATGTCCGATAGACATATAATTAGTTTTATCCTTCCGGTTAATAATGGAAAATAACTTCATTAAAATGGCTGCCTCGGCTGGCCATGCAGTAGCCTACACGATCGGTCCAATTTTTAAGCACATTATCGATTGTGTGCAGCTGTATTTCACCAATGGCTTCACGAATATTGTCCTTTAAAGCGTCAGTTTTCTCTGGCTTGTCGGCGTAACACTTATCTTTTACGGCACCCCACAAATAATAGTCCAACGGTATCAAATCGCAGCTCCGAGGTGGCCAAACGACATCAGCTCTGCGGCTGATAATGCGATCTTCAAAAACAGGGCGCAAAACATCGAGTGTAGCTTCGGCTGTGTGGCACGTAGCGCCGTCCTGTTGAAACCAAATGTTGCCAATATCCTCCTCTTCAATTTTTGTGAACAAAAATTCGTTCAACATGGCCCGATAACGATCGCCATTGACTGTAACGGCCACTCCTTGCTCATTTTCGAAGAAAAATGGACCAATTATGCATCTGGACCAAAATCCGCACCAAACAATGACTCGTTTTGGGTGTATCGGCTTTTCAATGTATGCGTGCTGGTGCTCCAAATACGACAATTTTGCTTGTTTACATACCCGCCAAGATAAAAATGAGCTTCATCTGAAAAGATGATTTTTTTTTGCAAAATCGGCATCTTCTCTAAGTCGATCGCAGGCCCACTTAGCGAAGCGTAGTTCAAGCGTATACACAACCACAACGTTAGATGGCGGACCCTTTACATATGAGTTCAGCTTCGGTCATAGCAGATATCCGAGAACGGGCATGGATTATCAGTATTAGAGTTGCACTGGAGAGGGTCAGGTCTAATTGCTACTTGTGCAAGCGTCGTAAAGCGAAGCCCGAGATGCCGATAATGGGACAACTCCCTGAAGCTCGTTTAGCTTTCCAGTCAAGGCCTTTCATCCACGTGGGAGTAGATTGTGAAGATTGTAACCTTTATATTTGTCCCTCTCCTTCTCATTTCTCAAATGGTTACGATCTTCGAAAAAACATAAGGATAATGCTTGATGAGTGTATTCAGAGACGTCGGTGGTTCGTTTTTCAATCTTTCCTTTCAAATTCTCGACTTCAATCTTTCTTTGTTAATTCAACTTCAAACTCTTAAGAAATAATAATATAATGCTCTACCAAAAAGAAAACCAAATACATAATCCGCTCGCTGACAGTCGTAGACGGGTTTTGTATATATAAAGATACTCATCTTTGAACTTGATTGTAAAGCTTTGGACTGCAATAAGGGCTATAACGTGGTGGAAACGGCTTTGGCTTTTGCTAGGGTTTACCTGGCATGTTTATTGAAAAGAAATCTATTGTGAAATGTTACACCCAAGTACTCGTATTTAAGTTCTGTGCGCAGGGGAATGGTGCGGTTGTCGATTTGTAGATTCAACGTTTTGCTTTCCTTCACAGCTAGGCGGTGCCCTTTCCCACTCGCATTGCGAAAGCAAGTTATGCCACACTTGTTTAAGTTGAGTTTTAGCCCCCATTTTTCGAAGTAACCTAACAGCAAGCTTTTTTTTGACTTTGTTGAGAGCAATTTGTGGTCTCGAATCGCTAGCTAAAATTAGAGTATCATCTGCAAAGAAGATTTCGCCAAAGTCTCTTCCATTATTTATTACACTCTCGTATGGATAGTCGTACAAATATATTATAAACAGAATCGAACCTAGGATAGACCCCTGCGGAATGCTCGATAGTATTGGGAATGATTCTGGGAACTCAGATTTTATAACTATTGAGGCAAAACGATTTTGTAGATAGTTATAGACTAGTCGTACAAGCCATGTTGGTAAGTTTAATTTTATAAGTTTAAAAACTATGCCCTTATGCCAAAGCGAATCAAACGCTTTCTCAAGGTTAATGTCCAAACCCACCGTTCATTTTTTATTCCTGAGATTTTGGATTATCTTGTCACTCAAAAGTAGTATCGCGTGTTCGGTTGAATGCGCTTGCACTCCGAATCCGAATTGCATGTTTGGGATCACATTTGCATTTAAACTTTTTCCAATAATTTCCCTATATTGGAAAGCAAGCATATAGGACGAAAGTGTTCGATTTTTTTAGCTGATCATTTTTTCCTACTGGTAAGAGTTTTGATTTTTTCGAAATTGTAGGGGAATATCCATTGTTAATACAGTGCTTAAACAGAGAGCACAATGTTGAATCCAGCTTAGGGCAACATTTGCGTAAAATAAAATTGGAATATCCCATCAATGCCCGATGACAGCTTGTTATTAAGGTTGTTGGCTCTAAGAATTTTGATTTTTTCAGGCGTGATAAAAGGTGGCGCATTTGGATTCGTAGAAAAAAGGTATGGTGAAAACGTTGTAAGAGAGGTAACACATTGACTAGCACGAAATTCAGTAACAGTTGACAGAACTTCAGTAGTTAAACTGTTATCGAAATGTGGTGTTTTTTTCTGAGTAAACATTGGCATAGAACTCTTTAAAAGTAGTTAACTTAGTATCAATATCAACTAGTTCCAGACCGTTATATGTTAGAATGGCTTTTGAGATGTCTGAATCAACAAATTTTCTTCCTGTTATTCTATCTACTCGTACTTATTTAAAAGCTTGAGGGGAAGGTCTTATTTTCTGTATTTTTAATTTGAACGCAGAATTGATATCTGTGTTTATTCTCTCACTTATTATTTTGCTAAGACAATTAATTCTTGATGACAACTCACGATATTCTTGATTTATTCTATTGAGATGTCTATGGTAAATTCTTTAAAGTTTTTTAAGCCAATGGGAACGTAGTTAAATCAAGTTCAATGTAAGAGGACATAGGTTTTTGTATTTGAATTGCTTAGGTTGGTATATAACCGAGTTAGAATTAATACTTGATACCAATGCTGAGTTAATTTTTTCTATAAATGCATCTATTTCTGTATTAGAAAGGTTTGCATTAAATGGAACGTTGAATCGAGAAAGACCATTATGAAGATCGGCTCTGAAAGCAGGCCAGTTGGTGTTTTTGAAGCTTCTGTACGCCGTTGGTGGTACTAAAATAAGTGTAAACGTACCAAGACTTATTTTATAGGAAATTCCGTAATGGTCAGATATTGTAGGAAAGGTAAGACTGCAGTTATTATGAGAAACATCATTCAGGCAGGACGACAGAAAGAAAAAATCTAAAACTGAGGAGTAACGAGGGAATGTTGGGCTGTTTGGTGAGATTAAGTCAACATTTAAGAAAGGACCATTAAAGAACCAATCATAAACTCTGTTCCCATTTCTGTTTACGACGCTAACTCCCCAATATTGATGGCGAGCGTTAAAGTCTCCTCCAAATACCACAGCGTCAAATGTGTTGGCTCTTACTAAATTTCCGCCTGCATTTGTTGGGATGCAAATGCTTCCTATTAGTATTATTGATTGTGTTCCTTGTGGATTTTTTAGAGTAATTGAGGCCAGAGAAACTGCAAAAATGTTGCTGCTAAATGATACAGGACTGTATTTGTATTTTTCGTCTAAAATAATTGCCGTTCCTCTTCCAACTTAATTGGGAATAATATTATAGCCATCAAATTTAGGTTTGTGTCTTGGTTGTAATCTAGTTTCCGACAGGAAACAAATTTGAGGTTTCTTGGTTTTAAGTATTTTTAAAACCTCAAACTTCTTTCGTGGGAAATAATTGAATTACAATTCATAGATATTATATTAAGTTTTATTGGAGCCATTAAATCACGATTGTGGCTACAAATTCCAAGTAAGAAAACATTTTTTTCTTCCTTCGATTGAAGCTGTTGATATTTTGGCCAAAATTGATTAATTTTTAGTAAGAGGACCCTAAAGGGAATGCTAAATAAACTTTGAGATTCATTGAGGAAGTGGCTAAATCCAATTGTGTGTCGGGGCTGCGCCTCATTAAATGTCATTTAAGCTACGTCATGATAGGAGGCTTGCGGCCTTGTGAGATGAATTACCGTTTCATGTACATGCCTTATATTTAGAGCCTTGTTTGTTTTTGAGGTATTGGCTAGTGCTTCCCTTTTTTCTTTATATTTTAAGTACGATGGGCAGCTTATATCGCTAGCTGCATGACCTGTTCGTTTGCAATTGATGCATTTAAGTTTTGGAACTTTCTGATTTGCTTCACTACGTTTTTTGTAAGATTCAATACACGGCTCTGAGACATGATTTTCAACACAACGAACACAGCGACTACTATAGGCACAACAGTCTCCCGTATACCCAAATCGTTGGCAGAGGTAACACCTCCCAACTACCCTATTATTTTTCCTTTCCCAGTACACCCTTTGATGCAGTAAGCTTCTAATATTAATTAAGTAAATTGTAATGCTAATTTGCATGCAAATTGCAACCTCTCGGTGAATACCCACACTCACGGGCCAACGATGAGCAAACGTGGTGCTCTCCCACGCACAAATGTGGGAGAAGTGAAGAACTCAAACACTAGCGATTGGACACTCGTCATCGGCAACTTAAAATGATCTGCAAACAGCTTCACTACGAATATGGGAAAAAGGAAAAGAATAAATGACAACGACCAGAGTCATTGTTCAAATACGGGTCATCAGCTATCTACACCTGATAATAATCCTTTTTCACCATTAGCAGAACTAAACGATATGAACAATTATTCCTTTGTCAATAGTGTAAGTAATACGAGACGCGACATTCCTTCAAAAAGCCAGAAATTGAAGAATTCTAAAAAGGATGTGACAGAACGAAACAGCATGGTATATTGCCCACCTATTTATATCTTTGGTGCTAATTGTAGTATATTAACTGAACTTATTAAATTGGCTGCTCTAGAATGTAATATAATATGCAATATAAGTTTGTAAGTCTTAGTTATCAGAAAACAAAGGTATATGTAAATAGTGTGAGTGTGCATAATTTAATCATAAAACGTCTTCGAGAGACGGGTATAGGAGCATATACATTCTCTCCTAAAGAGACTAAAAAAACCTCTACACTTCTTAAAGGTATTGATGGGGATACATCTGTTGAAAGCGGATTGCAACAATGGGTGTACCACTATGCAAAAGACCAGTATTTACCGTTAGCCATTAGCAGGTCAGCTTACAATAAATTTGCACCCAAACAGACGCTGTTTCTGTTCTCTACTTCTCACTACACTTCCTCGATTGCAGTGGTATCCGCTTTGTAGTAGCCATGGGTTTCCGTTAATATTCATCAAGGTTAAAACTTTCAGTAGAGATAAGTTGCTAGGTAATTAACCCCACACACAATCCCTAATCTGGAGGACCAGTGTGGTATCCATGACACAGAAATGTTCCACGCATTGCAAAGAGAATACGAGAAAGGCAACAACATACCCGTATGACCACTTCATCAGCACCACTCATCATAGTCTGTTGCAGTCTTGATAGCAACAGGAAAAGTGCCATTCCAGAATTCAAAAAAAAAACCGAACCCTCAGACCTTATATCTGACCACTATCAATTAGTACAAAGTACCTACATACCTCGCATATGTAGAACCCTTAATGGGCATGTAAGTGAAAAATAGAAGAATAGTCTCCCCCTCCAACAATAATAAGGAAAAGACAAAGAATATCAGCTCCTGAAACGAACCCAGAATATAAATCTATTTTAAATTCCATCCACGACATCTGTGCTCCACAATAGACAGCCAAAAAAAATTCCATCCATCCTACGACAGGTCATAAAAATTTTGCTAATTTCCGAAAAAGAAAAACGAAATGACTTAGAGAAAAGAAAATAAATTCACTCACATCCACATCGGTCAGCACATTGTTGAATTAGAATAAGCTCCTCCAAGATGCCAACACACAATCTCTAGGTTGTGAAAAATTCTTTCCCAAAAACCAGAATTTATTGCCATCTATTATTCTTGTGGCTTTTGTGAAGCACGGATAATCATATATTTCCAGACGTATCCGGAGCTACGGATACATTTGATTTATGGCCACAAAACGACAAAATTGAGCAAATAAATTTCGTCCTTACATCGTATTCAACATCATTTAACTTGACGAAGGAGGAATCCATCTATCGTCGGCCTTCTTTTGGTTTTTCCCTTTTTTTGTGCTTCATTCTCGTTTATTTATATTATTTGGTTTTTAAGTATCCGAAATAAAGCGAAAAAATTTCCACTGCTACTCCACTCCTTTCTCCTTTCACTCTAGGCTTGCGTGTAGAATGGTTTCGCCATAATCTCAGCAGTACTATATTCCAAGGAGCTACCTTCAACGGGCTCCTCTTCAACGAACGACAAAAATACTGCGCCGGTACAAATGTTTCTCACTGGGCTAATACTCCATGCCATAAATTAGCCTTAGACGGGGTTGAACAACCCCCCGTGCGGTAATTTCATAAAGCACTGCCATGACAAGGTGACTCTTTGAGTCTCTTCTTCTCGGTGTGTTTGTTAAACGCTGAATAATAATCGCTTAGAGATGGCTCCAGACCACCCTGTCTGTCTGTACAAAGGTAACCTGCCGAGATGTGCCAACATCGAAACAAACTGTTGTCACTGTACGGCACGTATTTCGGTATACTTCACGGTTTTGGAATCCTAATGCGACGACAAAATTTTACTTTTAACTCCTGGTACATTGAATTTCGACACACAGACACGTAGAGGCAGGAACGTGTACGCACTGTGTATGAGCATCCTGAGGCTGAGATAGTTTATTTGGCTTTAAGCAGTTTTAGCAACACCACTTTGAGTAATGTGCGATACTGAAAACAGATTCCATGCCGCCATCATCATAATCTCGTTTTCCACCTCATTTACGGTGCGTAATCCTACATTCAACAGGAGGAGGGCTAGTAGAACTATGCCAGAACTTTACCAAGAGTATGCTACGAGTGGTACGAGGATATTTAGCATATAATCATTTCCAGCACAGAGATGAAATTGACTTCCTGTTTTTAGAAAAATTATTGACGAAATCTCCTTATTCGTCCTATAGGTACCCCACTTTTATGCAGGCAAAAAATATCCTGCTTGAGCGGATCTTCGGCTTGGTAGCAATTTATTTTCGTTGAATGTAATTGACAGGAACTGAAAATGTAAAATGAAACCGTGTTCCGCTTTGCTTTGCGGTCCTCCTCCATTCGCAGGAGGGTGCTTAGATTTTGTTTCGTTCGACAGTAGAGAAAAAAGAAAACTGTATCACTCTAATGAAGGCAACTGAAATAAAAATAAAAAATCACAAATGTGAGGGAATTAGGTGAAAAGCTTTACAAAACGTATGAGTATACACAAGAGTGCTCTTTGGTTTACGGATTCGGTAGGAGGAAATTCTCTGCGTGTCATACTAGGACATGAGGATGAAGAAATTCTGTAAAGAGAATTATGAACAACAAGCGGACACGATACCAAAAAGACCTTAACACTTAGAGCTTATGCATCAAATCTTAAAGTTTGCGTGAGTTAATTTAGGAAGCAGAAGAGAAAAACGCAGTTTTCTTACCTCAAGTTGTAATTTTACTCAACTTTGACTTCATTTTGACGTTGATTTTACTTTCTGAATAAATCCAAATAATCTAATAGCCGCTGAATATAGCTGTACCATTACCTTCTCGCGGTACCAATCGAAGTGCCTGTTCATATGAGAAAGCAAACCCTAAGCCAAGGTGTTCGAACCCTTGTTCAAGTACTTAAGTAGGGATCTAGTTCATCAGCTCTGAAACTTGCAGCCTAGTGTATGAATTGATCCAATTTTGATGAGCCCAGCGCGAACACTTCTGCCCCTTAATAGACCAAATTTAAGCAAACAACTTGTGAAGGCACTACACAACTATGAACCAGATACCAGTAGGCCACGAAATACTGAACCTTGATAAAGCCTATGACAACTTAGATGAATATAGACCAATCGCAATTCTGCCTTACATTTCTAAGAAACTTTAGAAAGCTCTACTTGCACAATTAATCCAACACCTTGCAGAACATCAGCTAAGCTCGTGTCAATCGGATTTTCGAAGAAAGCGAAGCTGCAAAACCGCTCTCTTATTTATCACCGATGAGATTCGAAATGGTCTCGATCGAAATGAACTTAAAATTTTAACCCTTCTGGATTTCTCAAAAGCTTTCGATACAATAAACCACGCACCCTTGTGCTCTAAACTTATAAGCCATTTTAATTTTTCTAACCCATCAGCAAAATTGGTATATCCATACCTAACTGGTAGGTAACAATCCGTCGTCGTTGAAGATCGAGCATCTGAAATCTTATCGATGACAACTGGTGTACCGCAAGAGTCTATACTCGGGCCAATTCTTTTTTCAATATATGTGAACATTCTTCCAAATATTGTACAACACTGCAGCGTCCATATGTATTTATACCAAGTCCTACTAGTTTGATAAAATCTACGGCATTAAAAATGAATGAAGATCTCCATAATATCCTGAATTAGGCGCAGGCTAATAACCTTTGCCTAAACCCGAGAAAGTTAAAAGCCATCGTTATTCATTGGAATAACACAAATTTGACCTCTTTTCCATTGCTGCAGCAGCTAGGGGACTCAAATATCGAATATGTTGAGTCTGTTCAAAATCTAGGTATAACCTTTAATCGTACATTATCGTGGGACTTTCATATCACTGCAATAATTGGGAAAAGTCTATGGCTGTCTCCGTCTTCTCTGGGCACGTGCCTATACAGCAACAACAACGAAAATGCAATTTTATTAAACTGTTGTGAATTATTTGGTATACTCGACTACAGGTCAAAAAGGATATTAATTGCAGTCTACAATAATATTGCATGATACATATATAACCTGCGTAGATACGAACATGCTTCGTAGTATGATGTTCGGATGTTCCTTTGAAAATGTACTGCAATACTTCTCATTGACTTTTATTTACCACATTATTCAAACACAATAACCAGACTATCTTTACAGTAAGTTGAGGTTCCCTGTATCGCAGCGAACCTTTTTGTAGGGTTTTCCAATAAGGACTTGACAACTAACGCAAACCATTTGAGATATTTCAAAAACTTTATTATCGGCTTGAAGTACAATCAAAACATTTATGAATGGAGCTCGACTTCGTTCATATGGCCACCACGGGCACGTTTGCAGCGGTCGATTCGTTGGGCCCAATTTTCTATGACTCGGCCACACATTTCGGTCGAAACGGCCGCTATTTCGCGTTCAATGTTGGCTCTAAGCTCTTTCAACTAGTACAGAAAACAAATATTAGTAAAACAAATGTAAATAAAGTCGAAAGACATAGCTATAAGAATTTAGAGTAGCTTAGAGTGCCTGTGTGGGGCCAGTAAGTTAGTATAAGATTGTTAAGTAATTTTAAGCTAGCATTTAAGCATTTTTTGTTAGTATGTAAGAGTTAGTGATTAAGGAAATAAAATGCTTTAAAACTGAAAAAAAAACTGCTCTTTGTTGGCATAAACCAATTACTTAACGTAGCCCCACAGAAAATAGTCAAGCGGCGTTAAATCGCACGAACAAGGCGGCCAATCGACTGGCCCATGTCTTGAGATAACACGCTCACTATACTTACTCTTCAATAAATCGATTGCAGCGTGTGCTGTGTGGCTTGTGGCATCATCCTATTGAAACCACGTGTCGTCCAGCGATAACGCTGACCATTCACAGTAACGTGACGATCGTTATAGTCGAGGAAAAAATATGGCCCAATAACGCCGCCGACATGCAAACCGCACCAAACAGTTATTTTTTGTGGATGAAGTGGTGATTCATGAAGCACATGTGGATTTTCACTCGACCAATAACGCATATTTTGCTTATTGACGAACACATTGAGCCAAAAATGAGCTTCGTCACTGAAGATGATTTTGCGATGAAATTCATCATCTTGGCGCATCTTCTCCAGAACCCAATCGGAGAACGTACGTCGATTCATATGGTCCATCGGCTTCAATTCTTGAGTCAGCTTGATCTTGTATGGGTGTAAACCAAGATCCTTTCGCAAAATACGCCATAATGTGGTCTGAGCCATGCCCAATTCTTGAGAATGCCGTGGAATTGACTGATTTGGATCGTTTGCTACGGACGCCTGAACGGCAGCGATATTTTCGACACTTCGACCAACCCGTTGTCTCACTGACACGGCAACATCACACAACGAATATGTAGACTCAAATTTTTGCACTAAACTTGTTATTGCCTGTCTACTAGGGCGAGAACTACGACCGAAAATTGGAGTTAACGCTCTTAAAGTTGCAGTCACCGACTCCGAATTTCGGTAGAAAATTTGTATAATTTGCAGACGTTGCTCGTTTATGTACTTTAACATGATGAAAATGTTGAGTTTACTGAATAAATTGACAGTGACAGTTTGATGACTAGTGAAAGAGTGCGTTCACAAATTAAATTCAAAGTTGTCAAGTTCCTATTGGAAAACCCTATATGAATCCAGCAAACGTACTGCTGTTTAACATCAGAACGCCAGTTCTTAGTTCATGCCACTCGCTTATGGAATTCCCTTCCGATGGAGCTGAGAAGGATAAGAAACGCAAAGCACTTCAAAAAACAACTCCTTACACATTTGGTTTTGATGACCAAACCTGCACCGTTACATAATCTAGGTGAATTCAAATTACGCAGAAGAATAATCGGTGAAATAATCTTCAACCGAAGATTGTGTGGTGGCATCCCTGCTATATCCAGAGAATTTAAAAATTCGGTTGGATAATTTACGGCCTCGTTTTCATCAACAATGGTGTCGATTGATTTAAAAGATATCAGATCAGCTAGTAGCAACTGTCGTATCTGGAAGTTAATTTCGTCAACATCGGAATTTTTTGCTGCGAAAATAGCACGATTACTGAGCCAATCATGATCAATTTTTGAGTATATCCGGGAAGACACTCTCAATTGGTTCATTTTTTGTCTGAACTACAGTGCAGAAATCGTCTGGCAATTTGATGCATTGCGTATTTGGATGCAGTTCTATTTCACCGTTTCCAATAGCCAGTAATTGTTCAGAAAATATTTGTGCCGATAAATCATTTTGCAATTGTACTCGCATGTTTATGGTCAATCGAAGAGTTTCGACATTTCGCCATATAAAAGATTGTTTTAAGCATGCGTTAATCTCATCGGCAAAAGTAGAGCGAGTAATGACTGGCAATGTCTGTCGGAAATCACCAGACAGTAGTAGGACAGTACCACCAAAAAGTTTATCGTTGCCGTTCAAATCTTGCATAGTTCTATGTAATGCTGCGAGTGAATGTTTATGAGACATAGTGCACTCATCCCAAATTATGATGAAACTCCTTTGCAACAATGCAGCCATTCCGATTTTTTGTTTGGTTTGTTATGAATGTGTAATGGCAACAGGAATGCTGAATGGACCGTTCGCCCACCATCAATGCAATTTTTTTGTTGCGACCGTATCTGTGCAAGGATCAACGATATTAAAAATGTCTTACCACCTGGTGCGTCCAAGAAAAAAAAGCCGCCTTGTTCAGCATCAACAGTCAGCATAATTCGATTATAAATATTTTTTTTTGTTCAGCTGTCAGTAATGGCTCATTATTCATAATAACGGTAGCTAAGTCAACGTCGTTATACTGTTTTTCTCGTTGCAAATCACTGTTAACTAAGTCGGTGGCCGGGCGATCGGGTGATGGCATACCATAATGAGTAAGTGGTAAACTTGAAATTAAAATGCATAAATCCTCGATCAACACTACAGCTTCATTATACATCTCTGGCGTGTAATCTATATTTGGGCATTGATCTGAATGATTTTTGTATTTTTCCCACAAAGTGGACGATTGTGTTGGATAACATGTCATCAAAATAATTGCAAATAGTTGACGAATGTTATTCGGAGTGGATATCAACGCTGTATCAGGCCCCAATGATTGTCATATTCCAGCAATTGCAACTTGCAACATGCATCTTGATATGTATTGAACACTCGGCCATAAACTAATCGCAAGAATTCGAAAGAAGTTGGTCCGGGAACATTCATCAACAACAAACGCAAAAAAAGCATTCACGTTGTTTTGGATGCATTGCGTAAAGTCGTCCCAATGTCTTGGCTTTGAATATACCTGCGATTGAAGGATGTGATTCTCCTTGTTTGCGTGGCTGCCATATTTTACCTGATTTGTTCCATGTAAAATAGCGTGGAACATCGGTATATAATAATGTTTTTGCAAATTGGCAGAAAACATCAGGTTTTTGGTACAATTTGAACAATTCAGACAGTGTCGGTTTTGGTGGCTCAAGTGCTCTTTGGAGAACATTTTTGTCTGTAAAATATACACGTTGACCGTTTTCAAGATGTACTGCTAGGTGTTGAGGAGAAGGGTCTCTTTCGTGTATGGAAAAGCTTAGAATGTGCCAGATCTCTTCGCTGCTGTTTATGTATCTAACCATTTGGTGTCGTGCTATTTTGTCATTTTTATTGATGTCATGTACTTCAAATACGACCAAATCACTGCCTTTATTAACATATTTGCAAATGTACTTTATTTTACGGAACTGCAAAGCTCGTTTTTGAAAGCAATGGTGAGTATGGTGCTACCCACTGATTGTCAATTCCAATTAGGTTTATAGAATTTGGTATTCGCATTGTGAGTGTTTGGCCACAATTCTCAGTGTTTCTGTGGCGATACAATGGATAACCGACGATGTCCGTTATAGTATCATTAATGCATTGCTTTGGGAAACGCTTCTTGCATTTTCCATTTTCCATGCACGGCGATGTCATGTTTAAAGTACCGCACGGCCCGTGGATCATGTGACTGGTAACAATATTAAACAATTCTTAGTCTATTGATGGATCCGGAATTTCGGCTGAAATTATGTGATTGATTTCTTCTGGATGGATTTTAACTTGAAGCCAAATTAATATGTGAGCGTGAGGCAAGCCACGCTTTTGCCACTCAATCGAATACAGCCAATATCGTGTGTTGCCGAAAACCGAATATTTTACAATTAAATCAATCAATTATTTTAATTTTTGTTTAAACACAAATTAGTAATAGCAAAGTTTGTATTTCCTCCCAATTTGGATTACATGTAAATGTAATAAAAAATCTGGACGACCGTAATGACGCACGTAAGTCATCGTATCATGTATGTATTACTGCATGTTCCGTGGACTCCCGACATGGCTGGAAGGTGTAAATAAATGAATTACCGATGTCATTGGCGTTTAAATTTCCATCGATGTTTGCGATAATAGAATCCCATAAGTGGATGTTCTCCTCCGATTGCAATTTAGCCTGGTTGTATCGAATAAATCGCAAACGTTCGCTTTCGATCTTAGCGTACATATCCGCAACGTATTGATGATACAGCTGACGATATCGAAGGAGATAGTTGTCCTGATTATGTCTAATCATCAATCGGTGCGCGTAGTAGTTCATTGAACTAACTTTCTTGTTTGTTTTGTGCTCAAAAGGGTTATTTTTTCAAAAAGTACTTGAAGTTTACAACCGAATATTCAAATACATTACGGCGCCGTCTATTGGATGATAGCCCAACCTAGATAACAGAAGATAATGCAGTGTTATGTCAAATAACTAATTTACACCGCCACAGTAGTGTACCACATAACTAATCTAATTTACAATAACAAATTATTAAGCTCATAAATCGAGTTAAAAACTATCCTCTCTGGTAAGTTCGACCAATTAGACACAGAGTTCAAAATATTATTAAGATCGGTTAAGTAGTTTCGGAGTTCATTCCCAACGGACAGTTTGACACGGGATTTTCCAATAAGGACTTGACAACTTTGAATTGAATTTGTGAACGCACTCTTTCACTAATCATCAAACTGTCACTGTCAATTTATTCAGTAAACTCAACATTTTCATCATGTTAAAGTACACAAACGAGCAACGTCTGCAAATTATACAAATTTTCTACCGAAATTCGGAGTCGGTGACTACAACTTTAAGAGCGTTAACTCCAATTTTCGGTCGTAGTTCTCGCCCTAATGACAGGCAATAACAAGTTTATTTGAGTCTACATATTCGTTGTGTGCTATTGCTGTGTTAGTGAGACAACGAGTTGGTCGAAGTGTCGAAAATATCGCTGCCGTTCAGGCGTCCGTAGCAAACGATTCAAATCAGTCAATTCCACGGCATTATCAAGAATTGGGCATCGCTCAGACCACATTATGGCGTATTTTGCGAAAGGATCTTGGTTTACACCCATACAAGATCAAGCTGACTCAAGAATTGAAGCCGATGGACCATTTGAAGCGACGTACGTTCTCCGATTGGGTTCTGGAGAAGATGCGCCAAGATGATGAATTTCATCGCAAGATCATCTTCAGTGACGAAGCTCATTTTTGGCTCAATGGGTTCGTCAAATATGCGTTAATGGTCGGGTGAAAATCCACATGTGCTTCATGAATCACCACTTCATCCACAAAAAATAACTGTTTGGTGCGGTTTGCATGCCGGCGGAGTTATTGGGCCATATTTTTTCGTCAACGATAACGATCGCCACGTTACTGTGAATGGTCAGCATTATCGCGCCATGATCACCGATTATTTTTGGCCTGAATTGGAAGATATGGACTTGGCCGACATGTGGTTTCAACAGGATGATGCCACAAGCCACACAGCACGCGCTACAATCGATTTATTGAAGAGTAAGTATGGTGAACGTGTTATCTCAAGAAATTGGCCACCTCGTTCGTTCGATTTAACGCCGCTTGACTATTTTCTGTGGGGCTACGTTAAGTCCTTGGTTTATGTTAACACGCCGACGACGTTGGAAGAGCTCAGAGCCAACAGTGAACGCGAAATAGAGGCCGTTCCGGCCTAAATGTGTGGTCGAATCGTTGAAAATTGGGTAGAACGAATCGATCGCTGCAAACGTACCCCGGTGGCCATATGAACGAAGTCGAGTTCCAATCATAAATGTTTTGATTGTACTTTAAGCCGATAATAAAGTTTTTGAAATATCTCAAATGGTTTGCGTTTTATTTAAAAAAAAAGTTGTCAAGTCCTTATAGGAAGACCCTATATGTAGATATCAATTATTTCTATTATATTTTAATTTTAAAATACTCAACCATTCCTAAACATTGTACAAATTTATAAGATTTTTGTAATCTTAATGTGCAAGTACATTATTTCGGTAATAAAATACTAAACTGCCAAGGACTACATGAGCAGGGTCAGTTTGGTTACGGATTCGTTGTCAAGGCAAATCGTCCGAAATTTAATTTATCTCCCTTTAAGCAAAAGATAAGGCATAATATAACTTCTTAGAACTCTTAAGCACTGCCTTAAGTATGAAGTATTGATCCTCCTCAGCGCTTTTAACCAAAGTAACAATCAAATTTATATTTCCTGTTGTGTAACTTACACCAACGCACCCTGGAGCGCGTTTCAGTGCGGGTTTGATGGATTCCCTCCTGTCAAAAATATGGTTTCTTTCCTTTGCCTGCTAGCTCTCAACCCATGGAATTGAATTCAATAAATGAATTGTTTTAGATAGAAAGTAATTGGACTTTTATTCTACCATAGTCCCGATTACTTAACACCCTACCCTCTCTGTCCAGCCTACTAACGCGGAAGATAAGGAAGTAAGACAGCGCTTCGAAATCTGATATAGAGAAGGAACCTGATTGCGGGGGTAAACAGAGTTTATCCGTAAGGAAGCATCTTGTCTTCGATCCGGTTGTAACGTCTAAATTAAGGAAGGCAGTCAATCTCCCAGGAGAAAAAGAGAAAACAGAGAACACTTGGCTCTGCCTGCTAATCAATTTCACTTCCCCTGATAATGTCGTGAACTACACTTTAAAAAGAAGTTGTCGTCGGTATAACACGCACTGGAGTTATGGTGAGAATGTATGACGACTGCCTTTTGACGTGGATGTTATGGATATGTTATCTTATGCAATGGTCCAGAACTCTGTTGCTGTAAATTACTAGGCTATGAAACGCTGGTCATCACTTTCCTGATATATGATGCAGAAGCATGGATATTAATGAACGCCGCACATGAAGATACATATCGTACTGTATCTGATTTTGGTCCCTTTGTCGTTATCAGGCTCTGGAGGAGAAGATACAGAAATTAATTCTATTTAGATAAAGGCGAAGAAGTCGCTTGAGATTCCTGAAACTTGTAGACGAAATGGAGACCAGCTGCCAAAGGGTTTTTATCACGATCATTTCCACACTACGCTGATCCGATTATTATTATTGGAGTCCACTTCAATGTCATCCAGACAGTGATATGGACGAAATTGACTCGAGTGATATTGTTATCGACCCGGATAATGACCCTAAAAAATTTCATGTTCTAACCATCAAGCTATTACACAAAAATCCCGAGTTTGTGCATACTTTGATGAAATCATCTAACATTAGTGAGTACTCTATTAAAAAACTTTCTATCGGTTACAAAAAGTGAATGGTTAGAGTCATATTGAGAAGTGTTAAACTCTTTAAAGCAACGGAATTGCCAATCGCATGACGTTAAGAGTGCAAAACTATTTAAAGAGGTCTTATTTGGGGTAGAAAATATTGAAGTTGATACTCTTAAAAATGAACTTTGTACTCGCGGCTTAAAATGTGTTGAAGTAAAGAAAATTATAAAAAAAATACGATCACTACGTTGACACTATTTATCTGGTGTCACTAGAAAATGGTTCTGTTAAATTAGCGGAGCTTAAAAAAACCAACGATCATTGTTCTATACACAGATAAGTTGGAGTTTCCAAAGAAAATTGAAAGGTAAACTCACTCAATGCTATAATTGCCAAATTTTTGGCCACGGTGAAAAAAATTGTCAGGTTAAGACCTACTGCGCTAATTGCGCCGGCTCTCACAAAACGAGTGAATGTCAAAACTCACTCACCATTAAGTGTGCAAACTGCAATGGAGATCACAAATCTACCGATCTAAGATGCTCTTCAAGAACCAAATATATGGAAATTAGAGAAAAATCCCTTAAGCGAGAAACGTCCACATTGTTCACACGTAAAAGCTTCTCGAACATCCCATCTATGAAAAGTTCTCAAAAGTTCAAAGCTTTTACAATAACTCCACGCACGGCTCAAACTAACGGGCCAAACGTTTCAATAAGTTCCATGACGGAGTTTCCCCCCTTACCGCGGCACGTAGCAATGAGTGAAAATGAACAAACTTTGTCGACGTCAGTTCCTCTGAAGAAACACACAGTGGCGTCGGTCGTAAGCAGCAACATCATCAATGATTCCAGCAGCAATATTTTTTCTTTTGAGGAAATCAACGATTTAGTTATGGACTTATTGTCTGATCTATCCAAATGTACTTCGAGAACTGATCAATTCAGGGTTATTGCACATTTAGCTACTAAGTATCTTTTTACTAATGTTAAATAATATGACTAATACCAATCTCAGAATTATTAATTGGAATGCTAGGGGTATTAACAGCAAAAGAATTGAATTTTTGAAATTTTTATTTAATAATAATATTGATGTCGGCCTTATTACTGAAACTGGCCTTAAATCAAATAGTATTAATTTATCTAACTCTTACCCAGTTTATCCGACAGCTCTATTTGCGTTGAAGCAATCCGCATTGGTTCAATACCCGTAAAAATGCTGGTGTTTATGTGAAATTATCTAAAATGAGCGAGAGAAAATTGAGAGAAGTTTAACAAACAGCTGGTTGAACTGACACTTCACCCTAACACTGATACTACATTGTTCTTATTTCTTTCTCTTTCCAAATATTTCGTTTGCAATCCCACATTTTAAATACACAACTGATTACCTGCCCGATAATGAAAGAATGATGAGAGCGCGAGAGAGTAAAATGTTTCTTTACGATTTGAAGATGTTTATACGATATTTCAAAGCGGTTACAAATTTTCAATGCGTTTTATAAGCAGGAATGAACGTATGCGTGTTGATTATTTCAATGCGGTTTGAAGTGATGTTTATTCGAGCGTATTAAACCAATGCGGGTTGCTTCAACTCAAATTGAGCTGTCGAATAAACTGGGTATCTGTCTACATAAGTTATAGTGTTGACAGAATTAATAGAAGGGGAGGAGAAGTTGCTATTCTTGTTCGTAGATCAGTTCAACATTCGCTGCTACCAGTCACTCGAACTCATCTTATTGAAAATGTGGCTATAGAACTCAAATATAATAATAGAACAGTTAAAATCTACTGCGTATATTTTCCTGGCTCAAGTTCATCGGCCGAAAATAAAAGGCTCTTTAAAAGGGACTTGCGTTGTCTTCTATTAACAGGCGATGATGTCATTCTTGCTGGTGAATTTAGCTGTCGTCGTCGTGAACGGGGATGTATACGCACAAATACATGGGGTAATATACTTTCTAGTATGTTATCTTATTCAGTGTATTACATTCTTTTTTCCCCAAACCCTACTTATGTATGTACCTGCAGATCTGCGTAAAAGTCCTTCTGTTCTTGATGTTTTTATTACCAATCTTGTGAGTTTACTGTCTCAACCCGTCGCTGTCAATGATCTATATTCTGATCACTATCCTGTTTTTTGTAATCTATATTTTTCAAAAAAGATTAACCAAGCCGCGTCCTATCAAATATTAATTCGGGGCTTAGAAGTATTACAGGAAATTTGGATTCAGTTTCACGCAAAGATGTTGTGGATCCTATCGTTGATAAGTTCACAAAACTTATCAATGATGCTATTGAAAAAAATGTTCCAAAAATAACAAGATGTAATTCTCTCAGCTTCCAAATTATATCCTTGAACACATAAAAATTCGTAATACCTTAAGACGCATTTGGCAAAGATACCGTCAGCCTAATCTCAAATTACAGCTCCATTTCTTAAACATTTTGATCAAAAAACTTATTCTACAGTTTCGTAACCACAGATGGAATCAAAAACTAGAATCTTTAGACGAAAATTGTAAGCCTTTTTGGAATATAGTCAAAGTGATCAAGAATAAAAATAGACTCAGAAATGATGATGAATATATTTTTACTGGCAAAGAGAAAGCAGTTTCTCTGTCTGAATTTTTCTCTAAAAGTCATTCTTTATCTCAAATTTTAGGAGATAATGAAACCAATACCTTGGTTGAACAAAAAATTATGACTTTCAACAAAGTATTTGTAACACCCCATCAAACGCCTTTGTTTCTGTAGCCACTGTTACAAACGTCATAAAATCCCTTAAAGTTAATAAAACGGATGGGTTAGATGGAATAAGAAACAATTACCTGAAGCATTTATCCTTTTTGGGTTTAAGACATTTAACTTTTCTAGTCAACGCGTGTCTAAAATTGCAATATTTTCCGCAAAAATGGAAAATGGCTAAAGTTGTCCCTATATTAAAAGCTGGAAAGCCTGCAGAGTCTGTCCACAGTTATAGACCAATAAGTTTACTCTAATAAGTTTAAATCTTGGAAAAGGTAATAAAAGATCATATCCTAGAGTTTAGTAGTGATAATTATTTATTCCCTAATATTCAGTTTGGATTTAGGCAATAACCATATTAAATCTAATCGGTCACAAGGGAAATCAACTGGTATGATCCTACTTGATGTTGAGAAGGCGTTCGACCGTCTGGCATAACGGCCTAATATATAAAATGATTAACTTTAGCTATCCATTGTATCTAATTAAAATTGTCCAAAGTTTTCTGTCAAGTCGTAGTTTTCTAGTCCATGTTAATACCTGTTTGTCTAAGTCCACTAATTACAACATGGGCGTCCCACAAGGGTCAGTATTGGGTCCTATCTTATATAATATATTTAGATCTGACTTTCCTAGTCTGCCAGATGGTCAAGCTGCAATCTTCGCTGCAATTTACACATCGCATACGTTCGCTCTTAACATCGAGAGGACACTTATAGATGCTAGTGAGATAGTAGGAAAGTTTTGCAGTAAATTTAAAATAAAAATTAATTGTGAGAAAACCCAAGCCATCTTTTTCAGTAGAAAAAGAAAAACTTGCTTCCTTCCACAATATCCGATTCTTATTTATGGAAATGAAATAAGTTGGGACCCTTCAGTCAAATATCTTGGCATACACTTACGAGGGGTGTCCAATATATTCTCGGTATCGGGGTGAAGCTGTGGTTGTATATATAAATTGACTTATCTATCAAGTAATACTATTATTTTAGTGCATTCATGTAAAATTTCATATAAATGTGATTATTAATTCGCGTTTTATCTCTAGTTAAACAGAATCATAATGGCAACTGAGACGATGATGGTGGAAATTGAGCATCGCGCTGTAATTAAATTTCTCACTAAGCAAGGAAAAAGTCAAAAAACTATTCATGAAGAGATGGTGGCTGTTTACCAGGGTTCCGCACCTTCATTATCTTCATTATCAATGTGCAAAAGTGGTCAAGTGAGTTCAAGAGAGGCAAAGAGAGCATTGAAGACGACCCCCGCTCCGGCGCCCCGGCTACTGCTTGTACGGGAGAAAGCATCAAAGAAGTCGAAAAACTTGTTCTTGAGGATGCCCGAATAAAGGTGAAAATGATGGCAGAGATCACCAAGCTTTCAATTGGTACCATTCACACCATTCTTCATGACCATCTTAACCTTTCAAAGGTCAGTGCAAGGTGGGTGCCACGAATGCTCACAGCGCCTCAGAAAAAAGTGAGAATCGCATGCTGTAGAGAGCTTTTGGAGATGTGTAGTGAGAACGCGGATGGTGTTATGGATCGAATTTTTACTGGGGACGAAACATGGGTCCAGCACTATGACCCTGAAAGCAAACAAGAGTCCATGCAGTGGCATAAAAAAGGAACAGACCCCCCGAAGAAGTTCAAAGTCACTCCGTCTGCCGGGAAGCTCATGGCCACAGTTTTTTGGGACTCAAAGGGAATCTTGCTCATTGAGTACAAAAAAAAGGTGAAACCATCAACGCCACATCCTACGCTTCCACTTTGCATAATCTCCGGGAGGAAATTAAAAAGAAAAGACGAGGTAAACTCGCAGCGGGTGTGTTGCTTCTTCATGACAACGCTCTTGTTCACACGGCGCGAGTTTCCAAAGCTGCTGCGCGAGATTGTGGTTTCGAAGAAATCCAACATCCACCCTATAGTCCAGACCTTGCCCCTAGTGATTATTTCCTGTTTCCGGATTTGAAAAAATATCTTCGTGGAAAAAGATTTTCGGATGATGAAGAACTCAAGTCGGCAATAAATGGGTATTTTGCAGAGAAAGAGGAAATTTATTTTTTTGATGTTAGGGGAGATTATATTGAAGAATAAAAACAATTTAAATTGAATTCGCAATTTTCTTCATATCGATACCGAGAATATATTGAACGCCCCTCGTAGACTCAAAACTGACATTTAGTGAACACATCACACAGACTTTGAGATAGATAAACATTGCGACTGCCTTATTATACCCATTTATTAACAGGAAATCACAGCTATCTAACGTTAATAAAATAATAATTTTTAAAGTTATTTTCCAAGCGATATTGACCTATGATTGTCCTGTCCGCGGTGGCGCAGCTAAATGTCACCTAAAAAGGCTGCAACTGTCACAAAACAAACCTTTGAAAATGATTCTTAACTTACCATGGCGTTTTTCAACTAGAGATCTGCACTTAAGGGCGGATATGTTGAACTGATATGCGAACGTATTTACAAGTTAAACGAAAAATTCATCACTCGTTGTTCTTTTGCTGACAATCCTGTTGTAAACCGTCGTTATACTTAAAAATAAAGGTAATATAACTATTCTATTTATTTGTTTACTTACTTATTTATATACATGTCTTTTTGTTTGTTTCTTTCTTTCTTTATTTATTTATTTATTTATTTATTTATTTACACATTTATACATGTAAAGGGTTTTTCAATAATAAAAAAAGTTTTTTTTAAATAAAACAAAAACGGTTTTGGATATCAATGAAGTTCTTTATTCCTGTGAAAGTACGTTCGATGCCATTATGTATGGAACTCGATTTCTTTTGCATGGCCACCACAGGCACGTTTGCAGAAGTCCAAACGCTGAACCCAATTTTCGACGGTTTTCAAGCATAAATCGGCCGATACTGCTGCAATTTCACGTTCGATATTCGTACGAAGTTCATCAATCGTCGCTGGCTTGTTGGCATAGACCATAGACTTGACGTAACCCCACAGGAAATAGTCTAACGGCGTCAAATCGCACGACCGAGGCGGCCAAGCGACTTGACCATTTCGTGAGATAACACGTTCTCCAAACTTGGTTTCCAATAAATTGATTGTGACATTCGCTGTGTGGCTTGTGGCGCAGTCCTGTTGGAACCACATGTCCTCCAAGTCCATATATCCAATTGGTGCCAAAAATATTCGGTTATTATTGAACGGTAGCGATCCCCATTCACAGTAACGTACCGGTCTTGATCATCGCGGAAGAAGTACGGCCCAATGACGCCGCCGGCCCATAAACCACACCAAACCGTAATTTATTCGGGATGCAATGATGACTCATAGAGTACGTGTAGATTGCTGCCTGACCAACACCGCATATTTTGTTTATTGACGAAGCCATTCAGCCAGAAATGAGCCTCATCGCTGAAGATGATTTTTCGATGAAAATCCGAATCATTTTCAAGTTGTTGCTCAGCCCAATTCACGAACATACGACGCTTCTGGTGGTCAAGCGGCTTCAGTTCTTGCGTCAATTTAATCTTGTAAGGATGTAGGCCAATATCTTTTCGCAAAATTCGCCACAACGACGTGATGCCCAACGCTTGAGAACGACGTGTGAGAGACACATTTGGGCTTTCTACAACTGAAGCCTCAGCGGCAGCAATATTCTCGACACTACGGGCACTTCTTTGTCTCACTGGCACGGGAACATTTTGTACTGTGCCTGTGGATTCAAATTTTTCCACTAGACGCGCAATTGTTGATCTGCTAGGACGATTATGATTTTAATGATTTCGACTCGTTGTTGGCTCGTATATCTTTCCATCATGAAATGGCAAACCTTACTGAATAGAAATGTCAAAAGAGCGGCAAGAAATATGGCGTCGTTTGCTGTCCCTGTCGCCCTACTTTTGTAGCGTCCCTGTTGAAAAACCCGCTATATATCTACTTAACAATTTTTGTTCTTTTTTGTTATTAATTTATTTGTTAATTTATTTATTTCTCTACTTTCTTATGTGAATATTAATATAATTATGTACGTTTCTGTGATTATGCATCTATGCACACTTTTTCAAAAATTTCTTAGTATATAAAAATATATATACACAAATATATGCTATGTACCAATAAATATATTGTATATATATATTTTGTTTTTCTCTTTTGCATGGAGCAAGTTTCCTCCGCTTGTACTCTTTATGCTTATCCTTTTCCTTCTGTATCATAAACTTTTCCTTTTTTTAGTAGTAAGGTAACACAAATGTACCAAATCTCTAAATGTAAAATGTGCAATACCAAATGTAAGTTATATTATGCAAAAATAAAAATATCTATCTATCTATCTTCTTATGATAACTATATGTTATTATTTAGCTACTGAATAATACAAAAAAATGTTTGCTAAATAAAAAACAAAATATTTTAACGTCATTTTGGTGATGTCGAGTGTTTTTGCGGTTTAAAATCGAGAAAAAAAAACAACGGAGAGAACCATTCATGTGTAGAATATCGGGTTAAAATTTCAGCCGAATCGGACCAATAGTTTTTTTTTTAATCATCTAGGCCGACAGATAAAATATAGTTTCGAGAAAAACGCGTTTAACGTTTGGTATAATCCCCGCAGCTACAGGGTACGCTCTTCCCTGTTATTTGATGTAACTTTAAAATGGCTAAGTCTAAAATTTTCACAGTATATTCGCAACTTATTAAACTTTGAAAATATGCAAAAACAAATCGATTTTTTGAGGATCGAACATGAGAATACCCCCTTAAAACCAAAAAGTGGTTGCATTGGCAACTTACACGTAAGTTCGAATTTCCCGGAATTTTATTATTTTCCATGTACATGGGGGAGGATTAACCCTCATCACTGTGGTTTTTTGACTATAATTCGTCTATAACTTCTAGTACCCGTTCCATTTCAATATCGGACCATATGCTATTTGTAAACTAATTAAGGAACTAACTAATGTAGGTGATGACGGCCTTAAGGGACTGCAGAATATTTCTGAGACTCTGTCGGCATCTATTGCACAATTTGAACTTTTTTAATGATTTCAATAAAACAAGTGGGACTACCCATAGACGCTAAAAATGTTCGACAAATTTTCTACAGACAACGCTATATACACACCATCAAAAAGTTTCCGCAATAACAACCGTGTGGCGCTCCTATTATTCCCACTTGAGTTGTGTTTATTTTGTTATGTTGGTAAATCTGTTGTTGACATTCCCTCTAAATCTTAGCGTCATAGCTTCACATTTTCAAAAGTTATTTAGCCAAGAGTACATCTAAATCTGTCTGTGTTGGTGATTTTTTACAATTTTAGAAATGGATTTAAATTTGGAACAACGAACTTGTATTAAATTTTGCGTAAAAAACGGATTTAATGGTACGCGAACGTTGGAAATGTTAGAAAAGTGTTTCGGCAACTATTCTCTAAAGAAAATGGTCGTTTACCAGTGGCACGAACGGTTCAAAAGTGGTCGTGAGTCAATCGAATATGAAGAACGCTGTGGCAGACCATCGACATCGAAAACCGACGAAAACATTGATGGAGTAAAAGAAATGTTGGTCAATAACCGCAAATTGACCATCAGAAAGATAGTGGAGGACTTGAACATTGATTATGGATCCGTCCAAGACATTTTGGTTAATGATTTGGGTTTCCGTCGTGTAGCAGCAAAGTTGGTGCCAAAAGACCTAAATTTCATACAAAAAAGAAACCGTGTTGACATCGCAAAAGAGATGATTTGCGAGGCTGAATCCGATCCCACATTCATCAAAAGGATCATTACTGGAGACGAGACGTGGGTTTATGAGTACCACATGCAATCCAGACATCAGGCAAGTGAATGGCGTTCACCAAATGATCCGAAACCAAAGAAAACACGTCGCTCTCAGTCAAAAAAGAAGGAAATGCTCACGGTTTTCATGGATTACAACGGTGTAGTGCATCATGAATTTTTGCCAGAAGGCCAGACAGTAAACAAAGAGTATTATTTGTGCGTTATGAGACGTTTGCGTGAAACAATTCGCCAAAGAGACCAGAATTGTGATAACGTACCGCCGCACAGTGCCATCATTATTCGTAATTTTTTGACGAAAAATGCAACAAATACCATCCAACAGCCACCGAATTCACCTGACTTCTTTCTGTTCAAGCGAGTTAAAAAAACCACTACGGGGAACGCGTTCCAACAGCCGAGAGGAAGTACGAGTAATGGAAAAATCGCGGGAAGCACTGAAGGACATACCGAAAACCGAATATAAAAAAATGTTTCGACACACTGGCATACGTGTGTTGATGTCGATGGCGATTACTTTTAAGGGGACAATATAGATTTAGATGTATTTTTAATTTTCTGAATAAATTAACTTTTTGATCAAGGTGGTATGTATACCTTATATGCCTCCCACAGCCTCTGCAAAGAAAGCTTCTAGTTTGGAAAACTGCCATTGTTCCCATATTCACCGTGCAACAACGCACTAAAACGCTTCCCAGTTTATCACCGAAATGTGATAAAACTGAGCCCAAAATCTTCACAATGATATGTTTGCGTTGACTGAAACTAATCTGCTGTCTGAATTTAAGGATACGGAACTGTTTACACCATAATTCAGAGGCTTTTGTGGTGCCATGAGAATGATGACGATTCTACAGGTCAAAGTGTCCTCCTGGCAATGCACGATGGTTTTAATCTTAAACTCGGTAAGAAGTCACTTACAGGTGAGTTTGAATTTACTTGTTTTAAAGTTAATGTCTCTAAGTCCTGATTCCATAGTATATTGTTTACTCCCTTTTTGATATCACTCACTCTTTTAACGATGTCCAAGGCCTCGGCGATTTTAGTCCCCCTCATGTCTTACGAACTCAGTTAGAAGACGAGTATTACTTCGTTGGCTCCAATACTGTTTCGTTTAAAGAAGCCCTCTTTACGAGCTGCCTTACCAACTCTGACCTTTTTCCAAATAAATGCTACTGCTAACAACATTTTTTCGGCAATAAGACTTGATTTTTACTTACTTATTTATATGGTGCTAACAAGCCTCTCCAGTCAGTCCGATACTTAGTTAACCGCCTTCAGTGGCCCACTCCCAGTTGGTTGAGGACCTTTTCTACTTGTGTTTATAATGTAAGATGAGATCTTCTTCTACTGCGTAGCATTGGTGTACATTCGTCCTACATGTCCTAGCCATCTCAGGAAGACAGAGTCCATTACTATCTCAAAATTATAGCTGTCGACTATGACGTTCTGTCCAGATCGTCGATTGAACTCATTTCTAGACACATTTTGGCATTTTAGCAGCCCATTTTAGTGCCCTCCAGTGTTCGCTATAAATACTCTCATATCCTTAAAATTGACGAAAATATGGTGGATATCGATTTCGCCTTCTTGACGATCTGCCAGAGTGCTAAGATTTGGTCGATTGTGGACTTAACTAGTCTGAAACCACATTGACATGAGTTCACACAATATTGCAGACAAGATCTTGTATGCGATCTTGAGGATGTTGTTAAACATGATTCCAAGATTCTTAGCATGAGTGCGTGACATATTCTCTGCCTCAAATCCGACCTCCTTCACCATCCCTAACCTTAAGCCTTAGTGATAAGTCTACGTTAGCCCCCACCAAAATAAAATAAAATATATATGGAATTGACAATGAGATAAATGAGAAGGTAGGTTATTATTGAACAAGGTAATGGACCAAGAATAGATCCTTGAAGAACACCATTTTTAACAGGAAGAAACGAAGACAGTTTACTATTGTATGAAACGGCTTGCAACCGATTAATTAAGTATGAGTAATTAAGTTAAATAGAAATGTCAAAGAGGTTAAAAAGTGTCGCTAGTTTATCACAAATTCTTTATTGTTTCTTTATGATGCGTCTAACCATGTTGTGGTTCAATTTGGAATTGAGCGAAATCGAAAAACCAGAAAAAGAACAAAAATGAACCAATAGTTTCGAATTAATACAATGTTCTAAAGCTGCAGAGACGCCTATATGTCACTACCTGCTAGAATTAACAATTGGGTTTAAATACACTTTTCGACATGAACACTATCATTATTTCATTCTGTTCACTTGCACGGAAGTTTTGGCTTTCATTGCCTAAGCTGAATGGTATATTCTGCCTGATGGCGGGATGTTGGATTTTGTTGCCGCTATACAATCTGCAGTAGAGGTTTTTCCGTATTTTTAGCAACGGTCACATATCAGTATTGCTGACCTGATCTTTACATCTGATAATATAAACTTTTTCCCTCTAAAATACACTGTCTCCATTCACTCCTTCTTTTTATCTTTACATATGATAAAAAATTCTCCTACATCCTCGGGAACTTTCTTCCACTTCAACTTCAGCAAGTCATACGGAACTTAACAATCTTGCCAACAGTTTTGACTTTAATTTCTTATCCTCTGTTGCTTCCGGTGTGGAAATCTTCTACGAAAGGGTATTCCAGAACTCCTTCGTCATCCTCTCCTTGGTATAGCGAAGAACTACGTGCACTGAATTTGACTATCGGAATTATCTACCAGCTCACTACCACTTTTCTCAACTTTGAGAGTTACAGATACCTCGGCCAAATGTAATCTACACTCATCTCTGACCCTCAAATATTCGTTCACTAAATATAGAACAAAAAAAGTATTCAGTGAGCCATTTTCGGTCAAAACTGAAAGCCCAGTACCCGAATACTTCATTTACTTGAGTAACTGCCTTCAGACATCCCTAATGCCTATTGAAATAGCAAACTTAAAGATGATTTTGCAGCTGAAAAAAACTAAATGCAAAAAAAGTCTCAAATTATCGTAACATGTAATTATTTTTGAATTTCACACATTCAGTTGTGTAAAAAAAGGGAAGAGATTCTGAAGCCGAAAGGAAAATTACGTGAACTGGAATTGAATAAGGTTGAATCTGCCCACTACAACTTAAAGGACACCTGAAACTGAATACCTGCTTTTAGGGGAGATGACAACCTTTCCGTTCATCGGTGGATTGAGCTGTTCGAATAGTAATCAGAAGCCCTAAACTTGGATGACAGAAACAAATTTGTTTTCGGTAAGAGATTCCTTAGGGGAGCATCAGGACTATTTGCCAGATGTGTACATCTTCGTAGTTGGACGTAGATCCAAAAAGTGGTGACAAAAAAGATGCGCTACATATGCAGGAGATCATGAGAATAGGACTTACTTCAGTTCACTGTAAGAGGCATACCCGATTCAGAAACGAATAAAAGCATTTTGTACAATGCAAAATAATCTGATGGAGTTGAAAGCATTTTTGCGAAATTGAAAAGTAATCATGGAGACTACAACACCCAAATTCGCCGTAGAGTTGCTTCTAAACACCCTAGTTCGGATTCGTCTCACAAAAAGGATGTCTTCAAATTCTGAAAACAATTTGCCGTCGCAATAAAATCCCAGAGCGCAGCAACAATCAACTGATGGGACCATATGAAGAATATCTCTTTACCAGACACAGAGGATACTGGACAGAAGAAAAATGATTTTGAGAGAGATGATCTGATATGATAATATACGAGTAAATAGATTTTTTTTTTTATAATTTGCGCGTGCTCAAGGGATTTATTTACTCTTAAAAAGTTTGCACACCGCGAGGGCGAAGGAAAATCGGGGAGGATGGAACAAGAATCGAATATGTGGTCATGCTAACGTAAACTGTCACTGACACACATACCGAGAATGGAAAGTTTATCGGTTTCGACGATGCAAGTGCCATTCATGGATAATGTCTGGGTGTTTGGATTGCGCTTTAATGACAGCAGACCACAATGTCCACTCTGTTGATAGTTCCCCAATTCGTTATGCTGTTAATATCGGAATTTGATGAGCTGCCGTTCGCGTTCTACAGCAGAAGAGCCACGACGTAAGTCCGGGAACGAATATGAAAAGCAGAGAGTACTGTCGTCAGCAAAGGAATATTTTGGATTAGAAGTAGCAGACAAGGGATCTTTGATGAAAATTAAAAAGAGTGTCGGAGACAGAACAGAGCCCTGGGGCACACCAGCATTTATTTTGTGCATATCAGACTTGAACCATCCAAGACAACTTGAATTGAACGTTCCGAAAGGCAATTTCTAATCCATTGAAGAAGAAAGTCGTCGATCCCAAATGCACGCATTTTTGACAAAAGAGCCTGATGCCACACTTTGTCAAATGCCTTAGAAATATCAAGTGCAACTATCTTGCTCTCGTCAAATTGATGTACGCTTTGATTCCACTTTTCGGTGAGACATGCCATCAAATCACCAGTGGACCTGTTGCTCGAAAACCATATTGCCGGTAATTGAAAAGTTTTCGTGTTTCGACATATTTCATGAGCTGACGATTTATCAGCGTTTCCATAACCTTGGAAAGAAGGGACGTAAGTGCAATGGGTCTGTAGGAGAAGAGAGAAGATGATTCGCCTTATTTAGGGACGGGCTGGAAAAATGCTGTTTTCCATCAGCTCGGGAAGATTCCTAAAGAGTAGGATCGATGAAAAAGATTACGCAGTGGTTTTGCCAGCGTGGAAGAATACCTCTTCAGAAGAAGGGGAGATATACCATCTGGACCAGTGGATTTATGTATGTTGAGATCTTAAGTACTACACGAGTGCGAAAGTAGAAGATTCGACGCACTCAAGTGTAGGCGTGTTGAGCTGTCCGCAAAGTGTGCAGCAAACAGATTATCCTTGTCCAAAGAGCTGACAGCTGGATTGTCATTGCAAATGAGCGTTGGGATGGAGGATGAGGCTGAATTTCTAATGTTTTTGACGAACGACCAAAAATTTTTACTGCCTTTGGGACATTGCAGTATTTGTTGCCTCAGTTGTTGGTCGTATTGGAATTTCACACTCTTAAGAAAGGCGTTGCAGTCATTTCTGGCTCGTTTGAATTTTTTTCGGTTTTCCTCTGTCGGGTTGGTCTTGAAGTACCAGCTCGAGTCGTATCATGCCTTTTCTTTTCGTTTGATACTCTTCATCCAATGAGGAATAAAGGATCTCATTCCAAAGAGAATGGTGTCTGTAATCATATCAGCAGCGGCATCCACGTCGTTGTCGAGGAAGCATAACGACCAGTTAAAATTCCTAAAGAAGGTGTTAAGACCGCTCAAATTAGCTGTCTCATATTGCCATACGGTTCGTTTAGGAACTTTTCCTCTAACTAAGTGGTCGCTGTACGAGAAAGTAGCTGATATGACACAATGGTCCGACGAGCCACATCAGCGGTGTACTTATCAGGGTGAGAAGTTAAAAACAAATCCAGGGTGTTGGCGTCTGATATTCGCGTGGGCTCATTTACAAGCTGCGTTAAGTTGTTTTCCGCAGCGAAGATCTCAACACACCGTCTTTCGGGATTTGTCTGTCCAGAATGTCGAATCCACCCAGAATTGTGTATATTGAAGTCGCCCGTAATAACGATTTCAGTATGAGGATACAGGGATACAATTCTTTGAATGGAGTCAGACAGCGCATCAAACTCGTTAAAATTCAAATTGCTATCCAGTTTGGGGCTTCTGTAAATAAAGCAGTTGTCGATAATTTGCTTACGGAGATGGAATTTTAACCACATGAAGTTGAATTCCGGATTGGAACAAGGACTACATTGTGGTGGAGTTTGGTAAGCTACATCACTACGAACGTAAATGATGAGACCGCGGTGAGAGAAGAAGAAGCCAGGTAGCTTCAGATCAGACTGATCTGAGAGGTGTGAGCGGGGATCTACCTGTGTTTCACTAAGTGCCAAAAGAGCTGGTCTGTACTTACAGATGTGGACGTACACGGAAAAGTGATTACTTTATAGCCCGCGTATATTGGATACGTTTACCCTGAATTCCCTAGTCATAATCACAGACAAACACAGAAAACATAAACACCGACGATACTAAGCAAGGCTGTGAAGTGAAAATTCTGACATTGATTTACCGGATCAAATTTCTATAGGTGTTATGCCTGACAGGTCACTGTGAATAAAATTCAAAGACCTTTATCCCTTGTCCAATGTGTGGTGCACCATCTTACCGGAGGGCCAGAGGTAGAATATCACAGGAAACTTTTGAAGGTGGGACGAGATATACGAGATATCCGGTATATCGAAAGACATAGTAATGAATTTCATCAAGGATCATCAATGATCAACAAGACAACCTGCACAATTAGCTCACGATTGCACTGAAGTAATCGCTAATGGTCACATTAAAGACAACCAGTATGCGCATATGATTAGTTTCCTGTAGACGTTGGCCGAAAACCAACAATTTAAGTATAAAACTTAACCCAGTAACTGATTTCATGACACACACCCTACTTTGGTAGAATATTTGGAATTCTTATTAAATTTTGGTGAATTTTATCGAACATTCATTTGTCCTCTTTGAGTGGGGATACGGAGAGTAGGCTATGAGGTTGTAAGGAGCTTCAGTTAGGGCTACGTTTAAAGAGTTGCTTAACCTTTTAATTGATTCGAAACATCTTCAAAAATGCAAGACTTCTCTGAGAGGTGGCAAATTTCTGAGCTCAGCAGAAGTTGGTTTGGGTTAGCCTCCAAAACACAAAATGATTTCGATCTTCTACGTAATTCAATACACCAACCGGGGTGTATCTTAATTAATTTCCTACAATTACCACGGTCTTTGTCCATGTTGTACGCACCACCAAATACGAGGTCTTCCTCTTTTGTGTCGTAACAGTCTGCGTTAAATATAACAAAATGTCATCAGCATAATAAAGTGGTACGTGTGCTTGACGTGTGAGACTTTTAGGGCTCGTTGCAAGTACCGTCATTGTGTTTCTAAGAATTATTTACCATGCTGTCGGCAGTTCAAATTCGAACCCTCTTCCTTTACGACTTTAAAATGGGACATAATGCGTCATTGGCAATGAGAAACATTAACGACGTGAACTTGAATTTAAGAACGCAGCGGTTAACGAAGACACTATACGACGTTGGTTGGGAAAGTTCCGTTCGGGGGATTTCAGCCTCGAAAATGGCCCACGTCGGCAGTCGGAAACTTTAGTTGACGACGATCTTTTAAGAGCAACATTGGATGCGGAACCAACGAAATCGCTGCGGAAGATTTCGCAAAACATGGGTGTATCCCTAGTGACATTAAGTCGACAACTTTAACTCATAGATAAGGTAAAGAAACGCGATAAGTGGGTACCACATGAACTGAACGAATTCCAAAAACTACGGCGCCTGGAAATCTCCGCATCGCTTACATTAAGAAAGCAAACTGAACCGTTTTTGCACCGGATAATGAGGAGTAATGAAAAGTGGATACTGCATGATAATCGTAAAAGATCTGGGCAGTGGTTGGATGCAGATGAAAAACCAAAACGCACCCCAAATCCTGATCTTCATCCAAAAAAGTTATGGTGACAATTTGGTTGCATAGAAAGGACCGATCCGCATTTCATTTGTTAAACCAGGAGAAACGATAAACGCTATCCAATATTGTGAGGAAATCGACATATTGCATGCCAAATTGGCTGAGAAGTAATCTGGTCAGTAGGCACGGTCCGATCCTTTTACATGACCAGTAGATCCGTGATAGCATTATTGAAAATATATGTATGTTGTAACTGGATGTATGTATGATAATATCATTTTTATAAAAAAGAGATGAATACATACATATTACCTTTATCGCTTTATTCGCCTCCGCGGAACTCAAATCAGTCAGAGTTTGGTGTTTGGATATGTTGCAATTGTGATGCTTTCTTCGATTTTGTAAATGAATTTTAGTAAATGCCTTATTCAATCCATCTGAATTGACCTGATCTACTTTGTTGATCATATCTTATTGCGTCCGACACCTAGATCTCGCAAATCCAGTCAAAAAATTTTAGTTGGAAGCTTGTCATATACAAGTGTGCTACTTATTAGTTAGACTTACTTCCTTTAGTCTTGGAATTAACTTTATAACAAAAGAACAGAAAGCTATTGTAGTATTCAGGGATCCTAAACCGCTTCCGTTTCTTGTATGCAGCATCGCTGAAATTTCCTACTTTCAGAAATATAGGCTGTGAACCACTTAATATGGCTACGTTAGACGATTTTAAAAAATGCTGTAGAACAACGCAGTGGAGACATGCATCTATCATCGACATAGTCAGATATGTGGGGGTTTACTATAATATCAACAACATCCATAATATTCAAAATAAAAAGTAATATGCCTAGGTGAATGCCTTATAGGGTGCCAGAAGTGGTTTTACATGGTTCAGATCAAGGAGAACCAAAATGGACTGAGTAATAGCATTCCTCCAGATACGATTTAATCCAAAAGATCAGCTTAGTTTGAAAACCAAGTGCATTGAAGAAGAAGTGCACAAGAAGTAACTTGTATGCGTTTTTTCAAGGGCCTTGCTAAAGTCAGCAGCAATCTAAATCACCGTGTGTTGGAAACAAACCCAAAGAGATTGGCGATTGTTTATTTATCAGACAGACAAATATAGTATTTTAGAGCATTACAGAATTATATACAGAAGAGGATAGGGCCTTCTTAATAATAACAAGGGATTACGTATTTAAGCGCTTTCCCAGAGGCGAGGAAAATTCCCTGGACAAAAGTTGTAGGTGTTGCGAGTGGTAAGAGGAGGATTTGGGAAGAAACATAAAAGTCGCGATGTCTCATCGAATGCTATCTTTATTACAACGCTCTGTTAGATACGTGAACACACGTATTTATGTTTTTTTTTCGGGTTCGTTCACCTGATCAGGCGGTCTCAACATAATGTTTACTTGGTTGCCGTTAGTGAACGTTAGTGTGTGAAATAGGATGTAGAAATAACACATTTCAAATTTCAAACATGTCTTGCGGAATTGCCAATTGTGTAATCGATGACAAAAATGCTGACTGGGTAGCTTGCAAGGACATCTGTGGGAAAGCCTTTCATGGCGTCTGTGTCGGGCTAAACAAAAGAAATACAGTGTCTACCAAAGAATTCTCCGATAACCTTCCTTTATTTTGTGATAAGTGCAATAATATCTCACTTTCGCATGTGCTTTTGACAATAAAATGCCTAAGCGATTCTAATGACTCTTACCAAGACGCACTTGCCAAAAAGATTACAGACAAAATCTCAGTTATCGAAAACAGTGTTAAAGTGTTGCAGAATTACGTAAATCAGTCCAGAACTCAGCCGATCTTATTAAATCCAAAGTAAAGTAAATGGATAAACAAATTGCAGGTCTAATCGAGTTAGACTCCGGGAAATCCTGGAATAAATAAACACCCTGACGTCAACTGGATAAAGTGTTAAGTGACATCAAAGCTTTCTGTTTTGTTCAACCAAAAAACTTGCGAGTTGATAAGCTTCCTGCGTGACGACATTGACTTTCATTTCCAATCCTCGTCACACAAACAACTCCCTCCTAAACAATCTGATCCTATGCACGATGTCGGTAATGAACTTACTGCAACTCGATCCCTCGTATGCGACTTTGAACATCACTTCGCAACAATAAACAGTAAAATCGTAGACACACCAAACATCCCGCAGAAACCAAACTTGGAAGATGCGTGTCTGCAAATAGTTGGAAAATACGATCAAGGAGCAGGATAAAGGTAAGCAGTCTGTCATATCAAAACCAGTTAATAAATTAGCAAGTAAACCCAAATTGCCAAGGCCCACCTCTTTACAATTTTTCCTAATTTTAAGCCTCCCACCCATACTCCAACTTCCTCTTTTCCACCCTAAATCAAGCACCAACGTTAACGTGTGTCTTTCGACTTAACCCCTACAACTCAAACTGCCACCACTAAATCACTAACACGTCTTTACCTAATTTCGACCTCAGAAGACCTCAGCTAAGTATCCTAACTTCATCTGTTCTCACATTTTAAATCCCACATCCTATCTGTTACGACATAAAACCCCTCTTCCTTAACCACTCCCTCTTCCGGTGTTAAAACTCGAAGAGTAAAACAAAAACAAGCGTCATGGTTCCTATCCAGGAGCAGGGCCTCCTTACCGTTGTTACCAGTCTCAGGAAACTTTATATAAAGTATCACGAGATTTTCAATACGACCAGAACGTAAGAGGACTGCGTTCTAAAACCCACTCAGTTTTGCGTCAATCTCATGCTCTCCCATTTGATTTCTACGCTCTGACTGAAACTAATCTCATCCCCAATTTCAGAAACCAGGAGTTATTCCCGGGGTGATAATCGCACACCTCCTTTGATTGACTCTCTTTGTCGAGGTGTCCTACTGGCCATTCACAACAGTTTTGATTCCTCTTTCCAACTTTCAACTTTCAATGGCGTTTCCAACTATCATATATGGAGTAGCAATTAGACCTTATCTGCACAACTGATCAAACCAACTCCTCAGTATCATGTTGCCCCCTAACATATCTCTTACAACTATTGATAACTTTCATTTTTCCATAACTCTCCCCTTCAGTCCCCTCCCCATGCAATTCACTCTTCTTTCAATTTTCACAAAGCTAATTTCCGTAAAATACCTATCTTAGCCTGGCTTCTTTCGAGTCAACCAATCTATCTCTGGTCGCTGCCCTCTCCATTTTTTACAGAGAAATATTCAAATCCATCTTCCCTTATGTGCCATATTCCCGCCATAAAACATTTCCTACATCCCCTCCTTGGTATAATCGTAGACTCCGCTCTCTACGAAACAAAGGAAATAAGTTATACTTGTTGCTCTACAACCACCTCCTCATTGTAATGAGAACCCGTTGGTCCTACATTATAAGATCTCATGTTATCTGGAGAAAATATTCCTTCGTATGGCAATCGAGATATTTGCTAACCCTCGGTGTCTGTGATTAAGTATCGATCGTTGGATAAAACTCTTTTGGCCTCATATGGACCTCGATACTTAGCAAACAGTTTCAGATTAACACATGTACGAGTAGTTGCTGACGGGTTCCTTATAACATATTCACCCGGGTTCTACACTTTGGGACTCTTGTGTCGACTATGTCAATGAGTTCTGCTACCGCCTCCAATGCTAGCGGCAGTAACGAATCATAGGGAAAATAAGCCACGATGAATTTGTGCCATTCTCCATTCGTTTCGTTGCTTCTGTCTTGGTAACAAAATTGCACAAGTTTAGATGGTGAGGGTGAGTTCGGCACATAAAGACAAGCGCTCGGCCTTTCCGATAGCTCATCATAAAGTGGTGTGAAACACCTTAAATATCCCAAGCCACAGATGTGTTTATTCCACACCAAAGGCTACCGAAGGGATACTATGTGTTTTAGAATTATGTTTATAACTTCACGTAAAAGAAGTTCTTCGATGAACTGTGCCACAATTAGGATGTCATCTACAATATGTAAGTTAACTTCCGATGATATACTTCAAATACGAGTACCTATGTAGCTCTCGGACACTTAGAGGCATGCGGGTGTACTCAAACTGCTGCAACGAAGTAATGAATGGGGTGAATTTTATAGAGTCATCCATCAACTGAAGTGTTTGGCACAAATTATCTTTGGGATGTAGGTAAGGTTTCTCTTTCACTTTTTCACACAAGTTTTCATTGAAATTTAATTGAAACTCACTACCTGCTGCAGCTACATCGATGTTCATAATCTGCTGGAGAAAACCAACTTCCTTTCTATCTGGGTTTACTGGCAAACATGAAACGTAAAACTGGAGGTCATTTGGAAGTTCCCATTTCCATTGATTATGGTATTCACTCTTTGAAAAGCCAAACCTGTTCTTCCGATGAAGCCTCAACTTAAAATTGCTGGGAAAATCATTGGAAAAAGTTTTAATACTTCCATATCTCTAGTGGATTGTTGTTGACAACACTATACATTTGGCTCGCCTTCTACAGTAACTGCCAGAATCCATCAGGGTTAGCAACGTTATGGAGATCTTCACAAAACAGACCAGCTGTTTTGGCACTTAGTGAAACACAGGTAGATTCCCGCCCACACCTCTCAGATCACTCTGATCTGAAGCTACCTGGCTTCTTCTTCTCTCACCGCGGTCTCACCATTTACGTTCGTAGTGATGTAGCTTACCAAACTCCACCACAATGTAGTCCCTGTTCCAATCCGGAATTCAACTTCATGTGGTTAAAATTCCATCTCCGTAAGCAAATTATCCACAACTGCTTTATTTACAGAAGCCCCAAACTGGATAGCAATTCGAATTTTAACGAGTTTGATGCGCTGTCTGACTCCATTCAAAAAATTGTATCCCTGTATCCTCATACTGAAATCGTTGTTACGGGCGACTTCAATATACACAATTCTGGGTATATAGTACCAGACGCCAACACCCTGGACTTGTTTTTAACTTCTCACCCTGATAAGTACACCGCTGATGTGGCTCGTCGGACCATTGTGTCACACCAGCTAATTTCTCGTACAGCGACCACTTAGTTAGAGGAAAAGTTCCTAAACGAACCGTATGGCAATATGAGACAGCTAATTTGAGCGGTCTTAACACCTTCTTTAGGAATCTTAACTGGTTGTTATGCTTCCTCGACAACGACGTGGATGCCGCTGCTGATATGATTACAGACACCATTCTCTTTGGAATGAGATCCTTTATTCCTCATCCGATGAAGAGTATCAAGCGAAAAGAAAAGGCATGGTACGACTCGCGCTGGTACTTCAAGACAAACCCGACAGAGGAAAACCGAAAAAAGTTCAAACGAGACAGAAATGACTGCAACGCCTTTCTTAAGAGTGTGAAATTCCAATACGACCAACAACAGAGGCAAAAAATACTGCAATGTCCCAAAGGCAGTAACAATTTTTGGTCGTTCGTCAAAAACATTAGAAATTTCTACTCATCCTCCATCCCAACGCTCATTTGCAATGACATTCCAGCTGTCAGCTCTTTGGACAAGGCCAATCAGCTTGCTGCACACTTTACGGCCAGTTCAACACTCCCAGATTGTGCTTTGCCTCGGGCTACACATGAGTGCATCGAATCTTCAATGGGACGAATCTACTTTCGCACTCGTGTAGTAGCAAGAGTACTTAAAGATCTCAACATACATAAATCCACTGGTCCAGATGGTGCCCCAGGGCTCTGTTCTGTCTCCGATACTCTTTTTAATTTTCATTAATGATCTCTTGTCTGCTACGTCTAATCCAATATATTCCTTTTCTGACGACAGTACTCTCTGCTTTTCATATTCGATCCCGGACTCACGGCCCTGCTCTTCGGCTGTAGAACGAGAACGGCGGCGTATGCTAAGCTCATTAAATTCCAATATCAACAGCATAACCAATTGGGGAACTATCAACAGAGAGGAATTTAACGCTTCCAAAACACAATGCTGTCTGCTGTCGTTAAAGCGAAATTTAAATACCCAGCCCTTATCTATGAATGGCACTTGCATCTTCGAAACCGAAAAACTTTCCATTCTCGGTATGTGTGTCAATGACAACTTACGTTGGAATGACCACATATTTAATGTCGCCAAAAATGCTGCGAAATGTCTAGATTTCCTGAAGCGATGTAAGAAATATTTTACCCCCTCTGATCTGGCCTCAATATATAAGGCATTCATCCGCCCAAAATTGGAGTACAATGCCCACATCTGGTCAGGTACTCCTAAAACATCTCTGCACCTGCTAGATAGGATTCAAACCCGTGCGATAAAACTTATTGATAATACTAATACCATTCAATCAATTGACACCCTCGAACACCGACGTAATGTCACGAGTCTCACTTTGTTTTATAGCTATTTCCACCACCAGTGCTCCACTGACATTGCCAGTAGCATTCCGCCCATTCAAACTTTCAACCGTAACACCCGTCTCTCTATGAGTGCTCATCAGTATACCCTCATTTTCGGACGTACTCTAAAATATCGTGGTTCGTTCCTAAGCCGTACATCTCGCTTATGAAATACCCTGCCGATCTCTGTATTTCCTGGTCGTTATAACTTGCAAACATTTAAAAACAATGTACATCGGTACCTCTCTTTTCTCCCTAAATTTCCTTTTCCCGCTCTGTGTACAATCACCTTAAGGGTACACAAACACTTGAGTGCGCGCTCATTATAAGAAATCAGAAAAAAAAAATGGTTGTTATAGCACAATGTCCTTTTCTGTGGTGATTGATTTTACTTTCTGTTCCGAGCGATCAACAGTTGTTGACAGAGATACGAGTATACTGCAGGAAGGCTAGACGTAATTCGGAGGTCGTCTGGTATGGCAAGCAATGAACGTGCCCTGAGCCATCGTGGCGTAGTACACTTGATAACCCACACATGAATGTTCCTTCCGGATAAGAACGTTAAATATCTCTTTTATTCTATAGTTAATCAGAATCGATTTTAGTGAGTGAGTTAACTCACTATAGTTCCACAAAACAATCCATATTTTCCAAGACTCTCGCCTTCACGCATCTGATTTGTGAATATTATCAATTAGATGAATTCCCAAAGACCCTATTACCAATAATCGACAATGTACATATCACAAGACAAGTCCCGTTCTAATCAGAAAATAACACACCACCAAAAACAATAAGAAGATATTGACTGATAGAAGAATGTTTTGGGTAGCTCAACCCCCTGGGTAATACTATTTACATCTCTTTAAGATTCTAGTCTCAATTCTCCAAAGGCACTACAATTAAGGTAAAAGGGTCTCCCATCGTTTCGTACGATACGACACACACTCTGCACGATGTCCTATACAAGATACCAGAAATTTGCCCAAGGTCCTCTACTCTCTAAATGAACCAACAAGCGAGTATGGATGCAAACGATTTTCCGTCGAACAACTTTCCCACCATTTTAAAATATGGGAATCGTCGTCGGTTCAATCTAATTACGGTCGACCTACCATTTGAAATCGCGCAAAACCTGAATCTTCGATAGGACGCTGTACCTTTTACCATTTGAAACAGCGGAACCTTTAGCTTTTCACTTATTCCCCTTTGTTTCTATTCTTGATAGTGAGAGCGGACTCTTCGGCCTTATCACTTTCGTTGTGCTAAACATACACAGTGAGTTCACGACTACAAGAATATGGGATATCCTCGAGGTTTGTTTCTGCCAAAAACCAATAAGAATTCAAGTGCTAGCACAAAATAACTAATTTACCGGGTGAGTGACCTTAATACTTGTCGACTTCATTTCCCGTTACCAAAAATTATTTTAATTATATTCTCTGATAGAGAAGGATATAAGGTTTCGGTCACATGTCTTATTGATTATGTCGTTTCCATGGAACCACATCAATAACGATGACAACTCTGCTCATATTTCACAATTCCACATTCATACTCATATCGTGGTAAGTTACGCAAAAAGGGATACCTATGACAAGAAAAATGATGGTCGCACATAAAAAAGTTAAAACTAATGCGTCATCCTGAATTATCCTTTTACTGGCTACATAAGAGTACAGTACTACGGTTGGATTCTGTTGAATTCTGTTGGATACGGTGAGGGATACTGGTGATTCCTTGGGTACTGAATTTGAAATATCACGTCGACACTGGTGCTTCATGGAGCGGAATGCGATTATATCGCAAGAATCCCCTTCATCCGGCCATCATCATCATCATCATCTTTATCATTTTCATTTTCATTTCCATAGTCGCCTCTACCTCAGCTTTATTTTGGAGAGTAGGATCCTGATTTTAGCACAGCCATTGCTCTAATTGACTACCCAAACAGAGTGAGGTGTCCGGATTCATTCAGGCACACGAACTAGAATTGACGTGTAGATCCTTTAGAGTTGTCATATCCTGCTGTGGTGGGATGAATTTATGATAAGAATTGTCTGTAGGTGTTGCTTCTACGAGTACTAAAGATAACGATTTCATTCTTCATCCTGCCATCACAAGCCCAAGGACGAGATGTTCAAGTCGAAGTGTTTCGGTGTTAAGTCTTCTCTCCGTGGTTACTTCTTGAGTCTTCTCCGTGACGGCTTTTGACGATTTGAGTAGAATATGTGAAGTGTAACAGCGCTGAGACTTTGTGGATTATTAGTGAAGTGTTCTTTAACGGTAGCGGCAACCGGCAAGGACTAGCTGATGATGTTGTGTAAATTATGGCGCAGCAAATGAGGCAAAACCGCAACTTGTGGTGCGTTGAAACTAAAGCACTAAACGAAGGATAAATTCAATTAGACTGTGTAATATCCGCTCTATTATTTAGAGTTTATGGCTTTGAGGCGGTTTTGTGTTTCATGTCCTGGTGGGCGGGTTGATGATTATGGTTGAGATGACTTGATACTTATCCGGAGCATAAATGTTTAATTGGAAACCTTCTTAAAGTGGTCTGAATAAGATATTAGTAAAGACTGATACGGTGATTGCTCTTTTGGCAAGTAGACCACGTTTGTTAATTACGGTGGAATTTGGGGATTCCATAGACAACCTAAAGGGTTAGGTCTTATGTGTAAGATTGTCAGTCAGGTGACTTTGACTTTGACAGAGACAAGAAAGTAATGGACAGTCTGAATGGCTGGGGAGTAATTAAACACTGATTAATTTGCACGAATTGGAACTGAGCGATTTTTAAGATTTCAAAGACAACAAGTAAGCGACACTGTTATAAGTATGTAACGATCTGTGCATATTTGCGTGAAGGGACACAGTAGCTTGGTATTTCTGTCGATGCTATCCATCAATTTTTGGGTTGAAATTTTGAATCGTAGTCTTCGTTCTTATATGGTTCTTTCAATTTAGGACTCTCTAATGTTTATCTTAAAGTTTGTCGACCCTTTAACTGTAACGGCCATGCTTTACGCTGAAGAAAGGGCCATCCGTTCTAATAATTGACTTGTCAATCATACCTATATTGCAGAAGGGTTACAAACACAGCTTTGTTCATTTTATCGGTATGTTGAATCGCCCTCGACCTCGCTCTGCCTCCAAATGCATAATTCCACTTTTAAGCGCCACTTATGGCAAGGTTTTCTCGCACTAAGTTGTCGTTCCGGGTGGAAGCTATGGCCAAGTTCTCCTTTTTAAAAGCTCATAGCAACAAAGACCAGGAGTCATGGTAGTAGGTAACAGCTTTAACTACCTCAAAGCTAAAACTATCTTTGGCTACATCAATACAAATATACTTGCAAACACACCAGTGACAGCTAGCTTCGTTGTGTCAATAATGTTGATATAATCGGCTGTAGCGTTTTGCGAGCTTTGGAAAATTCGTTCCTCTGTCTTTAGCTTGCGATTATATCGCGTTGTCTTTTTTGGCATCAGACAATCTTTAAGAAGCAGCAAGCGTTGGCGGGGATGCCAAAATTAGGCATAACTTTGGCTAGCCTATATAGATGGGCTTATTTATGACACCTGAAGGTTGCTGATGAGCACCTGTCCGAACTTCGTGGGTTTTCTCCAATATCTGCCATAGGGGCAATGTTTGATCAACTTTCATCTTACCGAGTCAAAAACCGCACTTACAGCTGCCAATCTGTTTGCTGAAAAATAGTTTTCTGCGCATGTACGCTATGCTATAAAGATTGTTGCCTCTTAAGTTGTGGTAGTTCCTGAGATTCTGCTTATCAGTCAAATTTTGAAACCGAGTTGGTGGATGTTTCTATTAAGTCCTCTCCTACTGCTTTAAAAAGATTTGGACATAGGCCATCAGGTTGTTATACTTAAATAAGATCCAACACTCAGGCTTATTAGTTCAGTCTTCGCTAGTTAACAGTCTAAAGGTTGTGCAATTTCCTTATCGCTACAGGTCTCGGAGTCTATGACCCGCTCTTTTCCTTCTATGGATTGTCGCTTGGCGATTTTTTTTTTGATTGACTATGTCCTTCACCAAAGCCGAGGGTTTTGTGTTGGGTTGATGGGTTGAAACTAAGTACATCTTGGCATCGATACCACTGATTTTCAGCACGTGATGCAGGTAATACAACATAGTACCTTTCGAGAATATACGATAGGCAGAGATTCTGACAGCCTTTTGCGGTTGCTGTTGTTCAACGTTAAATCTCCGCAGAATATTTCTTCATTTTTGTGGTGTCTCAGATATCCATAGACATACCTTGGTTGAAACAAATTAGTGACCCAATCAATTTTGGCCGTTGGACATCTACAATTCTGGAGGACTTTGATCAATTTGGTTAATCAGGTGACTTCTATGTTTCTTCATAAAAACATTATGAGGACACTGCCCTAGCTAGTCAATTAGCCTAAGTCCGTTTCCAGAAGTGATGTCGTGCAAGCCATTCCTAGGGCACTGCTCTTGCAATATATCTAAGAGGTCATCATACACGTGTATTAAACTAATATTGAATATTTAAAAGTAATTGGCATTCGGCAACACTTCGAAAACTCCAAGCTTCGTGCATTATCCAAATGCGTACACGAATAGACATTTCTATTATCCTTTTTATCAGCCATTGTAGTCACAGCTTTTCATCTTCCCTTTGTCCAGCCTATCTCTTCTTTTTCTTTTTTTTAATAATTTGCTCGCGATCAAGGGATTTAAGTAACTTTAAAATGCTTGCACACAGCGCGGGCGAAGTAAGATTAGGGAGTAAAGAAAAGGAGGTACCGATTTACGTTGGTTTTAAGTGTTTGAAGGTTATAAAGATTAGGAAATAGAGAGCTCTGCAGGGCATTCCACAAACGAGTTGTTCGCCCTAGGAACGAATCACTATATTTCCAAGTACGTCCGAAAGTGGGCTTGAAGGTATACTTATGAGCATTCGTAGCGAGACGGGTGTTATGGTTAAAAGTTTGAAGAGACGGAGTGCTACTGCCGATTTCTATAAAGCACTGGTGGTGGAAATCGCAATAGAACAGAATGAGACACGAGACATTACGTCGGTGTTCGAAGGTGTCCACTGTCTGAGTGATATTATTATCACGTATGAGTTTTGTCGTGCGGTTTTGAATCCTATCTATCTCACCAGATGTGAGCATTTCACCCCAATTCTGGGCCGATAAATGCCCTATATATTGAGGCCAGATCAGAGGGATGATATATTTCTTACATCGTTTGAGGAAATCTAGACATTTTGGAGCATTTTTGACGACATCGAATATGTGGTCGTTCCAACGTAGGTTATCATTAACACACACACCGGAATGGAAAGTCGGTTTTGACGATGCAAGTGCCGTTCATGGATAATGTCTGCGTGTTTGGATTGCGCTTTAATGAGAGCAGACTGCAATGTCCACTCTGTTGATAGTTCCCCAATTCGTTATGCTGTTAACATACGCTGCCGTTCCCGTTCCACAGCCGAAGAGCAGGGACGTGAGTCCGGGAACGATTATGACAATACGAATACAAGCAGAGAGTACTGTCATCAGCAAAGGAATATATTGGATTAGAAGTAGTAGACAAGTGATCGTTGATGAAAATTAAAAGAGTGTGGGAAACAGAACGGAGCCCTGGGGAACACAGCATTTATTTTGTTAATATAGGGCTAGAAGCCATCCAAGACAACATGATTGAACGTTCCGAAAGGTAGTTTCAAATCTATTGAAGAAGAGATTCATCGATCCCAAAAAAACGCAAAAGAGCCTGATGCCAAACTCTGTCAAATGACTTAAAAATATCAAGTGCAACTATGTAGCTTTCGCCAGATTGATGTACGCTTTGGTTCCACTTTTCGGTGAGACATGCCATCAAATCATCAGTGGACTTGTTGCTACGAAAACCGTACTGCCGCTCATGGAGAAGTTTTCGTGTTTCGAGATATTTCATGAGCTGACGATTTATCAGCGTTTCTCTTAAATTAGAAAGAAGGGACGTAAGTGTAATGGGTATGTAGGAGGAGAGTGAAGAAGATTCGTCTTTCTTATGGACGGCCTGAGCAAGTGCTATTTTCTATCTGGTTAGCGAGCATTGGGATGGAGAACAAGACAGAATTTCTAATATTTTTGACGAACGACCAACATTTTTTATTACCCTTCGGACATTGTAGTATTTTTTGCCTCAGTTTTTTTTTTTTTTTTTTTTTATAATTTACGCGCGCCTAAGGGGTTAGATACCCTTTTACTGTTGCCAGGGCGCGGTCGGAAAGGTAGAAAGGAGGAGAAAGGAAAATTGTTTTGTAGTGGTTTGAAACTCAGGTGTGTTTGGTTTCGGTATTTGCTCTCCAGGGGTGGGAGTCCGAATAGGACGGAGAGTTTTTTTCTTCACTCAGAGTGGAGGGTTATAATTCACAGTAATTTTTTGTGATTGAAACTCTACAACAGCCAAATCTACGTGTCAGTGTTATGCCTTCACACGCAGAATTTTTCTGTCTAATGTGTAATGGGAACTATTACACAAATGAAAAACTGACTTGCCATGGGCAGGATTCGAACCTTGGACCCTCAGAGTGAGAAGCGATTGTTAGTACCACTACGCGCTTAAGAAAGACGTTGCAGTCATTTTCGGTTTTCCTCTGTCGGGTTGACCTTGAAGGACCGAAAAAATATTTCTCTAACCCTGACAACCTCGTTACAGCTCAACTCTGATATGATAATCATATTGAAGAAGATTAAATATTATCTTCATCGACTTCAAGGCAGGAATAGCCAGAATTTTGAAAACTTATACCTGTACTTCAGTGACACCCCCCAATAAAATCCCCGAAGAAATCACACGAATACATAACCCAACTGACGCTGAAAGCCCTCTCGGAAAAAAAATCCTACACTCCTAGGACGGATGCTCTAGGGTCTATGTAAAATATAAGCCTAAAACCATAACGGGAGACGAAACCTAAGACTATCGATAGAAATATAGCCCCCGTGAAACGACGGCCGATAATTAGTTCTGTCTACCCGATTTCGTAGTTGAAATCGTAAAAATGCTGCGATCTAGACAAAATCTTAAAGCTGCACATTTCAACATGCCTAGAATAGCTAGACCCTACAGTGGATACAGGAGCCCAAAACTCTTCTATATGTTCACTTATAGCAAATTCAATCAAAATCATCAAGCAAGCAGCCAAGGCAAATGTAAGTTTCAAACCCTAGATAACCTGTGGCGTCGTTCTAAATTGGAGGTGATGCTTTGATTCAGAACACATTTAGTGCGTGCTAGCAAGAAACTAGGAGAAGATTAAGACAGCGCCGATTAGTAGGCTAACGGCTCTATATTCCCTATTGGGGCTATTGGGGACTTGTCTCACAATGCTGGACAGTAAACAATCCAACGTACTGCCAACCATAATACCTGGTGCATATATGCCATGTACTCGTAGCTCACGTGAAGTGTAGTGGGACTTATCTAGGAGCTGTTCCGAGATACCAACTTAACAAATCATTCCACTGGAGCTCTAAGATATTCAAATCGCAGGCCACTGGTTGCAACCGCAATGTTTCGAGTCTCGATGTCTCGAGCAGAAACTTTATGAATTCGTATGCTAGATCAATAAGGGTCACTAGGAAAAGTCATTGCTTCGAAAACTATCCATTTCTAAGACAAAAGAAATGTATGTGGCACTAATATCTATACTTTCCACCACCACTACAGACACACTTCCCTAATGACGGCATTACTTCCACTAATTTTTCTTTTCATATTTAAAGCCAGTACCGAGAAATATCTTTCGCAGTTTTCCCCATAAATTACTTGTTGACTTAAAAAATTGTTTCGTTTAATGGTTCCTGTCGTGAGCAATTTACACCCGCATATCACACCAAGGTGGTTCCATTCGACTTCGTACACTTTTCAGTTCCCAGATTCCACCCTCTCGATTTAAAAACTCTGTACGCTAAGTACTGAATTGAAATTTGTTCCTCCCTTATTTACGTCCTGAACTCTTTAAATTTATTGTCGTCACTAAATATTATTGCCATGATAACAACGGCGCGTCATAGCACCTCGCCCTCTGGTAGAAACTTTATTGCTTCCAATCTGAGAAGGATGCCTTATTTGAGAAGAGAGTTGCCTCAAGCAAGGCAGGTTCCCTGCCTTCGTAGTGTACGAGTAGATGGAGTTCATTCCTGTGCCAACAACTACTGTCAACGAGGAAGATGGCGCATTGCCGGTTGCCAAAGGAATAATGTTGATAAATTGGCTTGGGTTAGTAATGCGACACGTAAAGGGGCTCGTTTTAAGGGTTTCCTTTCACGTTTTCATGTTCGTCCTTGCTTCATTTCATTATTGTCTATTAAGGGCTGAGTTCGGTGGTGATAAACCAAAGCAAAGCAAATTGAACTTTCTTGAACTTTCAAGTGATTGCTATCCATTCGAGCAGCAAACAGAAAAAGGAACTGTGTATATATTCTTCGTTTTATTTGTTCTTATCTGAGCTCCCCGATAATTCAATTCATTAAGTCGAATTGTTATTGTACGAGTAGTAACGATATTACTGGTTAATCCATCAGACGGTGTGTTGAAATGGGGGTGATGGTGGGGGGTGTGGAGTGTTAGCTGGCAGTAGCTTCGAAAAAGATAAATGAGATATTACTGGAGTTTATTAAAACAAATGATGTCACTGACGTGACGTGACGTTGGTCGTAATCGCTGCATCCATGAGCGCAATTTATCGAGATGACAAGGTTGTAGAGTCGATGATACCTCAAATGAATCTCCTTGACGCTGTCAATTTGTTGACGTTGATAGATTGCCGTTCTGAAGTGTTGGAAGTGAAATTGACCAAATTAATAAACTTTTGGGAGCAATAAGTGACCCAGTAAATATCATTCTACTCTAAGTGTTAGTTAGTAATTCCAGAGCACCTGGTGTATCCTGCAAGGTTTTTGATGGTCCCTTCATCCCCGCCTTGTTAGAACTGAGTGGCCCCCTGAGGAAAGATGAAGATGAAAGAAGAAATACTCAGAAGATTAAAGATATGAGCTCGGATGATGGAAATTGCAAAGTTTCAAAAATTGCGGTCTGGATTCGAGAGAAACAAAAAATCCGATTAGAGACCTGACGTGCAAATTTGGAAAATCAATAATAGAAGCAGCCCTTAAAACATTATCTGGGTTGGAGTAATCTAAAAATAGTCTGAGTGGTTCTGAATAACTGCCTAAGGTCGGTCGAGTGTATTTTTCACTGAACTTCATGATGCCCTATTAATTAGTGCTGGTATGATAAATTTCGAGGTTAATATATACGAGGAGTAGCCATCTTCAAGGAACCTTGGAGCCAATATCGTGATGACTTGATGACAGAAAAGTGTTGAAATTACCATTAGTACAAATGTTTAGTGTAGATCGACCTTATAATAAAGCACTAGTCCAATCTATTGCTTGTATTGCATGTTCTGCAGTGATAAAGCGCCCACCAGTCTGCAGTCTTTCCTACAGGCTGACAGTAGGAAATCCGCTGATCTCATAGAGACGTTGGGAAGCATTCGTTCGGTCTGTTGGCAACCTCAAGAGTAATGCCATATGAAATGCTCATATGAAAATAACGCAAGTTCATTAGCGACTGGATTTCCCGTGATCCCATTCTGACCAGGAACACAAACAAAACTCTGCGAATTCACGCTTTCCACTGCGTTTCTTAGTCTTGCATCCTCGAACTAACTTGGAAGTCGTGAGAGGGCTTAGCAAGGATTTAGGCGCAGTTTGTCTGTTAGTACCGACACAGATGTTTCGGCCTCCTCAACAGATTCTTCACAATATAGTTTGTTGCCATTAGGATTGCGTATATTTCCGTTTGGAAGACAGACGCAAGTTTTCTTAACCGGGAGTGAAATCTAATGTTGTCATCCTGCAGAATGACCCCAGCGAAGCATCCCAAAGACCACTTATTTTTCAATCGATCAACAATAATAATGTTGAGGGGGGCAAGCGCTCTTCTGGTATTCGGGGTTCTCGCACAATTGTTGGACACAATTGGGAGATTATATTATGAAATTATGGGGAATAAAAGACAAATGCTTATGAATCGTTTTAGATAACTTTATTTGTGGTCTTACCTCTAGGAGAGTCGCAAAAGAAGTGAACGAATGAGTGCAAGTTAGATAATAAGGAAGTGGGAATAGGTACATTAGAGAAAAAGTATAGGATGAGTTGAGCGACCTCTGTTAACTAGTAGGTCTATTTAGTACGTAATTCAGTATGAGTTGTTCAAAGAGTATTTCAACTAAACATTACCGGCCGCCTTGCAGCATTTGCGGCAAAATATATGTCTAAGCTTCTTGAACGACTCTTTACAAGGGATAACTTACAACTAATACCTTATATCTAAGGGGGAATCTTTTGTTAACGGAGGGACTCCACTCACTCCTACGATTATAATCAATAATTTTATAGAACAAAAAATTCATAATACAATATTTGTTAACTTATTTACTATGCAAATTATAGCAATACGTAAGTTTTAATTTTTGAAGTTGTTGTTGGATAAGTGCCTGCAATATTTTCCATACTAGTGCCAACGTTTCAATTAAAGAAGTAAAGTGACTGTAGTAACCGCGTTTTATAATAAATTCATTGGCAAGGAAGCACACAAAGCTTTACAATAGGGCGAGTAATAATACACTTCCGTGTTTTCAAGTCTACCACTCTTACTCTTTTATCAGGACCAAAGTGAGTTTTAACTACCCTTCCTAATCGCCATTCGTTTGGAGGGAATTGTTCTTCCCGAACGACAACGAGATCTCCTACTTGAATATTTTTTTGGGGGTACTTCCACTTGTAGAGTTTGTGTAATTCCTTTAAATATTCTTCCTTCCATCTAAGACTAAACTGATGATGGAGAATTTTGAGTTTTTCCCAACGGTTGATATAATTTATGGACCTATCGTCGAATGAAGGTTCAGGCAAACTAAGTAAGGGACCACCTCTCAAAAAATGTCCAGGAGTTAAAGGTATTAGATCTAATGCATTTCCCGACATTGGGGAAATTGGCCTTGAATTAAGGCACGCCTCGATACGAGCTAGAAGTGTAGTAAATTCTTCAAACGTAAATTTCATATTACCAGCAACCTTACGGAAGTGGGTCTTAAAGCTTTTAACTACTGCTTCCCATAGACCACCCATATGGGGGGTCCCTAGAGGGATGAAGTTCCATTTGATTTGAGAAAAATTACAATCTGCAAGAGAAAATGTTTTTAGAGCCTTTTGTAAATCTTGCAACAGACATTTAGAAGCGCCAACGAAATTTGTACCGTGGTCGGAAAATATTTGAGCAGGCAAGTCTCGACGCGCTACGAATCGCGAAAAAGAAGCTAGAAAAGCTGTGGTTGTTAGAGTGCTTACAGCTTCTAGATGAATAGCCTTCGTAGAGAGGCAAACGAATACACAAACGTAACCTTTTCTCAACCGACAGGTTCTTCCGTAATAGATTTTGATGGGAAATGGTCCGGCGAAATCTACACCAACATTGCTAAAAGGTAAAGTAAATGTCGTTCTTTCAGGTGGAAGCAAACCCATGAGTTGGAGTCGCATTTTCCTTTTGTATATGACGCAAGCTTTGCACTGACGAATACTCTTTCTTACTAGATTTTTCAGCCGAGGTATCCAAAACTCGGAACGAATGATTCGAACCATGATTTGGATCTCGCCGTGTATAGAAAGAAGATGTACATAAGAGATGTACAGATGAGAGAGATAAGACTTATATGGAAGCAAAATTGGATGACTCTCATTGTAAGTGAGGGTAGAGGAAGTTAATCGGCCGTTTGCTCGAAGAATGTTTTCGGTGTCTAAAAAAGGGTTGAGGATTAATAGACTACTTCTAGTCTTCAGTGGCTTGCCATGCAGTAAGGCTTCATATTCGGAATTGAAATGCATTTTTTGAGATAGTAAAATGAGTCTTAGTTTAGAATGGAGGATTTCATCATGTGTAAGGAAAGGTGTTCTGTGATATTTTACGCGATATTTTGCTGCTTTATAAAACCGAAAAACATAGCTTATTACTCGCACAGCTTTGTGCCAAGAAGAGAAACGTCGCAAAATCACTTCGAATTCATCATTCACGACAGTACTGTAGGACTTAAGGGGTTTCGGATCTAAAAGGATTTCATCAGGAGGTATGGGGATCGAAGACGGCCAATCATTTTGAGGAGTTTCCAACCAATGCGGACCTGACCACCACAAGCTGTTGCCAATCAAGTCCTTAGGTGTTAGACCGCGCGTTACCAAATCAGCAGGATTATCTAAGGTCGATACATGACGCCAGGGTACAGCTTTAACATTGGTTATAATTTCGGAAACTCTGTTGGCAACAAAAGTTTTCCAAGTACACGCTGGTTTTTTGAGCCATGATAACACGATAGTGGAGTCTGACCATAAGAAAAGTTCATGGTTTTCAACAGAATGAAGTTTTTGCTGAGCTATTCGGACCATATTTGATAGTAAAACGGCTCCCAGCAATTCTAAACGAGGCAATGGAGTTGAACGTACAGGTGCAACCTTACCTTTTGCCCATAGTAAATGGGAAGAAAAACGTGAACTGCTGTGTTGAACTCTTATATATAGAGCAGCGGCATAGGCCTTCTCAGAGGAGTCACAGAACCCATGGATTTGAATAGGAGCCCATGGAACATATTCAATCCATAGGGGTATATTGATGTCCTTTATAGTCGGTCCCATCCGCCCGACTGGTGGAAGCGTCGTTTTTTGTTACTCTCGCTCGTAAAACCACATTGGTGGAAACCTCGATTTTTCGTTTTTAGCTATCGCTCGTTTTGCTCGTTGTCACGGTTGCGGATTGCACAATTTTCAATTTCAATAACCGCATAGTTTAAAATAACCCGAATAAAACGTATTCCATATACGGGGAAGAAGATATTCGAGGTTGACGATCAGAAAGTCGGTATGATCGCTCATTTTGAAAATGCAGCCCGTGATATGAATATCAAAAGGAGGGATGTGGCTTAGAATAGAGCCAGGCGTGCTGGGAAAAGTCCCTTGCAGCCGAAACAGACCGTTCTCTGGAATCCGGTGAAAATTCTCTTCAGAGTTACAAACATCTAATCTGTACCTATTTGTAACATAACTGGGTATATTCGGTCGTTGCTAGGCGGCTTGAAGCCATCAAAGGCTGCAAAATCAAGTTTAATGCTAATGACATACCATCAAAAAGATCCCGGAATAACCACGGTGTGGCACTCCCATTGTTCCGATTTGAGTTCTGTTTTCTTTGTTAAGTTGGTAATTCTGTTTCTAGATCTTAGTTTGACATTTGCAAAAGATAGGTAGCCAGGAGTAAATCTAACTCTGTGTGTGTTGGCGATTTTTTTACAATATTAGAAATGGATTTAAATTTGCAACAACGAACTTGTATTCAATTTTGCAAAAAAAACGGATTTAATGGTGCACGAACGTTGGATATGTTGGAAAAGTGTTTCGGCAACGATTCTCTAAAGAAAATAGTCGTTTACCAGTGGCACGAACGGTTCAAAAGTGGTCGTGAGTCAATCGAATATGATGAATGCAGCGGCAGACCATCGACATCGAAAACCGACGAAAACATTGATGGTTGGTCAATAACCGCAAATTAACCATCAGAGAGATAGCGGAGGACTTAAACATTGCCTATGGATCCGTCCAAGATATTTTGGTTAGTGATATGGGTTTCCGTCGTGTAGCAGCAAAGGTGGTGATAAAAGACATCAATTTCATGCAAAAAAGAGACCGTGTTGACGTCGCAAAAGAGATGATTTGCGAGGCTGAATGCGATCCCACATTCGAGACGTCGGTTTATGAGTACGACACGCAATCCAGACATCAGGCAAGTGAATGGCTTTCACCAAATGAGCCGAGACCAAAAACACCACGTCGTTTTCAGTCAAAAAAAAGGCAATGCTCACGGTTTTCATGGATTACTACAACGGTGTAGGGTATTATTACTGACACGTAGATTTGGCTGTTATAAGAGTTTCAAGCAATGGAAAAAAATACTGGGAATTATATCTCGAATCACTCTGAGTGAAGAAAAACTCTCCGTCCTATTCGGACTCCCACCCCTGGAGAGCAAACATAGAAACCAAACACACCTGAGTTTCAAACCACTACAAAAACAATTTTCCTTTCTCCTCCTTCTATCTTTCCGCCCGCGCCCTGGCAACAGTAAAAAGGGTATCCAACCCCTTAGGCGCGCGTAAATTATAAAAAAAAAAAAAAAAAAAAAAAAAAATTTGGGCGTTATAATTGCGTAAAGCAATTCTCCTGAAGAGACCAGAATTGTGGGCAGAAAACTCATGGATTTTGCACCATGATAACTCACCGTCCCACAGTGCCATCATTATTTGTAATTTTTTGACGAAAAATGCAACAAATACCATCCTACAGCCACCGAATTCACCTGATTTGGCTGCCTGTGACTTCTTTCTGTTCAATTGAGTTATATAAGTCGATAAGTGTGTTGCAGTCGATGGGGATTACTTTGAAGGGGACAATATAGATTTAGATGAATAAACTTGTACTTTTAATTTTCTGAATAAATTCTTTTTGATACCATACCATACCAGCTACGGCATGTTGTGCTACACAGCTTACCTACAGTTTCAGTGATAGGAGCTGGTTCTGATTAGTATACCGGTGAAGTGAGTTTTAGGCATAAGACAGATAATCTCTGCTTTCGACTTTTGACAGCAGGTTTTCTGAGTAATTGTAGTTTGGTTGATTTCTGCATTTTGAGGAATTTAATCAGCTTCCTCATTTCGCAAAGTGTTTCGATCGGCATAAGTTCTGACAGTAGGTAATCTTCGAAATCCGAATCAGTTTGTTGTATTATTTTAGCCTTGGCCGTCCCGTCTTCCTCCAAATAAGTTTTAAGTGTGACCTGTTTGTAAGGTTTCTGGTTTCTAACGCCACAAATCTGTTCTCCACTATGGAACGGAACATGTCTGGCTGGACATGTCAATTCAAAACTTATGGTGAGGGCGCTGTTGAGTTCCGAAAGACTTTATCCGCCTTTTGTTTTGTTCTCAGTTTAAGGAGAGCGCTAACAGACTTGAAGGCTTCGCGTCAACTTTCGAATTTAATAAACCTGTGGTCTGACATTGAAACCTCCGATAGAGCCTTCTTACCTATAATCTCCTAATGGTACCTGCTGGATAGCTACTCGTATATCTCGAATGTGGGATCAGAGCCAACACCCAGGTCAGACAATACTCCAGAAAATTAATTTCTCTGGCGTTCCGTTTCCTACTGCCCCGAAAAATATTCTGAGTATTGGCATCTCTGGTCTAAAATTATCTTCGGATAGTTCAAAATGCGAATTCTATATATAAAGATGCGTTTGTTCAAGCACCCAATCGGTGTATGTTCTACGCATTCCGTGTTGAGCTGGCTTCAATTCTTGCAAATCCAAATGCAAAATACGCCATAATGTGCCGTAAGGCAAGCCCAAATGCTGTGCTCGTCGTAAAATCGATAGATCCACTTCAACACTTTCATTAACACTTCATTATGACACCTGTAACAGTGACAGTTTCTTCGAATTTTTTTTAAAGTTTTGCCTATAGTACGCTCAGATGGACGACTATGTCGACCATAATCTGCTCATAATGCGCGAAATGTACCTACTACCACATTGGCTGCTAAGCCAAATTTGAGAAAATTTCATGGGGTGCCAGTCATTTTTGATAGCCACAGTTTCTGTTCTTTTTTTATGTTTTCCAAATAATAGGAATCGGCTTGAATTTATAATTTTTTATTGAAATATTAAATAATAATGAGCAGAAAGAGGCTTACGGTTGAAGAAATTGAAGAAGTTGCGACTGGTTTGGCAAGTGACTTCGATTCAGATGACTCTTGTGCAGATCCAGGATGGTCTCCAGAGGAATCGGATTATGACGATGACAAGCTATGGCGGTTGATGAGGAACGAGGGGACCTAATTTCACTTTTGAATAATAATGAGGATGAAAATATTCCCACAGGAATTTCTCCTATTTGGTCGAAGTACATCGGAAGGCACAAACATTTTAAATTTGTGGGCAGACAGGGTTTGCAGGTACAAATTTCGGCAGAAAGGACACCTCTTGAGGTTTATTCCAAAATAATTGACGGAGTGGTGTTGGAGATGATACCGAAAAGAAACCAATCGATATGCCCAACAAAATGTAAGTGCTCGCCCAAGATCATGATACAGCCGATTGAATAAATAGATTGAAACAAAGGCGGAAGAAATAAAAAAATTTCTTGTGTTGATTATGTACATGGGACTTGTTCCTCTTAATCGCATTGAAAATTATTGGGTGACGGGTAGGAGTTATGATTTTAAAATTCCACATGCAACGATGTCCCGGAACAGGTTTCAATCTTCGCTCTCATATTTTCACTTTAGCAACAACGAAACAACAGATAACTCCTGATGGAAGTTCTACAAAAAAAAATTTTCAGAATACATTTTACCCCGCAGAAGACTTCGTTATCGACGAAACTCTCGTGCCATGTAGAGGCCGACTTATTTTCAGACAATATATCCCAAATAAGACGCATCGTTATGGAGTCAAACTTTTCAAGATGGTTACACTTGGGCTATGAAAATACTCGTGTATTTTGGAAAGTAAGCAACAGGGGAATGCGAGGTTGGACTTGTTCGAAACGGGTGCGTGGAGCTTTCAAATGAGGGTAGGACCTTATATATAGACAATTTTTATATGAGCTATGAGTTGGCAAGGGAACACTAAGGACCAGAGGAGAAATTAAATATCGGGAAGATGAAAATGGAATTGTAATTCTAAAATGGAAAGACACTCGTGACGTGAGAATGCTGTCTACTAAACATGCCCCTGAAATGCAACCGATAACAAGTCGAAATACATCTGCAAATGGAGCAGAAAATCAACCGTCGACAAGTTCTGTTTCAAGGCCAAATAATAGACGTGCAACTTCCCTCAAATCCGGTACGATACTTGCTTACTCGTATAATAAGGGAAAATCAGGGATTGACTTGTCTGATCAGATGGATTTGGATGCCACTACGCTAAGGAAGGGTAACAAGTGGTATCGAATACTAGGCATAGAACTTTTATCAGGAAGAGCAGTTGTCAACGCATGGGTGTTATACAAACATCTTGTGGGAAACGACAGTCTAGATTCTATGTATGCCCATATATGTATAGTATGTACATATGGTTTAAAAAAAAAAAAAAACCAAACCAAAAATAAATAAATAAAATATCAACCAGTTGATAGCAGCTACAACAACCTTTGTCTATCATTTCCCGAACCCAATTTCAATCATCCCTCTCTTTTGCCCCTTTCCATGGTTTGTGCACAGGAGATCGACACTGCACCCAAAATAAAAATAAAAAAATAAATAAAACGTACAAGTGAAACATCCGATTTCAAACCTCTATGAAGATTAGAAGGCAAAAACGGTACCTTAGAGAGAATGAAAGATCATTCGATACAACGGAGTTTGTTTGATCTCAAAGAGAGGTTTCAAGCGAGGAAACGCTGAAAAGAACATTCAGTTAGTCTGGTAATAAAAAGGTGTTCGGTTCTGAATTGTGAAAAAAAAAACATTTAATAAACTAAGAAAAAGCAAAAAGACTTACAAAAAAAAACCAAATCAGTTTGTGCGGTCAATTTTAAACACGAAACAAAGCGAAGTATAAACCAGTGGTGAAAGAAACATTTCAATACAAAAAATATATCTATAATTCGAACGCGAAAAATAAAATAAAAACAAAGAACTACACCGGAAAAATAAAAAAAAAAATAAAAAAAAAGGAAAAGAAAGTTTGTTAATATCGACCGAATAGTTTTGACAAGAAATCCAGCAAGCGTGCAGGGGTCATCAAGTGCACAGATACGCCAGTGTCTAGGAGCCGAAAAAAAAAATAAGAAAATAAACACAATGGTTTACTAAACAGAATCTCAAGAGCACAGGAATCCGCAAATGCATCCGTGGCAGCAAATAGAACGGCAAGGAAATAGTATCGAGATCACCTGGGTATGGAAATTACCCAGCACCAAGCACAATTGAATAATTATACAGCATACCAGATCGCAGTCACCCAGTCGGCCAACGCAGTGCAGTTTCACACCCCCTGTCCCCCTACTACTCCTATCTAACCTACTTCTTGCAAAAAGCTTTAAGGTTGTAGAATTTATATGTGTATTGTAACAGTCTTCTTCTCGTAAATTTAATTTTTTTTTAATTTTAATAGTTTTCACTGCTCATAAAAAAAATAAAAAAAATAAAAAATATAAATACATATATATATAACGGCAATGATAAAGAAAGACAAACAACACTAAAACATATAAAACCAAACATTCAACATCTACGGTAGGTTGAAGGAGAAGGAGTTCACTTCATCCCCTAACCAGTCCGGTGAATAAACCAAAAAACAAAAAAAAACCTTTTAAAATTATAAAAAATTCTTATGTTATTACGAGTAGTATCGATAATATTTTTCAAACTAAAATCAGAGTCCAATAAAAATTTATGAAGAAGCGAACTGAAAAAAAAGAAAAAAAAACAAAAAAAAGTGTATACATACATATATGTACATACTCGTGGGACATACAGCCCTTACATACATACATTTAGTGATAACGGCATTTCATTTTAATTTTAAATTTTGAATTATTTTAATACATATAATACTAGACTAAGTTGCTTTCATATCAGCATACTCGTACTCATGTGTAGACTATAAGAAAGTTTTTTTTTTTTTTTTTTCCTCATCTTTCAACGATTTGTTTCCCCCCCCTCCCCCTCTCTTTATCAGAATAAATTTGCATATATATATACTCACTTATTTTCGGGTCATAGGGAGTCTTAGGGGAAGGTAAACCGGAAATGAAAATACTCAGGAGAAGGGAAGTCATTTTCTGTTTAAGATTTTGTTTTTAAATTCATCATATAGGATGCATTTCTAAGTGTTAGACCGTAGGGGCGTGAAGAGATACTTTGGCGAAACATGGAGTGATAATTAAGGAGTCAACCATGGTGTTAGCTACCATGGTGTGACTAGCTATTCATGCTAGCCACAAAGGGGTGGGAAATTTTCCGTAGGAGAGAACATCACCCAGCTCTCCTCTCTTTTGGTGCGATTGAAGGTGAGAATTTAATTTCAAATTGATTTCAACGGGAAGTAGATTTAAGGTTGTCGCTTAGGACGAATTTGGGTCCCTTTTTTTTCATACAAAAAAAAGGAAACATTTATACAGCTCAACTAACATCAGGAGAAGGCATGAAAATAATGTAACTGCGGCTGGCCATTTTCAGTAGCAAGATCCCACCCCATTCCGACGAGCTTAGGATGGAGCTAAAACTTGCATGCCTACCGCTGCTGGATGGTCAAGCCCCCTCCTACTCTTTGCCCGGACTGGCCGCTCTAGGTGCCTTTACTCGATGGTCAAAAGGGTGAGGGAAAGGTAGAAGGTAGGGTTCTTCGTGGAATTGGGTTTTGTGTGCAAATTATCTGAGCACCCCCCATATTATTGTATTTTTGCCCAGCATTAATGGCAGGGCAATAATAATTATCGTTACAATCTTACAAAATCGAAAATATATATTCGGAAATTCAGAGAAATTTTGGCTGCTAAACTACTTGAACTATCCATATCCACCGTTCGTAGAGTTGAATCACCCCGTGCAGCAACGCACCATCTCGTAGATCGTATCTTCTGATGAAAAAAAACTAAGAAGAAAATGTAGTGTTTGTTTTAAAAAAATAACACTATCCAAAGGATGTGCAGCAGCCCGCAAAGAAGCTAGCCAGATATACACGGATAAGCCTCAAATGTGTCGGGTATGCTTCAACTCAAGGCATTATAACCAACATTTTTTGATTTGTATGAATAATACTATTACTTTTTTTTTACTTTATAACAAGAAACATGAATTGAAATGAAAAATATTTTGCTTTCTCAAAAATTATAGTTTTTTTTTTTTTTAAAGTTTTCCTCAATAAAGTTTATGCACATATACAAATTGCACTTTGTACACAAGACATGAGTCCGCCTAGAGTACCCAAGATTCCGGCACTTGGAAGCATTTTTCGCTTCTATAAATTTGGGAAAATGTTGAAACGAATCGAATCGAACTTCATTTATCAGCGGAAAACTAACTTTCCTCTTTTTGCCGGATTCTGGTAAATGTTGGTCACCATGGGGACCTGAAGTAAATACAGAAATTTCTCGATATAGTACATTGGCTTTACTTGAATAGTTTAATAAAGCTTTGGTAATGTGAACTTTATAAACCAAACGATTAATTTTATTTTCTTTTAGCTCAGCTTGTTGCCTTTTAAACATGATCCAGCAGTTACCGATTATCAAATCTGTAAAATGGTTAAAAGTTCGGACAGTCCATTTATTCGTCCGGACACAGCATCGATAAAGCGAGATGTATCTGTCGCAAAGATCTATTCCTCTCATATATTTATTGTATAAGCTGACAATGTAGGTCTTCTTACCCACCGTCAAGTTCGGACGTGTTTTAATTTCGCTCCGCGATAATTTGTGAATAATTGTTTTCTGTTTGACTTTTTCTTTTTTGGTTTCGTGTTTGACCCCATTCGGACCACATTACCTGTTCCCATTCACTTACACAATAACTTCTCAGTGTCATCAAAACACAGTGACTTCGTTCTCAGTGTCATCAAAACACAGTGTCTTAAAAAAAAACAAAAAAAAAAAATTTTTTTTTAATAATACTTAATAACCTACTTGCTAATAATTTAACTATGTCTTCCTGTGGATTTGCTGACTGCGCTTTACCTACTAACACAGTGGAAATGGTTACATGTAATGGGATATGTGGAAAGAAATTCCATCCCATATGCATTGGTTTGAGTAGAAACGCTAAAACTCATCTCGAAGAGTATAAGCGCATATTCAGCTTTTTTTGTGTAGAGTGCCGGACCATCTCCCTGGCACATATAATGCTGGCTATAAAATGTAATAACCAGCAACTAATTGGGCTTGCAGACTCGATTGCAGAGCTGAAACGCGAAATTCAATTCAGCAGTAACAATTTAACTAAACTCATTTCAGAGAGCCATGACAATCTAAACTGTTCGATCGATAACAGCATAACCGCCATAAAATCAGCTGTTCAATCCTTGCACTCTAAGATCATTAAATTAGCAGATTCCGATAAGTCTCTCTGCTCAAACACATTACCAGCGATTCAGTCAACTTCAACTCAGTTGGGAAAAATTATGTCAACATTGGCTGACCAATCAACTATTCTACATCTCAAGCATGCTGAACATACCGAAAACATCGGATCCATCCAACATGACCTCAATTTTCTTAGTGAGGAAGCTGCATCCACTAGATCAACCACGATGCAGATATTGGAGGAATTAAAGCACATCTTTAGTAAGCCGGATGCGCCTCCATCTGCAGTAAGCCCGAGTAACAAATCCTTGCACGACGAGCTATATACATCACCTTCAACCACTTCAGCCCCAACTCATTCAATAGCCGCTACCACCGAAGCTCCCGTTCAACCCTCTACGATAAATGCAACTTCGATCACCAATCCCGACCCAAGACCAGTGCCAATAATTAGGGCTTTTGGGACATCCTGGACTTTCCCCGAATGGACCAACAGAATTCAAAAATTAAATAAAATGAATTTTGAAGCGATCAAAAAACCGGAACTGTCTACTTTCTTCCTCCAAGCTGCCCCACGTCACGCAAGCCCGTCCTCGATCAAAGCCCTTTTTAGGAGTAAATTCGGTATACAAGACGTCAAATGTAAACAAGTTGGCAAAGTCAAGAGCAAAAACGGCCAGTGTTTTGAAATACGTATACCCACCAAATACGATTGGATGTTCAAATCATCGGACGGCATACCAATATCGGAAAAGATGGTCATCACCCAACGGAAGGATATGGTAGATAATAAGTTTACTATTAAAAGAAAACATAGCCCGAACAATTCTGCCCCATCCCATCAACATCCCGACTCAAACTGGTCGTTTAAGACCAATATCTTTCCAAGATTCTCCTCACTCCTTCCCCCCTTTGCACCATCTAAAAAGAACACCAGAATCGCTACACCAAATTCTCTCCCTCCCCTCACCAAATCTTTAAAGCCTCTTCAAAACAGAGTTTCATTCAACCTTGATCCTGCGCCTTCTACCCAAGTTCCAACTAACAATGCCCCATCCGACAAATATCCTAATTTTATTAGTTCCCATATACTAAACCCAACCACCCATTCCTCATCTTCATCTATCAATCCACCTGATCCAACCCCCCTCACTAGTCAAGATTCTAGTTCCGGGGTGCTTGACCATCCTGTCCCTTCATCATCCGCTTGTGCCTCCGATTCTCACCCAAAATACCTTGACCCACTCCTTCCACCAACTGTCAAACTCACTAAAAAATTTTCTGATATGAATGATGACAGTCGTTATGTAGTATCTCGTTTGAGAGACCGCCGCATTTATGAAAATGTTCGGCTCTACCTTGCCTACTTACACGACAAACCCAACTCCGTTTGCATTGATGGCATAACCAAAACCAACATAATGGTTTCGATTCAACGAGAAAGTCTTCCTATTAAGCCAGCGGAATTAATGCAAATTTTCGTTCGCTACCATGAGAGTTTCGACATCTCTTCGGACGAAGTTCATAATGATCTTTCTACGTTGTCTTCGCATGTCAGCTCCAAACGTCTTTCCCATTTGCAAAGAACTCGTTCAAATTTTAAAAACTATTACAGCTCCTAACAAACTGAAATCTGTATCCTCCAGTCCACAATGCCTGTCCATTTACTACCAAAATGTAAGAGGTTTGCGCTCTAAAATCTCCTCGGTTTATCTCAATTCTCAAAAGTTTCCCTATGACCTAATTGCTCTTACTGAAACAAATCTAATTCCAGACATAAAAAACCATGAGCTGTTTCCTCCAAATTTCAACGTTTTTCGAAAAGATGGATTTGAAAGAGCTGATAATCCTTATGGCCGCGTTGTTTTACTAGCAATCCGGAACTGCTTTCACTCAACTCCTGTCGATATTCCCCACACTGAAAACTTTGAGTTAGTATGCGCCAACATTACGCTCCCCAAACGATGTCTTTACGTACTTTGTTGCTACATTCACCCATCACAACCCATTAAGTCTTATCAACCTGTAGTTCACGCAGTTGATTTTTTGACTGAGGATGCACAACCTGAAGATTGCATTGTTCTAGTAGGAGATTTCAACCTCCCTCACCTTATATGGGAGCCTTCCGATGATTCGTCTCATTTTGTCTCTCGTAATTCGACATCTGAAATAGAAATATTGATGGTGGACTGCCTAACCAACTCAAGTCTGTTTCAGATTAGTGGAATACCTAACACAATGAACAGACAACTCGACCTTGTCTTCACATCCGATTCAGATAACTGTGTCGTTTATAGGAGTGATCATCTTCTTTCTAAACTAGACCGCCTTCATCCCCCCTTGTCAATTATATATTCATATGAAAATGGCAACACATGTGTCGATTCGGAAAATTCATTCTCATTTGACTTCCGTAGAACCGACTTTAACAAACTTAAAAACCTCATCAGCAACATTAACTTTGAATTTATTGGTGAGACAACTAACATTGATCTTGCCCTATCAACGTTAATTTTCTCCTGCTTTGCCCAATCGGTTCCGTATACCTTCCGAAAGGACTGCATATCTGCTCCTCCCTGGTACAACAATGAGTTGCGCTCTCTCCGTAATAACAGAAACAAATTGTGGCACAAATTCTTAAGAACTCGATCTGATTCCGACTACAGTAATTATCGATCGGTATATAATCGTTTTTCTGAACTTTGTGAGTCTCTTTACCTTGAGTACCTCTACCGCATGCAATTTAGCTTAGTCTCGGACCTTAAACGCTTCTACCAGTTTATTAATACCAAAAGAAAGTCAGACGGCTACCCATCTACTCTTAAATTTCTTAGTGAATCTTCTGCCGACCCAAAAACCATTGCAAATTTCTTTGCTTCTCTTTTTAACAAATCCTTTTCTAAGAAAACAGCTGAACCCGATCCTAGCTACTTTAGCTATATGAGAAACTATCCTGAGACGTCAGCCATTTCACTAAATGTAACAACAACTTTGGTATCTGAAAACATTAATAAACTTAAAGATGATTTCTCGTCCGGCCCTGATGGAATTCCGGCTATTGTAATAAAAGAGTGTGTTACCCATCTCGGTCCTCCTCTTGCTGCTCTATTTAACTTGTCTGTCTCAACAGGTACTTTCCCTTTCCTATAGAAGGAATCTTACATTATCCCTATTCATAAAAAAGGAAGTAAAGCCGAAGTCGATAATTATAGACCCATAGCGAAACTCTCTTGCATACCCAAACTTTTTGAAAGCATAGTCTATCAACAACTGCTTCCGTACTGTAGGCCAACTATCTGCACAAATCAGCAGGGCTTCTTGAAAGGTAAATCAACGACCACTAACCTAACAGAGTTCGTCTCTAGGACTCTTCATGCTTTAGAAGACGGTGATGAAGTCGATTCAATTTCCACAGATTTCAGCAAGGCATTCGATAAAATTTCTCACCAACTTATCATCTTTAAACTAAAAAAACTTGGCTTTTCCCCTCATTTTGTGGCATGGACCAAATCCTATTTAGAAGACCGAGAATACAGGGTCATCTTCAGATCTTCAATATCCGAACCCATTAAAGCAACATCTGGTGTCCCTCAGGGTAGTCACCTTGGTCCAATCATCTTTATCCTCACAATTAATGATATAAATTTAATTTTAACTAACTCTAATCTTTCTATTTTCGCTGATGACATGAGAATTTCCAAAGTCATCTCATTGCCTTCTGACTCCCATTGTCTGCAAGATGACTTGAATAAGTTTTCGGTATGGTGCTAGCAAAACTTTTTGGAGCTTAATGTCAGCAAATGCCAAGCGATAACCTATTCCCGTAAACGTCTACCTCCCCCTCCAAGAAACTACTTCATCTGCGATGAGCCTATTCCTTCCACTACCCAAGTACGGGATCTAGGTATAATTTGTGATAGAGAATTGAATTTCGACTCACATATTGACAGCATTATAAATAAAGCTAACTCTTCACTCGGCTTTATCAAACGCTGGTCAAAAGAATTTTCCAACCCTTACGTTACAAAGTCCCTGTACATTACTTTTGTAAGGCCTCTTCTCGAATATTGCAGCCAAGTTTGGTCACCCTATAAACTAACCCACATTCAAAGAATAGAAGCAGTCCAACGCAGGTTTATCCGTTTTGCACTTCGTGGTCTACCTTGGGCCGATCCATATGGATTACCCCCCCATGAAAATAGGCTAAAACTAATTTTTATCCACCAGTTACTGACTGGAAATATCGACTGCTCGACAATAACGCAAAATATTGCATTCACTCCCAATCCCCGTAATCTAAGATCTGTCCCACTCTTCCTGATCCGAACTCACCGCACCAACTACGGTCACTTTGAACCCATATCCAGAATGTTGCGTATAACGAACAACTACGCTGAAGTCTTTGACCTAAATAGCAGCAAACAAGAAATAAAAACAGCGCTACTCAATATGCCACTCCCTTAACATCTCCCCCGTCCACCATTTCTCCTCGCCCCATTAGGTTAAGTATATCTTTGTTAGTTTTTAAGTCTAGTTTTAAGTTTGGCTTGTTAATAAGCTTAATATAGTTGTCCGGGGTAGACCCGGGCCAATAATAATGGCAGGATGCGGCCTGCCCTTGATTATTGCTCCTTCGACCAGCGCTGACATGTAGCTTCGGGCAGAGCTCCAACATATGATGAGAGAAGACACTAAACTTTATTGTGTTTCCATTTAACCACAGTTATTTTTCTATCTTCTCTCACCCACTCTTCCCACTCACCTCTTTTAATGTCCTTATTTTCCGTTAGTTTTTGAATTACTGTTCCAATGCGGTTTTTCATTTCAGTTCCAGTTTGGTACAAGTTTTTTTCCTTAAGAGCTTCCACACATTTTACACTAGTAAAGGAACGGTCGGTGTACACACAGCCGTCTTATCTAATAACGCTGGTTAAGAGTTTCACTGTGGAAGCACCTAGTCCAAGATCTTTCATGTCTTTTTCTGGAACAGATGGAAGTTAAGCATCAAACCGTCACTAGCAGCAAGTATAAAATTTTTTAAACGGAGCGGGTTGGGTTTTGCGGGAATATACTGGCGAAAACCAGTATATGAAAGGGTATTGGAAAGGACTTACATTTTTGTAAAATCGGTTCCACGAACGGTCTTACTTTCCATAGCCGATCTGCCGCTTTGTTCGCACTGTTGTCATCAGCAAAACGCAAGAATTTTCGAATTTCGCATAAGCGATTCCTCGACATACAGTTTGTAGTTGAGGAAATCCCAAAGTTCCCATCAACACGTGTATTCCAATCAAACGTAAAAGCTCATCTAATGATGTGTTAAGAGGTCGGTGGTCTCGTTTTTGAAATCCGTTAAAGTTCGTGACTCGAGCCGTTTCTTTCCAAAATGATAAAGCTAATTATTTAAAGAATCCATCTGAAATGCTTTCAGGCATATCTATGTCAGAAATTAAAGCATCCTCACTTACGAGTATATCTCGTAACGGGAATCTAAAATTGTTAGTAAAATCACAAATAATTACACTTTTTTTCATAATACCTGTTTGTATACCCTCTTTTCTTCCATTTCATATTTCGGTTATGCTCTGCTATTATTTCTCGTTCCGCTTCGTTTTCCGATTCTGCACCTTGAGCAACTAGCTCCATATCTCCATCACCTTCACAGTGCTCTACATTTTCAGCTGAAGGATCTTGCTCTTCATTTTCTTCTAGCACTTGATTTAAAACTTGTTTAAAAAAGTCTTCATCTTCATCCGGGAGGTCAGCATCACTTTCATTGAAATATTTTTCGATTTCTGTACCCGCTAGCTTTTTGGTAAGATCTAGAAATGTTGTTTTGTTAGGAAATTTTTAAAAGAATAGCAAAACAAACACGGTTGATATTTTCATAAGCAGTATATTTTCTACTTACCGAAAAAAGGTTCCTTACGTCAAGAAAACCGCCAAATTCAAACGAGAATTGTCAGTGACAATGTTTTTTAGAGAATTAACATGTTCTCTTAGGGAAATTAAAATATTTAAGCAGGAAAAGTTAACGAAAATAATAATTTAAGAGTAAAAAGTGAAGTCCAGGTACGTGAACTCCTGCACCGAAGAGGATAATATAACCTTATACAAGGTGTTCCAAGAATCAAATTCATGTACTTTTAAAATTCGTTTTGATTTCGTGCTTACAATTTTGTCTTTCTTTATTGGACCTCATTACATTGCGACTTTGATTTGCTATCTGACCGTTTCTGTCAAACCTGGATTTCTTCTGGACTAGTGCTGATTGTTGATCGTTAATCCTGTGATTGTGTATTGCGAATGCCATCATGCTAGAGGAATATGCTCAAGAATATGCTAACATGCATCTCATTTATGGGGAATGCAGGTGTAATGCTAGTGCTGCAGCAAGACTTCACCATGAGAGATACCCAAATGCTGAGCGTCATCCGGATCGATGGAAAAGCTTACGCAGTGGTTTTGCCAGAGTGGAAGAATACCTCTTCAGAAGAAGGGGAGATATTCCATCTGGACCAGCCGATTTCTGTATTTTAATATCTTTATGTACTCTTGCTACTACACGAGTGCGAAAGTGGATTCGCCCCATTGAAGTTTTGGAGCAATCAAGTGTAGGCAGAGACAAAGCTCAATTTGGAAGCATTAAGCTGGCCGCAAAGTGTACAGCAAGCAGTTTGGCCTTGTCCAAAGACCTGACAGCTGGAACGCTATGGTAAATGAGCGTTGGGATGGAGGACGAGGCAACATTTCTAATATTTTTGCCGAAAAACCAAATATTTTTACTTCATTTGGGACATTGTAGTTTTTTTGTTCGTGTTTGTAGTTTTTTGCCGTATATCACATGCTTAAAAAACGCGTTGCAGTCATTCTTGGCTCGTTTGAAATTGTTCCGATTTTTTTTTCTTATAGGTTCAGTCTTGTACATGCCCTTTCTTTTGGTTTGATACACATCATCCGATGAGGGACATAGGATCTAATTCCAAAGAGAATGCTGTCTGTGTTCATATCATATCATAACGACCAGTTAAAATTCCTAAAAAAGCTTTTAAGTCCGCTCCAGTTGGCTTCCTCCCACTCGGACATCGACTTTGTACTTATCAGTGTGAGAAGCTAAAAACAAGTTCAGGGTGCTGGCGGTGTGACTATCAACGTCTGGTACTCGCGTGAGCTCATTTACAAGCTGGGTTAAGTTGTTTTCCGCAGCGAAGATCCACAACATACGGTCTTTGGGGTGTTGTCTATCCAGAAGGTCGAAGCCATCCAGAATTGTGTGAGCATACAGGGATACAATATTCTTTGTATGGAGTCAGACAGCGCATCTAACTCGTTAAAGGTCGAATTGCTGTCCAGTTTCGGGCTCCTGTAAATAAAGCAATAGTTTGCTTACGGAAATGGAATTTTAACCACATGAAGTTGAATTCGGAATTGGAAAAAGGATTACATTGTAGTGGCGATTGGTAAGCAACGTCACTACGCACATACATAAATGGAACGTGAGAAAAGAATAATGACATTAGTTCGTAGCCAGGTAGCTTCATGTGAGCCCGATTTGAGAGGTGTGGGCGGTGATCTACCTAAACTGATGATGCTATGCAACTAAAATAATTATTCGCGAAGAGAATCAAAAAAAAAAACACAAGATACAATTTGGTTAAATCAGAAGAGAACTTTTATTTTTCACTGAAACTTACTAACTAACTGGTGACCATTCGTCACTCCCTTATATAAATTCTCATGTTGCTAGCTCAGCTATCTTTGATGTAGCGCGTGTGAACTTTTGCGACATTGGACACTTCCCTTGCAACATTGTTGCTGATATTGGATTGCCATGCTCGCGGAAAGTGTGGGAAAATGCTTATTGAAGTTATTTACGAAAGGGAAAAATGGATGATGTATCGGATTTTATGGGGTACATGGTACATAACCTCTCCCCCATTAAATTTTAAATTTTCTTGAATTTTTCGGACTATATTTTAAATGGAAATTTTGAGACCTTTGTTTTTCTTGTAGCATAAATACATTAGAACAACGCATACGAATATAATAGCTGAGACAACAGTATAAGTTACATTTTTATGAAATTCCAATATCTTTATATTTTTTTTAGATTTTCAAAATTTTTAATGACAATGTCTTCAAATTTTAATGATTTTGTAAAATTGAATATTACATCTTCATTGTAATAAAATATATCTATAAATTCGAAATTTTTGTTACTAAAATCCTTATTTAATATTTCAATTGAACAGTTGTTAATTAATTAATTAGGTAATTTCCAGATAACTTTATTTTTCTGTCATCACAATGATTTATAAGTGAAGTATTTTTTAAATTCTTACATATTGAAGTACTGTCATCTAATTTCTTTATTTTTAAAAGTTTATTCTTTCTTAGCTTACAACTATTTTCTGTAATACAATTATTTATATCTTCTAGGTCACTTACATATTGAATTTTATTGCTATTGTTTTTATACTTTGTTTTATTGAATTCTATTACATATTGACCATCTATCATAACTTCCTGTTATGGTAAACATGCTAGGGGGTATTATTCCGTGTTTTACCGATTCTATGTTATCTATTATCTGATCTATCTTTTCTTCTAACATTTTAAGTCTTAATAATTGGTCTAATTTAAGTTGCTGTAATATAACCCTTTTTTCATTTCCTGTTAATTCTGCAAGTGTTTTAGTTAATTCTTTCCTATCTAGTTCTATTATACTTTTTAAGTAGAATATACTTTCATTAAAGTGTGAATTGATTTCTAACTTTTTGTCTAGATTACCTATTGCATTTTGATTATTGTTTTCTATTTGCTTGATATGGTCCGAAATTTCCTGTCTGTCATTGTCATCCATTGTCCCAAATTGCCATTTCTCTGCTGTACCTATAACACTGATAAGTGTCCGCTTTTTCCTCGCCTGTTTATTTGGTTCAATTGTTGTTAATTTGGCATAAAGGGTTCATAATTCAGTCCTTATTATTGGGTCACTACAAATTTTAATTTAATCGTCTGTTTTATTTCTGTAGTATTGATGATGTGTAAAATGGTCTTTGTATCTAGCACTATGTGGCGAATAAGAGGGATAGTTAAAGGTGGGAATTGACTATTACGATTGTGCAGCAGTCGGCATGCTTGCGGTTGCTCAGACCTAGCTCGTCGGAGGGGTGGGATCTTGCTGCTACTCCTTATTCACTACAAATAAATCATGCCGAATAACAATAATAACAAAAAAAATTAACTAATCACGACACACGCATTTACATATGTCTGTTCTGTTTCGATACTAAGACACGATAGCGAGTTGTGGAAATAAAAAAAGGAAGAAAAAGAGGTTGTATGTGGCTTAAGGTGATGTTGTGGGTGGTTGCAATATCTAAGGAATCCCTCCCACTGCAAGCATAACCTGCTCCATGTCTATTCCTCTCCTCTTGCCATCATTGTTGGGAATACACCCTATTTAAGATACCAACACTACTCTAAACAAACATCTCACCGATTTTTACCGCATCTAACTAGTACATGGTAAACCGAGCATAACCGAGTAATATTAACTTTAATGCATCGGAATTCATCTTGATGAACAATACAGATATATGTGTACAAATACATCTTTTACAGAGCGCAAAACAAAAATAAATTCATATAAAATTTCAGCTCTTCGATATGAATTTCGCGTCTAAATATGCATTTAAATATATATACATATGTGTGTATGTACGGACAAAAAAGAAAATTCACTCATTTTCGAATTCAACGCACTTATAATAGTAATTGCAATTTTAAACTTGTTTGAATATAAATGCTTATTTTGTAAAGCTATAATTAAGTAAATATGAATGTATTATATGTTATATGTTACATGTAACGCTCTACTTAAGTTAATTTATAAGAAATTTGTTTAAGAGATATAAAAGATTTGTTTGATAGTTGGAAAAGTGTTTTAAACTATTTTGTGTCAGCAAACGGTGTAAATGGGGATAACATAAGCGAAATTATAAAAAACAATTTGAAAATCTGCCAACAACTGAGTCTAAAGGTATGTGCTGTTGTTTGCGACCAAGGGGCCAATAATAGAAAAGCTTATAAAATTGTATGTGTTTCTGAAGGAAACCCATTTATAATTTTTAATGATGAAAACATATTTTGTTTTTATGATTTCCCTCATTTTTTAAAATCACTTCGTAATGTTCTATTGAAATCAAGATCTACAAACTCCAGATGGTAAAGTGTCTTTTGATGTTATCAGAGAAATATACAATCTGGAAGTTGACAACGTAGCTAAGACATGTTTAAAATTTAGAATTTGTCATATAGCACGTTCACGTTCACCTTGCAACGCAAATACTCGTATTTAGCCGGATAAATGCGGCATCGATTCAAACTGCTTTTGAACTAAATTGCTTAAAAGAAAGCTCTAATAAAGCTGTAGCAACGAAAGAGTTCGTACTTGTGAACAATGTATTTGACTGCATGGATAGTGGTTCACATTATGACAAGAATGTTTTAAGGCGGGGACTTCAGCTAGAGAATCCAGCTTATAATGAGTTGAAACAATTTTTGTCTTACTTAAAAGATATACAAAAATCAGTTAACCTTCCAAGAAACTTTTGTTTAAAAGGAATGGAACAAACTATAAACGGGCCCTAATTATTTTGTCATGATATAAACAATGGCCTATATCAGAACGTCGATTATTTACTAACAAAGCGAATTCATCAAGACGTATTGGAAAATTTATTTTCTATTATTCGCATGGTGGTTACAACAAAAATCCGTCTGTTTGCGAATTTAATGTTTTGATGTCGAAAATTCTCTCGTCAAATCTTATTAATTTCTTAATTTCTCCTTTCAGTAACTGTGATGATGATGATGTAGAATTTTTAAACGTAGACTTATCCCCAACTCAAACTAATATTCCAAAAACTTCTTCATTGCTTAAGGATCGTAAGAAAATCGTATGCGATAAAACTCTGTATGAAAAATTCACTTGTGATATGGAAATCGAAACTAAAATCACATTAGAAACAACAGCAATGCGATATTTTACTGGATATCTTGCCTTTAAAATGCTTTTTTAATGAACAAATGTTTAAATTGTTCCAAATTATTTTTAAAAACTGATGAAAAAATAACATATCCTTCGGAATTTTTCATCTTTACAAAAAATTGTTCTCAAAGAAGTGACTTTGGAAGTCTGAAGGCACCACCTAATGAATTTGTTAACGTTTGTAAAGTTCACTTCTTCAAAGTATTTAATAGAATTTTCAGAGAACGTCCACAAGAAAGAAATATAAGGGAGACAATGGCCTTGGAATGCATAAGGATAACAAATACTAGAGATCCGAAATGGTTTGATGAAAAAAGTCCTTACTATGAGCATCGCAAGGACCTTCTACACTTTGCTCTCCTCGTTCTATTACGGAAGCATTATTCGTGGAAGATAGAAAAAAACATAGCATCCAAAAATTAAAAAATTAAAATTTTATCTGGAAAAAAACGTAAAACAACTACAGTCAAAATCGGTTATAACGACATCGGTTACTGCGAACTAATCTTGAAGTCCCGGCCGAGGTTCATACAAATTGTACTAACCGAATATCGCTTTTAACGATACTCGTATCACCTATAACGAATTATCGCTAATAACGAACAGTTTTAAATGGAAAATTTACAAATCTATCGCTTATAACGAATATTAGAAGAAAAATTAAGTAGCTATTGGAAATTTCGTGTATTTAAAAATAATAAATTCTGGGGATTTCCCTTTTGCTGTTTTTTTTCGCATTTCGCATTCTGTTTGAGAGGAATTGGAATAGTAATTTTTTATAGCTAGAAAGGTTAAAAGTGTAATTTTTGTTTTTGAAAATGAGTTCAAAACTTTGAGGTTTTACAGTAGAAGAAAAATCTGCAATAATTTCAAGGCTTCATCGGCTTCAACAATCTCTACCATTTTTAAAAACCGAGATAAAATTAAGAAGAATTTTAGAGAATCCAACTTGAAAATTCTGCTTTGCTCAGCTGGTTCAAGGCCCAAAGAAGCTTTAATACTCCATTAAGCGGACCAATTCTACAAACTAAGGCAGAAGACTTTGCAAAGGAGTTGGGAAAATATGACTTCACCTGCTCAACAGCTTGGATTGAACGATTTCGGCAAAGACATAACATCGTTAGTGCAATGGTAAGCGCTGAATGTGGTAGTGTTTCTAAAGAAATTGTGGATGATTGGTTGCATGGTGTTTGGCCAAAGCTGGGAGAGGGCTATTCAGATGATCAAATCTTCAGCATCGAGGAAACAGGTTTGTTCTGCAAAATCTAATAAAATTTTGAAAATCATACGTGAAAAATGCGTTGGAAGTAAAATGACAAAGGAACGAATTACGGTTTAAGTAGCAGCTAATATGACCGGAACTGTTAAACAAAAGTTGTTGGTTATTGGAAAATCAAAAAACCCGAGGTGCTTTAAAAATATTAAGAAAATTACGTCATTGTATGAGTCCAATAAACGAGCCTGGATGACATCAGTCATATTCGAAAAACATTTATGAAATTGGGATAGACATTTCACAAAACGAAAGGAAACAATTCTGTTGTTAGTGGACAATTGTCCTGCACACCCAAAGATCGATGGTCTTACTTCTATGAAGCTTGTGTTTTTGCCAGCTAATACAACTTCTGTGTTACAACCAATAGATCAGGGTATAATAAGATCACTAAAAGAACATTACAGAAAGCTTCAAGTACTAAAACTAATTCGTAACATCGAGAAACAATATGGACCACATGTAGTAGGTTTGTTGGATGCCATTCTACTGACTTCCAGAGCTTGGGAGAGGGTGTCTATGGCAACTATAAAAAATTGTTTTAAACATGGTGTATTTATCCTGATAATTCAATCGAAACTGAGTTCGAAGAAGAAGACAATTGGCCTTTGAGGCACTGGATTAAAGATATTAATTCATATGATAACGTATTTGTATGAACGTAGTGTATGAACACTTTTGAAGATTTCGTTAATGTGGACACCAACATTTTGATTGCAGAGTTATTAACCGACAAATAAATCATTGATTCTGTTCATAATGAAAATGTGGAGAGTGATGACAATGAAGAAGGTAGGAAGAGTTTTTAGTCTAATTTCTCTGACAGTATGAAATCATTTTGCAACATTTTTACTTACAGAAATTGAAATAATTCCAGTGAAAATTGAAGATGTACTTCAGGCTGTCAATACCTTGAAACCGTTTGTTATTTTGACTGATACTTTTGACCAAGGTTGTGGAGAAATTTTGACCAAAACGGAAATGAAAATAGAAGGAGAGTTCATAAAATAAAAATGTCATCTGCAGAAAATCACAGATTACACTGTACCACAATCATAAATAAATAAAAGTAATAAAAAAAAAAAAAATGGCAAATCGGTTATAACGAACAAATTCACCAGTCCCATCGAGTTCGTTATAACCGATTTTGACTGTATTCAATAAACACAACATTAAAGAGAGCGCATTCTGCTTTCACCTTCCTACGGTTCTCAAATATAATGTTTATTATCAGTCAAATTTGATTTAAAAAAATTACATTGCGAAAAACGGAAAACTTCTATCCAACAAACAGAACACGCAACTTGATAATACGTACGGGTACGTCCCATTGAATGGAAAAATGGTTAGATTATTTCCTTGTTAGATTATTATCTTTACTGTAAACTTACATACACTTAGTAAGTTTACAGTAAAGATAGATATCTAATAACTATTTATATATATATAGGTATTAGGGTGTCCCAGGCTATAAGGGTTAAATTTTTTTTTTTAGATAGAGATACGCATACCTTTTTTTTTTCTATTTGACCCAGATAAGTGAAATATCAAATATTATTGCGATCGGATGACGATAACCCGTGCCGACTTAACGCCAAAATCTAAACATAAAAATTAGTATGGAGCAATGGAGGGAAAAGCAAAACTCATTTATTTTTGAAATAAGGCATCCGGTATTGGACTTTATTATTATATTAATTGTTGAAAGTAGGTTAATTATTTATTAATTTTCTTTTTAATGTTTGTTTTTTACAGTTAGGATACTTTTGTCGATGTTCTTGTACGCAACGAAATAAAAATTGCTTTTGCTCCTCTTGAACAGTTAGCAGGCCGTGAAAATCTTGCATCAACTTGACTGCTCTTTCAGCAGAGTCATTAACTGCTTTCAGTTTTAATAGCTTGCTTTTAGCATGTTGGTACGAAGCATTTTTAAGCCACAAAGAGGGGCACTCGTGGAGAAAAGCACCATCAGTTTTCAATCGACTAAATAAGGACTTGCTTTTGACTGAAACAAAGTCATCGATGTTTTTTTCTGAAAACAAAAAAAGGAGGATTATTGATATAATTTTTTAGTTATGTAAATAAAAAAGTTAAAAAAACAAACTTAATTTTCAAACTTACCATAAAGTCTGCCACAAAGTTCTTCTTTCGATGGAATGTAGCATTTACCATAGGCAGATGGATATTCTTTGGCTAAGTTAGCAACCATTTTGACTTTCGTTTCTTGGCTTACATCATCATCAAATAGAGACAAGATAGACACTTCGTCTGTCAAATACCACAAATGCAAGCAAAACTTCTGTAATGCTGCTTTCGAGATGCTTTCATCTATTGTTTCATAAGATTTTATAGCTTTCAGAAAACACAAATCCTGGTAAGGTGCTTTTACTGCTAAAATGCATTGCAACCAAGGCCTAACGTATATTGTCACGATGAACAGGCAGTCGTCTAACAGAGCTTCTTTATCTTTGTTAGAAATTCTTAATTGATCACCAAGTAACGATATTTTTAATGAGTAAATCGCTCTCGCCATCCATCGAGCTTGGTGCATGGCACCTGGAGGCCGGATCTTAAATTTTTTTTCTGCATCGCCGCCAAGAAATATTATTGAAAGTTCGATTAACTCTCTGTAATCATCCCTAGTAATTTCTTTAGTTAATTCAATTTGGTAAAAATCGATAAGTCTGTTGATCTCAGAAACATTCAAACATGATAGCTTTTCTGTACAGCTCTGTATTTTCTCGGGATCGACATTCTTCCAGTTCTCTCGAAATTTCTTGAACATTGGAATGTCTGGGCTTGTGGTAACTTGGCAGATTTTTGCTTCAAACACGCTTTTTAGTACTAATTCGTAGACGTGATGGCGGCAAGCAAAAATAATCATTTCCCTGCCTAGTTTCTGTTCGAGAAGTACACAAGTACCATTGATTCGACCAGTATTTGAAGCAGTCGTATCACAACACAAAATCTGCACTTTATCCTCAAGATTCCAATCAATTATAGCATTCCAAAGTACCTGGGCCTGTTCCTTTCCTGTAGAGTTATCCAACTTTGGTACAGCGATAAGTTGTTCTTTATCGTCAAACGTTATAACTATCGGCAGACGTTCTTCCTTAGATTTGCGTGAATCTAAAGCCGGCAAAAGTTTACCATCCCAGTGGAGTGTTACAATATCCGGAACCTGGTTTTGAAAATTAACCTTTATGGCTTCCGCTCGCTCTTTTCGCTTTTCCGTACGAACCCTTTGAATAGTGGACTTGCTTATAGGAAATTCGTCTGTGTTATGTCCAAGAGCTTCAATAGTTGCTTCAATAATAAACACAGCATCTCTCACACTCAATTGACACCGATCTAATGCTGCCACTAATTTTGGAGTGATAAAATTCTTCCTCATAACAGTTTTATTTATACTGGATTCTGTTTTGGTTAGGTTTGGCAAAATTTCCTGTAAATCCATCAATTCTGAATCAGACGACAAACTTTCTTGTAGCGGGTCATAAGATGATGTTGAAGGAGCTAAGGATGAAAAATATTTAGCACGTCGTTTTTGCTCCTCGACGTTTCTAAGGTGCGCTCTTTCTTCTTTGTGTGTTTGTTTTTGGTCAACTCCGGCTAAATGACCAGGTCGGCCTGGTTCTCTTTGGCGCTGCAAAAAAATCCTATCTTCATCTATCTTTATTAATTGAAGTGCATCCGCATGTGCAATGTCAAACAAATTGTTTAAGTTTGTAACAAACTCATGTCGATGCTGCTCAAACACGTTTTTTGTTTTGTTTGCATTTTTTTGCAAATTTCTCCAAACTTGATACAATGTAATTAATTTTTTAACACAATTAGGTAGAGATCTTGTCGGGATACGGGCCTTTTCCCAATAAATAATGCACTCACGAATAGTAAGATTTGCGCTCTCATTGACACTTAAATTCACTTCACGAATATTATAGAACAAAACTGCCAGTACTTGCCCATTAGAGGGAAGTTTTGAACCAGTAATTTGATGTTTAACGTTCGCTATTAAAAATATCTCCTTTCTACAACTGCGTAACTCCACCGACATGTTAACAGAACGAGAACAATGTGTTTACTAATAAAATAAACATGCAATAACAAGTTATCGATATGTTATTACTCGCGTGCCATGCCTTGCAAGTACTGACATGTTTAGATGCAAGTCGGCACGGGTTCCTCTGGTTCAAAGTACATGAAACTTTATTTACTATTGTTTTGACAGTATTCGAATAAAATAAGAGGGTATGCGTTACAAAAATTTAAACTTGATTTTTTTGGGACACCCTAATAGGTATATTTAAATTAATTTGTAATGTAAGATCCTTTTTTTTTTTTTTTTAACTAGGTCATTGATTATTTTTCAAATTGTACATTTTAAATGCACTTTTATAAATTAAAATCATTCCAAAGAAAGTAAAGAAAACTGTGTAAGTACTCACGTTTATGTCGTGTGTTATAGCTGAAGATCGTGCACGATATTCCGCTGTTACGGGTCTGTGGGTTCATTAAATTCCCTTTTCTAACTTTTTTTTGTTTTGTAGATGTAGGTTGGATTAGTATTTAAATTTCGTCAACACTTTGATTGGCATAGATATAACATTCATATTTCAACAAAGCATAATTATGTATATATATATATATATATATGTACATACATTTCAGTTATAAGTTTTTACTTAAATACACTTTTTTTTTTTGTACATATTTAATTGAAGAGATAACGATAGCCAAAACAAAAAAACAAAATTAATAAAACAAAAGACGTTAAAATTATAAAAAAAATTAAGATGATTTGATCTATGATGATTTTTACAGTACTGTTAAAGTACGGTTAACTGGATGCAATAGACGAAAAAGCTTTGATAGATTTTATGAGGTACCGTTACTTGATAGGCTGATGTATATGATGATTCCTGGTGGTGTGATGAGTGTATGTGCTCATATCTATATATGTATGTAGGTATGTATTGCACGGCACCTCGCCTATTTATACTCGGGAACCACATTTCATCATATCGGAGCGCCAGCGTTTATGGCTTTTCAACTCGGCTAAGTCCATCTCGATCAATGAGCTATCTGCAGACAGGAATCTAGAGTCTCACCAGCTTGGCACTTGCACCGACGCAGCAATTTATACAGCAAAAATACCAGTATGTATATCAGAGTTTAGTTTTCCGTTTTTGTATTGTATATACGTACTACACGTACGACTAGGGAACCAACCAGCTTGAAGAAAGAAATGTACAAAAAGAAAGAGAGACAATCACCTCGTATAATGGATCCTAAAATAAATTCAGAGTAAACATGGGCTCCCAAGAGAATATCAACAATCGCAGGCTTATCAAATTGTGGATCAACTAACTTCAAATCCTGGATATATTCCCAATTTTACAGAGCTAAAGACTTGGACGGCAGAAGAACACATAGGCTAGAGTATCTGTCTCGAAAGATGTTACCAGCGACCCAAAGGTAAGACTTACATACCACTGCTAATTTTCCCAATCTAGATAAGCCAGATAATGAGTGTTCGCCGTTGATGAAGAATTAGCAATTGTAGAGCTGACTCGGTAATAAATGTTGCTTCAGATCCAGCATCGACTAATGCCCTCAGATTAAAATAATTACCATTAGACGACTTGACTCTAACAACTGCTGTTACCAGAAGATTGGTAATTCCGACGATTGGCTTTCCAACGACAGAATTTTATTTTAAAGAGGTCATCGAGATATTTTAAACCGCAATGAACAGAACTGGACTTAGCTTCATTTTGAAGTCTTGTCGCACGGTAGATTTCGACGCCATGGTTTCTTGCGAAAGGTGTGCACGTTAGTGGCATTTTTCTTGCGCGAAATTCAACACCGGAACGATTGTGAGACAAAGGAAGATGATGATCCAAAGGTATCAGATGGCAAGGTGACTGTTGATGATGCTCAGCGTAACACAGGTATGCCTTTAGAAGTAGATGCTACTGTTGACATTTTATTAGAAGCTGCTGCTGTGGCTCAAGCGTCTGCTGCACAAAAGGAAGTGGAACTTGTGGCTCTGCGCAATGAGTTGGAAGAAACTAAGTCAAAGTTATGCAATGTTTCGGGTACGCTACGTTCATCAGTGCCAGCCCACTGCTTATAAATTGTCGGATGAGAGAATTGCAATGTTGAACAAAATCCAAGAGAATCATCAAATATTCTTGGAGCTTTCGTCCCAATGTCGTCAGTCTACACCCATTAGGCCAGCTCCCGTTGGTAGTAGAAATCATGACAGTTTTCAATATTCAACAATTCAACCATCGGGCATGGCTAGTCTGCTCACCATTTTAAACCGCAGTAATGTACAGGAGCTACCATCCTTTTCCCGTAGTAACAAGCGAGAGTGGCCGTATTTTGAAAAGGTTTTCAAAGCTACGACTGTGGAAGGCAAATACAGTGGAAAAGAAAATGTCGCGCGTCTTTGCAAAGCTCTTACAGGTGAGGCTTATGAATTAGTTAGTGATCGTTTGAAATACTTCACCGACGATATAGCAATAATGGAGTCTCTGCGCACTATACTTGGTCGGCCAGATGTTTTAATGCACGGATTAACCGCAGACTTGTTCAAACTTCCACCATTGAAATCGAACTGTGATCCGAATCTTCTTTTGTGGTCGTCAAGATCAATGGGTTTGTGGCAGATCGAAAATCCATGAGCAGAGAAGAGGACCTCTTTAATGCGTACGTGTTGACCGACCTGTCTTGCAAAATTGGGTTCCGGGCTGTATCAGGATTGGCGTAAAAGGCAAGCAGTCAATCCTCGAGCCAATTTGGAAGACCTAGCAAAGTTTCTTACCCAAAAGGTTATAGATTTGCCACCGGATTTGGTTAAACCCTTGGAGATGGTGTCACTAAAAAGTTGCAAACTACATCGAAGATTTCCGATCGTGTACCAACGAATCAACCTGCAACCGCTGTTGCATCAAACCAGCGAGATTGAATATATCAGCAAGTCCTTATGTTCCCCAGCCCAACTTTAATTCTTCACATGTAGGAGCAAAGATGCCGATTAAGTTTAAAGTGGCCCCGATTCGTATTTATGCCACAGGTAAAAAGTTTGTTGACACCTTCGCTTCCTTAGATGACGGCTCATCACTAACTATGATCGAGAAGGATTTGTTTGACGAACTTGGGCTCACAGGAAAACCTGAGAAACTTACGCTTCAGTGGACAAAAGGTGTTTCCAGGTGTGAAGAGTCAGTGCGATCGACATTAGATGTGTCAAATATACATAACCGGAAGCGGTTTTCTTTGAGAAATATCTACGCAGTGAAGGGGCTAGAGCTTCCTAGTCGATTCCTCTCCTCTTCCAAACCGAAGATCTTAGTTGGTCTAGATCAAATGTTCTGCTGGGCCATGGTAGTGACATGGTAGTGATGATGAACCGTGTGCACTTAAGACGCTTCTATGATGGATTGTGTATGGCAAGTCCGCTCTATCTGTCAGAGCTGCTTCTGTTGATGTAGTTGGTAAGGCATCTATGCGCCTTTTATTACACGATGCTATTAAGTCAGAGGATGAAATTCATGAATTAGTTAAACGACATTTCTCAACTGAAAGTTTGGTGTAGGCCCTCCTATAAATGACTTGAAGCAAACATTGAAGTTCGTGGATGATGTCAAGTTGCCGGATAACTATTCGATGGCGTTGAAGAGACTCGTCGGTTTATAAAAATCTTAAAGAAAAAAGCCTCACCTGTTGGAATGGAAAAACAATCACATGCGCGAATTGTTATCGAAAGGTTACGCAAGGATAGATTCAACAGAGGAACTTGAAAAGACTTGGCACCGGATATGGTACGCCTCCACCTTTATTGTGAAAAACCCAAATAAGATTTCGGTTAAACTCAGAGACGTGAATCTTCAAGCTTCGAGAAAGAAAAATTGCAGTCAATGCCAATGTGAAGGAGATGTTTCACCAGATTCGAATAAAGGATGAAGAGCAACAGTGCCAGCGAATTTTGTGGAGAAATGGAGATGCCAGTCAGAAGCCCACCGTCTACATCATGGAGGTGATGATGTTTGGTCCTAGGTGCTCACCATTTTGCTCACAATTTGTAAGAACCTTTCATGCAAACAAGTATCGTGACAAATTTCGGGAAGCAGTTGATGGCTTAACAAAGCGGACATATGTTGACGACTACTTCAAGAGCCATGGTACAGTCGAACAGGCTGTATCCCTTACGAAAGAGACCATTCAGATATGTAAGGCAATGAGTTTTGATCTTGTGGGTGTGCAGTCAAATAGCCTGGAATTCATTAGACAAATACCAAAATAAGTCACGTTAACGACAAATTAATCAGTGTGGGCCAACAAGGATCGCACAGTTTTGTCACAAAGGTGTTAGGTATGTATTGGCAATTCTGGATATTGATTCTCTAGAAAAGATGCTCTATAACCAAACACGAAATCCTTAGAACTATCATTCGAATATTCAATCCTCTAGGACTCATCTCGCTTTATATTATTCGATGACGAATTATTCTTCAAGATGTCTGGCTTGATGGCTATGATTGGGATGAACCGATATCTGAACGAACAAGTCAAATATGGCTAACAATTATTAAGGAGTTCAAGAACATCGAAAGTGTAAGGATTCCTCGACAATACGTTCCTTGGCTCAGGCGGCGAATGTTAGTTTGGTTACCTTCGTAGATGCTTCGGAAAAAGTCTTTGCCGCAATTTCATATTTTCATTTTGAACGCGACAACGAAGAGAAAGTTTCATTGGTAATGGCGAAAGCGAAAGTTGCACACGTCAAATCTTTATCTGTTCCTCGTCTAGAGCTGCAGGCTGCAGTCCTTGGCGTGCGATTGGCATTGACTTTAAAGGCATCGCATACCATCCCAATCCAGAAAGTGTTGCCTGTCGGACTCTAAAACAGTGTTGCCTTGGATCAACTCTACGAATTACAAAATTTCCTTCTTTCGTTGCTGTGAGGATCGGGGAAATTTTGGACTCAACTGCGGAAAATGTGGCTGACGATGGCACAAAATGGAGAGATTCTTCGATGGAGAACCATGATAATATGTAGTTTAAAGGCTCTGATTTTCTTCAAAGCCCATTAGAAGCTTGGCCCATTTTACCAATTAAGCTCGATGGGATCAATAGAGCAGGTGAAGCAACATTGAGTATTTTACTGCATACTGCTAGTCCAATAGTTTACTTTAATCTCTACGATGAACTGCTGCCAAGATTTCGCGCTAAATAGAGCATAAGATTGGGTGTTTAGGAAATTTCAACAAGATGCCTTTGTTACAAATCTTTGTTAAATTGCAAAAGAGTGGAGTTCTCAAGTTCTATTTATACCTTAACACCGTTCTTGGATGAAGAAGGAACTATTCATACGAGCTAGCGAGCACAGATTTTGCCTAAGAGTCACCCCTTAGTTGACATATTCGTGCAACATCATCATGAACAACAACAATTATTTAAAATGAAATCTATCTTGCATTTCCGAACATAACGACTGTTTAATTTTAGAGTACAATTACTCGAATATACCTTCTTTCGCAATATGGCAAAGGCTGATCATGCCTTTATCCTCTAAGAATGTCTTTGATGCCACTGAAGCCTCGAGTATTTGATTACCTAGCCTGTACCGGAGATCCCATTGAATAATATCAAAAAGCATTTCTGCGAATCTGTCTGTAGTGTAATATGCTGCATGGCAACTGATATCAACCTCGTCGATGTTATCATCTTTTCAACATCTCAATATATACAAGTAGTCTCTTGAAAAATCATCTCTCTTGAACCTATTTCCACATACACTACTCACATGTATCTTTTATGACTGCCAACCCCTAATTTGCGATAAGTGGAACACGAGTTCAAGATAGGACTCAAATTTGTTCCCTTTACACAATTTGTTGAATGGAATTTCCATATAAAACTGTTCGTAATTCAAATCATTCTCTGCTGCATCCCCATGTTAAATTTAAGCATGAATCACGATTTACCTGAGGAAACTTTAAAAAGATTTTTATTTGCCGCATAAGCGTCATGAGTGAAGTGAAATGAAATGAAAAATCTCTTCAGCTCGATTGAGAAATGTAATTTTCTTCTGTCAGAAGCATATATCCCACAGCTGCACTTTACCAACGAATTGCATTCGCCTGCATTTACTGCTGCAACATGTGCGATGACAGTCAGTATCGATTTAGTTTGAAACTTTTCCCTTGACGATTGCAAGTATTCATGGAATACGCACACACAATCTCTGGCAAGAATGATTCTGGGTAACGAAATGCAATTCAAACTCATCTCCCATATGAACTGGTATAAAGTTGTAACCTTCATCTGCACTGTAATTCGGAATCATCCATCTACAGTTGTCATTTAAAAATGGAAAAAAATCTCAAACACAAATTGAAGATAGAAGTTTTTGAAAAAGCAATTAAATATATAACTTGGCACTCAAGCATTAGCCAAGGCTCAAACCAGTCATTCACCCCAGTCAAACGAGCCCACCCATGCCTACGAGGTCAAGATATTAAATCAAGAGGAATGAAGGTCACCTTGTTTATGAAGGGTTCCGAACCGTCACGCACTGCTGTCACTTCACTTGGAAAAGGGTTAACTCTTGACTTTTGTAATTCGACGAATGCTCAGCAATTCCACACTGATTTGCACTTGACTTTGGGACAATTCACTGGAACTTAAGAATGCCGGATTGTTGACCAGAGCACTCATCTGTAAAATAAAATCCGAAATGGAACGATTATTATCCACTGGGTTGATTTTGTTAAATCAAAAGCCATCTCCGATTTTACAGATTTTTACAGATGATTTCGTCACCGTATTCCGACTGGGACAGGAATAGCTCGGAGTGGATGCGGAAACTTTATTCCACCATGCACACAAGATGAATAAATGGGAAGCGTGGTTTGATATGACAATGCTCAAATTAAAAGAGTGGTGATAACAATAAAAGCCAAACACTTGAGTTGTTCCCCCCACATGAATGTGGAGTACTTGCTTCGACAGATTGTTTCTGGTGGATAACCACTGATATTTGAAGGGTATCCTTTGTAACGGGAGACCAGATAGCAATGATAGTTTTACCAATTGTTAAGCTTCAGCAGCTGTCAAAGGTACCAATGTCATCTAATATTCAGTAAGGTTATCCTTCATCATGCATCGTTTTACGCTTGCCGAACGTGCGAAAATTATTAAAAAAATATTAACGCAATTCCGTTAGGTGAAAGTGGCTGTTGGAAAGACCAACCCTCTTAGGCCTGTTGTTCCATTGTGATGCCAGATGGATCTATGATCTTCTTACTCATGTAACTAGTTTGAGCTAATGATGAAGCGTAGGAGACTGTTAACGTCTATATCCATTAGATCATTTAAGTATTGTAAAAGAAAGCTCCTAAGTGAAGTTTTATTCTCTGGGAGACAGATGGACATGTATGTACATACAGAGTAGGTGGAGGATTGTCTCCTCTTCCTCCTCATCCAGGCAGATTCTACAGAAATCGTTTGTAAAAGCGCAAAGCTATCTTGCATACTTGCCTATGAGGCAGTGTCCAGTGATTACACCTATGATGACACTGAGATAATTCCTATTTAGAATGATCAGACTCCTAGATCGATTCAAATCCAGCCTTGGCCAGATCTGTTTATTCGTTAGACATGTTGAACCAACAGTCCACCTAAGGTGTGTTGTTTTGTTAGCACCCAGCTTTTAATATTTATTTGAATGGAGCGATTGGTATGGGTAGCCTTTTCCACTAGAATAGGTAGAGTGGTTCCAATTTTGGCATTCTCGTCGGCTCCACAATTTCCCGGAATGTCTCTGTGACTCGGCACCCAACAAAAGTGAAGGTTGAACTGCTCTGCCATCTCCATGAGAGATGATCGGCATTTAAGTTGTAAATACGCAACTCAGCAGGTGTGACCCAATGTGATCTAATCAGAAGCAGACAAGGTGGTGGAAGGATTCACATTAAATGATAATGGAGCACATCAGCTGGTTTTGTCGTTAAAAATAAAAAACCGATCCAAGAAGCAATAGAGGCTCAAACTCCAGTCGAGATTCGAGGAACAATGCGAAAAGAATACCACCAAACTCTTGGCTTCCTAAACCGGAGATCCCAAATAGAGTTGAATAGTTCTCAGGTCTGAAAGTTTCAACAACTCCACAATTGGCGCGGTAGCAACGCACTAACGTGGGAGAAATAAAGGGTGTTTTTTAAGAGGCGTAAGATTTTAAATTGAAATAAGGCACACACAAGTTGAACAAACATGGCGAGGTTTTGTAGGATATATGACTTATTGATGAGAAATTATTTCGGGCCTATGGTTACCACGGGAGCGTCTTAGGAATTGGATCGTGCAGCTGCAATTTGTTACCACTTTTTCGACCTTGGATGCCGATCTTGATTTTCTACATTTTTGAAGAAGTACGGCCCGAAGATGCCACTAGCTTATAATCTTCAAATTAACTATCAGCTGTCTAAGTGCTGGCATGTTGTATTGTAGAAAACCTCCAAACAGAACACTTTTATAAAGCATTAGATATATTTTCTTTTTTGGCGTTAAGGGCGTCCCATGCAATTTCAGTGTATTTTAGGACATTGCTTGTAGTTTTTCTCAAAGATCTTGTAGAAATATCTTCTGTGGACGCGTGCGACGCATGTTAGGCTGATTTTAGCTAATTAAGCTGAATGTTCAAAGCTTCATGCCTTTGTCCGCTACACTAAATCTGGATCCAAATTGTCGTCTGCTCTATGTGGCAGTGAATTTTTTTTGCCCAACCCATCGTATCACTGCCTTATAGCAGTCTATTGACCTCAGCTCCAAAAACATTTAAGTAGCTCATATGAGGAATCTGCCAGGCTGAACGTTTCCGTTTCCGCTGATTCAGATGCTCAACAGCAATCGCGGTCAAGTCCGTTTGGATGAGACCAGTACACAAAGACACCCAGGCGGACATAAAATAATCACAATTGACATATAGTCACAGTTACGGCATGCACATCACAGGGTTACGTCGCTCATTGTGTAAATAATAATTGTAGATAGGGGAGAATCCTTACATTGGTATAAGTACAGTTCGCAAGAGTTTCTACTGGAGAAATGAAAACAAAAACGAGAGGTTATAACTTCATTTTTCTGAGCTGTCAAAAAACCCAACGAAAGGAAGTGCAGTGAGATGTAGTTCTCTAAGGGTGCGATTTAAATTCGGAACATTCCACCTGCCTTCGCCTGATTCTGATGAAGAATGTTCTTCCTCCAGTTTTAGCAGTAGTAGGCTGATTTTTCCGACTGGTTAGATCTCGCTGTCAGTATATGAACGACACGAACTAATCCATCTGCATCAGGTTTTATGCCGAGAGTGCGAGCTATTGGCCATTTGCACGATAGATAGAGATTTTACCGACTCTCAGACCTTTACCGAAGTCTGTCGGTTACGCTATTAGGGCGACCATCTACCATAGAACTTCTCATACATCTGCCGTAGTAACTGCCAACGTGATAGTCATGGAGTTTTTATTTCCAAAGCCGATGGTTCGTAATCGATCGTTGAGTTGAGAGGTCCGATGAATCATCCGAGAGTGGCTACAAGTGTCTTGAGTTAAGACACGCTTCGGTCTGGGTAAGGTGAGTGGAAATCTCCTCAAATGTTAGCAACTTCTCTCCAAAAATACGCTTATGATGAAATTCGAAGGACTTAACTGCTGCCTCTCAAATGTTTGTGTAGCCGACACGACGGATTAAAGTGCCACTGAGTTCCATCCGTTAGCACGAAACTGAGCAATTTCCTTACTCTGTGCACTTCGCCTCTCTGAACATGAATCGCAAGCACGAAAATGAGGACAAGCAAACTGTTAACAGTGGTAGTTCGATGGTTCAATCAAATCTTGAGACGATTTGATTAGCGAGATCTGAAGGATTCTTGTTGCCTGAGATGTAATGCCAGTACGCATTTGGAAGGCTCAATTGGATCTCGGAAGCTCGATTGGCCACGAATGTTTTCCATGTTGAAGGGTATTCTATAACAACGCTGTAGTCTAAAGATGGCAAGTAGATGTCTTGAGTCCTACTGCTTCTTAAATTCTCTTTATAAGTCGTACTGCTAGCAGGCCTTCACATGGTTCAAATCGGGGAAGTGATACCAACTTAAAGTTGGCGACCTTGAATCTCGAAGCCAACAGCACTACTTGCATAAACCCATCCTCATCTAAACTTCGTAGATAAACACAGCCAGGGTATGCTCGTTTCAAGGCATCCGAGAAACAATACAATTCTATGAGCAGAAGATCCTTTGAAATAACATTCGAGTCCATGATTCCATTAGTTGAAGAGGGAGGAGATAGTCCCAGTGTAGATAAACATGCCACAATGTTTGCACCAATATCTTAAATCGAATTGTAACTGGGGTGATCCAAACCATAGAATCATAGAGCTGAACAACAAAAGACAATCGTTTCCTCTTTGTTCCTCAGCTGCTTAGGGAGTTGAATCGCCATAAAAATGCATACTCAGTTGGTTGTCAACATATGCCAAACACCTGTACTTCCACAAATTGTTGCCATGTACAAAGTAGGGAGATGCCAGCTGATCCTCTTGTGAGCCAGATAAAAGCAGTGGATGATTTGCTGACCGCTTACTGAGGGGAAAACCGCCCTCCTTAAGAAACTCGATTAACTCGATTAATTCGTTTTCAGGTTGTAAACTTCTAGAGGTGTATCAGTTCCTGTAAAGATATCGCCCACATAGATGTTGTCCCTTAAGAGCCTTGCCGTACAAGGGATACGACTACCTTTACCGGCTGCAAGTTGGTGCAAGGTTCCGACAGCTTGAAAAGGAGAAATAGGTAGACAATATGTAACTGTTGTGGGGATGTATACATAAACATCTTGATCTTCTGAAACTAGCCACAAAATTCGTTGATAAGCTTGATCAGCTGGATCAATCTGTATTGGCCTAAATATTTCCTTTATGTCAGCGGAAAAAACGTAGCCCTGCATGCGCCAAAGGAGAATGACATCAAAAATGTTAGTCTGCATCCTCGGCCCATCATGAAGGCAATCGTTAATAGAGTAACCTTTTTATAGTTTTACTGATCCGTGGAATACCACTCGATTCTTTCGACTTTTCGCTGCTGAACTGTTCTCTGGTGGTGTAAGCCTCATATGTATGACCAAGATCCTCGTACTCGGTCATCAATTTAATGTACGTCTTACGAAACTACGGGTGTGACTTGAATAGGTTCTATGGACGACGAAGCATAGAAAGGGCAGATTGTTTCGAGTCTCCTAACTGGTGAATACTTTTCTTAAACGTTAACCTCAAAATGTATAGTCTATCCATTGCTCGTTTCTGCATCGAAGAGAAATGCTCCTCGCACTCAGCTTCCTCACTTTTCAGTGCGTAAGAAATCAACGGTGTTACCTCTTCCTGCCTCCAAAACCTTTCCAACTGCTATTGAAGATACATTATACATTGCAGACTGGTGAGCGACGGTAATTTACCACGTGATCCAAATGGTCTAGTACGAGTGTTAGACGAACAGGACCAGGCTAGAATCCATCGTACACTTGTAGCTTGAACAACAACATTTTCATCTTGGGACTTACGCTAACCTCCTTCAAGACATCTGTACCCAGCATCATCTCGATTGGTCCGCTTGTGTTGAAACTGGGATCAACTGCGGTGATGGCAGATATTCAATGAGTTTGGGTATCGAGTCTCCACTTCGCTTGCGAGGGAGTAAGAAATGAACGCTGGTACTTGCGTCCTTACAGTTTGGGATGATACAGGCACGAATGCTGAACGTAGAGACAACTTTAGGCGTTGGGCCAAGGATGAGTACACGAATGGAGGCAGACTGTTTATCTTTTGATAAGGCGATGATGATGGCAGTAAAAAGAAGCATGTGACAGTACAGAAGCAAATGTATTGAATTCTTTAAATCTTAAGCGGGGTTTGATAGAAATGCGATCGCACCACCTACTTGACTTGTATAAGATGAAGTAAATTATTCTTGCCTTAGACCTTGTGTAGCAGTGTGTGATGTCGTGCTTGACAGAAAGTACATCCTTTGTTTGATCGACAGTCACAGCTCTGATATGAGTTCAAACAACTGAAGCACGACGGCTTTTCTGAAATGAAATCAGAAAGCGAGTGTAAGAATACGAAATTGTTCACAAACTGCGATGGCAATTTGAGCAAACGGATTTCTTCATAGCGATCACATGGCTTCAAGTGAAGTTCCTTGGTTGATTATAGTTTTCATTTGTGAGTTGCATCAGATGATGTGACATCTATTTCGGATCGCTCCAGAGCTTAAATTCTCATCTGTGAAGAGTTACAATTGTTTCTGCACAAATTAGTGGCCTTTTGTTATCGTAGAAGGACGTTAGTTTTTCCTTTGGCAAAGACTAGTGTCATTGAAGTTATCGGCCGTTCAGCTAGTTCCTGTAATGCATCCAGAAATGTCGCTTTTTCTTCCACAAAAACTTCTTAGGCGTCCTGTAAGAAATTTGTTTTGCAGAATGGAATTTCCTCGACCATTTCGGCATTTAGGAAAAATATTTCAATGTGACGCTTCTCGATTTCTGCCATCCTTTTCTGCAGCAGTTCCTTGAAGAACATTCCACTTTTCTTTTGAGGTTGATGAAGACTCGCTCCATTAACTTTATCTCATCCCTTTGCATCCTAATTAGTCATTCCATTGTGATAATATTGTCCCTGTCAGAAATGGAGCTCATTATGAGGGTGACAACGTTCGAAGCCAATATTTCTACAAAGTCAGTGTTAATTGCTTAGTTGTTGCATCGGTGGAAATTGTGTTAACATGGACCCCAACTATGTATGTTCAGAATGAAAGTTGATGATGTCAAACACTCTAGCAATCCCCATTCGAACTGCTATCTCATAGACCGAATGAGAGGAAGTTGGAAGTGACAACTCGATTTCGGAAATTATTCATTCGATGACAGTGTCAAAAATTCGCAATCTATTCAATTCAGTTGCAGTGGAACTACATTGCTCCTGAGTCAAAGAAAAAAATCACATCTTCTCGTGCATGCATGATTCACCAATCAATTCCGATTCTGATATCCCATTTGATCAGTTGCTTAAAAAAAACTACTCGCACTCGTAACTCGTATCCGCTGTACAATCGATAAGAGTCTCTCCTCCATAAATTTGGTTAGCAATCGGTGTACGCTGCACCTCAAATTCAGATACGAATACCATGGAACTGTCTCATGGAACCCTCTCATCGAATCTTGCTTGATTTCAAAATTGATTGCCGATATCCTGTTTTTTCTTCCATATGTGTATTACCGATAGTGGAACCATTCAAATGTAGCCGTTGTGTGTAATTGTATTTTCTAGTTCACATGGGGTGACTCCCTTTCATGGGCTCCAAATCCGCATGTGGAAAGAAAATATCATTCACCAACCAACCCACAAGGATATCCTCTAGGAAGTCATTTTAATGGACTGCAATCTAGTCAAAGTTTCGTTTCTGAGCTGAGCCGAGACAGCAGTGGTTTAAGAGCACGGAAGTCCTTCCATTTCCACATATAGATTCCGAAAATGTAAATTTTCCTTTTTGAACAGCAATACAGAGAGAGATACTCGTACATTTTGCCACCCCCCATTTGAATGATGTTGTGTATCGTTGGAGACCCTAAACTCAGTTAAATTGGCCGTAGAGTTTGTCAAATGGAGGAAGAAGAAACTTCTACCCACGACGTGTTCATAGCAAGGATACCCTCATGGTAATTGAAGGAAGTTGTTCATGTAAACATTGTTCGCTGTTCCAACCGGGTGATGTAAATATTTGTGTTGCCATTAAATTTCATTGGAAACTGGAAAACCGGATCTGTATCAACATAACCCAGTTTGTGATGAGCTAGAGGGTGTATACTGTATCACCACCCACCATAGAAACACCACTTGGCGGGACACCAAAGTCGGTTGAAAACATCAAAAGATGTGAGATACTTTGCAGTAAGCGCGAACAATCTAACATATTATCTGCGGAGATTTTTATTTTTGCATTGTTTTTGTGTTGAGTAATGCCAATGGATGTTTGTCTAACCATTACCATGGTTGTTGGAGGGTAACAAAAAAAACAGAGACTTTTTTACGGAAGACTTGCATACGAATACGTAGTCTTGGGTTCCTGGAAATTTCTGTTTTTATTGTCCGTTCTGACTGGAGTGTGTGAGAGTATTCTACAAGGACGCAGATGGGAGGAAAATGTTTGCTTTCCATAAGTCCCCTGGTTCTTTTTATTACATTCTGTTGGGTAAGTTTGCAAACTGGTGCATTTTCAAATGGACACTTGAAAGTGAATTCAGATTTGAGGCGAATTATGTACGTAGCTATTTAGACCAAGGACACTCTTACATTGTAAGCTGATTCATGGAAAAAGCGTTGCTCTAAAGTCAGGAAAAGGAAGTGGTAGCTTCCAACTCAATTAATATTGTTTAGACATAACTTGAAGCAGAATGGAGAGATGCCAAGAAGCAGGAACAATAACTTTCATGACTGCAGCTAGGGTATTTCTTATGTCTTCAACATTTCAAATAGTCGAAAAAATTGTGACCACAACGATATTCAGATTTAAACAAATAGGTTTCACCGCAAACATCGTTCCCGTTCTGAAAATTATTTGAAAACGACTGGGAGAGTGTCTTACATGACTAACTACTGTAACTGCCACAAGGAACAAATTTAGTTTAACTTTTCAACATAATTGCTACTGAAGAAAGACTTTAATAAGATGTATTGACCATTTTTCCAAGTCGTAAGTCGTTACGTCAGCTTATATTTATTAAATTTCAGAAGGGCGATCGTACATCAAAATTAGAATCGTATGTGAGATCTCGACCTTTTTGAAGGATGAGACATCTTCTAACTCAGAACAAAATAAAGGTTAGAGGAAGTAGTTTAGAATCTGAACGACGCCCCAACAAAATGTCTAAAAACTGACATGTCCTGCAAGGCGTCATTTATGTAGATCGCCCCTTGCATGGTGGAACTGCAATGAGTACGAAACTCTTAATTTTACCACCTTGCGCATAAGATCTTTTGAGTGAGTTGTCTTATGGACACGCCATCCGATTTAATGCCCGCAGACCACAAAATGGACTTTCCCTGTGCCAGACATGGTTTCGTCCAGAATCTGAACCAGAAAAGGAATTTCTTCACGGATGGCTTTACAACCGATCCAAGTTGCGTTGCTGATGTCTTGCTGGACTAGCTTATGTGGTGGTTGCTAGTACTATAGCCCTTTACCATGGAAGCATTTAATCATCTTACCAAAAAGTGAGAAATTCTAGTCAAAGGAACTTACAAGAAGTACAATGGAATATCTTTTTGTCTGAGTGCTCTATTCCGACAGAAAGATAAAAAAACTCTACTTTGGCTTAATTTAACTTTAGTTCGGGGTAGAACAGTGTCTCAACTGACAGTTCTCTTCATTTTATTCATTTAGTATAATATTGCGGTTATCGCGTCCAATTATACCTAGCAAATTATCTGAGTTTCCTGTTCACTTTACTTCACTTACAGCATTGTCACTCCTAAATGGAGCAGGTGATGTTTATTTCTATCCATCGGAACCGAAGTATTCTAGCCTTTCGGACCAAGTCAATGTCGCTGTATAGGCCACATAGTTCGTTGCATCACCTCCAAGTTCCGATTATGCAGACGGGATCAAAAATTATTCGAAGAACTTTTCTCTCGAAGCAAGCAAAACATTATCGTATTATGGATGGATCTACTACCCCCTTTTACAATCGATTGCGCTTTGGTATCAGATATGCTAAAGTAAAGGTTTTCGAATACTTTAGAGCAGACGACACAGAAGATATCGATGACAGCAGTAAACTGTTGGAAGGCATGGAGATTCAAGCCGAGACCCCCGATGAATGATAATGCTGACGATAGTGCGGATCACTGCGAATAATCTGTTTTTTTTTCTCCTCAGTATCTATCAGGAGTCCTGGGTAAACTTCAAGGATATGCAATCTGCAATCGTTTCGAAAACGCTAAGCCAAGATGTTGCACTTTCGCTAAGAAACATTTCAACGAATTTGTTTGTCCTAATCTAAGCTTTGCATACTTAACCGTAGTTAAAAAAAAAAAAAAATGCTCGAACCCCGGACCTATGTAGCATCCGCTTTCATGGACTTGCTGCGAATAACACCGCCAGAAGGGCGGTTTATTTTGACAGCCTTTGTTTGTAAACAGTTTGCAAAAGTAAACCATTCAAATTGTCAATAGCGATTGTGGCTCTGTTTTTAAGTTTCCATATTTATCTATGCATCCTTCTGCCCTATGATCATGTCTTTGGTAAAATCTGTTCATTTTTGGTAGAAATTTCGAACATCATTTCTCCCGAAGCGCCTCTCCATGGCTTAGATAGGTCTGCTTCTTTATTTTTCTTTTTGATAAGCCGATGTTGGCCTAACAATTCAGTCTTTTGTGGCGTTCTGACAATGTCGCCTAGCATAGGAATTCTCGAAAGCTTTTGAGTTAATCGATGGTGATTGGTTGAATGCATGTTTTTTCTTTTTATAATATGCGCGCGCTCAAGTGATACCTTGATTCCTGGTACACAGCGCGGGCGAAGAGAAATTATGAGGGGAAGAAAGAGAGGTACCGATGAACGTTGGTTTTAAATGTTTGAAGGTTATAATGACTAGGAAATAAAGAGTTCGGTAGGGCATTAGATAAGCCGGTTGTACGACTTGAGAACAAATCATGATATTTTATAGTACGTCCGAAAGTGGGCTTCAGGGTATACTGATGAGCGTTCATAGCGAGGCGGGTGTTGCGATTAAAAGTTTGAAGGTGCACTGGTGGTGGAAATATTGATAGAACAGTTTGGGACACAAGACATTACGTCGGTGTTCAAGAGTGTCTACTGTCTGAGTGATATAAGTATCATCTATGAGTTTTACCGCACGGTTTTGAATCCTATCTAGCAGGTGCAGAGATGTTTTAGGCGCACCTGATCAGACGTGTGCATTTGACCCCAATTTTGGGCTGATCAATGCCTTATATATATATTGAGGCCAGATCAGAGGGGGAAAAGTATTTCTTACGGCACTTGTAGAAACCTAGACATTTCGCAGCATTTTTGGCGACATCAAATACGTGGTCATTCCATCGTACTAGATTGTCATTGACACAGGGACCGAGAATGGAAAGTTTTTCGGTTTGAACGATGCAAGTGCTATTCATGGATAATGGGTGGGTGTTTGGTCATTTCGTGATATTTCATGAGCTGACGGTTTATCAGCGTTTCCATGGCCTTGGAAAGTGGGAACGTAATTGCAATGGGTCTGTAGGAGGTAAGAGTAGAGGATTCGCCCATTTTTAGCTACAGGCTGGACAAATACTATTTTCCATCTGCTCAGAAAGAGTCCTAAAGAGTAGGATCGATGGAAAAGCTTACGCAGTGGTATAGCTAACATGAAAGAACACCTTTTCAGAAGAAGGGGAGATCTATCATCTAGACCTGCGGATTTGCTACCACGCGTGTGCGAAAGTGGATCCGTCCCTTTGAAGATTCGACGCACTTAAGTGTAGGTGGGGACAAAATGCAATCTGGAGGTGTTGAGCTGGCTGCAAAGTGTGCAGCCAGTAGATTGGCCTCGTCCAAAAAATGACAACAACCTGACAGGTGGAATGTCATTATAAATGAGCGTTGGGATGAAGAATGAGGTAGAATTTCTGATGTCTTTGACAAATGACCAAAACCTTTTACTACCTTTGGACAATGTAGTATTTTCTGCCTCAGTTTTTGGTCGTATTTAAATATCACGCTCTTAAAAAAGACGATGCAGTCATTCATGGCTCGTTTGAACTTTTTTCGGTTTTCCACTATAATGAAAAGGGATACAATTCTTTGTATGGAATGTTGTAACCGCTCTACGCCAAATTCCGTCCCAGTACTTCTTTAATGTCTCTGGTTTCAGGGATACTCACATGCACACATGCGCTATTCCAAATGAGTGAGAACTGATTCTATATGGTCTTCTGCAAATTTTCCGACCTATAAAATCCTATAGCTACATCTTGTGCCGATCATAACGTGATCCATCTGATAAATGGCTTCTTGAACCGGTGAAGTCACTTTGTGGATGTTGCAGTTCCATGAATTCGATAAGTCTTCGTCCATTTTCAGGGTTGGTGTCATGCAGACTATATTTGCCAACTACTTCGCCAATAAAAACAGCCCTCCTCTTCTTAGTTCGCGACAAAACTACCAATGACGTCCTACCGTTGTGCTCAGGATTAGGATATTCTACGTGGACTAGTACGGATTCGAACATACCGTGTGCCGAAGTCATTATCTGTTGTTCTTTCTAGGGTCGACGGGAGCAAGTCCATTCATATTGTAGCTTCGCGTTATATAGTGTTCAGGCAGTTAATTTGATAGCCCAATCCAGAACCTGAAGACCAGGGTCTTTTGAATATGATGTCAGAAACCCACTTCGATAACTTGTTTCGATGCCGTACAATTCTAACCTAAGCTCCCAATATCAAATGAGCTTATCGGTGGACTTGCCTCTGAGTCTATCTTCAATTGTGCGCTGTGCTTGCGCAGGGCCGAGTACTCAGCTACATTTACAGTTACTGGAAAACGTTGCGACCTTACTGATTCTTCCTCAACCTTGGATTGGGACCTCCTACTTATGCCGTAGTACGGAGCCATGTTCAAACAAACAGACCTTATTGAGAGGGCAGATAGCCCCAATGCAAATTCACTCACGACTGATGAGAAGGAAGTTCTGAGACCATTTTCAGTAACTTTACCAAAACTCTGTTTAGGTTGTCAACCATACAATTCTTTTTGTTGCAGAAAGAAGGGCACCTTTTTATCAGCAAAAGCTAGTCCCCTTAAAGCAAACTAATTTTTCCACTCTCCCAACTCTTGACTTAAAATGGTAACATTTCACACGCTCGACTCCAATTTCATTTTGGCAGCATCCGCTCAATTTTCACACATTAACCAGACACCTGCTCAAACTAAGTATTATATCTGCCCCTTTATACCGCCTGTGGCAGCATAAAATCAAACAAAATCGCACGGTTTTCACCAAGTGACTGCAACTATGCAACTACAACGACAATGTGTCGAATCCATTCCAACATTTCAACACAAAGTCAACATTCTCACTTGACTTTACAACATTCATCCGGCGAAATATAATCCAAACTCACATTAAAAAATTACACATCCAACAAGGACTCAGACCAAGCACGACGAACTTTATCAATTTACTTCAAGAGAACTGAAAACTGAAAACATGCTGAAGCGATACGCGACGTTTAAAACAATCTCAATGTAGGTTCACCGGTTCCTCCGAGATGGAATATCTTTTCTTCTCAATTCCCCCGGCGGTGGCTCCAACGACACTTTGTGTATTTCTATGAAACTTAATGTTCAACTAGCTCATGAATTCCATGGTATCGTCCTTTAAAGCTTCTTACAAGAAATGTCGAACGAAATATTTCCAAGGAGAAAATATCGAAGGAAATGTGCTCAAATATTTTCCTTGCTGCGAGGGTAAATATTTTGTTTTTGTTTCAATTTCTGTTTCTGTTCTTTTCACAGATGATTACTTCGTGGAATTTGAAAAAGTTATCCTTTCACTTTTGCCGTGTCCCGAGCTGCAGGGACCACCATTCGAGGGAGCGTTTCTTTATGTGATTTCATCGTTGTCGATTGGGGCGATGGGTGTATGACTTTAGTGCCAGCTCACCCCACAGGGGACTCTACTTTGTTTCCACTGGAATGCTAAAGGATACTTTAATTTAGATCAATTTACTGAGATACGAAAGGGATGGCACTACTGCGTGTGCTGCTTGCTTGGCCATCAAATTGCTGACGCTCCTTTTATTTCTGAGATTTGATTAATTTAATTAAAATCAATTAACGGTGTGCAATCACTCAACCGTTGTCGTTACTATCGCGTTGCTTTGCCCCAAATTAACTTCTGTTCGATAAAGGCTGAAATGGAATAATCCTGAAAGATGATGGCTTCACCTGGAAATTGATTTTGGGACCAGGTCTCTTTTGCAAGTAAACTCGTGCAAGTGAGTACTGCTTTCATTGTGGGGGCCGTAAATTCAACCCAGCAAATCTCCAAAAGGTCAGACAGCAAAATTAGAAAAGGTTTCCCTCGGTAATAACACGGATTAAGGAGGTTTTCGACCAGATTCGTGGGTGGAAAGAGTTTACTGATACGAATATCTCTAATTAAACAAGTGAAAAGGTGCTGAACGAAGGAGGGGTGACGGGGAGCCAGAGAGCCCGAGAGCCCGGGAGACCATTAGACCGACACTACCCTTAGAGAAGTATCATGAAAATCAAACGGCAACAGATTGCACATAACATTTGGCGTTTATTATCATAGTAGGAGAGAAGTTTCCTGGAAGCGCTGGCAAATTATTGCTGGTGCGAGCTGAGACCATTCCGAATCATGGGAATCCTGGCAGAAGATTTTAATTTTACTACAGGGTCAGCTTTAAAAAAAATGGAAAGTGCTTTCCGCTAGGATTATTTCCCCAAATGAGTTTTTAAAAACACATTAGCGTTTAAAACAAATGGAGATAGCCCACTGGTACAGGCGGAAGTATGGTGAGCGACCGGTGTACTTGCTGCTGTTCCTTTCGGGAGTACTTGAACTAAGGATAATGGTTTTTATCTTTAATAGAGGCAAATGAGGAAAGCTACGAGATAAGGATGAATTTGAATTATGTCGAGTATGAACAGTTTGAAATGTCACATTCAGCGCAGTCATGAGTTTCGGGTGGAGCATTTCTGTTATGTAACTACGAATAGATACGAGTGTGTACGTCGAGCTGGAAAGGGGTTCATTACATAAATGTTATTGTATTCATGCTAAGTCGTACGAGGTCTGTACCTTTATATTATTTAAAGTATCAGCCTTTAATTCGGTGAAATTTTAGGATTCCTGGCACAAGTATGATACATTGTAAAGGAGAGATATAGTATTTCTCGGAATCAAATCGAACTGCAATGGTATCCTTTAGGCTTCCCTGTCAAATATACGGACATGATCTCATAAGACGCGCCTTGATTTGCAACCCAACATCAGTCATTTATTTATTTAAACTTATGACAAGCAATTCTTAGATTCTAGACATAAAAGTAAAGAGTGGGAGCGGTTAAAGAAAACCAAGACGTGAGTCATAGATGGAAAGGAGAATGTTCTTGAGGGAAAGTTTTTCCGTAATCCGCTCTCTGCAGAGTGAACCGGAAAAGTGGCATACACCTAAGATCTAGCGAATAAAGATAATATCGGCAAATTTTCGGCGTAGAAAGGGCTTGTAAATTTATAAGTTTTAGGCGATCAGTGTATGGTGGTAAGTTTTGGCTATCATACCAGGGAGGTCCACGTAAAGCAAAGCGTAAAAACTTGCATTAAACAGATTCTATCTGTAGTACGGTGACCAAACTTGGTTGCATATTCAAGAAGAGACCTAGCAAAGGTTATGTAAAGAGATTTGGTAATATAAGGATTGGAAAACGCCTTAGACTTTGATGAATCCAAGAACGGGGTTGGCTTTTTTTTATCATATTATCAATGTGAGAACGGAAATTGAGTTCCTTATCACGGATAATACCTAAATCACGCAACTCATTAACTCAGGGAACAGACAGATTGAAGATCAGATAGCAACGAGGAGATGTAGGAGGATGCTTATGGTTATATTTTATAGCCTGACGTTTGTTGAAGTTAAGCTCAAAGAAATTCTTCTGACACCAAGTAGAAAATCTGTTTAGATCTGTCTGAAGTAAACAGATATGTATGAATTTTCAAAGATACAATCAACATCATTAATAGTCAAAGTAAATAATAAGGGACCAAGATGGCTACCTTGAGGGACACCAGAGATGCCTTTAATTGGATCAGAAACCATGGACTCAAATACTTGTAAGACATAGTAATTTCGTTCAGTTTATAATTCAGAACCCTTGTTTGGAAACCAAGAGCCTCTAATTTTAGAAGGATTATGTCATGGCAAATTCTATGAAAGGCTTTGCTGAAATCAGTGGGCAGCTATTTAAATCGGAAAGTGGGTATAGATGGCGAATGCTTGGCTAAACAAATTTTGCTAAGAGATTTGCAAAAATTCGAGGATAGCTCGAGGATATATCAGGAAAATTCTGAGATTATTCTGAACTGAAGGAACCACTTTGGGTCGGAAATTAGTGTGTGGTACATTCAGAGAGATTACCAAAGTACAGAGCAATTTATTTGGATAGTCAGCTCACGTATAAGTGATTGCAGTTTCATCTTACCAAAGAATCAATGCCTATGTTCCATTATAAACTGGGACCAACATCAAATTTGGGAGCATGTGTTCGAAGGATATCTTCATCTGCTTTGTAAGCTTTGTCCAAACTTCGCTAGTAAAATAATCAGTAAGTTACGTAACCGGATATCCCTTTGTTTGAACCCTTGTTGGGACCACAGTCCTCGGCGGAATTGCTCCCTACCTTCACGGAACAGTGAATATGTAGTAGTGATGCCAAAACAGGGCATGGTTTTTCATAGCTCGTGCCCATAAAAGCTGTCATGTATGGCCTTAAATCGTTTATGCAGACTGTTAAATAGTGATGACGAAGAACATCCCACCAGCAAGCAGAGTGAACAATTCAACCTAGACTTAAATTCAACAATTCGAAGCTTAATGTAACAAAGCTTTTGGACCCAGTGGCTTAGCTCCCGAGCTGCTTAAAGTAGGAAGTGATCGGAGACGGAGCATACATGAGCTCATCTCCACAATCTGGCTCGACGAAAATATGCCCGACGAATGGAACCTCTTCCGTTTGTTTGTCCGATCCTGAAGAAGGGAGGTCCTCAGAAGTGCGCCGGCTACAATTCTGTGTGTCGTAAAATGCGATTGTCTTGGACCGTCAACCGTCTGACCGGCTCAAATTGTCACACTACAAACCACCTCTTCATCAATTTCAAGCTGCATATGACAGCATTTATAAAGACGAACTCTACAGATCCATGTAAAGTTTTGGCATCCCTGCCAAGATCGTGCTCATGACATCGTTCTTGAAGGAATTGTGCGAAACTCGCAAGTCAACTCCGGAGACACCGTTTTTCAAAATCTGTTCAACATCCCGCATACGCAGATAATATTGACATAATGGGAAGAACACAGCGAGATGTTAATCGAGCTTTCACGGCGACTGCAGCAGAAGCGGTAAAAAAGGCTTTAGAGGCCAAAAGCAAAGTATTGCCAACACTTTGTCTACCTTAGCTCCGCTATCAACTCCGAAAACGACACCAGGGCGGAAATCATGCGAATAATCACTCTAGCTAATCGCTGCTTCTTTAGGCTTAGAAGGCAATTGAATAGTAAAGCTCTTTCTTGAGTATCCAAAAAAGCTTTATACAAAACATTGATCACCCGAGACTTGCTTTATAGCACAGAAATTTGGACACGGATAAAAGCAGATGAAAACTCTCTCGGCCGTTTCGAGACAAGATTTCTTGGGTAATTTTCGGTCCCGTTTGCTTCAATTCGTAATGGAGCAGACGTTTCACCAGAGAATTATGACGACCTTGTCAGAAAGTCCCAGATAACCCAGCTTAGATGGCTAGTTAGGTCACTTTGAACACATGTCCTGAAAAGTGAGCAACGCCAAATGCAGTATAGGATGACTGGGATGGATGATGGTACTTACACTTCGTGTGCGTAACTGTAGGTAGCTAGCAAAAGACCACGCTGGCTGCAGAGGCATGTTAGCATGGCCAGTTCAAAGCACAGATTGAGAAAGGAAAAAGGGTGCCATTGAGGATAACTAGCATCAGCATTCAGCAGCATGCTTAGCCTTACCATGGAACTGTAACTTAACATTTGGACATGTGAGGCAGACCTATGGAAAGGAGGAACTCCAAAGAAGGAGTCAAATGCGACGACGGAAACAAATCAAACGACCTATTTTGCGGCACTAACTAAGCTGCCGAAATAGAAATTGTGATGGGGGATTGTGAAGCGAACTGCGCTCAAACGTATGTAGTGGACTAATGGCATTGCCTTTTGAAGTATCTGTTCACTCAGATTGTGTATAGTGGTTAAATGTCCGCCCATGTAAACTTGCGGCTTCGGATATGAATAGTGTTGGAAAATAATTTTCGGTTAGGAACGCAAAATTTAGCAAAATAAATGAGAGGGGGCCATAAGCAGCTAAAAGGTGAATATCACTGACATCTAAGAAATGTGATGGGATTGGCCGGGTAGAAGAAGAATGCGCAGTGGTGATATCTACCATGATGACTACTGTAGAGATTAGAAACAGCGTGTTATTGGATGTGTATTTGTCATCAGAGGATGACTTCGGAAATAAGCTTCAGCTATCTGACCAAAGAATTGGTGAGCAATGTTTTTAAGTAAGAAGTCCTGATCGTATTTTCTGATTTTATCCCAAATTAGGAAAGGTGAGCCGTTAAGGCCACCGTTGGAAGACATTGCCTGGAAATGAGCACAGGTTAATGTATGATACTTTATGTCACCTCAGCATCTGATCAAAAGATCAAAGCTTCTGGCTCTCTAAGTTAGGTTAGGTTAGGTAAGGTTTGCCAATTGGTCCATTGCGATGCCACGTGAATTTGTGATACTCCAACTCTTAGAACTATTTTAAGCTGATAAAGCATAAAAGACTGTTAACGTCTATACTTTTTAGATCGCTCAAAGCATTGTAGAAGAAAGGTCCTAAGTGGAGTTACCTTCTTTCGAAGAGAGCTGGGCATTTACAGAGTAAGTGGAGGATTGTCTTCCGCTTCGCAGTGGAAAGCGGCTGTACTTGGCCTCTGTTTATGCACCTGAGGCTTCACAATCCACCCTATTTATTACAGAGCTCGACACGCTTTTTCGACTTCTGAGGCTGGAATCGAGGGAGAATTATTTTATAATCGGCGGGGATTTCAACGCTAGACACAGAGATTGGGGAAATAATTTGCCAAATACTAGAGGGAACCTACTACTCGATTGGTGGGGTCAGCACGATGTCATGTCCAGGCTCGGTCTTAAAGCGACGGATAAGCCGTCGTTTCCCAGAGGCGGGTCTTATTTGGATCTACTGCTGTACGACGAACGTATACGACTGACAGGTACGAATTTACGAACGCTAATCTGTCTGCGCACATTCGTGTATGACAGCGACCATTGCGGTTTTAATACCGAAATTACAGTTCCAAACGAAATTGCGGAATTGGAGGAGTTTGTCCAAAGATATTCTTACAACTACAGTAAGACTCGATGGACGCGCTTCTCCGCAACCTTGAACAGAGCGCTCTCCTCGAACACGCTCCACCCACCGTCCAATAGGAATTTGTCAAACGAGGAGATCGACAATTACCTAAAACAGATGGACGAGACAATTAAACAAACTATGGACACTACAATACCGCGGTATCGACGTACAACTAACGAAGACCTGTTCCGCAATCCTACTATTGACGCACTGCACCGACAGAAAAGTAGACTTCTGACAAGACTCAAAAACTTGTACAGACAGTTAACTGACAGACAAGATCCGGAGATTAGGACGCTGAAGTCGTCGATTAAAAATATTCAAACGCTAATAAAAGAAAATTACAGAATTTCTGTATGTTTGTATTGGAACAACAAGGTTCGGGCTATAAACACCAGCAACCCGAACATGTTTCCGCAAATCAATAAACTATTTCGGAGAAAAAAACAAAACGACCTTCAGTGTCTTAAAATAGCCCGGACAACAGAAAACGAACGGTTACTGACAATAGCAGGTACTGATCCAAATGAGGCCGCTGATGATGACGACTTTTTTGTGATCGAGAATCCACAGGAGAAGGTTGAGGCCATAGGGGCGACTTTCCAGGAAGTATACAAGGCCATTGATACCATTGGCCCTAATTGCGACCTGGACAGTCGCGTCTTGGTACACGACTTCTGCATTCGAAATGAAATAGGGAACTGGCGATCCGAGGGCTCTGGTTTCACCCGGTTCAGCGACGAAAATATGGCAAATAACGTCATTGACAGAGAAGGTGACCTACCCCCGTTCATTTCGAAGCAAAAACTCCGTGAGATCTTCGACACAATCAGGGCTAAGAAGTCAGTGGGGACCGATGGTATTCCAAACATCGTGCTTCGACATCTTCCTCTAGAAGCGGTGGACATTTACACCACCCTGTTTAATAATGCAATGAATAATGCACATTATCCAGCGCATTGGAAAACGGCGGTGGTTCAACCTATCCCCAAAAAGGGAAAGGATATATCCAATCCGGCGAATCTCCGGTCGATAAGTCTCCTTCCGAATATCAGTAAGGTTTTTGAAAGAGTAATCAATAGAGCTCTGTCTAGATGGGTTGAGGACAAACATATAGTTCCGGATAATCAATTCGGTTTTAAGGCGGGACATGATATCTCACATGCCGCGTCTAAACTGGTGTCCGATATCCAATGGAACAAAGGCAAGAAACAGTGCACTGGTGCCTGCCTTATTGACTTGGAGAAGGCCTTCGACACCGTATGGTTAGAGGGTCTTTTCTATAAGCTGACTAGGCTGGGGATCAGCAAACCTCTCTTGTACATTCTTTATAATATGCTAACCAACAGACAGTTCATCGTGAAAAATGGCGATGTGACTTCTGTTGGAATATTTCAAATTAAAAATGGTCTTCAGCAGGGCGCGGTCAATTCGCCGATCCTATTTAACATTTATACAAGCGACTTGATAGGTTCACTTCCCCATACTATTGCGTACGCAGACGATTTGGTAGCGTACAGAACAGGTCCAAAAATCGAGGTCATTAATACTCTCTTGCAGCGTGACTTCGATAAGATAAGACGATTTTGCGATGACTGGAAGTTGAAAATCAACTTTCAGAAGTCGGAAACCATTCTTTTTAGGACGCCGTTGTCTGGAGCCTCTGGGGATACCAGAAAAAATTGGCGTAAGTTCTCGATCATAGGACAACACGGGCAGCCTCTTGCCTGTCGAAATGTAGTCAGATACCTTGGAATCTGGCTAGATCAGTTTCTGTATTTTGGCAAAAATGTAGATGCTGCTCTGGCCAGAGCCAAAGGTGCTTTTGCCCTTACAAAGAGACTGTTTTATAGCAGCCAACTCGATGCGAGGGTAAAGTTAATCTGCTACATGGCCCTTGTCCCGTGTGGTTCAACGTGAGAGCAAGCTTAATGGAAAAGATTCGGGTGTTTGAGAGGGCTTGTCTTAGGGCTTGTCTTCGCTTGTACAGAACACCAGAGTCGGAGTACAAGAAATTTTATCCTAATGAGGTCCTTTACAATAGGGCGAACCTAATACGAGTGGACAACTTCGTAATTAAGCTGACTCGAAGGCACATTGCAAGAGCAATGACCTCGACGAATATCCTGATATCTGGGGCTTACTACCCCAATTACCTTTACCACGAGAGTGTGCGCTCTGACGGCTTCGTTCCACCGGAAGCATTCCTCTACCTAGATCAGATAGGGTTGATCCAGGATAGATCAGCGGTGCCGTTAATCTTCCATGTCGCTCGGACAGCTGGGGACAGGCTACTCAACTACAACAGAGATGTCGCACACGGCAGTTTGGATCGCCTCAGGTTCAGTAGGGCGGTGGGGAATCGCGATAAGAGGGATGTCATTCGGCAGCACCAGCATTTCTATTGGTTGAATGATGGGGAAGATGTTTCGTCGCCGTTTCCGTCAATTACGGACCAGCCTCACTAATGAGGCAGAGCTGACCAATCTATTTGCTCAGTAAATAGCGATGGCCAGCTTACATAGGTTTGGGTTAGCATTTAAGAAACATATCCATATATCAGTGTATAAATTAATTAATTTAAAACTATTTCTTTAAAAAAATATATTTTTATTCGAGCATAGCTTCCGCTTGCTCATCAAGAACTGAACAATATTTCTTACAATTTTCATCTTAAATACTAATTGTTGTGCCGACCGAACCGTGGGATACTCGTTGATGGATCAGGTGTCTATCATGGTTTCGCTGGATGTAATTTGTCGCTTGCGCTCCAGACGCGTTGTCAGCAAATTCCCTCACGTACTTCGTTGTTGTCGATGTGGAGCAGATTCGTGGAATCATATTTGCATGTCGTTATGCTTTTAATTATTTGCGGTGTTAACTCCTCCATGCTTAAGATCGAACGCCCTCGTTCGATGACCCTGGCTTTAGCAGATGTGGAATGTCTTTTATTCCTATGGTTATGGATGCTGCGGCTGCATTTCTAGGTGTTGGTATAGGCTCTTCCTTGTTGTTATTGGTTTCTTGGACTTTGTATTTTGTTCTTAATCGACAGGAAAGATAAACCGTTATTAAAATAGCCAATGACGTTAATAAGCTGATGTTGATCGCTAAGTTGATTTTATTCCTGGTCTTGAGCATCTTGATTTGTTTGGTACCATTAACCTGTAATTCTTTAATCATCTGGAGAGATAGTTCTTCTTCCATATTTTCTAGCGCTGACCTTGGTTGAAGCATTGCGGGTAATAGCTGATGTTTTGTGATCTCGCTTGCTTTGAAAAGCTTTCCGTCCGCTTGGATTGTGGAGTTAACGTGTTTAATAAGGTAGGTACCTTCTAGCCTCAGGGTATCATTGTTGATGATGACGGAACCGTTAAATTGGTTTAGAAATAATATATCGGGTGAAACTTCTTCTATTGTCGGGATGTGTTGGTTGTTGATGATAACGCAGCTTGGGACTTTGCTCTTTAAGAGGTTTGGGATGCACGTAGTGTTACTTATGTCTACAATATTATTGTTGTTACAAATGGAATGCTCGTTGGATGTCTTACAATTTTCCTTGATTCCGTATATGTTATTTTTACAATTTAAAATTTTATCAAACGGAATTTTATTAATTTTTGTTTCAATTTTGACAGCTTTTATTACTAACATATTACATATTTCAGAACTAGTTGTTGGTAAACTTATTATATAAATGATATTCCTGCCATCTGAAGCAATTTTAACATTAGCAAATTCAAGCGCTTCTTCGATGTTCATAAAGGGAATATTTTCTAAATTAAATAGTTTTTCAGTAATACTAATTTCGCTATTTGACAAGATAAATGAATTTATGATATTCGCTTTTGCCCACTGAACAGCATAAGCGATATTTACTATTTCTTCTTTGATTATTTCTAGTTCGTATTTTATTTTTAATATTTTCTTATCTTTATCTTTATTTTCTTCGTTAATAATTTTTAAGATTGAGTTTGTCATATTAGTAATTTCGTAAATTTTTTCTATTGTCATTCGATTGATTATTGCTTGTTTGTTGTTACTTTCGAGAACATTATTCATTTTTTCTACTAGGATTTCGTGATCATGGTGGTCGGGGCTTCCCGCTATCCACTTCCATGCACTACCGATGAAGTCTAATGACCTCTTATTTTTTGAATTTTTAACTTTAAGTCTTGACAAATGGCTTTTGATCTTAAGGATCTCATAAGATAGAAATGGAAAAAAGGGATGGCTTTGGGGAGTTTTAGATTTTAGTGTATTTTCTATTTTGTTCACCAATTCCTCATATGCTTCTATGTCAATTACATGAATTAATTTAAAGTATCCATTTTGTAACTTTGCTGTCCCTACGTCTATCTTAATCAGTTGGGCATGTGAATAGTCCAAAATCTGAGTGTTTGCTGCGCACAAAGGCAGTAGTAACCTGTTAGAGAAAGATTAATTTTTTACTAGGCTTTTATGGACGGTTTTACCTGACTTAGTTATTATGGTAGAATTCTTGTTTATCCCTACAATTTCTCTTCTATATTTTGGAGAGAGCTTATTGCCTAATCTTTTATTGATTCTCACGTAGATAACATCTCCTACTGAATAATTTTTAAACGGAACTTTCTTTTTGTTATGGTAATCTAAATCTATATTTTGTTTGTCTATAATTTTTTGAGTAATATTTTGCCTTTCTTCCTGAAGTTGCTCGGGTTTGTTGATCAGATTTTTTGCGAAAAATACATCAATGGGTTTTTTATTCGTTGTGGAATGAACGGATCTATTATATTCTAAAAGTGATTTGTCCAGTAGTTCAGAAAATGTGCTATTGGCTTGCTCGGATTTGATACATCGCATCACTTCGGATAGGGTTGAGTGGAATCTCTCCACCTGGCCGTTGACCGAACTTACGTAGGGTGGTGCTTTGAATATTTTTATATTAAAGAAATTTTCTAGCATAAATAAAATAGAACCCGAACTTAAGGCTTTTTCGTTGTCAACTACAACGAGTTCAGGGACGCCAAAGGATAGTACTAGTTCCCTAAGAGGTTGTTTGATGTCCTCTGAGGCTCTCGATTTAATTATTCTGGCTAAGGCATATTTCGAGAATTTATCTATTGCTGTGAGAATGATTTTTTTATCAGTGAAGTAGAGGTCTATATGCAAAATTTGTCCGGGGTATTGGGGAATCGGTGTTGGCTGTAGGATAGGCTTACTCGGATGCCTATCATATTTGTGTTCTTTGCAAATTTTACACATGTCGGTAATTTTCCTAATTTTAGCTTGCATCTGCGGGAAATAATATTTTTCCAACAATTGTATTTTATTCTCGCGACCGTTTCTATGAGCGCGATTGTGTTCTTTTATAATTTCTGTTTCTTGGCGGTTCTCGTCAATTAAATCTGTCACAGTGTTCCTTGCGAAACGTAGTCTGTATTGCTGAAAATGTAGAGGAAATATTTCTTGAATTTTCCCTAAGATCGTTTCCTCAGTTTTTAGCCCATTTATTACTGACGGGTTGAGGTAATTTTTTAAAATGTTTATTAGTTTCTCTTGGGAATATTCGGTTTCTACTATAGTGTGGCGGTGATATGTGGGAAATATTATGTCGAAACGGTACGATGGTGTATCTCCTATACTAAGAAAAATCTGGTTTTTGAATACATTGACAGGTTCATTTGCGATCTGAATTAGATTGTTTTCAGAACTTTCATTGCTATGTTGGGTTATTGTTAACGAATTAATCTGGTTGTCTTTAGGAGGTCTTGATAATGCGTCTGCAACAACGTTCGCTTTTCCAGGCTTGTACCTTAACTCATAGTTGTACTCTTCGAGTATAGCCTTCCAGCGTTTCATTTTATTGTTAGTGTTTTTGTTGCTGAGCGCATATGTAAGGGGTTGGTGATCGGTAAATATTTTTAAAGTTGTAGGACCATACAAATAATTCCTAAGTGTACTGAGAGCCCATACTATAGCCAGCATTTCCTTTTCGTTTGCGGCATAGTGCTCTTCACTTTGATTTAGTGTACGGGAGATGAACGTTATAGGTTTGTCATCCTGGGATAGTACGGCACCTAAAGCGTAGTCTTTTTTTTTTTTTTTTTTTTTTATAATTTACGCGCGCCTAAGGGGTTAGATACCCTTTTACTGTTGCCAGGGCGCGGGCGGAAAGATAGAAGGAGGAGAAAGGAAAATTGTTTTTGTAGTGGTTTGAAGAAAATCAGGTGTGTTTGGTTTCTATGTTTGCTCTCCAGGGGTGGGAGTCCGAATAGGACGGAGAGTTTTTCTTCACTCAGAGTGATTCGAGGTATACCACAGTATTTTTCTTGTCTGTGCTTGAAACTCTACAACAGCCAAATCTACGTGTCAGTGTTATGCCTTCACACGCAGAATTTTTCTGTCTGAGTTCCAATTACACAATGAAAAACTTACTTGCCATGGGCAGGATTCGAACCTGGACCCTCCGAGTGAGAAGCGTTGGCTACTACCACTACACCACAGTCTGAGGCATCTGTGGTGAGGTGGAATTCTTTATTGCTATTTGGATAAGTAAGAACAACGTCTTCGGAAACTAGTGTGTTTTTGATCTTGTTAAAGGCCTCTTTGGCTTCATCGTTCAGATGGATAAGTTTTTTGCTTGAAGATTGCTTAGAAATACGGCCATCCTCCCCTCTTAAAAGGGCTGTTAGGGGTTTGGCCAGTTTGGCATAATCCTTGATAAATCTGCGGTAAAACCCTGACAGACCTAAAAAGGATCGCAAATCTTTCAGTGTATTTGGGTAGGGGAACTTATCTATCGCTTCTACCTTGGTCGGGTTTGTTTTTATCCCCTCGGCGGAGATAATAAAACCGAGAAATTCTACACTACTTTTTAGAAATTCACACTTATCCATTTGCACTTTTAAATTTGCGTCTTGAAGGGTTCTGAAAATGTCGGATAGATTTTGAAAGTGTGAGTCTACATCTTTGCTGAACACGACTATGTCGTCGATGTAGACGAAGCAAATCCTGCCTATGTGTTCACGCAGAATGTCGTCCAATGCTCTTTGGAATATGGACGGCGCGTTCTTTAGGCCGAACGGGAGTCTAACGAACTCATACTTCCCGTTATTAACTGAAAAGGCGGTCTTTTCAATGTCAGCTTCATGTAGTGGTATTTGGTGAAATCCGCTCTTAAGATCTAATACCGAGAAGTATTTGTTCTGTCCGAGTTGGGATAACACACCATTTATTTCCGGGATCGGATAGCGATCCGGAATGGTTTCGGCGTTAAGCTTCCTATAATCGATCACCAATCGATATTTCTTTTCGTTTGATGCGTCGGCCTTTTTCGGCACGACCCATATCGGTGCGTTATATGGGGACCGTGAAGGTCTTATAATCCCATCGTTTAGGAGTTGGTCCATTTGTTTTTCCACCTCCTCTTTTAGATTCATTGGGTAAGGGTAATATCGGGAGTATATTGGTTCTTCGTTTGTGGTTCTTATTCTGCCTTTAACCGTGGTGGTAAAGGTTAATTTCTCGTCGGGGTCGAGAAAGAGGTTTGGAAACTTTTCGGTTAGATTTTGCAGTTTGGTTTTTTGTTGTTGTGACAAGTGATCATTCCTTAAAGTTAAATTGTTGATTGCGTCGGAGACCTGTTGTTTTAGTTTAATTTTTTTGTTTTTGATGAGCATATAACTTTCTTTCGTATAGATCACAGCCGAAAGTTCCTTGAGGCTGTCGTTCCCGAGTATTGCATGAAAAGATTTCAGTGTAGGGAGTAAGAAAAACTTAATTTTATGATCTTTAATACCGAAAAGATTAGTGAGAGTATGGTGTGTAATTTTGACGTTTCCGCCAACGGAACTAGCGAGAAAGCACTTTGAATTTGGCAGTGGGTTAGCAACCAGTGCAGGTTGCATATAATTTCTATTTGAGCCGGTGTCTATTAGTATCTTAAAAATCTCTCCACTCTCCGCTTTGCATTCTACGTATGGTAGTGAAGAGTCATTCATTCTAAAAAATGTATGTCGGAAAGGTCAGAGGGTTGTTTGTTTTCGTGGAGTTGTTCGTTTTCGTGGAGTTGTTTGTTTTCGTCGGATTGTCCGGGGGTGTCCATGTATTCCTGCAGAGTTTGCTCCTGGGTATCATCAGAGCTGTTCATATTTTGGTAGTATTGGTCCATTTCTTCTTGAGTTGTCTCTATATGGAAATTACGTTGAATTGGCTTTGTCTCTTGATAGTTGTTCCTTCTGGTTTGGTGACTGGGTTGAGGTTCCGTTTTCACCTGTGGTCTAAATTGTCTGTTCACTTGGAAATTTTGATTTTGCGTCTGTATTGGCCTGGATGGATAACCAGAGTTCTGATTTTGGTTAGCTAGATTTGAGAATGGGGGATATTGCGGCTGTGTTGGCCTTGGTGGGAAACCAAAATTATTTTGGTTGACTGTATTTGGGTGTAGGGGGTATTGTGGCTGTGTTGGCCTCGGTGGGAAACCAAAATTATTTTGGTTGACTGTATTTGGGTGTAGGGGGTATTGTGGCTGTGTTGGCCTCGGTGGAAACCCAAAATTAGGATTTTTGTTGGCCGAAAATGAAGGATACTGTGGTGGTTTTCTTATGGTCGCTTGATTGCTAATCTGGTTGGATCTAAAATTCTGGTTTTCGAGTTTAAGAACCAGGTTTAATGCATGTGGCAAGTCAATGGGCTCTTTTATGCCAAGTAATCTCGGCAAGTCGCCTCTAAGTCCCCTAATGAACGTGTCGAGGGCCTTTGACCTGTATGTTTGTGTAAGTATTCTCATTGCTTCGGAGGTGGTGTCCATACATGTCACCTTGTTCAGGATTAGTGAGAGATGTGCGTATACCGACTGGTAAAACTCGTGAGTCGTTTTGTTCCCTTGTGTTAGGGACGACATTTGGTATTCTAGAGTATTTATATCTCGCTTGTCTGCGTAGTGCATGATCAAGCATTTCGAGATGCAATCCCATTTCAGCGGAGTACTGTATGCCTCCAATACGATGTCGGCATTACCAACAATCTTGTTTCGTATTACGCTTAAAATGGCAAAATACTTAGGTGTGCCTTTGATTTGTTCGTAAATATCAAGCACTCTCTCTACGCTCTTTTTCCATGAACCAAACTCGGCTGGTTCGCCGGAAAAAGTTTTCAGACAACTCACTATGTCGGGAATTCTATCCATACCGGATAAATTATCCCTTAATTCAGGGTTGATAGTTTCATCCCTATCGTGGATCGGTTCCTGATTAGGATTGAGTGCCCTCTGAATCATAGCCTGCCCTTGAGTTTCCAGTACACGGCTGACGATAGATGTAATTAAAATATCTAGCGCAGGAGTTGATTGTACTGTCTGAGCATTTGCTTGCGAAGTAGACGATCGGAATGACTGATCGGCAATATCTGTAACTTCGACTTGGGCGGGTGTATCTTGATTGGTAGGTACGTGATTGTCAACGCTTGCAGCGGCACGAGTTGTTGGAGCCATTTTGGTTAAAGTTAGGTAATTTCGGAAAATGTTTAAAATTTAAAAAGAAAATATGAATATGTAAAAACGAAAGTTTAAAACTAAAGATTATTTGAACTAGCTTAGATCTGGATTTGATTTAAATTCTAGCGAATGATTGTAACTTAGAAATACTTATTCTTTCTTTTTCCTTCTTTTCTTTTTTTTAAAAAAATGTATTCACTTTCTTATGACTATTTTCTTGAACTTAGCTGTTTTACGTTATTTAATTCTGAGTTATGTTTTCTTATTACTTATTTCTTTACTTTATTATTATGATTGATTTCAACGTTTTTCACTTATTTTTGATTCACTTAATTCTAATGCTTACATTAAACTTAATACGGTCGTCATCCCACGCTGGTGAAGTTGGCAGTTGTCCTTTTTGCTGAGCTACTTAGGTGCCTCGTTCACACTCCCTCGTAGTTTGGTTCGTCTATAGATTTCCACCGATGATTCCGCTTGTTTGAGCCCAGATCACAGTGTTCACGATTTGAGTATTATAATCGCGACGCGAATGGCGAGCTTCTTTAGGTCGGGCTTAAATTCACGTTTTTCACTAAAACACACTGCGCTGGGCCCCACGTTGGGCGCCAATTAATTAATTTAAAACTATTTCTTTAAAAAAATATATTTTTATTCGAGCATAGCTTCCGCTTGCTCATCAAGAACTGAACAATATTTCTTACAATTTTCATCTTAAATACTAATTGTTGTGCCGACCGAACCGTGGGATACTCGTTGATGGATCAGGTGTCTATCATGGTTTCGCTGGATGTAATTTGTCGCTTGCGCTCCAGACGCGTTGTCAGCAAATTCCCTCACGTACTTCGTTGTTGTCGATGTGGAGCAGATTCGTGGAATCATATTTGCATGTCGTTATGCTTTTAAATCTTTGCGGTGTTAACTTATACAAATGTGTATACTGATGTATGTATATGATTGTGTATAATGTCTATGTGTGTTTATGTGTGTATTGTGCATTTAGGTTAGGTAGGCTAAGGTTTATTTTAAGTTAGATACTAAGTTTTTATAAAAAATAAATGTCCATATGCTAAGTTTTTGTAAACAAATTTTTTCTTAGCCTTAAGTATAGAAAATAAGTATTTATAAATAAAATGTAAATGCAGTCGAAAGACATAGATACTCGTATAAGTATTCAGAGTAGCTTAGAGTGCCTGTGTGGGGCCAGTAAGTTAGTATAAGATTGTTAAGTAATTGTAAGCTAGCATTTAAGCATTTTTTGTTAGTATGTAAGAGTTATTGATTAGAAAATAAAATGCGTTTAAAACTAAAAAAAACTAACTAACTGGAGGATTGTCTTATCATCCATGAAATATCACTCTTGTCTTGTCTCCAACAACATTACTCAAATGATGACGAACTGAATGGGTATATCCACAGGTAATCAGGCAATGGCTACTTCTTGTCCTCTTATTCAACATAGAGGCAAAAAAGGCCACACTGGTTTACATCAGCACTGCGACCGCATATAAACGTCTGCAGGAAACTTTTGAAGCAAGCCAAAAGCACAAGAAAAGTGACTGACTGGGACTCATACAAAATATATGAAATAGAACTGAGAAAGGCAAAGCGACAAGCTTGAATGTCGTTCTGTGGCAAAATCAAACAAACCTCTGCGGTATCGCGGTTAAGAAAAATCCTCTGTATAAGGCCTTTGATGCCTAGTTGTTTAAAAAACACCGATGGCTCTTGGACCACCTCAAGTGATGACGACTCAACCTGTTTCCGTACAACCACTTTCTAGGTAGCTCCCTATTCACGGCCAATAACAACCCTAGTAGGACTACTGCAGGAACGATCGAAATTATATATTATTATAGGACACAAGCTGCTCTGTGAGGTGCATAGATTCAAACCACACAAGTTTGCTGGACCGGACGAAATAGCACCTACCGAGCTAAAAATATCATGAATATCAGAATATAATAAGGAGCCGCGTAGAAATGGTCCACATTCCATTATCTTGGACAGAAGTTAATGCAGCTTTCACTCGCAAATCCGTAAAATGTGCTCATGTTGTCCCGAAGGACCTCAGACCTATAAGTTTGTCATCTTTCCTTCTGAAAACTTTATAAGAACTGATTGATACCATCTACGACTTTTGTCCACGGCTCAACACGGCTGCTGTAAAGTATAGTCGGTGGAAATGGCTGTACATACATTGACTAGCCATATTAACGATCGCTACATTATAGATAGTAAACAATGGCCGAATTCCTTGCCACAGAGAGTGGCTTTAACAACACAAACACATCTGAAATCTTGACTGCGCTGTCAACTCTGCAGCTAGCTATAGGACTAACTTTGAGAGTTGATCAGTCTTATGTTAAATAGCAGGATAATCAACTCCAAACGGGGTGGGGCTACTGCTAAAAGATGTGTCAGCAGAGGTACGCAGCAAGGCGGTGTCCTTTCACCTGGAAGCATGTGATAGCAGGCCGATTGCATGCGGATGGCTTTGCTACAGCCGTCTCAGGAACGCATTTTAATACCATGAAAGAACTCCAGCAGCTAAGTCTTAACAGATTAATTCGTTGGGTGGATGGATTGGGAGTAAATCCCCATAAAACTGATTTTGTCCTCTTTTACAAGAAATACAAAATTCCAATCGTGGACCCGTACCAGCATTCAACCTCCCATTACCCACTGACTATACTTCTCGCTTATAAGATCGATATTCGCCTACGGGGTGGTTGCCTGGTGGACGGCTTTAGACATTGTCCTCAGCTGCTGCAAACTAAGCAAAGTGCAAAGACAACATGGCTGGTCATAGGGGAGCTTTACATATTAGCCCCTCCGCGAGACTGGATATTCTGTTTCACTTGACACCCCACGCCATTTTCAACAGCCAAGTGCCTGCTAACACAGATATTCGCCTTAAAGCGACTACACAGTGGAAAAATAATAATAATAATATTATCAAATTGCCCGATGTGCTTCTGTTGGGAACTCCTAACCATGCCTGAAATTACTTATTTAGAAGCTGCCTGGCTCCCTCTTAGGTCGCTGCATACCTGGATTCCACTATTAAATGGTGGATCAGCAGGATATCTTTCCTGCAGGATACCTTAGTTCAAAAACTTGATGAGGGTGGTGTCGTTCAAGTTTTGAACAGTTACTTCTAGGAAGAGTTTAGACAGATTTGCCAATCTCCCCTTTACAACGGAGATCGAGTTGGTTTTTTTCAGATTTCTCCTCTACGCTTAAGACGAGACTCTGTATCCGACTTGCAATTCAATATCCTTGTGGTCGGAGTTGAAGGCCTCTTGTTAGATAGAGATTAGACAACTACTTGCTATCTTCGTTTCGCCACAAACTTTATTCGATGAGATCAACTAAAGCCTTTAGTCGTGGAGGTTTGACTGAATATATACATATGAGAAGCAAGCCAACTGAAATACGATCGTTCGCTATTCATTTTGTAGCTTAAGACTGAAGCAACCAAATTTGTATAGAAATACCATTCGAGGTTACTGAGATTGATTTAGTACAGTTCCCGGTCTTTTAAATCGCCTCTCATGTAGCGGTGTGGAACCCTCATGATTACTTTATGAATATCAAGGCATTGTATTCAATACGTAAAGCCAAGCATAGAAGTCTTAGAATGTGAAAAATTAATCTAAGTAAACATCATATATACGATTGATCGTCTCCCATTTATATTGGAAGTGAAGTCAAAGTTAAGTAGCAGTGAAGGACGTGCATTATAATATGGTCTCGTCAGAATTCAGCCGTCCTCCTTTCCTGCTCTCCCTATGAGAATAAATTTTCCACTTTTTAGAATCATTGCATCCTGGGATTTTATTAATTGTTCCGGTGTCCAGCAAAGGGTGCTTAGCCGTCCAAAACTTCCCCGTGTAGAGCGCTCCAAACCGACAATTCCGTTTAAAATATTGCAACCCTCCACCTGGATGAAAATATTCTACGCTTTAATCATATACCACAGTTTATCTCCGCAGTTCTCGTGCTCTGAGTATTCCGATTTCTGTCATTAGCAGACTTCGAAATTCAGAGTCAGAGAGTTGGTGGCATCACTCTTGTAGGTAAGTCGGGTTCCTCCATTTTGGCGTCCCACGGATCTCATGTGTGGTCTTAATGTAGGCACATTTGAAGCTCAATAAGCCCTCAATAGACATAAGAATCTCTTCCTTCTCCCATGTCAATTCAAAAGATCAAACAGCAGAAATCTCACGAAGCAAAAGAACTTGATATCGGCAACTGCAATTTCAATTAATAGTGCTATCATGTCCTGCATAAATCGTTCTGCGAAGCAAATGACTTTACCCACAGCAAACACTTTTAAAACCTCTGATGGCTGTTGGTAACTTCTAATCTCACTACTCAAAGCTGTTTGCAGGTAATCACCAACTACTCCAGCACCATTTCCGCCAGGTGCATGAATTCCGCCAACTGCCGTTGGAACCATCCCCTAGGCTGCCACAATTCAATTTCCACCCAACTGGTGAAACTCATTTAGTAGCTTCTAATTGAAATGCAATTCCATACCGAAGAGCAAAATTCCATTAGCACAGCCAATTGCTTAAGCCATGTGATTAAACCAAACCGTAGCGGATTTCCACCCTTGGAAACTATACCCATTAGTGTGCACCGCACACAGTCACAAATCTACTGAATCCTGATGTCGATGATGATGGCCGTTCGAGGTGGAAAGTGGGATTTTTCAAGTGCCACCCACTAAAACTGTCAATTTTTGCGGATACTGCGAATACTGCGGATACAGCTTTCAGACGTCCATTTAATTAAAAGTAAACAATTTATGCCAGCCTGAAAGTATCCCACGGCTGGCGGCAGCCTGTCGGAAGTGAATTATGCCATAGGATGCGTCATGGTACCACTAACTGCCGGTATCCTGAGGTATTCTTATATATTCTGATGGATTTTGGTGTATCCTGGACAAGTGACACTGTCAGAAGTGGTTCACAAACAAATTTATCAATTTGCCGGCAGTTAATGTTGCGTAAATTTTAATTACGCCACGCCTTGTGGCTATGCACAATGAGAATTGTAACGCTAATCCTTGTGAAGTTCTTACCTTGTAACTGGCTTAGCAGGTATCACATTCACTAGAATGAGTCCCGGAGTGGTGGTTTGGAGAATTTAATCGAATCAAAGTTGTTCCATGCAAATGACGGAGGCTTAGGACGGCTGTTGGAGGATTTCTTTGAAGGATGTTACTACCAGGGTATCTGGTGCCGGTGGATTTTAATGGGCACGTTCTGCTTTTTCTTTTCTTTTCTTCTATTTTGTTCCCTTTTTCGTAACGGGGAAAATGAAAACCACTTTCCGGAGGAATTGCGTATTATTTTGAAAATAAACCTCGCCGATGATGCGGTGGTACCGGGGGGGAGAGATGGATTTTTACCTTTTTTTTTTCTTTACTTTAACTTTGTGAGAAGTTAAGTCGTGAATGTTTTCTCAGCCTCCTAGGAGCTACCGCTGTTTTTTCCTTTTCCTTTTATTTGATGAACTTGAGCTCGTTTTATGAAATTTAATTGCAAAAAGGATCATATGTAGATGACAACTTGAGGACATCTTAATTTAGTTAAATAGGACGGAATTATAAATTCATAAAGGCCATGAGGGTGCCTAACGTGGGTAGTGAGAGTGGATTTGTAAAATAAATATTCACATCAGGGACATGTGGAAAAGGGATGGTAAGCGGTTGATAAATATGTGAGATTATAAGAATGTTTGTCTAAGATACTCATAATTGCGGTTGCCGGTGAAATTTTGACGGCTTAAGGAGGAATTGGGGAAACAAGAAATATTTGTGGATGCAAATAATTCTTGAGGATATCGTTTAATGAAAATGAAACTAGTTCGGGTGGCCTAAACCTTTAAAATGCAGAGTATTGCGATTGCGGAGTTAGTTTTAGTAGAATAGTCAGCGAACAACAAGATAAATCGCCATTCTAGCAAGAGAAGGTCTTAAGGAAGGCACGAGATTCTGTTTGGAGTAGAACTGTACCATTCTTGATTTATGTAATAGGCTCAATCAAAACAATCAGTAAACAATGCACCACAAATCAGATACTTCCCCAAACTTATTAGCACGAGTGATGTGCAGAAGGAAATAGCAATACTGTAAAGTCCTGTTCGGCAGATGAATCAAAATGACTGAATCGGCAGTGGTATCAACAGTCGCCATACCAGATTCATATAGAAACTACTTAAACCTGAGGCCATTAAAATTTTTTAGGACTCTCCAGGATACTGAAACAGAGAATTCTTAGAAAGTCAGTGTCATACACCTGACGTAGTTTTCTGATTCTAAAATACTCGGCCTGTTTTTCCCAAGGGGTAGCAGACCACTCTGGTTGGTAGAGTAAGACCCAATTTGCATCGCATAAGGATAAATTCATTGTTGACAACCCAGACAAATCAAAATAAGACGACTCCGTTCGGATCTGAACTTGGAATGATCAGATCAGCCCACGCGTAGCCAAACAACTAATACAACAAACTAACAGCTATCAAGCAGATACCACTTTCATTCAAGAAGTGCAGTCGGATGGGCCGGATGAAAGGATGAAAACTGACTATTTTTTTTTTTCCGGCGAGGGCAGGTGAAAATCTTCCATCAGACACTATGAGGATCAGAAGCGCGTGCTCATAGTAGTGTGAGATTCTTACTCACTAAAAACACCTCCCTTCGTTGTTAATTTTAATACCGCAACTAAGTAGAACTTATCAAGCAGTTTTTATTTCATAAGTTAATCACGATTGGTAGGACACTTTCCAATGGAAGACCCTACATATTCCGCTTTCTTAATGCGGTTTCAATTTATCGCGCAAGGTCCAACGGTTTAGTTCGTTGAAGACGGCGTAGTATGTTTCGTTCGTCCAAGATTTCTAGGACTGAATTGTTGATATGGCCGCTTAACCGGACTTTATGTTTTCGTGCGCAGTTCCTGACTTCATCTTCCACGAAAGGAACTCCGAGGTCTCGATGCAGGTCATTATTTCTTATAAACCATGGGGCACGCACAAATTGTCGTAGCACTTTATTTTCAAAAGTTTGTATTATATTTATATTTGATTTCTTAGTACAACCCCAGAGTTGTATACCATAGGTCCACACCGGCTTTAGCACTTGCTTATAAAGAAGCAGCTTGTTTTCTAAGCTTAGCTTGGAATATTTACCAAGTAGCCAGTACATTTCTTTGTATTTGGCCTCTAGTTCTTTTCGTTTCTTTTTAACATGCGTTTTCCATTTAAGCTTCGCGTCAAGTGTCATTCCCAAATACTTAGCTTCGTTTGCAAAGGGGATACACACCGAGTTTATAGAAATGGGCAAGTGATTTATCTTTCTGTAGGTGAAGTCAACATGTACAGATTTTGTCTCATTAAGGGTAATTCGCCAGATCCTTGTCCACTCGTAGACTTTATTTAAAGCAGTCTGAAGTTTCGCCGTTGAGTCTTCTATTGATTCTCCAACCGCTAAGATAGCGGTACCGAGTCGACCACCGTCGAGTGCACAGCTCCACCAGTGCACTCGCAATATTGTTGTGTGCTGTGCGGAAAAAAAAAAAAAAAAAAAAAAAAAAACGCGTGCGAAAAAATAAAAAAAAATATAAATATATAAAAAACAAAAAGAAGTGCAGTGCAGTGACACTGAATATTACACAGTGCGGGTATCCCACCTCACCCGCTCCGAGTCGAAGTACTGTTGCTTGCACTCAGTCACTGCCGTTACTGTATTTACCATACGGTACGGGCAGTGGCTGAGTGTATGTAACAACTGATGGATAGCGGGGTTGTGAGTAAAAATTTTGTTGGTGCACTGTTTCATATTGTTGTAAGGGCATAACACCTACAACAATTTGATTCGGTAAGCCAACGTCAGAATTTCCACTTCGCAGCCTTGCTTAGTATCGTCGGTGTTTGTGTTTTCTGTGTTTGTCTGTGATATGACTAGGGAATTCAGGGTAGACGTAGCCAATATACGCGGGCTAAAAAGTAATCACTTTTCTGCGTACGTCCACGTCTGTAAGTACAGACCAGCTGTTTTGGCACTTAGTGAAACACAGGTAGATCCCCGCCCACACCTCTCAGATCATTCTGATCTGAAGCTACCTGGCTACGAATTAGTGCCATTATTCTTCTCTCACCGCGGTCTCGCCATTTATGTGCGTAGTGATGTAGCTTACCAAACTCCACCACAATGTGATCCATGTTCCAATCCGGAATTCAACTTCATGTGGTTAAAATTCCATCTCCGTAAGCAAATTATCCACTACTGCTTTATTTATAGAAGCCCCAAACTGGACAGCAATTCAACCTTTAACGAGTTTGATGCGCTGTCTGACTCCATTCAAAGAATTGTATCCCTGTATCCTCATACTGAAATCGTTATTACGGGCGACTTCAATATACACAATTCTGGGTGGCTTCGACATTCTGGACAGACAACACCCGAAGGACGGTGTGTTGAGATCTTCGCTGCGGAAAACAACCTAACGCAGCTTGTAAATGAGCCCACGCGAATACCAGACGTTGATAGTCATACCGCCAACACCCTGGACTTGTTTTTAACTTCTCACCCTGATAAGTACACCATTGATGTGCTCTCCCCTCTAGGCTCGTCGGACCATTGTGTCATATCAGCTAATTTCTCGTACACCGACCACACAGTTAGAGAAAAAATTCCTAAAAGAACCGTATGGCAATACGAGAAAGCCAACTGGAGCGGTCTTAACAGCTTCTTTAGGAATTTTAACTGGTCGTTATGCTTCCTCGATAACGACGTGGATGCCGCTGCTGATATGATTACAGACACCATTCTCTTTGGAATGAGATCCTTTATTCCTCATCGGATGAAGAGTATCAAACCAAAAGAAAAGGCATGGTACGACTCGAGCTGTAAAGAGGCCGTCAGGGTTAGAGAAATGTTTTTTCGGTCCTACAAGACCAACCCGACAGAGGAAAACCGAAAAAAGTTCAAACGAGCCAGAAATGACTGCAACGCCTTTCTTAAGCGTGTGAAATTCCTATACGACCAAAAACTGAGGCAAAAAATACTGCAATGTCCCAAAGGCAGTAAAAATTTTTGGTCGTTCGTCAAAAACATTAGAAATTCCGCCTCATCCTCCATCCCAACGCTCATTTACAATGACATTCCAGCTGTCAGCTCTTTGGATAAGGCCAATCTGCTTGCTGCACACTTTGCGGCCAGCTCAACACTCCCAGATTGTGCTTTGCCTCCGCCTACACTTGAGTGCGTCGAATCTTCAATGGGACGAATCTACTTTCGCACTCGTGTGGTAGCAAGAGTACTTAAAGATCTCAACATACATAAATCCGCTGGTCAAGATGGTATATCTCCCCTTCTTCTGAAGAGGTGTTCTTCCTCGCTGGCAAAACCACTGCGTAAGCTTTTTCATCAATCCTACACTTTAGGACTCTTCCCGAGCAGATGGAAAACAGCATTTGTCCAGCCCGTCCCTAAAAAAGGCGAATCATCTTCTCTCTCCTCCTACAGACCCATTGCACTTACGTCCCTTCTTTCCAAGGTCATGGAAACACTGATAAATCGTCAGCTCATGAAATATCTCGAAACACGAAAACTTCTCAATGACCGACAGTACGGTTTTCGTAGCAATAGGTCCACTGGTGATTTGATGGCATGTCTCACCGAAAAGTGGAACCAAAGCGTACATCAATCTGGCGAAAGCAAGATAGTTGCACTTGATATTTCTAAGGCATTTGACAGAGTTTGGCATCAGGCTCTTTTGTCGAAAATGCGTGCATTTGGGATCGACGACTCTCTTCTTCAATGGATTAGAAATTACCTTTCGGAACGTTCAATTCAAGTTGTCTTGGACGGTTTCAAGTCTGATATTCACAAAATAAATGCTGGTGTGCCCCAGGGCTCTGTTCTGTCACCGACACTCTTTTTAATTTTCATTAACGATCTCTTGTCTACTACTTCTAATCCAATATATTCCTTTGCTGATGACAGTACTCTCTGCTTTTCATATTCGTTCCCGGACTCACGGCCCTGCTCTTCGGCTGTAGTACGAGAACGGCAGCGTATGCTAAGCTCATTAAATTCCGATATCAACAGCATAACCAATTGGGGAACTATCAATAGAGTGGAATTTAATGCTTCCAAAACACAATGCTGTCTGCTGTCTTTAAAGCGAAATTTAAACACCCAGCCATTATCTATGAATGGCACTTGCATTGTCGAAACCGAAAAACTTTCCATTCTTGGTATGTGTGTCAATGACAACTTACGTTGGAATGACCACATATTTGATGTCGCCAAAAATGCTGCGAAATGTCTAGGTTTCCTCAAGCGATGTAAGAAATATTTTACCCCCTCTGATCTGGCCTCAATATATAAGGCATTCATCCGCCCAAAATTGGAGTACAACTCCCACATCTGGTCAGGTGCTCCTAAAACATCTCTGCACCTGCTAGATAGGATTCAAAACCGTGCGATAAAACTTATTGACGATACTAATATCAGTCAATCAATGGACACCCTCGAACACCGACGAAATGTCTCGTGTCTCACTTTGTTTTATCGCTACTTCCACCACCAGTGCTCCACTGAAATCGCCAGTAGCATTCCGCCCATTCAAACTTTCAACCGTAACACCCGTCTCGCAATGAATGCTCATCAGTATACCCTCAAGCCCATTTTCGGACGTACTCTAAAATATCGTGATTCGTTCCTAAGCCGTACAACTCGCTTATGGAATGCCCTGCCGATCTCTGTATTTCCTGGTCGTTATAACATGCAAACATTTAAAAACAATGTACATCGGTACCTCTCTTTTCTTCCTCCCTAAATTTCCTTTGCCCGCGCTGTGTACAATCACCTTAAGGGTACTCAAACCCCTTGAGCGCGCGCTCATTATAAAAAAAAAAAAAAAAAAAAAAAAAAAGCGGTGTCGTCAGCAAAAGTGGCGAGAACAGTATCCTCGACGTGTGGTATATCTCTTGTATATAAAAGGTACAAAAGTGGGCCCAGTACGCTTCCCTGCGGTACTCCGCCTAGGATATCTTTAAATTTCGAAACATCATTTCCGTATCGAACGCGAAAAATTCTATTTTCAAAATAGCTTGTCAATATATTATAAAGCTTTAATGGCAAAATTCGTCGCAGTTTGAACTTCAAACCTTCATGCCATACTTTGTCAAAAGCTTGTGAGACGTCAAGAAATACTCTCGAACAAATCTTTTTTTCTTCCAGGTATTTTTCAATTACATCAGTGATTCTATGCACCTGATCAATTGTTGAATGCTTAGTCCGAAATCCAAATTGATGGTCGGGAATAAGATTTTGGTTTTCGATAATTGGGAGAAGACGTTTTAGCAAAATCCTCTCAAAGATTTTCGACAGGATAGGTAGAAGAGAAATGGGTCTGTATGATTTTTTATCGTTTGGAGGTTTTCCTGGTTTTAGTACCATAATGACTTCAGCAACTTTCCACTGACTTGGCACGTATTCAAGCCTCAGAGCCGCGTTAATAATGTGTAAGAGCTTTATAAGTGCTTTTTGAGGTAGCATTTTCAGAACTTCTCCGGTAATAAGGTCATACCCCGGAGCCTTCTTTGGTTTTAATTTCCTTATTACAGTTTTAATTTCAGCAAGAGTTGCATTTGTCATTACAAAATTACTATATGCTATTTCTAAAGAACTGGTGCCGGGTACCAGTGGTGGGCCGTCGGAGGGCTTGAAAATTTCTTCAAGATAGTCGTCAAAAACCTCCGCTTTTTCCTTATCCCCCTTAGCCCATTCGTTATTGCCGACCTTGATTGGTGGCGCGGGGATTTTGGGCCTTTTTAAGCATTTTAAAGCTTTCCAAAGCGAGTAATTTGTTTCTTTTCCTGCCGTCTGGTTTTGAACATATGTATTTACTTCGGAATTTCTGTAACTTTTAAGAGTCTCCTTGAGCAGATTACAGAGCCTGTTTAAGCGTGTTTTATCCTGCGGCGCTCGAGTTGTTTGCCATCTTTTGCGAGCTTTTCTTTTTTCTCTTATCATATCTTTTACCTCAGGCGGATAGTTTAAGTTACGTTTAGCCGTGTTTTTTCGTTGACAAGGTGTATTGTTCCACGCAGCACATTGGACTATTTCAACGAAAGAATCCACTTCGATTTCGAGTTCAAGTGCTGCTTTAAGTGAAACGTCTAGTTCTAGTTTATTATTAATCTCATTTCTGAATCCTTCCCAATTAGTATTTCGTCCAGTTAGTCTTAATCAGTATGACTGGAGAATGATCGGAGGAAAGATCGAAGCTTTCATCAACGTTTATATCCGAGTTACGAATTCCTTTAACAACGAAGAAATCGACAAGATCGGGTATTTTCGTTGTATCTGTTGGCCAATAAGTCGGCTTGCCCGTTGAATAGAAGTCACAATTGTGTTCCATACATGCTGTATAGAGTATTTTACCCTTTTGGGAGACACATCTTGATCCCCAAAAAGTGTGTTTGGCTTTGAAATCACCGCCAATCATAAAAGCCGATCCAAAAGAATTGAATATATTTTTAAATATATGTTTTGAAGGCGTAAATCGTGGAGGACAGTAGATGGCTGAAATAGTAAAGGAGTTCCGTACCAATTTTACGCGCACCGCAATTAGTTGTACAGACTCGAGCTCTACTTTTATATCTTCGTTGTGCTCAAGAGACTCTTTAATGTATACAGAGGATCCGCCTCTCGCGTTTCCCGAAGGGTGATACGCGTAGTAATCTTTAAAACCTCTAATTTTTGCAGATGACCCATTTTTCAAGTGGGTTTCGGAAATCAAACAAACGTCAATGTCGTTTTTCCTTAGGAATAACTCAAGTTCATAAAGTTTTTCTAAGATTCCGTTTGCATTCCAGGTGAGTACGTTTAATTTTTCCCTTTTCATTTTTTAGGCGAAGGACGTTTTTTATTGAACCTATTTTCAAACTTCTTTAGCTTATCTAAAATAAGTTCATTGATTTTGTTTTGCTGCTCAAGCTGCGCGAGAATAACGGAAAATACTTGGGAAGCAGGATCTCCGGAATCTTTTGCCTTTAGCTTGGTAGCTTCAGCGTATGTAAGTTTTTCCGATGCTTTCTTTTCAACACTGGAATCAATCACTTTCGCCTTGGCGTTTTTAACGATATTTTGAGCAGATCCCGATGTTTTTTCTTTAGTTTTGGGATTCTCTTTTTGTGGCTTAAACAACTTGTCACGTCTATTTTGCAACTCCTTTGCTACTTCACAGCCACGGAAATTTGCTACGTGTTTACCCCTTCAGTTAACACAAGTCGGAGGGGTTTGTTTGCTTACGTTGCATTCTTTGGACAGGTGTTTACCTGCGCATTTTACGCACCGAAGCTCTTTTTGGCAGTAAGCTTGCGTATGGTTAAATTCCTGACATCGCTTACACTGCGGGATCAGTTTCGAGTTTTTGCGTCGAGGCTCGATTTTAACAATAATGTTGAGGATTGACTTAATATCGTATATTTTTTGGGTATTTTCAGTGTTCTCAAAGGTTAGCATAAAGAGGGGAAGGCTACGTTTAACTGTCATATCCTTTCCTTCAATTTTTTGTTTCTCTCGCTTTTCGATGTTGACGACATCAATGATTTTAAAACCCTTGTTTTTTAAATCACTTACGATATCTTCTTTTGGGCAAGACGGATGCAGTCCTCTGGCGACGACACGAATAGGTCTTTCGCACTTGTTCTCGTATGTGAACCATTGGATTTTTTCGACGCTTAACTTGCGAGAAAGAATGCGATAGTTGTCAGCGTCCTTGACGTTGACTTTCCATACATTATTATTGCGCGATGTTACTATATAGTCCGATCTCGGGAGGGTCATCAATATGTTTTGGAGTTTCTTGTAATCTGAAACTCCAGTGACATTGATTGGCGGGGGTGTTCGTTGTTTTTCCGCTTTGATTTTTTCAGGACTCATGTTATTGTTGCCATTTTTCTTCGATTCATCTCCCTTTGCTTCACGTTGAGAGACGATTTTGGGAGAAGACGCAGCTTTACGCTTTTTTCCGGGACGTTTTTGCAAGATCCAGTCGGTTTCTCGACCTAGCTCTTCTTCATCTGTTTCGTAGATATTTTTAACAGATTCAATAGACATAACGTCGCTGTTTGACTTTTCCTTGGTTTTCAGTTTGTCCAGTTCTTTTTTAAGATCTTCGCATATCACTTCCATTTTGGTTAGCCTAGTACGAAGTTCGGTATTTTCGTCTTTCAGGCTATTTATTTTCGCTGAAGTCCATTCTTCGCAAGACGACGTTTTTGGTGTCGTTGGACTTCTTTTGTTATTTTCTTGTTTTGGAGATCTAGGTGGTGGAGATCTCGAAACCCGTGAACTTTTTCCGAACGGGTTGATAAGATGCAATAATTGGCTCGCCCCAGAATCCATCGAGCCGACCTCCGTAGAAGGTGGATTTTCCAGCATAGCTGGTCTGCCACCTGGGGTAATAATTCCATTTGTTTTACTCATTGCATAATTAGTATACACTTCGTGCTCGGTATACGGAGGGTGCATTTTAGTCGCCTCTTACGACAGGCATGCATACCTCGGGTATATTCTAACCCCTACCCGAAGGGGTAGAAAACTGACTATGATATGCATATGCTACGTAAGAGAATAAAAATTGTTTTCTGTGCAAACGCGGATTTTCTGTAAGCTGCAGACGAAGGAGGGAATTTTGAACTTTGTGGACGTGTGTGAATGCATAATAGTAATCTGCATCAAGGATATACGGGCCACTAATAAACCCGGCCAAATCTCGAAGGAACTACACAAAAAAGCCTTAGTCATGTTACTCTACATTACAAATGCCTATCCGAGGCTTTTATATCTTCAAAGGCAATGGAAAGTCGCCAAAGTCATAATGGTTCGAAAACCAGGGAGATGTTCAAGCGATAAGAGATCGTATATTCCTATTTCGCTCCTGCCAATAATATCTACTGTCGTCGGGAAACTTCTCCTAAAGCGATTACAACCAACCGATTACAACATCAGTTCGGCTTTCGGGCTAAACCTTCCACTATCGATCAAGCCTATATTGAATAACCAAAGAAATTGAAAAAGCCCAACAAAATAAAAAATACATGTTCAAGCGTTTTTCTCGACGCATCGCAAGCCTTCGACAGGGTATGGCAAAAAGGCCTGAAGTATAGAATTTTCCAATGAGGGCTTGACAACTCTTTTTTAAAATAAAACGCAAACCATTTGAGATATTTCAAAACTTTGTTATCGGCTTGAAGTACAATCAAAACATTTCTTGGTCTTGTGGAGACAGGTTTATCTTGCTCGGAGTATATATTACAAAAAAAAAAGTGTGTTTTAAGCCAATTAAAAATATATTGTGCGAAAAAGTAAAAGTAGAAGACAGTGACTTACTATTAGGAGCTTATTACATAAAAATTGTGTCGAAAATGGTGCTAAAAATCATTTTGAAAGTTTTCAAGTTTTGGTATTTTCTTTGTTTTTTTGTTTAAATAAATTATATTTCCCGTAAGCTCTCTTCCTGTAAATACAACAATCATGCATGCGTGTGCAATGAGTGTCTCGTTGATCTCCCCTGCGAAGGGGATTTTGTGACATACTATCGGTGTGATCGTAAAATGCACTTTGGATGCACCACGGTCTCCGAAAAATCCTACCGAAAAATGTCTATGGCAAAAAAAGAGGAGTGGAGGTGTGCTACCTGCACAAGGGAACTGCAAAATGCTGTAGTTGATGCTACATCAAAATCTGTATCGATGGCAACTACCCCAAATCAACCACCACCGAAAAGAACGAGAAGCGCTAGTTCACCTGATGTTAATGAACATCAAAATGCACCAAACACCACTAGCAAATCTTTTATCGAAGAAAAACAATTAACGAGAAAAGAAATGTCGGAAATAAAAACCAGCTGTGAATTTGTTGCAAGTAAATACGAACAAATTAACCAGCACAAAAATTCTCCGAAGAAATCAAACAATTAAACAACACAGAAAAAGATAAACAAATTATTTTATTAGAAACTAAAGTTAATACACTAGAGCAACAGCTACTAAAAAACAATATAGAAATAAAAAGTATTCCACCCACGATTGACGAAAACTTAACAGAAGTAGTTAAAGCAGTCGGAAAAACAATAAACTGTGAAATAAAAAGTTAAAACTGTTTTAATGCATTTTATTGTCTTAACACTAACTCTTACATTCTAACAAAAAATGCTTAAATGCTAGCTTACAATTACTTAACAACCTTATACTAACTTACTGGCCCCACACAGGCACTCTAAGCTAATCTGAATTCTTATATCTATGTCTTTCGACTGCATTTACATTTTATTTATAAATACTTATTTTCTATACTTAAGGCTAAGAAAAAATTTGTTTACAAAAACTTAGCATATGGACATTTATTTTTTATAAAAACTTAGTATCTAACGTAAAATAAACCTTAGCCTACCTAACCTAAATGCACAATACACACATAAACACACATAGACATTATACACAATCATATACATACATCAGTATACACCTTTGTATAGACTGATATATGTATATGTTTCTTAAATGCTAACCTAAACCTATGTAAGCTGGCCACCGCTATTTACTGAGCAAATGGATTTGTCAGCTCTGCCTCATTAGTGAGGCTGGTCCGTAATTGACGGAAACGACGGCGAAACATCTTCTCCATCATTCAACCACCAGAAATGCTGGTGGTGCCGAACGACATCCCTCTTATCGCGATTCCCCACCGCCCTACTGAACCTGTGGCGATCCACACTGCCGTGTGCGACGTCTCTGTTGCAGTTGAGTCGCCTGTCCCCACCTGTCCGAGCGACATGGAAGGTTAACGGCACCGCTGATCTATCCTGGATCAACCCTATATGATCTAGGTAGAGGAATGCTTCCGGTGGAACGAAGCCGTCAAAGCGCACACTCTCGTGGTAAAGGTAATTAGGGTAGTAAGCCCCAGATATCAGGTTATTCGTCGAGGTCATTGCTCTTGCAATGTGCCTTCGAGTCAGCTTAATTACGAAGTTGTCCACTCGTATCAGGTTCGACCTGTTATAAAGGACCTCATTAGGATAAAATTTCTTGTACTCCGATTCTGGTGTTCTGTAGAAGCGAAGACAAGCCCTAAGGCAAGCCCTCTCAAACACCCGAATCTTTTCCATTAAGCTTGCTCGTACATTGAACCACACGGGACAACCAAATACCAGCATGGGCCTGATAAGGGCCATGTAGCAGATTACCTTTACACTCGCATAGAGTTGGCTGCTATAAAACAGTCTCTTTGTAAGGGCAAAAGCACCTTTAGCTCTGGCCAGAGCAGCATCTACATTTTTGCCAAAATACAGAAACTGATCTAGCCAGATCCCAAGGTATCTGACTACATTTCGACAGGCAAGAGGCTGTCCGTGTTGTCCAATGATAGAGAACTTTCGCCAATTTTTTCTGGTATCCCTAGAGGCTCCAGACAACGGCGTCCTAAAGAGAATGGTTTCCGACTTCTGAAAGTTGATTTTCAACTTCCAGTCATCGCAAAATCGTCTTATCTTATCGAAGTCGCGCTGCAAGAGAGTATTTATGACCTCGATTTTTGGACCTGTACTGTACGCTACCAAATCGTCTACGTACGCAATAGTATGGGGAAGCGAACCTATCAAGTCGCTTGTAAAAATGTTGAATAGGATCGGCGAATTGACCGCGCCTTGCTGAAGACCATTTTTAATTTGAAATATTCCAACAGAAGTCACATCGCCATTCTTCACGATGAACTGTCTGTTGTGTAGCATATTATAGAGAATGTACAAGAGTGGTTTACTGATCCCCAGCCTAGTCAGCATATAGAAAAGACCCTCTAACCATACGGTGTCGAAGGCCTTCTCCAAGTCAACAAGGCAGGCACCAGTGCATTGTTTTTTGCCTTTATTCCATTGGATATCGGACACCAGTTTAGACGCGGCATGTGAGATACGAGTATCATGTCCCGCCTTAAAACCGAATTGATTATCCGGAACTATATGTTTGTCTTCAACCCACCTAGACAGAGCTCTATTGATTACTCTTTCAAAAACCATACTGATATTCGGAAGGAGACTTATCGACCGGAGATTGGCCGGATTGGATATATCCTTTCCCTTTTTGGGGATAGGTTGAACCACCGCCGTTTTCCACTGGATAATGTGCATTATTCATTGCATTATTAAACAGGGTGGTGTAAATGTCCATCGCTTCTAGAGGAAGATGTCGAAGCACGATTCCGAAGAATACCATCGCTCCCCACTGATTTCTTAGCCCTGATTGTGTCGAAGATCTCACGGAGTTCTTCCTTCGAAATGAACAGGGGTAGGTCACCCTCTCTGGAAATGACATTATTTGCCATATTTTCGTCGCTGAACCGGGTGAAACCAGAGCCCTCGGATCGCCAGTTCCCTATTTCATTTCGAATGCGGAAGTCGTGCACCAAGACGCGATTGTCCAGGTCGTAATTAGGGCCAGTGGTATCAGTGGCCTTGTACACTTCCTGGAAAGTCGCCCCTATGGCCGCAACCTTCTCCTGTGGATCCTCGATCACAAAAAAGTCGTCATCATCAGCGGCCTCATTTGGATCAATACCTGCTATTGTCAGTAACCGTTCGTTGTCCGTCGTCCGGGCTATTTTAAGACACTAAAGGTCGTTTTGATTTTTTCTCCGAAATAGTTTATTTATTTGCGGAAACATATTCGGGTTGCTGGTGTTTACAGCCCGAACCTAGTTGTTCCAATACAAACTTACAGAAATTCTGTAATTTTCTTTTATTAACATTTGAAGATTTTTAATCGACGACTTCAGTGTCCTAATCTCCGGGTCTTGTCGGTCAGTTAACTGTCTGTACAAGTTTTTGAGTCTTGACAGAAGTCTACTTTTCTGTCGGTGCAGTGCGTCAATAGCAGGATTGCGGAACAGGTCTTCGTTAGTCGTACGTCAAGACCGCGGTATTGTAGTGTCCATAGTTTGTTTAATTGTGTCGTCTATTTATTTTAGGTTATTGTCGATCTCCTCGTTTGACAAATTCCTATTGGTCGGTGGGTGGAGCGTGTTCGAGGAGAGCGCTCTTGTCAAGGTTGCGGAGAAGCGTGTCCATCGAGTCTTACTGTAGTTGTAAGAATATCTTTGGACAAACTCCTCCAATTCCGCAATTTCGTTGGGAACCATAATTTCGGTGCTAAAACCGCAATGGTCGCTGTCATACACGAATGTGCGCAGACAGTTTAATGTTTGTAAATTCGTAGCTGTCAGTCGTATACGTTCGTCGTACAGCAGTAGATCCAAATAAGACCCGCCTCTGGGAAACGACGGGTTATCCGTCGCTTTAAGGCCGAGTCTGTACATGACATCGTGCTGACCCCACCAATCGAGAAGTAGGTTCCCTCTAGTATTTGGCAAATTATTTCCACAATCTCTGTGTCTAGCGTTGAAATCCCCTCCGATTATAAAATAATTCTCCCCCGATTCCAGCCTCAGAAGTCGAAAAACCGTGTCGAGCTCTGTAATAAATAGGGTGGATTGTGAAGCCTCACTTGCATAAACAGAGGCCAAGTACAGCCGCTTTCCACTGCGAAGCGGAATGTAAATGACAACTGCCTCCAACACCCGGAATCTGCGCAACACTCCCTTGTACACTCTGTGAAATTTTATACCTTCTTTAATGAAGATCGCGACACCGCCTCCACGTTTGGATCTGGGCCGATTTCTTCTTCTAACAATATAATTATTGTACTCCAGTTTGTGCTTATCGGTTAGCTTGGTTTCGCTAGCGAAAAGCACGTCAGGAGTTTGGTCTTGTAGCAATTTAAACATCGCGGCTCTTCGTTCGATCCTAATCAGTGAATTAATTTTCACCGCAAGGACCTTCAAAGTTTGCTCCACCATGTGCGTACCCATTACGGCATGTATTGCGTTAGGCCCGGCAGCAACACGTAGATCTGGTCCACCCGCTTGGCCTGTTCTTGCACCTGCTTTTGCAGCTGAGCCATCTGCCCTTGGATTGCGAGCAAGATGGCTAGCATGTTAGGTGCAGCTTCCGTTGTTCTCGGCGTTGGCGCCGGAGAAGCAACAGTCGCTTGCTGTACCGTAGCCCCCCTACCTGACGCCATTTGGGCGTAGGAAATTTGGGGCGTGACGGCTGGTGTTTGAAACCTCACAGGTGAACGTTTGACCTCCACCTTCTGCTGCCGAGCCAATTTTGCTTTTTTAATTTCGGTGAACTTAGGACAACCCCGATAGTTTGCGGTGTGTCCCACGTTCCCACATAATACGCACGAAAGCTGCGACCTATCGGGTGCTCCGTCAACACCCAGAGCACACTCCTCGGAACTGTGGTTCTTTGCGCACTTCACGCATCGAGGCTGCATTTGGCAGTTCGACGCGGCGTGCCCGAACCTCTGACAGCGAACGCATTGTATAACGCCTTCGCTTAATGTTAAATCTCTTAATGTTAAAATTGTTACCAATGACCAACCTACACAGGTCCTTAGTTGCATTTACCTCTAGTTTATACATGTTGATAGGAGGCACCTTCTCCTTCTTCTTCTGCTGCTGTTGTGGTTTTTGCTGCTGCTGCTGCCGTTGACGTTGTTGTTGTTGTCGTTGGTGTTGTTTTTGTTGTTGTTGCTGCTGCTGCTTTTTCAGCTGCTGTGATTTCAGCTGTTGTTGTTCTTGCAGCTGCTGCTGCTGCTGCTGTTTGCTTTGTTTCGGCTGCTGCTGGATTTGTTGTTGCTGCAGTCGTTGTTTCTTCTCTTGTTGTTTTTGTTGTAGGGAGCTCTCTACTTCTGATTGCTCCCTCTGTCTGCGCGCAGTTTGCTTTTGCTTAATAGCAAGCACTTTCTGTTCCAGCTCTTGTATGCTGCTTTTTATATTGTGAATTTCTTCTAGCTAGAGAGGCAAAGTTGTTGGTGTCCCCCTCCTCTTTATCTTCTTCAGCTGTTAAAACAGCACTTTTTTTTCTTAGATTAAGAGGGGTTTTTAACCTCTTCCTCCTTTTGATAGCTTTCGCCACGGTTATGGGAAGAGCGGGGCGCTCTCCACCATCCATCACTTGGTTTTTTTTTTTTTGTTTTCCTCTTGCTTGTTGATTTCGACAATATTATGTGTACACAATTTGAGGGGAAAAAAAAAATAAAAAAAATAACGTTCTAAGTTTCAACCGGGATTCGAACCGGTATCCCACGATTTGTTGACTGGCGCCGTTAACCGCTGGGCTACTGAGTCGACTAACTAAAGCGCAACTGATTATATTTGTGCAATGAATTCTAATTTTTGTTTACTTTACGAATAGCCGAAAGACGTCTTATCTCACCGGAGATTCGCGAACGACTCTCACTGTGAAATAAACACATCCGATATAATTGACAATTACAGAACAAACACACGAAACCCAAAATAATCTTCGAAAATTGCATGTTTTACTAACTATGCGTGCAAATCAAATATAATTAAAAATGCAAAGTCTGCTCGCAAAATCGAATTAAAGAAGATCCTAATCAAACAGCTATCAAAACAGAGAGACAGAGAGTGACGCACATGTATTCGTTAACCAATTAATTTTATTAAGAATATTAATTTTTGTTGTGTATGTTTTAATATAAGGTCCATAAGGAAGAATTGGAGTGTTTTCGTAGCAGAAATATAAGCTTTTGTTCATAACATTGATATTATTGTTTTAAATGAAATTAATATAGAAGAAGAAGAAAATGAATATTATTCTATATATGGATATATTCCTGAATTCAGTAATAGAAAGAAACGCAAAGGTGGGGGAATTGCAGTTTATATTAAAAATAATATTAAGTATTCCAGAATTAATAAAAATACTGAATACTACGAAAATGTACACCAAGAAATGGAAGGTAAAAACGGCAAAACACATATTCACGCAATTTATAGGCCGCCTAAGTTAAACATCACACAATTTATTGAAGAACTGGACAGCCATATCAAAAATGAAAGGGAAAATGAAACAGCCAGTACTTCGACAATAATTGATCATATTTTTGTTAGCATTATGAAACAAGATATTGTATCGGCCGCTATTGAAACCGATATATCAGATCACTACGCAACATTGTATGCTACAAAAGACTATTCTGAGCGACAAATTATAGAAGAAATTCCTTTAAAAATCAACCAATTTAGAGTTAATCAACTAATTAGGGAAACAAACTGACAAAGATTAAGTGAAGAAAATGACGTTGATCGGCTATATAATATATTTGTGAACAAAATGAACGATATATACACTCAATCAACAAAAATAGCAAATACGAAAAATCGCAAACAAAAAACATGGATGACTCCTCATGTAGCTAGAATATGCAAAAGATGAGATGAGCTCTACAGGAAATGGAAAAACAACCCACTAAACCGAGGATACGAAACTGAGTATAAACAATATAGAAATGTTGTGAATAAAAATATTCTAATAACTAAAACTAACTTCTACAAAGAAAGATTTGCTAACGCCAAAAATGACCCGAGAAAAATATGGAATGTGTTAAATGAACTTATGGGGCGAAAAAAGAGATCGATAGATGAGATAGTTATGAACAATTTTCTTGTGAATACGAAACTAAAGAACTTACTAGAGAAATTTGCGGAACAATTCTCTAGCCAAGTTAGTGCATAGATGCTCTCACAAAACCTCTTCCCATGAAAATATACATCTAGCAGAATCAGTCTATGTAGAGGAGGCCAGCAAAGCAGAAGTTTACGGAATGTTGTGCTGTTTAAAACCACGAGCAGATAATATTAGACCGATCGATCTCAAACTAAATGCTCTGTCTTTGACTCCAATAGTTATAACAATTATCAACCAAAGTATAAGTCAATCTTGTATTCCGAAGTTATTAAAAACGTTGATAATACGTCCTATATACAAGGGGGGGACGAAAAACCAGATAGAGAACTATAGGCCCATCGCAATTCTGCCTGTTGTAGAAAAATGCCTGCAGGAAATAATAATACGAAGACTAACAAATTTCACAGAAAAACATAGAGTTTTACAGCCAAACCAATATGGCTTCCAAAAAAATAAGAGCACTGGGTTACTACTGGGAGATCTCGCAAATGTGATTAACGCAGGTCTAAATAAAAACCACCATGTTCTAGACATGTTCTTAGACTTCAGCAAGGCCTTTGATACATTAAGCCATGAGAAAATCATCGAAAGCCTCAATCGAATTGGCGTAAGAGGGACCTTGGCAAAGTGGGTAGAGAATTACCTATCGGGAAGAAAAATAAAGGTAAGAGTAAGAAACACACTGAGCAAAGAAAAGTCTATATGGTGTACCACAAGGTTCAAAACTGGGACCAATCCTCTTCATCTTGTATACTAACGAGCTTCTTCGTGTGCTTAACAAAAGTACAGTCTTTGCATACGCCGATGACCAAGCAATAATTGTTAAACACAAGTGCATTAATACTGCGATCTCGATAATGCAAGGTGAATTTAATAGCGTCTCAAAATGGTGTCACGATCAAATACTTGTGATTAATGCGGTAAAAATGAAACTGATGCCACACCAGCCCGAAATTTCCATCAGCATATATCATCAAAACGAAGACTGCCCAACGACAACGAAAAGTAATGCTATTGAAGTAGTTAAGACTATTAAGTATCTGGGAGTTGTAATTGATGATCACTTCTTATGGCATGAACAAATCAATAAGATACGAATGCAACTTAAAAATGTGATTTTTGCGATGGTGTACCTCAAAAGATACACAGCCGTTGAGGTGCAGAGACAAGTGTACCTTTCACTTGCTGAATCTCCTTTCAGATACGGAATATTAGCGTGGGGAAATGCGTCCAAAACACATATCGATAAGATATTATAACTTCAGCATCGATTATTTAAAATTATGAATACCAATAATTTTGTTTTAAAGGTCCTCGATGTTAACGGTATATTTAACCTGACAATGCTGTTACGCTATTATGACTATCAACGCTACCAACAAAGAATACGTCATAATCACAATACAAGAAGACGAGCTCAGGGACTTCTGGAAATTCCTGAAACTTTTAACAACTATGGGAGAAGACATCCAAGCTACGCCATACCACAATTGATGAATGACCTACCAGCAAATATAAAAAACATAGTGAATTTCAAAAAACGTAGAAAAGTATTAAAACTTTATTTCCTTAATACGAGTACGTATTATGTAACTTAAAATACTAAAAAAAATAATATTGCTAATCGTAATTATTATTATTATTATTATTTTTTTTTTTTTAATTTGTTAAAACTAAAGTCAACTGAATTAAATAACAAAATTTGAATTATTTAAATAAGTTTCACAACCGATAAACCTTTAGAAACTATTGTAAAAAATCAATCACCTGCAGATAAGCAACATGCTTTGCGGGTCACTTAAATTACTGTAACGTTTTTAAAGAAAATAAAATGGAACTCGACTTTGTTCACATGGCCACCGTGGGCACGTTTGCAGCTGTCGATTCCTTGGACCCAATTTTCAACGACTCGGCCACACATTTCGGCCGAAACGGCCGCTATTTCGCGTTCAATGTTGGATCTGAGCTTTTCCAACGTCGTCGGCGTGTTGGCATAAACCAATGACTTAACGTAGCCCCACAGAAAATAGTTAAGCGGCGTTAAATCGCACAAACGAGGCGGCCAATCGACTGGCCCATTTCTTGAGATAACACGCTCACCATACTTACTCTTCAATAAATCGATTGTAGCGCGTGCTGTGTGGCTTGTGGCATCATCCTGTTGCAACCACATGTCGTCCAAGTCCATATCTTCCAATTCGGGCCAAAAATAATCGGTGATAATAGCGCGATAACGCTGACCATTCACAGACCAAAAATGAGCTTTGTCACTGAAGATGATTTTGCAATGAAATTCAACATCTTGGCGCATCTGCTCCAGAACCCAATCGGAGAACGTACGTCGCTTCAACTGGTCCATCGGCTTCAATTCTGTTCAATTCAATTCAGCTTGATCTTGTATGGGTGTAAACCAAGATCCTTATGCAAAATACACCATAATGTGGTCTGAGCGATGCGCAATTCTTGAGAACGCCGTGGAATTGACTGATTTGGATCGTTTGCTACGGACGCCTGAACAGCAAAGTCGGTCGTCTGACTATTTTATTAGCCTTAACCGGCTTACATAGTTTTAGGTAGGATTAAATTAGTTTTAAGAAAAAAATATATAAAAACACAAAAAAGACATAAAAAAAAGTTTTTATAATATAAAAAATTTACTAAGTTCTTACTTAAAATTTATTTTCTTAGTTCTAGTATTAAGTAATGTTAAAATAAATATAAAACTAAACTGTAAGATTCGTAGAAAGACATAGTTTAAGTGTTAGGTTTAGCTTAGAGCGCCCGCATGAGGCCAGTAAGTTAGAATAAGATTATGTGTAAGTTACTTAAGCTAATTTTTAAGCATTTAGTAAATTAATTATCGAAATCTCTAGGTGAAAAATTGAAAACCAGCATTTGTGAGCGTATTTGCTGCAACCCTTGTAAAGAATTAATTAAACGTATTAGCGATATGCACTGGATTTATAATCGCAATATTCCAGTCTTCTTTAAGATTCCCTTTCGCTTTATGGAATTTGTCATACCACTTGGATCAAAAGTTCCCGGAATTTATTCAGAAAATTAGAAATACAAGTTTATTCATCTAAATCTATATTGTCCCCTTCAAAATAATCCCCATCGACTGCAACACACTTATGCCAGCGCTTGATCCAATCCTCGAAACATTTTTTATATTCGGTTTTCGGTATGTCCAAGAGTGCTTCCTGCGATTTTTCCATTACTTCCTCTCGGCTGCTGAAACGCGTTCACCGTAGTAGCTTTTTAACTCGATTGAACAGAAAGAAATCACAGGGAGCCAAATCAGGTGAACTCGGTACCGGTTGGATGGTATTTGTTGCATTTTTCGTCAAAAAATTACGAATAATGATGCGCGACGGTGCGTTATCATGGTGTAAAAGCCACGAGTTTTCTGCCCACAATTCTGGCCTCTTTCGGCGAATAATACTCTTTATTTACTGTCTGGCCTTCTGGCAAAAATTGGTGATGCACTACACCGTTGTAATCAATGGAAACCGTGAGCATTGCCTTCTTTTTGACGGAAAACGAAGTGGTTTTTTTGGTCTCGGCTCATTTGGTGAACGGCATTCACTTGCATGATGTCTAGATTGCATGTCGTACTCGTAAACCCACGTCTCGTCCCCAGTAATGATCCTTTTGATGAATGTGGGATCGGATTCAGCTTCGCAAATCATCTCTTTTACGACGTCAACATGGTCTCTTTTTTGCATGAAATTGAGGTCTTTTTTCACCACCTTTGCTGCTACACGACGGAAACCTAAATCATTAACCAAAATATCTTGTACGGATTCATAGGCAATGTTTAAGTCCTCCACTATCTATGTCGATGGTCTGCCACTGCGTTCATCATCTTCGATTGGCTCACGAACACTTTTGAACCACTCATGCCACTGGTAAATGACCGTTTTCTTTAGAGAATCGTTGCCGAAACACTTTTCCAACATTTCCAACGTTCGCGCACCATTATATCCGTTTTTTACGCAAAATTTAATAGAAGTTCGTTGTTGCAAATTTAAATCCATTTCTAATATTGTAAAAAATCGCCAACACACACAGAGATAGATGTAATCTTGGCTACGTAACTTTTGCAAATGTCAAGCTATGACGCTAAAATTTAGAGAGAATGTCAACAACAGATTTACCAACTTAAAAAAAAAACAGAACTCAAATCGGAGCAACGGGAGCGCCACACGGTGGTTATTCCAGTATCAATATGATCAAGTAGAAGCTCTCTTTATATTGCGTTACTATTTCTCTTCAATTAAAAAAATTTTACAACTGGATTTCAAAGATTTATTTAGATTTCTTCTTAAATTAAATACACACGGTCATGATGGGCGAAAATCAGAGAATGATTAAAAGGAAAATGTGTTCGTTCAGATATGTCAAATTCATGGTTGTTATGTCATAGAATAAGTTAAATTCATTGTACCAAACTTCAATAAGTTTAGGCTGACTTAAACTAAGTGACATCATACTCTACACTTTACATATAGGAACATCAGTGGCAACTTCTTTGCAAATTAGTTCATATGATTTTCGAAACCTAGTGTTATTATCATGTGTTTTTACATTTTAAGCGTGTCTTATATTATATCAACTAATTGAACACCCAAGGCTGTAATACTGCTTCTGAGTACAACTGAGGGTGACCACTTAAGATCTTAAGAAACAAGTCACACGAATAACATAAACGGGGTTTGAGCGGATTATAAAAAAAAACAACAAAATCACTGGTAACTAGGAACGTTTATTATCAAATAAAACTTATTGTAAGACTTAACACGGGATACTACACACATTTCGTGTAGTTCGCCTCTATTTATTACATTCAATTTTCTGGGTTGTTAATCGGCAGACGTAATGTCAGCGATTTTGCAATTGCACATATTTTCTGGGAATACACCGACCGAATTGAGGTGTTTCCAGGAAATTGTGAAATAATTAATTATTTTTTGTAATCGACCGGATAAACGTGTCAAATTCATCGCCTGGTGCTGGCAATGGTGCTGGTGTTTGCACATATGTAACTCACGCTAAAAAGGGATTGCCTTCAAACATCAGACCAATTTTCATGTAATAAATGTAAATTTAAACTGACAGAAACCAAAGTTTTATTTGGGCTGACAATTTTCATACCAGGTGGCATGTCATACAATAATCAGTTGGTAATCCGAAAGTTCGAAATTGCACTTGAGAGAGAAAGATTCGGATTACGGTCAATTCTAGCAAAAATATTGTCAATACACATTAGTGACGCATTAAAAATTCTTGTAGGCTCATTTATACAGGACAAAGCCCATTCACAGGCATAAGTTCTAGATAATTTTCAGTGATCGCAGTTTGGGTTAAAATATCGAGGTTCATATATGTAGGAGTAACTAACTACTCGTATAAACACATTTTTCGAGCATTGATCGGCAAAGAGGGAAGACAGTTTTACCCTTATCGTGTGGCCTAAACAAAAAGTAGAAAACAAGTTTGACGGCACCTAAAGAGCAAGTGACCTTTAGAATTTTAGAGCCCAACAACATACCTAGATCCGTTAACAACACAACAGTTCAACTATTACTAACGTATACAGCAACACTACCCGCCGCATACGAGTTATTTCACTTAGGATAAAATCTATAAACAGGTAATTTAAAAGAAACTAGTTAGCTATTGTAGATCCACATTTCACACAAAAAAATTAAATATGCTAGGTTTACAAATGATTCTAAATGATCTAAAAGTAAATCAGAATTAGCCCGTAAACTGCGGAGCTTTTGATGAATAATATTGAAATTAGTTTTAGTACGTTCACCATAAAAAAACACTACTAAAAGCATCCTTATCATAGTTAATCGAAAAAGGAGTGCTAAGCGAATTTATATTTGGATCTTACAGTCATCGGCTTAATCACGCAGTGTCAAAAATTCCTCTCATTTCTCGCATTATTACAAATTTTTTTAATAATCGGAGTGACCTTTTGTTCTAATGGCTTCAAAGCCACGTCCTGCCAACAGGTTTAGAGACCTTGACGATTTTTCCTCTTCTCGTCCTCCTGATCCCCCCGAAAGGCCAAACAAAAGACCAAAATCTTCTCTTGATTTATTTACTGATTTCCCTGATCTTCCCGATAAAACTGTCTCAAAGAACCCACGTTTTGTACTGATTTCATCAAAGAGTAAAGAATAACCTTTGACCTCCATCAGTGTATTTCTGTTAAAAAAAAGCCATTGATTCCATCAGCACTGAATATCTTAAAATATCTCAATTAAAAGATGGATCGCAAAAAAATTTATTAAATCTTCCGCCTTCAATAAAATATTCCTAGTGACAATTAAACTTCACCCCAACCTCAACCTTAAAAAAGGTGTGGTCTATGCCCCCTTTCTCATCAACATTCCTGAATCTGAAATTGTTACCGAGATGAAACATCAAAATGTTACTGATGTATACAAATTTACTAAAATACGAGTACATGACGGTAAGAGAAAACCTACTGGTCTTATTCTGTTTTCCTTTAATCAATATCAACTTCCGAGCTCTATTGATGTCGGATGGTATAAAACACAGGTCACCGAGTATATTCCAAGTCCAATGAGATGTCGACAATGTCAGCTTCTTGGCCACACAGCCAAATGGTGCAAGCGGTCGCCTTCCTGTGTTACCTGTAATCTCCCCCAACATGACAATTCTGAATGTTCGCGAGCAATGTATGCAAATTGTCAAGGCCCTCATGCGGCAACTTCCATCACCTGCCCTGGATACATCCAAAGCAAGGAAATTCTTGCAATAAAAACAAAAACCAAATCCACTCTTGCAGAAGCCAAACGTGTTTACAAAGAAAAAAACCCCATGCCAACCTCAAATCCATATTCAACAAAACTCAAACAAATGTCAAATATCAACACCTTTTCCCCGCACAAGCTCCTTTATTAAATAATTCACCTCATTCCGCTCAGAGTAAAGAAAAGTCAAAAACCACTCACCAAAGTACAAAAATAAATAATTCTTGCTCCACTAATAACAACACGATCCACTCTTTACCCAATAACAAAAAAACAGTCAACTTCCAAACAGTAGAAAAAGAGAAACCAGAAACCTGTAATAGCTCAATTCATCCCCTCTCTTCTCTTGCAAAGAACCAACCTACTCCACAGACAGCATCCGCCACCAAACTTACCTCCAATCCAATTATTTTCTCGCTCTTAAATTGCACTGAACCGGAAGATGTCGACATACAACAGCAGCAATAACAATAATATACTGCTTTTCGAGTATCGAATTGCAATTGCACTCCCGAGAGTAATGACATTGCAATAATCCATCAACAAACACAAAATAATAATCGATTTAATACTACGTCAACAAAACAATTTACATAGCTTTAATCAATCAATGCCATATTTAAAAATTTTACAGTGGAACCTGAATGAGTATTTTAATAATTTGCACAAACTTCAATTACTCATCCGAGAGCACAAGTCAGGCATAATCGATTTACAAGAAACGCACATTAAAAACCCTTTTTCCGTCCTGATTCTAACGTTTATGCCAAACAAGGTGTTGGGCTTCTAGTTCATCACTCACTACCACATCGTCCCGTTTCAATTAACACGCAACTCCACAATATTGTTCAAAATAGGAATTCACCCTCTCTTTTTGCTGGGGACTTTAATTCTTGGAGCCAACTCTGGGGATCTCAGTCATCTAACACTAGAGGAAGAATAATTGAGAACTTCCTCACTTCATCGAATTTATGTCTTTTAAACAATGGGTCACCGACACATTTTTCAACACATAAGACATTTACTCATATAGATCTTTCGCTTGTTACAGCTTCATACGCAATTGGATCTCGGTGGGAAGCTCTCCCAAACCTTCATGGAAGTAATCATTTCCCGATCGTTATAAATATTCCCATAGACAAAAAACACAAACCAATAAAACTTTTACATAAATTCAAGACTATGGAAGCCAATTGGCCATTGTTCAATCAAACAAATCTTAATTACTTAGCCCTAAGCCCATCATCCTCGAACATAAATAAAGAAGCTGCCATCATCACTAAATCGATCCGAGGTGCCGCCCACATTGCCACTCGCCAAACTAAAAGTGTTTTACATAAGACAGTGGTGCCTTGGTGGAATAAAAGCTTGAAATACTTCTTAAGCAGAAGCAAACAGCTTTTCATACCCTAAAAACATACCGACAGACTCTAATATTATAACCTATCGTAAACTCAACGCCCTATTTCGTAGACACGCAAAAATTGGAAAGAAAAAAATCCTTTAAAGCGTTTACAGCTAACATTTTCTAACAAATTCTTCTCTGAAGAAACTTTGGAATGATATTAAAACCTTAAAAGGAAACTATACACAACATTATATACGAACTGTAAATTCTGACCTGCCCTCACCAAATTGCGGAACACTTTGCCCAAACTTGGTCGGCCTATTCAAGTGATACAAATTTTCACCCGAACTTTTGCGCTAGCAAAACTAGTGCAGCAATTGAAGTAAATGTTTCACATCAAACACTGGATCTAGTAACTGACTTAGCTAAACTCAGCAATCAAATTAGCTAAAAGAAAAACTCCCGGATATGATAGAATCGATTTTAATATGCTCAAAAACAGCTCACCAGTTTTTTAAAAGTCGTCTATTGAATTTATTCAATGTAATATTTTCAACGGGCATTATCCCTCTAGTGTGGAAGACCGCTACCGTGATACCTATCCTTAAGTCAAAAAACCAATCCACTTTAAGCAATGAATATTTGAGAAAATAAAGGGTTTTCCAATAGGGACTTGACAAAGTTGAATTTAATTTGTGAACGCACTCTTTCACTAATCATCAAACTGTCATTGTCAATTTATTCAGTAAACTTAACATTCTCGTCATGGTAAAGTACACGAACAAATTATACAAATTTTCTACCGAAATTCGGAGTCGGTCGTTCTCAAGAATTGGGCATCGCTCAGACCACATTATGGCGTATTTTGCGTAAGGATCATGGTTTACACCCATACAAGATCAAGCTGAATTGAATTGAACAGAATTGAAGTCGATGGACCATTTGAAGCGACGTACGTACGTTCTCCGATTGGGTTCTGGAGAAGATGCGCCAAGATGTTGAATTTCATTGCAAAATCATCTTCAGTGACGAAGCTCATTTTTGGTCTGTAAATGGTCAGCGTTATCGCGCCATAATCACCGATTATTTTTGGCCCGAATTGGAAGATATGGACTTGGACGACATGTGGTTTCAACAGGATGATGCCACAAGCCCAGAGCTGTAAACTTTGAATTACCAGTACGAGTCCAGTACCTAATACCCTGTACTTGTACTTGTACTTAAAAATTTCAAGTACAATGTACTCCCTATTTGATAATAAATATGTACAAGTATTTGCCTAAGTACTCTGTTCTAAGTACATTTACTAGGTACTTGAATACTCCCCAGTACATTTTCAAGTATTTTTCAAGTACATACAAATCCTTCATACCTATGGCTACTAGAAAAAATTAATATACTATATAGTGTATACAATTGGCAACATTAATTTAACTTCCATACTAAGAAGACCCGTTTGGCTAATTGTTGTTTTTACCTGTTAAATCTCATAATTGTGATATGATTACGTATGCATATCATACGAGTTCACATAAAAAAAATAAATAAAACAAATTTCAATGCCACCTGGAATTGAATATCTTCAGGTTCATTCGCTTTAAAGAAATGTAGATTCAGCATTATTGAATATTGTTGCGAACTATCATTTTGCAACTTAGCATTTATTGTTTGAAAAGTATGAATTGTAGACTAAGCATTTATTGAATTTTTGTTAGGATAAATAAGAGGAATAAAATAAAGTAAGACCAGAAGCTTATAAACAGTTACACAAGACTTTTTTCTCTTTAAGTGAGTCTGCTTGGAGGACTGTTTCTGCTTTTCCATACAATCGATACAAGAATCGACTTGTATAATCACCATCGGTAGATCTAGGTTCATGCACCTATGATCACAACCATCAAAGTTTGGATAAAATAATCCAATTCTTCAACATTTGGCGACCGTGACAGGACGTTAATATCATTAAAAAAAAGCGATATTGATTATTTTTGTTTGCATATACTGGAACCGAGTCTAGTACGATAGATCAATAAACACGATTTCATTGCATACGGAATCAAGGCTTGAAACATTTGAAACATGGAACTTGACGACTACACCCAACAACAGGAGAGTCTTGGAGGTGCAATTGTCAAGTTATGGAAGGAACATAAGAAGGAAGGGGACGAAAGGAGACCTAAAACTCGTAGTTCCCGGCAGGAGCTTCAACAACGCTCAACTCAACTGGAAGAATTATGGCAGGAGTTTGACAAAATCGACAGTACCATAAGGGAAACCTGTGAGGTAGACTTGAATCACCCATATTTCCAGAAGGACTACTACACAGAAGTTCGAGTGGTTGTAGAAGAGCTCAAAAGAGACATAGCCAATTGCCTTCGCCTAGAACCTTCAGGCAGAAGCAGTGAGGATGAAGCCAGCTCAAGGTCCAAATTACCAGAAGATGAAGGGGTCGGAAGGGTTGCCGTATCGATCGAAACGGGGAAAAACAAGACAATGAAGATAATAATCGAGGAACCACAACCAGCGAGGCGCCATAACGAATCCGGTGAAGTTCGAATCCAAGTTCCCACAGGAAACCAGAACGAATCCATAAGCAACCAGAAGCAACATTATAAATGGATTATGGATTCAGTAAAATCCTTGTTGCTCAATAGCATAGGAGAAACAGGTAAATCAGAGCAATTCTACCGTATCCAAATACGTAATGTGGATCAGAATTGGGAAGAACTAACGATGAGGTATCGAAGTCTGAGAGACGAGCTGACATATGAAGACATCCAGGAATACTTCGAGATGCAGAGACGGGTTACGGCAACATTGCTAGAGATTCATGAACATTTGGAAGGTTCAACTCAGATGTTGCGAACTCAACCAACTACTATGAAGATGCCTAAGGTAGAGTTGCCAAAATTCGATGGCAATTACCTCAAAAGGCAACAGTTTGTGGATCTCTACACAGAAATGATCCATAATCAAGAATTATCGGACGTGCAAAAAATATGGTTTCTCAAGTCGAGCCTAACTGGGGATGCAGAAAAATTGATACGCCATCTTTTCGTATCAGGTGCCAACTACGCAGCAGCTTGGAAAATAATACGCGAACGTTACGACAATCCCCGACTGTTAGTTTCCTCATGGTTGCAGAAATTATTGTCTCACCCGAATACACAAGCCGATAATGCTAAGCCGATACGTAACCTGCATGATAACATACAAGAATGTGTACTGGGATTACAGGGGTTGCGGATAGATACAAGTTCATGGGACCCTTAAAAAATTGGATAAAAATACACATACACTGTACGAACAATCATTGGACCATCCACGACACCTTCCATCATTTAAGAAGTTTTTGGAATTTTTGGAAAATCGTTTCCAATCCCTAGAAGCGTTGGGAGCTAAGGATAAACTGGAAGATAATAGAACAACCAAACCAGTCTGCAAGACCTTATCAGCAGTAACATCTCAACAGTTGAATTGTACATCATGCAAGGGCAACCACCCGCTTTATAAGTGTCAGCAATTCCTAGATCTTCCACCTACCCAACGATTGAATCTGGTCAAACAGGGCAACCTCTGTATCAATTGCTTAAAATCTGGGCATTTTGCAAAGAACTGCAAGTCTCGCAATTGTTCGAAATGCCAGAAGAGGCATAATACGCTTCTACATTTAGAGACCAACAGCACTCCCACACAAGGGAATCCAACCATAGTCAAGGTCGGGGCATCTGCAGCCACCCTACCACCACGTGAGAGCGAGATGTTAGAAAATGAATCATTGGAAAATCATCAGCGCACCTTTGTTTTACTTGGAACTGCAAGAGTTAAAATAATAGGACCTAATCACCAAATACTGGATTGTCGCGCACTCTTGGATTCCGGATCTCAGATCAATCTTATCAGTCAAAGATTAGTTAAGGCGCTAAATTTAAAACCCAAAAATGACTGTCTTATCATAGAAGGAGTTGGGCAAGGAAGGTGAGAATCAAGCCAGCGAGTAAATGTCAGAATACAATCGAATACAACCAATTACTCACCAAGGGTTGAAGCCTTTGTACTTAAGGAAATTATTTCACCTCAGCCCGCGCAGCCATTGAATGTTTCCTCGTGGAAAATCCCAGGAAACATCAGCCTCGCAGATCCCGAGTTCAACCGACCTGGCAAAATAGACTTGTTATTAGGTGCGGAATTTTATCACGAATTGCTGATGATCGGACAAATAAGGCTTGCAATTGGACTGCCAAGGTTACAAAATACATTGCTCGGATGGATAATTTCTGGTAGGGTTGAGAGATCTGATGCAACAACAGCCACATGTGGAAGATGAACCACGAAGATGAACCACTCAACGAAATTCTTGAAAAATTCTGGCGATTAGAGGAAATAGCGGATGATAGAAACAATTTAACTCCAGCCGATCAACAGTGCGAAAGACATTTTGACAAGACATTCCAGCGAGATCAGCAGAGTGGAAGATTCGTAGTGCACTTGCCTTTTGCACGCCAACCATCAGAATTGGGTGACTCACGAGAATTAGCCGAACGACGATTCCTTGCTATAGAGAAAAAATTAAGCAAGGACAACCATCTGAAAATCCAATATGTCAACTTCATGGAGGAGTATCTTGCATTAGGACACATGACAGAGGTAGACTTAAGCACCATACGGTCACCTCACTATTTCCTTCCTCATCATGGGGTACTCAAGCCAGACAGCACTACGACTAAACTAAGAGTTGTATTTGATGCATCCATGAAAACCTCGTCGAATATCTCATTAAACAACTTACTGCTCTCAGGCTCAACAATCCAGGATGATATATTCTCGCTATTATTGCGTTTTCGAACACCACGTTTTGTGTTCACTGCCGACATCGAAAAAATGTATCGGCAAATAATTGTGCGGGAAGAAGACCGAAAATACCAGATGATCTTCTGGCGGAAGGAAAAGGATCAAGTTCTGAAGTGTTACCAGTTAAATACGGTAACCTACGGTACCACATCCGCTTCTTACTTGGCAACACGCTGCCTCAAACAACTGGCTAATGAAAATATACGTCAATATCCATTGGGAGCTCAAATTTTGGCAAACGATTTCTACATGGACGATGTCATGTCCGGCTCAAACAGTTTGTCGGAAGCCCTGGATATGCAAAGGCAACTAACTCATATCTTACAAGCAGCTCAATTCAAAATTAGAAAATGGTGCAGTAATACACCGCAGTTGCTAAGGGATATTCCAGCCAGCGATCAAGCCTTGCAATCCGACCTGCAAGATAAGAATTCACGAACACTAAAAACGTCGGGCCTCATCTGGAATCCACAGACAGATGAACTTCGGATCAACTCATCATTACAAGTGAATAAGCGAATCACAAAAAGAACTGTGTTATCGGAAATTGCACATATTTTCGACCCATTAGGCATCGTCAATCCCATAACAATCACGGCAAAATTATTTATTCAAAGGCTATGGAAATTAAAAATTGACTGGGATGCCGCACTTCCGATGTAACTCCACACAACTTGGAACAATTTCCGAAAGGATTTAGAGAAGGTAAGGGAATTAAGGATTCCTAGACATCTATTTTCCACAAAAATCCCAAAGAAAATTCAGATACATGCATTTGCCGATGCGTCAGGAAAGGCCTTTGGGACTGTCATCTACATTAGATCAACTCACAGCGACAATTCAATAACGGTTCAGCTACTTTGCTCAAAGTCTAGAGTAGCGCCTATTAAGAAGGGGGCAAATGAGGAGTGTATCAACGCGACCACTATACCACGTCTAGAACTATGTGCAGCCAAATTGGCAACAGAGCTGATTCATCGGGTAAAAAGAGATCTCAAATTAGGAGATTTGGAGACATACTTCTGGACCGACTCGGAAATCGTGTTGGCTTGGATAAATGCCGAAGCATCAAACTATCACCGTTTCATAGCAAATCGAGTACGAGCAATCAGAAGCATGACCACTCCTCAGCAATGGCGGCAGGTGCTTACAAAACAGAACCCGGCGGACATAATTTCAAGAGGACTATCGGCTTCAAAGCTATGGGATTGTAGTATGTGGTTTTATGGGCCTTTGTATCTATATGGCCCAGAGAAGCTTATAAACAGTTACACAAGACTTTTTTCTCTTCAAGTGGAGGACTGTTTCTGCTTTTCCATACAATCGATACAAGAATCGACTTGTATAATCACCATCGGTAGATCTAGGTTCATGCACCTATGATCACAACCATCAAAGTTTGGATAAAATAATCCAATTCTTCAACAACCGTTACTCTCAGTACTTAACATTAATGTTCCTCGTCAATACTCTCATTCTGCTTAAGCAATCAAAGTGGCAAGGTTCTTTTAATTAATTTACATAAAATACAAAAGAAGGAAGTGTTAGTCTTAGATTAGAAAATTGATTAAACGAGTAAATAAAAATTAAGGAATCAGGTAAATATTTTTTTTATAAACATAACCGCTTTATGTACACTCAATGCTGTTATGTTATGTTCATTAAAGTGCATTTTCAATATTTTTAGTTGTTCTATTGTTTGCGATAACAGAAATTTTAAAATATGGATTTGGATTTTGCCTTTGATGATTCCGTTAATGAAACAATTTTTTCTGTTTCCACACCGCTGATAAATTCAACAAAGGAAAACATTTCACAAGCTGCGGATGATGTTTCGCCCCCAATAAATAATATTCGAAATCCGCTAGAAAGAAAAAGTCTCATATTGAGCGGTAAATTTTTTGGTGACATACAAAAGGTATTCTTTATTTCAAATCAGTTTTACAAACATACATAGGAATAAGTTTAATGATTATATGCTACTATGTATGTATATACATATAGTGGAAATTTGTTTTTGTGTATGTGTAGGTAAATTTGTATATATCTTATTTTTTACGTTTTATTTGCTATTGTATCCAGCTTCAAAAAAAAAAAACAAATATTGTCACAGTTTGTCAATTATGTAGAAGGCAAATTAGAGGGGCAAGTAATGTCACATCAAACTTCACGAAGCATCTTAAAAGGGTTCATCCCGAAAATTTCGAAGAATACAAATTCTTGAAAAAACAAAAGCGCGCCAGTCACATGACGGGAAATCGCCAAGGGCAATTTGACAAGCGGTTACTCGAATTTATTATTGATTCAATAATACCGCTTTCCATTGTGGAAAAAGAATCCTTCGCCAAATTATTTGAAGGAGCAAATCTTAAAATACGTAGCAAACCAAAAATAGTATCTTTGTTAGGCGCACATTATAACAATATGAAAGAAACAATAAATTCAGCAGTAAAAGGTGCAAATTATTTTTGCACTACTGCTGATATTTGGTCTGCTACCCGTCGTAGTTTTCTTGGATACACCTGTCATTGGCTGGATCAACATTTCAAAAGACATTCGGTAGCGCTGTCTTGTAGAAGATTCCCAGGAACTCATTCGGCAGAAAAAATTGCGGACTTCATTTCAGAAGTAAATGCTGAGTTTGGTCACAACTGTTTAAATGTTGTTGCCACAATAACAGACAATGTGTCGAATTTTGTAAAAGCATTTAAAGAGTTGGGATAAACTTTTTAAATTCCGAAGATGATGAGTTGTCCGGATTTTGCGAAGAAGACCTCTATTACGCTTTGCCTAAGCAAGTGCGATGTGTAAGTCACACAATGAATTTAATGGCGACTATAGATTTTTTTAAATATTTAAAAAATTACGCAGGTCTATACAATAGGCACTTAAAGGTAATATTGATGCAAACAATTTAATTAGATCACAACCAAGTTAGACTTTTTTTTTGGAGATTATTTAATCTTTTCCAATTACACGGGCTTTTAAAATTTGTAACACCCTTTGGATAAAAAATAAGTTGCCAAAGTCGGCAGAACAAATTAATTTAATTTTAAATGGGTCACTTATAGTTCCGGTAGCGACACAATGGAATTCTACATACGACGCGTTAATTAGACTCTTATCGCACAAGACGAAATTGGGTCAATTGTGCACCTGTCTCTCTGTTGATAAATTATCTGAAAATGATCTGCAATATTTGCAAGAATATTGCTCTATTATGAAACCTTTGGCAGAAGCCTTAGACCATTTACAGGGAGACTAGAATATAATATTTGGGGATCTTATTCCAACATTAGTAACACTAAAAACAAAATTTAAGAATCATCCGTTGATATCACAATGTTGAAAGATGCTATTCCAAAGCTGGAAGAGAGTCTAAATAACCGATTTAAATCATACTTGTATATGGAGCCTGAAGCGTATGACGCTATATTTGCTACTGTATTATATCCTCCAATAAAATTAAAGTGGTTCAACTGCCTAAACGATATTCCTCATGGACGAACTTTAGATGACATTCACAAAATAGTTCGCAATTATGCTGAACGGTTTGCTCAGAATATGGGTATAGTATTTGAATCCTATGACAATCAACTAATATCTAAATACGACAAAAAAGAAAATTACTATGACTTCGATACTGATGAGCAATGTAAGTTGATCTATATCCATATAAAAACGTGCAGGGTTAACAATCTTTCTTACAGATCATACCTCTCCAAATGTATCCCTTAATAGTACAAATTCTATTTCTGCTTTTATTGAAAAAGAATATTTACTATATATAACTGATACTAATTTAGGAAGCGGACTGAAAATATTGGACAAATATCCGATATTTAAAAACCTTTCCATCAAACTTAACACTCCTTTGACGTCATCGGGCCCTGTAGAAAGGCTGTTTTCCTTTGCTGGCCTGATTAACACTCCAAAACGAAGCGCGCTGTCTGACCAGCATTTCGAGGAATTAGTTTTATTGAAAGCTAACTCAAATTTTCTTAAGTCTTTCGAAAAATAAAAAGTAAAAAAACCAATAAACTACATTTTCTTACGTAATCACACAATATCGTTAAAAACACCAAATAACCGTAATTAGTTAGCAAAAGTTGATTCAAAAATTACAGATTGAGTATAAACTTGTAAAAGGTACGTAATTGAAAATTACTTGAAAAGTACTTGCAAATGTACTGGGGTGTATTCAAGTACCTAGTAAATATACTTGGAACAGAGTACTTAGGCAAATATTTGTACTTATTTATTTTCAAGTAGGGAGTACATTGTACTTGAAATTTTTAAGTACAAGTACAACTACATGCTACTTAGTACTTTCACCGTACTGCAGTACAAATGTATTTCATTACTTTACAGCTCTGCACAAGCCACACAGCACACGCTACAATCGATTTATTGAAGAGTAAGTATGGTGAGCATGTTATCTCAAGAAATGGGCCATTCGATTGGCCGCCTCGTTTGTGCGATTTAACGCCGTTTGACTATTTTCTGTGGGGCTACGTTAAGTCATTGGCTTATGCCAACACGCCGACGACGTTGGAAGAGCTCAAAGCCAACATTGAACACGAAATAGCGGCCGTTTCAGCCGAAATGTGTGGCCGAGTCGTTGAAAATTGGGTCCAACGAATCGACCGCTGCAAACGTGCCCTCGGTGGCCATATGAACGAAGTCGAGTTCCATTCATAAATGTTTTGATTGTACTTCAAGCCGATAATAAAGTTTTTGAAATATCTCAAATGGTTTGCGTTTTATTTAAAAAAAAATTTGTCCAGTCCTTATTGGAAAACGCTATAGTTAGATGTACAAAAATGGATCAGAACATCAGCGATACCGGTGAACTCCTTTTACTTGCCAGGGTTAAGTACAACGGGACGATTCATTCGGTCATCAAACAAAGGCCAATTGACATCATCCACTTAATACCGACAACTTTTAAGGATGAGATAAGGCAAAATATTGTTGAGACTCAAAAAGGAAACTAAGAGTATTCGTATCACAACAAAACCAGACAAACTCAGACCTTTAGAACAGGTGACAAAATTTCTGTACCAACGAACAAACAAATAAATTTTCAAAGATTTTTGTTGAAACGACTCACACTAGTAAATTTTCCCAAAAACATGGCCAAAATTATTTTTTGTGTTTTTTTCAATTTATTATTGCACTGCATAATAATATTGCATTGCATTTTGCTGCCTCGAAAATTTTCTTGAGAAACTTTCTCGAAAACGCTTTATGTCTTTGTTCCGTGATTCTTGGGCTTCTTCGCTGAGCTGTCCAATCGGAAGAATAGCTTCAGATATAATTTCAGGGCTGTGTATTAAAATTTTGTGTACACTTGTCGGCATATTATACCATGGCTACAATTGCACAAACATATTTGCAGTATCAATACAATACTCGCTAAATCGAGCAAAACAACCGTAAATCGACGAATGATGTTTTCATTTATGTTGGTTATATCTGAAGAAGTAGCAGAGTCATGAAAAAATCGGCGGGCAGTGTTGCCATCGTTAGTACTAACAAAACCTGGTTTTGGTTTATCGACTAACAGTCCCATTCGGCTCCTAAATGCTTCTTGAATCCTTTTCTTGTTTTCTTCGACTTTTCTTTTATTTTCTTCACCACGAGCTTGCCATTATCCTATAGGCAGTTTGTAGGCGACATGGATTAAAAAAACCTTATCCAAGCATGCAAGGCAGATAACCCAAACCTCAGCTTTGACTTGTCGTGAACTTGCTTGGTCAGCACCAAACCCATTTTGTTGAAATCTTTTGATGTTAGACCGCAAAGATGACAACTTTGAGTTGACGAGGTTTCAGTTATGGCATTACCTTACTGTACCTTTCCATCTATCATTGTAAGAAGCATTTTATGTTTTACTGAAATACTTCCGTTAATATGATCCATTAAAGTTTGATTCAAAGAAGATATTTGGTTTTCAATGTAATCGACTTCTTTTACAGTTACATCTGTTGTTTCGTGGACGAATTGAACTCGTATTGGTCTACAGAACCTTGTTGATGATGGACGAGGATTTTGCCACAATATAATTTTACTTTGTGATTCTGGGTCCCCTGACACTAATTGAATAGGAACAAAAGATGTTAAGAAAATATTAGCATCTGAAATGATTGGATCTGAAAATCGTTGTTTATATTCGCTCATGACAGAGCGTCCATCACAACTCCATTTGGAAATAAGGTTCATGTTAGACATTTCATTAATATGCAATGTTTCTATAACATCTCGTATTCCTTCAAATAAACGTTGAACTGTGTGATCTAATAAACTTTGAAGAGGTGGTTCTGCGAATGATTCAGTTATGACCAAGTTCTCAGGATAACAGTTTTTTTTGCTTCTAAAATAGCTGCATAGTTCGGATACATATGGTTATTATGTTTTATTGCTGAATCTCTAATACCATTTTATTGGAACTTTGTTAGTTTACCTTGACCTTACCTATTGAAAGAGCTTCCTCTGCTGTATATAGAATAATTCCCTGGTCCATTTTTTTCAAAGCTTTTTCGTATTTATCAGCACGTGAAGGGCTTGAAAAGATTATGTTTTTCATCACATTTGAGGAGTTAAGTTTTCCTTGTTCTCGTAGTTGCATTAGAACGCAAATTTTCTGTTTTACGTCTCTTTGATCGTTCGCTTAGGTCCGAAAAATCCTTTTGAGGCCGTCCAACAAAACCATGGGCTCGGCATGGAAACGAGATTTCACATTGCAACCAGTTTGTATTTTGTTTTAAGAAGCTGTTGGTATTTCTTAAGGTGCTCAGCCATTTTCTTCTATGTTCATGACCAAAATCAGTTAATTTTTTCTTTGTTTGCTCTGAAATTTGAATATTGGTCTCGTTTTTAACCTTCTCTACCAAAAAATTATTTTTTTCTGTAATATCACGAAACGTACAGCTTCTTAAAAAAAATCCAGAAAGCTGATTTCTTGAAAGAAAAATGAAATTTGATTGCGATCCTGTGTCAAGAAAAAACAACATCTAGTCAGCTTCCTTAACACCTTTTAAGGCCAATATTTTAAAAAGTCGCAAAAAGTCGCAATGTTTTATGATTGTTTCTTATAAAGGAAATATCTACCTAATTTTTAAGACTACGAGTATTTTCATTTAAAAGCAATGCCCATCAACTTAATTTTTACATTATTAAGGAAAAATTGTTCTATCGATTCACGTGCTGTGTGACATGTGGCGCCATCTTGCTGGAACCACATGTCGACCAGGTTCAGTGCGTGTAATTTGGGCAAAAAAAAGTTCAAAATTATGGAACCATAGCGGGCGCCATTGACGGTAACCTTGTTCCCACGGTCATCTTTGAAAACCGCACCAAACAGTGCATTTTCCGGATGCATTGGCAGCTCTTGTATTGCCTGAGGTTGCTCATCTTCATCGGACAAAAATGGCAGTTTTGTTTATCGGTATTTTACCATTGCCATTCAACCAGCTTTTGTAATGCCCAGTCACCGAAAATTCGACACGGTGGCAGGTCGTTCGGCTTCAGTTTTTGCACGAGCTGTATTTTGTTAGGTTTTAGACCAAGATCATTGCGTAAAATGTTCCACGCTGTTGCAAAACCCGGGGAGACAAAAATTGAATTTACTACAATGGCAAATGCCGGCAAAAAAACAAATTTTAAAATGATAGACAACAACGAACCGCAACCACACGGCTGGTGGTTGATGAGCGAATGAAGAGGAGTGCGCAAAAGCGAAAAGGGAATTGCAACAAGCAGCTGCTGGTTAGCTGCACACACCGGTTGCTCAGCAAGGGGGGGTTCGGGAAGATCGTTGAACGCAAAAGTCGCAGACAACACAACAGGTAGGCGCCACCCAATTTTTAAGGCAAAATTGGGAAAACAGATAAAAAAAAACCACACGACTTATCTTTTCCCTGATGGGGAATTTATACTTATATTTGATCTTTTTTTTTGTTTCTTTTGAGGGAGATTACAGGGTATGCCGAATTTTTATCAAACCAATTTTTTTGTTTAAATTAATTTTAAGTGAATGGGTCGGCTAATGGAAGTTCCGCGTTGTTGTATCGGTAAAACTAGTGGGTCGCGCAATTAAATAAATCTAACCGTCTTACGAACGGTTTCAACGGAAAACGGCAAGAAGGCTTACGGACGCGGGTTTACTGCACAAATATGTGTTATTTAAAAAGGGTACTTAGCTGTCTAATGGGTTTCCTGCCTATGCGGGGTCGCTCTCTAGCGGGGTCTCTGCTGGTGGAGGAGGGTAAGCCGTCTCCGCCACAATCACCGACTTTTGTCCGGTCGTGTTCGTTGTGTGTTGTAATTTCCTTTCCTTTGTCCTTTGGTGTGTTTCTCGTCCTCGGTTGTTTAAATTTTGTTGTTCCTGTTCTTGTTCTCGTTCTTGTTATTTTTATCGTTTTCGTTTTCGTTTTTTTTTCTTCTCTTTGTCGTTGGTTTTTTTGTCTTCGTTTGTTTTTTTTTTTTTTCTTCCTTTTTTTTAGGCTCTGGCCAACAAGACGATAAGCTATCGAATGAGCTTACCGCGCTTTTTGGCTATCGCCGCCATTCGTCCACACACACACACACACACACATGGGGTTCCGTCAATTCAGCTGTTAGAGTAAAGGGAATCACTTCCAGAGCTCCAACAGCTTCTCACGAATCCCCAGCCAATCACACACGTCGATGTTCTATGTTTGTGGGTCGTGTTTGTTCGTTCTGTTTGTTTTGTCGTCCAAGTGATTGCTTTTGTTCGAAGCCAGCCCTCTGACCCGAAACCGAAGCTATCGTTGAGAGCTTCCATTGGGACCGCCGGATAGGGAGGAAAACTTAACTTATTAGGGGTCCAATGGGGAGTCAGTAAACCTTCTTGCAGACATATGGAGCAGTAGAACGACCGCGGGGAATTGTGGGTTTCCTTTACAATTTTTAACTCTTGTGTGGTTAGGGGTTATACAAATTTGTAGTGCTGGGGCAAACAATGTCGGATAGGGTGGGCTCGCGGCCATTGTTGATGGTGTTGACCTCTCGGGGCATCAGGGGGCGGACCGTCCGTCCGCTAGAGTCTCCAGGCCGTCCGCCTGGCTCTATCAGGGGTACCTATGTGGTCATCTCTGGAGCGGTAGGCCGGGGGAGGGAACTGAATTCAGAGGATCCAGTGAATCCCACCTGTGCCGTGGCATCCAGAGCATGACGGAGGGAAGAAAAGAAGGGACAACACAAGAAGGGCGAGGAAAAATGAACCGGTCAACAGACAACAGATGGAAAAGGGAGTGGAGGATTTGTGGGGCGTGATTTGCACGCAACAACGCAATCGAGTAACACAATCTCAATTGCTGCGAATGGCGACGAATGGGTAAATCACGGTCTTCATTAATACTGTCGGATAGAGCAGCAATATTTTCCTCTGTACGCATACGTGTAGTTGGCTTGATATCCAAGAGCGTGAATTTGGTGCGAAATTTTGTCACTATGGCTTGAATTGCTTGCTCAGTAGGTCGATTATGACGACCGTAAAATGGTCAGAGAGCACGAAAAACATTTTCCACAAAGCACTAATTTTAATAATAAAATTCAATAATTTGTAAGCGTTGTTCGGGTGGAAGTTGTCCCATGATGAAATGGCAATGCTAACTGAGCACGTTTGACTTTAACACATGCCACAAATAACGCGTGAGCTGTCAAAAATATAACCCCGAAAAACCAAACAGCAAAAAAATCACCCTTTATAAGTAAGTGCTAAAACTGTTTAGGACGTACGGTATACAACTTTGGGGTTGTACAAATCTAGGAAAGATTAAAAAAACACTAAGAGCAATCGTGAATGCTCCATGGAATAAAGAGGGACGAGAGTAAAGCCGTAATCTAAATTGGCTGCCATTTTGTTGGAAATTTGTTTCCACGAAAAGTTTATTTGAAGGTGTAGAATTGTCTCCACGAGACATCGCTGGTGTTAAGAAAATGTTCATGAAATCAAAATGTTCAGTGGAGCCGGACATTTATTCAAGACATCAACCCTGAAATTTTTTTGACATCGCTTGTCAGTTTAACTTCGAAATGTGAAAGAAAACAAAGTTTGGCGAACTTCATACAACACAATGCCTTCCATTGGTAAAAAAGAACAAGAAATCAACATCTGCGCCGCCATTTTGCTACTATAAAATACTAGAGTTGCTTTGTGTGAACAAAAACAAAACACCGAATGCAAGCAGTTCTCACCTACCCAACCAACTTTTACTCATAGAATGAAATGTCATGCAATAATTTGCCCCCCTAAGTTAAAAGAAAAAATGTCAGACGAAATGCCTGAAATTTAGTCTGACATATTTGTGTCTCGTGGAGACGCGGTGTTAAGTTGGTTGATACACATTTGTGCTCATTTTACGGCATTTTAAATTGCTGCTCGCAAAATATCTGGCTCCAAATTGGTGATTTCTTCTTAAATGTTGGCTTCCAAGACTGGGCAGGTTTGGAGTTTTGTTGTGGTAAACGCAAGATTTCAAAAAGTCCCAAAAGAAGAAGTCTGTCCAGCCATTTCCAATCGACAAAACGGGAGATCATACGGCCTGGAAATTAGTGATTCACAATCTCCATCGTCGCCCGAGCTGTATGAGCAGTTGCTCCGTCCTGCTAGAACCAACAATGCTTGAGACCCAATTCAGCAATTTGCGGCAAAAAAAACTCGTTTAATATCTGTCTGCAGCGACAATTATGGTTATGGTGGTGCCTTCGGCGTTCTCAAAAAAATAATGGTCAATCACTTTTTCACTGCAAATGCCGCACCAAATAGTCACTTTGAAGTAAAGCAATGGCTCTTCTACGGCATTTCACGTGGATTCTCCAAGCTCCAAAAACGCAAATTTTGTTTATTCACATAATCACTTAAGTGGAAATGTGATTCAATGGATCCAGTTTGCACAAGACGCTCACGACGACGAAATTCACGCTGCGTTAAAACAACAGACTGGAAATTGGTCAAATAAGCAGTGACAATAATTCCGCCTGCTTCGGGTGTGTATCGCACCAATGTTTATTGTCAACTACGAGTAGTTCTACATCTGTCCTCAACATAAATGTCAAAGCATAATGACACTTGACGCCATTTGTAAGAATTGTGGCACATTCACATTACGATATCACGTTTGCCCACCTTGTGGATGTAGCAGGTTGTGATTGTCTTTATTTATTCGCATTTCCTGACCTTTAAGTGCATCAGTTTTCCTGTAAAGGCAAATTGTTACCATTTTGACTTGACGTAATGTGGTGTTACCCCGTACGCAATTCGTCCTTGGGCAAGAAACAACGAATTTTATGTGTATAGGTGACCGTGAGTCTTTGATCCAAAGAGAAGTCGCATAAAATCCACTTGAATCACCCTTCAACAAAATCGTCCAACAAATCCAAGACATCTGTCGGATCTGTATAATGTCAGATCTAACATATTAAATAAACTAAAAACCCTACGAGTTTAGCTTGACTAATAGTTCATCAACATGTGTCGTGTTTCCAATCACAATCTTGTAACATTTGCCAAAAATATAAAATTAAATATGGAACAGATCCTTTCCAATCGATTTCAATTCAACTGCCAGCATTCAAACTTTCCGAAACCGAAAATATCTGAAACTATTCTTAAAGCTCGACAAGAATTTATTTTCCGCTAATTTATTCGCACTCGTAAAACAAGCTGTCGGTAATTAAAATTTAAACTCGAACTCTGTTTGAAAAGAGATCCTCAATTCATGGCCCGCTCTACCGCCCAAAGATGGATTCTCTTCCACCCTAATTCCATTATTCAAATGGCGAAACGAAAGTCGAAAATTCCTGACCGTGCCAAGGGAAAGTTAAGGAAAATCAAACAGAAATGTAATTCCTATTAAATTGGCAAAACCCCAGCCTGTGTGGTATTTCTTCATCCTTTTCGGAGGAAAGATTCAATTACAATCAAAAGTGAAAGAGAGGTGGAGTGAATTAAGACCAGAGATGTTGAAATATGAATTTGAATTTGAATGTATACTGAATAATTTGGAATCGTTTCGTAAACATTGGCTATTGTATTTAAGTTATTAAAAGGATACGCGTCTGGACATGTGTATATGTTTGTATGTGCAATTTGTAAGGATTTATGTACGAGCTAGTAAATATTTGATGAAATGATTATACGATGTGTCGAATGATTGTCGTGTCTTAAATACGATGTCACTTCTTAGATATTCATGATTTCATTTTGTATTTTAAGGACAGATTGCATAATTAAGATGGATTGTAGGAGTTTCCTACATTTGAGCACTTAAGGGCTTAAGTACAACAACCATCTGGATGGTGTTTGGATGAAATATGAAATATGGGATTGACAATGCAAAATCATAACCAAAGTCAGAAGGTAACGAAAATGTGAAACGCAGGGTAAGCCAATAGTCTTTTTAACTATAAACGTCAACCCAGTTGAATGATGAGGTCTATGCAAGACAGTCTTCTGCGCTGCAAGGCTGGTAAGTGCGGAATCAAGGTCAATTTTCTTCTCATGAATGACTACAAGAACAGTATTTCACATGTTTGTGACACCTTTTTACAATAAATAGCAGTTTTTTAAGATGCGTACTGAAATGCGTTACCATATACAAGCAAAAGGTCGTAATGAGGAAGGCTACGTATAGTATAGCTTTCCCGACGCATTTAGATTTCAAATCGTCTCTACTGATGTACGAGTGCTCTTATTTGGATGAGCATTTGCCATTAGAGGCGGAGTTTAGTTTAGTTTAGTTTTAAATGCATTTTATTTTCTTAATCACTAACTCTTACGTACTAACAAAAAATGCTTAAATGCTAGCTTAACAATCTTACACTAACTTACTGGCCCCACACAGGCACTCTAAGCTACTCTGAATACTTATATCTATGTCTATCGACTGCATTTACATTTTATTTATAAATACTTATTTTCTATACTTAAGGCTAAGAAAAAATTTGTTTACAAAAACTTAGCGTAAGGACATTTTTTTATTTTTTATAAAAACTTAGTATCTAACTTAAAATAAACCTTAGCCTACCTAACCTAAATGCACAATACACACATAAACACACATATACATTATACACAATCATATACATACATCAGTATACACATTTGTATACACTGATATATGTATATGTTTCTTAAATGCTAACCTAAACCTATGTAAGCTGGCCATCGCTATTTACTGAGCAAATAGATTGGTCAGCTCTGCCTCATTAGTGAGGCTGGTCCGTAATTGACGGAAACGACGACGAAACATCTTCCCCATCATTCAACCAATAGAAATGCTGGTGCTGCCGAACGACATCCCTCTTATCGCGATTCCCCACCGCCCTACTGAACCTGAGGCGATCCAAACTGCCGTGTGCGACATCTCTGTTGTAGTTGAGTCGCCTGTCCCCAGCTGTCCGAGCGATATGGAAGATTAACGGCACCGCTGATCTATCCTGGATCAACCCTATCTGATCTAGGTAGAGGAATGCTTCCGGTGGAACGAAGCCGTCAAAGCGCACACTCTCGTGGTAAAGGTAATTGGGGTAGTAAGCCCCAGATATCAGGTTATTCGTCGAGGTCATTGCTCTTGCAATGTGCCTTCGAGTCAGCTTAATTACGAAGTTGTCCACTCGTATTAGTTTCGCCCTGTTGTAAAGGACCTCATTAGGATAAAATTTCTTGTACTCCGACTCTGGTGTTCTATACAAGGGAAGACAAGCCCTAAGTCAAGCCCCCTCAAACACCCGAATCTTTTCCATTAAGCTTGCTCGTACATTGAACCACACGGGACACCCAAATACCAGCATGGGCCTGATAAGGGCCATGTAGCAGATTACCTTCACCCTCGCATAGAGTTGGCTGCTATAAAACAGTCTCTTTGTAAGGGCAAAAGCGCCTTTAGCTCTGGCGAGTGCAGCATCTGTATTTTTGCCAAAATACAGAAACTGATCTAGCCAGATTCCAAGGTATCTGACTACATTTCGACAGGCAAGAGGCTGCCCGTGTTGTCCAATGATCGAGAACTTACGCCAATTTTTTCTGGTATCCCCAGAGGCTCCAGACAACGGCGTCCTAAAAAGAATGGTTTCCGACTTCTGAAAGTTGATTTTCAACTTCCAGTCATCGCAAAATCGTCTTATCTTATCGAAGTCACGCTGCAAGAGAGTATTAATGACCTCGATTTTTGGACCTGTTCTGTACGCTATCAAATCGTCTGCGTACGCAATAGTATGGGGAAGTGAACCTATCAAGTCGCTTGTATAAATGTTGAATAGGATCGGCGAATTGACCGCGCCTTGCTGAAGACCATTTTTAATTTAAAATATTCCAACAGAAGTCACATCACCATTTTTCACGATGAACTGTCTGTTGGTTAGCATATTATAAAGAATGTACAAGAGTGGTTTACTGATCCCCAACCTAGTCAGCATATAGAAAAGACTCTCTAACCATACGGTGTCGAAGGCCTTCTCCAAGTCAATAAGGCAGGCACCAGTGCATTGTTTTTTGCCTTTATTCCATTGGATATCGGACACCAGTTTAGACGCGTCATGTGAGATATCATGTCCTGCCTTAAAACCGAATTGATTATCCGGAATTATATGTTTGTCCTCAACCCACCTAGACAGAGCTCTATTGATTACCTTTTCAAAAACCTTACTCATATTCGGAAGAAGACTGATCGAGCGGAGATTCGCCGGATTGGAAGTGTCTTTATCCCTTTTGGGGATGGGATGTACCACCGCAGTTTTCCAATGCGCTGGATAATGTGCATTATTCATTGCATTATTAAACAGGGTGGTATAAATGTCCACCGCTTCTAGTGGGAGATGTCGAAGCACGATGTTTGGAATACCATCGGTCCCCACTGATTTCTTAGCTCTGATTGTGTCGAAGATCTCACGAAGTTCTTCCTTCGAAATGAACGGGGGTAGGTCACCCTCTCTGGTCATGACATTATTTGCCATATTTTCGTCGCTGAACCGGGTGAAACCAGAGCCCTCGGATCGCCAGTTCCCTATTTCATTTCGAATGCAGAAGTCGTGCCCCAAGACGCCACTGTCCAGGTCATAATTAGGGCCAATGATATCAATGGTCTTGTATACTTCTTGGAAAGTCGCCCCTATGGTCTCAACCTTCTCCTGCGGATCCTCGATCACAAAGAAGGCGTCATCATCAGCGGCCTCATTTGGATCAATACCTGCTATTGTCAGTAACCGTTCGTTGTCTGTTGTCCGGGCTATTTTAAGACACTGAAGGTCGTTTTGGTTTTTTCTCCGAAATAGTTTATTTATTTGCGGAAACATATTCGGGTTGCTGGTGTTTACAGCACGAACCTTGTTGTTCCAATACAAACTTACAGAAATTCTGTAATTCTCTTTTATTAGCGTTTGAATATTTTTAATCGACGAATTCAGCGTCCTAATCTCCGGGTCTTGTCGGTCAGTTAACTGTCTGTACAAGTTTTTGAGTCTTGTCAGAAGTCTACTTTTCTGTCGGTGCAGTGCGTCAATAGTAGCATTGCGGAACAGGTCTTCGTTAGTCGTACGCCGATACCGCGGTATTGTAGTGTCCATAGTTTGTTTAATTGTCTCGTCCATTTGTTTTAGGTAATGGTCGATCTCCTCGTTTGACAAATTCCTATTGGACGGTGGGTGGAGCGTGTTCGAGGAGAGCGCTCTTGTCAAGGTTGCGGAGAAGCGTGTCCATCGAGTCTTACTGTAGTTGTAAGTATATCTTTGGACAAACTCCCCCAATTCCGCAATTTCGTTGGGAACCGTAATTTCGGTGCTAAAACCGCAATGGTCGCTGTCATACACGAATGTGCGCAGACAGTTTAGCGTTTGTAAATTCGTACCTGTCAGTCGTATACGTTCGTCGTACAGCAGTAGATCCAAATAAGACCCGCCTCTGGGAAACGACGGGTTATCCGTCGCTTTAAGACCGAGTCTGTACATGACATCGTGCTGACCCCACCAATCGAGTAATAGGTTCCCTATTAAAGGCGGAGTATGGCAAAAGTTATTCAGTTTTCACTTCATGAAAAAATGTGGGAAAATTACTTCGGAGAATACAAGCAGGCAAGTATGAGTAAACAGGGATCCAGATTTAAAGGAGGTAGACGAGAAAAATACAAGAAACATCTATCAAGAAGGCAGAAGAAGTGAAGAAATCTATTTCAAAAATTCGATGAAAACCATAAAAACTGAAACGCTATAAAGCCTCAATTGGAACATTGCAGGAAAGACCAAGAAAATTTAAGAATTCATTCAGTTCTGAGGACGTAGAGCAACTACTCCTTGGGATCCTTACTCCTGTTGTCAAATTACTCTGCTAGGGCTGGTAGTTGACCAGCTACCCTGGTAAGAAACATACATCAACACATTTGCATAATCTGGTTGAAAATATTTGGCCTCAATAATTTAAATTGGATAAAGGGAATCCAGTGTAATCGACCGGTGCCACAATGTTCGGACCCTCCAAGTTGGAAGCTATTCGACACGCCAACTCCGCGGCATGTACATGGTCACGAAACAAGGGAAAATCTTAGATGCGACCCATGATATGCCAAAAAGGTAAGCGCTTTTCACTTACGGACGTGCAGTGGCAGGTTTTTTAAAAGACTGCGTGCAGTTGAACAACTCGCGGAGAGTGTAGACTTCTAAAACAATATCCAACCGACATCAAAGAAGTGCGATGGAATTATACCAGCTGTTAGAAAGATGAAAAGCTTCAACATGCTCGTGTACCATAGGGATTGCAACCGAAAAGACATACGCTGCTATTTGGATGCGGATTTGTCATTAGAGGCAAATTTAGGCACTGAACTTTCAAAGAGTTTCGGGCACGTAATCGAGCATCTCGAGACAACCTACATTAAAGCTAAATTTGCCAACATCAGCTTACTATGTGCGCAAGTAATGGAACCTAGGACTATACGCTCTTTTGTTCCATTTACAATGGTAAAATCGTCCTAGGCGGTGGAAAGATAGGAAAGGAGGGCGACGTAGATAGAACAGTCACTAAATACGCATGATAGCACATCCAATAACGAATTTATTCTTATCGACTTAACTTTGGGGCGAAATGTCATAGTAGCAAGCAGGTAGCTCTGCATCTCGAGATTCATAAGTTACTTGGTGGCTTCTTGATCAGGGATGGCTCCAGTGTTGTGTTGGATGTCCGAACTTTCCGAGGGCCAACATATATACCGCGAAGAAGAGAAAATACTGTGAAAAAGTTCGAAGTCATAAGCTACAATCGCCAGAAACCACCAGCGCCTGTGCCGATCAACTATCCTTCAACCTCGCTCGACGTTCTGCGCTGTCAGCAACCTGTCCCGAAAACCAGAGATAAAACCAAGGATAGCAGAAAGAGCGGCGCAGCAAAGGAAGCCTAGAGCGATTCGTAAATTTAACGAGCAGATATGGAAGAACATATGAGTACCGGCTCCTCAGGAGGGAGAAAAGAGCACGAGAAGCGCGAGATCTAGGGATTTGAGAAATGTTATCGCAGAAAGTTGTTCGCAAATTTTGCCAGAAAATAAAAGGAACTTTAGAAAAAGTACATATACTGTATTATAGTATAGCTAGCTACTAAAATGGCGGTACATTCTGGTGTGAGTCCGGGCCTCAGCCGTTAAGCCCCTCCAATTAGCCGAGTCTCATTTTAACTCTTCTTCGGTGCTTGCTGACGTACCAGTGGGGGTTCGCGCCCAATTATCAAGGCTTCGCCCATCAATGATGTTGTCTAACAAAAAGCGGGGGCAGAGCAAAGTACTGGTCTTATCGTAAACGTCTTCAGATGACGCTACCGAAGGTTTCTACGATTTGATCAGTTACAATTTGCCGGTCATAGGTCTTGTTGGCACCTGGACCACCGGTAGTCCCTACCAGGACTTAAATCACGGTACCATGGGAGTCAGGAGACCAACGGATCTCGGTCCGGGCCTGACTTGTAGAGGTAAGTCGAGGGAAGGATCTTCCTGTTGATTTGACCCAATGAAGAGTTACAATGAGTACTGGGTGCTGTGACCGTAAGAACAGTAAGGGGTTTAAGATCGGCCTCGATCCATACCAAGTGTGGAACTTGTGCCTCGAACACATGTTCTGCTTTGATATCTCAGGAAGGCATCAGAGCGATCGCAAGGCGATGGTAAGGCGTATCCTTGCCCCCATGGATGTATGGGCATCCCGTAAACATAAAGTCTACACGACAGGTGGTTTACGTTAAAAAAGCAGAGACTATGACGTACCAGTAGCAGCATGATATATTTTGGCAATGATGTTAATTTGGTAGTGATTTCAAATCAAGACTTAGTGCTGTATAGGTCTTCTCTATAGAAACCATCATACTATATGGGACCCCTAAAATCAATAAGGCGGTGGGAAGTATCGAACTGGACTTATTTAGTCTTCTGTAGGATTTGCCGTTTGATTAAATGGGATATACCGGCTTAAAATTTCAAAAATAAGGACCAATAAGGTCTTGGAAAAGTTGTCTCATCTCTTCACATAAAACGGCAGACAAGATACTGTAAGCAGTATTGAGGACACTGATGACTCTTTGATTGACTTAGTTTAGAGTGTCTCCTTCCTTGTGAATCGGGCATTTGTGTACTGTTCATCAGAAAACTTTCCTTCGATCATATCTTACAAACGAGTAAGTCAATCCTTTCTACCAAGTCACCCTAATTTTCTGTGTTGCTCGTCAATAGGGACGCTCAGTCGTTAAATGTAAATAAAACAGACTGTGTGTGAGACATCCACTAATTTGCTTGCCTTTTTTGAAAGAACATTTTATGGAATATAACGGCGTTCAAATGACCGCTGCGTCTTTGTTTGATGGCATGTATTCGGGAGGTCCAATTTTTAGAACTACATGTCGTCGGTATCCATATAATCCAGATTAGGCCACACGAAGTTGCTTATCATCGATCTATAGCGATCGCCGTTGTCGGTGCTGGCAATGCCAATTTTGAAGGATTTACAGACCGATGATTCCGCAAGACAAGATCCACACCACACAGTGACTTTCTCGGAATGCATTTTGTTGCATGAAGGTTGTTCAACGCTATAACCTTTCATGGTGATTTACCATACACTACTGAACAATTTACAACAAATTTGACAGATGTTGCTTTAACAACATGGGCGCTATAACCTAACAAATTTCGAGCGTCCCTGTTGAAAGACCCTTTAACTAGGCAACATAATTTGAGTTTCCCTCGTCCTTTAACAGAGGTGGAAGTACTCGTAGTTTTCTAAACATTTAGCACGAGCTGTAACTCTACTACTAATATTCCTTGCTTGAATGTCCAAATGTTTGTTTGGATTTTGTTCCCATGACTCTACTTTTGGTAAGACCTGTGAACATAATTTGTATAGTACCACCTGTCAATTTACTTGTTATTTTGCTTTTATGCTCCGTCTTTTTCTTCAGTCTTTAGTGTTCAGCACTTGCTGTTTTTTGTTGTTGTTACTATTCTCTTCGTTTCACTCTTCTGCCTCACAGACAATGCACAGACTAAGTGGCGCGGGTGGGAGCTCCGAATGTCCACAGGTGCGACACTTTGAAAAGTCGAAGATGTTGCTAACACATTTTGAGAGTAAGTAATTTGGGGATCAGTGTTTGTCATTTCAATGTGCAAGGCATTGTCAACAAAATAGACGAAGTGCGCTCTTTGTTTGAGAATGGATCTATGGACATTATTTGTATTACAGGAACTTGGTTAGATCCGGATATGGAGATACACCTTTTTAGAGTATACGGATATAAAATGTACCGCGCTGACCGACTCAATGGACCTTGTGGGGGTGTCGCAGTGTATGTGGAGAATAATTTGCAGCACAAAGTAGTGAGGCAATCCACAATTTTGGACGATACCAAATACACATTTTCATTGAAATAGTTGTTGAGAATACAAAATGCCTTATTGGAGGCCTATATTTGGCACCTAATGTATCGTGTTATAAAAAAGTAAGGAATCATCTTGAAGACTTAGGACCCCTGTATACTAAAGTTGTAGTATGTGGAAACTTTAATCTCGATAGTCTAAGAGGCAACAATAAATAATTTGTAGACACGGTCAATTCACTGGGATTCCATTTTGCCAATGATGTCCATCCTACTCATTTTCAACCTGATCTGCCTTTCTTGTTTCTGAAACTGACTTGTTGTTACATTTTGATCAAATTTCTTCACCAGGATTCTCATACCATGACATGATTATTCTTTTCTTAAATATTGCTCCTCCTAGTTCAAATGATGTCCTTGTACAAATTCATCAGTATTCGTCCATTGATTGATCGTACATTGTTCAATGATTGTGACAACCTGAATTTGTCGCCTATATACTGCACATCTGACGTAAATTTGCAATTTTTTAGACTCAAAACCAACCTTGACTATCTTTTTGACAAGCATGTACCCCTTGTAAAAAGGAGAATACAGAAACCTAGCATTGCTTGGTTCACTCAACAGGTTGTATACCTTATTAAAAAAAGAAATTTGTTACACCAATATGCGCAAATACCAATGTCCATATATAGGATTTTCCAATAAGGACTTGACAACTCAACGCAAACCATTTGAGATATTTCAAAAACTTTATTATCGGCTTGAAGTACAATTAAAACATTTATGAATGGAACTCGACTTCGTTCATATGGCCACGTTTGCAGCGGTCGATTCGTTGGACCCAATTTTCAACGACTCGGCCACACATTTCGGCTGAAACGGCCGCTATTTCGTGTTCAATGTTGGCTTTGAGCTCTTCCAATGTCGTCGGCGTGTTGGCATAAACCAATGACTTAACGTAGCCCCATAGAAAATAGCCAAGCGGCCTTAAATCGCACGAACAAGGCGGCCAATCGAATGGCCCATGTCTTGAGATAACACGCTCATCATACTTACTCTTCAATAAATCGATTGTAGCGTGTGCTGTGTGGCTTGTGGTGTCATCCTGTTGAAACCACATGTCGTCCAAGTCCATATCTTTCAATTCGGGCCAAAAATAATCGGTGATCATGGCGCGATAACGCTGACCATTCACAGTAACGTGACGATCATTATCGTCGACGAAAAAATATGGCCCAATAACGCCGCCGGTATGCAAACCGCACAAAACAGTTATTTTTTGTGAATGAAATGGTGATTAATGAAGCACATGTGGATTTTCACCCGACCAATGACTCATATTTTGCTTATTGACGAACCCATTGAGCCAAAAATGAGCTTCGTCACTGAAGATGATTTTGCGATGAAATTCATCATCTTGGCGCATCTTCTCCAGAACCCAATCGGAGAACGTATGTCGCTTCAAATGATCCATCGGCTTCAATTCTTGAGTCAGCTTGATCTTGTATGGGCGTAAACCAAGATCCTTATGCAAAATACGCCATAATGTGGTCTGAGCGATGACCATTTCATGAGAATGTCGTGGAATTGACTGATTTGGATCGTTTGCTACGGACGCCTGAACGGCAGCGATATTTTCGACACTTCGACCAACCCGTTGTCTCACTGACACGGCAACATTACACAACGAATATTTAGACTCAAATTTTTGCACTAAACTTGTTATTGACTGTCTACTTAAAGTTGCAGTCACCGACTCCGAATTTCGGTAGAAAATTTTTATAATTTGCAGACGTTGCTCGTTTGTGTACTTTACCATGATGAAAATGTTGAGTTTACTGAATAAATTGACAGTGACAGTTTGATGATTAGTGAAAGAGTGGGTTCACAAATTAAATTCAAAGTTATCAAGTCCCTATTGGAAAACTCTTTATAATGAATTCCGACAAGTGCGAATCCCTGTTGCCTGCCTAATTCGTAAAAATTAAAATAAGTACTAGAAAGCTAAGTTTAAACCCAATAAGTCAAGTTCAGGGTTTTGGAAATCCATTCGACAGATTGGCATTAAGAAAAGTGAATCTGGGTGTAGCAATATTGACTTAAATGAACTTAATAGAAAGCTTAACAACAGTGCACCCTCTACTCCAATCAGAGCTAGAAGTACTGCAACCTTTTTCCTTTCAATGTGTTGATGAGACGACCGTAGGCTGGATGATATTCACCCGAAATTTATTAAAATCTTGTTGCCAGTTCTCTCCAAACACATTAAAAATTTGTTTAATACAATTGTAATGATGGGAATTATTCCTGATGAATGGAAGCAAGCAAAAATCATACCTGTTCCAAAATCACGATAGCAAACTAATTCAGATTATAGGCCAATAACTATCCTACATTACCTTTGTTAGGTGTTTGAGAAAATTGTAAGCAAACAAATGAAGATCTTCCTTGAACTAAATAACCTACTAACCCAACATCAATCTGGTTTTAGCAAAGCATAACTGCACAACTGCGTTATTAAAAGTAACTGACGACACCCGTTCTGCCATTGACAAAGACATGATGTCACTTCTAGTTTTCCTTCCGCTTCTGCTTCTCAGAAGCATTTGATTCCGTAAACCATGACATTCTTTTATACAAATTAAAGAATCAATTTGCTTTTGATGATAAAGCGTGCCAACTTGTAGCATCATACCTCATAAATCGCAACCGAGCTGTATTTCATTGTAATCGAATATCATCGAGCCTGCCGGTATCATCTGGGGTGCCTCAAGCATCTGTCGTTGGCCTTCTTTTGTTCACGATGTTCATAAATGATATATATAAAAGGATAATCTACTGCGATTATCATATCTATGCGGATGATGTGCAGTTATACAAAAAAATACCCACATCTGCAGTGTCTTCTAGTGTCGACAACCTTAACACAGACCTCGATTCCATATTTGTTTGGTCATAAAAAAAAAACTGCCTTAGCCTTAATCCTTCAAAGACTATGTCATTGCTGATTGGTAGTAACAATCAGGAGACTGTGATTTTGCCTCTTGTTATTAATAATGATGTCATTGAGCCTGTTACTAAAATTAAAAATTTTGCAATTTATTTTAACAAACAACTCAACTGGACCGATCCCATAAGCTTCGTTGTCTCAAAAATATATGGCATTCTAAGGTATTGAACCCGACAAACCGGTACCTGCCTGCCAAAGTCAAAATGAAAATTATTAGTACTGTTCTTCGCATGATTAGGTTCTTCGTCCTTGAGAAAGCTAAATGTCGCATTTAACAGCTGTGCTGTGATATATATTTAATTTGAAAAGGTATGATCACATATCCGCCTTTACTAAACAAATAGCTGGGTGTTCACTGGATACAATTCTAAAATATCGAACTGTCCTTGCACTGCATAGAATTATTTACTCTGGTATACCGAATTACTTGTTCACAAAAATTAAGTTTGTGCACTCTCAGAGAACCCTTAATCTAATACCAGTCGTTCGCAGATCTCCGCAGACAACAAACGTGTTTCGGCTTTTCATAAAGAGAAAAAGTTAAAAGTTTAAATTTACTTGTATAGTAATTGGTCGCAATTCCGTTACTTGAATCGATAACCAAGTGGATAGCGGCGTCGGTCATCACAATCACGAGGCCTGGGTTTGATTCCCAACTTCAGACAATTGTTTTTTTTTATTTTATTGAATTAATAAAAAGTGAAAGGTAAAAAAAAAAAAAAGAAGAAGAGAAATCACGTGATGTGTGATTTCCCATTATTGAAATGTCAACATCAAGCGCCCTCTCACTTGCGGTAACAGGAAGTAATGCCAAACGGAGGAGGAAGCTAAGGCCAACCCCCAATAGGCTGAAGCGCCGCTCTCTCTCACAATCCACCGAAAAGCTGTCAGGTGGATTAAGGGAGACGACGCCTTCAACTTCTACGGCGGCAGCAATAAATACTACGCGTCATGAGTCAGACAATGACGAATACCCATATAATTCGGATAGGTGCGAAGGTCGTTACATTGGAAGCGACAACAGCTTTGCAGCTCTGGCTGTCTCAGAGTCGGACGACAAAGATAATGAAGTCCAAGCTATAATGAGCACCACCAGGCAGCTTGAAGAAAAAGTACTTGCCATTAAGGCAAAGTATACAGCTAGGCGTGAAGAGGAGCAACAAGTATGCTCCCAATCACAAGAACAACAACAACAACAACAACAGCAAAAGGTTGCAAGCCAGCAACAATTAAAATTACAAGCGGACAAAATAAAACAAAAACATCAGCCAAAACAGAAGACACACATCAACAAGAAAAGCACACGCAGCCGCCACAACAACAACAGAATCTGAAACAGAAGCAACAACAACAACAGAACCAACAACTACATCAGCAAAAGCAACAGCAGCAGAGACAACAACAGCAAGAGCAGAAAGCCACCAAGCAAAAAGTGCCACCAATCAACTCTTTTAAACTGGAGTTAAAGGACACAATTGATCTGTGTAAGTCGGCCATAGGCAACAACTTTTTTATAAAACGATTGTCACTAGATAGGCATGCGATCCACTGTAACGCAGTGGAGCGCTATTATAAAATAAAAAATTTACTGAAGGATTCGACGACGGAGTTCTTCTCCTACACCCCGAAGGGAGACAAGCTGCAAACAATGCTGCTTAGGGGATTAGAACCGTCGACTGATCCGGAGGAGCTCCTTGCACTGCTGAAAGAGAAGAAGTGCGAAGGGCTCCAATTCGTGGGGGTCAAGCCTTTCACCACAGCCAGAGCCAAAAGGGAGAAGCGGCAACTGCCGATTTTCTTAAGTCCCACCAGCAATCTGGATGGTCTAAAGAGTATTAAAGTCCTAGACTACCAGGTTGTCCACTGGGAGAAATTAAAGAGGAGCGAAAACATTTTACAATGTGTTCACTGCCAAAGGTTCGGGCACGCCACGTCGAACGGCGAAATGCAGCCTCGATGCGTGAAGTGCGGAAAGAACCACAAGTCCGAGGAATGCGCTCTGAGTAAGGACGGAACGTCTGAAAAAAGCCAACTCTCTTGTGCTTTATGTAGGAACACGGGACACACCGCAAATTATCGGGGTTGTCCCAAATTCCAGTACATCAAAAGAATAAATCTGGCCCGGCAGCAGAAAGTGGAAGTGAAATGTCCACCCGTGCATTTGCAAACTCCAGCCGTTACTCCCCATGTTACCTACGCCCAAATGGCGGCAGGTAGGGGAAATACGGTACAACAACCAAAGGTAGCTTCTCAGGCCCCAGCGCCCAGAGCACCGGAACCAGTACCTGACATGCTAGCTATCTTGCTCTCTATCCAGGGACAGATGGCTCAGCTACAACGTCATTTAACTGAACAGACCGTGCGGGTGGATCAAGTATACGCTCTGCTGCCTGGCCTAACGCACCTTTTGCCGTAATGGGTACGTACGTGGCGGAGCAAACCCTGAAGGTCCTTGCTGTGAATGTGAATTCACTGATAAGGTTCGAACGACGAGCCGCACTATTTAAGTTGCTTAAAGACCAAGCCCCTGATGTTCTTTTGGTTAGCGAAACTAAGCTTACTAAGAGACACAAAATGAGGCACAGAAGATACAAAATAGTACGGAGAAACCGACCCAACTCCATTCAGGAAGGTGGCGTTGCAATTCTCGTACGAAAAGGTATACATTTTAAAAGAGTATACAGTCGTGTAGTACGTAGGTTTCAGGTGCTGGAAGCGTGCATCGTGTATATCCCACTCCGTAGTGGAAAGCGGTTGTACATGGTGTCTGTCTATGCACCTAAGGCTACTCAATCCACAATATTTATCTCAGAGCTCGAGACGCTTTTTCGATTCCTGAGGCTGGAATTCGAAGACAACTATTTTATTATCGGTGGAGATTTCAACGCCAAACATAGTGATTGGGGAAATAATACACCAAATACTAGAGGGAACCTACTATTCAATTGGTGGGGTCAGCACAGTGTAATGTATCGACTCGTGCCTAAGGCGACGGATAGTCCGTCGTTTCCCAGACACATTTTCAAGTACTTTTCAAGTACATACAAAACCTTCATACCGATGTTCCTCGTCAATACTCTCATTCTGTTTTTATTAGAAAGGATATTTACTATACATAACTGATACTCATTTAGGAAGAGGAATGAAAATATTGGACAAATATCCGATATTTAAAAACCTTTCAATCAAACTTAATACTCCTTTGACGTCATCGGGCCCTGTGGAAAGGTTGGTTTCCTTTGCAGGCCTAATTAACACTCCAACACTAGTTTTTCTTGCAAAACCACAACATCGTTAGGAACCGTAATTTGTTAGCAAAAGTTGGTTCAAAAATTACAAATTGAGTATAAACTTGTAAAAGTTAAGTACTTGAAAAGTACTTGCAAAGTACTTACAAATGTACTGGGGTGTATTCAAGTACCTAGTAAATGTACTTGGAACAGAATACTTAGGTAAATACTGGTACTTATTTATTTTTAAGTACGGAGTACATTGTACTTGAAATTTGTAAGTACAAGTACAAGTACAGGGTATTGGGTACTGGACTCGTACTGGTACTTCAAAGTATACAGCTCTGGTTTCACCCAGTTCAGTGACGAGAATATGGCAAATAATGTCATCACCAACGATAGGGTACTACCCCCGTTCATTTCGAAGGAAGAGTTCCAACCGATCTTCGAATCACTTAGAAGTAAGAAATCAGTGGGAACCGATGAAATACCGAACATTGTGCTTCGACATCTCCCTCTAGAAGCGGTGAACATTTATACCACCCTGTTTAATAATGCAATGAATAATGCACATTATCCAGCGCATTGGAAAACTGCGGTGGTACATCCCATCCCCAAAAGGGATAAAGACACTTCCAATCCGGCGAATCTCCGCTCGATCAGTTTTCTTCCAAACATCAGTAAGGTGTCCGAAAAGGTTATCAATAGAGTCCTGACTAAGTGGGTCGAGGACAAACATATAGTTCCGGATAATCAATTCGGTTTCAAGGCGGGGCATGATATCATTCATGCTGCGTCGAAACTGGTTTCTGATATCCAATGGAACAAAAGCAAGAACCAGTGCACTGGTGCCTGCCTGATTGACTTGGAGAAAGCCTTCAATACCGTATGGTTAGAAGGACTCTTTTTCAAGCTGGACATGTTGGGCATTAGTAAACCACTTCTGTATATTCTCTTCGATATGCTCTCCAGTAGACAGTTCATCGTGAAGAATGGCGATGCGACTTCTGCTGGAACTTTTAACATTAAAAACGGTCTGCAACAAGGTGCGGTAAATTCGCCGATCCTGTTCAACATTTACACGAGTGATCTGATAGGTTCACTTCACCATGCCATAGCGTACGCAGACGACTTAATTGCGTACAGATCAGGTCCAAAGATTGAGGTCATTAATATGCTTTTGCAGCGTGACTTCGACAAAATTAAGCGATATTGCGATGACTGGAAGTTGAAAATAAATTTTCAGAAGTCGGAAACCATTCTGTTTAGGACGCATTTGTCTGGGGCCTCTAGGGATACCAGAAAGAATTGGCGAAAGTTCTCGATTGTGGGGCAGCCACTTGCTTTCCGAAATGTAGTCAGATACCTTGGGATCTGGCTAGATCAATTTCTGTATTTTAACAAACATATAGAGGTTGCTCTGGCCAGAGCCAAAGGTGCTTTTGCCCTTACAAAGAGACTGTTTTATAACAGCCAACTCGATGCGAGGGTGAAGGTAATCTGCTACATGGGCCTTATCAGGCCCATGCTTGTATTTGGATGTCCCGTGTGGTTCAACGTAAGAGCAAGTTTATTGGAAAAGATTCGGGTGTTTGAGAGGGCTTGTCTTAGGACTTGTCTTCGCTTATACAGAACACCAGAGTCTCAGTACATAAAATTCTATCCCAATGAGGTCTTATACAATAGGGCGAACCTAATAAGAGTGGCCAATTTCGTCATTAAGTTGACTCGAAGACACGTTGCAAGAGCAATGCATCGAACAACCTGATCTCCGGGGCTTACTACCCCAATTATATGTATCACGAGAGAGTTCGCATTGACGGCTTTATTCCTCCAGAAGCGTTCCTCTACCTAGATAGCAAAGGTCTGATCCAGGACAGATTGGCGGTACCGCTAATCTTCCACGTCGCTCGAACAGCTGCGGACAGGCGACTCGACTACGACAGAGACGTCGCACATGGCAGTGCGGAGCGTCTCCGGTTCAGTAGGGCAGTAGGGAGTCGCGACATGAGGGATGTTGCTCGGCAGCACCAACAATTTTGGTGGCTTGTTGAAGGGGAGGATGCTTCGTCGTCGAACTCCTCCAGTGATAATTAGCTTCATGTGAAGCAAGGTGGGCCAGCCAAATTTTTTTTTTAGCCATGGCCGGCTTACATAGTTCTAGGTAGGTTTAAGTTAGGTGTTAAGAAAAAAAATATACAAAAAAAAAATGTATATATACATAAGCTTATATATTACGTATATAGGAATTATGTATATATATATATATATGTATGTATATTTTTAGGTAGTCTATAAGGTTTTAGTTTTAAGTTTTTATAGATAAAAAAAAAAACTGTTCAGACACAAAGTTTTTCTTTCATTTTCTTAGTTCTAATAAATGTTACGAGTAAAATAAAAATAAAATTAGACTGTAAGTTACGTCGAAAGACATAGATTAAGTATTATGTTTAATTTAGAGTGCCCGCATGGGGCCAGTAATTTCCAATAAGATTATTTTTAAGTTAATTAAGCTAATTTTTAAGCGTTTTTTGTTTAGCATATAAGAGTAATTTAAGTTATAGAAATAAAATGCATAAAAAACTAACTTAATCTAATACCTCCTAGTTACAAATTTTTAAATAGCAGTCGTCAATTTTTCGCTCATGCTGTGCGCCAGTGGAACAGTCTCCCAAGAAACATCAAAACAGTGAACACAGAAAATCGTTTCAAAAAAGACCTATTAAATTACTGCACAAGTCGCAATTAATGATACATAGGCCTACTTAAATTAGCTTTTATTACTTAAAACTATATTTATTTATCTTCAACTTTCCTCTTCTTTCATTTTCTATTTCCTTTTTCATTTTGCCTCTTGCTTTCATATTCTATTTATTTTCTTTTGTTATTAGGATTAAGTTAATTTTTGTAAATGAGTGTGTAAGACAATTTTAACTGCGCAATGCAATTAGTTTTTTAAATTTAAATATGCGCAGATATGCTTAATTTAATAAACACAGATAAATACAAATAACTACAATTACAAGTTATGTTATAATACAGTGACAGTCTACTGTGTATGAGTAGTTCGTTTTTAAATTTAAATTGTGTTGGCTTCATATTTCTGCAATACAGCCAAATATGTCCTCTTTCCCTATTTTGGCTTTAGGGTCACCCAGGACGATATTACGGTATGTCATGCTAAGAATATTTCTTGTTTATTTTGTCGAGAAACTCGTAGAAAAAGCTTTTGGTAGTATCGTGTTTTTCCTCTGTAGGATTTTAGCGAATTAAGCTGTGACGTGGATTCCCATTACGTATCGATTCATATGTTGAAAATCCATCCTGTATAGTGGCTATATCTGCTTGATAGCAGTCCTCCAGTTTTTTTAGCGCACCTGTCTAATTCTAAGTCTAAATATTCTATGTAGGGGTCTGAACGTCATCATCATCTGTTTAGCTTTGCAGGGTCATCACCAGTGAATCCTTCATTGGTTTCTGGCAGTGGATTCTTACGATTTTAGGGTAGTGTATGCGACACGAAACTGTCCACAATTAGAAGAAGACATGGCCCTTCATTACTGTATCCTCTGCTATAATAGACGATGGACTTAATCATTTTGCTGCATCACCAACAGAGTTAAGCTCTGGTTAAAATCGAGGTAAAGAAAACCAGATATATAACAAGGCACAAGCTAGCTTATAGTATTGGTAATCCGTTGGTAATATCGAATCCTTCAAAAGTACCTTTCTTATCAAGTGCTCTAATAAATCCGAATCCATTAAAACCAAGATGTTAAAAGGAAATCGCTCGGTGTGCTTATCAACACCAATGTGCCTGGTGTACTTGCCAAAGGCTATTATAGATTCTTCCAGGTTTAATAAACGAGAAACTTAAGTGGATACGTACCTAGGCACCATTCATTTCATGAATTGGTCTACGAATAATCCTCTCATTCGACATATTCTTCAGATTTAGCCCGAAATGACTATTCCCTGTTTAAAAACCTGAAGAAATCGATCGGTGAAGAGAGATTTGCCCCTAAATAAGAAATCATTGCTTTTTGATCCATCCTTAGAGCCGCATAAGGGTGCTACCTCTTGCAACTCTAAATCTAAACCACTGATTGCTACCACCAATAACTTTGCTATCTGACTCAACAACAATACGTCCGCTGTACGACATTTTGGCTGCAAAGTAGGAGCAGGGATTTTGCAACAGATTGATTGTGATGTGTTTATTTTAACAAAAATTCGTTACTGTACCGGAATAATTAACTTCTACTATGACTTAGAACAAAAACTGCAATTTGCATGTACATTATGTCCAACTCCACATCTTTTACCAGGATCTCGTCCTCTTCGGTGTGATTATAATACTCCTTTTTGTTTTCCATTTAACGTCATTATCATTCACTTCTCTCATCCTTACCCCGTCCATTTCCTGATTTTATTTGAAAACTTTGCCCTAAAGCAAAGTAAACGTACTCATAGTCCCTTGCAGTGCATGCAGCGGCTTCCTCAGGGCGCGCATCCTTTGACTCCATAAACAAAGTCCACAAGTTGAAATTTCAAAATAAAACCAATCTTACTTAGAGTTTTTTTTTTATACAAAACAAAATTCCATTTATTTCCAAGAAGAGAGAGAGAGAGATTATTTCAAAGTACAAAAGTAGAAATTGTTAAATTCTTAAACTCCTTACAGACCATGTCTTGCCCTGTACACACCCTTTGGGTCGTATTTCGCCAACAGAACATCCCAGTCATTGGAGTATTTGGTACGCAAGACACTAATTACTTTCTCTGCGTTCTTCCTTTGTACTGCGGTACACTTGGAGCAATCACTAACTAGCGCATCGGGCAAAAGTTCTGAAACAAAAAAAAAAAAAAACCCAAATTAAATTAAATAAAGCATCAACACTTTTGGAACTCTGCCAAAAGAAAGGAAAAAGAAAAATATAATGAAAAAAATTAGAAATCTCTCTAGCATATGCAAACACATCCTTCGTTCACTCCGGCTTATATTCGATTTACCTTCATAAATACTTAAACAACTCAAATGGAAATTTATATGAAAAAGAACATCTCTGGCGATGACGATGTCCTAGGTCCAGGCATTCATATCCGAAATGTCCGGTTCTGGCGGTCCTCAGCAGACTCATCTGTTTGCACAACATTTTATATTCAAAGGACAATATAGAGTGATTGGGAAAATATTGAAAATACGTACATACATAATACCAGCTACGACGACATGACAGTCCTTCCACAGGATCATTGTTGAAAAACAAAAGAAGCTAACATTTTTGTCTGCAGCTGGGTATGAATTTAATGAAATCTTTTTGCCCGTCCTGTCTCTAATGGCACGTGTGATATTTAATTCTCGTATGTCAGTGTTGATAAGGAGCTTAAGGACATTTTCCAATGTCAGATGGGTATATATGAAATCAACATACGACAGATAACGAAATGCGGCTTAAAAAATCCGACTGCAAAGCAACACTTTTATAGAACGTAAGGGACAATCCTGTAAGGTAGTCCAATAATTCAACAGTTCAACGAATTCAACAGTTTTTTTTTTTCTCTACTTCTACCGAAGGACCATGGATATTCTCTAACGAATGTCATGAATCAAGAGTCTCAAATCCATTGCATTTCCACTATGAAGGATATCGGAAGCTTGGTGGAGGCAAAAAAAACTACAAAATTCGAACAGTGCTTCAGCCACACTCTCTGTTTCAATAATTGGAAGAGCACGTTTTTAAATGCAGATTGTAAAAGAAATAAAAAAAAATCGAAAAAGAATCAATAGCTGAAACATTCATACAAATATCATACGTTCGTTGTTGGCAGGTTTCTAAAGGACAGGTCATCGAAATAAATCGAACAACGGCCAGACTAGAGACGCACAACTGAAGTCACGTTCGTTGAATCATGCTTTATCCGATTTTTGTAATGCATCTGTCTAGCTGGATGCATTCTAATAAAATACAGATGTGAGCTAAGTTTTATGATTTTGACCTAATTTCCTTTACCATCTTGCCCTCCCGGAATGGATTCGAAGACACTCCGGACCGGTGTTCTTTTGCTCAATATGTTCTAGCAATCGAATGAAATCCAAGTCTTTTGACCAGGGTAATGTCGACCAGACAAATCTTCTTCTCTACATTCCGTTTATGCAGACACAAACAACTTGAACAAATGTTCTCTTGCAAGCAACAAAGGGCATTTTCATCCACCAATGCTTTCACGTCACTCAGTAGGAGTAGGACGATAAGGGCCTTATTCAGTGTTTTCTTCACTGTTCGTGGAAGAGACTAATCCCCAGTTGCCTTCTTAATTCAAGGAAAGAGCAAGTGTGATTATTCGCTTCGAATATCGCAGTGAAGGACAATTAGGGAGCAAATAATGATAGGTACCCATCTACTTTGGTTTTAAATGTTTGCAGTTTGTGTTGGCTAGGGAATAAAGAGCTCGGCAGGACATACTATGAGAGAGTTGTACGGCTTATTAACAAATCACGATATTTTAGAATAGATATGAAAGTGGACTTAAAATATGTATACTGATGAGGTGGGTGTTACAGTTGAAGGCTTGTAGCGGTGGAATGCTACTGGCGATTTCAATGGAGCATTGATGGTGGAAATAACTATAGAACAGTTCGGCACGAAACATTTCGTCGGTGTTCAAGAGTGTCCATTCACTGAGTGATATTAGAATCACCGGTTTTGAATCCTATCTAGCAGACGGATATATATTGAGGCCCGATTAGAGGCGGTAAGATATTTCTTACATCGCTTGAGGAAACCTCGACATTTCGTAGCATTTTTAGCGACATCATATATGTGGTCATTCTAACGTAGGCTGTCCTCGACACACATACCAAGAATGGAAAGTTTTTCGGTTTCAACGATGCAACTGCAATTCATGGATAATGGCTGGGTATTTAATTTTCGCTTCAACGGATGCAAGCAGCTTTGAGTTATGGAAGTATTAAATTCGACTGTGTTGATAGTTTCCGAATTGGATATGCTTTTAATATCGGAATTTAATGAGCTTAGCCGTTCTACAGCCGAACAGAAAGGGCGTGAGTCCGGCAACGAATATGAAAAGCAGAGAGTACTGTCGTCAACGAAGGAATATATCGGATTAAAAGTAGCAGACAAGAGATCATTGATGAAAATCTGTCCTTTTCGCTGTTTGATAGAACTTTCGATTCTGTTTTTTTTTTATCTTTCTAAGAAGCCTGTGTACTTCCCGCATCCCCTTCTTCTCTTCAAATGATTCGTCTTTCGTTCTTCTTTGCAGCGCTTTCCTATTTATCACTTACTTCACTTCACGCTCTTGCTAAAACTTTTCGTTAACAAATTGCTTGTGGCGGTTTTATCATAGAACCCTGCATATCAGATGCGCCGTTTCTGATAGCCAGCTGTCAATGTCGCCAATAGAATTCTGCACTTGATGGTGGCAACATAGGACCTGTGGGGTTACAGAGACTCGATCAGAAGTTTTTTGTGATTTTAGGCATTCGATGCCAAATTTCCTTACCGTACTTCGCGTTCATAGCATGGTTACAACAAGGTAGTTGCCGGAGTTGATGTCGGGTATGTAAAGGGTCCGCCATCTAACGTTTTTGTTTTTAACTAGTGCTTATTTCGTGAATGGTAACACTCAGCTCATGTCTGATTTGACAGATAATTAGTTTTATCCTTCCGGTTAATAATGGAAAATAATTTCATTCAAATGGCTGCCTCGGCTGGCCATACAGTAGCCTACACGATCGGTCAAATTTTTAAGCACATTATCGATTGTGTGCAGCTGTATTTCACCAATGACTTCACGAATATTGTCCTTTAAAGCGTCAATTGTCTCTGGCTTGTTCGCGTAACACTTATCTTTTACGGCACCCCACAAATAATAGTCCAACGGTGTCGAATCGCAGCTCCGAGGTGGCCAAACGACATCAGCTCTGCGGCTGATAATGCGATCTTCAAAAACAGGGCGCAAAACATCGAGTGTAGCTTCGGCTGTGTAGCACGTAGCGCCGTCCTGTTGAAACCCAATGTTGCCAATATCCTCCTCTTCAATTTTTGTGAACAAAAATTCGTTTAACATGTCCCGATAACGATCGCCATTGACTGTAACGGCCACTCCTTGCTCATTTTCGAAGAAAAATGGCCCAATTATGCCTCTGGATCAAAATCCGCACCAAACAGTGACTCGTTTTGGGTGTATCGGCTTTTCAATGTATGCGTGCGGGTTTTCTGTGCCCCAAATGTGACAATTTTGCTTGTTTACATACCCGCCAAGATCAAAATGAGCTTCATCTGAAAAGATGATTTTTTTGGCAAAATCGGCATCTTCTCTAAGTCGATCACAGGTCCACTTAGCGAAGCGTTGTTCAAGCGTATACGCAACCATATTCGTTCAGCGGAAGGATAAAACTAATTATCTGTCAAATCAGACATGAGCTAGGAAGTGGTAGGAAGTAAAAGAGCACATTTAGGGCCTTCGTTTGGCTTTACCTCGAGGGGTCATCATGCATCATACCATCCAATCTCTACTGAGTTTGAAAATTTTCTATGCTATACATAGGACAGGGCACGATAACAAGAACACAAAATAATGGGTTCCTCCCATGTGCACCTCCGTACGATCATTCTAAGGGAAAGTGTCCACTACCTGTCAAAAGTTTTGCTTCAGGCATAAAAAGTAACATAGGCTCCATGAAGTCTACATTTTATCTATAGATCCAAGTTGACGCATGGATGCCTAGTACTGGTGGAAAGTTAGTTCCGATCTTCTCCGATATATGCTTATCCTTTGGAAAGTTTTTCCTACGAGTTAGGGAGAAATGCGAGTCCAGTCTAAGCAAACATTGTAAAGAACTTTTGAAGAAGAACTGGAGACATTGGTGCGAAGTATGGGAGTGCTACCCTGCTTTGCCAAAAATCAATTAAAAGTTCGCTAAGGTGTTGCTGATGACTTACGTCTTACAAGGTAGCAGGAATTTAAGAAGAAGAGATTTATCAACATTTGAACAGGGTTATCCATTTGAAGCTTTAAAATATGATTTGTATAAAAAAGTTTGCTTAATCTATTGGAGTCTCTTTTTTAGTATATTGCGTGGACTATACTATCAAAGTTCAAAATCAGCCAAATATCCTACTCTGTATAGATGCAGCATTCAAACTATCTTTTGTAGTTTCAACTGCTTTTTTTCACATTCTTAGCAGTGGCAAGTGCTCCTGTGTCTGCTGATTATTACAATAGACAAATTCTAGACGTCGCCAGACATCAGTTGAAGCGGCTATCAAACATTGTTTGCAAAATTTCTGTTGTGTTGTACGAATATAGAACCATCCTTTTAGAACCACAAGACTTCCAGACCGAAATCATCGATTCTGTGCCAAAAATAATCGGATTACATGCAGCTATAATGCGGGTAGTTGAATGTAACTATTTCACCTTGACCGCAATGCATGCCAAACAGTGATTTTTTGTGGGTGTTATGGTTTTTTTTTTCTCTGAATGACTTGAGTATCTTGTCTCCCCATATATATAGTGTGCCTCATCTCTGAAGAGGATTGTCACCGAAAAATCAGCATCAACTGCTTCTTGCTCCAGCACCCAATCTAGGTATCTTCTACACGGTCAATGGTCTCTAGACATACCATCTTGTGCTATCTTGTCCTCTATAGATCCAGATGCACGATTATGGCTCTTAAACAACACCGGGCATAGCCACAGCGTTATGAATTGTTTGGTGTACTCGTATTAATCGGATATTTCGATCAATATCAGCATGCACGTAAGGGAGCAGAGTTGCTTAGGAATTGTTATTTCTGTTGCACGATTTAACAATTATTACCAAAACTGCTATTAATTCATATATTCACAAATGTTAAGTCGCAAAGTATCATCTGACACTAAGTACAAACATCTATTGATAATGACGGCATTGTGAAACCCTAAAATTCGAAAGGTATTACTTGCTGCTGAGACCAGAGCAGGGACTACATTAATTCGAACAAATTGAATCGATGATTAAATGTTCTATCTGTATTCTGGGTGTTAATCAGTGTTACTCAAAAGGAGAAGAATTAAGCACTCAAGGTCTGAAAAAACTGTGCAAAAGCTCTGCTCAAAGGCCGATTCCACAAACAATTTGCAAAGAAATGAAAAAAATTTAATTTTTTAAGCTTTCTTGGTAGGAAAACTGTACTTATTTCCTTTGCTATATGTTTTTTTTTAAGTTATTTCAGTTAACTAATATATTTATTAATGGATTGTAAGAACGATGCATTTTATAATTAAAAATCATAAAAAAAGAGCCAAAAACACTCTCTATTGTGTCTGTCAAGAAAGTGTTTACGATTCCTTTTTGCACAAATTCTACAATGGAATGCACTTAACGTCATCTGGTCTGTGCTTATCTATAATTTTGTTCGTCAGCTGGTCATATAGTTGTGCCCTGCTCACCAAATTCGGCAGTTGTGTTCAAATTAATGAGAATTAGGATGCCTGCCAAAAGAACATCATTTGATATGGCTCAGTTGGTGTTTTTAATCACCAGATCGAAAAAAGTGTTCGAGAGTTTTCCGCGATGTTCACCTTATCAAGGCAAACAGGATGCAATATTTTAAATCGCCCTAGAAATAAGGGCAGACTGGATCGAAAACCTACGAGTAGCAGTCGGCGTAAAATATCTAACCGGTGTATTGCTAAGGAAAGTAGACAAAATCCCGCAAATTTCGACTAGAACTCTTGCAAGTGAACTCAAAGAAAAGTGTGGCGTTGTCATTTCGCACGAAATAATAAGGCGGGTCATGAAAATGCACAAGTACACATCAAGAGTTGCTCGGAAAAATCACTGCTTTCGGTAGAAAACACTAAAAAGCCATTGACTTGCACCTTGATGACGTTATATTCTGCGATAATAATAAAATTAGGCTTTATTACAATGATAGACCCGATACAGTTCGACAACAGCCGTTTAAAGCGTTGGAAAATAGCAGTGTTATTCCAATTGTGAAATTTGATAAGCTTTCAGCGATGAGGTGAGGATGCATTTTTGTCAAAGGGGATCCAGATTTGGCTTTCATAGAGAACGAAATGGGTGCCGAGCAAAATTTAAATATTTTGAAGCATTATTTGATAAATTTGGCTTTAATGGAGACAACAAACCGCGATCTTAGCTTTATCAAAATATGATAATGGCCCTAAGCATAAGGTTCATATGGTGCTCCTTTTCAACTGCAGCACAGTATTAGTTATGCCAGGGCTGAGTTCTGTCTTAAACACACAAAACTTGTCAGTCTATTTGAAAAAAAGTGGCGAAAAGGCACCCAAAACTCAAAGATAGCTTAAATCTGCCCTATTGGAGGAATTGCATAAAATAGCGAGCGATTATGACTTGCAGAAATTAAGTAATTCAATGAAAAAAGGACTCCGAGCCGTCATAGAGGCTAAAGGTAGCTGCGCTAAGAACAAAATAACTCGTGACCAGATAGCAATGATCCAATAGTTTTTTCAATTGCTAGGTTTCAATAGCTGTGAAAGTTATCAGTGACATCTAACTGTCAAAACATTCAGCAAGGTCTGCCATTTCATCATGCATCGTTTTACGCTTGCCGAACGTGTGGAAATTATTAAAAAATATAGAAATTCCGGCTCAGATGAAAATACGCAACGTGAATTTCGTCGTGAGGTCGGTCGTTCATCATGGCTTCAGTGTGCAGGCAATTAGTCGCACCGTGGAAAAGTTTGAGCGTGAGTACACTCTTTTGAATCTTAAGCCACCAAACAGATAGAGATTGGTGCGAAATGAAGAAAACATAGCCGCCGTGGCGGGCAATATATGAGATGACCCAGAAATGTCGATTCGGCGCCTATCAGCTGAATTGGGCATCACCAGAGTCAACCCGGCTTATTTTGCGGTTGGATTTGGGCCTACATCCCTGTAAGACTGTGCTGACGCAAGAATTGAAACCATACGATAGACAGCGGCATGAGGTCGCTAGTTTGGCGCTGGAAATGATGGCCGGAGATCCGGATTTTGGCCAAAAAATCATCTCCTCGGACGAGCCCCATTTATGGCTCAGCGGCTATGTCAGCAAGCAAAATTTGCGGTATTGAAGCTAACCCAATCCATAAGTGTTCGGCCAAGCACCAATGCATCCATAAAGATTGACTGTTTGGTGCGGTTTATGGTTACCGTTAATCGTCTCAGGTACAGGACGATGATAACTGACTTTCTGTGGTCAGAGCTCGACAACATCGATATATCCGAGCTGTGATTGTGATGCCAAGCGGCAACGCTCGAAGTTGTAAAGGAGACATTTGGCGACTGGGTCATATCACGGCGGGCGTTCATCAATTGGCTGCTGCGAACATGCGATTTGACTCCACTCGATTATTTTCTCTGGGGCTACGTCAAGTACTTAGTCTCCCCTAACAAGCCAACCACTTTGAAAGAGCTCGAGGCCAACATTCGACAATAGCGTGGCGGAATAATGCCGCACATATTGGACCGAGTCATCAAAACCTAGACCGACCGCTTGAAGCACTGCCATCGAAGCCGATTCGGCCATTTGAATGATGTGCTATTCCATACATAATGACATAAACGTGGCTTCAAAATAAAGCCAGAATCACTTAAATATCTCACACCGTTTTTGTTTATTTAAATTCTTTTTCCTATCGTTCTTTTCTTGTCACTATTTATTTAATACTTTAATTTGCTCAAACTGCCATAAATGATAAATCTTATGTAAAAACACTTTCTTGACACCTTAATATTAGTGTGTCAAATCACACGATTACTTGTGATTAATTCTTCAGGAGCTGCATATATAAGATCTTTGGCGTATGGCAATGAACCGGGGCTTGGATAACAATATTCAGCTCATTATTGGTGAGATAGAACCCCAAAGCGTCGTAAGGGTGGCCCAAAACTGGCAGACAGCAAGCCAAATGCCTGAAATTCCATTCAAAAATTTATGCCATGAACCATCTTTGTACAATAGTATAAAAAAATCGTTGATCAAATTCCTTCTATCATTTATTGATTGATAGGAGAGCTTGAAGGCTCTTTCAGAAAAACATCATTTTCAATGTTTAAAACGCTCTGTTATTTATCCAAAAAACTTGTGTCTCAATGCAATTTTGAGTCCGGACCTCTGATTACTTGTAGGAAGTTACCGGTGATAAAAAAATCACAAGTATGTGGAAGTATGATATATTTTTCTCCAAGTGTGATCTCTTCCAACCCAAAGAGGCATCATAGCTCTTTACTTTCAACTCACCGATCAGCAATTTTTCATTGAAACAGGGAGAATCGATAAATAGTTCTCTATACTGCTCTCGGCTAAACTAACTCAGTGGTTCCTTAATTTATCACCCAATAAAGTCAAACAAAATCTAATCATGAGCAGTACTATCAAAAATTGAATTCAAAAAGGGCTTCATAAAAAAGGCACTTCACAAAGATGTTCCAATCGATTTCCCAAAAGCGAGACTAATTAATCTAATCGATCCCATTCTTGTCAGAATAAAAAACAGCAGATTATCCATCCCGGCCACTACATTCCCATTTATACAATTTTATTGCTTTTCCAAACTCATAAATATCCATTAGCAAACTATCGTGAATCCGTCCTAAAGGTACATACAATTTAATTTATGCTCTCAACGTTTCCCTGGACTCAGCAGAAATCACCTGTTTCACCGCCTGCCGTCGACCGACGCGGACGTCCACCACCAGCACTCTTTCAACAATATAGTGAAGTGAAAAAAATCTGCACACGTTGCGAATAGTATCTCATTTTCTACATAGGTGCCCTCGGGCAATCTGAGACTTAACCCTCATCTCTGTGTTTGTCTGTCATTTGCATGTTGAAATTTATGTTCTCTCTAAAAATCGGTAATTTTCAAAGAATCCGTAAAAATCCCCAAAAAAAAAAAGTAGAAAATGTTGTGTATACGCCGTAAGATACCGGTACAACAGGAGTATGTAACATAATCCTGCTCATCTTACGTTGAGCTTTAAAATAGAATTGGAAAAAAAAAATGAAGCAGTCACTTACTTTTCAGTTCGCGTCCTTCAGCTGTGCAGGCACCCTTATCCATCAGACACTTTATGTAGTTTGAAACCACCCGTGGGTTGCTTAGGACACTATCCACATCAATGTTGTCGAATTTATTCGTATATTGGGTGGCAGCAGTGGAAATGGCCAATGCACATGCCAAAACGCAGATTCCCAAACTCAATTTCATGATGAAAAATTTTTTTTCTGCCTTTTTTTTAGATTTTCTGTAAATAAAAAGTGAAAAAGTGAAAATCGATGAGGTAATTGGTGGAATTGAAAATGATTTCAAGGATGTTACTCGTATGTGGACTTTGTGAAATGTAATAAAAACGGATCCAAAGCGACGCCATTAATTTCGGAATGAATGTTTCGGGGAATATAATTTGACGATTAGAATATATTAGCCGTTCGCAGTTAGGAATATCTGGCACTCTGCTAATTGAGCTAGAGTTTTGCGGTTTCGATGGAGGGTTAAGTTTGTTTAATGGACAAAGTTTGGCCCATAACTGTGGGAGTTGATGGGGAGGAGAAACTTCAAATGTGTATGATCTACTTTAATGGTTGTTATGAAGGGTTCTATGGTTAATTTTATGTTGTAACAAGCTCTCTATACGGCTTGAATGAAACCAAAGTATCATAAGAGTTGTAGGGTACTTACTACTAGCTGCTGTGTAATTTAGCAATTTGTATACAGGAATTATTCAATACAAAGTTTTTTGCCAAACAAAATGATGACTTATGGACAATTTTTATGCGAGGAATCGCTCATTTCCCAAGTAGCTGCAAAGTGATTGACAAAAGTCTGTTCACTAGAGACAACTTGATTTGGACGTTAAATAACTAGATTCATACACATACAGATTCAGATAGTATAAAACCTAGATCTACTCCACATTTTTCTATATTTTAATATTTTCTATTTCTCTAAAGAAAACGGTCGTTTTCGTGACACAAGCGGTTCAAAAGTGGTCGTGAGTCAATCGAAGATGATGAACGCATTCGCAGACCATCGACATCGAAAACCAACGAAAACATCAGAGAGATAGCGGAGGACTTGAACATTGCCTATGGATCCGTCCAAGACATTTTGGTTAATGATTTGGGTTTCCGTCGTGTAGCAGCAAAGTTGTTGCCAAAAGACCTCAATTTCATGCAAAAAAGAGACCGTGTTGACGTCGCAAAAGAGAAGATTTGGGTTTATGAGTACGACACGCAATCCAGGCATCAGGCAAGTGAATGGCGTTCACCAAATGAGCCGAGACCAAAAAAAACACGTCGTTTTCAGTTAACAAAGAAGGCAATGTTCACGGTTTTCATGGATTACAACGGTGTAGTGCATCATGAAATTTTTGCCAGAAGGCCAGACAGTAAACAAAGAGTATTATTTGGGCGTTATGAGACGATTGCGTGAAGCAATTCACCGAAAGAGGCCAGAATTGTGGGTAGAAAACTCGTGGATTTTACACCATGATAACGCACCGTCGCACATTATTCGTATTTTTTTGATGAAAAATGCATCAAATACCATCCAACAGCCACCGAATTCACCTGATTTGGCTCCCTGTGAGATCTTAATGTTCAATCGAGTTGAAAAACCACTACGGTGAACGCGTTTCAGCAGCCGAGAGGATGTAATGGAAAAATCGCAGGAAGCACTGTTGGACATACCGAAAACCGAATATAAAAAATGTTTCGAGGATTGGATCAAGCGCTGACATAAGTGTGTTGAAGTCGATGGGGATTATTTTTAATTTTCTGAATAAATTCCTTTTGATCAAGGTTGTATCTGTGAGTAGAGAATGACCGCAAACTGGGTTACTATCCACATTCTCTGGAACTTGGCGGTTAACTACTCACATTCCTCGAAGCAGGTTGTTGCGAGGTGACTACTTATACAGATGGCTTTGCTATTATTGCCTCAGAAAAGCATACTAATATGTACCTTTAAGAAACTCCTACAAAATGCTCTTATCTTAAAAAATACGCAGATCGATGGGGATTCTCGTATGGGTGATTATCTTATGGACAAGCTCGGTTCTAGGATCACCAGGTTGGTGTATTATCAGTGATCTTCGTAGCACCGGACGTTTTTAACAAGCTGAAATATACCACAGCAGGCCTGCTTTTGATCTCGAAGCTAGCTCACAGTAGATCAATAAGGTATGTGGCCATGCAAAATATGTAGATTGCACCAAACCCTAGTCACAGTTCGAAAATAAATTCCAAGTCAGTATTTCTTCCAGGTCATTCTGGGAGGATGCATTCTGGAGAAAAAACGATTCCCTTTCACGCCGACAAATGTCAGTGTAAGTGATTTTATTTTGTTAGGCAGGCAAATCCTAAGACTTAGGAAGGTTTGTCTTGGTTAAAGAAAAAAGTCTAATTCCAGGAGAATTGCAAGGTTCATGAACTCACATTAAATTGCACTATCTATTCAACAACGAAATGTAACCTGGGTACACTCATCGCTTCGTACTATAAACTCATATTAAAGTACGATGTCATCAAAACAGAAAATCAAGTGATTCAACAATGACAAAACATGATCTTCCCATAGCTCTATTTGAAATGCCTTTTCTCTCAACAATAAGCGTCTGCACAGGGCACTGTTCCATATTCAAAAAAATTCTGTAGAGGCTGTATGGACTACGACCACCTTATCCGCAATTTTTCCAAAATTTTTCCAATTTTAGATGCGTCCCGACAGAAATCAAATGGTTGAAGAACATAAAACTAGTGGCTAGTCCTCTATTTAAATTTGAAATGCTGCAAAAGAGATTATTGCCACCATGCAGCTTGTTTAGTTGAACTCGATGATGGGGGAAATATGTCGTCCTGCAGAGACCGACACTGTGTTCTATAAGAGTGTAATACTGTTCACGAGGATATTGACATTGTCGCCAGTAAAGCATGAGCAGGCAGCATTTCCAAGACTTGAGAAAGAATCACGTTGGATGGATCTAGTGCTAAAAGAGGACAAGACAAAGTACTTTGTGACATCAAACAACAAATGTTGGCTCATTGAACAACACGAAATTGTGACAACTACACTTTCAGCGTAAAGTAACATTAAGACTTTCCGAAAGCAAAATTCTTTGAATGATCTACGGGTAAATCTGCGTCAATGACACATACCGTGTTAGCAGGAACTACGAGCTATATGAACTGTATGCAACGGACCAAGTTGACGACGACCTAAATACGATTATTGTTCCTAATTGGCATCATCATGAGCAGTGCTGTAGTATTTTGGATGTGGCAAGAAGAGGTTTTACATTTTTGTTTCAACAAAGATACCTTTAAACTCTTCTCGAGAGAATTGGTGAAACTTAATAGAGAGGAGATCTACCGCAAATCGAGAGCTGACATCAGAAACTAAATAGACATTATGACGGTGATGTATGAACAATATCACTCAACCAACAGTAGCTGTTAGAGCCTTACATCTAAACCGTATTCTTACTAGTATATTCCATTATATCTCTTACACAGCCTTAACAGCACTGTACATGAGAATGTACTAATGATACTCCCTGAAAACAAATTGGTTAAGTTGTGAACTCCTGCAAAAGTTCTGATTGCATGCCAACCCAGGGACGGTAACCAAACCATAGTGACTAAGAAGCTGAAGTTGTGGCCCTGGTACATTATGCTTAGCAGTTGACGGAGGTCCTGTGTTTTTTAAAAAAAAAAAAAACGGCCGCTGAACTGGGTTGCTACTTGCCACAAGTTCATGCAGCATCTCCTATTCGACGCACCTTACAGAATTTTTACAGCTGGGTACATTAGAATCGTCCACAGCTCCACCAAACTCATAGGATTAGGAGGAAAAGGATGATATTTAAAGCCAACTAGGATTCGTCATAGGCTCAACACCTAATGATCAAATTCTGATAGTGATGTTATGAGATCACACAGCCTTGGATTCAGAAATGTCAATGACGAAAGATTCGCTTACTTTTGTAATGTCAACCGTCTTGTCATTGGCCCGACACTGCTCGACCACAGGGGCTGCCACAAAATCAGGTGAATCCGAACTAATCGGCAAAATCAGCAAACTACATCAATTATATAGCGATCATTATCCTAAATCCATTATCAAGAATCGCGGATCGGACGTTGCCATATAGATGGATGACCACCATCTATACCATACGTCAGATACCAACGTTGCCAGAAGACTCAAAAGCCACAACACGAGGCTAACCGGGAATATTTGCAGAAAGATCGGTGTGACTATAACACTTAAAGTTCCGATTGCAGCGGCATCATCAGTAGTCCTTCCACAGCAACAAATCCAGTATCGCTTAAAGTCAAAGAGGTACAGCACAATGTAAGACAGGACAAGCGGAGGCACATCGGCATACCAACGGCTAGGTTTGAAGAAGCAACAAGCTGATACCAGTGGTAGACTGCTTACTACATCACAAAACAACTTTCCTCTAACCAGAGCTCAGAATTACGCCTCATAAAAGGACTAGATTAGACCAGATGGAGATTAACTAACTTAGGCTAACTGCTGTTAAATCGTTGTCAGTGTCAGACAAGTCTTTAAATCTACCTTCTCAGTGACTCTGAAATAACAGCAACTATAAAGATCTTTAAAAAAATTGGCATATTGAGCATTCCAAAAAAACTCTTTCAAACAACCCCAATCGGGAGTTTTTTTTCCCCCTAATCCGGAAAATTTGAAAATCCAAAGTGTTTCCCCAATAAAGGAAGAGAGGAATAGTTGTCGTACTGTTAAGGTAGACCTGATGCAATATGGTAACTTCAGCTGAATACTAGTCAAAGCCAGAATAATTCTGGACAAAGTCCAATGATTTATTGATTCAATGCTTGACAACGAACAGGAAATCGAGCTAGCTAGGAAGCCAGTCAGTTAATAGAAAATATTTATTTTATTTTTTCTCTCCTTACGGGTTGACAGTGGTAAGACTTGCTGGTGACGGTGGAGTCCAATTTAATGTTGACAAGAATTTCGTGACAACGTCCTTGAGTTTTTCATCTAAAGTGTCGGAGATCTTGCCTTCCGAAGCGATTTGGTTAAGAAGATCTTGTTCGATGGTTTTGATGTGTTGTAAGAATTCCTTTTTGAATTTTGTGATCTTAGCTGGGTCCATCTTGTCCAAATGACCACGAAAAACGCAGTAGATGAAAGCAACTTGATCATCAATGGACATTGGCACGTATTGTTCTTGTTTCAACAATTCAGTTAGACGAACACCACGACTCAACAATTGTTCAGTGGCAGCATCCAAATCGGAACCGGATTGAGCGAGGGCAGCTACTTCACGCTAATGAGCAAATTTCAATTTCATGGAACCGGGGACCGGTTTCATGGCCTTGGTCTGAGCGTCTGAACCGCTACGTGATACAGACAAACCGACGTTAATGGCTGGTTGGATACCTTTGTAGAACTATTCGGTTTCAAAGAAGATCTGACCGTCAGTGAGGAAATGACATTGGTTGGAATGTAGGCAGATACATTACCGGCTTGGGTTTCAATAATAGGCAAAGCAGTCAATGAGCCACCGCCCTTGGCTGGGGACATCTTGGTGGCATGTTCCAACAAACGTGAATGCAAGTAGAATACATCTCCGGGGTAGGCTTCACGACCTAGTAGACGACGCAACAATAGAGACATTTGACGGTAGGCCCCAGCTTGTTGCGACAAATCGTCATAGATGATTAAGGCGTGCTTGCCCTTGTCACGGAAATACTCACCCATGGTACGGCCAGAGTATGGGGCCAAATATTGCAATGGAGCAGCATCAGAGGCAGTAGCTGGTACAATGACAGAGTAGCCCACGGCTCCGGTATCGCTTCACAATCCGAGCGACAATTCGAACGCTTCTAAACACTAAAAACGTAAATGCAGTACAATTTCTTGCTCTCATCCTGACCATTGATGAAACGCTTCTGGTTGATGATGGTATCAATGGCAGTTTTACCTGTCTACCTGTCACTGATGATCAATTCACGCTAACCACGACCAATGGGTACCAATGAATCGACAACGTTAATATCAGTCTCAGTCTTCATAGGTTCGCCCACAGACACACGTGTAATGATATCGGGGGCCTTGATGCCAACACGGAAGCGAACCTTGGTGTTGATTGGTCCTTCACCATCAATTGGATTACCCAAAGCATCAACAACACGACCCAAAAGTTCATCACCAACTGGAACGTCACCGGTACGCTTGACAATATCATCCTGTTTGATCAGTTTGTCGTTACCGAGGACAACAACACCAACGTTCTCGGGTTCCAAATTCAAAGCCATACTCGAAGAGTATTCCACTATCTCGTCGACTTGGATGTTGTTCAAGCTATAAATACGAGCAATACAGACGCCAATGCTCAATACACGACCAGTTTCTTCCAAATCAGCGTTTGGGGCAACACCCAAGATCCTTTCTTCCAAAATGGAATGCGCACCTATGATGAGACATGCAGTTTACGAACAACTGGAGAAGCAGCTGAGTAGGCGGCCTTGCAGGCTATCTGTGCAGTAGCCTTGGGTAGGTTACGGGCCACGAAGGAGGCCAAACATGCGGATAAGAGTGACAGTTTTCTAAAATTAATGTGAAAAAATTCCAACTGTTCACTTCTCCTGTATTTTTCAAAAATGTTTGCCGAGAAAATATTCACGTTCACGATCCCTTTAGGGATGAAAGGATCTAAGTAGTTATCGAACGGTTTTAACCTAACTAATATTGGCATAAAATCCACAATATTAACTTGCCTATGAGAAATGGAATCTCTTGCCTGATTTAGAAAGTAAAGTACTAGTCACCTCTGTCTCCAATTTGTTCTGACTCTCAAACAGTAGTACTTCTTCTTCAGTCTGACAGCGACTACTGTACTGAGTACTGTGATACTCTGCCTGCTTTACGCTAAAGATGTGTCCCAAGGACTAGGTGTCAGGAGTCAGGACGAAGCGCAAATACAATCGTGTCCATATATAAAGATCATGGTTGATAACTGATCTCCTGATTCTTACTGGCAGGGTACCTCAGGGTTCTGTCGAAGGGCCTGTATTCATTTGCCATTTTATATTACGCATGTGTATAATTTAGTGCCGATGATTAACAAACTTATTAGCTAAACGGTAAGCAGTGGTCTTACTTGCAAGCTCAGTGTAGATCTGCCTAAAGTGCATATTTGATCGAAGAGTTATCACTTTATTTTGGACCCGATCTGATTGTTATATTGGAAAATATTAAAATACTAAAGATGTGACACATATTTTCTTTGATTGCAGATAGTTTCGATTTTAAGACACTCTAACTGGTTTGGTCTGTAATATTATCGATTCACTTTCCGTTGGACACCATACAAAATTGGCCGTGAGTCAGATTTAATACTCTCTAATCTTAATTTCAGAATATTCTATTCCAAGGTATTTTCTCTCCAACTCAAAAGCATCAGATACTTGTACTTGAAGAGTATAATACAAAAAACAAAAAAACAAACTTCCGCTTCAATTACACCCCTGAATTTCTGTAAAATTTTCCATAAAATGATAAACTCTTTAAGTAGCTCTCCTCATTTTAATTGAGGTCAACTAATAAAACTCTTTTGTTGCTCTTCACACTTTGCCACGGCTTATGTTTTTGAATTTGAATAATTCAAATTTGATAGGAAGCAGCAGTATTAGTAGTATTAGGTGTAGTGTGACCTTAACTTCAATGGCCATCAATCAAAGGAAATATTAAATATTTACTTTTCTCTATGCACGAGGAGGAGGAAAATAACAGAAAACAACCTCAATGTACGAGTATGTTATTAATGGTTGTTTGCCATTTCCTATCGATTTTACCATTTGTAGATACATTATTATACGACCATATACGACCAAATTTAAGCAAACATCATAAATGTAGATACGTTACGAATCTTAAATAGAGTTGGCTTGAATTGTCATTCATCTTCTTGGTGCTGCCTCTATCTATCGTACCTAAACTGCGGAAATAGTAAATCTCTTTTCGGTAGTTGTATATGTCCCTTCTTCCAAATGAATGAAATTCACCTGAATTCAATGTGCTAATGGTGGTCAATGCCAAATCTATGAAAGTGTAATGGCACTTCAAAAAAAAAAAACAAAAAAAAAAAAGCAAACAGAAATCCAAAGCCAAAATGTATATCGTAACCTTAACCTTGAGAGAAACCAATTTCGACAGACAGCATGGTTTTTGTGGATTTACTCCCATTTAATCATGATAATTAGATTTTTGATGATTCTAGATGTTTTGGGTAAAGAATAGCATTTTGAACACTGACTCTATCTTGGCAGTGTTTCGGGTGGTGCTAATCAACCACTTTTTAGATGAGAGAGTTATTTGAAAATCAATTAGAATGCTTTGGGAGAATATTTACGATATTCTCAATAAGTACGAGTATCTGATTGATTCGAAAGCAATCAACTTCAGATTTGTGCAGCTGTGGTATGTGATAATAAATAAAGTAAAATTGAATTGTGCAGATGATAAAATGTATGGTCATGTGGTCATGGTTGATTAAATAAATTGCAATATATGTAATCCGGATGTGAGAAGAACCGCAATTCATAATGTCCAGATTAAACTTCGACAGGAGTTGCTTAACATCTATAGGCATGAACGTTAGTACTATGTCAGCACATGTCATCATTTCATCGACCTATTGTAGATGGGATCAATTCATAAACATACAGAGTACAATGACAATCAATAATAGTCATCAATTATGCCCATATCTTCTGCTAATACTCGTACAATAGAATATCATGCCTGTATCAGTGCAAAATCAATTTCAGGTATTTAATTAAATGAGGTTAAATTGGGATCAATTGCAATGAGAGGGAGTTTTGACAAATTGATTTGTTAATCTATTTGATTCGATTGTAGATAGTTTGTTGGATGTACGTACGATGTATGTTAGTCTACGAAATGCTGAGAGTAATATGCAAGACACTATGCTATTGTCTTGTTGATGCAGAACTAAGATAGCTCCAGAAACTCAGAGAAAGGAATCTATCTTCTTAGCTGATTGAATGGATGCCAACTGACCAGAATTAATACAGCACATTCAATTCAGTTCAGTAATTTATTGATTTAGAATTTAAGGAACCCTACTTAAATCGTAAATACATACATCAATCTACGTATGTATGACTAGGAATGCGAAACGATAGGCTGCATCAACTTTACATTAAATTCTTTGCATAGATCTCAAAAGCTGGAGCCTGAAGTGAATGCTTTCATGCAGCACAAGTCAATCCATCCCTACACAGATTGATCTAAAACCGAAAGCGGAGTTGGTGACGGTGTTTTCTTAGATAAGCTAAATCTAAGCCTCTCTTTCCGTCTTCCAAATCACTGTAGCGTGTTCCAATCGAATATTTTGACGATTAAAGAAGCTCTGTCCTGTCTGAAGAAAAATGTGATATCTGCAAAGGATATTCCCATCTTTTCGGATAGTCAGGCCGCTATCAAGTCCCTGGACTCAGTATCATTAAATTCTAAAACTGCCTTTGAATACCGATCATCTCTTATGGAGATGGCAGAGCAGTTCAACCTTCACCTGTGCTGAGTGCCGGGCCACAGAGACATTCCAGGGAACTCGCCAAAATTGGAACCACTCTACCTATTCTACCGGAAGGGGTTAGTATAGTATATATATATACCAATCGCTACGCGGAAATTAATATTAAAGCTGGATGCTAACAAAAGAACAGACCTTAGGTGGACTGTTGGACCAACATGTCTAGCGACTAAACAGATCTGGCCAAAGCTGGATCTGGAATCGGTCTACGAGTCAATAGGAAACATCTCAGCGCCATCATCATCACTGGACACTGCCGCATAGGCAACAAGCACATTTTACAAGCCATTTCTGTAGAAGCTGTGTGAACGAAAAGGAAGAGGAGACAATCCTCCACCTGCTCTGTACATGTGCAGCTTTCTCCAAGAGAATAAAACTTCACTTAGGAGCTTTCTTCTACAATTGACTAAACGATCTCCTACGCTTCATCGTAAGCTCAAACTGGTTCCACTAGCAAGAGGATCATAGATCCACGTGGTATAAAAATGGTCCAATATCCACTCTTACCTGCCTACCTACCTAATGAAGACTCAATTTTGTCAATTCGCTGTTGAGCACAGAACCATCGGCTTAGTCGGTCTACAACTTGGAACACTTTGCGAAAGGGTACCATATTGGCCTAAGTACTTTCAAGATTTAATTGGTGCAATAATTGAAGCTGTTGAATCATAGCATGTGTTGTAGCTTTGCTCAATGAGCTCAAAAACAACTAAAAGACAATCCGAAATGTTTTTGGCACAATTAAGTTAAACGGTGGGGCTCAGTTTTTCCTCAAAGAGCACGTCAATAGGCCAATCTGGAAGTGACTCTTCGGACACTATTACATCATCTGGATTGTATGTTGGTGGCATCATCGGACCTTATTTCTTCAAAAATGAGACAGGAGCTCCCTTTACAGTCAATGGTGTGCGATACAGAAAGATAATCAACGAATATTTGTTTCCAAATTAGAGTGAGATCAATATGGTTGATATTTGGTTCCAGCAGGATGGGATTTCACTTCATACTGCGAGCAATACCAACGGTTTGGTGAGGGAGTGATTAAAAGATTCGCCATCACGATCTTGCGATGATTTTCTGTGGAAGAACGTGAAATCCCTAGCTTACGTAAATAAACCAGTGACGATTGAAGTTTGGGAAGGCAATACACATCAAGTTATTGCGGATACATGGCCCCAGATGCTCCAAAAGATGGACTAAAACTGGACCGACAGGATAAAGTTCCTATCGCATTCCATGGAGTTATGAACTCAATTTCAATCAAATTTAATTGCAAAAATCGAAAAATCGGAAAAGGAAGAGGAAAACTTAAATTACAAACTCCGTCACTCCATCGTCTCTTTAATTTCGTGGGAACCTCCACAGGAAATTCCAATCATAATGAATTTGAAAATGTCCCCCTTTTCACTTCGAAACTGGCACATTGTCGTCATTCACAAATCCACACACGATCAATCAAAAATCACATTTCCATCAGAGGCACGAACCCAACATCTAAAACTGTCATTTCAAGCAGGCCACAAACTCTTTTTTTTTTGTTCAAAACAACATGACTACTAGCCAAGCGCTACTTCAATTTGTCAACAGAAAAATTGCAGATACGAGCGAGTACCTACTCGTATGTTATGTTGACAAGGGGCTTACCCTAGGCCACCTGTCTATGTTTACCAGATTGCGTTGTGTTACTCGTATATTGCCAGAACATGCCCGGAAAAACTTTCACCACCCAATTACTAACACAGCACACATACTGCAGCTGGATGAGCGGTGAGACGACATGCAATAAAGAAGAAACAAAGTACAAATACCAAGAGTGTAAAATAAAACAAGAACAACATGAGTGAACAAATTAAATCGAAAACTGAAAGTAATTATGTTTTACGGTACTCCGTACGTAGCAGCTGTGAACGAGTTCTGAAAACTTGCTCTGGAGATGACTTGTTTCTGTTTAACTTGGTCATTATGCAACTGAAAGTCGGTAGCAGATACACTAATCGTCGTCATGGATGCAGATGATTCATTAGACGAAATTTGCATTCGTAAATCGCCTGATGACTCAGTTGTGTTGCGGTATACGTTAGTAGGAAACTTGTTAATTTGGGCATATTAAGGTAGGCCAACTGGTACTTGGAGAACCACTTAAAATACCTAACATTAACCTCACCGTAGAGGTGTCATAAATTTTGAGAAGTACAAATTTAGATTGTGAAACACGAGATACGGGTAGGCTCTTCATTTCGGCAGAAACTAATGGAAGGATTCTTTGACTTTTGAGCACACACCAAATGCAACATGCGTACCATGAAGCAGGATACTAGAGTTCTGAGAGTAAAATTGAAATTGAAATTGAAATTTCAACTTTTTGCTAAAAGTACGAGTATCCCCCGGTTACCACCCAACAGCAGCATACATCCATGGGAACGATTCACTTGAGGGAACACTACAATTGCCTTGCCATGTGATGGAATTTAGTCGAGTTAACTCGATTTGCCAGATTTTAAATTAAACACACAAACTTTTCGAAACTGCATTTGAAATCATTGTTGCTTGTTGAATAAAATTTGAATTTTTCCTACTCGGCATGAAATTCACAGAAAAACTCTTCTGGAGTATTCTAGACTTCTAGTGCTGAAGTGGAAAGGGGATATGTGAGTTGGAAACTGATTGCAGAGATGTACGTGTATGTAGAGATTTTGAAAAAAAAAGTTTTTCAGCCTTTTTCTTTACCAAAACAAGAAAATGTTTTGATTACAGCTGAGACCATGACTATTCAGGTATTGATTTTGGTTCTGCAAGTCTGAAATTTAATGGGCATAACTGGGAGTGTTTCGAAAATGAATACTTTCTCTCTCCCTTCAGTATGCTTCAGACGGAAAATTCGACTTCCCGCCTGTCTACTTGCAAGTGTTCCCTAAAAAGCAGAAGCTTTTAGGAATGCAACGGGTAGTCTATGATATTAAAGGCTGTACGACGATGTTAAATGGATTCACCAAATGTCAGTTAATTTACCTGATCGCGGAAGACGAAGAAAGCGTCAATCTGAGGAGAATAAGACTTGCCTGGAAGTAGAGCTGCAGAAGAACCATATCTATGCTTGCTAAATACTATCTAATAAATAAGCTAAACGCTTGAAGTTGAGACTCGAGTTCAGGCTCTAACAAATTTCAGGCAGCTTCCAGAATACGCGGTGACGGGAATCGTGAGAACCTAATGTACGAGAACACTGTCCTACGTGCTACGTTCTTGGCGAAAATATCTTAATTCAGCCAGTCCACAAATTCCTTAAAATGCATCTAAAATGAAGCCGTATTGCGGCTGAAGCTGCTAAGCGAACGCGAAAAAAGATTTAAATATTAAGCGAATAAGATCAACAAAAATTTGAATGGTATATAGGTTCTGTACACTGATTCTCAGATATCCTAAGGCTCATCCATAACCCATTACCAAAATCTTTCATAGCCATAAAATTAAAATGTTTCCCAAATATAGTAAAAGCGTAGTAAAAGGGAGAAAGAAATCCATAGACAAGGGCATTTAAATATTTTTCCAGCGAGATGAGGATTAAGAAGTTCTTCCAGATAGAGCAGGGATGGAAACTTAAAAACCTACCTTAGGAGAAGGCTTTGGCAGCCCAGGCACTGCAAGCTCTATTGAGGCTTATGCTTATGCGCTATCTTAACGTCACAACATTTGCAGCTGAAGTATGTCTAACTCCAGATGCGGTTAGGAAGTTTGACTGATAACCTCTCTGCCAAATGATTTCGAAAAGGTGGGCGGCATTCTGATGGACTGTAGATCTGTTGTCAGAGCCATCTGGTGTAAGAGTAAGTAAGAGGAGTTTATGTGTCTCTCGAAAGTTTATGAGATTTCAAATAAATGAGACTCTACGCGTAGTTTTTGAAAGGGCTCCCACTGACTCCCGGGAGGGAATCAGGACCAAAAATGAATGTAGTGGCTCACTGTTTAGGTTATGAGTCAGCTTTTTCGTTACAAAGACACTCTTTATGGGCCGAGAGTCATCTGTCATCTGAGACATTACTTCATTCTATCAAACTGAACAGCTCCCAATTAGTTGAATAATTGGTGTAGTCCGTAAGCAAGTCATTCAAATTGAAGCAAGTCTTTAAATCTGATCAAATTTTCTTGCAGTGAAAGATTCGTCAGTCTCGTTCTACCATATTACCGCAGTTATGATAGCATTGGTCTGACGACCAGAAGATCATTTCGAGTTTGATTCAATAGTTGTTTACCCAGACATTCTGGCATATTCATAAGGACTTTAACGTTTATTTTATGGGAGGAAAGTAGAAGCGCTTTTCCCAAAAAAAGGTAGCACGAAATCCTTGACAAAAGTAGAGAGTACTATGCTAAACATGACGCTTAGGTTATCTCTTAGTGCTTTTATCGACATAATAGGTTTACAGAACACATCGCCATGTCATGCATATTGCATACTTGTACATACATATTGTACATACTTTTCAAACTTCAATATCCTTAAAAGTGAACACTACATGTCGCTTAATGCCTTAATGCTAATCAAATTGATGATATTGCAGTAAACGGAAGACTAAGCTTCAGTATCCCGGATAGAGGAATGTTTTAAAAAGCGATCATTGACTACGAGCAAGTTGCAAGACGCAAGACTGTGAAGACATTTGACTTTGAACAAGTCTATCAAAACCTGTGGGGATTCGATTCTACAATAGATGCATCGAAACAGACATTGTTAAGAGCCTTACTGCAGGGAAGGAAGAAGCATGATCACAAACTCTGCAAGCATAATTAGTGTGAAAAAACATCGACTAGAAAAGCGCTTTAGATCTTTCGACAGGTGCTATTGCAGAAGTGATCCTTAAAATCGTACACAAAGGTAAAATGAAGTTGCCGAGGATACAAACTCCGAACTAAAGATCGGAAGTAGGCATATGAGTGTAATAGAAGAGTCCCAATTGCTATTTGAACCAGTTTTGCTATGTCACTATGGCCAATGAATTGAATCTAAGAATCGTCTACCAAGTAGTCAAGACAGAAGATAGAGACATTGGTCTCCTCAACCTTCCTAATATGCTAATATCTACAGTTTTTTCTGTGAACGTGTAAAATTCTTCGTCGGCAACTTGACAGCTCTTTGATAGCTTAAAAGGAGTATTCGAAACTCACAGAACACCATTAGATGAACAAAGTTTCAGAAGTCTGTACTCTGATGGCATTGGCATTGGCAGCGGGCTACAGGTGCATTTCAGTTTTGACAATAAAACCGACAAAGATGGTGTCAGCAATAAGCGAACGCTAAAACTATAGACAACAACGAGTATATCCTAATATAACAAAGATACGAGTATATAGCTCTCCCATAGAAACAAATCGGACACCACCGTAGTATTGTAGCTTCTTGGAACTAAGATGACGGACGTCTCTTTAACAAATAACTTCGAAAGTTTTCTATAATCTTTGAGAATCTGTCCAGAAACGAATCCATTCCGAAGTGTAACGCATCAAAGGAGGGTATGTCGCCCAAGTGGAAAGGGATCTCAACTAATTTGTATTACACAACTAATGCAAGATCGCTCTATATGGGAAGAGCTTTTTATCGACTTCCAAATCTCCACACTCATTACGCTGTCATGTATAGAACATTCATTTCTGATTCATTCTCTAAATCATAGGACTATGATTTGCCATGATCATGGCGAACCCAAGTCGAATGTTAGTGGTGCACCCTTAGTGCTAACTTTCGGTAATATCAAGTATAAGCTGCTGTTAAGCCTACAGTGGTACGGAAAGACGCACCAGTTGCGAAAATGAACACAGGAATCGAATATTTAAGAACTTGTCAGCCTCAAAAACACCAAGTACCTTAAAACCCGAACCTGTTGGCTCATAAATAACTGGAATTGTGGAATTGAATAAATGTTTATGCATAATTTTCTATCACCTCTCTCGAAAAACCGACAAATTCCAGAAAAAATCGGTATCTAAACATAATCTTTTATTTTTCAGACTAGCAGCAACGTGTTTGTCTATGTAAGGAGTGTGAGAAACCAGATATCAATGCCCACCAAATCAAACCAGAAGTTCCAAAACAACTTCAAGGTTTTGCATAAGATCGGTTATCTGATCCTCATCAGCATTCACATCCAATCACACAAATTGAACGATAGAAAGCCACCGCAGGCGGTTTATTATTTTCGCTTAATTACTCATTATATTCCATTTGTAAAAGGTATTCACATTTCCAGATCTATCTTTAGCTTAGAGTGCTGCTTCTCTGTAGTGCTATTTGATGACAATCTACGACACAGGGACACACTGAAAATGTGGTTAAGCAATCTTAACCTTGAATTGTTGTAAATGAAAAAAAAAAAAAATAAACAGGGCAACCTCAAAACAGAAATTCAACACACTAGACTTTACTTCACTTTGCCGCATTAATTCCAGTCACACAGCACTAGTCGATGGTGGTGGGCCTATTTGGGAAACCCAAATCACCAAGTTACCCAGTCACACCATCCAGCTTGCGACAATTATGGGTTCAACGAACTGGTCATTGTTTTTTTTTTTTTTTTGCAGCAAACTTGCAAATCAAGTTCTCGAATGGAAAAAGATAAAAAAAAGAAACCACGGCAGTGATACTAGATAGCACCAAGCACACTATCAATAGGTTGACCAACATTTTTGCACGTTTCTGACTCTGCTTTCCTGAGAACTCAAATTCTGAACACCACTGGGACATCACTCGAAACTAATTCCGAATGATCATTAAGCACTGAACCACTGTTACACACTTAACCACCTCTGTTACTATCACTGGGCCACAAAAATTAAGGCATCTAGCCACAAATCAAATCAACTACAACATTAATAATAGCAACAACAATAGCAAAATGTAATGAAAACTTACTTAATGTTTCACTTTATGTTTTGGCGGCGGCGGGTTGAGTTCCAACTTCCAAATCCAATTGGCAATTCTGGTCACGTAAATTTTGGGAAATAATCCACACAATGCGAAGTTATCTCACACTAGAGGTTCGTACTATGGTACTAATCGATCGAAACGCTACTGCTGGCACAGTGGCTAGTGTCAAAGTGAAGCACGCCACTTATCATCCGGACGCTTTATATACTCGAGACGTATCCGCGCGCCACTCATAACTCATCGTTACTGGCTTTGGTTGAGTTTGAGGTTGTGTTGGTTATAAATGCGGATACTTATTGTTGTTGGCGATGTTGATGACCAGCTGTTGGGCTTGGCTACGATACGATGATGAGTTGGTGGTGCTGACAGAGTTGGAGAGTGGTTTCTGGGTTTTGTGGCCGTCAGCCGGGATGGTATACTCTTCAATTTGCTTTGGATAAATCCAGACAAGTGTATCTCTTAAATCTCGCTTATGGTGTTATCTTTCATTTGTCTCGGTAATCAGTTGGTATTGGTTGTAATGGGATTACATAGAGATGTGTTACATGGATATAGAAACACTATCGGGTCTCGAGATACGTAAGGCTTAACTTAGTGGATGAACTCTACGATTCCAGAATTAATATTGTGAATTTTGAATTCGGTAAGAGAGAGTCGTGTATACATTTGCTGGGTCATAGACAAGATATAGGTTAAAGACTCTGGATGGTGTGCAAGTCAGTAGAGCGTAGATTTAAAAATTAAATACATAACCTATGCATCAAGAAAATGCTTTTTGTAAAATATTTTAGTCCTGTTCAGAATTAAAAAATTGTGATTTGGACGCAAGTCGCACCGAACTGATCGTTTTTCTCGATGTAATGGAGCTTTAATAAACTATTCATGATTCTGCTCGCTCACAGTGTTACAACTTTGTACAAAGTCGCTGAACAGATTGTGAATTCTGGGTTAGTTGGACGTAACTCTTTCTATAGTTTATAGAAATATTTTTACATTTTTACTTACTAAGATGGCGCGACAATCCAGGCGGACGTGGACCTCGGCCCATGAAGCTATTTTTCAATTCTTTTACATTTTCATTCTATTCCATTCATATTAACAATAAATCACTTTGACTGGCAAACAAATATTTCACAATAAAGTTCATTTTGGATATTTAGTCAATAGGCAAGTTTTTAAGCGTTATTCTTACCTATACTCATTGAAGAATAGTAAAGGGTTTTCCAATAGGGACTTGACAACTTTGAATTTAATTTGTGAACGCACTCTTTCACTAATCATCAAACTGTCACTGTCAATTTATTCAGTAAGTACATGAATGAGCAACGTCTGCAAATTATAAAAATTTTCTACCGAAATTCGGAGTCGGTGACTGCAACTTTAAGAGCGTTAACTCCAATTTTCGGTCGTAATTCTCGCCCTAGTAGACAGGCAATAACAAGTTTAGTGCAAAAATTTGATTCTGCATATTCGTTGTGTAATGTTGCCGTGTCAGTGAGACAACGGGTTGGTCGAAGTGTTGAAAATATCGCTGCCGTTCAGGCGTCCGTAGCAAACGATCCAAATCAGTCAATTCCACGGCGTTCTCAAGAATTGGGCATCGCTCAGACCACATTATGGCGTATTTTGCGTAAGGATCTTGGTTTACACCCATACAAGATCAAGCTGACTAATCTTAAGATTTACAAATCCGCTATTCCGGATGGTATATCTCCCCATCTTCTGAAGAGGTGACCGTGTTATCTGTGGCTCAAGTGGTAGTGGACTGGCTTCCAAATCGGAAGACTCGGTGTTTGAATTCCAGCCTCGCCCGAGACATAATAATTTTTTCAGTTAACGAAAATCTAGTAAGATGAGTAGTTGACTAGAAATTAACAACAAGCCAACCTCCACTATGTATTTAGTCTCCCCATTAAATGTTGGATGCCACTCATGCAGCGAAATATCTACTGAGCCCAAACATCTTTCTTCCTCTATCCATCCCAAAAAGCTTAACACGTACTCAGGCACTTAAAGTGTACTCACCGTCCATATCCACTTGAGTGTTAAGTTCTTTAAAAAAAAAAGAAAAAAAAGATGGGAAAACACATTTGTCCAGACCGTCCCTAAAAGAGGCGAATCTTCTTCACTCTCCTCCTGCAGGCCCATTGCACAAACGTCCCTTGTTTCCATGGTCATGGAAACGCTGATAAATCGCCTGTTTATGAAATATCTCGAAACACGAAAACTTCTTAATGACCGACAGTACGGTTTTCGTAGCAACAGGTGATTTGATGGCATGTCTCACCGAAAAGTGGAACTGAAGTCTTCAGCAATCTGGCGAAAGCAAGATAGTTGCACTTGATATTTTTAAGGCGATAAGGTGAATCTCTTCTCCAATGGATTAGAAACTACCTTTCGGAATGTTCAATTCAAGTTGTCTTGGATGGTTTCAAATATTCACAAAATAAATGCTGATGTGCCCCAAGGCTCCGTTCTGTCCCCAACACTCTTTTTAATTTTCATTAATGAACTCTTGTCTGCTACTTCTAATCCAATATATTCTTTTACTAACGACAGTACTCCCTGCTTCTCGTATTCGTTCCCGGACTCCCGCCCCTGTTCATCGACTGAAGCACGAGAACGACAGCGTATTTTAAGCACAGTAAATTCCGATATAAACAGCACAACCAATTGGGGAACTATCAACCGAGTGGAATTCAATGCGTCCAAAACACAATGCTGTCTGCTGTCATTAAAGCGAAATTTAAATATCCAGCCACTATCCATGAATGGCCAATTCAATCACCAAAACCGAAAAACTTTCCATTCTCGGTATGTGTGTCAATGAAAACTTACGTTGGAATGACCACATATTCGATGTCATCAAAAATGCTGCGAAATGTCTAGGTTTCCTCAAGCGATGTAAGAAATATTTCACCCCATCTGACCTGGCTGCAATATATAAAGCGTTTATCCGCCAAAAATTGGAGTACAACGCCCACATCTGGTCACTTGCTCGATAGGATCCAAAGACGTGCGATTAACTTCATAGCTGATGCCAATATTACGCAACCATTCGGCTCCCTCGAACACTGGCGTAATGTCTCTTGTCTCACCTTGCTGTATCGTTGTTTTTACCACCAGTGCTCCAGCGAAAGTTTTCACAGTAATACCCGTCTCGCTATGAATGCTCATCAGTACATCATCGTTATTATTTTCTAAGCCATACCGCTTATTGAATGCCCTGCCAAGCTCTTTATTTCCTAGTAACTTTAACTCGCAAACCAATGCACACCGTTACCGCTCTTCCCTAACTTCGCTACGGCTGCGCTATATGCAAACATCTTAAGGGTACATAAAATCCCTTGTGCGCGCACCACATATTAAGAACAAAACATGATTGAAAGAGAGGGGAAAGCATGACACCGACGCATACTCAAAGATACTGGAAGGACAGTCGAGGGCTCAAATACTGAAATCAATACCCTGTCACACCAAGTGATAGATGAATGTTGCCGGAGAAAAGCAAAATAAGGCTGCAAGCCAAAATCCTAAATAATTATGAACCGAGAACTGTTGGCCATTTTAGAAAATCTTTTATTGATTCGTAAAATTGGTCAAGCCTTAAATTTTAATTTTCAATAAATATCCTTTCAATGAATCCCTCATCTTCAATGCTTCACCGGAAGGAAAATTTGACCCTAGATTGCGGTTCACTTTCATTTCGCCATAGGCCTCGGTGAAGAATTTCATCATTGGTATTGTAGACATCAAAATATTCCGATGGACAATATGTTGAATCGTTGAGTTTGCAAAGTTGTGTTACATGCATTCACAATCCGATCAGCATTTTCAATTACAATAAATGCCGGGCGCGCGAAAGGCATTTGTTGCAATTGGATTTATAGTCAGGGAGAAGTCATGCTGAGGGAAGAGGGAACGCTGCATCCGTTGTGAAAATATATTTCTGTTTCTGCAACTGTTGTGAAAATATATTTTGCGTCACATGCAGCAAGAAGCACGATTGAATTGTAATCTCTGTAGTTGTAAAACTCGGAACCAGCTTTTGGTAGGCATTGAATAATTCAAAATATTGAAAAAGTCCTCTCCGATTTGCTCCCAATTTGGTTTTGAAAGTTGTGACAAGTAAAAGGGCATCAATATTCAACACATTCCACAACACGTCCGATGTTTCATAAATGTTTTTGGACACACCGGATAATGCCATGCGAAATATCCACACAAAAACTTGTCTACGAACTCTTTGCGAAAAGTATATAAAAACAAAATGCCACTACATACTCGTAACTATTAAAATAAAACCGCACTCACAAAATTACCAAAAACAATCTTTAACTTGGTGTGATTGGCCTCCTCCAAGAATTTTTTTCCAACTCGGGTTCGATGAGACTACGTAGCAGCTCGAGTGTTTGCGGCTTCACCATGGTAATCTTAAAAAAAATGTTACTGATCCCTCTGCTTCACGCTCTCATAGCTTAAAGCAAAGAAACCATTTACATCGCTAGATAAACTCAATTCTCAAACGCACTGCTGCCTTTCACGTCTACCTTCACTGACCCGTAAGGCCTCGTAACCAACATATCGCATTGCAGCGAATAATATAAAACCGAAATAATTATTGAGTCCTTTATTAATTTTTTGTTCTAAAAACAAGCAAACATTTTCTAAAACTGTGAAATGACATTACACAGGTCGTTGATTTTTTCGATTTGAAGCCACAGGGTAGGTTATGGTGTAGTGTTTTTACTCCGAATGGGTTACCTCCAATATATGGCACTTTACTTTCACTTTGAACCATGTAGCAGGTAACCACATAGCAATGATAGTTTTTCCAACTGCTATATTTCAGCTGCTGTCAAAGCTACCAATGACATCCAACTGTCAAAACATTCAGCAAGGTCTGCCATTTCATCGTGCATCGTTTTACGCTTGCCGAACGTGCGCAAATTATTAAAAAAATATCCAAATTCCGGCTCAGTTGTAAATACGCAACGTGAATTTTGTCGAGAGGTCGGTCGTCATCATGGCTTCAGTGTGCAGGGAATTCGTCGCACCGTGGAAAAGTTTGAGTGTGAATACACTCTTTTGGATCTTAAGCCACCAAACAGATAGAGATTGGTGCGAAATGAAGAAAACATAGCCGCCGTAGCAGCCAGTATCGAAGAAGACCCAGAAATGTTAATTCGGCGCCGATCAACTGGATTGGGCATCGCCAGATTTGGGCTTATTTTTCAGTTGGATTTGGGCGTATAAGATTGTGCTGATGCAAAAATTGATCACAGCAATCACCGTGAGTTCGCTAATTTGGCGCTGGAAATGGTGGTCGGAGATCCAGATTTTGGCCAAAATATCGTCTTCTCGAACGAGACCCATTTTTGGCTCAGCGACTATGTCAACAAGCAAAAAATTCTTTCGAAATGAAGTATAGAGCAATGTTAACCGACTTTCCGTAATCAGAGCTCGACAACATCGATATATCCGACCTGTGGTTCCAACAAGACAGCGTTACATGCCATACAAGCGACGCAACGCTCGAAGTTGTCAAGAAGAAATTTAACGAGTGGTTCATCTCACGGCGAGGATTTGTAAATTGGCCACCGCGATCATGCGCTTTGACACCACTCCCTAGTCTACGCTAAGATGCCAACCACTTTGGACGAGCTCGAGGCCAACATTTGACACGCTATTGCTGGAATGATGCCGCAAATATTGGACTGAGCCATCAAAAATTGGACCGACTGCTTGAAGCACTGCCATCGAAGCCGAGGCGGCTATTTGAATGATCCGCTATTCCACACATAATGGCATGAATGTAACTTCAAAATAAAGCCAGAACCAATTTTATATCCCATACCGTGGTTGTTTTCCATTTGTTTTTTCATTTTCCTTTATGTGTTGCTTTTATATTTAATTTTTTCATTAAAGTACATACTTCTGAAGTTTGTTCTACAATATTCGGTAAATTTTCATAAAAATAAAAGTGCCTTTCTAATCCACTTTGTGCAACAAATTCGTGTATTAAAAATTTAAGGAAACAATACTTTCTGTGTCATCTCAACGCCGAAGCAACATTTCGGATTGCAAATATCGAGTGCGTACTTTTGACGCAGGTTATCGTAAGTTCAAAATAAAACATGTATGTGGTATATCAAAGCAAACGACATTGTGTTATGGCCATGATAATCGACGATTAAGTAATCGACCGCTCACGCAACCTATCTAGTCGTGGATACCAAGTTTCCTACGTCAGTAGTGACTCCAGCGCATCTGATTTTCAATGCAATCTACGAGTACATCAGATATCCAGTATGCAGAATACGCGCAAGTTTTTTGCTGCCAACTCGGACTTCTATCAGGTTGTAACAAAGGAACGCTGCTTTCGTCGTTTAGCTCAACTATTCGTCAGCCTCAACATCAAGTGCTGATGACTAGCAACTCCGAATAAAACCTATTCCAATGGAGTCGAGAGCCCTTTCCAAGGCCTAGTTTAGGTACTGGTTGTGCTACCAATGTACGAGTAAGTCTTGATATATAGAAGAGACTAATATAAGTAAGATCTGAAGATCTGATTCTGGTGGCTTCGCTGCCTGATAATTAACATTATTCAATAGTGTAACGACATAGGCGAACGTGTCCATCACAATAAGCAACACTCGTGTTCCAAAGTATTTTTATTTCAACATGAGTTGTCATGCTTGTCCACCTTTATACTGATTAAATCATCAGCACTCTAACTATACAGTACGAACAGCATCTTCTTTAATATCTTCGTCTTGACAAAAGTCACGAGATTTATGGTAAGCAAAGGCCAACTACTGCGCACATTGACTCTGTTACGAGTACGTTAGTGTCACCTTCGCCACCAGAATGTGTCTTGTTGATCTCATAAACCTTAAACAACTCCAAAGAAGGTTACATATTCGTACTTCCAAGGAAATCTGAAATTAAACAAAAAACAACATCCTCCATCCTCTCATTTACGCAACTCTACGAAGCCTTTCGAATCTGGCTCAGAGTGGCTCCAAGAAGTCGTTTATTTCCTGAAACCATTGCAATACGCATGCTTTACGCAACTCAAAAAACCCAAGAGATCATAGCACAACAAGTCACATCGACTGCCATTGGGATCAGAGTCAGATACCAAGTCGGAGTTGGAGCCTCTCACTTGTTTTATTGTCCAATGACGTCAGCAAACTTTCAGCCAGTATCTATATACATATTCATACAGTAGGAAATCCCTTAGCGGCGACTGGTACTGGTACTGGTTGTTTACTTACTTGTTGTGGTGGCCAAACTTCAGGGACTCAAGTCGTTCGGTCGTTTTGTCGTGAATTCGAATACAAATCAAAAACTGAACTGTGTCCAGGTAAACAAGACAATTTGGCTTCTCTCATGTACATACACTTAATGTCATCATGAGGAACTTTGACTTGACTCGCCGACCAACGTAATTAGTTTTGAGTGCTGATGTGCCGAATCATTACCTGCTTCCCCAGTGGCGGGCAATTTGAAAAGATTACTCGCAAGTTAGTCCGCTTTGAGAGAAGTTTTCCTTCGTCTAGCTTTTATTGGTTTCATTTTCAAATTATGTCAACTCATGCCGTCTTCTGGTTCAAATTCCATTACTAATGCCCAAATCTCGAGGATGACTCACTTGTTTGTTTGTTCTCTTTCTTTAGGAACAAAGAGCTGAAGAACGATTAAGCACTTGTCTAGAGCAATTATTCGGCGGGTAATTAATTGTCACTAATTGTGCGCATATATGACGTGGGCAATTAACTTGACTGAGTGTTTTAGAGTATCTACGAGCATTTCCAAGGAGATGATGAAGACGTCTGGTAGAATTCTGGATTGTTTAACATTTTTGAATTCGGGAATAGGGTACTCGTACATGGGTATGGGTATCCTCAAAAGAGAGTTTAAACTTTTGACCCTTTCCCCGACGGAGATCCGAAATAATTTATTATCCTGCTCATTTGTATACTGCTAGAAGCTTAGTGTCATGTAGAGTTCACAGCAATAATGAGGTGAACTTTTCCTGAAATATCGACTCACGGGAGGCAATAAAAAATGAAAACAAAAAAAAAAACTTTTCAAAAACAAAGATACTCGCACATGAGGTTGTATGTTAGGGCAGACATTTGGGAATAAACATATCAATTTCATGAAGTTCGAGCATTTTTCTTCATTTTTGCAAATTCATTGGAAGGAACGATGATAATTTTGACATGTGGAGTGTTTATGGCCAACAATATGTTTGGGACGATAAATTACTCCGTGGAGAATACACGAGGTGTTCAAAACACTGTTGTTTTCACTTGTTTTTGTTTTGACTTCGGGAAACATTGCTTCCGGAAATAATGCTGAGCGTTATGCCTATGGGAAATCAATTTGTCAGGTTCTCATCAAGGCACATAGAAGGTTGTGACATGCTCAGAATACATTTATAGTTCATAATACTGGAAAAGTTTTGCGTTACTAGAAAAAGGGTACAACTGGAGTGATATACATCCAATTCCCACGGTACCACATAAATAAGTGAGCACTTGATTTAAATAGCTAACTATCAATATAGCTGCAACTAAACCTGTGGGGCGATGAAGCTATTGCAAAGCTAGAAGCAGCTATATACATATTTCGTTACACGTCAAGAAGATGTGCTTTCTACATTGGATTCTGAAACAGCGGAATCAAAAAATTAGTTAGAAATTTTGAATTCCAAATGATTAGAGGGCACAATATGTATCTAAGAAGTCAAACAATGTGTGTTACAAAATTCGTGACGCAACAGGAGTGTCAAGGATTACAATTAGGAACAGAGAATTCGATCAACATACTAAAGGCTAAGCATTCGCCACATTAGTAACATTCACAGAGGAAGTGCTCACAGGTATCATCACTAGTCTCACAACCAGTCTTCGCAAAAGTGTGGTATTCTGCTTAGCCTATCCTGCAAGCAGTCTACCAACTTCCCTAATCATGGAATGGAATTTCTAACTGAGGACGCAGGTGCTACCACCGCGGTTTTAATTTAACACTATCCCATTGCATTGACAAACATTGAATACATAGCATTCTCTAAGTGATTTGGAAGCAGTGAGAGGGTACCAAAAGCTCTTGAAAGGAACTTGAGTGTTACTACAAACGCTTTAGAATATATTACAATCAGAATTGCGTATGTCCCCGACAGACACAACGAGTAGTGAAATCTTAGGTTATCGTCGTCAGCAAATACCCCAGCGGCGCAGTCTGGATCGATTATGGATTCATCGATGTAAATCTGGCCACATTCATTCTCTGAATCAGACTCTGACCGGGCCTGAGTTCAGGTAAAGTCGACTTCGTATTCCAGCAGTAACCGGTGTTACATTAGATGCTTATTAACAAAGTTCAAGCGCGAGTACCAAAGACAACACATTTTTAAGCAAAAGGTAGCCTTGAGAGTGACTTAATACAAACATCAAGTGGAAGGAGATTCAAGGACTTTCAAGGGCTCTTCTCTTGCCAAAAGCTCCTTCATACTAAGATAAAGCTGGCAACTTTTCGACGGGACATGGTTATTCCAAAGAATTTTGCTAACCAGCTTAGATACTAGATAATAACCTCACTTTTAAGAGAATTAACTCAAAGCCCATTTATGTAGTGCACCACATCACGCCTATGGCTGCCTGCGCTTTAAAGCACGCAGTGGATCCAAAAAAAGGAAATTTCCATTATCTGCATATGCCTATGCATAGAGGTTAGAGCTGTTCAGAATCTTTAGTGGAGAATGAAGTAACATATACCATAGCAATGGAGTAAGCATCCTGTAATACGGAAAACCCCTGCTTACCTCCGCTTTCATATATTTATCCTAGTAAGCATCCACAATCAGGGTTCCGTTCGCTAGTATTCCTTTAATCCACACAACTAGTAAATGTTGTGTTGTCTGCCCTCAATGAATTTCAATGGCGCAAACCTGCCAAAAACTCATCAGATAGGATTAGAGCGAAAAAGGAAAGACGAGCAAGAAAAAATATTACGGCTAGAACAATCCAGAGAGGTTGAGTAAACTACATCACCGAATTTCGCAATATCCCTTTCGGTTTGAAGAAAAATGGATTAAAGCTGGCCGTAAAGTAGACAGATTTCTTATGAAGAAGAAAAAACGGCAGGATACTTCAATTGGTTTTAGATTTTAACGGTGGTGTCCCTGCAAAACGGCCAGAACTAAAATTTGCAGATACCTCCGACCGAAGTAAATGCCAAAAACCTAAGCAGCTTAAAAAATGTGCTTCACTTTCGGAACTATGGCACGTAGCAAAAATGAACTTGCGAGCTTCTGGTCAGGTAGTCTAAGGTTCAACATGCCTACTGCAAAGGAAAGTCAGTGGAAATGGCTATACACACATTGACTAGCCACATCGAATGATCCCTACACTATAAAGAGTGCACAATTGTCGCATTCCTGGACATAGAGGGCGCCTTTAACAACGTCAATACATCTGCAATCACGACTGCGCTATCAACTCTGCAGCTAAATGACTCACTTATGGAGTTGAACAGTCTTATGCTAAATAGCAGGATAATCAACCCTAAACTGAGTGGGGCTTCTGCCAAAAGATGTGTTAGCAGAGGTACGCCGCAAAGCGGTGTCTTTTCACCCATTCTCTGGAACTTAGTGGTTAATGATCTACTGATATACCTGGAAGCGGGTGGAGTGATTCCCTATTCGGATGACATCGCTATAGCCGTCTCAGGTAAAATCTTAATACCATTAAATAACTCCTACAGCTAAATCTTAACAGATTAACCCATTGGACGGATCGCTATGGATTGGGAGTAAACCCCCATAAAACTGATCTTGTCTTCTTTTCCAGGAAATATACAAAATTCCAAACGTAGACCCTTCCTCAATGAACGGTACCAGCTTAGTCATTTTTGATGCAGCGTCTGTCTTATTTTTGTCAGGAAACTAAATTGGAAACCCAATATTCAAAAAAGAGTAAAGAAAGCTGCAGCATCTCTATTCTCTTCCAAAAAAGCCATTGCGAACAAACGGGGCCTTCAACCTCCCATTACCTACTGGCTATTCATCTCGGTTATAAGACCGATACTCACCTACGGATGTGGTTGTCTGGTAGACGGCCTAAGTCAATGCAGGCACAGTCAACTACAGCAAAAGAAGCAAAGTCCCAAGGAAAGCATGTCTGTGCGTAGGTGGAGCTTTATGTAATACCCCCTTCAGCGGCACTTGATATTCTGTTTCACTTGACACCCCCTGGCATTTACGTCAGGCAAGTGGCTACAAACGCAGCTATTCGCCTTAAAGCGACTACACAGTGGATAAATAAATTATATAGCCACGCTAATATTCTTAATACACTAGGTATCCTTCCAGAGAACATCGATTACACAATGCCCCAGTATTGGCTTGACAAAGACTTCCATGTAAGCATCACTTCTATACTGACAGTGGAGTTGGTGGCTGTGTTTTCTCAGATAAGCTTAACCCAAGCCTATCCTTTCGCTTTTCAAATCACTGCAGCGTGTTTCAGACGGAAATTTTGGAGATTAAATAAGCCCTGTCCTGACCGAAGAAAAACGTGATATCTGCAAGGGATATGCGTATCTTTTCGGATAGTCAGGATGTATTCAAGTCCCTGGTCTAAGTTAATTCTAGAATTCTAAAACTACCGATCATTGAACTTTCACCTATATTGGGTGTCAGGGCACAGAGATTGTAGGGCCGGCGAACTCGCCAACATTGGAACTACTCTACCTATCCTACCGGAAAAAAGTTTCATCGGTATTTCTAAAGTTGGATGCTAATAGAAGAACAAACCTTAGGTGAACTGTTGGATCAATATGTCTAGCGACCAAATAAATCTGGCCAAAGCTCGATCTGAATAGCTCTAAGAGTTTGATTATTCAAAATAGGAAACATCTCAGCGCTATCATAGGTGACATCACTGGACACTGCCTTATGAGTAAGCATGCAAGAAGGCTTGGCATCTTTACTAATGATTTCTGCAGAAGCTGCAGGACGAGGGGGAGAAGGAAAAGGAGGAGGAGTAGACAATACCTACTCTGTACATGCCCAGCTCACTGCCAAAGAAGGAATATCAACAATATAAGCAATATAGACATAAACAGTGGAATGAGTGGAAGGATCACATATACACGTGGCATCACAATGGGCCGATAGGTAGCTGGTTTCTCCAACAGATACTCTTACCTAACCTAATCCTAACAAGAAGACTGAGGCATGTTGATGCCCTGGTTCACTCGGGCTATAGCGGCACCTAGGTAAAGACGCCTGAAAGAACTACCATCTCGTGGTCAGAGACGACTAGCTCATTCTCGGACAATGCTCTAAGTTTCTTCTCGTTCTTTTTGTTCGTTTTAAATTCCAATGTTGTTCTCATAAGAAGGATGATAAGTGGGTAATCCTACGGGACACGATAGGCCAGGGTAAAGCCCAAAGAGGGCTGACACTGTCTGAGCTTTTGAAAGAACTCATTTGCAATTCTTTCGACCTCCACCATTACGTTCTGGGGCACATTTTATTGCATTTTTTGCACCAAGTGCCCCATCATGTTCTTGACTTTTCCAAAGGAACTGAAATGGGTGGATTATCATGAGATTGATGTATTCTTGCTAGTGCTAGGTAAGAGCGCGCTACTCCTAAACTTAATTGTAAAATGTAGAAACGAAACGTTAAGGACTCAAGGCTGCAGTATTTCTAACATTCTCCCAAAGACCTAAGGCATCAACCATTCAACAACTTCAATTTATCAATCTTTTTCTGTACTCAAGGATGAATTATTTCGTTTCTTTTAGATTGTTCAAAGCATCGATCAAAATGATTTTCATAACTAATTGCCTGTTATCTAACGATTAATAGTCCTCTGTATATCAAGCAATTAATTTCCAAAATAAATTTCGGCTCTCTCCTCAACTTTGATGACATCCAATGCTGCTTGTGCAGAATTTGTTTGAATGTTTGATTGAATGAGTCAAACCAGATGAACTGTTGTCAGGTTAGGCGGTGAGGCTAGACAAACTGGTTCATTAAGGCAACACGTTAAGTCGAAGTAGAAATTATTGATTTTCGATTAGTGGCAAACTTGCCAAGTGACTTACTGACTACCTGTCTATCTCGAATTGGTCGAGAACTAAACACCAAATCAGTCATGCGTTAGCTAAAACTAGTATGGGCTTCAAGAACCCGCAACACCATCATCCAAGTTTTATGTTAGCACTGTTACCTACGAGTACTAATGGAATTAACCAAGTGTTGACGTGACTTCCAATTTCAGACCGTAATTGGATGCAATTATTCTGCTCCACCTTTTAATCATCACGTTTGATAAGTCACGCGTACGAGGTAGTCGTATGTGTCCTGTGTTTTTTTGGAAGGACGAAGAAAATGTAAACCTCAATACAATGTCGACGGTACGTTTATGGTCGTGCTTTATTACCATCATCAGTCAGTTAAACACATTGTCGTTACGTTGTTGGTTGTTGGTTGGTAGTTGGTGGTTTGGTGGTTAGTAGTTGATGGCGGCTTATTGCGAAAGTAGACCGAGACCATCCCTTCGAGGCAATTAATTACTTGCTGGTCCCTATGGTAATGGCAGCAATTGATTGTCTGGACAATGGATTTGGCCGCGTTTACCTTCGATAATGTGATGTTGTATTTATGAGGACAAATTCGGGATCTAATGGCTGACGTTGTGATTTTAACTGAGATCAAGGCTGCAGTTTGACTGTTATCTGCTTAGATATGAGGGTGAATCAAAAAGTCCCTGAAAATTTAAATAGGGAACACAATTTTCAAGGAAAACACGTTTTACTTTTCAACATAATTTCCTTTTACCTCAACACACTTCGTCTAACGTTTCTTCAATTTGTTGATGTCCTCTAAATAATGCGATTTCTGGAGGCCCACAAAATACGCGTTTGTTTCATCGATGACTTCTACAATCGACCCAAACCTCTTACCGCAAAGGCATTTCTTCATGTTTGGAAACAGTAAGAGGTAGCAGGGGGTAAGTCTGGAGAATATGCTAGATGGGGAAGCAATTCATAACCTAATTCATGCAATTTTACAATTGCAACTGCGGACTTATACGCCGGTGTTTTGTCCTGGTGGAAGATAACTTTTTTCCTCGGCAAATGCGGTCGTTTTTGCTTCAAATTACAGTCGAATCGATCCAAAAGCCCTGCATAATAGGCACCGGTGATCGTTTTACCCTTTTCAAGGTAATCGATGTGAATGACACCACGCGCATCTCAAAAACCTGTCGCATTGACCCTGTTGGCCGACGGACGCACTTTGGCCTTCTTCGGCTTTGATTCAGCAGGAGAAGTCCGCTATTTCGACCGTACCTTGGCTTATTGCGGGTTGTGATGAATCCATGTTTCGTCCACAGTGCAAAAACTCGTTCGGGTTGTGATTGAACATCGTCAAATAATCCCGTGAAGTTGTCAAACGTTTGCGTTTGTTGTCAATTGTGATCAAATTCGGCACCCATCTGGCGGATAGCTTATTCATATCTAAATATTTTTGCAAAACTGAAATCAGTGATCCGTGTGATAAGTCTATAGCGTCTACAAGTACGAGCACCTTTCCTCGCCGATCGTTTATCAACCATTTCTGGTGTGGTGACCTCAATTTGGTGACCAGAACGTTCGCCGCTATTTGTGCTGGTATGACCGCACCGAAACCAGTGGTGTATGGTTCCAATCGATGGCAAAGAGTCCGCATAATACTTTTCAAGCTTTTGTTTGGTTTGTTTGTTTCTTCCTTTCGCAAAAAATAGTGTTTAATGAGCACTCGAAATCCACTTTTTTTCCATTTTTATGAAAATTTTCGTTGGCGTCTGCTTCAAATGACTGTCACAACAAAACTATTTGACAACTATTTTGTCAAATTGACAGATCTGTCTGAAAATGGGGGTGTGTTCTTTTGAAAGATGCTTCTTAAAAGCAGAATGTTGGATTTGAGGTGGTAACGCCATCTGTTTTCATTTTCAGGAACTTATTGACCCACCCTCATTTCTTTGATTATTTTCTTCTTTTATTATTTATCTTCGCCTTCACTAAGAGGTCATTTCTAGAGTTCATATAGGTAAAAGCTAGGGAAAATGCTTGACTGCTTCGAAGAAGCTGCCAAGGGTGTAGCCTTGTCAATGAACGGATGTTAATGTCACATTAACGTGAAAAGCTTAATGAGTTCAGAAGTTTATTTGTTGCGTGGATGTTTAATTTAATTTAACAGGCTTGGGTCAAACCCTGACGACTTTATTAGGTGCAAACTGCTCAAACTAAAACTAAAGCTAAAACTAAAGGACAGGGAAGGTCAGGGTTGGGAGAGATAGTAATTGGGGGTGTTTTTTAGGGTATTTCTGCTGCAATGGAAATCGTACACATGGGAAGTTCTGTTAGCTACACGTAGTATACGAGACAGTGGTTTGTTAAAACCATACTCCGTTTGGTGGTTATTTGGACGGAAAAGAGGAGAAAACCTTAAATTGCGGGGATTGGTATTTAAGAAAAATCTGATCCAGCGATGACGTATAGTCGATGATACCTGTTAAGAGTTGGTATATAAAGAGAATATCGGCGGATTCGGTCATCATAGGGTGCAGGGATGTAGTTGTCAGCCCATGGGAGCTGGCGCAGATCGAATCGGAGCAATCTGCGTAAGACAGCGTCGATACGTAGAATATAGTTTTCCATACCTGACTAGTATATTCGAGAACTCTTTGGACCATCGTTTCACACTGATATTGAGTTCAATATCAAATATAACACCCAAGTCCTGCATTGAAGTGACCGGAGCTGCAGCTTGAGTTGATATATAGTAAGTTCGATCAGGAACTATTGAACGCTTCCGGGAGTATGAGATGGCTTGGCGTTTCTTTATGTTCAGCTCAAGGAAGTTTTTGCGCCACCATATTGAGAACCAATTGGGATCGTCTTGCATATGTTGAAAATCAGAAAATTTGGAAAGGTGATGGGGCAAAATTGTATGGAACTTGGGCCAAGAGCGTACATCATTGAGACTGGTATCAAAATAAAGCTGAGCAATAGCACATTACAGTTGTGAAGTTTTATAAAAATCATATGTGGGGATTTTGAGATTTTCTTTTGTGAAGTTCGTATTGCGGGTGGATCTTCTGGTGATGTTTGTCCATTCATATGCATATAAGGACCCACATATATGTTTTTGGTATCAAATGAAAGCCGATTTCAGTATCTTTGAATTTAAAAAGCATGGTTCTAAGATTTTGAGTTTTTGAAATAATCAATCTTACGTTTGACTTTTTTAAAGTTACGAGAAAGAGCATCATTCATTTGTATAAGACTGTAAGATTCGGCCAACATTAAGCAATAAAAGCACTTTCAAAGCCCTAAGTGGTGTAAACCAATCACCATGTGCTCAATATGTAGGTACATGGCAAGTACCTACGAGTACATGCTTTTTTTTACATAAACAGAAAAGTGTTTTTTTTTTCTTTCAATATAAACGTTAACATTACTATGCACCTGACCAAAGCTAGGCAAGAATATACGTATGTATGGTATGTCAATGTCACTTTCTATGCAGTCCGCTTCCAGTGCTCATACGTTTGCTTCTCTTTGATTTTCGTGTTGATAAGTGGTGTCGAAAAAGTCTAAATAAAGAAGTGCGTTCAGGTAATAAATGTTTTGACCGTTCAATATGATTGGAACACAACGTGTACGTATTAATAACACAACAGCTCTGCGATATGTCTTAAACAATTGGATTTCTCTACCGGAGGTAGGGTCAAATATATTTCTTTCTGCTAGTTGAGAAGATTGTATTGTACAGTTCAGATTTTAACTGCCTGTGAAGGTACCTCTCTGTGCGACATGGGTCCACACGTACATATACGCTCTACATATGTACAAGGTGTCGCAAAATTAATCATCCAATTTTGTTTTTGAATTACTTTTTTACTAAATAAAAAAAAAAGATTCTGAGGGATGGAAATCTTTACTTAGGCCTTTACAATTCTTTCTGTTAAGTGGAAGAGACTTAACCGCAAAGTGGCTACCGCCAGTGTTGATACACATTCCTGCCGGTTTTATCGCATTTTCCATGACTTTCCGCAAATTTTCCGGTGATAACTGTTCGCATTCCTGTTAAATATTCTCCTCAAGGGCTGCGATTGTCTGAGGCTTGTTGGAAGAAAGAAAGAAGTCTGGGATGGTTAAATCGGGCGATCTTGCTGCCCATGCCAAATCGCCAAAACGGGAGATTACGCGACCAGGAAACGCTTCCTTCATAATTTTTTTATTTATTTATTTTTTTTATTTATTTATTTATTTAGTGGATAATCCACCATTTAAATTCATTAAAATTTACAAAAATTACATAGAACTTACATCTAGTTTTATACTTAGGAAAATAACAATCAAAAATAAAACTTATATTTATCTATAAGGAAAATTGTATTTTACAAAATGAATCACTTTTCTTTTGAATGTGGCAAAATTCATTTCATTTTTTAATTCATCTGGCATTGAGTTAAAAAGATTAAAGCCTTTATATACAATACTATTTTGCGTAGCATTTGAACGGTATGATGGCAATCGTAAGTCATTTTCATTTCGTAAATAGTATGGTTGTGCTTCTCGAACATATCGCATGTATTTTTTTAAGTAAAAAGGTAACATATTAAATTTTATTTTGAATATAAAACATAAAACATTGACCAAAATTCTTTGCGTGACACTTAACCATTTTAGCATATTTAACATAAAAGAAACCGATGTATATCTACTAAGTTTTAAAATTATCCTCATTGCTTTATTTTGCAATCGCTGTATATTTAATCACAGGTTATCACTACACAAGAATAAAATTGACGAACAGTACTCAAAATGTGGCTTGATCATTACATTAAATATATTTATTGCACTTAGTGTTGAAATCTTACTACGTATTCTACTTAGGAAGTATATTTTTTTTTATACTTTTTTGATAATATAATTAATATGCAAATTAAACTTTAATCTATTATCAATAATAACACCTAAATATTTGATCTCTCCGACTTGTTCCAATAATTGGTTTTCTACCTTTAAGTTAAGTCTATGACTACAATTAAATAACATACATTTCCTTTTTGACACATTCAACTTTAGTTTGTTTATCTTCAGCCATCTGTTTAGATTAAATAGGTCGTGTTGTATCTTTTGTTCACACTCCTTTATGATTTTTTCCGATATAAAAAGAAGGGCATCGTCCGCAAATAGTACTATCTTTGAGTGCTTTAGTATACTTTTTATGTCGTTGATGTAAATTATAAAAAGGAGCGCACCTAGGATTGAACCTTGAGGAACCCCAACATTTGTTTCAGCTTTTTCGGATGACACGCCATTTACAACGGTTCGTTGGGTACGACCACTCAGGAATGACTCAAACCAATTTAATTCATTGTTAATAATGCCATAATTTTTTAATTTAGACAAGAGGATACTTCTGTCGATAGTCTCGAACGCTCTTTTGAGGTCAAGAAAAACCGCTATGACAAAATTGTTTTTCGCGATTTCCTCTTTCCAGTTTATTATGACATTATTCAGCGCTGATTCACAGGAGTGCCTTCGTCTAAATCCAGATTGACTTTCTAGGAATAGATTATTTGATTCGAAATACTCCTCTAATTGTATTTTGACTACTTCTTTTAAAATTTTTTCATGAACAGGAAGTTCATTAACGGGACGAAAATTTTCACAAAGAACGGTACCTGGGATTTTTTCAATAGGTGTTATAACAGACTCTTTCCAGGTTTCGGGAAACACACCGGTTAGCAAAGAACGATTTATAACACGCACAATAACATCACCGATTATGTTCATTGCATCTAGCAGCATTTTAGGACTTATACGATTAAAGTCTTTTTTTTGGTTCATAGTTTTTAAGATCATTCTTACATGTTGAACATCAATACATTTAAATTTGAATGACGCATTCACATAGATGTTTAGCGGGGTATACTGTACAAAGGGAATGGTTCTATTTATATGAGTAATACTATCTATGAAAAAGGTGTTAAATTTATCTGCCAAAGTTTTATCCATTTTGATAATTTCACCATTAAACTTTATATTATTTATTGGACTTTTTTTAACATTTAATACGTACATTTTGATAGTTCTCCACATAGATTTTTGATCACGTGCACTTAGAACTTTTCGTTTTATATTTTCATTTTTTGCTTTCACTATTTCTATTTTGTACCTATTTCTAGATTCACGATAGTCATTCCATAATACGTCATTAGTTGAGAATCGACACCTTTGATATTTCTCAATTTTATCCCGTTTCATGTTCCATAATATTTCACTAAACCAGTCGTTTGGTTCGTTTTTAAACACCTTAGTAACTACTAACATGTTCGTTATTTTTAAAATTTCATTCTCAAGTATTCTACCTATTAAACTTGGGTCTTGAGTGTTATGTAAGCTCTGTATTGCGGTACTGTTCCTTAGTTTTGATAAAAAAAAGTGGTTTTATATATTTGAGGATCTTAATTGTATTTAATATATTTTTGTTTGTATGCTTTTCTAGAGAGAATAATTGTATTACTAATGTTTCATGGTCACTAATTTTCATATCAATGTTTACTTTAGCCTTTACATTACTTCCCGATTCTGTTATTATATAGTCGATCAGTGTTTTGCTGCTATTTGTTATTCGTGTAGGTTCAAGCACGACTTGTTTGCATCGATTTTCTATTTCTATATTATTTTTTAATATATTTCTGTATGGATCTGTTTCGTCTAACCAATTAATATTTATATCCCCATCAATAATAAATCGCTTATTTGTCTCTATTAGGTCTTCGAGTAATATTTTCATTTTATCACAAAATTCACGTTTGGAGGAGGTATGCGCACGATAAATTGCAACTATATACACTGAATAATTGTTAAACGTTACCTTACACTTAAGCCACCATATCCTATCTTCCATACATTTTTGAATATCGCTTACTTCAAAACCATTTTTTACATAAATACACACACCACCTGTATGTCTGGAATCACTATCACAGCGGAACGGATTTTGGAATCCATCGACAAGGATTTCGGCGTCCTCAATTTTTTTAGTTGTATGCGTTTCCGTTATTATTAAAAAGTCGAGGTTTGAATCTGCGCAATTTTGTTGAAGGTCAGTTAGATTTCCTGTTAAGCCTTGTATATTGCAATATATGTATATGCAAACCGCGAATGTTTTTTAATTGCTAATGCGTAATTCTGTTCTTTTCTGATTGTAGTAATCTTTTATATACTGCACAGTTCGCGTCTCTACAATCGTGGTTTATATCTAGGTTTAATTTGAATTTTTCATTGTAGCGTACACAATTTGCGCATTTCAGAATTGTAGCAGAACATTCTCTAGTATCATGTCCATCTCCACATTTGGCACAAATGATACTATTTGCACAATTTTTAGCTATGTGTCGGTATCCATTACATTTGAAGCATCTATTTACGTTTAAATATTCGAATACTCGACATTTTTCCCACCCGATATTAATTTTTCGATTATCGATTAATTCTTTGTAATTGCGCATCTCTAATTCCACAATTGCACTATGCACATCTCTATTTTTGTTTTTAAACATTTCTACGCATTTTACCGTACCGTTTAAATTGTTTTGTTTTCTGATTGCAACTTCTAATTCATCATTTTTCCACATTTGACTGATATCCGTTATCATAATTTGCGGTTTTCTTTTTGCTAGTATTTTAACGTCATATTTTTCTCCTAGTTTTTGTTTCACTTCGCATTCTATTTTTTGCACCGATTCTTCACCAGTGCACTTAATTGCAATTGCTCCTTCATTTCTATTACTTATTCTGTCCACTTTAAGAGAGAGTAATGATGGGTCAATTTGTTCTTTTATTTCTTTTGTTGTTTTTGCGTTTTGTTGTTTTGATTTTGGCTTGATGTAAACGGTTTGTTTTAGTTGTTCTGCATAACTCATTTTTGTTTCTGTGTTCGGTTTTGTTGTTTGTTTTATTTTTTTCACTTCGTTCCTGATTTCATCTTTTAGCTCTTTCACACTTTCGCATACTTTACTACTTTGTTCTTTAACATTACTGCATATTTTCTCACTATGTGATTTAAAATTTTCACTATAAACACTCATTTTTTTTATTTCAAGTACACTCTTTTCACAGCTTTCTTGTGCTGTTATCATTTCTCTTAGTCTCTCATTATATCGTTCTTCAATTGCTTCGAGTAATGATTTTATTTCGATTTCATGTTGTTTTAGGGAATCTTCAAATTCATTTTTGTATTCTTTTAGGTAGTTGCCATTTTTATTTACAGTTTCTTGAATGTCCTTTAGCACCATATCCACATTGTGTATATATAAAATACATTCTTCACATATAAATTGAATCATTGGATTTGAATCAAGAATACCGCTGCTGTATTGTTCAATACCGCTACATTTTAACGTAAGGTGAAAGTTTTTGCCGCACACACCCGCGCATGATATTCCCGATTCTCCCCGAATCGAATTTTTGTATTTATAGCACTCGCGCATTATTTTTGGACCAAATGTCGGCACAAATGCACCACTTATGTCCAATTTTAATACGTTGGTTATTCTTCTTAATGTAAACTTTAAAAGTTCTTGTAATTTTACACTTTATTTTAGATCGCCAACTAATACGTCTGCTCTTGTTCGTTGTTCACAACGCCAATTATAATATCCATGCTGGATATCTACGAGCCATGTGGCTCATGCTGTGTGTGCGGTGGCACCGTCTTGTTGAAACCACATGTTCACCCAGTCCCGCTCATCCAATTCCGGCAGGAAGAATTCCTTTATCATGGCCCTGTAGCGTTCGCCAGTAACAGTGACCGTATTGCCGATGGCGTCCTCAAAAAAATACTCCCAATCACTGAACTCCGCACCGCAAAGTGGCTTTGAGTGGATGAAATGACTCTTCGTGCATCACATACGGATTTTTAGTGACTCAGAAATGAAGATTTTGCTTATTAAGGTAACCGCTTAAGTGGAAATGCTCCTCGTCACTCATGATGAGATTGAGGAGGGCTTTACACGACTGACGGTCAGAAGGCATTAACTTATACACTGTTTGCACTTTGTATGGGAACATCTGTAAGCCATTCACTAAAATTCGCTGTAGGGTCCGTCTGATGATGCCCAGTTACATGGCCCGTCGTCTGGTTGATGTTTCTTCGTTCTCAGTGACATCGGCAACCACAGTCGCTACATTCTCGGCCGAACGACCAGTCCACTGGCGGCTATGCATGGCCTCCTGTGGCTCCACTCTAAGCGCCGGAATGTTTGCCCAGTTGGCGCGACACGATTAATCGACGTTGAAATTCACGCTGCGCTAACACCACTGACCGATTATTGGTCAAAAACATCGACACAATTATTCCACTTTCTTGCGCTCCATTACTTGTCTATCTGTATACTATAGCTGCCTAGTTCACAAATGTCAAATATGATTGACGTACGACGCCATTTGCAAAAATTATACCATCTTCCGATAGAGTGATTAATTTTACGCCACCTTGTATAAGTACGAATCTTATATATGTACGAGTATATAACTGGCTTTATATTATTTGTAGATACTATCCTATAATGTTCCACAGAACTACATACCTTCAAAGAAATAATTGATTACAATGGGGTCCAGCTCATCATCCAATCTCATATGAAACTCATTTTGTTACATAAAAGTATTTCAGAATATTGATATAAGTGAAGTCTGTATGCGTTGTTGGCTGCGGGCTGCTCAAACAAGAAGAAGGTAGCGAATAGCAGATCAAAACCGGCATGATACGAGTATTATCCTTCCTGAACATGAAGAACAGATTGTTGGTGAAGTACTATCCGCTTTTTCTGAAAGACGGCATATGAGTTGATAATAAGCAACTCATGTGGAAGATAGTTCCACACACGAATTGCAGATAAAAGAAAGGATCGCCCTCCAATGCAATGTGTGAATGAAGGAATAATAAGTTTTTTTCCCCTATTAGATTGTGCAAAATGTAGCATTTCAAAAAGATAACTAGGAGAATTACTTTGTATAATTTTAAATAGTTTTAATACATTGTGGAAGTTAAAATACAGATTGAGATTCAGACCGTAAATTGACGATGCAAATCTGGACACACTGCTGGACCTAGGGATATTATAAATAAAACGGACACAGTCATTAAACGCAACATTAAGCCGATGCTTACAAACACTGTCAAGACAGGGAAATACGGAACAATTAAACAAAAAGTAAGGCATTACAAGCGTTTTGATTAATCGTGTTTCAAGAGGTGATGCAAGTAGTTCGCAGAGTATCGTAATCTTCGCAGTGCACAATAAACTTTTTTCAGAGTGTCACTTATGGCATCGCAGCAGGTAAGTGAAGAGTTTATATGAAAGCCAAGGTATTTAACAGAATTTACAATAGTAATGGGGTTGGCGTCAAGGACAATAGGTGAAAAATCATTTGGACACACCTCATTATTTGAAAAAAACAATAAAAACTGTCTTGACTGGGTTCAACTTCAATCTGTTACTTTTTGACCAGTTGGATATATAGGCTTTTCCAATAAGGACTCCGCAAAGTTTTTTTTTAAAATAAAACGCAAACTATTTGAGATGTTTCAAAAACTTTATTATCGGCTTGAAGTGCATTCAAAACATTTATGAATGGAACTTGACTTCGTTCATATGGCCACCGCGGGCACGTTTGCAGCGGTCGATTCGTTCTACCCGCGTTCAATGTTGGCTCTGAGCTCTTCCAACGTCGTCGGCGTGTTGGCATAAACCAATGACTTAACGTAGCCCCATAGAAAGTAGCCAAGCGGCGTTAAATTGCACGAACAAGGCGGCCAATCGACTGACCCATTTCTTGAGATAACACGCTCACCATACTTAATCATAATGGCCCAATAACGCCGCTGACATGCAAACCGCACCAAACATTTATTTTTTGTGGATGAAGTTGTGATTCATGAAGCACATGTGGATCTTCACCCGACCAATAACGCATATTTTGCTTATTGACGAACCCATTGAGCCTAAAATGAGCTTCGTCACTGAAGAAGATTTTGCGATGAAATTCATCATCTTGGCACATCTTCTCCAGAACCCAATCGGAGAATGTACGTCGCTTCAAATGGTCCATCGGCTTCAATTCTTGAATCAGCTTGATCTTGTACGGGTGTAAACTAAGATCCTTACGCAAAATACGCCATAATGTGGTCTGAGCGATGCCCAATTCTTGAGAACGACGTGGAATTAACTGATTTGGATCGTTTGCAACGGACGCCTGAACGGCAGCGATATTTTCGACACATCGACCAACCCGTTGTCTCACTGACACGGCAACATCACACAGCGAATATGCAGACTCAAATTTTTGCACTAAACTTGTTATTGCCTGTCTACTAGGGTGAGAATTACGACCGAAAATTGGAGTTAACGCTCTTAAAGTTGCAGTCACCGACTCCGAATTTCGGATTTTTATAATTTTTATAATTTGCAGACGTTGCTCGTTAGTGTACTTTAACATGATGAAAATGTTGAGTTTACTGAATAAATTGACAGTGACAATTTGATGATTAGTGAAAGAGAGCGTTCACAAATTAAATTCAAAGTTGTCAAGTTCCTATAGGAAAACCCTTTATTATCAAGATCTTTATTCACTCTAGCAACACAATCTTCTACAAGACCAAAAGGACGCGAGAAATATATAATCACATCATCAGCGTACATATGAATCTTACAATTCTTAACAATACCTGGGATTTCATTGTTAAAAAGAGAGAACAGAAGTGGTCTTAGTATAGAGCCTTGCGGAACGCCTGCGTGAATGGTTTTAGAATTTCAATAACCAAGTTCTGTAGCGACCGACTGTACTCTATCTCTTAGATAACAGCTTAGAAGCTTGGTGGATGAGTCGGAAAAATTTAAGCCATTTTTAATCTTTGTAAGTAACAAAGAGTGATCAATGCAGTCGAAAGCTTTGGAGAAGTCTAGAAGAACTGCTACACAGATATCGTTACAATCTAAAGCGGATCGAATGTCAGTAGTAACTTTTAGAACAGCAGATTCACAACTGTGTTTACTTCGAAAACCGGATTCCCATTTGGAAAACTTATTATCATTATTTAAGAATTTTTTCATTTGAAGAGATAATACCTTTTTCAAAAGAATTTGACAAAAAACACAAGATGCTAATTGGTCTGAAGGCAGCAGGACAATTAGGATTAGACTTTTTGGCAATAGGAATAATTATGGCATTTTTTCAATTATCCGGGAACTAAGAGCTGTAGCTGTAAATACAGTAGTGAGTGAAAAATTACGTATCCCGAGAGTGATAAGAAAACAGTCATTAACTGATCACAAACTATACAAATGAATTAAACTCGTATATACCAGGAAATGCTCGAATTCTCGGCTCTCACTGGTAGCACTCGACTTTACTCAGGAGGAAGTGGATGATATGATGTCGATTGTTACCAACATGGCTGCAAATCCAATCAATCTTCACAATATCAACGAATCAACGAATTGGGTAGGGTTCCGTCCAGAACAGTTCACAGATTTACATAGCCACGTACCGTTCATTTCAAGTAGTGAGCTTCTTGCTTACATGGAAAAATTAAAAACTGGCGATAGTAATCGTTGGTTTTCTTTATTGCTTAGCATATCCTGCAAAACACATCCTGCATTCAAGACGTTGCTAGAAGGAATAAATTAATACCGAATGTCAACTCTGAAATATCTGAAAATTATATACCAGCTATAGTCATTTGTGACGGCACTTATGTTTACATCCAAAAGGGCTCTAATTACTCAATTCAAAAGCAGAATTTGGTTTAACTATTTCCTATAACGTGCCGCGCAAAATTGGGTCTGTATGCTGCCATTGATTCGGATGCTTCCACAATGAACAAGCTCCTTTGAAGCCAAAATAGGTCTATAGTTTTTCAGAAGGAATGATATCTTCATTCTCGATAGAGGCTTCAAAGATTCAATTTGTATACAGATCGCATATGACCCACTCCCTGCTTGAAGGACATCAGCAATTCACCTATAACGATGTGCAGGTGGGTTGTAGAAGTTGTAAATGGGCGCTTTAAAAGACACTTTAAGCTGTTCGGTCAGGAGTTCTTCAATCTTGCTTCTCCTCACATGACGGATTATTTTAAAATAGCTTCAACAATTTTAAGCAAGTGATCGAAGACACCGATAATGCTCATGAGCTGCTGCAAATCGTTTTGAGCAGATTAAATATTCCCAATCACCTGGATGATTTTGAGATAGAAAATAACCTTAATCAAAAAAGGGCAGTGTTTCAAAGTATTGAAGGGCATATTGCAAACTTAATTAGCTTTCCCTTATTACATTTGACAGAACTAAGTAAAATATCCCTGGGAAATGAAGCAAAACCGGAAACAGTTACTCGTTAAAAGGTCGTATAAAATCTCGACATATAACTTCTAGAGTATATTATACACACATTCTTGTCAGCAGTGAGGAAAATAGAAGAAGTTCCATCAAGGCTTACTATTGCAGTTGTCTGATTGGTATGAAAACTGTCGGATGTTATGTGATATCTTGGGTATGGTTGTCATCAAACAAATGCACTTTATATGGATAACATTTTAATAGCTGATGAAGAATTCTTTAAAGAGCCCTAACAATCACTGATAGGTGGACGAAGTCTCCGAATTATTTTTCTTTTCCCAAATCCTACGATATACATATGTTCTTGCCTAACTTTGGCCAGGGTCATAGCAAAGTTAACGTCTATATTGGAAAAAAGAAAACAGCTACATTTTTGTCAAGTTTCTGTAAACAAAAAACATGTAGGTACTTACCATTAGAGTTGTGAAAGAATTCAATCTTTTGGGATTATAATTCTATTGAATGCATTCAGAATGATTTGAAGTCTTTACTTACTTTAAGTGGCGCTACAGTCCGGGGTGGACCTGGGCCTCAGTCAGCAAGCGTCTCCAGCCAGCTCGATCCCTAGCTAGCTGCCTCCAGTTACGTACGCTAAATTGGCTGAGGTCCCCTACCACTTGCGTGCGCGACATGAGTCTTGGCCTTTCTCTACTGCACTGTCCCTCGGGAGCGGATTCAAAGACTTTTCGGACCGGAACATTGGTGTACGCTCTACATGACCCAGCATCTCAGTCTTTGGAACTTCACTCTTCTGGCCGTACAGTCCATAGAGTTCATTGTTGTGTCTCCTCCTCCATTCACTGTCGATGCAGACGGGATCGAAGATCGCCCGAAGAATTTTTCTCTCGAAACAACCAAGAACACCCTCATCGATTTTTGATAATGTCCATGACTCTGCGCCATAGAGCACGACCGGGATTATTAAGGTCTTATAAAGGGTGACTTTTGTTGTCTGAGAGATAGCTTTGCTACACAATTGCCTTCTTAGCCCAAAGAAACAGCGGTTCGCAAGAGTTATTCTTCGTTTGATCTCAGCGCTGGTGTCGTTGGCTGCATTTTTAGCCGAGCCTAGGTAGACAAAGTCCTTAACTACCTCAAAGTTATACCTGTCGAGGGTGACATTCTGCCTGAGACGTCGATGTTGGTTGTCCTTTTTGCTTGACAGAATATACTTGGTCTTGACCTTGTTGACCGCTAAACGTCGCTTTTTTCGTCAATACTCGCGAAAGCGCCACTGACATCACGATGCTTTCTCCCAATTATGTCAATATCGTCGGAGTATGCGAGTAGTTGGACGGACTTTTGACAGATAATCCCTTTTGTGGTTGCTCGTGAGGTTTGCACTATTCTTTCAAGTACGTTGTTGAAAAAATCTCATGACAGCGTACAGCCTTGTCTAAATCCTTTCTGGACATCAAAGGTCTCGGTGAGATCTTTACGGACCTTGATGGAGCAGCGTGCATTCTCCATCGTCATTCTGCACAGACGGGCGGATTTTTCAGGTATGCCGAGACTAGATATTGCTCTGTATAGCTCGTCTCTATAGATGCTGTCATACGCGGCCTTAAAGTCGATGAATAGGTGGTGTGTATCGATCTGAAGATCATGGGTCTTCTCCAAGATCGGCCGTAATGTGAATATTTGGTCGATGGTGTACTTTCCTGATCTGGATCTATCAGGTTGTTGACGAACGGTTTCAGGCCTGTCGCTTTGAAGGGCTCGGCAGTCAGGCCGTCAGCTCCAGCCCCGTTGTTGAACTTAAGCTAAGATATAGCTATCTTCACTTCGTCCAGGTCGAGTGGACGGAATTGTTGGTCATCATCGTCCAGGTTGAAAGGTTGATTCTGCCTGACAGCGGTATACAGTCTGCAGAAATTCCAATTCCTCAGCATCGACTGCAATTCTAACACGATGTTCCCTTGTTCATCTCTACAGGCTTCGGTTCGGCGTTTGTTTCCGTGCAATGTTATTTTTACCTTTTGGTAAAACTTCCGAACCTCATTCCTGGAGTAGGATCTCTCAATTTCCTCGACCGCACGCTTCTCATGCTCTTCCTTCTACCCCCCGAGAAGCCGGTGTTCATCTCTCCTCTTCCGCTCATACAGCTCATGAGCAGCTCTGGTCCTTCTACGCAGCGCCGCTTTATATGCATCTTGCTTAGCTGCATGTGCTTGCCGGCATTCATCATCGATCCAAGGGTTTCGTTGTGGTGGACGAGTGAAACCCAGAACACCAGAAGCGGCATCTCTGATGGCGTTTTGGCAGTGATTTGAAGTCTTTTTGGCAAAAAACACTGCGATTTAAGAGAACCATAAGTCACTATTGTTTAGAAGTCAGTAACTAGCGCATTCAGTTTTTAGCAATCTTTGAATTAAACCAAATTATTGAATTTTAAAAAAAAAAAATTAGTGAATTCACTGTAGCTGAAGTCCCAAGTGCATTCACATAAGCTCTTTCGCAGTCCTTGAATTCAATGGAAATGATTTGAATTCATGTGAGTTTAGTTGGTGAAATGGTGAAATGTTTATTTTCATTGCTATTTGCAGTATATGCAAATTTGAAACCTATTGTCCTTATAATGATATTTATGAAAAGTATTTGTGACTTACTTTTTTAAACAACATTGATTGTATGCATAATCATTACAAAGTAAGCAGCCGTTACAGAAAGTTATTCGTGTTTATTGAAACTGTTATTTATTCAGTTGCAGTCTAACATGCGTGATTAATGAGTTAAGTTCTAGAGTATAACATGGATTCGGAAAGTGAATGCTCATCGGTTGATTGCGTTACTCAAGATCCAAATTTCGAATCAGAGACTATCCCACGCAGTTCAAAACGTGGGCTTTGTGAATTGGAAACAGGGCAAATTGTTCAACGAAGAAGACGAAACTAAATTCTCGATATCGTTGCATGATTTCAATGGTGATAACATCATTCTTCGCGAACATTTCTTGAAGGTTTCGAAACAGGTAGAAACAGCTATTTTATTCTGATAAATGTATTTTGAATTGTGACAAATAAAATCGCTTCAATCGTTTCAAGAGTGCGGCTGTGCTTTTTTTCCCCCATTTTGGTGTCTCCTTTGCATTCGGCTATTGGTGGATCAATACATTCTGTGCGTGTAATTATGGCGACGCTGTATTTATGAGCGTCTGCGACAAATGTACTACGACGTGCGCATGACCGCGTGACTGGAGCTGGCCTCGATGGTGCTGATATTGCTCAGTTAGAGCAGGAGATAAGGTCCACAACGGCGCATTACCAACGGCTCGTCACTCAACACGAGATACTAGTTGGAGTGGCAGCGGAGGAAGAATTGGATGAACATGCAAATCTCTGGGAATACGTGAACAGTCAGTACAATGCAATGTTTGTGAAACTTAACCATAGGTTCTCACAGCTCCAGAATGCACACACGGCTTACCAAGATGTTTCAGATGGACGAGACGATCATGGGAAATCCCCAGCATCTGCAAATAGAGTGGAAATGCGGTTGGATCCCGTTACCATTTCGACCTTTGACGGTGCACTGCACAATTGGCTGGCTTTTCGAGCCACATTCGAGACTCTGGTGCACTGTATGGATTTCCCTGAAGCATAAAAATTAGGTAAGCTGCGACAGGCAATAGATCCGGTGAGAGTCCCCTTAGTAGGGCGATGTATTCAGGTGGTTATCACGATGTGTGGGAAGCCCTTAAGACTCGCTTCGACAATCGAAAGCTTCTTTCGGAAATTCATGTGTCTCGCCTTTTGCATTTGAAGAGCGCTGTGGACGAGACGTCAGATGAGCTGTTAAGAATGGTGGACACGGTGCACGAGTCATTGCGCGCACTCCGTGTAATGGAATTACCGGTGGATCAGTGGGATGCCTTGGTTGTGTTGATTATTGTGGCGAAGCTGCCCCTTACTACGCAGCGGGAGTGGTATATGGACTGTTCGTTAACCGAGATCCCCAAGCGCGCTCAGAGCCTTGCGACATACGTGATTCGCACCGCCAATCGAGATGAGTGAACAACTCCACGTTCTTCCCGTGGATGAAGTCACATGTGGCGATACCAAATCAAATTGGATGTCCCTCCTGCCAAGGTCCGCTACCATGACACAATTGTCATAACTAGCAGATCACACCGTGTTGCTAGCAACAGCACGAACTTTCACATCTGGTAATTTAGAACAGCGATTAGCTCGAATCCCGTGCGACCCTGGATCACAGGTGAGTTTTGTGACCGAAAGTCTAGCCAATCAGCTTAGTCTTTCTAGGATCAGATACGACGCAGCAGTAGATGGCATCGGCGCATCTGTACAAACTCGCACAAATGGTAGACTGAGGCTAACGATTCATTCAACGTACACCGACTTTGAAGTGCAAATCGACGCTTTGGTGCTTCCTTCAATAGCAGCTGTGACCCCGCGGTGCTCCTGGATACAAGGCAGTGGATTCACCTGTGCGGCCTTCATCTGGCTGATGTGCGTCTTGCAGAACCTAGAAATATCGACGTTTTGGTTGGAGCTCACGTATGGGGTCAGATAATTGAGGGTGAAAGCATCACGGAGAGCCCTGCCTCAGCGCACTCGTTTGGGATGGGTTGTATATTGTCCAGCGTGCATAACCTCAAGCAAAACACATCCTCCTCATGCATTCTGTGCTCGGGTGAACGAGGATGACCTTCAATTAAAATAATTGGTATGAAATTTTTAAAATTTGGAAGAGGTGCCCGAAGGTGGTGTACATCAGGACGACTGCGAGCGAATATTTTTGTCAACACATGCACGAGACGCTACGTGGTACCCTGCAGCTGAAGAGCTGTTCTTTAAGATTGAACTAGATGACCACAATAGAACACCAATCAATCGTTTTCAAGAGTGCGCTTGTGCTTTCTTTTTTTCCCCCTACAACAACATTCAATTATGTTGTTCTTTTTTCGAATATTCAGTATAACATAATTAAGTCATTGAATTTTACATTTCTGATGATATACCACATTACACGGTTGGGCCAAACACTCTCTGCTTCCATTTGTTCCTCATGCCGTTGGCCAAGTCGTTGTAGCATTTCGGCCTCTGCTGTTTTCGTACACTTAAACATTGTATATTTGTTTGACCAATAAAGTTGAAATCTTTACAATTTAGCTTCTTTACAGTAAATTTTAATTTCTTTATCTAGCTCAACAGCACAGAATTTCAACGGCAAGGAAATGGGATTTTAGTTGAATGCTGCATCTGGAAAGCAACATTAAAAGGGGCGAATACTAGTAACATCCAATTTAATCAGGCATTTGAAGATCAAACATTCTGATTCATATCAAAGCAAGACTGATTGGAAAAATTCCTTGTTCAGTTTATTGTGCTAATAACAACTTGTCTACCATATGCCGATTGTTGAAGATCAATCTTTTAGAAGGCTTTTGAGGTTTGCCAATCCTTCTTTGAAAGTCATAAGCCGACCAACAGCATAATTTCAAAATTCAGCTATCGAAGCAAAAGTACAATACGAGTATATGTGCACAACAGTGGATATTTGGTCAACCAAACGCCGCAGTTCCTTTGGATATACTCGTACATACTTGCTACTAGATTGATGATAATTTCCAAAGGGAATCAGTTGCTTTGGCATGCAGGCGGTTTGCAGGATTCAACACATATGGTTGCATAAATGACATAATCGTGCAGATGCATCAAAACTTTGATTTAAATTGAAACCATGTCATAGCAACTGTTACTGACAATGGTTCAAATCTGGTTAAATCTGGTCTGGTTTGGTATCGCATCTCAAGATTGCTCTACTCAATCTGAAGAAGGTATTCAGCTTGAAGGAGTCGAATTTAAAAATAATCAAAGGCATTGCTGAAGTCAATGGTAACTACATCCACTTCTTCCCCTTGCTCTAGGGCACAAAATGTACTATTGTATTAAACAGGGTGTCCCCTAATTCGTCAATGGTAATTTGGGAAATTATTCCTGGGCATATTCTAAGAAAAAAAATCGTTCAACGGTAAGGGTCTATCTCCAATGTTGACAGTATTTATCGAGGAGGACACTTACCCAAGTTAACGGAAATTGCTATGTTAGTACTAATGGTAGAAACTTCGTGTAGAACTCTATTTTTAAGACAAATGCTAGCCTTTGTAACGGCGTTTGAATAAAGTTGATATCTTATTCGAGTCTTTACATATCCGATTTCTAATCCTGTTCCATTTTCATTGCCCATGCTAATTTTTGATTTTGAGGTCACTTCTCTCCAGAAAATGTCTAACTAACATAACGTTTTACTATTTTTTTCTTCTGAGAGTAACAATAATAAAATAAAATCATCAATAGATTTGCAGAAAAACCCCCAGATTTTATGATATTTTTGAAAAAAGGAATTCAGGATTTTCTACCAACGTATCTAACAACAGTTGACAATAACAGTGGTGTTCCAAGAATTATTAATTTTTCAATAATTTTTTCAAAATTCCTACGAGTATATATTAAAAAGTTTTAAAGCGTGCTCGTCTATTTGACTACCTGTCAAAACCTTCATTTCCTTACCCTGTTCCTCAAAAGTTCTCAGAAAGAGATAGGTTTCGGGTGTGAATTCCTATTCGGAAAATTAGAAAAAAATTAATTCATCAGTTTAATTTTTTACGCCAAGGTTAAAGTTGCTTAGAAACGCTATTGGAAATGTCTGCACTTACAAAACAAGAATACGCAGACTTTATTGACTTTTATGAGTTGATCACAGGAAGTCCAACTAGAGCGTGACGAATGTCCCCAAATTTCCTACGCCCAAATGGCGTCAGGTAGGGGGGCAACGGTACAGCAAGCGACTGTTGCTTCTCCGGCGCCAATGCCGAGAACAACGGAAGCTGCACCCAACATGCTAGCCATCTTGCTCGCTGCCGGCCTTAACGCAACACATGTCGTAATGTGTACGCACATGGTGGGCCCCCGCCCAATTATCAAGGCTTCGCCCTTTAATGACGTTGTCTAATAATGAACGGGGGCAGAGCAAAGTACTGGTCTTATCGTAAACATCTTCAGATGACGCTACCGAAGGTTGCTACGATTTGATCAGTCACAAGCTGCCGGTCATAGGTCTTGTTGGCGGCTGGACCACCGGTAGTCCCTACCAGGACTTAAATCACGGTACCATGGGAGTCAGGAGCCCCCCGGATCTCGGTCCGGGCCTGACTTGTTAGAGGTAGGCCCCCTTGTGGGAGCGTCATGGTGACTGTGGTTTAAACCCAAAATCGCGGGAAAGAGCCTTCCTTTGGTTTTCCTTGGTTTTCCTTTGGTTGACTCAATGTGGAGTTGCAATAAGTGCTGGGTGCTGCGACCCTAAGAGCAGTAAGAGGTTTTAGGTCGGCCTCGACTCATATCAAGGGTGGAACTTGTGCCGGCAACACAGTTCCGAATTGGTATCAAACATTGAATATCATTGTGAGCGATGGCAAGGCGTATCCTTGCTCCCATGGATGTATGGGCATCCCGTAAGTTTAAGCCCACATGGCAGGTACTTACGTTAAAAACATGAGACATCTGTACGCACATGGTGGAGCAAACTTTGAAGGTCCTTGCGGTGAATGTGAATTCACTGATTAGGATCGAACGAAGAGCCGCGATGTTTAAATTGCTACAAGACCAAACTCCTGATGTGCTTTTCGCTAGCGAAACCAAGCTAACCGATAAGCACAAACTGGAGTACAATAATTATATTGTTAGAAGAAGAAACCGGCCCAGATCCAAACCTGGAGGCGGTGTCGCGATCTTCATTAAAGAAGGTATAAAATTTCACAGAGTGTACAAGGGCGTGTTGCGCAGGTTCCGGGTGTTGGAGGCAGTCGTCGTTTACATCCCGCTCCGCAGTGGAAAGCGGTTGTACTTTGCCTCTGTTTATGCACCGGAGGCTTCACAATCCACCCTATTCATTATAGCTTTTTCGACTTCTGAGGCTGGAATCGGGGGAGAATTATTTTATAGTCGGCGGGGATTTCAACGCTAGACACAGAGATTGGGGAAATAATTTGCCAAATGCTAGAGGGAGCCTACTACTCCATTGGTGGGGTCAGCACGATGTCATGTACAGACTCGGTCTAAAAGCGACGGATAACCCGTCGTTTCCCAGAGGCGGGTCTTATTTTAATCTACTGCTGTACGACGAACGTATACGACTGACAGGTACGAATTTACAAACATTGAACTGTCTGCGCACATTCGTGTATGACAGCGACCATTGCGGTTTTAGCACCGAAATTATGGTTCCCAACGAAATTGCGGAATTGGAGGAGTTTGTCCAAAGATATACTTACAACTACAGTAAAACTCTGGACTATGGACACTATAATACCGCGGTATCGACGTACGACTAACGAAGACCTGTTCCGCAATCCTACTATTGACGCACTGCACCGACAGAAAAGTAGACTTCTGACAAGACTCAAAAACTTGTACAGACAGTTAACTGACCGACAAGACCCGGAGATTAGGACACTGAAGTCGTCGATTAAAAATATTTAAACGCTAATAAAATAGAATTACAGAATTTCTGTAAGTTTGTATTGGAACAACAAGGTTCGGGCTGTAAACACCAGCAACCCGAACATGTTTCCGCAAATCAATAAACTATTTCGGAGAAAAAAACAAAACGACCTTCAGTGTCTTAAAATAGCCCAGACGACGGACAACGAACGGTAACTGACAATAGCAGGTATTGATCCAAATGAAGACGCTGACGATGACGACTTCTTTGTGATCGAGGATCCGCAGGAGAAGGTTGCGACCATAGGGGCGACTTTCCAGGAAGTGTACAAGGCCACTGATACCATTGGCCATAATTACTACCTGGACAGTCGCGTCTTGGTGCACGACTTCTGCATTCGATATGAAATAGGGAACTGGCAATCCGAGGGCTCTGGTTTCACCCGGTTTAGCGACGAAAATATGGCAAATAACGTCATTGCCAGAGAGGGTGGCCTATCCCAGTTCATTTCGAAGGAAGAACTCCATGAGATCTTCGACACAATCAGGACTAAGAAATCAGTGGGGACCGATGGTATTCCGAACATCGTGCTTCGACATCTTCCTCTAGAAGCGGTGGAAATTTACACCACCCTGTTTAACAATGCAATGAATAATACACATTATCCAGAGCTCTGTCTAGGTGGGTTGAGGACAAACATATAGTTCCGGATAATCAATTCGGTTTTAAGGCGGGACATGATATCTCACATGCCGCGTCTAAACTGGTGTCCGATATCCAATGGAATAAAGGCAAAAAACCAATGTACTGGTGCCTGCCTTGTTGACTTGGAGAAGGCCTTCGACACCGTATGGTTAGAGGGTCTTTTCTATAAGCTGACTAGGTTGGGTATGGTGATGTGACTTCTGTTGGAATATTTCAAATTAAAAATGGTCTTCAGCAAGGCGCGGTCAATTCGCCGATCCTATTCAACATTTTTACAAGCGACTTGATAGGTTCACTTCCCCATACTATTGCGTACGTAGACGATTTGGTTTAATACTCTCTTTACTGGATTAATACTCTCTTGCAGCGCGACTTCGATAAGATAAGACGATTTTGCCATGACTGGAAGTTAAAATCAACTTTCAGAAGTCGGAAACCATTCTCTTTAGGACGCCGTTGTCTAGAGCCTCTAGGGATACCAGAAAAAATTGGAGAAAGTTCTCGATTATTGGACAACACGGACAGCCTCTTGCCTGTCGAAATGTAGTCAGATACCTTGGGATCTGGCTAGATGAGTTTCTGTATTTTAACAAAAATGTAGATGCTGCTCTGGCCAGAGCTAAAGGCGATTTTGCACTTACAAAGAGACAGTTTTATAGCAGCCAACTCGATGCGAGGGCCTTATCAGGCCCATGCTGATATTTGGGCGTCCCATGTGGTTCAATGTACGAGCAAGCTTAATGGAAAAGATTCGGGTGTTTGAGAGGGCTTGCCTTAGGGCCTGTCTTCGCTTGTACAGAACACCAGAGTCGGAGTACAAAAAATTTTATCCTAATGAGGTCCTTTACAACAGGGCGAACCTAATACGAGTGGACAACTTCGTAATTAAGCTGACTCGAAGGCACATTGCAAGAGCAATGACCTCGACGAATAACCTGATATCTGGGGCTTACTACCCCAATTACCTTTACCACGAGAGTGTGCGCTTTGACGGCTTCGTTCCACCGGAAGCATTCCTCTACCTAGATCAGATAGGGTTGATCCAGGATAGATCAGCCGTTAATCTTCCATATCGCTCGGACATCTGGGGACAGGCGACTCAACTACAACAGAGACATCGCACACGGCAGTGTGGATCGCCTCATCTTCAGTAGGGCGGTGGGGAATCGCGATAAGAGGGATGTCGTTAGGCAGCACCAGCATTTCTGGTGGTTGAATGATGGAGAAGATGTTTCGCCGTCGTTTCCGTCAATTACGGACCAGCCTCACTAATGAGGCAGAGCTGACCAATCTGTTTTCTCGGTAAATAGCGACGGCCAGCTTACATAGGTTTGGGTTAGCATATAAGAAATATATACAAGTATTAGTATATACAAAGGTATATACTAATATATGTATATAATTGTGTATAATTGTGTATAATGTCTATATGTGTGTGTTTGTGTATTGTGCATTTAGGTTAGGTAGGCTAAGGTTTATTTTAAGTTAGATACTAAGTTTTTATAAAAAATAAAAAATTATGTCCATCTGCTAAGTTTTTGTTAACAAATATTTTTTCTTAGCGTTAAGTATTCAAAGTAAATAGTTCTAAGTAAAATGTACGAGTACATAAAGTCGAAAGACATAGTTATAAGAATTTAGAGTTGCTTAGAGTGCCTGTGTGGGGCCAGTAAGTTAGTATAAGATTGTTAAGTAATTTTAAGCTAGCATTTAAGCATTTTTTGTTAGTATGTAAGAGTTAATGATTAAGTAAATAAAATGCATTTAAAACTAAAACTAAAACTAGAGCGTGACGAAGATATCATGAACTTTACTCTAACCGACGACTTCCTAGTGAAGGAGTATTTGAAAATACTCGTACGTATCGAAGGCTTCGAGAAGCGGGATCAGTTTCAAATACACGACCGAATGCGGGAGCTCCGCAAGTAAGAAGGATTTCGGCTGATGAAAGAATACTGGAAGCTGTTACAACTGGTCCATCAATCAGCATCAGGCGCTTAGCTTTGCAATTCAATGTTTGCAAACATAAGATTTCTAATATACTGCATGGAGAAAATCTTTATCCATACGTACCACCATACACCTGTGCAAGAACTGTTTCCCAATGATTTGGAAAAAAGACTTGAGGTTTCTAAATGGTTGCTGGAGCGTAGTTTGGATGACAACGTATATTAGCAGATTCTTTGGACGGGCGAATCTCAATTTACTAAACATGGGATTACAAATTTTCACAATTGTTGCTGCGAACAATCCACGTACGAGTACAAGGAGACATAAATCATTTCAATACAAATTCAGCTTCAAACTACCATCTAAGCTGAATTCCACAAACTTTCTTGAGTTTTTGCGAAATGATTTACCAGAACTATTGGAGGACATTCCATTGATTCAACCAGCTTCATCATATTTTTAACAGCACGGTGCTCCAGCCCACTATGGTCGTGAGGTTAAGAATTGGCAGGATGAAGAGTACAGTAACCGTTGGATAGGAAGAAATTGACTGGGGTGCAAGATCTCCTGAACTTACCGTATTGGATTTTTTTGTATGGGGAAGAATGAAAGAACTTCCTTATTCAACCAAAGTAACAGCTTTAAGTGAATTGGAAGAGCGTATTCTGGAATCGTCATCAAAAGGGAGGCAGAAGTTACTCGTATCATCAATAAACATTCGTAGTAAAATCCGAAAACGGGCACTAGCATGCATGCAAAACCATGGAGGATACTTTGGGCATCTGTTATAACTGTTTTACTACATACATAAAATAAAAATCATCTAAAACCACACAAAATCATTTTTTTATTCCTAGACTTTGGAGCTTAAAGCAAAAAAACCCTTTTTTATAAATTTTACCTACTGCAAGCTTTCCCAATTATCAAAATCAAAAATTAGTATGGGCAATGAAAATGGAACAGGCTTAGAAATTGGATATGTAAAGACCCATATACGATATCAACTTTGTTTAAACGCCGTTACAAAGGCTGGTATTTCTTCTAAAAACAAAGCCCTACACAAAGCTTCTACTATTAGGGTACAACAAAGTAAGCCTTTTCTTAAATCCTCGATAAATGACGTCAACATTGGAGACAGGCCCTTAATGTTGAACTACGAGTATTGACGAATTAGTGGACACCCTGTATAAACGAACCCAATAAAGTTGGCAGTGGTTGATCTGCCTTTAAGAAATCCATGTTGGTTCCGTGAAAAGATACAATAGACCTGCAATGGAAGAACATATGCTATCATCATAAATAATGCCCTTAGCAATGCGTCAGCAGTTGGTAATATCCTGTTTGAGTCCTTTTTTATGAATAGGGATTTTCCAGAGGTGAAGAAAATCCCCTCAGGAAGATCGAAAGTCTGAATATACTTACGAGCGGTTGAATAAGATTATTGGCACATGACATGACACATGCTGGTGTTATTTCAATAGAAATTAGGGATGACTGAGCGCAGTCTGGGTGGAAAAGGATTCACTAAAGAAATTAGCGAAATAATTGGCGATGGTTGTAGGATCAGACGAAGACATATTAGAGAATTTAAGACAAGACGGATGGCTATAGGATTTTTTTTTTCCATTTAATAAATCGAAAGCATTGTTAGGGGTCAGAGATGGGGGTAGATTGTATCTGTTATAGCGAATATCACAGAGTTGAGAGAAGTGGTAGTGAGTTTTTAGGTAATTTCCATAGTCAAATTCAGAACCAGATTTAATGTGCACGTGCCATAGCTTAGTTGTCTTGTTGCGAAGTGCACGTGGTTCTTTGTTATACCAAGGAGGAGATAATGAAGGATTCCTCTTTCATTGGTAAGGGACCGCTAGTATACGACCAAAGTCAACACTATTGAGAAGTTTGTTGAGTTTAGTGTAATTTGTTTTACGGAAGTTGAAGTGGAAGGAAGTTTTTGAGGGGATAATAGAATTGTTGATGTCATATGTGAAAATAACAAGAAGGGGAAGATGTGAACGGTATAACGAGAATAACAACTTATAGCATCAGGTCAAGTTGTCTTGTTGTTAGAAATACCATTTATTTGAAAAAGGCCTGAAATAGAAAGGCAGTCAGTGTCCCTATCTAGGACAGCATTTGAGGCAACGAGATAAGATTCATCGTCCGACTGAGTCCATAGGTGATGAGGGAGATTAAAATCGCCAAGAACTATGATATCATTACAGGGGTCAACAATATCAACCACATTTTTCGCAAGCTGGTAGCCATCTGCTGGTTGGGAGGGGTGAATGCAACAACAGAGTATATATAACAATAAATTCGAATTCAGCTGATACTGATTTTTTAACGAGTTGAGGGTCAAAACGATCGTGAATTTCAGGGAGGACCCCTCGACCTATAAAAGAATCATCATTCTCACGGTCGTCATCACGAAACACTCTGAGTTCTGTTGCAAACAGTTCTGAATTTTGGATGTCGGATATTAGATTCGTTTCGGTCAAAGCAAAAATATCATTTGAAAGCTTTTGGGAGTTAAGATAGACAGAAGTTGTTTTTGTGCGCAGCCCCCTTACATTTTGGTAATAAAGTGATAAGCGTTTGGGTGCATTATTGACAACTGGCTTGGGAAAGCTAGAAAGGGTTTCTTGAAGGTGTAGGATACGTTTAAAAGAGGCATAGGAAGTGTATGAGTAGAGGTCGTCAGCAACATCTGTGGGGGCGATGTCGAAGTTTGTATGAAAATTGATGGAAATTTGTCGATGCCATCGATGCAGATAGAGTCGGGCTTATCATGTAAATAATAAATGAATAAGTAAGGGGCAGGCGAACGTTTTGGTAAATTTTGCAGTCTCTTAAGCGGGAAATGACACAGCGACCGTCGTCACCGATATCAGCTAGTTGCTAAGTAAGCTTTATAGTTGGGGAAAGCAAAGGGTCTAAGATTGGAGATGCATAAGTTTTAGGGGCGATGTACGTTTTGAGGTCGTCAAACGACGAGTATTGAAGATATGGGTGTGGAGTACTTATACGAGTAACAGGAAACGCGTGTGTCTCTGAAGAACAAAACTGAATGACTGATTTTATTCTACCTTAACCTAGTTTTTCTTTCACACGTCTAAATGTCAAGTTTATTTACATATAATTCTTGTTGTTATATTTATGAGGGGGCATTTCCAGATGTTGCGTATGCCACATTACTCCCCCCTAGCTGGTAAACGAAATCGCACCTTTCGCCCGTAGCGTGTACGATAAGCTTGTGGCTCTTCGGTTGATCTCTGCTGATTTTCTGTAACGTTGGGTGTAGTAAATGCTGCTTTCAATCTGTCGATGCTGATGTTGGTCTTTTTCCCTCGGACGTTCACTGTAAAGTATTTGTCGTAACGTTTAATAACTGAGTATGGACCTTCGTATGGAGGTTGTAGAGGGCGGCGAACCTTATCGGTACGAATGAACACTGTTGGTGAGCTAGCTAGTTCATTCTGGATGAACGGTGAAGATTTTGCATGATTAGATGTTGCAGTCGGTCTCAATTTCCTCATTTGTGTGCGGAGTAGTTCGACGTAATCGCTTTCTGAAATGATGACGTGTGGTTGTTGTTGTATGAACTCACCTGGCAACCGAAGAGTGTCGCCATATACCATTTCAGCCGGAGTTGCTCTGATCTCTTCTTTGTATGAAGATCTGTAACCTAAGAGTATGAGTGGCAAGACGTCGACCCACTTCTCAGTTTGATAACATTTTATTGCGGACTTTAGTGTGCCAGCGTTCTATTATGCCATTTGCAACTGGATGGTATGCTGTTGTTTTGAGATGTTTGGCTCCGCGAAGTCTGGTTAGATCTCGAAACAGTGATGATTCGAACTGCCGTCCCAAGTCCGTGGTTATTCTGAGGGGAACTCCAAATCTTGCTATCCAGTTGTTGACAAACGCAGAGCTAATCGATTCGGCCGTTATGTTTTCTAATGGGTAGGCCTCCGCCCAGCGAGTGTACCGATCAATGCAAGTTAGGCAGTAGCGATATCCCTTGCATGGTGGTAGTGGTCTAATTATATCCATATTAACGTGTTCGAATCGTTGTCCAGGTGGAAGGTATGTTGATATTGGTGCTTTGTTGTGTCGTTGGACTTTCGATTTTTGGCAGGGTAGACACGATTTAGTCCATGCTGTGCAGTCCTTTCTTAAGTTTGGCCAGATGAACTTGCTTGCTACCATCTTTATTGTTTTGTTTGCTCCACCGTGGCATAGATTATGGATAGAATTAAACGCTATTTTTCGAAAGTCTTCTGTTAGGAATGGGCGAATACTGCCAGCGGAAACATCGCATAATACTTCTGCGCTTGAGCCTGGAATGATAAACGGTTTTAAAATTAAATTCGTGGTATTATTCATTAATAATTTCTGAAGCTCGTCGTTTTGTTTTTGACTTTCGCTCAGACGATCGTAATCAATAGTGTCTGCCACGTGTATCGCTTCCATTCTTGACATGGTGTCTGCAATGATATTATCTTTACCGGGCATATATCGAATATCTGTCGTAAACTGTGCGAGGAAATCGAGGTAACGGATCTGTCTAGGTGAGGCCTTCTCTTGCTTTTGTTGAAAAGCAAACTGTAACGGCTTGTGGTCGGTCCAGATGGTAAACTCTTTACCTTCCAGCATGTATCGGAAATACCTTACCGCTTTATATGCTCCTAGTAGTTCGCGGTCGTATGTACTGTACTTCTGTTGAGCTGCGTTTAGTTTCTCTGAGTAAAAAGCCAGAGGTTCCCACTTGTTGCCGTTTTGCTGTTGAAGTATAGCACCGAGAGCCGTGCTAGAAGCGTCTACCATAAGTGCCAATTTAGCTTTTGGTTTCGGAAAAAGAGTAATGTTGCGTTGCACAAATGATCTTTACACTGTTGGAATGCCAGTTTGCTTTCCTCCGTCCATTTAATAATAGTTCTGTAATTTTTCTTGTTGCCTACTATCAGCTTTGACAAAAGTTGCTGCTTCTCAGCTGCGTTTGGTAAAAACCGACGAAAAAAATTTGTCATTCCAAGAAAACGTCGTAAGTCGCAAACTCGCTCTGGTAATTTGTAGTCTCGCAATGCTTGAATTCTTTCGGTTGGTGGCTTGACACCTTCTTTGCTGACCTTGTATCCATGAAATTGTACTTCTGACTGACCTAGTACGCATTTTGGTAAATTGATTACGACGCCGTACTCTCGCAACTTCTGGAACACGAGACTAAGATGTCGATGATGTTCGTGCTAGTCTTTTGATGAGATCAGAATGTCGTCTAGATATGGCCAAGCAAAATCGAATTCACGCAAGATGTGGTCCATAAAGCGTTGAAAGGTTTGTCCAGCGTTGCGAAGTCCAAAGCACATATATACGAATTCGTACATACCAAACGGTGTCGTTATTGCAGTCTTTGGTATGTCCGCAGGCTCGAGAGGAAGCTGGTGGTACGCTCGTCGTAGATCAATTGTCGAAAAAATGGTGCAGCCGTGCAAAGTGTGAATGAAATCGTGCAAATGGGGGATGGGGTATCTATCCGGTTCGGTGATGCTGTTTAAACGCCTGTAGTCCCCACATGGTCTCCACTCTCCGTTTTTCTTCTTAATCATGTGGAGTGGACTAGCCCATGGACTCCGAGATGGTCGGCATATACCTGCGTCGAGGAGGAGTTGAATTTCGGCTTTAGCTGCTCTTAACATTTCGGGTGATAGTCGTCTCGGTATGGCAAAAACTGGGGGGCCCTTTGTTATGATGTGATGAGTTATATTATGTTGTTTGAAGGTTGAGATAGTCTTGCTGTGTGTAATATCTTTAAACTCGCTTAGTAAGTCCTGGAATGGGAGTGAATGATTAATACAAGACAAATTTTGTAATACTTCCTTAGTGCGAACTACGCTGCAACATTGACTGCTTTTTGTATACCCATCAATTAATTTCCGATGACGCAGGCTGACAAATATATTGAAGTGGGATAGAAAATCTGCTCCAAGAATCGGGTATGACACATCCGCTATGATGAAAGTCCATGTTAGTTGTCGACGAAGTCCAAGGTTAAGAGTTATCGTTTTTTCTCCAAATGTTTTAATTGTGGTTTTATTAGCAGCGTACAAGCAAACATTCGTATCGACGTTTTTTCTTTGTGACTGGGTTGGTGGTAAGACACTTATATCTGCTCCGGTGTCGACTAGAAATCTGAGGTTAGAGTTCGTGTCGACCACGAGGAGCCGGCGGTTTGCAAAATTCTGTCTGTCACTACCCGCCATTGATGACAGACTTTTCAGTTTAACGATTTGCTGCACGGTTTTCTACAATTTTTTGCTTTTTCAAAGTTCGTAATTTTGTTTGGTCGAAGTCGAACGTGAATTTTGGCGCGATCGGGATCTTGCTCGATTTCTCGGGTGATGATTCATTGCCGCTTTTAAAGTGGCAATTTCCCTAGTAAGTTCTGCTAGTTGACGTTCCATTTGAGACGGTGGCTCGTTTGTGGACGTAACGTTGAGCACTCCAATGCAATGTCGTTAACCTCAATAATTTTGCCGGCGAGGAGCGCTACTTTGTCCAGGGCATCATTGCTGATCGATATAATGGATCGAATGTTTGGTGGCAATCTGTTCATCCAGATAGATTTCAGCATACTTTCGTTCATTTCATTTCCTGCGAGGTCACGCATCTCACGCAACAACTGCGATGGCTGAGGGTGGTATCCTTATGGAAACTTTTGCTATTTGTACGTTGTCGTTTCCCAGTTGTTCTGCTGATGCTTCTGCCGAATTTGTTGCTGAGTTTTTATTGTCGGTCGCCATTGTGCTCTTTTTTTTTTATATCGGGGTCACCAATATGTGGAGTACTTATAACAGGAAACGCGTGTGTCTCTGAAGAACAAAACTGAATGACTGATTTTATTCTACCTTAACCTAGTTTTTCTTTCACACGTCTAAATGTCAAGTTTATTTACATATAATTCTTGTTGTTATATTTATGAGGGGGCATTTCCAGATGTTGCGTATGCCACATGGGAATGGAAGAAATTCGATGAGTTGGCAGCGCTTTGGATTTTGGTAGGGAGGGAGTTGGGCTTGAGATTGAAAGATACGAGTTTGGGAACACACTTATTGATGAATGAGAGATATAGAGGTGAGGAATCGGTTCTATGAAGAAAACGAGAGACACGTTGTGATAGGTGATACAGTTAGGTTTGTGGCAGGTATCTAGTGTCTCAATTCGCTTGTTCCATTCCGAAGAAGTTTAGGGAGTACCAAATCGAGAGTCGAAATTGTCAGTAGACTTTGAAATCTATGTGAAAGTTGTTTATCTAAAATTATTGTGTGCCTTTCTGAGAAGTGGTTTAACCCGAACCTAGGACCCAATGAGCGGTTACAAAACTTTTCGCTGTGACGGAAAAAACAGAATTGGTGGTGATGTTGTCATTTATGTTTGAAACAATTTAATAGTTTCTCTTGTAATTGAGTCGCCCCCAGATAATCTAAACGGTATCTGCTTTGTCAAAGTTGCAAAAAGAAAATATCTTATCGGTGCTGCATGAATACGTGGACCAAGCAAAGGTATAAATTTCTTTCATAGGGAATCTTACATCTCCTTACTTAAAAACCTTTATCTGGAGGACCTAAGCTATAACATTCGTTCGTTGATTCTATAAATACCCTTGATCTAAGCCTTGTCAATTCAACTGACCCAATCTATTTTACCAGTTCGACTAGCACTCTTCTTGACCTGTTTGTTCTTTATTCCCAAATGTCTGCGCCTGTTTTTTTCGAAGCATGATCTAATTTTTGCAACATTTAGTCTTGATCTATTCCTCCATTTCTTCAAAGATTTTAGAAACATAAACACGGAATGGTTTAAGTAGGATATTCAGAGTATTAACCTGGTCAACCTGCAGATCGAACATCTTCAGAGTCATATTTTATATTTGTTTGATCAATATGTTCGAATTAGAACTAGAGCTGTACAGTCAAGCTATATCACAAAGGGTTTTCTCCCGAAATCCTCATGTTAAGAAGTAGAAAGTGGAAAAGTTTTAAGCTTCCAGAATTTTATGAGATCTTTCAATCACTACGAAATCTTGTTAGTACAGTACTGAGCGCTACCAAATTAACATCATTCACTGCCTACCTACAGAACACTAAGCCAGCCAGGACGTATGCCAATCCTACCTCTAATTGACTGCCAAGTAGTTTAGAATATTGCGCTGTCACAATAGTCCCTCGTATTTTTTATGGTAAGCAACATTGGCTCTGCCGATCAGTTGATCCTTCCACTGCTGCAGATGTTTCCTAGGGGACTCTTCTTTCGTCTTTTCGAAATGATTGAGGCAAATTTGTAGATGGCCTGCTGCTAATGTCATAGTCTTGCCTTGTAATTCCTTAACTAGTCAAGATTTTGTTACATTGCTTTGTTTTGTCTCATTGAGCACCGTATTTATGTCTCATTTGGATGTTGCTGTTTCTGCTTCTGGTATACTCGTTAATTAACGCAGTACAAGTTTGTTGCCAGCTCGTTTTTGGACTCGCTTTGAGTTGTTTAATAGTTGGACGCTCAATTCACGGGTTTGTCACACTGAAAAGAGTATCACTAACCCTTCGAGAAGTTGCCAGAAGGGAGGTGATAATTATTTCGAGTTGAGCTGCCAAGCACCGCCCCGCCTCCTGTTTTGATTGTGGCTAGCTTCGTATAATATGGTATATCCCCTTTACCACTATGACATTATGGCTTCAGGGAATAGGTTTCTTTCTTGGAAATGCAGATATCCTTATCTAAGAAGGTCTGATTGAAACTCACAAGCTCATATTAGCTGTCAACAATAACTCCTCAAACGAACTCACGGATTGTCGGGTTAGTAAAAGAAGACTGATTGAGGACGCGGGTCAATGCTACTGTTGTGTAAATCGCATTACCCTCTCCATTTACGTCCATACAACTTCTACAATCACGTAAATGTTTGGACAAAAATAAGTTTTAAACTAGTAAGAACACTGAATTTGAGTGAACAATAAAACACTACCTTATCGGCGAACCGTAGATCACAACCTGTTATTGAAATTTAAACAAATGGCTGCTTGCGAATATTCAAATTTAGGTTTGAGTCCTCACTTAGAGAGCAGTTGCAGCCGTTAAATTGGTAAGTAAATTTGAAAGCTTAAATTTGTGCCTATTGTATCTTGAGGATTTTATTATTTTTTGCACCTGGTTGGTTAAGCTGATCGGATGGTTTTACTATCAAAGAAAATAAACTGTTCTTCATATATTTTAAGTAATACAAATTGTAAAAGAAATTAAGTAATGAATGCAACTTATCTGTTCGGTGGTTGAAACAGAAGGGAACTTGTTGTATTGAATATGTCATAATTGACATCTCTTTTGACAACTCATGTATGTCAATTGCAATTATTTGCTTTTAGACACATAACAATGCAAAGACTTTGAACTGAAAGCGCGAATCTGAATTTGGAACCTGAGTAGCTGAAGATTGGAACGAGTAGAACAAGGAAATCAAAAATGACCTTGGTGGCAATTCTTTCTACGTGTGACGCCCACAAAACTCTGTCAGACTTGTGCTTTTCCAACTCTCCTTTTGACAACCAAAATTATAGAATTAAGGGAATGACAGCCTTATTTCAAGGTTGTTCCAAATCAAGCTTTAACAAGCGCAATAAATAGCAGGCCTATTGATGTATCAATTAGGCGGATCAAATGGCGCGGTCTTTGTTCTGCAATGCAGGGCTTATTAATGAGAACACTAAAGACCCATCTTGATTGGGCTAACAAGATTATATCAAAAAATACGTCGACGAAGGATGCGCCTAAACGAAGTGCTGATACCTCCAGGGTTACCCAAAAGATCGCTACAGGTAAAGCAAACTTCGCTGAAAATTAAAAGGCTCAAAGACCCAATTGACAAAATTAATCTAAGTTGAAGGCGAAAGCTACGATACCGATCACTAAAGCTGAGTGTATATGCAACCTCCTGCGGTGGATTGTTAGGACTCTAGAGGCCGGAGTTCCTCTGAATGCTGTCGATAAGTCAAAAGGCTTTGCCGAAGCCAATTATCAGCACTCTCTTCTTCGAAAGGATCAAGTGACAGTGGGTAATCACGATGCTGAACCGGATGTCCTTTGGTTTCGCTGAAAGGCTTACAAATTCATAAGAAGACTTCATTATGAGCAGTACTCCCTGCACAGGTTCGCAGCAAACCTGAAAGGATGTCCTCTGTAATAGACTGTAAATCCATGTGAAACAAGATTCTCCTCCTTACTAAGGCTCCACCCCCATCAGCCTGATGAATGAGCTTCGATATCGAAACCGGCATACGAGTCTGTTAACGAATCTGAAGAGGCCACTATACTTACTTTCTTTACTTAAGACACAGTAACCTTCCACTCTCTTCGTTCCCAGTCGTGCTGCTTCCAGTTATGTAGACTAAGCGCTCTGGCATCCATGATGGCTTGGTCCTTAAAACAGAGGTTCTGTGTTCTTCGTCGCCTCGAACTTGGGGGGTGTAATTCAAAGACCTTCTTCTCTGGACCATTATTGTCCATTCGCTCGATGTGGCCGAACCAATTGACGTGTTTTAGCTTTTTGGATTATATCCACATCTTGATATAGCCCATATATTAGCGGTTGTATCTTCTCTCCATTCGCCCTTGAGCACTGGACCTACTGTACAACGAGCTGGACAAATTTGTTGAAGGTAATGCGTTCCGTGTTAACACCTGGCCATCGTACTATCTCGTCCAGCACTAAATTGAAGAGATCTGATGACAGTGCATCTCCTTTCCAAAATCTGGTGCATCTTCAGAATAGTTCGGATGAACTGCTTATTTTACGTCGGTGGATAGTGAATACACAGCGGGGAGTTTCCCGCTCAGGCGCTCTCTACAGGCTCTAGCGACTGCAGTAGTGATAAGGCTTCCAATGTTAAATTTATTTTTTGGTTTGCAGCTTCTTCTCTTTGGATAGTCGGGCTCTAAATTTGGCTGCAAAAGAAAGTCCTCAGAGTCGACATTTGCCCCTCTGACTGTTTCCACATGAAGAGTGTCTTGATATGTGCCTCACATCTGTTAGCATATGGTCGATTAGGTTGGCGGTTCGACCATCTGGAGTGTGTCAGGTTGCTGTATGGATTCGTAGTCTTTGAAATCTATTGCTACTTATAACCGTATTATGAGCTGCTACAAAATCCGGGCAGGCTCCTTCCAAGAACTCATAGAACTCCTCCTTGATAGAGTCTTCAGCTTCATCGGTAGGGGCATGTGCACATATTAGGCTGATAGTTTTGAATGGTGCCTTAATGCGGACCAAAGCCAGGTGACCGCTGATCGGTTTTAAGTTGACCTAACATGTGTTATGTGGCAGCTGTAATAAATAAAATGGAACAGATTTATTTCGCTAGATGGGTGGCATTCAACATTTAATAGGCGGACTAAATCATTAATGTAATTGGACTTTTTGTTGTATACGGTGGTTGTTATCTTCACCAACAAGCCCTCATATATGTATTGTTAAAGCTCCTGTTAGTCTATCTAGGTCAACACAATTTCTAGGTTTGATAAGTTTTAGGATAGCCTGCAGCGTTATACTGGCATCAATTAGCACAACATCACAGGTATTGGAGACCAACTTTAGTTTCCGTGGTCAATGTGGCTGCGTTTTGTGGGAGGTAACTATCAGAAACTGATCAATCTTCCTTGACAGATATTCCCTTTCAGAATTCGTGGCAGGAATGAGTCAGAGAATAAAGAAATCTCTAAAGTGCATAAAACTGGTAGTATATGTACACTGATGGTTCTAACAATTTACATAGGTTCGGGGGCTATCATCCGTGCTAAAGCTGCAGAGACGAGAATGAAATTAATTATACTCCAAAGGTTTCAGGGGCCATCATACAATCATCAGTGAGCAGTGACTTCTCGTCACAAGGCGGCCGACGTCTTACCTATTTATACGTATATCCAGATCAACCGGTAGAACCATAATCTAAACCTAAGCCAGACGACAAATATCAAATCCGTACTTACGAGTACAATACTTATTTAGATGGCGCTACTCTTCGATGTAGACCTGAGTCTCAACTAATAAACCTATCTAGTTACCACAGTCTTTGGATAACTGCTTTCAATTAATCACACATAGATGGTCTAGGTGCTCTTCTAAACACTTGTGTATGGCACATAAGGCAACGTCTTTGTTTACTGCGTCAGACCTCCGGGTAGGAGTCGAAGGCTCTTCGGAACGGAGCGTTAAAATCCATTCGCTTTACATATACAAGCTTTCTCTGGTGATAATATCCGTACACATTCTTCTTTCTAGGTTCATGTCGCTGTACAGCACAACACAAATGGATAATGATATATAAGCCCGCCTTCACTTGCGACATAGAGCAGGAACAGGATAATTAATGTCTTATTTAAGTCTCCTTAGTGTGTCCTGATATGACCTTATCACTCAATTGTCTTCTTATGCAAAAGAAACAGCGATTAACAGGAGTAATTCTTCCTCATTAACATAGTTAAGAGCGGAGCCGAAGCAGGCAAATTTTTATAAAAGTCTCAAAGTCAAAGCTGTCTTTTCAGACGTTCTATCCGAAATGCTATCATAAGCAGCGATCAAGACTTTTCAGCTTTTATCTAGGATCTGCATGAGTCTGAATATTTGGTCAACTGGGGACTTATGCGGCCGTTCTAAGGAACGCGCGATCTACATGATTGCTTTCTGGCCGTTCAGGGTACCGTTCAAGTTATGAAGAGCTTCCTTTTAGCTCTTATTTTTTTGTTGAGTGTAGAGGGAGCACTGTTGAACTTGCCAAGCTCTTCCTTAAATCCTGTGTAGTTGGTTTTCTTCAAGGTCCTTATTGTCTGGCATGGAGAGCTCCGATAATACTTTTCAGCCGGTAATCTCCTTAGCATACCCGTTGGATAACGCCAAGTCAATAACTTTCTACCTTACTCTCGTAACAAAGTTTGGCTAAGAGCCAACATTTTTGGCAACCAGGTCAGACAATAATATGAAATCCTGGACGTGAACAATATAATGGTGCCCTATCAATGCTGCAAGTCAACAATTAATCAGAAATTCACACTTAAGCAGAAAAAACCCAAAAAGGTCTGATCGATATTCACCACCTCTTCATGGATTTCAAGGCGAGAGAAATGAGCGTTAAATAAGGGGTGACCAGATGAGAACGATAGGAAACAAAATTTAAATAAAACACCAACGGTGTGAGATATAAAATTGATTCTGGCTTTATTTTCATGCCATTATGTGTGGAATAGCCCATCATTCAAACGGCCGCCTCAGCTTAGCGTTATTTCGTTATTCCGGTAATAGCTTGTCGAATGTTGGTCTCAAGCTCATCCAAAACGTAGACTAAGGACTTGACGTAGCCACAGAGAAAATAATCGAGTGGTGTCAAATCGCATGATCGCGGTGGCCATAAACCGCACCTAACAGTCAATTTGAATGCATTGAAGCTTGGCCGAACACTTGTGAACTGTGTTCGAGCCAATAACCGCAATTATGCTTGTTGACATAGCCGCTAAGCCAAAAATGGGCGTCGTCCGAGAAGATATTTTTTTGGCCAAAATCCGGATCTCTGGCCAACATTTCCAGCGTCCGATTAGCCAACTCACTGTGTTTTCTATGGTCGAACGGCTTCAATTCTTGCGTCAGCACAATCTTATAGGGATATAGCTCCAAATCCAACCGCAAAATAATGACGCAAAAATGACTCTCTGGCGATGCCTAACTCAGCTTAGATCGACGCCGAATCGATATTTTTGGTTATTTTTCGTTACTGGCCCCTACGGCGACTATGTTTTCTTCATTTCGCACCTATCTCTGTCTGGTTGGTGGCTTCAGGTCCGAAAGAGTGTACTCACTCTCAAACTTTTCCACGGTATGACGAATTACCAGCACACTGAAGCCATGATGACGACCGACCTCACGACGAAATTCACGTTGTATATTTACAACTGAGGCGGAATTTCGTTAATATTTTTCAATAATTTCCTCACATTCGACAAACGTAAAACTATGCATGATGAAATGGCAAACTTTACTGAATATTTTGACAGTTGGATGTCATTGGTAACTTTGACAGTTTCTGAAACATAACAATTGGAAAAACTATCATTGCTCTCTGGTCACCCGTTAGTATCGTCACCTAGAACTTTAATATCAAAAAAGGACTAAGATAAGGTGATGCGCTGTCCGTGACTCCTTTAATATTATATTTGACAAATTTGTGGGAAATTTGCAAGCGAACTCCAGTTCAAAACACTGTTTAGATATTTAAATATGTACGTTGATGACATTAATTTCATTGACAGAACACAGAGGTCCATCACTGGTGTGCTCGCAAGTATTGATAGAGAACGGCAAGGATAAGTTACGCTGAGAAAGGCAAAATCAAGAATATGCTCTCAACAGGAAGGGATGCTCAACATACTATAGACGATTAAATCAAACCGTCATAATAGACAGCCACAATTTTGAGGTATGTACTTTGGCATTTTGTCATCTTCGGCTCCGTTGATAAAGACAACTTTCCAGAAACTGAACGAATTACCCTGGACGATAATATCGAGGGGCGTTCAATATATTCTCGGTATCGATATGAAGGAAAATGCGAATTCAATTTAAATTGTTTTTATTTTTCAATATAATCTCCCCTAACATCAATGCATTTGTTACATCTTGAGATAAGCTTTTTTAAACCCTCAAAAAAATAATTTTCCTCTTTCTCTGCAAAATACCCATTTATTGCCGACTTGAGTTCTTCATCATCCGAAAATCTTTTTCCACGAAGACATTTTTTCAAATCCGGAAACAGGAAATAATCACTAGGGGCAAGGTCTGGACTATAGGGTGGGTGTTGGATTTCTTCGAAACCACAATCTCGCGCAGCAGCCTTGGAAACTCGCGCCGTGTGAACAGGAGCGTTGTCATGAAGAAGCAACACACCCGCTGCGAGTTTACCCCGTCTTTTCTTTTTAATTTCCTCCTGCAAATTATGCAAAGTGGAAGCGTAGGATGTGGCGTTGATGGTTTCACCTTTTTTTTTGTACTCAATGAGCAAGATTCCCTTTGAGTCCCAAAAAACTGTGGCCATGAGCTTCCCGGCAGACGGAGTGACTTTGAACTTCTTCGGGGGGTCTGTTCCTTTTTTATGCCACTGCATGGACTCTTGTTTACTTTCAGGGTCATAGTGGTGGAACCATGTTTCGTCCCCAGTAACAATTCGATCCATAACACCGTCCGCGTCCTCACTACATATCTCCAAAAGCTTTCTACAGCATGCGATTCTCACTTTTTTCTGAGGCGCTGTGAGCATTCGTGGCACTCACCTTGCACTGACCTTTGAAAGGTTAAGATGGTCACGAAGAATGGTGTGATGGTACCAATTGAAAGCTTGGTGATCTCTGCCCGAATAAAGGTGAAATTCGGGCATCCTCAAGAACAAGTTTTTCGACTTCTTTGATGCTTTCTCCCGTACAAGCAGTAGCCGGGGCGCCGGAGCGGGGGTCGTCTTCAATGCTCTCGCTGCCTCTCTTGAATTCACTTGACCACTTTTGCACAGTTGATAATAAAGGTGCGGAACCCTGGTAAACAGCCACCATCTCTTCATGAATAGTTTTTTGACTTTTTCCTTGCTTAGTGAGAAATTTAATTACAGCGCGATGCTCAATTTTCACCATCATCGTCTCAGTTGCCATTATGATTCTGTTTAACTAGAGATAAACGCGAATTAATAATCACATTTATATGAAATTTTACATGAATGCACTAAAATAATAGAATTACTTGATAAATAAGTCAATTTATATATACAACCACAGCTTCACCCCGATACCGAGAATATGTTGAACGCCCCTCGTATGGCCTTGCCAAGGAGACTCTGTGAGTTACCGGACGGTTTGCGTTGACGGCAGTGCTGCCGTTTCTACTGTCCTGACGGAGACTGCTGTTATTTTGATTGAAAAAAGTCCAATCTACTGTCTCCTGTTGCCATAAGATGTTTTCCCAAATTCTCCTGTTACATTTTTTTACAATTTTTTTTTCAAAATTTTTATATTTCGGGATGCAGTGAAATAAAAAAACGATTTCCAAATGATATCAGGCCTTTTCAAAAATTCGAAATTTTAGATCCTTTGTCGCTCTCTATTTGAACAGAGCAGGACACTTAAATTCTTTGCAGATGCTATGTAATACTTTTGCAAAATTGATCAGTGTGACCTTGTGAATGAGTGGCATACTTTACCCATACATTTTAAATAAGAAGACCGGAAAAAATTGAAAGAGGTAACCATTGAAGAGTTTTGGATTATGACTGCAAGTGTCAAAGATTATAAGGTTGAATTTGTTTTTCAAAATCTGCTAATCTGGCTGAGATTGTGTTATGTCTTTCTTCACATTCAAATGCGAAATGTGAACGCATTTTCAGCATTGTTACAAACGCAAAAACTAAAAACCGGAACTGTTTAGGCAATGAAACTCTCAATGCAATTGCTGCCCTAAAATCACATATGAAAGACAAGGATTTAAATTGTAGAATATTCGAAATTAATGAAAGTCATTTACGTTTAATGAGTAAAACCAATGATCTGCTGTGAGTACAGGCACTTTATGTACTGAATTAGTAAATAGATACATTAACTAAATGACTGATATTTAAATGACTAAATGACTGGTCTTGTGATATTACTCATAGACATATCTATGTATGTTTATGTGATTTAATTTTTCTGTGATATTATGTATAACTTTGTATAACATTACCATCCGCATGAATTCCAATATAATATAAGTATTTGTTTTGTTTTTATGAAGTATTAATTTGTAATGTAATTTAATTTGTTTTGTGATGTTTTTATGAATTATATTGTTATCTTGTAATGTATAAAGTATTATTTTGTTCTTGTTACATAAATAAAATAAAAAACTGTGTCGTTATATGTATTTCTTAATTCGTTTTAATTTTCTTAAAGCAGGTGTTCTTATGTTACAGGCCTCTCAAAACAACAATGATGGAACTTTTTTTGAGTTGAAAGACTTTTTTTTTTAATTTGGAATCTCCTGTTATTTTTCCCACTAAACAGGAAATATTCTGTTTTTATTGAATTCGAAAACGGCGCACTGGTTGACGGGCTTTGAAGAAGGAGCATAACACAGTAGAGGAAGACGCGGCATTAGGTAGAGCGCATAAGTCAAATAAGTCCTCATTCATTCAAAGTCCGCGTTGAGAGGAGAGATTTATTTGTTGAAACCCTGGTCCGCCACCCATTGCAGCGGCATCTTAATGAGAAAGCAAGATGACATAGTTGATACGGACTTCTTTGTTTCTTGCGTTATGTAAGCGTTTGACCGTAAAAATTTCCAAATCACTCTTAGTTCGACAAAAACATCGCTTTTTCAATGAAAAATATTTTATTTAATATATAGTACATAAACATAATTAAAACATATAAAATAGTTCTTAAAATTCTTAAAAAAAAAAATATGTTTCACATATGTCAAGATATATAAAGTATTTTTTTTATATTTAAAAATAAAATAAAAAAATCAATATCACCCAAATTTGCACTTAAATATTGTTTTTTTTTTTTTGTATAGTTTTCATATAATTTTGCAAAACGGCACTTGCTATTTCTTTGTAGTGTTTTTTGTTATTTATTTTATTTTTTTAATTTAAATCTGATTCTTATGTACAACTTAAGTTTATTGTCATTACAGAAATTTCTTATAAAAGCAAAAGGGAAAGCCTATCAACAAACCTAAAACGGTTGATGACTCTAAATATGCTGTGGAAGAGAAACAATATTTTAAGATTTTTTTAATTTAAGTGAGTTTTTTTGTAGCAACAAATAAATAATTTTATATACGAGTACGTGATTATATACTTTTTTGTTTTGTTAATGGAAAATTGTTTGATGAAAATAGTGTGTTTCACTTGTTTTGAATTTCTCTTTTGTTTTTGTTTTTGATTTTGATGTGGGTGTTATAGTTTGAAAACAAAAAGAAACAAAAATACGAAACGAAACATTGTTAAGTGTACTTTTGTGGTCTTAATGACGATGGTGGTTGTTCGTTGTGCCCTTATTGTACGACAAAAGTGTTTTTCTCAATCTATCACAAAATGTACGATGGTGATCGGCTTTGAGTCTTTTTACCTGTAATTAAAGGGGGTTTTGGATTTTTTTTTTTTTTCAATTTTTTGTTAAGCGCAATTCATTGGAATTGAAGCAATACCCTGTACAGAATTTATAGTACACTTTTTACAAAGCCAACAGATGAAGGCAAGTTTTTGGAAGAATTAGGTTTTGTTTAAGTATAATTTTATATAAGTATCTATACAAGTTGGTTTCTTAAATGAAAGGTTAAGGGTAAAATTTAATTTTATAGTTGAAATACTTCAAGAGTTAGGAAACGAAATAACTGTGGTCCGATAATGTACATAGCTTATTCCTAATAAAATAAATCATTTTGGATTGTTGTATATCAGTATATGTAAAATTAGTATTAGCTGAAATATTTGTTTTTTGTTTATATAATTGCCTACAGCAACTTTTTTAGCAACATTCTTGATATTTTTTTAGAATTGCAGTTCTATATAAATTGTACAATGCACTTATTTTTTATTTTATTTTAAATGGTACTTTTTATACATTTTATCTGTCAGCGATTTTATGAGAGACAGTCTTGCGAGGGAGCTTAAGAATTTTATGAACGTATTATAGCAAATTTGATTTATCAGGAATTTATTACAAAAATGTGCAGAGAATGAAAGAATGAAATTCAATGCTGATACTCGCATATCCTAAGCGAAAGTCTAAAAGTCATAAGTGGTAAGTGCATACTTCATCAACAATTCTTCTTTATTATAGGGTTTCTTCCACGATGGGATTGCCCTGATTCAAGTACCTAATTGCCTATTTATCCATTTTATATGGAGCCCAGAGACCATTTGAGCTCAGAGCAACTTCAAATTATTCTGAATTCCAAAAGAAAGCCGATGGGGTGAAAGAATGAAGATTTGTCTGCTTCAAGAAAACAGAATCGAGTACCATCTTACAAATGCAAAGAAGCTCAATAGCTATAAGATAAGAAACGGTTGGAAAGCTCTTAAGACTACTATAACTTTAAACAAATTAAAAAAGGTACAATCATGATACCATTCATAATGTTTATGACCACGAGTACACTCTACATTCCTATTTTGCTGTAAGCAGACTTTTAGTTTCTGTTTGCCTTTGCCAATCGCCCGACGACGAAAAACACAATAAGTTTAATATTCCATCAAACAGCTTCTGATATATATGAGGACTTGCTGTTGGAGATTTTAGCAAAACAAAAAAGGACAACGACTTTCGTTTATACATGCGAAATGTCCGGACCTTAAACAGTGAACATTCAGCCTTACAATTCGCAGGAGACACAGGCCTTATACAATCGGATTTCACTAATATTCAAGAACTATAATATGGTGGGTCGGGTTAAAGAAAAATATAATACTACGGTATCAATTCTGCTGATTGCTGTAGACAACTAAAACACCGCCTTTGATGTGGATTTGTCATAAGAGGAAGACTTAGCCAATAAATCTTGAGCTTTGCGCATCTAAGGCTTATAACATTCTGCATTAGGGAGGCTAAGTTCGCGCGCCTACAGAGGCAAACTAAGAATTTACGAAGGATTGCTACTACGAGCACCTCAAGCAGACGGCTTAGCAATATTCTAAGCAAGCTGCGCTGTTTAGATCGTTCTCAGTAATTTTAATACCAAACTCTGGAAATAGACTCATGCTAATCGACTTTGCGGCGGGGCGAAATGACATCATAGCTAGCCCAAGTTCCCAACATCCACACAAAGAGATGGCATTCATCTGATCAGAAAGAGGCAAGCGGGTTGATCAGAATCACAAAGGAACATTTCTTTGATGAAGTTTTGGAAAATCTTTCGAAAAATCTTGTTCTACCAGCTTCAAGCGCAGAATCCCAGTAGTGAAATTGTCAGCCAGGTATAAAAGGCTTCACATCTGATGAATTGGAATCTATCCAGCCACCATAACTAAGAGTGCCAGCGAACAACGAATTAAGGGGCATATAAGGCAATGAGTTGTTAGGAACTCTTAAAAAAAGGGGTGTTTTTCGCAGAAAAAAAACAACAAAGAAGCGCTCAATCCCGATCATGGAGGCTTGTTTCTATTAACAAGTGAGACGAACTTGTTAAGGGCACAAATATCAATGAAAAGTATGCAAATGTATGAATGGAGACGTTGCAGAATCTACTGAAATTTCGGAAGCATTACTTATGTAGATTATGGTCAACAACAACTCTGCCTACCCGGAAAGCTAAGATAATCTAAACTAAGGACAGATAAGAATACAGGTGCAGGCGACCCACCTGACGAATTATTTGAATCAGCGAATATTGATTTCACTAAGGACATGAGCACCAACTCATCACTAAAATATGTTCTAATGAACTATGTCACAACAGAATACCAAAGTCATCTGCTTCATCTTCAAAAAGCAAGTCAATACCAGGAGCAGAATATTCCAAATGTCCATGCAACTGCTAGCATACACAACATTGAGCTTATAGCAAGAAGCCAGCGAACTATCAGTGTAGCGTCTGCGGCGATTAAAGCAAAAGTGGTGAAGAGGGGTTAGGTAGTAAATGAGAGTAAAACGAAGAATAGGTATGTTGTCAGCAATAACAGCAACTGTCCAGACAGCACGCTACATCGGCATACTTTGTAGTTAAGGACCTTGTCCACTTCAGCTATTCGGTAAATCCATTCAAACATTGACAGAATCATTACGATCAAGAGATCATTCATACTAAACACATACTAATAAGACAACTAAGAAATGAGTCCCTCTCACGAACAACGAAGAAACCAATGCGTAAGATCCCCATCATCCCAGCCCTACTGCACCATGGACTTTATCTAAGCAAATTGCCCTTGGTTATTTCAAATTGAAGTAGCCAGCGATTTTTAAGCCAGGAACTGATTATCTTGCCAGATAAATCTCTTCACTGATCGGCAAAAAATTGTGCAGTAGAAATATTTTAACAGCACTACCAGCAGATGTCAAATCCGCTACACAAATCAGCCAACATCAGTGTAACTTCTGACGCAAATCTTAAGAAAGACTTCGACTTCAGGCTCACACTCACCACCTCTACATCGACATCAATGGCGCATACGAACGCGTTTACTAAATCGAACTCTATTAAGCGATTTAACGATCTCCAGAACTCTTATCCACTAAGCCATGCACCGTGTAATTTGGAAATAGAATCTACCAACTCTTTCAGAAGTGGACCGGATTCCGGTAAGTGGATGTACTGCCCTGCAGTTTCTTGTAACATATTCTGATACAGGCTGGTAACAACCCATAAAATACTATTTTCTAGATATCTATATGTCATTACTCGTTATCAGCATGCCATAATTAAAGGCGATTGAAGAACAGGCCGATCGAATGTTACTTTAGACAGATATAATTTTGAAGTATTTAAGGAGTTTACCTAATTCGGAGCAAATATATGTAAATCACCCAACCAACAAAATATGACCTTACGCAACCCTTGCTAATTCGAGCTATGTTAATAGCTAAGAGAAAAATCACAGCCTTTGAAAGAAAAATACTCCTCCTGCCGCTATACCTGGTTCTATCTGCGTTATGGATGAGAAAACAAATCCACTAAGAGCTGTATAGAAATGTGGATAGAGCCAGCAAAATATCTTGGGAATATCTAGCAAATATCATGAGACATTTTGATTCGCAGTCAACTGGTTCTAGAAAAAAAGAAAGACATTTCTTCGCCTCAAAGATCATTCAGTCGTGGATGCCAGTTCTTTCGGAGGATGTAAAAACTTGACCTTCCTATTCGTATTCACCAATTCCAAAAGATTGACCACCACAAACTTTTGATTTATGAAATCAAGTGGTTTTCATTAATCTTCGCCAAATATTAGATCTTCCTTGCTAAGAAAGCTCAAATGTCAGAGCGGCGATCTCCAATACATTAAAAATAAAATGAAAATTTTTAAGCCTACTACGACTTTATGAGGCAACAGGAAACATCTTTAGCGATTTAGGCCCCTCACTCTTATAATTGAAGCCATTGCCTCTTACTTAGAGTGAACAATGCAATTCATGCCCATTAGACAACTAATCTTGAAACTTAATAAAAAAAATTCAATTGGCTTTGTTTTAATTCTAGCTTTCTGCAATTTAGTCATTAAGGGCAGGAAATTTTTGAAACTAAATTAAGTAGTTGTGGTGGATTCAATGAAAGATCAACAATTGAACTTCATAGAAAAAGTAGTTATACTGGCAACTAACAACTAATTAGTCCATTAATTAAATTATAAACCAAAAAATTATTTCTTTCAAAATAGTTGCAATTTTGACAAAAGTTATAGTCCGGGAGGAAACGTCATTCGCCAGAGATTTGGTGGTGCTGGCTGTAAGAAAATTCAGAACTTGAATATTTGCAGCACTAATGTTTAAATGATAAGAATTGGAAAAATAATAGTCAACTCCATTGAAAATGGTGGATTACTCGTCAGCTACCCTTATTTTATTTTAATTTTTTTTTGGTACCATTAAAACGTTTGCACACAGCGAGGGCGAAGGAAACTTATGGAGGAAGAGAAGAGAGATACCAATGTCCATTGGTCTTAAATGTATGCAGGTTATAATGACTATAAAATAGAGAGCTTGGCAGGGTACTCTATAAGAGAGTTGCAGAGCTTAGGAAAGAATCACGACAATTCAGAGTACTTTCGAAAGCTCCGAAAGTGGACTGATATGAGTATACTGATGGATGAACATTCATAGCGAAACGCGTGTTATGATTGAAGGTTTTAAAGGACGGAATGCTACTGGTGGTGGAAATAGTGATAGAGCAAAATCAGGCACGAGGCATTACGTGGGTGTACGAGGGTGTCAATCGCACCAGCTGTGGGCATCGTACTCCAATTTTGGGTGGGTAAATGCCTCATATATTGGGGCTTGATCAGAGGGGTGAAGTATTTCTGACATCGCTTGAGAAAATCTGGACATTTCGAAGCATTTTTTGTTATATAGAATGTATAGTCATTCCAACGTAAGTTGTCATTGACACACATACCGAGATGGATAGTTTTTCGGTTTCGACGATGTAGTATGTAAACGCCATTCACGGATAATGGCTGGGTACTTAAATTTCGCTTTAAAGATTTCGTGTTTTGGAGGCAGTAAATTCATAACCCCAGTTAGTTATGCTGTTTATATCGGAACTCAATAAGCTTACCATATGCTGCCGTTCTCGTTCTACAGCCTAAGAGGAGTGATGTGAGTCCGGGAACGAATATGAAAAGCAGAGCGTACTTTTGTCAGCAAAGGAATATATTGGATTAGAAGTTGCAGACAAGAGATCATTGATGAAAATTCAAAACAGTTTCGAAGACAGGACGGAGCTCTAGGGCACTCCATTTATTTTGTGAATATCAGACTTGAAACCATCCAAGACAACTTGAATTGAACGTTCCGAAAGGTAATTTCTAACCCAATGAAAAAGAGAGTCCTCGATGCCAAAAGCACGCATTTTCGACAAAAAGCCTGATGCTAAACTCTGTCAAATGCCTTAGAAATATCAAGTCCAACTATCTTGATTTCGCTAGATTGATGTACGCCTTGTTAAGATCTTTAAGTACTCTTGCTACTACACCAGTGCGAAAGTGGATTCGTCCCATTAAAGATACGACGAACCCAAGTGTACACGGAGACAAAGCACAATCTGACCGCAAATTGTGCAGCAAACAGATTGGTCTTGTCCAAAGGGCTGACGGCTACAACGTAATTATAAATGAGCATTGGGAAAGAAGATAAGGCAGAATTTCTAATATTTTTGACGAACGACCAAAAATGTTTACTACCTTCGGGACATTGTAGTATTTTTCGCCTCAGCTTTTGGTTATATCGTAATTCCACACGCGTAAAAAGACGTTACAGTTATTTCTGGTTTGCTTGAAATTTTTTCGGTTTTCCTCTGTTGGGTTGGTCTTGAAGTACCAGCTCGAGTCGTATCATGCATTTTCGTTTGGTTTGATACTGTTCATACGATGAGGTATGAAAGATCTCATTCCAAAAAGAATTGTGTATGTGATCATATAAGCAGCGGCATGTACGTCGTTATCGAGGAAACATAACGACTAGTTAAAATTCCTAAAGAAGGAGTTAAGTCCGCTCCACTTAGCTTCCTCGTACTGCTGTTGGTTTTTTTTTTTGGTTTTCATATTCATTACGCTGAGAAATTTATAATAAATGACTGAGGCCGAACATTTGCCATTTGTAGCCTTGCCCCCCAGACTATTAGTTTGGTTAAATTGCGACCGAAAATATTTTAAAATTTACTCTTAAACTTTGATACAATTAAGGCAATGAAATACAAGGAATACCACTGGGCTCTGTTTTTATGCCTACATATCTAACTATGTTGCTGTTTGCTATAAATATATATAATTCCGTCCTTTGATTTGAAATATTGACGATTTAATAAAAGAAAAACAAAAATTGGCGATCCAAAGACCATACTATTGGAAGGCAAAAGCCTCTTTTCTTTTTAAAAGACAGATAAGCGTGTCTAGTTCTAAAGGATTGGACATTTTCTAAATGCGGGTAAGAGTAAAATAACATGCATTGGGCAGTGGCTGATCAGATAGAGGTTTACTTGGACCACCTGTTGGATCTATTACTAACTTTATTAACTTTACATTGGCAGTATTGATGACGCAATAATAATCGATTTATATCATCCAATATAAAAGCTTAAGTTCTTCAAGGTAGTCCTAAAAAAACAGCAACATCATCAAAAACGGCTTGAAGCGTAAAGGTTCGAATTCAAAAAAAAAAATCCACGTCAGAGCGCTACAAAATTGTCTTCAGATCTTTTCTGATGAAAAAATGTTTACTGTCCAGCAATCTGTGAGACAGCAAAACCGAATTGCTGTTCGTGAACAAGGGCCTGATTTGTGTTATGATTTGGTATGCAATTAATGTAAACGGACGCTCACTGCCTCAATAGTATTTACGGGTCAGGTTATTAGAGTGAATCAGGAAGTGTACCGACAAAAGTTACTAAATGGCGCGCTGATCACTTCATTGAACATCACTGTACAACCCAACAGGGCTCAAGACAGTCACATAAAACCCGTCTAACACAACACTTTTTAAGTTTTGTAGGTCCTTTCTTCGTAACAGTGGCCTCCATAATCGCTAAACTTGAATTCGAAATTCATATGGAAAAATGAACTATTTTGTAGGCTTACGAGGTGTCAAAAAAAAATAAATCAACGTTTGGAAACATTGGAGGAGCTATGTTGTAAGAGGTCACGAATCCACAAGACCAAATTCGTGCAGCGTGCAAAATGGATTGATGCTGCCATCATCTGCCCTAGATGGAGCTATAGAGAACAGGGTTATGCAATTAAGAACTTTGGAAATATAGAAGCTATTCTATTTTGAATTTGAAAGGCCTAATTTGACGGACCCTGTATTCTTGAACCAGTAGGGAGGCTCCTAATTTGAGAATTAGGCAGATATGTAAGCTGAGAATCTAGGAAATTTATTTTATTTATTTATTTACTTTTTAATTTATTTTAGCTGTAACCCCAGAAGTTTATAGTGCCGACAATATGCAAGATCGTACACGGTCCCAATGCTGTTTCTTTTGGAAGCATAAGAAGTATGATTGAATATTTGATAGGACTGGTGTAAATAATTATAAATAAAATCAATTCTCTACGGTCACGGATGAACTAAAGCTCAGCTTCTCCCATTCACTATGTTGTCTGCCTTGTCAGTTTGAGCACAAGGTTTCGTCCCCTCTACAATGCTTTTTCTGACTATGACCGACAGAAATGCTAACGTGAGAGAAGTTTTTTTTTCTGATATTTGATGTAAACTGGATTTTGAATCCAAATCTCCTTGTGTAGTAGCCGGCAAACTTCCACACTCTACCACACTACATCCAATTTACTTAGCTAAAATATTTACATTAATAAGTTCTCTGATCTCTCCTTAGTTTTAGTAATTCTGTACATAAAGGGTTTTCCAATAGGCCCCTGACAACTTTGAAATTAATTTATGAACGCACTCTTTCACTAATCATCAAACTGTCACTGTCAATTTGTTCAGTAAACATTATTCATCAACATTTCCATCATGGTAAAGTACATGAACGAGCAACGTCTGCAAATTATAAAAATTCTACCGAAATTTGGAGTCGGTGACTGCAACTTTAAGAGCGTTAACTCCAATTTTCGTTGGTAATTCTTGCCCTTGTAAACAGGCAATAACAAGTTTAGTGCAAAAATTTGAGTCTACATATTCGTTGGTTGGTCGAAGTGTCGAAAATATCGCTGCTGTTCAGGCGTCCGTAGCAAACGATCCAAATCAGTCAATTCCACGGCGTTCTCAAGAATTGGGCATCGCTCAGACCACATTACGGCGTATTTTGCATAAGGATCTTGGTTTACACCCATACAAGATCAAGCTGACTCAAGAATTGAAGCCAATGGACCATTTGAAGCGACGTACGTTCTCCGATTGGGTTCTGGAAAAGATGCGCCAAGATGATGAACTTCATCGCAAAATCATCTTCAGTGACGAAGCTCATTTTTGGCTCAATGGGTTCGTCAATAAGCAAAATATGCGGTATTCGTCCGGTGAAAATCCACATGTGTTTCATGAATCACCACTTCATCCACAAAAAATAACTGTTTGGTGCGGTTTACATGCCGGCGGCGATATTTTTTCGTCGACGATAACAATCGTCACGTTACTGTGAATGGTCATCGTTATCGCGCCATGATTTGGCCCGAATTGGAAGATATGGACTTGGACGACATGTGGTTTCAATAGGATGATGCCACAAGCCACACAGCACACGCTACATTCGATTTATTGAAGAGTAAGTATGGTGAGCGTGTTATCTCAAGACATGGACCAGTCGATTGGCCGCCTCGTTCGAGCGATTTAACGCCGGTTGACTATTTTCTGTGGGGCTACGTTAAGTCATTGGTTTATGCCGACACGCCGATGACGTTGGAAGAGCTCAGAGCCAACATTGAACGCGAAATAGCGGCCGTTTCAGCCGAAATGTGTGGCCGAGTCGTTGAAAATTGTGTCCAACGAATCGACCGCTGCAAACGTGCCCTCGGTGGCCATATGAACGAAGTCGAGCTCTATTCATAAATGTTTTGATTGTACTTCAAGCCGATAATAAATTTTTTAAAATATCTCAAATGGTTTGCGTTTTATTTTGAAAAAAAAAGTTGTCAAGTCCTTATTGGAAAACCCTAAATATATTTTTTTTTCATATAAGTTAATGTAAACAATATAACGTTTATATTATATATTCTGCATTATTATTTTTTTTGAGATAGTATAAAACTATTGACTCAATTGCTAGCTACAGATTAGTTTATTAATAGCTTGATGTATGATAACTACTTTTCCTTTTAGCTTAGCTTTAATAGTCATCAATCACTCATTTGAATTACAGCCATTTTAGTTGGAAAAAAATTAATTTCTTTGGTTGACTGTTTCCCTCTTAGTTATAATTGTAATTAAAACTCATCTAATTTAGTTGCAGTCGTTGGTTATTAGTCTTAAGTAAATCTTACGCAAAACTTGCCATATCGACACAATGTCATATAATGAAATTCTGTATAAATAGTTTTCAACTAAAATAATTTTTCTACAATGTTTAGGTAACCAACAAAAAAATTCAAAACCAACAATTCCTTTAGTTCGAAAATACAACAATACCCACCGAAAATATTTGACTCAATTTTTGTCAAATAAAACCTAAAAAACCTCTGCTTTATATGTATACACTATGTACAAAAATTGTATATATTTAAATTGTATGTATGTACAGTACTCGGCACAAAAGTCATAACACACCACATTTATCCACAGAAGACTCACACAAAAGCTTTAAAAAGAAAAAGTAAAGTACGAAAGTAGAAGGGTTATTCACAGAAAGAAGAATTATTTATAGTGGATTACAATTTGTTTGTTGGGAAATGTTACCTTCTGCGCTGGCACTGCTCCTCTCAACATTCCTGCTATAAACTCAGCAGTATTGGTAAATTTCATCGTTATCCGATTGATGATATTCAAGACTGGATTCTGTGTCTTCAAGTAGTACGTGGTTGTCGTACTTAATCCTGGTTGTGGCGAGTTACTCTGGCTCCATGTACTCGTTGGAACATTTGCAGAATTTGATCCAGAATTTGACGAACTTGGCCCTGGTTGGGAGGACCCACTGCTGGGTTTCGCTGAGTTTCCACCATTGGGCTACGCATTTTGGAAAAAAAAATTAATTGTAATCTCTTATAATAAAGGATGTGGAAAATTGGCACTATAATTGAATGGATTTTTGTTTATTATGTCAAATTCAATTTATTTATTTTTCATAATTTATTTATTTTTTATTTTTTTTGAAGATTTCACGGAAAGATCTTGGTTTACACCTCTTTCTTGGAAGCGTTGCTTAACCGTCGCACAGTAGCTCATTTTGACTTCTAAATGAATAAAGGTATCCTGACATCGCTGGACAATTCATTTAATCATTGCTCAATCATATACTCTTGATTGTCACTGATACTTGCCATTGTAAACCCTTGAAATAAAGCAAAAAGCTTTATTAACTACATAAACAAATAAATCACTTATCTATAGTAGTGGGTCCAGGGGTCCCCTATTGATATTGAACTAACCTTTAAAGAAGCAAGTGAAGTGCGTCCTTCTCACTGTGCACACTTCGACTAACTGCAGCAAGGTACTGTACAGCTGAAATAGCTGTCGCGACCGTTGCGCTTTTTACACACGTTTAAAGTTTGAACATGGGTCCAATGGGCCCACGACATCAGTTAAGGGTTAACTAAAAAAATCTGATTTCTTGGCAACTTTAGTCAACATCCTCCCGAGTAATGTCTACTAAACTTATCATATCTGGATAGTACTATGAGTTAAGATCCTTTTCAGTTCTGACGTGCCTTAACGAAGAAATGATTTGTTTCGATGAGGCTGCAGACATCCTGAAAAAGTCATCATTCTGCCGCATCCTTGAGACCTTGCACGTATTTTGATATCTATATTATATTTTTTGTAGTCTTTATTTCTGGATTCCTCAGCTTCTTCTGACAATTCTCCAAGTGGTAGCGATTGATACTCGATTGTATTTTGACTATAAGCCAACATTTTATGAAGATTAGGTGTGGGTTGTTTTCCAGGATATTTCTGCTTTAATAACGTTTTGGTTCTTGAGTGAAATTCAAAACATTAAGTACGAGTATTTCAAGCCTCGCTATTGACCGCAGTATTTTCATTGGTATTTTTAAATTCTTGTTTTGCCCTATCCACATCGAGCACAATCTCATCCCGAAAATACTTTTGGATCTCTTGTTTTTTTATTTTTTCTACCTCCTGGATTCCAATACATTCAACAACATCCTTTCCCTCTTGTCGATGTGTATATGCAAGTTTCAAAATAAATTCTATGCACCTGATTCTTGCATGTAATGGAGAGACTCCATATTCGTAGTTATGTTCGCAATCATTTGATTCAACTTGATTGTTGAAGTTTTTTTGTGTTCTTTGCATATGGCCGTTTGAATCTGGTATTTCATTCAGAACTTTTCTGTCAATCATAGTTAAAAAGAACTCGTAGTTGAAGACTATCCGTATTGCGTTATTAACTTTATATACAATAGGGTGAAGATTAGCAAATTGACTTTTGATACGAGTATCGTTGACTGTACTTTTAATGAGTTCTCCAGTTTCTCCAGTTTCTCCAGTTTGCATACTGCAACATTATGGGTCGGCAAAAATGAACTGATGATAGACGAGGGCTCCTACAATATTTATCATTTGAACGGTTAAGCCTCAGTGGAACAATTGCGGCCATAAACATGTTTGCATTTGTTCTTATTTTGTAATGTAAGAATTCTTAGAATTAATTCCACCTCACTTTTGCTTTTTAAAAGCCGCCTTGCAGTATGATCTATCTATCGTATCTTGAGGTTTTACTTTAGCTCTGTGATTTCGTAATTTCCTGAAACTGCCTCTTTCTTGGCAGAGACTACCTTGGTTACAACAGCTTTGATCTCTTAATGATCCTTGTTATACTTTATCGCTAAGGCACTAGAAAGTTCTTCAGTGGTTATGGTTTCGATGGTATTAATTAGGTTTTGCTATTTGGAGAACACCGACCACCGACCACTCAGTTATTGATTTCCTTGGTCTTCCAATCGTAATCCCTGAATTGGTATCGTATGATAATACACTAGACAGCAAATAAACCGGCATTTTCTTTAAAAGTTTAAAATATACTCGTACAACTAAAAAAGTGGTACCTACAGAAAGTGCGTTTCATGTTGATTAAAATGACTTTAAATTTATTCTTAAGTACGGTTAACTCACATTGTAAACAAGCAACAAACACAATGTTAACAATTTGCTCTGTTTTGATTAGATTTCGAGATTACCTTTCTTTTTTCTACAATGAGGTTAGTCAGTGTCTGTTATCATTTTTTTAGTTTTTGTCCATTGTTTGCACAGCCGCATGTATATTTGCGATTTTTTTCGGTAAATAATGTATACGACACCTCAGGAAGCAGCTTAAGCTGTAGCACTACTTCAAGCAGGTCGCTCGAAGTCTTCAAATCAGCAGATCTTCGATGCAACAAATTTACAGAAGATACCTAAAGGCTGGAACATTCGATCGACGTCCAGGTACGGGCAGGCCTAGGGTTACATCAGCAGGAGATGATCGTTATATTAAACTTACTGTTCTGCGAAATCGCTGCCTCAATGCAGTTCAAGTCCAACAAAATCTGTTACCCAGTCTATTCGACAGCTCAATGTGCATTGAAGCAATCCGCATTGATTATATACGCTCGAATAAACACCACTTCAAACTGCATTGAAATATTCAACACGCATACATTCATTCCTGCTTATAAAACGCATTGAAAATTTGTAACCGCTTTCAAACATCATATGCACATAATGCGGATTGCTTCAACGCACATTGAGCTGTCGGATAAATTGGGTATGTTTGACGAACACCAAGTGTTTATAAGTTCAGATACCGTTAGAAGGATACTTTCTGAACAGAACCAGGGCAAGCATTAACAGTAGCTCACCATCGAGCACGGCTTGAATTTGCATAGGCATTGGACGTTAGAGCACTGGGGTAATGTACTCTTCACTGATGAGACCAGGGTGAGTCTACAGGGAAGTGATCGATGTCAGAGAAGTATATTGTTGCGTTGGTGAACGTTATTCTCAATGTTGCATCGTGGTAACTGTTGCTTATGGAGGAGGATCTGTAATGGCCTGGGGCAGCATCTCCTTACCGACAAATACAGCTTTAGTTTTCATCGAAACGACGGGCCGTACACGTGGATTGACTTCTCATCGCTACATCACTGAAATCCTCGCAGACCATGTGGCACCTTACGCAGGATATGCAGTTAATGCATGATAATGCAAGGCCTCATGTTGCTCATGTGATGACCCAGTATCTACGCGACGTCGGCATTCGTACGATGGACTGGTCAGCTCGAAGCCCGGACTTGAATCCGATAGAATTCATTATGGGTTAAACTGAAACGTCGGGTTCGAGTCCGGGTACCTGCTCCAACAAGGCTTCCAGATCTGCGAATCGCAATTGAAGAGGAGTGGAATGCAATTCCTCAAGATTTAAGCGTCAGGCTCGTGAGGTAGATTAATACAAGGATGCTGGTAGTTATCCCAGCAAGGGGAGGCAATACTAAATACTGACCAAGAACCTTTTTTTAATTTTTTCTTTGTTATTGGATTTAATTATTTTTTTTAATTTTATGATTACTTAAATTAACACAACTGGAAAACGACACTTTTTTGTATAATCTTAAATAAACACTAAATAAATTTAATAATCCCAATGAGTTTCCTTCCATTTAATCAGCATGAAACGCACTTTCTGTAGGTACCATTGTTTTAGTTGTATATTTTATACTTTTAAAGAAAATCGTATCGATGAGAATGTTTATTATTCATTACAAAATGAAAATTTGGATTTGAGTTTTTAATTTATTTAAAAAATTTAATTTGGCTGACCTCTTCCAATCAAGTCTCTCTAGCACAAAGGGATGCAAGTTGACGCACCTGAATTTTTAATGATTTTAGTAATTTGAGTTTAGGTCGGACCTTTTTAAACTCAAGCTAAAGTCTAAAACGTGCGCTGAAAATAGTGTTTCAAAGAACATTAATTGTAATAGTTTCATAGAAAATATAAAAAAAATCCGTCAAATTTTGATTTTACAAATGTATATCACACAAAATAAAAAAGAGGGGATTTTTTGAAAAGCTTTGCCTAGTTTTTACACTTAAAAAAAATTTATGGCGCTACAAGCTAAACCATTGATCTAACTAAAGTAATTTGTTTGATTACCAGAGCTCCAAGCATCTGTTAATCCAGTGAATTAAGAAATTTTGCATTATAGGGCCACCCGAAAATTTAATTATGCAAGCGCGTTTGCCTAAATGGGCCAAAATCAAGATGGCTCTGGATCCTCTTTTTTATCACGCGATTTTCTTCAGCCATGAGGCTCATTTTTGGTTACATAGCTACATCAATAAGCAAAACTGGCACATTCGGAGTGAAGAAAACCCACAAGCTATTATTGAGACGCCATTACAACCAAAAAATCATTATTTTGGTGTAGTGGAACCATTGGATGACGCCTCCCCAAGAACACTTTTAAGCCATGATTACTATTTTTTTTTATCTTCGAATTGAACAGCATTTATGACGAATAGAAAACAATCCATTTAATGGAGGAAACATTTGATCAGCGCAACATTTCGCGTAATGGATCTGTGAACTGATCCCCAAGATCTTATGATTTTATGCCGCTAAAACGAAGACGATGAAAAACTTGGAGGCTAACAATCGTCACGCTAATCCCGTTTTATGGCCTTAGCTACTCTGAAAAGCGGTTACTCTTTAGTTTGAAGCCAATTATTCAAAGAAAAGGTGATGTACTCGTATGTATATGGAATTTCGAAAGTCACATTCTAATTTAGATATCACTAAAATACCTAACAAAAGATCGACTAAAGAAGGCTAGTGTCATAATGCACTAATTTTTGCAACCAAATTGTCGCTTATTCGAAAAGTTGTGAAGGAAAAGAGAGTAACAGATTAACATCCATGAAAAGAAATACAATTTCTGGAATTTTATGTGAAAATTAATAACTAGGCGACATATATTCCTTAAAGGCAAATAAAACTAGAAAAAAATATACCTCTGCGGCCCTACCAATGATAGAGTTAACTGACATTTTATAGACCTATTATGGGGCGAGAAATTTCGAACTTCAAAGTAAATAAACCTATCACTGAGGAGAAAATGCTATTTTTTGAAAGGATTGAGTTAAATCTTGACTTTTGGGATTTTTTTTACTGTTGTTGAAATATGCTGTCAACTATAATATATGGTACATCCTCGTACATGCACTACGCTGCAAAATAAAATTGGATTATTGAAACACAGGCCTTGTAAATATCAGCGGTGCCAGCGAATGGAACTGCGAGGGCTGTGGCAATACCCAATGACAAGCGTAAATATGAGGCGATATTCTGTGTCCATTTTTAAGATGTCCACTACAAAAACAAAGCAGTAAACTGCTGAAAGTACCTACACGACATGCAGGTACATTGGTACATGGATATGTTTCATAGGCATACGACGAAAAAACCTTAATTGTGAAGATTAATAGAATATAGGGTGGTTGTACAAAAAAAGAGATGGTTTTAAGTTTTACCCCGGTCAGTGTAAAAAAAAAACACCAAATACGCACACAGATCGTACTCTGTGAACTGAACGGTAGAAGGAAAGCAAAAAATGGGACACATTTTGTGACGGACACATTTTTGAGAAAGACAAGCGGTTAGACATAATCATGGCAAAAAACATCATACATTCAGACTATTCGTCGTTTCTTCGGAACAAGTTCAGTCTCATGTTACTCGTATTTTGTGGAATGTGGCTTTTATCATAAAAAACATGGACACTGATTGAATGGACTTACCCATTGCTAAAAGACATTCGAGTTCAATTTTCAAACAAAGCCAACAAATTAAGAGTTATTCCCGATAGCAAGTTTCTCTGGTCCAATTGCGTAGAATTGAAATAGTGGTATGCATTTGAACTTAAGCAAGAGGTACGAGTAAGCCTTATAGCCAGAGATTCTAACAGGCCACTACTCTTACTCGACCATAGAGCATATAGAATTGCAATTAATAAATTATCATGTATAACAATTAGGGCAAGAACGATGGGATATCTGACCCTTACATTTTCTTTTAGAGATTACAAAAACATCAATGTTGATGCTCTGAGCAGAGATGTTAATGCAATTTAGTGGGATCACCTGGAATATACCTGACGGACGCAAATGAAAAATTATGCTTTTTCCGAAAATCAGTCAGCGGGCTATGCAACAGAAATGTCTCAGTGCGGACTATTCGTATAAAAAATTCTAAATGTCCCTGGATTACACTCGTAGTCCTTAATTCTATAAATAAAACTAGGAAACTTTATCACAAATGGCCCAACAGACAATACCATATTGTAGTTTTGAATGAACAATTCCGTAATAGATCTTAACCAAAAGATCTAAGAAGCAAACCTTACTAAGGTAGTAGATGTTTCTATGAGTACTACGAAAATAGATTAACAGATTTTCGGTCTGTTTGGAGAAATTCGTCTCTAATATTTAAATTACTTAACGGCTTCCATTTGAAAACACTTAAATCAAGACCCCAATTAGTATCTGACGCATGGTTCAAAGCACTTTCTAAGCCATACACATCTTTCTAGTTCAAACAGTACAAAGAGTTGATGAATATACGAAAGAGTACTGGTCCTGTGGCACCCCTTGGTGAAGAACTTCAATTTTGCTTCTGACACTATCAATTTTCACTCTCTGGGATCTATTTTTGAGGTAAGATTCGCTTCCTTCTAAAATAAAGCCACGAAATTCAGCTCTTTCAATTTTGTCAAGTTATAAAGAATGATTAACCATATCAAAGACTTTGGTTATATCGACAAATAAGTGAGCTGTACACTTTTTATCAACAAGATTGCTTAATATTGTCGAATAAAAATGTAAGAGAGCATCCTCTGTTGATCTACCTCTCCGAAAACCAAACGGGATAGCACTGAGAAAGTCTGTTTTATTTAAATAAAATTACAATCCTAATTTTTGGGGCCTTTTCAAAAAATTTTATTAAATGATGATAAAAGTGTGATTGGCCTATAATTGACTTATTCATCTGGCGCTCCCTTTTTAAAAAGAGGTAAAACATCAGTACAAAAGCTTCAGGAAAGATACCCGAAAAATGATTTTGTTAAATATATGTACAAGAACGTCAACTACAAAATATGCAATTTTCTTAAGTGTTATGTTTGATACATCATCGATTCCAATGCACTAACTGTTATTAATAACTCTAATGCGCTTAAGAAGATACTCGTATGTACATACTCGTAAGTAGACGAAGTTGCAAAGTCTTTATTAACAATAGAAACATCGATTTTATTAGAAAACTATCAACTATCAACGGGAGAAATAACGTAATTGCATCATCCTTACAAGCATCTGAACTTCGCGACTATTTTAAGAATCTGCTCAACGCTCCTCAATATTCACCTGCGCCACATTATGCGGCACCATTTTTTGAAGTTGAGTTTTTGGATGATCCATTTACAGTTTTTGAAGTGCAAAATGTTATTTAAAAAATCTAAAGTTAGTAAAGCACCAGGAGACGTCCGAGTACCAGCAGAATTCTATAAAAATTGTTCAGTTCAATTTCTGCCCGCGTTAACCAACGAATACAATACGAATATTTGAAACAGCGAATTTTTCCTATACATAAGAAAGGATCGTACGGCAACCCGGAAAATTATCGAAGCATTTCTTTCCTGAATACGTCAGTTAAGCTGTTTAGTACCTTAATCTTCAATAGACTTACGCAGTGGATTGAAAACAAGAAAATATTGAATGTATTTCAAGCTGGATTTAGGAGAAACTATTCGACCTTAGACCAAATATTCTCCCTGACTAATATTACGGAGGGCTTCAAAGAAGGAACAAGATGTTATACGCTTTCTTCGTCGACTTTAGTTCTGTCTTTGATTCTATTGCACGCGAAGCACTTTTTTACAAGCTATATAAGATGGGAATCTCTAGCAAAATTGTTATTTTATTGAAAGCGATGTACGAAAGCAACGTCGCGTACGTATGGGATGGTGAACTTGTATCTGAGGTCTTTGAAACGCAAATGGGAGTCAAACAAGGTTGTGTTCTGAGTACGCTACTTTTTATATTATTCATAAATGATATTGGAGAGGCAATTGGAGGAGGAATTCAGTTTGGAAGTATGCAGATACCAGGATTAGTTTTCGCCGACGATATCATTTTTCTTTCGGATTCAATCGAAGGATTGCAGCGACTGGAGAATCTGTCTGTTAACTTAGAGAAATCCAAAATTATGATATTCAGAGCTGGTGGCGGTAGTTATGCTATTAATGAAAAATGGACCTACAAAGGAGAGAGATTGTTTCAGTAGTTCGGGAGTATAAGTATCTAGGCGTATTAATTATGGCGAATCTTAGTCCGAAAAGCATTTCCAACTTCAACTGGCTATATATTACTATATTACTATATGGTGCTCAAGTTTGGGGTTACTGCCAGTTTGAAGAGGTTGAAAGATTCCTGAGATATTTTCGGAAACGAATTTTCCGGTTACCAAAGTTCATCCCAAATTACATGCTTCATTTGGAAACAACAGCGCCACCCCTATTTTTAGATACGCTTAAACATCACTTTGAATATGCTATAAAAGTACTGGAGATGAAAGAAGAACGGCTTCGTAGACTAGTGCTCAGGAGAGCTATTTCGACAAGGTGAAATCTTATCAAAAAGTGGGAGGAGTTGGGGGATAACATCGGTGAAAATGTGCGCATTGCCACAGACATTAGTACTGCTGATTTAAGGAAGATTTTTACAAAACTTTTAAAGCAAGAAAACTCCACTGTGTACGATAAATGTAAAATGGAAGCAGTAACTTCATAACATAGAATACTTTACAGTCAACTGAATTATAATCTTCAAGATCACACGTACTTCCTCAATCGCTTTCCGCTGATGATGATTAATTTAGTATTTACAGTAAGAGGTGAAATAATCAATTTAAATTACATCCCACATCGTCCTGACCAGCCAATTCTATGTGACCTGTGTAACCTACAAGAACGGGAGGATGTATACCATTTTATTGCCAGATGTCCTATGTTAAGCGAATTTCGGGTGAGATACTTTGGTGTAAACAAAATGGATATGAACCATGTTCTGAACATTTTAAATGATGAACTTTGTATAAATACACTTCAATCGCACTTGATTACAGACAACGTATCATTGAAGGAGACTTCCAAATAAACATATGTGTTAAATTTTATTTAACGAATTGTCAATCTGGTAGACGGCCTTGGGCCAAACCATAGTAAACTTAAGTTTATCAAATTGTAATAGTTACTTTAAGTTCTTTTTCTTTTAAATAAAGTTTTCAATACTTCATACTACTATTAGAAACCGTATTGTTATCTAAGCTAATAGTAGTTGCATTCTTTACTGTTGATGATTTATTAAGAATTTCATTGACTTTTTGACAATAATTTCTCAAGTTGGAAAATCTTTTGTATTTTTTCTTTCAACAACTGATTATTAGGATGCATTGAGCATTTTATTCCAAGCTTATATCAAGCCCTGATCTTAGACATCAGCCCCCTTGTGATCCATGGTTTAGACCATCTTCTTTGCCGAGTATGTTCAGTTACAATAGTTTGACAAATGTTCCAAGGGACACTTTACAAAAAAAGTCATACGATTTTGAAATATCAGTTTCGACAAAAATATCGTCGTAAATTTCATAAAATAGATAATTTTTAAGAACTGTTTTGGAAATGAATTTTTTCAAAGTTAACTAAATATCATATCTGTCGTAGAATGATCTGAGATCCTTAAATCAAAAATACACTTTTCACATGAACTCAGCGGAGAAGACGCAAAACGAACATAGATCGATCCAAACAAGCTACTGATTCATTTATTATTGATGCCAAACCATGGAAAGAGAGAAGGGCCAAGTATGTTAATACAATTTTACAATTTTATAATATTTTCCGGGACGACTTCGTTCAAGTTACTCTAAATAATAGGACTAAATGGACCAAACAAATGAACCACCCAAATGCAAAGCTTTTGGCTTCACTGACGAGGTTATCCTGGAGAGTGCGGCCTGTAAAATTATACCAAGGCCTCTTCGGAACGCAACACGCCCAAAAGTGCTAAGCCCAAGTGTTGGAACAGAGAAATCAGTTTACAGAGGAAGGAAGTAAGGAAGCAATATAATTGACTGAACAATTTTAAAAATGACACCGCATAGACAATAACAATAGAAGTAAAGGTTCTGCGAATGACAGTTAAAAATAAAAATTGCTTCCTAGCTACGTAGAAAACGACAGAATTTGACGGAGAGCACGCAATATGTTATGTGAACTTTGGTATAAGCTTTGCTCGGCCTATCATCACATGTAGCAGCAAACTGGGGTCAACGGTCTCATAATACGGTCTCTCATACGGTATACCATGCACTCTTTTAAGCGGTACAAATCTCCATGTCCAGATAGTAATCTGTAAATAATGCTGCAAGAACCATTAGAGAAAATATCATTGAAATTTTCAGGGTAAGTCTAAGGCCGGAATATAAGCGAACAGCTTGGAGGAAAATTAATGTAGTTTTCATACCTAATATACTTCGAGTCAGCAAGCCAGACTTTACCCTCAAAGCCCTATAACGAATAAAAATAATATCAACGGCTTTTTGAGTAGGTCATAACTTGAGTAGAAGAAGAGTTATCACAAGATACTGGTCGACACGTCGTAGTAAAGAAAACGAAAAATTTAACTTATGCCTCTACAGATTTGTCCTAGATGAAGAAGAAGCTTTCAACAACAAAGTATAGAGTCTGACTGAAGATCCGAAATTTTTGATTTGGCGGCGATAGGAACAGTTTCCCATTTGTCCGTACACTTTGCGTAAGATCCGTATAAGATCCAGTTGGGACAGAAGCTAAAGCCAAGAGACCATGACTTGCGACAGGAGTTAGCGCATTGAACTCTTGATAACCTGGAAACCGATTCTTATTTTTATTGAAAAATCGTGCTTAGTGACGAGTGTTATTGTTATTGTTATAGACTCAATGCTGTTTCTAGAATGAGGTGATTCTAGAGTAGACCAATGAGACTGAATTTAACCCACACAACTGTACAACTTGTGGAAGTCCTCACGATGAGTCATCACCGGGACTTATATTTTTAACATTGAAGCTGAAGCTCGCATTACTCGGTTTACCGAAAACATTATATCGAAAACCACACCAGTGAATTAGCCACTAGCCACATAAAGCAAATTATTCAGGCATTACAAGCCAATAGTCAACGCTTTATTGATAAGATAGCATTCCAAATGCCCGAAAGAGTGGCCCAACATATCACCAACATGATGAACTTCGTCAAAAATATCCAAAGAAACCAACATGATGTCACGAACTGTTCTACATATTGAACAAAGATCCCTGGTTCAAAATAAGTTCAACAGCTTTTAAAAACCACTCTTTACTCATGCTTAGGGAAAGAATTAAGGACTGTCGTTGTTTGCTCTTTCTGTAAGCGATCAATACGAAAAACCGACGGTTTTAAACCGCTAGGGAGAAGAAAAGTATAGACCATCTAACGCTTTATTACTACATTTGGATCAAAAGATATCTGGGGAAGGAACCCTGAACTTTGGTCCATGACATTGTCTGCTAAGAAATCACGCCTGTAGGCCCAGACTGGCAGACGCGTACGCTTGTTGATTCTGTGGTGGCGTAAAATCCGAGACGGACCTTGTGCATTTACTCGTACTGTGCGAGTGTAAAAGTGTCGAAAAATTATTCTTTGAACTGTAAATGGCTGAAAATTGCTCAGTTAATACTAATGGCAGAAACTTCGTTGATGGCTTTGTTTTTAGAAGAAATACTACCCTTTGTAACTGCATCTAAATAAGGTTGATATCTTGTTAGTGTAGAAAAATTATTCTTTGAATTATAAATGGCTACTCAGTTCCTGCTGATAAATTGACTATTTTTGAAGTGAGAATTTTACACGTTTTCTTTTCATTTTAGTTTGTTTTCCAGAGACCGAGATAGGCCATTTTGACGCCTTATGCTGTACTCGTATTTTCATAAGTACTCGGTAACGATACTCATTTGAAAAGATGAAGTTTAAATATCGGATACATTCTGTTTGCATTCAAATAGAGAAACATGACTAAACAGATTGGACATCCTCGTACAGTTTAGTACGCTTTCATTATTTTGAATGTTCCATCCTAAAGGTAGGGCATGGCCCTTTAGATAAAACTACGTGCTTTATGTAGCACCGTACCAGCTGAAAAATAGGCCATTCTGTCACATTGAAATTGAACTTGACATAATCGTAAACCTAAAAATTAAATTCTTACAGATCTTCTTGGTGGTGATGGATTAAGTGATGCTTGCTCGGGCTGCGCTTGTGATCCTTGCTCTTGTGTTCCTTGTGCCTGTGATCCTTCTGCTGGTCGGGGCGTATTTGACAAAGTTGTATCCTTCTAAAAATAAATAAGACCAAACGTTTTAGTATTGATTTCGTATAGCTGTTATTAAAAACATCTTACGGGCGCCTCATACTCATAACCACTATCCGAATTTCCAAAACGATTTGATATCTCCGGCAAGCTATCACTCTGAGCATTGGAACTATTGTCATCCTGTCGCGTAGGTCGCTGCGTAATATTTATGCTGATTGATGAGCCCTTTTTTCATATTTTTGAATTGTTTGTGTTGTTTTGTGTAAATTTTCATTTAGTACTTTGCCAATTCGATTTGTTGTTTAATTTAATTTAATTTGTGCACTCAATATCAGAAAATAATTTTGTTTGTCGTTTCTTTAGAAAACCATGTTAAGGATGCCAAAGGAGGTATGTGCGTGTGTGTGTGTGTGCCAGGATATTATCGCAGTGAAGGTGGCAAAGCATTTACTCAACAAAACTAAATTAGTGCGACCTTATGTGCGTATGTACAGCGGTATCGTGTGCTCTAAAAGTCTTACCAACAACTCAATTTTTGTTTTCTGTGTTTTTTTTTTTCCAAGCAAAGTTTACATGCAACCGTTTAGCCAAATTTAAACAACCTCCTCTATCCAGGAGGCTTGTTTAGAGAAGAAAAAATCCTTATAATTACTACTAAAAGCCTTTATTAATTTTTGTTTTAATTAAAAAAAATGTTAAAATTGTTTTTAAATAAAAGAGAATATATATACATATGTATGTACATCAGAAGGCAGGAATTAATAAACCATTATCCATTGAGAATCTTTTTTTTTTGTTTTTTTTTTTACACTATCCATATAGTATAAGCTTAGGTAAGAAAAAAAAAATAGATAAAGGGAAAAAATCTACAAGTTTCCATTTTTAAAATTAATAATAAAATAATGTGATAATATTTTGTACAAACAATTTAGTAAATGAGTATTTGCAAGAAAATCAGAAAAGTTTGTGTGTTTATTTTATTAATTTTTTTTTTTTTCAAAAACGAAATCACCCATTTCGTAGATTTCCTAAGAGGCGTGATAGAGGGCGCAATAAAATTGGCGGCCTATTATTTTGGCCATTGTTTAGAGAGAAAAGTCTTAATGGCGTTAAAGATTGAGTCGAGATAGTGGATGGATTTGTAGTTGTTGTGGGTGATTGAGTTGTTGAAGGTGAAGGAGTTGTCGAAAGTGATTGAGTTTCGTTTTGTGTTCTTTTTACAATATTGGATTTTACCTGTGCTTGTTCGCCTAGAATAGAAAATCAATTTGGAAAATATTAAAAAAAAAAAAAACGATTTAAAGTAGAAAAATTTATTTTAAGTTATGAACCATGCACTTACCTTGTTCTGCATCTATATTACTGCCAATTGAATTGAATTTCTGGTCACGTAGATACTCCTCGAATCGGCGATTGTACTCTCCAGTTGGATCCCATTTTTCACGAAGAGCCTTGTAGTATTCGGGATATTTGAAGTAGAGTGATGTGATTACCTTAAGAGCTCCTTCTTTTTGACTTGGCCAACAGCGTCCACATTTTGTACGGAGTGCTTCCGGAAGGATTCCTTGGCAATAAAAATTAAAGAAAAATGCATAAGACGACTGTGAAAATAATTTTCAATAATTTTAAGTAATAAACAAAAACGTTGCTTCGATTACAAATTTACTTGAGTTAGTTTTGGATCCAAGAAATATTCACCAAAGGAAGTGTCTATAAATAGAAGGCATCGAGCGATGTTTATTATTTTAGCTTGCTCTGAAAATCCGATTTCTTTTGGTATTATACTAGAATCTTCCTTTAATGGTCTGATAATCGAGGTAGTTATGATTGAATTGCCTTAGTTTTATGGGTAAATGGAAGCTTAACCCTAGATTCATAAACAGGTGTCTCGCAGACACCCTCAGAATATTAAACACTCACACTGCCCGGTGTGAAAGGGATGAAAAAAAGTTCGTCTCAGTGCCTTCCTAGAACAAAGAGACGCTTAGTTTTCGACATACTACATGCAAGGTGCCTGAGATACGTATATTTATGAATTGTTTTATAGTTGCTTGTTTTATATATACGAGTATAACTTATAAAATTAACAGATGTGCGGTAATTTCCCAGAAAGGAATAAGTAACAATTGTTGTATAATCTATTATAAATTATGCACGAAATTATTAATATTGACGATTACTACTAGTCGTGGTTATTGTATCTTTGGTAGATAAATCGCTCTGTTAGTTATACAGGGCGTCAGTGAATTCGCCAACGATAATTTGAAAAATGATTCCTTGGTACGAGTATATTCTAAGAAAAAAATCGTTCTACAGTAAGGATCTATCTCCAATGCCGACATCACTTATCGAGGATTTGAGAAAAGGATTACTTTGGTATACCCCGATGCATGTTAACGAAAATTGCTCACTTAATGCTTTGTTTTTAGAAGAAATACTAACCTTTGAAACTACATTTAAATAAAGTTGATAAACTGGTCTACAGATATCCAATTTCTAAGTTGTTCCATTTTCCTTACCCATCCTAATTTTTGACTTTGAGGTTTCTTTTCTTCAGAAAATAAAGTAAAGTAGTATAGGTAAGTTTTAAAGCGTGCTCGTCTATTTAACTATCTGTCAAAGCCTTCATTTCCTTACCCTGTTCCTCAAAAGTTCTCAGAAAGAGATAGGTTTCGAGTGTGAAGGCCTATTCGGAAAATTAGAAAGAAATTAATTCATCAGTTTAATTTTTTACGCCAAGGTTAAAGTTGCTTAGAAACGCTATTTGAAATGTCTGCACTTACAAAACAAGAATATGCAGACTTTATTGATGTTTATGGGTTGATCACAGGAAGTCCAACTAGAGCGTGACGAAGATATCATGAACTTTACTCTAACCGACGACTTCCTAGTGAAGGAGTATTTGAAAATACGTATCGAAGGCTTCGAGAAGCGGGATCAGTTTCAAATACACGACCGAATGCGGGAGCTCCGCAAGTAAGAAGGATTTCGGCTGATGAAAGAATACTGGAAGCTATTACCACTGATCCGTCAATTAGGATCAGACGCTCAGCTTTGCAATTCAATGTTTCCAGACATAAAATTTCGAATGTACTGCACGGAGAAAATACCACCATACACCTGTACAAGAACTGCTTCCCAATGATTTGGAAAAGAGATTTGAGTTTTCTAACTGGTTGATGGAGCGGAGCTTGGATGACAACGAGGTTATTAGCAGAATTCTTTGGACAGAGTAATCTCACAAGAGATGAGATCACAAATTTCCATAATCTTCATACACGGGCTACGGACAATCCACTTGCAAGGAGACATAAATCATTTCAATACAAATTCAGCGTCAATATGTGCGCATCTGTACTTAGAAACATACAATGGAAGCAAGTTAATCGGCCCCTTCAAACTACCATCCAAGCTGAATTCTACAAACTATCTGGAGTTTTTGCTAAATGATTTACCAGAACTATAGTAGGACGTTCCACTAATTCAATTAGCTTCATCATATATCCAACAGGACGGGGCTCCAGCCCACTATGTTCTTGAGGTTAAAAATTGGCTAGATGAAGAATAGGAAGGAATGGACCAGACCAGTTCACTGGCCTGTAAGATCTTTTGACCTTACCATATTTGATTTTTTTGTATAGGGAAGAAAGAAAGAACTTGTTTATTCAATCGAAATAGAAATAAAAATTTATTATTGTTACGTTAATAAGAAAAAATAGTAAAACGGTAAGTTAATTAGGCATTTTCTGGAGAAAAGTGACCTAGTAGGAACAGAAGCCCTTCTACGTTGGATTTATATCTTACTAATATGCCTGATCTTTTTACTTCCCCCATAACCCTTAACGAACTCAGTTCCGATCATCTACATGTTAAGTGTTGTGTGAAAGCTTCCCCAGTGCAGTGGGCAAATCAAGTCTATGACTTCAAAAATGCCAACTGGAACTTTTTTAGAAGAATAATAAGAACTAATCTTGAAAATTCTCTGGTTCAAAACAACAACATGGATGTAGAAGCTTTTATCTCTGCGATCTTAGAAAGCGTAGAACATTCAGTGCCAAAGAAAACGGTCGCAAGATGTGCATCCAATGTTCTTCCCCAATTTATTCTCCAGATGATAAAACTAAGAAACACTTGTAGATCCAGGTGGAAATGTACAAGAAATGTGCCTTATCTCGAGGATTACAATAAAATAAATTCTTTGGTAAAGTATGCAATAAAGAACCATAGAAACCAATCGTGGAACGATAGACTACAGGGTCTAAATAAGGGCAGCAACCCATTCTGGAATATCGTTAAGGTAGTGAAGAAAAAGAACACTTACATTCCTCCACTTAAAGTTGGCAATTCTTCGTTGGCTTTTTGTTGTGATAAAGCTAATGCGCTGGCAATCAACTTTTTCAATAGTCATTCGATTGGTAGAAACGTAATTCCAGTCACGCATATCGAATCTTCCGTAGAACAATCACTAAACATCCTCAATTCACAGTCATTATTTAGTAACATTAAGCTTATACATCTTAATGAAGTGAAGGATTATATACATAGTTTGAAGACTAGAAAATCGTCTGGCTCAGATGGGATTAAGAATCAGTGCCTCAATAATCTCCATGATTTTGCCCTTATGCAGTTGATGGATTTGTTCAACAACTGTCTTAGATTGGCATACTTTCCTAATAAGTGGAAAATAGCCAAGATAATTCCAATCTTGAAACCGGGCAAAGCTTCCAATTTACCTTGTAGCTACAGGCCAATTAGTCTGCTAAGCTCTCTTAGTAAGTGCCTGGAAGAAATTATAAAAGAAAAGAATTGTATCTTTTGTTGACGAAAATGCAATTTTGCCCCCGGAGCAATTTGGGTTCAGGCCATTTCACAACACTACTCACCAGGTGCATCGTATCACAAAAGATATTAAAAGTAACCTTTCAGAGGGCAAAAGCACTGGTATGGTAATTTTGGAAGTAGAAAAAGCTTTCGACACCGTTTGGCATAACTGTTTAATATATAAACTTCTGAGATTTAATTTTCCGCTGTACATAGTTAAAATTATTCAATCGTTCCTGTCATTCCAAAGTTTCAATGTATCCATCAACCAAAGTCTTTCAGACAATCATTTGATTAATGCAAGTGTCCCACAAGGATCTGTTCTTGGTCCAGTCCTCTTTAATATATATACTTCCGGTTTCACCAACTTGACAAGCTGTAATATTGCCTTATTCGCTGACGATACTTGCATTTATTCTTCAGATGCAATTCGTTTTAACATTGAAACTAATTTGCAATCTGGTTTAAATGCTGTTGAAGTATATTGTTGTGATTGGAAAATAAACATTAATGATTCTAAGATTCAGGCTATCTTTTTTACTCGTAAAAGAAAAGCCTGCTTACTTCCTACTAACAACCTTCTAATCAACGGTACTCAAGTTGAGTGGAAATCGACTGCTAAGTATCTTGGCATCTATTTAGATAAGCGGCTTACATTCAATCTACATGTTCAACAAATAATTAATGTGACAATAAGAGTTCTCTATCCATTTATATGCCGGAATTCAAAATTGAGTGACGCCAACAAATTATTAATTTTTGAATCAATATTCCAAGCAATTATGTTTTATGGATCTCCTGTTTGGGGTAAGTGTGCAAAAGCCATCTGCGCAAGCTGCAAATAGCACAAAACAAATTGCTCAAAATGATACTTAATCTTCCCAGGTTTTTTTCAACAGAGGAACTTCATAAAATGGCTAACATTGAAATGGTTTCAGATAGAATTGAAAAACTAAACCGTCAATATAATATCTCTTGTTCTTCATCTAACAACTACTTGATTTCAAACTTAGTCTCGTAGGAGGGCAACATAAATTTGTTTCATATTCATATTTATTTATTTATTTATTTATTTATTTATTTATTTACTTATTTATTATTATATTCCAGTACATTTATATTTATTTAATTATTTCTTTATTTATTTATTTGTTTCTCCTTCATTATCATTTTACGTGCTAATCATTTTATTTATGTAACTTCTCACAAATTAATAATCTTTATTTTTGAAATCAAGTGTTGAAACCGCTTCACCCTTCCCACTGCGAATTTTGTTTTAATAAAGGTTTTTGGTGGCTTTTCCTTCAAATTGTATGTTAATCTGTGATATTATATTTAGTAAAAAATTGTACAAATATTTTAGAAGTAAGGTAACAAGCCTTACTTATTCTGTATCCCTAAAATTGTATCCTAAAAATTATAATTTCTTGCCACAATAAAATAAAAATAATAAAAAAAAGCGGTGGCTTCAAACTCAAAAATTAGCATGGTTAAGAAAAATGGAACAGGCTTTGAAATTGGTTATCTGTAGACCCTAACAAGGTATCAACTTTATTTAAATGCAGTTACAAAGGGTAGTACTTCTTCTAAAAACAAAGTTATCAACGAAGTTCCTTCCATTAGTAGGTATTAACTGGGGAATTTTCGATAACATGCGTCAGAGTATACCAAAGTAAGCCTTTCCCAAAATCCTCGATAAGTGATGTCAGCATTGGAGATAGTCCCTTACTGCAGAACAATTTTTTTCATAGAATATACCCAGGAATCATTTCTCAAATTATCGTTCACGAATTAGGGGATACCCTGTATATTTGAATTAACTTTTATTTGGTGTGGGTAGAATATTTATTTTTATTTGTGTTGCTCTTCAGCATGGCTACTCTAACCCAAGAATAAATATACTCACTATTATGCAACACAAGAGACAATGAAGACGCCCTTACACCGAATGATTTTGGCAGTGAAGTCGAAGATATTATAGAGACTGAAAATGAACGACTTACAGATGTTTCAAGTGATTCTGATGAAGAACCTCTTCAAATGTCACATATTTCTAGCCGCCGCCGTCGTCGTATCAATTCTTCAGATTCATCAGATAGTGAGGAGTGTCTTCATGAACAAGTGAATTCAGGCGAATGACAATCAGCAGCTCGAATTATTATCCCATCGACTAATAATTTGAGAGGCAAGAACGGTTACAAGTGGATAGCAAGGCCAAGCTAGGACTACCTGAACCCAAGCAAAAAATATCATTCACATTGTTCAAGGACCCCAATTCAAATTGTTTGCTTCCAATTCGATGGTGAATACTACACACCAATACAGAAATCTCCACTAAAAGAGCAAATTACATGGATAAAACAGCTACCGTTAGTGATACTTGTACTGAAGAAATAAATGCCTTGATCGGATTGCTTTTATTATCTGCAAGAAAAAAAGATAACCATCTCAAAAGCTCAGAGCTCTTTGATCCAACTGAAAGTGGGAAAAAATATATGTAATTCAGTTATATCCAAAGATTAATTCGATTTTCTACTTAACTGTCTAAGATTTGATGATAAAGCAACGCGAAAAGAACGAAATGCTGGGGATAAGTTTGCACCAACAAGCAAATATGAAAAAGGTTTCATTTGTGACGGTGGATGAATAGCTATTAAAATTTCGTGGACGTTGTCCATTTCGCATGTATATGCCATCAAAACCTGACAAGTATAAGATAAAAATAGTAGTAAACGTAACGTAACCATGGATAACTAGTTTACGTCAGTGCCATTAGCAAACGATCTACTGCAGTACCCATACAAATTAACAATTGTTGGTGCAATTAGATCTAACAAGCGTGAGATCTGCAACTTTTGCAACCAAGTCCGACAGGATCTTTAATGTTTTATTTCGATGGCAAATTTACATTATTCTCATTCAAGCCGAAATGTGCTTCTGCTTTCCACAGCTCATGGAAATGGAACTTTGGTACCATCTGGCAAGCCAGATATCATTCAATTTTATAACTCCACCAACTGCGCAGTAAATACGTTGGACCAAATGTGTCATAATATGTCTGGCAATAGAAAAACACAAAGATGGCCACTATGCTACTTTATCGGTATATTGAATATGTCTATAGTCAACTCTTTTGTCATCCACGTATATAATAATAGCCGTCATCAACAAAAACCAGTGACAAGACGAGTATTTGTCAAAGAGGTATCACAAAAATTGATAGAGCCATGGTTGCGTCGTCGTCGCGAAGTACCAACTTTGAGGCGATGCCTAAAAAGGAATATTGATGCTATTTTAGGTGATGCTGTGCCAAATGTTCCAGTTAGCCCTGAAAATCAACCTAGACAACTTTGTGCTTTCTGCTGTTACAAAGTAAAAAACGTGTGACCAGGTTTATCTGCACCTCTTGTAAACGTCACATATGCATGGAGCATCGCGATAGTTTGTGTCAAAATTGTTCCGAGTGAAAGAATTGCATTGCTTTTTCTTTTGTTCATTTAAAATAAACGTTTTTTAATTAACTTAAGTCCCTTTTTTTGCATTAATTCTCATAGCTAACAATAAGGGGAGGTGTATCACAGACGTATGCTTATGAACGATGTAACAAAAAATATAGATTATGAATATAGGGTTAAGAAACTCAAACCATAAGGACTGTACATGTGCCAAGTACTCAACCTAAAATACATGAACATGAATGTAAATTTATTCCGTGACGGACGGTCTTTATTAAAACACTGAGTACTGCCCTCACAATCTGACGTATATACTACTACAATCGTAAAGACAAATAACCGTTGGTGCCTTTTGTTCTCTTCGCGTACTTGATGGCCAATAAAATAACATCTCTGTAATGGCTCTTAACTTACTTATTTTCTTACGTACTAAGATGGCCGAGATGGACCTGGCCCAACACCAATAAATCTTTGAAATTAGCGCAGTCTTTTGTAAACTGCCTCCAGTTGCATACTCTAAGACCGTCGAGGTTTACTTCCACTTAGGAATTGAAGTGTCTTCACGCCATAATGTTAATCTCAAGAAGCTCTACATGTACTACGCATCTCTGTCAAATGGTGCCCAATTTGCTGACCAGGGCGATGTCATTGTATAGAACTCGCGAACTCGCTGTTATATGAAATCTCTCAAAGCCCCTCAATACAAACGAGACCAAAAATAACACGAAAAATCTTGCGTTCGAAGAGAATAGGATATCTTCACCAGCCTTAGCTAAAGTTCATGGGTCTGTACTACAGAGCCGGAATAAACCGACTAGGGGCTAATTTAGACACTTCAGAGTGTTTTTTGAAAAGGCTTTGTTACCCAAATGACTTCTCAGACCATTACCCACATCATTGAAACACCAACATTTAGTGCTGCTCCCAAATATTAACAAAGCACCTAGGAAAACTATGACATATCGCCCAATGGGTCTCCTTGATACCCTGGGCAGGATCATGGAATACAACAGATATGGCAGGCTACTTGCGGTGACTGAAGAAAGTACAATTCAGTCAGACCATCAGTACGGCTCTAGAAAATTACGTTCTACCATCGATACCATAAGCGGTAGTATACATAGAAAATGAAGGAATACAGGGGTAAACGTTAAGATGCGGGGCAAAGAAGTATTTTGTAGTTGTAATGCTTAGCACTAAGAATGGTTGGGCGAGCTTCGCGTACATTAAGAGATCCATGTTCAATATAGAAACACCCTTTTTCCTCACGGAATAGAGCACACAGACAATTAATATTATACGTATATATTCGTCCTCACTAAAATTGATCAGTCCTTCGAAAAAAGATGAGAAAATGCTTCAGTGATAAAGTGCCTACAGTGCCAGTACCCAAACACCTCAGCGCCGATACGAACATAGGCGGGACACTCACATAGGTAGAGCTACACGATATAGTCAGCACTTTCACAGCAAACGTTGCAGGATGTTGTGTTAGATGTCGATTTTAGAGACTTCGGAGAGCATCAGTATGGCCTGGCGGCAAACTGGAGCGTCTTGCCATCTGCAATTTTGGTCATATGAAACCCAGGACGCAGACAATCCTATGTCAGGTTCGGGTTCTGAAAAATTACCCTATGCAACTTCATTTCCCGTGATCCCTAACGATCAGGGACCCAAGCCTGACTCCGAGAATTTTGCCATCCCTCTGACTTCAGAGAAGTCGTACATTCTTGAACTACAATAGTTAGGAAATCGTGAGGGAGATTTCCTTTGAGTGCTTTTTGGCGATTCGAACGATTCTTCACAATACAGTTCTTTGACTTCAGGATTGCGGATGTATCCGTTTGGAAAACAGACGCAAGTTTCCCGTACGAGAAGTAAAATCTGAACTTGTCATTCTTCAGAAAGTCACCAACGCCGCAGCCGTCCGTAAAAACCCGACTACATACATTTCTTGGCTGAGATTCTGACCGAAACCATTCCTGGCTACAGACGATTTCATTTTTTTTTTCGACAACAGGAATTCTAGTGTTATTGCATCAGACGGAATATTAATAAGACCAGAGTTGTAAGAGAGTTGGCACGCATGCATATCAAAACTAAAGTACCAAAGGTCACTGCAATCAGAAATATCCATTCACATTGATACACAATACTACTGACTGAAGAAAGTCACAGACTAATTAAGGGACTCAGTGCTAGGATATCATATTTACGACAGCGTTATGTACATACTACAGAGTTCCCGCGGTTAATTCTCGGACTTCAGGTTGAACCATAATATCTGCGACTAACGCTCCTCAAAGCAGCGACAGTGATTTGATTCATTGACAACATAGCCGTGGTCACCGTAGCCAAGCACATATTGAACATGTTACGATAATTAGGAATTTGTTGGAGTCAGCCCGTCTGGAACTAGCGAATCAAAAGACTGAGGTTGTCCTGACAACCAACCGCAAAAACGTGGAGTATGCGAACTTTCGAGTCCGAAACTACAAAGGAGTCCCTTAAATATTTCGGAGTAATGCTCGCTTCAAGGCCCAGAACGGGAATGCCAGCAACAAGTTACAAGAATACAGGCAGCACTCTCCCGGACACTTTTGAACATCCATGACATACTAGATATGACCGCAGGCTCCTGCTCTGCAGAATGGTCAGTTCGGTTTTGATATTACCGCTCTCGTGTGAGCGGGTGCACTACCAGTGATAGAGTTGGAAATAAAACTGTCATCAGTGGCTGTCAGAGAGTGGCTTTCGATCAATCTCGAACGAAGCAGCCTAATAATCTCCCCCGGAATAATTTCCGACGACATTTTTGCAAATGAGATACGGAGGGTGCGCCTTAAGTGAACCTCCAACCACCGAGAGGCCAAAATAGTGAAATAGGAAACAAATTCAACACCGGGAGCAATATAGAAAGTCAGGATGGAGAGCTCCACAAAAGGCAGGTGGACCCATAAGCTAATTCCCGTCGTCAAACAATGGACAGCAAGGCCAAAAGGGAATACAACCCCACGGAGTTCATATCCGAAAGGGAACGATAACTACCACCCCACACAGTTCATATCCAAAAGGGAACGATACCCAACACGTTTCATATCTGAGCACGGCAGCTATCGGAAATCTCTCTATAGATTTGAGCACTTTGGTTCGCCATTATGTCCAGAATGTCCAAGGGTGCATGGGTTTTTTACTGCTGCCGTTATGTTGATCGTTGTGTTACTGGCTCGGGAATGCAGAGATAAATTTCTGTCCCCGGAATCCGAACAAGATAGCGACAGGAGAAACAGAACATTGACTTATACAGGTGCTGAGCTTGTGGCTGGAGCGAAGTCATGGTGAGATAAATTACTGCCTTGCCCAGCTTCTCTCTGTACACGGGTAATTTACCGCATATCTGCATCACAAGGCAGTGGAAGCATCATGCGGTGGAAGATACCTCCGCGCACACGTTTTTCGTGTGCGCAAGTAGGAATCAGCAACGACAACTGTTTGGGGACTGGCTGGGCCTGATAATCACACCCGAAAATATCGTTTCTGCTAAGGGCGCTTACTACCAGTCGGCGGTGGACGGGCTTGCGTCTCTTCACGCGTAAATGTGGCTGATACGGAGCCTAGCTATGCTGGCTGCTCACATCGGGGGGGTGTATAGAGTGCATGGCCTTTGAGTTGCTGCCTTCAGATTTAATGAAATCAGAAATACCCATTTCTTTAGCTTGAACACAAAACTAGCACGGATATTGGGACTTGCAAATAAACAGCACTAACAAGAGACTGGAGAAGAAGGAAACTTACGACATCTCCTACAGAAACTCTTCACAAATCAGGTGGCAGTTAAGTAAATGAACACATTTACCACATACCTTGCAAGTTCTTAAAGCAACAAATATTTCACCGACCAGAGTCAATATTGGCATCAAACCACTATTGCGGCATGCAATCATCGGCGCACCAAATATTGTCTTAACTCGAAATTAACCACGAATCTTACTCATATTTGTTAGATTTAAATTGCAAAACATTTCGCAACATTTCGAATGCATCCGAGGAGAAAAGTTGGCTTGATGTTCATTCTCTCAGCCACAGTTTACGAGTACAATAAATTTTACCCGAACTAATTGAGTAGTCGCATTAACGACTTTCAAGTCGAATAAACTCTCGATAGACGTTGTGGTTTTAGCTGCAATTACGACAGAAAAAAATGCTTCCACTAAATGGTGACTGCGGTGGCTGCCTTTATGTGTTTTTTCTTATAATACAGCGGAATTCTTTTCAACAGCGTTTATCTACTCCATGTCAAGTGTAAACAAATACTTTTTTTCATTTTCTTTTTATGACATAAGGCGTCAGAGCAGTGTTTGCTAGAAGGAGCTATAAAAAAAGAGAAATAAATTTGCGACGGGAATTTCGCATTTACTCGCTACAATGCACTGCAAATCTAAATTTCGTGCTGAAGTATTTTATCGCCTTGAGACCTTCATCTAGTGCAGATGTTGAGTTGAGTGGTCCATGCTGATACGAGTATACGTGCGATTGCTTTGCCGGAACAATGAGTTTTTTGGATAAGTTATCCAGAAATTGTTCAGAGAAGTATAAAAAGAAAATATTTGCTTCAATGTTTTCACATCAAGGACATATAGTATATTTCTTATCGCAAAGTAGAAAAGTCACTTGGTTCAAGGCGTACGGAAGAAGTCTTATTGTTCTATGTTTCTCATACACATACTGGTGTGATAATTTTTTGCATCAATGTGATGTGATTGTTATTTGTAACAAGATCAGCTTAGAATCTTTGAATTAGCTCTAGTCAAACAGTGTCTCAGCAAGAGTGATGATTATTGTAATGACCGGTGCTGAAACAGTAGAGAGTCTAACAAACAGAAGTGGTAATTCGGATAGAACTTCTTGATTTATATTTATTTAGAGCGTAACACGATCTCTAACAGACTACGAGTAACTCGCGTAGCCGAAGTTGTGTGGAGGATTAGCGGCGAGTGAGAGGGCGCATCGTGGGTGGGGAGAGCACTATGTAGTGAAGCGATGAGTGGCGAGAGCGTAAACCTGCGTGTCAGCTCAGAGCTCATCCTCGCTGACAGGTTTTTAGCTTCAGCTTCATGGAAGAATCCTCGGTCCGAGCATCATGGGCATTTCTATGGGCTCTCTTGTGATATTCTATTACAATATTTTCTTGGCCAGATTCATTTGGTATGTCCTCAACTTCGATTTGAGTGAACCGTATCTTGTAACTACTGAAATAGAGAGGGTATATTTGTTGGATTAGTCCCATGACGTGTTCTCTAGTTTTAGTACCTTTGGGTTTAGAAATCTCTTGAAAATGCCAATAATATTTTCTTTTGTATAGCATGGTTCTATGAATTCGTGTTTCCAGTAAGAGGGAAAATTGTCTATTTTAGCGAAGTTGCAAATGAAGCGTCTGTAGTAGCCTGCTAATCCAAGCAATAATCTTAAGTCCTTGAGGTTTTCTGGTTAATAATAATGGTTAATAAGGTTAATAATGGCTTTAACTTTCTCAGGATTAGTTTTAATTCCTTCGTCGGAGACTATGAAGCCAAGAAATTCTACAGACATTCGAAGAAATTCACATTTATCGACCTGTACCTTCATATTAGCTCTTTCCAAAGTTTCGAAAATGAGAGAGATATTTTTGAAATATTCATCTACGGTTTTAGAGAAGATTATACTGTCGTCGATGTGTATATAGCAACGTGTACCTATGTGCGTTCTGAGAATATCGTCCAGAGCTCGTTGAAATACCGAGGGGCGTTTTTGAGCCCAAAGGGGAGTCGTGTAAACCCGTACTTACCGTGGTTTACGGAGAAAGCTGTTTTTTCCACATCGCAGTCCCTTAAGGGTATTTGGTGGAATCCACTTTTTAAATCGATAATTGTAAACCATTTATTTTTTCCAAGGTTGGCTAAAACCTCGTTGATCTCTGCGATTGGATATTTATCGGCGATTGTTACTGTGTTCAGCTTCCGATAATCGATAACCAACCTGTATTTCTTTTCTCCAGAAGCGTCAAGTTTCTTGGGTACTACCCAAACTGGAGCATTGTAAGGTGACCGTGAAGGTCTTATAATACCGTCGTTCAAAAGTTTTTGTATTTCTTCTTCTACTATGGGTTTTAATGCCATGGGATAGGGATAGGATTTAGAATACACAGGGTCATTACTTGATGTTCGTATTTAGCCTTTTACGACAGTGCAATAGGTGAGCTTTTCGTTGGGCTCAGAGAAAAGATTTGGATGTCGTCTTAAAACATGATCTAGTTTTGCTACTTGGGTTTCATCGAGGTGAGAGGATCTGACAGTTATGTTGTTTACAGAATCTGATAGGAGCTGCTTTATAGGGATCCTTATTTTGTTAAGCAGAATCATGCAGCTTTCTGCGGTATATATGATTGCCTGTAGGTCTTTAAGACTGTCGTTACCAATGAATTTTGTTCCAAATGTTGCATTTCTTCTGTAAAAATGTCAGGTTGTTGATAGTGTTGTGGGTCTGGTTGTTGATATTGTTGTGGGTCCGGTTGTTGATGCGGGTCACAGCTGGCACAGGTTCCATTGTAGTTGTTCATGTAATCGATGGTTGCGACGTAATCAGCAAGTGTCTGATCTTGGTTCATGACTTTTTCTTCTGTACTTCCTGAGTGGGATTAGGCGATGAAGTCGTGGCATGGAACATTCTCTGTATCTTGTTGGGTACTGGTGCTTGCGGCGGTAGGTTTTGTCTCTTCTGTGTGAACTTAGGGTGATTCTGGTAGTTTACAGCATTTGTCCTCATAGAGGTATCCATAGGTTCAGCTGGGGGTTGAGGTTTCTGTGGCAATGGAAAGAATTGCCTATACAACCATTGGTAAGGGTTATTTTGAGGTTGCTGACTTTGAAATGGTACAAAATATCCTTGGTTCCTAAAGAACTGGTTTTGTAATTGATGGGGATTTGTGTTTGGCTTAGGTGGCCGTTGTGGTGGAACATGTGGGTAAGATGGGAATTGGAATCTTGGGAAGAATTGTGGCGGATACTGATTTGGATGGGTTTTTCGAGGTGGAACTGCAGGTGAGAAGTTTTGTTCGAGTCTACGAGCTGTGTTATTATTATGCGTCGCATACTGTGTCCTATAGTTCATGTTTTGTAGTTTAAGGCAGAGGTGCAGAGCCTGTGGAAGGTCTGCGGGTTCTCTCATGCCCAATAGTCTCGGCAAATCGCCTTTAAGACCTCGAACGAATGTATCGAGGGCCTAGTCTCGATAAGTTCGAACCATTACGTTCATTGCGTATGTTCCAATGTCCATACCGCAATTTATGAGGATGAGGGATAGATGGTGGTACACCGTTTGATAAAATCCTTCAATAGCAAGTCATTTGGTATTCGAAGCTTCCGAGATCTCGCTTATCCGCATAAGACATGGCGAGATCCTTTCCCAGTTGAGGGGTGTATTGTAAGACTCCAAAGCCACATAGGCTTGGCCTACAATCTTATTACGGATCACCTTTAGGATCCCGTAATACTTTGGCGTGCCCCTGAGAGAATCTCAAAATACGTTCGACGCTTTTCTTCCATGAACTGTATTCTCCGGGCTGTCCAGAGAATTCCCTTTGACTGTGGACAACTTCCGGGATCTTGTTCATATCGGCTAAATTAGCTCTTTGATCTTCGTTAATGACTTGATCAGTTTCGGAATTATTGTCTGCCAATAGGTTAAGCAAGTTATGAATCAGACGAGGACATTCCCTACTTATGACATCAATTACAAGCTGTTTGATGTGATTTTGTAATTGGTCCATGTCATTGTGACCCTGAGCCTGAGCTTGGGGTTGATCTTGGTCTATAACATTGGCCAATCTTGGTGGCCAAACCAAATTTTCGTTTCTAGACATAGCGAATAATGAGACGGGAGGTAACAAATGGGGGAAATGAGCGTCACGAATTGAATTTAATGGATTTTAAAATGAAAGATATGGAAAAATAAGTTTGTAGCAATTAAATATTAGCTTGATTATTCCCGATATGTTTTTATAAAGAGGACAAAAATTATATTTATCTTAATATTCTAAGTTGTAATTTTAATTTTAGTTTAAGTTTAAATTGTTGATTCACTTGCGTTATTCTTTATTATTTCTTTCTTTGATAACAATTTTAGTTTGGACCTATGGTCTTTGTAACTTGAATTAGATATTAATTGAAATCTTAGTTTGGACCTATGGCCTTTATATTTTCATGTAATTAAATATTATTTGAATTTTTTCTTGTTTTTAACTCTTATAACTTAAAGAAAACTTAAACTTAACTCTATTCGTACATTAAGTTGAGCTGCATCAGGAAGCGGCTGTTTTTGTCCAAAAAAACTCATGTTTGTGAAGTGGTGCTGCACTACTTAGGGGCCTCGCTTCTTCCTCGTTGTTGGCGTAAAGCTTTTTGCTTTTTTTTGACTCACGTCCGATTTTTGTACCTTTAACAAATTTATTTTTATTTTATCGAAACCGTGGTGCAATGGCGAGTGACTACACGGGACACTTACACACTTTGCAACTTTTACAAATAAAAACCACGGTCCCTGCTCGGGCGCCAGTTAAAATGCGGAACGCGAGTTTAAGGAAAAAAATATAATTTTATTGAACACCAACTTACAACTATCATGACCGCCTCAAACTTCTTAACCTGAATACCATGGAAAAACGCAGACAAGTAGTTGATATTATCTTCATTTATCGACTGCTCTCTGGTTTGTGGGTTGCGCTGCCCTTTACAATTTTATTTCCTTTAACGCCAACCCTCGTAATTTACGCTGTCCTCGTCTCTTCTATATTCCAACCCACCGCACCTCTTATGGCTCTAGCGAACCAATCAAACCTCCCCCCTTTTTGATTTTAACCTGAGCACTTCTCGCCATAAACTAGATCACCTCCACCATTCCCTTACTTCCTAACCATTAATTGTTGTTAGTTTTCAAGTCGTAGTTTTTAAGTTAGCTTAAGCTCGTATTAAGCGAAATAAATGGGGGCATCGGCCCCCACCAAATTAAAACAAAATCAATGGAATTGCCCAGTACTTCAAAGAAAAATGAGCTGTTACTTCGATGATAAAGTATCAGAACCATATCAACGCCTAATACTTGCAGTCTAATGTGAGCATAAGCCGAACATTCACAGAACGTATGCCTAACACTGCGGCCTTCATTCCCACGGCAGACGTCGCAATGGGCAGTATTACTTATAACCATACTTCGGAGCCGAGGCGCGGCAGTACAGACTGTGATATTTTTAGGCCCACCCGGCAGCACTAGTTTGATTCGTTTGCACCCTACTGGGCAATGCCATCTCTGGTTATTTTCATAAGAAACCCAACTAACTAATATACTTATTAGAGGGTGCAGGCCATTCCGGGTTATCAGAACTCATAATATGAGCCTCGTCTGAAAAGTCCGTCTGCGATCTTAGTCCCCGCGATTCCATTATGTTACCCTCACTCGGGACATATAAAACACTCACTGAATTAAGTCTTCCAACGGAGGAGACTTACGTTATCGAAGTTCTTCACAATATTTATTTGAATTATTTATTACTTCAAAATAGCATACAAGTCAATGCTATATAGTAGTAAATTATTTATAGGAAACATTCTTTAGCTACGTGTATGTAATGTAGCCTGCCCCTCAAGTCCCAACACTTACTTGTCAGACTAGGAAGCACTATTCAACATTATTACCAACCTACGCCATAACTTGACATCCACCCACATGCTTATTCTGTAACCTGAACTCTTACCAATCAGTAACCTAATTTTGTAATAGCTAAATAAATACGTGTATTAATACTAAATTAGTGAGTGTTATTTACATGGTGCCGAAACCAAATTAATTTTTTCAACAAAAATACCATGCCGAACGACACTCTCACTGCGGCAGCTGCAGACAATCTCTGCCAATTTCTGCGACCACCCAAACCAATTGTCATCGAACACGATAAAGATATGGCTAACGAGTGGAAACTGTGGAGGCAGCAATATGAATTTTTTGAAGTAGCTACAGGTATGGACACCAAGCCTCAAAAGGTTCAGGTAGCGACGTTCATGTCCGCAATCGGATACTCTGCACTCCAAGTATACAACACACAGCCACCGAACCCGAACAGGAAACTTGACGAGGTAAAGAATCTTTTCCAACAATATTTCACCCCAAAAATTAACACCACATTTGAGAGGTACAAATTCAACAAAATAACTCAAAAAGATGGCGAAACCATTGACGAATTAGTGTCAAGACTGCGATTACAAGCGCAAAACTGTGCATTTGAAGGACTCAACGACAGCCTCCTTAGAGACCAACTCATACTCGGAATCCATAGCGATAACCTTCGCACCAAACTGTTGTCTCAAGACATCGACTTAGAAAAGGCAATTCAACTCTGCCAGGCTACAGAAATGGCTCAAAAGCAATCAGCCCAAATCATCAATGTAGGTGAAAAGGCAGTAAATGTTGTTAAAAAGGGTAACACCTACAAAACTAAAAGATTTAACTGTCGTAATTGTGGGAAAAACCACGAAATTCGCAATTGTACTGCTTATAATCATGTCTGCAAAAAGTGCAACAAGAAAAATCACTTCGAAAAATTTTGCAAAAGTAAAACTAGCAAGAATAGCCAGAAAAGTAGTTACACATCGACCAAGCAAATCAATGTTTGCGAAGAAACTGGAGATGACGATGACGATTCACTTTTTATTGGTACAGTATCCGAAAGCATCAACCTACATAACGATAACTTCACCGAAGAACTCTTCATTGAGGGTAAGTCTTACAAAATAAAATTAGACACAGGTGCCCCAGTGCAACGTGCTGCCAAAACGTGTCATCGAATCCACCAATTCTAACCTAAAACCTAGTAGAGTAAAGCACCTGGTCTCGTTCAGTAATCATCGAATGCGAGTACTTGGCGAAGCACTAATACCATGCTCAATAGCAGGGCGATGCTGCAAAATGTTATTTAAGGTAGTGGCCGAAGACATCAAACCAATCCTCGGAGCCAATGCTTGCGAAAAACTTGGACTCGTCACCAGAGTTAACCAGGTAAAAATAGATGACATCATATTTGAAGGCTTAGGGTGTCTCAAAGACTACGAATACGATATCGACTTAGTAGAGAACCCTTCATTCGTAATAACACCCCCAAGACGAATTCCACATAAAATTCGTGACGACGTCAAAAAAGAACTCGACAGAATGGTTGAACTGGATGTCATCGAGCCTATGAGGGAAGCTACTCAGTCCGTGTCGCCCATGGTCGTGGTTCGAAAAAACAACAAAATTAGAATCTGCATAGATCCCACATTTGTTAACAAAAATATTTTGCGCCATCACCATCCTATGCAAACGATCGAAGAGATTACAGCTCAACTCAACGGGTCAAAGCTATTCACCCTGCTAGACTGCAAACGAGGTTTCTGGCAAATCCGAGTCTCCCACAGAACCAAGGAAATACTTACTTTTTCCACACCTTGGGGCAGACACTGCTGCAAGAGATTAACTTTAGGTATATCTGCTGCCCCTGAAGTATTCCAAAGCATAATGGAGTCCCTTTTATCACATCTACCTAATGTAAAAATTTCAATAGATGATATTCTAATTCATTGCAGATCTAGCGAAGAACTCCGAAAAACCACAAGCGAAGTGATCAAAATCCTGACTGAGAAGGACCTAAAACTCAATAAAGCAAAATGCGTGTTCGAACAGCGAAAGGTCAAATACCTAGGACACATCATAAGCGAGCACGGAATGACAGTCGACCCAGATAAGAGCAAAGCGATACAACGACTGAAGTCACCAAAAAACAGAAAAGAACTCCAGAGAGTTCTCGGTAAATTCACCTATCTGAGTAAGTTCATCCCAAATTTTTCTGCATTAACAACACCACTACGCACGCTCCTGGAAAAGTCGACTCCATGGGAATGGAACGACTCCCAAGAGAAAGCTTACACGAAACTAAAATCCGCCATATGTACCACTCCCGTGTTGAAACTGTATGACGTCAATGACGACGTCAAGCTACAAGCTGATGCCAGCTCATCCGCGCTAGGGGCCGTTCTCCTGCAAAAGGAACAACCAATCGCATATGCCTCAAAAGCCCTGACAAATTGTCAAAAGCAATATTCCCAACTGGAAAAAGAGGCCCTGGCGATTAAATTCGGTTGCGAAAAATTCCACCAGTACGTGTGGGGAAAGAAATTGGTCCTCGAATCAGACCACAAGCTACTAGAAACGATCTTCCGAAAACCGCTCCACTCGTCTCCAGGCCGTCTTCAACGAATTCGTTTAAGTCTTCTGACATATGATCTCGAAGTCGTATACAAAGAGGTCAAACAGATGCTCATGGCTGACCCGCTAAGCCGAGACTGCACCAACGATTCACCACCAGATGACAACGATTCAGATTTACAGGTTCAGCTTATCTTGTCAATCTCAGACAAAGAGCTCGAGAGACTTCTCCAATTAACCAAATCTGATGAAACCTGCAAACAACTGAGCGAACTAATAACTAACGGATAGCCGCGTGATATCGACCATCTCCCAAAAAACTTGAAGTGCTACTGGAATTACAGAGAAGAACTCTCCATTTACGATGGCATTATATACAAAGCTCACAAAACTCTTATACCTTCAGCAATGAGAACAGATGTTTTAAAGTACATACACAATGGGCACTTCAATTATGTAAAGTGCGTACGGAAAGCAAAAAGTGTTGTTTTCTGGCCACAAATGAATCGAGATATCAAAGACTATATAGAAAAATGTGCTGCTTGTCAAGTCTTCCGACGAAACAACAACAAAATACGTTTAGGTGAGAAAGAAATACCCAACTACCCCTTCGAAATTGTTGCGTCCGACTTATTTCATTTCAAAGGTAACGACTATGTTGTAGTAACTGACAGTTACTCTGGTTTCATTAAGTTCGATAAACTGAAAGAACCACAAGCAAGAAGTGTGATAACATTCTCAAAAAACATTTTTGCAGTTAACGGAATTCCTAGAATTTTAGAGACCGACAATGGACCCCAGTATTCTTGTAGCGAATTCAAAAAATTTTCATCCGATTGGAAATTTAACCATATCACTAGTTCTCCCTATCATCCCAGAGGAAATGGATTAGCGGAAAAGGCCGTACAGACGTCCAAAGCCATTCTAAAAAAATGCACCTACGACAATTCAGACTACCAATTAGGTATCCTAAATTTTATGAACACACCCAGAGGAGACCTTGGAAGCCCAGCTCAACGGCTACACTCAAGCATCTTAGATCTTAGATCCCTTATTCCAACTACTTTGTCTTCACTTGTAACATTACCTCAATACAACATCAGTAAGAAGTTACAAGAGGAACGTCAACGTCAAGCTCAATATTCAAACAAAGGAGCGGGAGAGCCTCTACAACTCACTACAGGTCAACGAGTTGTAACGAGAACAAATCCTAACAGCGAATGGAAACCAGCTGTAATAGAGGACAGAGTCCACTCACGTTCTTACATTCTCAGAGATGGCAACAACAACAAATATCGTCGAAACTCTAGCCACATCAGACCAACAAAAGCCGTCATTCAAACTCCATCAAATCCTACTCCAAGTTTCAATACCGATACATCGAATTCACACCTGATCTCCACGAGTCCTTCGCACAATTCCTCAAACCAAGCTTTACATATTACCAACAAATCCACAGACTTAACTAATGTTCCTAACGTTTCATCAGGTACCCCTTCATCCTCAACAAAGCAGACACCATCAATCGCCACAACAAGATCAGGAAGAGTTTCTAAGCCACCAGTAAGATTAGTGTACTAGCATCTCGGGAAGATGCGTCAAGGAGGAAGATGTAATGTAGCCTGCCCCTCAAGTCCCAACACCTACTTGTCAGACTAGGAAGCACTATTCAACATTATTTATTACCAACCTACGCCATAACTTGACATCCACCCACATGCTTATTCTATAACCTCAACTCTTACCAATCAGTAAAGTAAATTAGTGAATGTTATTTACAGTGTATGATTAAAGAGAAGTTAGAAGCGAATGCACCATTAAAATGGATTTAAATTAATTAACAAGTTATGTGTGGGTAACGAATATCACTTATAAATACCATGTTTTGTTTGATCTATAAATAATACCGCTGCTTTATTCGCATCTCATTTCAGGTCCGCGGTTGGAACAAGATCGCTTAGATCTGCTCAAGGACCAAAAGACAACTTGAGACTTGAGACAGAATCCAATTCTCCACCCGGGCATCATAGTATTGTAGCTCTTCATAGTATGATGGAGTACGGAGTGCTTTCGACTCCAAATACCATATCAACCCACAAACCTGACCTAACCTTACTTGCTACAATACGATAAGACCGTCTACCCTTCTATCACTTCTAGATTTTTTTTTTCTAAACCTCTGTTGCTCATTCAAATATGACATATGGTCATTGAGTTGAATTAAATTCTTTTGAACAACTCTTCCGGGTTATATCACATTCCCTAAAATAGATTAGCATTGTAAATGTATCATATCACAGAGTGAAGGCTTTCCATCAGAACTACGGATTTCAGTTACAAAATCAATTTACATATTTTGATTAGTAAGTTATGGATAACTTTTTCTATACTATGCCATTGAACCCCGGAAGGCAGGTCATATATCATTATCTAATCACAGATTTAATTTCTAATTTAGTCCGAACTGTAAGGCAAGCAAACCGCTAATATATGACATTCACCATCACTAAAACAATTTATGAAGTATAACACACGAAGCGGAATAGATCCAAAATTAATTGCTTACTAATAGCAGAACCTACCGGAAGACTTCTGTCTAAGGTCTTCCACCAATTTTTCCACTTTTGAATTGTTGGGCATACAAAAGAGTATCTTCATCAATGTATCTGTATCTTTATTTACTTACTTTTCAGCGCCTTGCCTTCAGGTGCACATGGTTTCTTGTTGAGCAGGCATTCCACATAGTTTGTCACCAACCTCGGACTGGCCAAAATTGTATCTATATCCAAATTCTCGTATCTGTAAATGAGATTAATATAAAAAACAAATTAAAAATCAAATGTTACTCAATTCGTTTCGCATGGGCATCTTTCTAGCTAGGTTTCGACTTCCCACTGCCCATAACCGGCATTTTGTTAACTACCTAACAACCGTGCTGCAGATACCTACAACAGATACGAATACTTCTCTCAATTAAGATTCATTTAAACGATCAGATGTGAGTCTCGTTTTGTATTAGAGATTCCCGCTTATGGGTTTATGAGCTCGGTGTCGTAATACTTAAGATGATTTGGCAGTCGGTCAAGGTCGACAAAAACAAATGACTTTTCGTCGCGAAAACGTTCCCAAAAAAAAATCAAAAATTTGAAAAATGCAAAATGCGAAGAAAGAGAAATTGATGAAGATGGAAAAGTGTTGAACGCGCACGGCGCGGTGGTGCTTGGGTTAGTTGTGGAGGTTGTTGGTCATGAAAATCACTGTTGCCGCACTATCTCATTTAGGGATCGTCTCGTAAATTAAGTGAGTAATGAATGCCTTTCAATTTCAGCTAAAGTCATGGTGTTGATTTTAGAAATTCCATTCAAAGTTGGCTTCAGTTTTTAAGGCTATTCGAAGTGATGGTAATGTTAACAAATCCGACGATCGTACAGTAGACACTTGTTAAGCCAATTTGGATTGACGCATTGATAGCTTTGTTTCGGATGCATTACACTGATGAACACAACACAAGTGCGAAACTTTCTAATAAATTATTTGGAGCGGTATTGGTGTTTTTCAAATTTTTTTGATTTCTCATGAAACTACCTAACAAGTCAAATTCAATTCAAACATCTTTCTCAGCAAATATTGTAAGATACTTTGTGTATTTTGAAAGGCGACAATGCTGTAGCTTGTTATGCAATACAGTACCATAAATGGCTGACCAAGTTAAACGAAAAACGCATCGTAAAGACGACTCGAAAGGAATCCATGAAATTTTATGACTGAAGGCTTGGCAACTGAATCATTGAAGGTGCAATGGATATCTTAAAACGTTAAGCTAAAATGTTACAGCTCTGATGAAATACCTAAGAGTTACTACTGGGATGACTTCCCTATTCAATTTGATTGGAAATTTATTAGGAGGGAATCCAATTATATACAACGTACTGCCTATGGCGCTTTTTCCTAAGATATCGCTGCGAAACCAAATTGGGCTTCGGCTTAAAAAAATATCACCTTTGGGAGATCCAAAGTTTTTGTTCTAAGTAAGGCAATTTCCTAGCTTTCCCCTCAGAGTTAATTAAATTCATTTTGCCAATCTCGAAGCTATTGATAAGCCTTGATATATTCCAAAGACCTGATACTGAAAAGTCCCGTAAAAGCTACCGTGAGAAAAATATAGCTCCATCACAATACACCGGAAACCAAGCAGCAGCCGAAACTGTGGGTTTCTCGGGGCGGATTGGCGCTGAAAGAAGCAAAGACGGGTTATGGCGACAGGGTTTTGAGATACGCGTGCCATAGTCCACTCGTTAAGTGAACTCTTTGTAAGTTCCTTTTAATGAAATCTTTCAGTCTTTCGTAGAAAGATGAGCAAGCACTTCAGTGATAAAGTGACTACAGTACCAGTACCAGCCACGTCAACGACGAGTACCTGCAGCTTGATGCGAGCGTAGGTCACACATTCACAGAGGTCTTGATCTTTATCACAGCAAGCACAGGATGTTGCACTGTTTACGCCGAGCGCATTCAAGTTCTTCACAAAAGTGTAGTGCCCCGTCACGGCACCAGTAAGCAGCCTGCAGTATTTCCTACTGACGAACAGCATTAAGGCCGTAGACATCTTAGAGATGGCGAGAGGCATTCATTTGGCCTGCCACCAATCTATAGAGTCATGTCATCTGTAGTTTTCCTCATATAAAACCCAACTGTCAATGCAAACCCTAACCAAGGACGCAGGCAGACCTAACGTACATAAGTTCATAAGTAGTATACATAAGTAGTATTTTGCCATGTTTATCTAAAGTGTTGGAGAAAATTATGGCAAAACAAATTAATACATATCTTAATGGAAATGCACTGCTATATGGATATAGATCCATTTCAGTCTGGTTTCCGAGCCCATCATAGCTGCTCTACAGCAATGGTTAAAGTGCTCGACGACATGAGGATTCAGTTTGACAAAAATAATGTTACCATTCTGTGTTTATTAGATTTCTCTAAAGCTTTCGACAATGTTGACCAGAATATTTTATGTCGGAAACTCAGGTTATTTTTTGGCTTTAGATGAACTATCTGTTCGGTTTATGATGAGTTACCTGAGTAACAGAACCCAAAGGGTGAAGTTTGAAGATAGGTTTTCCCATTTTATGGATGTTCGCGCTGAAGTACCCAAGGATCGATGTCCAATTGTATCAATCTAGACCTATTGGATTAATTGAGGACTTAGCATATAGATTCAATGAAGATCTATCTCTTATATACAATTGGTCATTAATGAATGGGTTGAATCTTAATCCTAATAAATCTCAGTGTATTGTGATATCTAAAAAACATCACGATATCGCCTCATCCCCATATATTTACTTAAATGGTGTGACGCTTCTTTATGTTGATACTTTTATAAGTCTGGGCTACAGAATAAATCGCTCCCTTAATGCTATCGATCACGTCAATCATAATGTGCGTTGTATTTATATGGTACTTCGGACACTTTGGCTTTCGTCTGAATTTACACCTACAGCGGTTAAGATCAGCTTAATCAGAACACCACTTTTGCCAATTATTGATAACTTTGTCGTTATATACTGCAGGCTCGACTCTCGATCATATCATAAGCTACTTGTTGCATTTAATGATACTCGTATGATAAGATATGCTTATGAGCTTCGCAGGTATGATCATATTTCCCACTATCACCGTCTGGTACTTGGGTGTAATCTAAGGGATTTCTTAAGTGCCAGGTGTTGTCTTTTCATGCACAAAATTATCAACACACATCTGCCATTATACCTAAATGACAAAATTCAATTCGCACAATCTTCCCGGACTTACAATCTCATCACTCCCACATCAATTTATAAGAACACATTTCGTCTATTTTACGTACATGTCGCTAGACTATGGAACTCTCTTCCCAGGGACGTAAAGCAACTGACTGGAGCAAAGCAATTCAAAAAAGCACAGTCATCGGCTGACCTCCCAACCGTGCAGACCTATTTCTTTGGTGTATCAAAGTGCTTGCATTTTTCATAGTTTTATCACTTCCAAATATAAATTGTGAGTTTTTCCATATTTTCTCATTTTTCCTTTTCCTAATCCAATAAAAATAGATACCAAGTGAATAGTTTTGTTTCTGTAATAAAACACATTTTGTCGGCATGGCTCAAAAGCCTGCCCACAAATCGGGTAACCGGTTCGGTAGTCTTGATGAGTACAACCTTTCAGACCCCCCTGAACCCCCTCCTATCACCCCGAATAAATATTGAAACCATCCAGCCGTATATTCTCCGATTTTCCCGAACTACCTACAAAAACAATTTACAAAAACCCTCGCTTTGTACACATAACATCCAAAGACAAACCTCTTTCTTCTGTCAGTGTTTTTGTGTTAAAAAAAATCATTGATTCAATCAGCACAGGGATGGCTCTTTAATAATTCTCACTAAAGACCAGAATATAGCTGACAAATTTGTAAAATCGAAAGCCTTTCAAACCATTTGCTAAGTTGAGATAAATCTTCCCGAACCCGAAATCATGAGTGAACTTAAGTCACAAAACATAACCGACGTCTACAAATTTACCAAAATGAATTCAGACGGGAAACAAATCCCCACAGGGCTTATGATATTCACCTTCGATTTATTTCAAATTCCAAGCACAATTGAAATTGGCTGGTATAAAACCAAAATCTCAGAATATTTCCGTAACCCCATGCGGTGTCGGCAATGCCAATTTCTCGGACACACAAAAAAATGGTGCAAAAAGCCAGCTGCTTGTGAAACTTGTAATCTCCCTCCCCATGAAGACAAAAGCTGCACGCGCACTTTCTGTGCAAATTGTGCTCTGACCCACCCCGCCTCATCTAAAATATGCCCAAGATATATCCAAAGCAAAGAAATCGTTGCGACAAAAACAAAAAATAAATGCTCCTTAACTGAAGCCAGACGCATTCATTCAGAACGGAACCCCAAAACTTTTCCCTTCTCCTCTGATCTCTATTCAACTAAACTCAAAAATCAAACCCGCGAAATAAGCAATCCCATTCCATCCACTTCTTCTTCTTCTTTCAGTCCCTGTACTGCCGCTGCCACTTCTTCTTCTACCAGTCACTCTACAACCTCTCCCTTTTCTTCTTCCAAACACTGCACTACCACTGATAACGAAAAAAAAATTCCCACTAAAACCGGTTTATTATCACAAGAAAAAAACATAACACATAACCCACTTAAACATTCAACAACACAAATTACAAACATCCAAAAACAAATAGGTGAATCTACTTCTCTTACGAGGGAAAAATATCCACCAGTCTCTGCTTCAACCTCCTATGAAGTTAAAACTAAATCCTCTCTCGATCTACCACAATTACAACAAGCATATCTTACCAAAAATACTTCAGCATCAACACCAACAATTAATAATACCAATAACAATCAGAGTAAAATCTCTCATCAAAAACCCTCTCTTCTAACACATAGTGCAATGATTATAGACGTAGATGACAGGCCTTAACATAATAAATACTTTATCATCAGGTGGGGGAGCGTCTTCTACAGGTACATTAAATTGTACTGGTAACAAGGTGCCTTCCACCGCCTATAACCATATAAAAATACTGCAATGGAACATGAATGGTTATTTTAATAACTATCATGAGCTTCAATTGCTTATCAAAGAAATAAAACCTTGTATTATCTCTATTCAAGAGACACATATTAAACATAATTTTCAACCGTTTCCACCAAAAGGATATTCACCAAGATTCCACAACTTACCCCACACAACAAATTCCAAACAAGGTACTGGACTTCTAGTACAAGTTCTTTCCGATTGATTCCAACATATCTGCCCTCGCTGTGGAGATAGAACTAAAATTCAAACTTACCATCATCTCAATTTATATTCCACCAGACCAAATATTTAACTCCAATGATCTCGAAAGCATTGTAAAAAACATTACAACCCCAATTTTTATAACCGGGGATTTTAATTCTTGGTCCCCCGCATGGGGTTCTCCCAGTATCAATAATCGCGGGAAGTTAGTTGAAAACTTCATCTCAAATTCCGGACTAGCAATTTTGAATGACGGGCGACCCACCCACCTATCGACCCACGGTACATACTCTCACATCGATCTTTCGCTCATCTCTCCCCACCTCACCCAAACATCTTCCTGGGAGGTCTCCATCTGATCATTTCCCGATTCTTACCAAAATATCTTTAGACACCAGTTAATTCCTACAAAAGTCACAACCGAAATTCCTTACAGACCTAGCCAACTGGGATCTCTTCCAAGCCGAACTCTCCACCCGAATCTCTGCCCAACCATACCCAGCTAACATTAACACGAATAAAGAATCCGCTTTTATTACCAAGATAACTCGCTCTGTGGCAAATTTGGCAATCCCTCAGTCCACAAATAAGACCCACCACAAAACAGTTGGACCAAAATCTTAGCATCCTTCGAAATAAAAAACAAAATACATTCAAAAAGTTTCCAAACGATGTAAATTTAATCCTTTACCGGAAAGCCAATGCCCAATTTAAAAGAGCAGCTAAGACAGCGAAATTATCTTGCTTCACTAAATTTACTGAGGGAATAAATCAAAACTCAACCCCCAAAAAAATGTGGGCCGATATTAAAAGTCTTACAGGAAATTTTGTCCCCTACACAATTAAAATTATGAAAACCGATTCAGAAAACAACACATGCCCCTTTAAAATCAACGACTTTTTTGCCAAATGTTGGGAAAACACTCAAGATGACTCCAATTTCCACCCAAATTACGTTGCAGAGAAATACAAGTGCTTACAGGAAGTCGAGCCAACGTACACTATCTCTCCTTCAACAAACTTAATAGAATCTCCCATTAACATTATAGAGTTGAAAACCAGCTTGCGCTCTGCCAAAGGGAATACCCCTGGATTCGACCGAATTACTTACTCAATGCTAAAAAACAGTCCACCTTGTTTCAAAGATAGGTTATTGTCATTGTATAACAACATACTTGGTAGTGGAGTTATTCCGCAAACATGGAAAGTGGCAACCATCGTGCCGATACGGAAAACCAACAAAGACCATACTTGTATCGAAGGATACCGTCCGATCTCACTCCTGCCCTGCCTTTCAAAAATCTTAGAAAAAATAATTTCCAAACGCTTATCCTGGTGGCTGGAAAAAAATAAGTTAATTGACACCAACCAAACTGCTTTCAAACCTGGCTGCGGGACCCTAGATTCACTTCTTCATTTAGATACTTTCATCTCCTCGGCTCTCTCAGAAAAAAATCACATTTCGATTTTATCTGTGGATTTTGAACGAGCGTTTGACAGAATAGGTATCCATGTCATTTTAAACCAGTTAAAAGAATGGAAGATTGGTCCAAAAGTTTTCAACTTTATAAAAGCCTTCCTTACCAACCGCAAATTCCGCATTAAAACTAATAATAAAATTTACTCACAAATTCATAATTTAAAAAATGGCATTCCCCAAGGTTCCCCCCTGTCAGTAATCTTATCAAAATAGCGTTCAATAAAATAAGTAAAATAACTCGGGCATATCCTCAAACACATCACGTCCTTTATGCAGACGATCTTATTTTGTTCACTAAATTAAAAGACTTAGCAGAAGTAACACACCTATATTTAAGAATAATTAAAAACTTGGTTGATTGGGGTGAAACCTCAGGGGCGAAGATATCTTTTTCTAAATGTGAGCTACGAGTATTACATATTTGTAAAAAACATAAATGTCCAAAATTAATAGAAAATGTAACATTTAATAATATACGAGTAAGTATCAAAAATGTGAACTTTTCAAAAATATTAGGCATTATATTCGAATCTAATTATAGTTTTAAGCAACATTGTATTAATTTAAGGAGAAGCCTTACTACCAGGGTAAATATTATTAAGTTTCTTTCATCAAAGAAAAGTAACTGCAACGTAAACACACTTATTAAGGCTGTTCAATCTATAATTTTATCAAAAATTGATTACGGTCTACCAATTTATGGGAAAAGCTCGAAAGCATCTCTTCAACTAATTTCTACGCCATACTATGCCGCTGTAAGAACTTGCTTAGGCGCCTTGCATTCAACGCCCATCAAGAACATACTGGCCGAATCTGGACTCCCTAACCTAAAAGAAAGAATCGAGTTCTTAACTAGGAAAATCGTTCAAAAACTAAATGCATCATTCAGAACACCTATACATGCTGATACAAAAATGCTACTAAGGTAGAAAGAAAACCCAAAATACCCATCCGTTTTGAGCAAGTCACTGAAATTGGCGACAGAGCTTAAAATTCCAATTGATATATGACACAAAACTAACCTTAACTCCCCTCCATGGTATCTCCCAAAACAATCCATTTTAACCAACCTTTCAAATTATACTCGTAATACTCGTAAATCTAACACCAACAATGATATTTACAAGGAATTGTTTAAGGAATTGAAGGAGAACCATAAAAGACTCGGATGGAATTTTCTGTTCACAGATGCTTCCAAATCAAACGATGGAACCTCATACGCTGTAGTCACGGAAGAAGGCTGCGTCGTCAGTAAAGGGCTGCTCGTTTTTACATCTTCAACATTTACAGCTGAGGCTTTCGCGATACTCCAAGCTATTAAATCCGCAAAAAATAAAAAAAACCCTAATATTCACCGATAGCCTCTCATCTTTAGAAGCAGTTCAAAATATCAATAACTCCAGCGACATAATAGCCGATATCCGGGACAAACTAATTACCAAAAAAAAGAATATCAAACTGGCATGGGTTCCCGGGCATGTAGGCATAGTTGGAAATGAATATGCCGATTCTGAAGCTAAATTAGCTCTCAAACAACAGCTCATCTCTTTCATTCAATATAACAAAAAGGACACATTAAACTATATAAAAACCTGTATGAAAAACAAAAATATGTATGATTGGCTCGGGTCCTGAAAAACCGTTTTCTGAGCCTTGCCCAGCAAGTACATTTGTGATTTCATTTCCCGTGATCCAATTGTAACCTGGGACCCAAACATGATTTAGTGAATTCAACAACGATCTAGCTTCAAAGTCTTAAAAGTGTTCACCAAGACACTAAGAGCAATTTGGCTATATGCAAAAGCTTCGCCCTGTCCACCGGTTCCTCACAACATACAAGATGTCAGCTTTTTGGATGACTTCTAAGTCTACAAAACACTTTGTTTTCATCGGCTAATGCATTTTTCCGAAAAGCTAAAAGTCGCACGGTGTCTAATCAGGCGAATACGAGGAGTGGCTAACAGTGTCGATCGATGTCAACTTCCTTTTGCGCGATATTCTGTCCGAATATGACAAACACGATACACGAAACACTTCAAAACATCAAGATAGAATTATACGAGTACATTAACAGTTTGGCCCGGTGAAATGAACTCTCTGTGGACAATGCCCTTGGAATCGTAAAAGCAAATTGGCCTTTTCTTCACTTTTGTCCTCCCCAAACGAGATTTCTTGACTCATCTGGCGCTTTCCGCTCGGCACTTTGGTGATTTTTTTTTTTTGATAATTTGAAAACATCACGCTTCATCACCAGTCACAATGTTGTAAAGGAAGTTTTTATTCGTTTTTGAGTCCTTGATAATGTTCTTCGAATGTTGAATTCTGAGCAATTTTTACTCGACAATCATTTTTGTACATTGTCACTTCAGATGCAATAGCCCCGCTTTTATTCGTATAAGTGTCATGAAATTTTTACAGTACATTAGCGAAAGATCTACTTACTTCCGACGCAAGTAATTGCTAGTAGAGGGCCGCACTAGAAACACCTATTTTTAAAAAAGTGATATTTACTTTGGAATGGACTTTTTAGTTCTTTGCCATTATACTCGTATCTCCGCGTGGAAGACACACACAAGTTTTCCTAACTAAGAGTGAAATCTATCATTGTCGTCCTCCAGAAAGACACTAATGCCGCATCATTGTGGCCTTGTATTGTAGTTAAGACTTGTTCATGGAACCACACTTTGATGGGTTTCCGGAGACATATAGCCTATACTTGATACCAAACGATCAAAGAGCTGATCAACCTTAGGAAAAGAGATCTCATATATTCTTATATCACCGTGATTAACAAATCGCCCAGAAGTCAGTATGATTTCAGAAGTAGCCATGGCACGCAATCCGATATGCAACTGCTCCAAAACACTCTTTGACGATCTATTGCAGGACTTGATGATTTTTTCATACGCGATTTAAATACGAGAAGATTGCCTTTTTTACAAATAATGGTTAAAAATGCATTAGCCTGGCGATAATACCTAATTCTGGGTTCAGTTATAAGTACATATCATAGCAAAACTCATTTTAAAGAAATTTAGTCCGGCGGCCTTAGGAGTTTTAAAATTGATATCGGGAATGTCAGAGCGAAACAGACCACCGACATCTAAAACCCAGCAATGTAACCGAACATCTTTTCTTTTGAGAACATCAAGACAATTTGTCAAACATTATTATTTTTAGTAAATGTCTAGTATGCCTTTGGTATGCACACGGTGATGTGCAAGCAATTTATGAAAATGTTCATGTTCCGCGACAATATTTTTAAATTTTGCTACGGACTTAGTGTGACCCAAAATTGCATGGCTTTCAAGCCACTCAGAGTTCTTACAGTAGAGTGCGCGACCAGTGGCATTCTTGAACCCTTTCTGCATCTTCAAACATCTTCACAGTCCAATACACAAAACACAAGTGCTTTAGAGCAGCCTCATGATCCAAAATTTATATGTCCAAATTTCTTTATTGCATATCTGACACGTTGGCGTTCCATACAAGTATCTGGGATAAGAAGACTCACTGCCTTCACACCGCGACACAATTGACGTGTTGCAGCCAAAGGTTTCCTTTGTCGGAGAAGCTCTAATCATGTATTTCTTATTTTTGTTAACCACCTCGGAAATATTCCTCTGAGAACTTGGAGACAGCCAACACGACTTCCAGCTAAAGTGAGCAATATGATCAAAGATGGAATAGTATTGCGCAGGCAATACTAGAATGCAAACTTCGGATATCAGGCGAACTGCAATTCAAATCAAAGCCTTTCTGTCTGCTGAGTGCTGTGACTTTCCTTTTACTTGTGGAAATCAAAAAAATAAAAATAACCCCAATGCCTCTATAAATGCATCAACTTTCAGGGACGCAACTGCGATGTGAAGCGTATACGATTCGAAGACTCAACCCCCATCCAAACCACAAATACAGTAGTCGACAGGACTTTCTATAGTAATAAGACGGTACTAGCCAGGTTAAGTGTGATTCCGGTAGATACAAATCTCAACCCGTCTAATAAGTAGCAACTAGTAGCACCAATAATGTCGGCAGCCATCCAGCACTTATATTAAGTAGATCAACGCCTAGAGGGAGAGTTCAGGCAACCTTCTCGAATAGAACAAAGGCCGCAAATATAATGCGCACTACAAAGACTAGACCTGAGGGTAACCTACACCGCCCTAAATGTCCCTTTAGCAAACACTATGACAAAACACACAACGACAACAACCCAAGGCCAGTTGGGTTACAAATGGTAAGATTGGTGGTCTCTATAATGAAGACGAAGACTAGAATCGCTGCTTTATTGATCTGCACTAAAACTAAATATCTGTCATTCCAGAATTTAGTACCAAAGACTTAGCAAATTGAAGAAAGGAATCATCTCAATCAATGCTGGGAGTCTACCTTCATCACTCAAGTCCATTGGGGACATAGATGAGGCATACTCTTAGCTCAATGAATCTATCATATCATCCTTCAGAAAAAGCTGTAAAGCCAAAGCTAAAGCGGTTTGAAGATGCGTACCACGGAGGAATGGAAAATCATGAGAAAACTTTCAATCAAGTAAAACGCATCAGCTTGTAGGACATTTATCAAATTCAAATTCAACACAGATTTGAGAAAATCAATGAACTTCGAGTAACTAGAAGAACTCTAACTGTCACGCGTCTCCATAAAGTTTTTTCTAAGGACTCTTCACACACTGCGTACATTCACATGTAGTCGAAAAAAAATTCAAAGAACTCAGCCTAAGATACACTTGCCACGCTCTACTCAAATTCAATAAAAGAGATAACAATTGCAGGACCAACAATCTGTCTTGAAAAATGTTCACTCAGGCAGAATTAAATGCGAGATAAACTCATTTAAACCTTTCAATGCGAAATTTTCCAGCTTTCAACTTTCCATTCTACCAACTATTGCCGACTTATTTAGTAGCAGCTTCAATCTGGGATATATCGCATAAACCTGAAGTGAGGTTAACGTAGCTTTTATCCCCACACCAGCTAACAAATCCAGTGAGCTAGCCAAATTTTACCGTCCTATAAGCTTGACATGATTTTTTCTTCAAGCATTTTCACATCAGAGAACACTTTTATAAAAGTAAACATCCGCACTGAAATCAACACGCCAAAACAGAAGAACGATCTACGGAAGCTGTCCTTTTAAATGCAGCATCACGAATAAAAGATGCCTACTGGTGAAAAGAGATCGTTATATGTGTTTTCCCAAATATTGAAGGTGTTTTTGATAATACCGAGTACGATTCCATCTCAAAAGCCATGCAACTCGGGGATTTTTATCACCCAACCCGCAGATAGATAAGAGGGATGCTCGAAAGCCGTAGAATAACCACTAAATTCGCGAGACATTAATTACAAAGGAGGCAAAGGCTCTCCATAAGATGGTTTTCTTTCAATCCGTTGGTGGTTAATGCTGAAGACTTGGTCACTTGGTCACTTTGAAATGAAATTTTTCAAAGGTACAAATACAAACATTGCAAGGTCCATAGGAAAAAGACCCGGCGTCTTTTAAGATGATCTTCATGCCATCCAAGAATGTGCGACTATCATTGTTAGAACAGATGTGAAAGGCGCCCCATACTCTCAGGTACAACCAAGCAGCACTGAAGGCGTTATGCTCAAACTTGGTTGGCTCCAAATCGGCGCTACTCTACTTCAATACTCTTAAGGCTTTATCTAAAAGAAGCAAACTCAAGCTCTGGTGAGTACCAGGGCACTAAGGTAAAAGCCGATGAACTGGCCCAGAGTCATTCTGTGGCATCCCGTATTCATCCATTAAAATTTGAAAGAACAAAATGTACATATCTTATTGGGAGAATATTCCGGATCTTCAACAGAATAAACAACCTGTCAAACCTTTCAAACTTCAAAAGGGATGATAGCAGAGGACTGGACAAACTCAGTATTAATCATGAAAATGAACGCCACCTTTGAATGCATCTATCCACCAGACTGAGAAAGTTGAGGCTCTTCAAAACCAATTTTACGACACAATTGATCTTTTAGGTTGCAGTGAGTCAGTAAACCTACATAAAAAATAAAACAAAAATAATACGATTTCCCATTTCCGATTTGCGACTATGACTAGACTAGGATTCGTATATACCAATGCTGCGCTTCTCAGAAGGTCAAAATAAATTGAATTCGATTTAGCTATTCCGTTTGCCTTAAGAAAAAATGTCAAATTAGCATTTATTAGAGACCCCAGTGCTGAATATTTGATGTTGTATAGAAGAGATTGACACTACCTAATTAGTTCCTACCTGAATCAAAATTGATGATGCATCTAATAGGGTAAGTAGTTCAGCATCAAAGTTGTTTGTATATCTCTCCAACTGATCACCTCACTGATTGCCCGCAAGCCATCAAATGGACAATTTATAAATATTCACTAATCCTTCCCAAATCGTGTTTCGATAATAAGTAGGTATCTGCTGTATCTATAATGTGTGTGTACCTTACAATAAGCCTTGTGTATGCGTTGATTTTATTGGAACGAATGCATTTACACGCTCCACACAACGACTGCACGTACAGCAAATAACAGCCAAACCAATATAACTCTGTCATACATAAGGTCTTGAACTACATAGATACTCGTGATTTCGTCACAAAGATACATGCACTCAATTAAAATTCAATCAACCGACTAACAAAGCAGACGAAAATCAAACTATAATGTATCTTGGATCTTGTCTCTTGTATCTTACCTTCTTGTATAGAGACTACTGCCATTGTCATCTTGATTCTGTGCGTAAGCAAAGTCCAATATCACAAACAGTATGCTGCATGCAAATGTTATCGCCTGCATAATTGCTCAGTTAACTAAAGATGTTTTCTACCCAATGTATGTATCCAATCTCTGTTTCATTGGTCAGATCTGAAATAAAAAAAACAAAAATCCAACAAATTAAACAATTAATTTTGTTTGTCATAAAAAAAAAAAAATAGAAAAACAGAGAAATAAAAAAGTTGGAGCACTCATGCGTATACTCCTATGCCTACGTAAAAATTCGGCTAAGTGCGCCTTGAGCACATCCAATGACTGTTCAGTGTTCATTGTCATTACCAGAGTTGCCAGAATCCGTTTTCAAATGAGTGGATGGCAGATGAAAAAATTAAACGATAATCAGTCAAGTTCAAGAGTGACTTTGAAATTTTTAACTTGTATCCCCTCTAGATAAATTACAGTCACGCTAAGTAATTTTAGAAACCTGTTCAAAACTTATACTCGTACACGGAATAATTGAAGCTCATCTGCCGGGAAAACTCGCGAGCGACAATGTTTAAACAATGGAACTTGGAGCTAAACATTTCACGGAAATGCAGTTGAGTTAATTTTCTGATTACAAATGCGTTAAACTCGTTGCAATTAACATATTTTCCAATCCAAGCCAAATATGGTTGTGTAATTCAAAGTGGTAAATGCAATTAAATCGGTCAATGGAAAAAAAAGTATCTGATGCATCTCCTGCATATTGATTAGAGTGTTTATTGTATTATAATTGGAATTGTGTGGGTACACAAGAAACTAGGAGTTGAATGAGATGCAATAGCCTTGTGATTTACATTTTACAATTGCTGTTTGAATTCGTTTAAGACTTTATGTACGAGTACATGTTGATGGAAGAGGTTGCGAATACCATTTTTAAGAAGCAATTTATTGAAAAGAAAACGATTTGCATGCTAATTGATGAAATAATTTGTAAAAGAGTTGCTCATTGCATAGGTGATTTCAATCACTGACTGCCTGGCGTCAAACGTTAAAATCTGCAATCGCATCGCATCGATTTCAGACTTGCTCCCCATACTTAAAGGCTGGAACATGTCCTGTATGTTTTTATATTTCCTTAATGCGAGTACAAATATTTCTTTAAGAGAGAATTTACCTACGAAGCAAGAGAAATTTGCAACAAAACTAAAGGCGAATTATACATTAAGTAGGGCAGCGAAGATTGACAAGAGAATCTATGGAGCTTCATGACCAAAATCAAGCGCCGTGAATGCCATGAATACCTTGATGATCTTGCGATTATAAACATAAACTACAAGTTGAATTTGAATTTGAATTTGGTGAGGGCTGAAGCCTCCATTTATTTCGCTTAATACGAACTTAAACTAACTTAAAAACTATGACTTGAAAACTAACAACAATTAAGGGTTAGGGAAGTAAGGAAATGGTGGAGGAGATCAAGTTTAAGACGAGAAGTGCTCAGGTTAAAATCAAAATGGAGGAAGGTTTGAATTGACCTTACGGAGCATGCGGGAGATTGGTTCGTTAGAACCATAAGAGGTGCGGAATATAGAGGAATATAGAAGAGACGAGGACAGCGTAAATTACGAAGGTTAGCGTTAAAGGAAATAAAATTGTAAAGGGATGCGCAATCCTGAGAGCAGTCAGTGAATGAAGAGAATGTCAGCTACCTCTCTGCGTTTTTCGAGGGTAATGAGGTTAAGAAGTTTGAGGCGTTCACGATAGGGAGGTAAGATAAAGGGGTCATCCCAGTCTAGTCCTCGAAGGAAACGCCGTTGAATATTCTCAATTCGGGATATATGGACTCGCTGAAAGGTGGACCAGACTTGGCTGGCATATTCGAGAAGGGGCCGGACTAGGGTAATGAAAAGTGATCTTGTCGCATAGGGGTGGCAAAATTCTTTAGACCATCATTTGATAAAACCTATTGGCTTTAAAGATTATCTCACCAACATGCAAACGGAGGTTTAATTCTCTTTCGTATGGAGTCCAAGGTCGCAAAGAAGTTGAAATTGGGTACAGGTTGGCCATGCAGAAAATAAAGTCGAGAGGGGGATTGATTGCACTTACGTGACAAAGCCATAGATTGGTATTTGGAGACATTAAGCTCAAAGCAAATTTTTAGACACCAAGTAGAAAACCTATCATGGTCTTCTTGAAGGAAAATATGTGTAGGGAGCAGTGTTTAGTAGTCCTCTCAAGATCGTTTATACTTACAATGAAAAATAGAGGACCTAGATGGCTGCCTTGTGGCTAAAAATGGGGTTGGGAAGGCTGACCTAAAATAAACGCTATAATAACGGTTCTACAGGTAAGAAGATATGGGTTCGATTTCAACTAAATTTGTAGTAGTTGATCTACCTTTCAGAAATCCATGCTGGCTGGGTGATATAAGTGACTTTTGAACATTTTAGGTATGTGAGAAAGCTTAGAAATGAGATGGTATTTGGTCATTTCATTCTTTGATCCCTTTTTGTGAACCGGGGTTATGAAAGAGGTCTTCCAAACTTGGGAGAATTCCCCTTGTGTGAGGGACAGAAGAAATAGGGAGGAAAGTAGAGGGACACTTTTTAAGAAATATTACTGGGAGCCCGTCTGTCCCATGCAAAAATTCATCATTGAGATTTTGTAACTTTTCTTCGATAAGGATGGGATCAAAAGATTGATTCTTGATGCCCATTTACCATTTAGATCATAATGCCGACCTTCTATCGGTCACGTTTCAAAAAACAGTAATTGTCAATATAATACATCGCGAGATATTTTGGTGTCATTAAACCCAAGCCAACCTACAACTTTGCTTAAAGATATAGACTGAAGATGGATAGATGAATGGATCATAATCATGGATCATAACCACTTATGAATCCCCACTGTGGTGGAGACGGCATATAATATCTTAAGAATGCGCCATGCATACATGATTAACTAAAGTAATCCTACATCCTTTCTGAAACTATAGAATTATTGTATTGACTTTCTGTTCAACAAATTCCAACTCAATTTCCCTATTAGTATAGAGATAACGTGATCTTTTCAGTCATAGTGTGGCATAAATGTGGCTGGGTTTCAGTGACCCAACGTTTGATCTCCTTCTTCAAAGTTTATGTGGTCATTAAGTTGCAAAACATGTTGCAGTTCAATAAACTAATTGAAGAACTCTTTATGCTCTGTCTGTTCTGTAGGCCTAAGTTGCTGAATCAATTGGATTTTTTTAGGAATGAAGAGGTAAGTTTTTCATGAAAATACGCTGCATAGTGCATCTTGAAATGTTCAGTTCTTGGATGTGATACAATATGTTTCCCGACTCTCGGCCATATTTTGCGAACAGCAGTGATGCTTTCTCCTAAACTTTCACCATATTAATAATAATGTTTAAATTTAAGAAATCCTTGTGACTGCTAACCATCGAACTATCATAATGGCTTAACTGTCGAAGCTCAACAACAAAACTTATGTCCCCGCTCCTGCGGGGATCTTAAAAAATCTAAATGGGTACCTAATGTCTAAAAAGACATGGCCAATGGTTGTAAAAGCTCCAGGAGCCTATTAGAAAAAATGACTGCTCTTTTTTTCCTTGTGAATTTTTGAATTTTTATACATAATTTACGCGCGCCTAAGTGGTTAGATAGCCTTTTACTGTACGCTTTAGTGGGCGGAAAGGTAGAAGGAGGAGAAAGGAAAATTGTTTTTGTAGTGGTTTGAAACTCAGTTGTATTTGGTTTCGACATTCGCTCTCCAGGGGTGGGAGTTCGAATAGGACGGAGAGTTTATTCTTCACTCAGAGTGATTCGAAGGTTATAATTCACACTTGTTTTTTGTGCTTGAAATTCTACAACAGCCAAATCTATGTGTCAGTTTTATGCCTTCACACGCAGAATTTTTCTGGCTGAGTTCCAATTACACAAATGAAAAACTTGAAAAAACTTGTCATGGGTAGTATTCGAACCTTGACCCTCCGAGTGAGAAGCGATTGCTTTGTACCACTACACCACGGCCACCCCGGTGACTATCTAATAATAAACAAACCTTTCAAAAGCCACTCTACCGACCTAAAATTTTGAAGACCCATACACTAATTTAATTTTAGGACTTACTCAGATGAGGCTAAGCCAGATCAGTATTGATTGATGAAGACGTCAGCATCTCTGAATTTCACATTACATATCCATTGCAGCATACGAGTATGTGCCAAAAAACCTTCATCAACAAATTAATTGGCCCATATCCGTGCCAAATACTTTGGTAGATCCTGGGAAAAGTCCAAAAATTTTTCTAAAGATATTTGGGCCCATTTACGTTGAATGGTTGTGGATAAGGAATGGTAACACTTAGCTCATGTCTGATTTGACAGATAATTAGTTTAGATCATGCACTGAAAACAGAGAAACAGAAATCTTCTTCTGAGCAGTTTTTCATCATCGATATCTCTGGCGCCACAAAAATGGAAAGAAACTGTCAGGAGATTTAATGTTGAACGCCTGAAATTGCAACAAGCTTTCAGAACCTTTGCTAGTCGCTTATCTCTACATCTCTCAACAAGACATTTATAACCTGCATTATGTTCTGAAGATCAGCGATATCAATATCAAAAAGCCATCAGAAATACCGAAGCTGATGCGCTGTATTTTATCCGACTATGTTCAAGAAACTCATGGCTTGAAGCAGAATACAAGCAAGTACGCATCGCAAACCAACACGCCTTTAAATCGGCGCTAAGAAGAAGGACGAGAGCGGGTCGAATACCTAATGACCATAGAAGAATGCGACACTTCATGTCGCTTTTTCGTTTCATCAGAGTTCGGAATTACTGCCCAAAGAGCGACAAAAAGTATCACTTCGAAAGGAAGAAAGAGTATGAAAAGCAAGCTTACCGAAAGATAAAAAGAACATGCAAATCCAACAAGACCCGAAAAGATTAGAAAAAAGATTTTTTAGAAGAGTCGCAGCCAACGCTAAATTCCGCTGTCAGACTGAGCGAACTATTTAACCTGGTCGTCGAAAGCCAAGATTTTCATCCATTCTATAGAAGTATAACACGGGCCGAATCAGGTGAGCACCTGCCAAGCAGTTTATTTCCAAGATTCAGTCGGAGGAAAGTATACCTGACGAATAGAACTTCAGCATCGTTTGCCTGAACCAAATGAAAGATCTGTCTGCAGTATTGTGCAGCGAATCCCTAGAACAATTTATCAACGAATAGGTCGATCCTTACTAGTGCGATTTTATGCTCAATACGACCACAATTGACAAACTATTCACACTACCACAAATACTAAGGAAAATCCAGAAAATCGAGATCGATATACACCACTTGCTTATCGATTTCAAGGCAGCCTATTTCAGCATCTATAGAGGCAGGCTACACAAAGCCATGTCTGGTTTGGTTATCTTGCCAAGCTCGTCAGGTTGCCGAGGAAGACGATAAAGAATGTTTGCTGCTCCGTGAAAGTCACAATCAATCTCAGCAAGATTTTTTATGTCAAAACGATGCAATGTCGTGTGACTTCTTTAACACATGATGTAAAAACTTAAGAATTTCGACCGAAACTATCAAGCCAACACCAGAGCGACAATATCCCATAAATTTCTGCAGAACGTATGACAAGGTGAGCTACAAATGTGAGGTTAATGATAATCGTACCTGCCAATCATCAATGCCTTGCCAAGTGAAACGTGTATCCTATTTGTATTCGACACTGGCTTTCTGGCTTTATTTCCGTAAAACATCCTCCCAAGATTGTTTTGCTCCTAAAAGCTGATTTCCCTTTTGTTTAGCTTTGCGAGGATTCTTAGGGATACTGGTTTCCTTTGAGATACATATATATCGTACTATGAAAATGTCAGAAAGCATTTATTTGGTTTGCCTTTATCCCAGACAGTCACAGTGTAGTTCACACTCATGTTCAAGTCTTGAGAGATATTCTTAGCAGCATTGCATATGAAATTGTTTAGCGATAGACAGAAGTGTTCTTGCCTAGCCATCCGTGAAGGTTCGATTGATACATATTCTGACTCTGACATTCAAAATGGCAGCAACCATAATACGAATGTCTTTAGTCAGAACCACTCGATTCACAAGGTGCGAAATGTCCAGAAATAGCAATTAAATGTATGATGAGTTGCGGCGATTGAGTGAGAATGTCCTAAAAAAAGCCGTAAGTGCACTATTTAGTCCAACTAGCGTACCATCTCTGATACATTCAAGCCGATTTCAAGCTACAAAATGCTTACAATTCATTCGCTAAATCCAAAATGTCATTTATGTCACACCAATGACTGCATTTGTTTACCCCATTCAACCGCCAATGGTCTATTTCAGTATCGGAAAAGAGAAAAAGTAAACAAAAACCAAACACTAAATTCCTTTTGCAGTACAAACAAATGGCCCCAGCCCCGCACCAATACCAAAATCGAAATCAAAATGAAAACCGAAACCGAAACCCACGAAATGGTTGAGAAAGAAATTGCGCCATCACAGTGCCCAATAATCTGTTTGCCGATCCAGCAAACTTGTCTACCTTCACGTGGTCTTAACGAAAAGAAAAACGAAATTGAAAATCAAAAATAATTTTTTTGAAAAACAAAAAGAATGATGTACGAGTATCAACAACAAGTTAGAAAGTGGTAACGAAAGACGAATGAAGGGAAAAATGGTTTCTGCAAATAAAACCGCGCAAACAATTACTAACTCGTCAATATTGCAATCCCCGCATCGAACGATTTTGCAAACATTTTTTGCCAAAAGATTTTTTAAATTTGAAAAAACAAAAACAGAGATGTTATCTTCAAGTTAACCGGCGCGGCGACGGCGGGTATGTTCGTTTATGATGACAAATCACCGTTCGGAGATAACCAATTACTCGTAGTTTGTCAGAACTCTCGCTTATGTTTTGATGTTAAAATTGCGTTCTATTGTAATTTGTGTGGATGATGTAAAGCGTTGAAGTATCTGCGCAACAAAAGACAAATCCCTACTCAAGGTCAAGTGTAGAATTTCCTCATTTCAGAGCAACACAACTCTTGGTTTAACTCTGAAAACCGAATATCGACAACTTGATGGCGCTTATTGATGGAAATAATTCATGAGGGCATGAGGGCATGAGGGCATGTTGTTAAATGTGCTTGTGTTTATGGGAGTGCCACATTGTTAATGGTGTCAGTGATTACGAGTTATTGAGTTGCTGTCCCTTGAGCTGGTTTATCGATGCTCGTCTTGGGGAATGAACTTGTCAAGAATGTGTCAAATGAATTCAACTCCAAAAAGTGATGCAATTTCCTGTCATCAACATGCGGACAGATGCGAATTCATTGGACCATAACACACAATTGTGTGTAAACTATATCTACGAGTATTCGTGTGTTGAACGAAGTCAACATTCGTCTGGCAATTTATTAGCGCTCTTGAATTATGAGGGTTTTCTGCCAATGTGCATTCCAATAAATCCTAAATTTAAATTTTCTGAAAATGCCGTTGAATTGGAAATTCAACCCAATGCACACTGTTGTAGATGTAAACATCAGACTTGTACTAGGCGAAGGTGTTCTTGTTTTCTTCAATGGGAAGCCGTTATTGAAAATATTGTGAATCAAATATTTATGAATTGCAGATGAATTATGGATTTTCTTAGAAATCTTTATTCATGTCTTCCGATGGCGCAATTCCTTGAACTGAAAGGCATTTGTGCTATCTTGAATGTTGAATGAGGGGCGTGGATTGGAATTATTTGTATTTTTGTTTTTGAAATGAATCATAGCCCAATGGATTTGACAGAGAGATATTTTTACACGCGGCTACCAAACTTATTTTTCGATTGAAATAGTTAGCGCAGTTCAAAAGCAAATTTCTTAGCCGTATTCGTTAGTGGGGCTGACACTTTCATAGCGATCATTCACCATGAATAAAGAAAAATATTTTATCTATACACAGCGAGGGCGAAAGAAAGATTAGAGAGAAAAGAGAGAGCGGAACCGATGTACGTTGGTTTTGAATGTTTGAATGTTACAATGATTAGGAAATGAAAAAAAGTCGTGAGAAATTTTGGGGAGCACAAGGTGTCATTTTACTCAAATTTTGTACGCATAAATCTTTAAGACATTGGGGAGGAAATAATTGTTTACACCGCTTGGCGAGACCTAGATGTTTCGATGCATTTTTGACGATATCGGATATGTAGTCATTCCAATATGATTTGTCACTGGCACACATAACGAGAGTGGAAAATTTTTCGGTTTCGGCGATATAAGACCTATTCATGAATAACGGCTGCGTGCTTGAAACTAGCTTTGGAAGTACTAAATTTCGATCAATCAGTTATCCTGTCTGTACTTGATTTTAATTGGCTTAATGTTACTGTTCTACAGCCTAAAAACAGAGATATGAGCAGGAGAATGAATTTGAAAAGCAGAAAGCACAGTCGTCAGCAAAGGAACATTCTAGATTAGAAGTGGCAGACAGTAGAAGTGATTCAAATACATGCATTTTTGACAAAAGAACTTCATCCCAAACTGTGTCTAATGCTCTCGAAATAACAAGTGCAACTCTCTTGCTTTCACTAGGTTAGTGCAGAGTTAGGTATCACTTTTCACTTTTGAAACATTCCATCCTGGCCTTCTGTTCAAATGAGTCATTCAATTTGTCTAGCTGATGACAGTACACTTCAGAATTGATCGTAATGTTGTCCGGTAGAAGCAAAAAAAAAAAGCGATTCTTTTGAAATCCCACCAAACAGATACCATCACCTTTTTTTTATGAATATCGGCTTTCGAAGTGCTTTGAGCCAGTTCATCTTTTTTTTCCATGATCTATTGCACTCAACATTAATTTAGACAACCCATTTCATTTATTCATTTTATATGCATTTTTATTTTTAAACTTCATTTACACTTACAAGCTAGACAAAAAAATGTTTAAAAATTAGCTTAAATAACTTACAAATACTCTTGTTCTATCTTACTGGCCCCATGCGGGCACTCTAAGTTAAACATAATACTTAATCTATGTCTTTCGACGTTTCTTACAGACTATTTTTATTTTTGTTTTTACATTTATTAAAACTAATACTAAGAAAATAAACTTTAAGTAGAAAAACTTAGTATATGGATTTTTGTTTTAATATAAAACTTAAAACTAAACCTATAAACTACCTAAAACTAAATCTTAACTACTTAACTACTTAATCCTACTTAAACTATCTAATCCTATACCGTATTTTAGAGTTTCAGAGTGTTACCCACTTCTGCTCTAATACAATCTTTTTGGCGATTTTTATTTATTTTTATTTTTTTTTTCTTATATCTACCCTAATTCTACCTAACACAATGTAAGCCGGCCACGGCTAATCAAATATGCAGAAGACCGACTTTGCTTCCTATGAAGCTACGTATTACTGGAGGAATTCGACGACGAAACTTCCCCTCCTTCATCTAGCCACAAGAATTGTTGGTGCTGCCGATCAACATCCCTTATGTCGCGTCTCCCTACCGATCTACTGAACCGGAGGCGCTCCGCACTGCCATGTGCTACGTCTCTGTCGTAGTTGAGTGGCCTGTCCGCAGCTGTTCGAGCAACGTGGAAGATTAGCGGCACCGCCAATCTGTCCTGGATCAGACCTTTCATATCTAGGTAGAGGAACGCTTCTGGCGGAACAAAGCCGTCAAAGCGAACTCTCTCATGATACATATAAATAGGATAATAAGCCCCAGAGATCAGGTTGTTCGATGAGGTCATTGCTCTTGCAATGTGCCTTCGAGTCAACTTAATGACGAAATTGTTCACTCTTATTAGGTTCGCCCTATTGTACAAGACCTCATTAGGATAGAATTTTATGTACTCAGACTCTGGTATTCTGTATAAGCGAAGACAAGCCCTCTCAAACACCCGAATCTTTTCCAATAAACTTGCTCTTACGTTGAACCACACGGGACATCCAAACACAAACAAGCATAGGCCTGATAAGGGCCATGTAGCAGATAACCTTTACCCCCGCATCGAGTTGGCTGTTATAAAACAGCCTCTTTGTAAGGGCAAAAGCACCTCTGGCTCTGGCCAGAGCAACATCTATATGTTTGTTAAAATACAGATATTAATCCAGCCAGATCCCAAGGTATCTGACTACATTTCGACAAGCAAGTGGCTGTCCGTGCTGCCCCACGATCGAGAACTTTCGCCAATTCTTTCTGGTATCCCTAGAGGCCCCAGACAAAGGAGTCCTAAACAAAATGGTTTCCGACTTCTGAAAATTGATTTTCAACTTCCAGTCATCGCAATAGTATATTAAGTATATTAATGACCTCAATCTTTGGACCTGTTTTGTACGCGATTAAGTCGTCTGCGTACGTTATGGCATGGTGAAGTGAACCATTAGACAACCCATTTTCATTCTCAGTGATGATGCGCTTCAAAAATGGATCATTTTCCTGACGTTTGAAAAGCAAATCACAGACATCAACCCATATGTGGAGCTTTGAGATGAAAACTGGGCATTTCAAACGATCATGAACGCTCGAATTCGATAAATTTAATCTCTCAGTGATCTCATGAGTTGTCACTCGCCGGTTATCTTAGTGTAATTAATGTAATTGATGCCTTTGCTGTGTCTTCATCAGCTTCGACTGGACTTACAGAATGTGGTGCATCTTCAACATCACAATGGCCTTATCGAAATTTTGCAAACCAATTTTGGCACTGGCATTCTGTCAATACATCTTCTCCATACACATCGGATAATCTTCTTCTTGCTTGAACAGCATTTTTACCTGTTCGATAGTAAAAAAGTAAAATATGTATGCCGAAAATGCTGCTTTTCAATTTCCATATTTGAAAGGGCACCAACCAAAAACTACTGCGTAGAATCAATCGCACTTTTTCACAAACAAGCTGTGAAAAAATGCAACCAAGTCCTCTGCTGGGAAAAAACGAAATTACTTTCCGAGCAACCAATGATCAACTAGTATCAATTAGTAAAATTTGCTAAAATTGCACCTCGTAATAAAGTGTTAAATGAATGCAATTTGGCATAATTTCTCAAGATCTTTCGATAGATAAGCAAATGATACTTTATAATGGGCGCCATTCTGCTAAAATGTTTATAAGGGGCAAGCCAATTCGTTTTGACTGCAAGTATTGGGACTTATGGTCACATCATGGTTACTTATTTCAATGTCGGCCTTAGACTAGTATCAAAAATCAATACCCCAAATTAGCAAACGAGTACAGTAACATTTTCTAACTTTTGAAGACCGCATATAAGGTAATGTGTCGCCTTCCAAAGTGGAACTCTTTTCCAACAAGTAAGTGATGTCGGTTTCATCAATTTAGATAATTTGTCAACAATGCGTTTTTCGATTTGTTCCTCTTTTTTTTCTTATATTGGCAGGCACTGTTCGTGAAAATAAAACAGCTAAAGCAGTTCTGACGGATGCAAAATCTGTGAAGAAAAGTGGACGTGGATCTATGGATTTTGTATTCGAGAAGCAAAATGAAATTGCAGCTATTCGTTGGAAGGTCAATTCTATTGTCACAGTATTGTTAAATTATATGGTAGACCAACTAATAAAGCCAGCAAAGCGGTTGGATCGAAACACGTGAGCATTCCACTGCCAAATACCATTCAAGAATATAACAAAACTATGGATGGAGTTAATTTGTTTGATAACTTGCGAAGCAACTACCGCATACGGATACGAGGAAAAAAGCGGTGCTGGCCACTTTTATCGAGTGGATTCGACGCGGCACTGGTAAACGTGTGGAAAATGTATTTGTCGTGGATCCCTTGCTGCATTCGGAAACTAAATCTATGTTGCAAGCAACTGGAAACTCAAATGTAGTTATTCGTTTCGATGACTTCATACATACGGACTTTAAAGCAAACAGTATTTGTCTGTAAGAAATGTAACATCCCATTGCATCCAAAATGTTTCGATTATATCAATACTTCATAACTAATTTGAAAATTATTTCTGTAATAAATTGTTGCAATGAATTCAATAAATGTGAACTAAATTTGTGCAGAAATATTGAAATAAAATTTAAATTTAATAACTGCAACATAAAAGATAAAATTCTCAAGTCAAGAGTTTTAATACCTCTTTCAGCGAGCGTTTTTTTTCTTTTTCATTTCTTCTAATTAGACCAAAAATAACGTGCATCTGAAATTTCAAGTTTTTAACTCAACGAAAACTGAGAGCCGCCTGAAATGGATTAATGAAATGCTAGTAAAGGGTGATTTTTGTCGTTGATTTCGTGACATAATGGTTTCCAGTTTGGTTTCAGAAGTGGAAGGTCTACTGAAGAAGCTTTGTTGAAACTGTAAAGCGAAATCTGTAATAGCTTAAATGATTCTGAAATTCCAACCGCTCTATCTATAGATATTACTAAGGCTTTCGACATGGTAGATCATAAGATGATGCTTACCAAATTGTATGATTTAGGCTTTAGAGGATCGATACATGTGTGGTTTGCTTCTTATCTAACCGCAAACAAAGTGTAAAGATTGATAAGTAGCTTAAACTCCCAGAATCTAATCAATATCGGTGTTCCTCAAGGGTCCGTTCTGGGGCCAATTTTATTCTTAATTTTCGCAAATTACTTATTCCTTCAATCTTTCAACTGCAAAATTACAGCTTTCGCCGACGATACTGCTCTATCTTACTGCTCTATCATTTCAATGTCTTAGCTGATACAAACATTGATCTAGACATCATCCGTAGATCGTTTAGATATCATTAGCTAGGAATTAGTGATAAAACGAAGTTTATGCTATTTGACATTATGGGGTCAGTATCAGAAGATATGGTTTTGCACTATCACGCGCCTGGTTGTTTAAGGTTTCGTCTAGTTAATGATTGTTCCCATGTTCAGAACATGTCTACGTCAACTGTTCTAAGGACTGCTTCACAGTAGAACGTGTTGAAAGCTTTAAATACTTAGGTATTATAATGGATTCCAGTTGGAAGGACCATACTTCATATTTAAAGCAATATACCAATACAGTTGTGAGACAACTTTATCATCTACTGTAATCATTTTGTTTTAATTCTAGTTTACAAAGGTTTATTTTAAATCTAAACTACAATATGGAATATCTTGCTGGGGTGGCACAAATTTCAATAAAATTGAACCGTTGCTAATCAAACAAAAATATACTAGTCGTATTATTTGGGCGGTTAATCGCAGTTGGAGTTGTTCACAAATCTCAAAATTCTTCCTTTAAGACATTTATATTTATCAAAGTCCTTAAAATATTTTTTCTTAAAACCGGGTATACTGCTGCTAGACCTTATGTTAACTACAAAATACGCATTAATATCTGAACTGAAGCCGAACGACCTGCCACAGGGTCGATTATTCGATGAGTGGGCCTTAGAAAAGTGGGCCTTTTTACCGAAAAATTGTTTTCAGCGACGAAGCTCATTTCTGGTATGGCTATGTTAATAAGCAAAACAGTCATATTTAGTCCGATGATAATGAGCAACATCAGGCAATGCACCCGGAAAAATGCACTATTTGGTGCGGTTTATGATCCGGCGGAATCATTGGTCCGTATTTTTTCAAAGATGACAGTGAGAACAACGTTACGCGCCCGCTATTGTTCAGTGATTTCGAACTTTTTTTGTTGCACAAGATGTACGAGCTGAACCTGGTCTATATGTGGTTCCAGCAAGACGGCGCTATACAGCACACGAATCGATGGACCACTTGATACATGAGTTCGTTAAGGCATGTATCTCTCGTTTTGGACCGGTGAATTGGCTGGATCGTGCGATTTTTTATGGCAATACGTCACTCAATGGCGACACACCAGTGCGTGTTGTTAGCGAAATACCAGCCAATATGCTCGAAATAGAGATTCGAAATTAGACTCTCCGTATGGACCACTTAAAACGTAGTCGTGGTCAACATATATGTACATGAAATAATCCTTAAAAAGTAAATGGCAAGCTTTGATTTATCAACTTTTTGACAATCAAAAACCAAACGCTTGAGGATTTCTTGCGAGAAACGAATTCTGTCATTCCTGAGCATCCGAATACTTGAAACCATATAGTGCTGAAACACAAACGCCAAAATCTCGGTAGTTGGAAAAAGAAACGCGTTTCGATAGTTTATGCAATAATTTTTGCCATCAGACTTAGCTCATTGTTCTCCACAATACAGGACATTTGGCTCAAAACATCTTGTTAATCTCTACGCAACAATGGGGTTTTCTTGTAGTTATAGTGAAGCAATGCTTCTTGAAAGTTCAGCTATTCAATTCGTCTTTGACAACGCTGATGTGAGTGCTAGCACCTTAGATGGCAAGAAAATTTTCCACGAAATGGGTGGCATTATGATCGATGTAATACAGCTCCGCTGTATTGTCAGACAAAACGATCCGTCGTTTCTGCTGACAAAATAAGTTCCTACGCTGTTTCACAAACTGCTATTCCAATCGCCGAAGTATATATGTTACATGAAAGTTTTCAAGTTGATGACGACATACTGCCCACAGCTCCAGAGTTGCTGTGATTGTTTGAAGAAACCTCTAAACTTCCTCATATTCCAGGCTGGAGTGGGTTCATAGAGCCAGTGACCAATAAAGTTGATTTCAAGTGTTTTTCTTCCATTCATTCACGTTCTACCCGCAGATTCTTAAACTATGTTGACATCTCTTCTTAAGGCTAGTGCTAGTGCAAGTCTGCTTGTGACATATGATAAACTGCTGTACATGAATACCAGATTCATTGTTAAGAGTTGCCAAGATTCCAATTTGAGTACCGTGGTTGTGAGGCAAGATGGTTTCCTCCTTCTTATGTCTTCCATGGGACCCATTGCTGCTATCATGGCAGCTAGTGGCTTAAAGGAATTGCTCCCTTGATTTAATACCAATAACAACATTATGCGAATGAGCGTCTGCAATTTTTCTGAAATCGCCCTCATGTAAGTGCCAGAAGGGATGCACGGGATCTTGCACCTGACGGAAAGCTGGGCTTAAGTGTTCAACTTTATGCACGCCATGCTAATTCTAATCAGACAAGCAACCAGAGGCAGAAAATATATCCCAGCAACTTTCTTCAGTCTCGGAGTAGGTACGACCGTGTTTAACCAGGACCCTCGAAAAAACCAAAACATTGATCGTTTGTAATTATTGATTTATAAGTTTTTTTAATAAGAGATATATTGTACATCTAAATATACTTTTCTTAAATATATCGAAAAATACAGAGTTTATGAGGTACATGTGAACAACTGATAAAAACTGCAGATTGTCACGTATTAGGCAGCAAGCACAGATTTGTCGAAGCTGCAACCTTGGGTTTACACTGACCTAACTGGTCCTAACAACACATAAAAAAACCACATCACGCTTTGAGATCTTAATGTCTAATTCTACTGGCCTATGACAAAGGTTATGTGTAATGTGATGTGAATTCCCAATAGAAGTTCCCGCAGTAGAATCTAAATCGATCACAACAAGATCAACCTGTCCACCTGTGAGATAATTTGACATTTAGTTCAAAACCATCAAATTACCAATAAAAACGGTTAATGTGCTTATGCTTCTATGTGAAGGCCAAGCTTCGCAATTACGCTGTCGACTATACAGTTTTTTGGATTGTATTGTAGCATCCTGCTGAAAAGACCACGATTTTACAGTTACAACCTACATAGAGAAGTCAACATCGTTTATGAGTTTAATGATAGGGATTTACTGCTTCAGCATGATGAATGTTAAACAAATGTCTTCGATTCATATGTGCTCAATTCGCAATGCTATTTTACAAGAGCTTGCCGTAACATATATCGATTTCAAGAGTCTGGTCTCCCTATCCAATCAAGTCATCCCTCCCCAAACAATTGACTGACAACACGAATTTGATTGAATTCTGAAGTATACCGACTTTGGACTGATGTGCTCACAAAAACTGACACTGACCCAATTAACAAAGTCGACCTCACTTCCGGGTACCTAAACTAGTTTTCTAATAAGATTTTATCATGAATAGTAAATAATGATGACCAAAACCACTTACGGTCGTATTTAAACATTTTTAATTATAAATTACCGATGATGACTTTTTGGTGATTCTGCTTAACCAGTACTTTTATGAGCACAGCATCTGACAGGTTGTGGTTAAAATAAAAGAAAACCGTCACTAGGTCGATTTTTAAAAGACGCCACCGCTGTTATAGACGACCAAAAATTAAATAAACCACTTGTCCTCGAATTGACAAGAAAAAATATAAATTAATTTAAATATTTTATTTTTCTCTGAATATCGACACCTGTTTAGCCTTGTCCCTGGGAAAGGCATAGGCTCTGGTTAAGGTTGGCAAGGTTTGAATTTTTTTTTGTTTTTTTCTTAACATTGTTCCGGTTTGGCTTAAGAAAGATCCAAACAAGAAATCTGCATAAATCATAAGTAGCCCTTTAAACAGGTGGCATGGAAATTAATTCAACAATTCCCCTTTCGAGACTCTTCCTGTAACCCTATTGAGGTGAGTCTTCCACAACAAATTGAGTCACTTATCTATAGAATAGCATTCCTTAGGTGCTAGAAGAATTGCCACTTTTTACGCGGGCCGAGTTTCGATCTCCACTCTCTGTACATATTTTCCCAAATTTATGACTGAAACCAAGTCCATGTAAACCCGAAAACCCAACAACCCAACTTGGAACGGCTCAACCATGACGAAACTTTTCATTTGAAGTAATCGAAACGACCTTGCCAGAACATGTTATTCGACATGAAACTGTCTTCCTCATCCTAAACAATGACAGCAACTACGACTATACAAATAGTTCTAGACTCCATAGAGGGGTTTCCCTAGAATCAATTGAATCCGATAAATTATTGAACAAGTCATCTGTCACTCGTTCAGTACGAGTTATTTTGGCTACCGCATGTCAAAAATCGTTTTCTACCCCTTAGCCAATTATATGCAAATAAGTCGATGAAGATTGTTTACCCAAAGATATCTTCTTCGTTCGTAGCCACGCAGATAAGTACTTTTAGTCTGATGAACTTTGCCTCGAGATTAAAACTGTCAAACCACACCGATGAAGATGCTGTACTCGGCGTAGTATGATATTTTAGTGGCAATTAGGCTAAGAATCACCTCCAAATTTAGGTGCTTGTTGGAGATTCCAAAATACCTCAAAGCAGGTTCCGCGCTAGCCTATCAATCATGGTTTGTTTGCTTCGGACAATGATGCAAAGTTTCATTATTCTCTATGAATGTTTAATGATGAATCCACAAGTTCAATCCGTGAGATAATAATCTTTTGTAAATAAAAAAAAAAACACTTTTACTGTGAGTCAATTAAAGATGTAAAACTGTCGCCTTTGGATTTTTCTTTATCGCACGTTGGATTGGCGGAATGCGAATTTATAGATAATTAAAATTCAAGAGCAAATTTGAATGCGGAAGATTTATGAGCTGTCGTTCTTTTCTCGAAAGTGGTACTTGCTGTCATGGATTGTGCAACTTAAATGCTGAACCTTCATGGATGTATTGCAGAAATTACCATATGGTATAGTAAGTTCCTGGTAAATGTCAGTACAAGTGCTGACAGCACACCAGAATGGCTGACCTCGAACTGTCACAATGAGTTTTTGAATACCTTTTTCCAAATCAATTGTGACACGCGATGATAAACAGATTTGAGCCTCCAATCTATAGGTATGCATAATTTTTAATGCAATTATGGGGTTAGGAGACCAATTTGAAATGCTTTCTGATATACATAACTATTCTACCTCAGGTCACGGTCAATGTTTTCGTGTCAACGTGATTTGAACTCGAACGACCCCCCAGTCGATGGTGCATAATATGATGTGTCAAAAGGAATGGTTTTTGGTTGATTGAGTGTGTATTTTGAAGCCCTTCATAAGAAGGGTTCCATTTCTTCTATCTTAGTCAACTCTGATTGTCTTCAAGAAGAACATAGTGTGACTGGGATGAGAACTCTATGTGATCCATTTTAAAAATCTTGGCTTATACCTGTATAGGGTTTAGAGTTTGTCATATAAACGACAGTAGCCTAAATTCAGCTAAATTGGATTTCCTTGGTTATGTCCTCGATAGTTCTGGGATTTATAAAGTGTGCATGACTGAAACTTGGTTCAAGCCTATATCCACATCTTTTACGAAATCCTAAATATCAATTTTTGCGCAACAACAGAATTATTGACGGCTGTGGTTGAGGAATTGCTATGTATTGTAACGAGTCCCTTGGTTGTGAAAAAAAATTTAAAATTCTGGCATTGAGTGTCTCTTTTTTGAAGCTTCCGATGGCAAAGTTCAGTGTTTTGTTTGTGCTGTTTACTGTCCGAGTAGAAGATTTTACTTTCTTCCCCTGTTTGGTGCTCTTCAAGAATTCTTGCCGCGCTGGGCACATATAATTGTCTGTAGTGACTTTTATTCTGATCTCTTTAAAAACTGACTATAGAGCTCGATATCTTTGTTGCCGGTGCTGGCTTGGAGGTTACTAACTCTCATGCCACTCGCTTTGCTCCTAATAAATCTCCAAGCCTGCGTGATTTTTTTATTGTAAAGGGTCCGCCATCTAACGTTTTTTTTACAACTAGTGCTTATTTCGTAAATGGTAACACTTAGCTCATGTCTGATTTGACAGATAATTAGTTTTATCCTTCCGCTGAACGAATATGGCTGTGCATACGCTTGAACAACGCTGGGAAATATTGCGACATTACTTTGAAAATCATGGTAAGAGAAGATGTCGATTTTGCCAAAAAAATCATCTTTTCAGATGAAGCTCATTTTGATCTTGGCGGGTATGTAAACAAGCAAAATTGTCGCATTTGGGGCACAAAAAAAACGCACGCATACATTGAAAAGCCGATACACCCAAAACGAGTCACTGTTTGGTGCGGATTTTGGTCCAGATGCATAATTGGGCCATTTTTCTTCGAAAATGAGCAAGGAGTGGCCGTTACAGTCAATGGCGATCGTTATCGGGCCATGTTGAACGAATTTTTGTTCACAAAAATTGAAGAGGAGGATATTGGCAACATTGGGTTTCAACAGGACGGCGCTACATGCCACACAGCCCAAGCTACACTCGATGTTTTGCGCCCTGTTTTTGAAGATCGCATTATCAGCCGCAGAGCTGAAGTCGTTTGGCCACCTCGGAGCTGTGATTTGACACCGTTGGACTATTATTTGTGGGGTGCCGTAAAAGATAAGTGTTACGCCGACAAGCCCGAGACTTTTAATTATCTGTTAAATCAGACATGAGCTAAGTGTTACCATTCAGGAAATAAGCAAAAGTTGAAAAAAAAAACGTTAGATGGCGGACCCTTTATCTGACCTTTTCCATCCACTATTCCTTGATCAATTACGTATCTTTAAAAGGGATAGCAGACCATGATTTGATTGTCTGCACTTATTAGATTTTAAATCCTTTAGCAATGATTCTTTACAACTGGATGCAAGCCTTTTACTATGGCATCATAGTGTTTATTTACCTGATGTAAATGGGAAAATTAATCCTTGATAATTAAACTTTTTGATGAACATGTCCCACTCAAAACCGTTTCACTAAGCAATGGGAAATGTCCATGATTTACAACTGAGGTATACAATGCGATTCGATTTCGCCGTAAGTTATCTGCAAAACGAAATCCTGCTGATTGTAATTGGGAGATTTTCTGTCCTGCGCGGAATCGGTCAAGCCTAGTATACACCAAGACCCGAAAAAGCTTTGGAGCAATTTGCACTGCATTGGAATCGGCAAAAGGGAATAATTTACTAATACTCCTATACATGATCCTGATAATTTCAATAATGCATTCGTGTCCAGTTTTGTAGGTAGCGGAGTGAAGGGCAAGACGTACTGCTAGGTTTTTTGACGTGATCTCATTAACTAATACCGAGTGTTTTAGCCAGTGACATAGCGCTATCAGAATGTCTATCAGTGTGAGTAGTGACACATAACCGAAACCAGGTTTTTTTTGTATTACAAAACAAATATCTAAAATTGATTTTATAAAAAAATGACAATTGATTCGAACGTGTCTGTTGCGATAAATATAGTAGTTCAATAGATAAGAACCCCTTTGTACCTGTAACGTAGATTGTTTTATTTTTTTCTTCCTTTGGTCGTGAGGGGTAAAGATAGGGTATGCTACTGCTGTCACTTTGTTTGTTATTTAATTAAATTAAAGCGAGCTCGGCTCTTTAACATTCCAGGAAAGGTAGTTAAATCCGGCAGTTGCAGACATTTTTGGAAAGACCTTCATACAAGCATCTTCGGTAACAACAGGTGTAAATGCTTTCAGGAAATGTGGAAATTGGACATACGATTCATCAGTCTTCCCTGAAGGTGACATTGCTGCTTCATTGACAATCAATAGGTACGAGTTTAGCGCTAACTAAAGCCATTAGAACAGCAATTGCCACTGTAGGAACATCTACAGAAAATTCTGCAATCATGATGCCAAGCCAAGCTGGGCTGCGTGTTCTGCCTGTGGCAAATAGACTCATTGCGGTGGTTCCGCCTTAGAGAATGAAGAAGTTGAAGCCACATTCGTGTGTGAGCTTCGTAAAGAATAATAGGCTTAGGCTAATTGATACCCGAACTTACCCCCTAGGGTACTTATTGTCGAATGTTTGGACTTGTTTTACTTTTTGTGTTTTGTAAACTTTATTAAACAATGCATGTGCTCAAAATTACTGTCAATACAAAGACTGATTATCAATGATGATTATCGTATTAAAAAAAAGATTACAGAAGTAGAATAGTTTCATTTTTATTACGCTTCAAATGTTAAGTACTCCGTTTTACCCTCCCCTGCGCTACGCCAAATTTTCTAGCTAATAATGCACTTCCTTACAAACCTCTAAACACTTTTGGTTTTGAAGCTATAGCAGCGTCTGAAATTATTGAAAATATTTTTGCATTAAAATCAAATGCTAGCGGCTTGACGGAGTACTTTTTTAACTTATACAGCTCAAAATGAGATTCGTCTTTGTCAAGAAATATTTTAAAAAATTTGTTAATGTTACTAATAAGGCAATGAATTGTATTATTTTATTTTATTTAAAGTTATTAATTTATATAGATTTCGAAATCTGTTGAATTCAAATTCGCGTAGACTGAGTAAGTAAAAATAAATAAATAACATATTCGAATCGTTAAAATTATTTTACCACGCTTCCTAGGACCTCTTATGCACATAATTCATTTTTGTATTGCATCGTCATCCTTTCCTCGTCCAAAACCTATAAAACCACAACCCTCGTGGTTTTACCGTATCTGCCAAAAGTATTTGAAAAAGTTCTTGCAAAACAAATTGCCTGTCACATATTTTGATGTATCCTGCTCAATCTGGTTTCCGTAAACAGCATAGTTGCACCACAGCAATGGTAAGACTTTGAGTGATGGAAATCTTTATTTGGACCTTTACAATTGTTTCTGTCAAGTGGAAAAGATGATATCGGCCAAGTGGCTGGCGCCAGTTTTGATACAAATTTTTGCCGGTTTTATCGCATTTTCCATGACTTTTCGCAAGATTTCCAGTGATAACTGTTCGCATTCTTGTCGAATATTGTCCTTAAAGGCTGCGATTGTCTGAGGCTTGTTGGCACAAACCCGCGACTTCTAGTAGCCCCAAAGAAAGAAGTCTGGGATGGTTAAATCGGGCGATCTTGCTGGCCATGCCAAATCGCCAAAACCGGAGATTACGCGACCAGGACACGCTTCCTTCACAATATCCATTGTGGCTCGTGCTGTGTGTGCGGTTGCACCGTCTTGTTGAAACCACATGTTCACCAAGCCCCGCTCATCCATCATGACCCTGTAGCGTTCGCTAGTAACAGCTACCGTATTGCCGATGGCGTTCTCAAAAAACTACGGCCCAATCATTCCTCCCGAGTGAACGCCACACCACACAGTAGCTTTGAGTGGATGTAATGGCTCTTTGTGCATCACAGGCGGATTGTCAGTGCCTCAGCAATGAATATTTTGCTAATTGACGTAACAGCTTAAGTGGAAATGCGCCTCGTCGATCATGATGTTGTTCGACACAAAATCGTCCTTTTCGTTATTGAGATTGAGGATGGCTTTACAGTAATTCACACGCAACTGACGGTCAGGTGGCATTAACTGATGCACTTTTTACACTTTCCCTACTGTAGGGTTCGTCTTGTGATGTCCAATTGCATGGCCCGTTGTCTGGTTGATATTTCTTCGTTCTCAACGACATTGGCAAGCACAGCCACTATATTCTGAGGCGAACGACCAGTCCGGTGTCTGCCATGCCCTTCATGGTATCCGGTGGTTTCATCCTGTTCGAGTCGAGTAACTAAGCGCCGGACTGTTTGCCCAGTTGGCGCAACACGATTAGGAAATCGACTTCGAAATTCACGCTGCGCTAACACCACCGACCGATTATTGCTCAAAAACATCGACACAATTATTCCACGCTCTTGTGGATTATAGCGCTCCATTGTTTATCCGTTTATCACAAATGTCAAATATGATTGACATACGACGCCATTTGCAGAAATTATACCATCTCCGGATAGGGTGATTGATTTGGCGCCACATTGTACTAGTAAGAACAGAATTCTATTTGAATAATTTACAAAACTCTGTTTACTTGATTTTTCAAAGGCGTTTCTCTGTGTCAACAATTTTAAGTAATTGTAAGTAAGAAACTAATGTCTTCTTTTGGATTCAGTTCAAGAGCAGCTCGAGTTATAAAAGGCTATCTCTATGATCGCAATCAAAGAGTAAGTGTTGGCCAAAGACTATCGAAGTCTGAAAAACTAGTTTGTGGTGTTCAGTACTTAGCGCTCATTTATTTTTGTTCGTACATCAACCATCTTCCTAGTGAATGTTCCGATGTAAATATCTCTGCATTTATATGCTGATGATGTCCAAATTTACTTATCTAGTCTATCTTCCGATACTAAAAAGTGTAAGTGAGGATCTCTTAAAAATCGCAAAGCAATGGGCTCTTAACTAATTCAAATAAATCACAACCCATAGTGATATCGAAACATCACGTTAACGCGAATGTTTTCCTCTCCAACAAAAAACTGCCTTTCGTGGATGAACTTACCAGATACGAGTATATGGTGGTTTTCGTAATCTATAGTTGATCTCTAGTTTTATGCATGTAGACACTAAACTAAGACTCATCAAAACTTTGCTGGTCCCTTTTATCGAACTTGTTATACCTATGTACTGCAAACTAGATTTGAATTCTTCACTGCTCGCTGCCTTCAATGACGTGATTAGGTATGTGTTCGCTTAGAAATTCTTCGAAAATAGATGCTGTAGATGTACAAGATTATTATAATCGGAAAACACTTATACCTCTTCCAAAAACTGCATTTTAGGTAATCCACCAGAATTACAGATTGTCTTAACTTTTCAAACTCTTCTCGCCTATTCCTTGTCCATGACGCCAGACTCTGGAATTCACTACCAATCGCAATGAAACAAATAGTTGGGGCCACTAAATTTATAAAAGAAATATAAAAACATTTTTCGATCAGTATTTGTTCATCCTTCCACTTCCTTTTTGTATGTTTCCTTTCGTATCAGTGTTCAAAACTTCACATGTCAAACGATTAGCCCACTGAACTTCTTATAAGGAGTAAAGAATTCAGGCTACTAAGTTGTGGCCATGGGTATAGCGCAGCGGTAATGGTGTCTGGGAAATCTCTCCAGACACTCTCCGATATACAATATGTATTACATCTTGCTCTAGATCAGATTATTCCAAGACCCACAGTTTTGTTCCGAATATTAATTTGATTAAAACAGCATTAGTCATGTTTATCAAAAAGTATGAAATTATTTACAACAATATTGCGGGCCTCATTTAAAATATGCCACCCTCGATCGGACTACCACCGCTAGATTGTCTATCTTTAGCTGATAGAACCGACTCTCGTGTACAGTGTCATGGTGTCATGCCCTAGAGGAAGACTTGTCTATGGTGCCGAAATCGCTCTCAGTACCAAGACTTCAATGGCTAATGTGCGTCATTGTATCAGTTTATGATTTATTGCCTATGATTCGGAATACACTCCACAACCAAACGCAGTAGCTAGACTTTTAGAACACTGTAAGGTCAGAAAGATGGGAACTATCCGATGTTGCGATGTAAATCTCAGAATATTTTCTCTGGCAATAGTCTAGTGCAACGTGGAAGACAATTATCTCCTGGATTTCAAATTATCAGTTGATACCAACAATGTTGTATCGAACCCAAGATTTGTTATGAAGCAAGGACATTGAACAACCGACTTAATCCTGTCCAACTGTTATAAATAGAAAAATACCAGTTGGAAAGCACTATCGAAGCCACTACCTTGCCAGATATACTTTACGAAGGAGCTCGCCAAATTTGTTTGTGCTCTGCCTAAGCTCAAAATGAAACAAAAACGAAGAGGAAGCTGTTCAGAACATGATCGAAGTCTTCACCAAATGCTGATCGCCCATTCCATGATGGAAAACAGTTTTCTAACAACTACGTAAGGAAACACGAACACTTCTGAACAGATCACTTAGACTTATTTGGAGAAAGACTGGAATCATTACAGATCGAAGAAAAAAGAATATAAAAAGCTGATTAGAAATTGGGAAAAAATCGAAACTCTCGGTGCAACCAACAAGCTGGCCAAAGTCTTCGAAAGGGTCAAATCAGCCAATCTGACAACACTCAAAATATCTGATAGAATCGAAAGCAGGTCAGAACCGTCTTACAACCGGAGCTATAACCTCAGTAACACAAGTATTCATAGGTTGTATTTGTAATGCGTTGTGATGACTATGAGGCCATCAAATAAGCTGTTGCTTCCTCTGATGGTTCAAGTTGTCTGGCATGGATTGAATAAACACTTTGTAGATCAGCTCTTGGCAACTCTAAAAAGAATCTTCACGACTAACCTGGTACTGATCTATTCTCCGAACCACTGACGAAGTGAGAATTACTTTATTACCGAAAATTGGCAAAGCCGCATGCTCAGAGTTTTAGGCCTATCCTTCCTAACTTCAAAAAAAAAACAAAGCTAAAGGAATCTGTTCAGAATTTGAACGGTACTCTCACCAAGTATTTTGAAATGGCATGTCCAGCTAGTAAGCAGTTCAGCAGATCGCCCGTTCCTTGGTGGAACGAAGATCTGCAGCGTCTTCGTAAAAAACCAGAAAACTTCTAAACATGTCACTTATTCGGAGGCTTATTCGGATTTCGAAGAGTGCCTGTCGGTTAAAGCAGTAAGCTGGTAAAATTCCCCAGAAGGGGAAGATCAATCAGGCTGAAACCACTAAGAAAATCTGATCGTACATATGCCGAGTCGAAAGCAGCTCCTACTAACGAAGCTACTATTGAGCTGAATAACACAGCACACCGTAGCTGGTATATCTCATCGGTTGTGGTGATGGATGAGATGTTTTGATTGTTATATTATAAAAAGATATACATCAGCTGCTGGTAACTCTGAAGGGAATGTTCACTGCTAGCCTGGCATTGGCATACATACCGGAACCCTGGCGAACAGTGAGGGTAGACTTTATACCGAAAATCGAAAAGGAAAACTGCACACTCTCCCAATAGCTTCAGACTTATAAGACCTCATGTTGAAAAGCATCGAGAGAATGGTCCAGATCCATGTGAACAAGACTGCCTTTCAAATGCATCTTCTGTCTGCGTTGCAACACTCCTACCAAAGCGGAACATCCTGCAATTGTGCGCTTCAGAATCATACGCCTTGGGCATTTTCATCGAAGTCGAAGCTGATTTCGACATTCCACGATTCCACGAATTACTAGTTTTGCGGATAAAAGCAATCCTGGGGAATAGGATATTGGCTGTGGCCAATATGTGGTAGCAAGGGTAAGCAAATATAGTATTATTAGCAAAGCGGCGTTCTGTCTCCACTGCTATGGCGCATGTTGGTCGACTTAATGCTTAACGCGCTCAATAATTTTGCCGTCTATGCACAAACATATGCGGATGATGTAGCTGTACTATTTAGAGACTGATTGATGATTGGTGCACTAGAATTGGGCTTTCAGTCAATCCTCTGAAAACTGAGCTTGTTCTCATTACAAGAAGGAGGAAGCCGTCTGGTCTGACTCATCTAGTTCTTAAAGGTACCACTATCTAATTCTCCAAAGAATCTAAGTATTTGGGTGTCATCCTGGATAACAAACTTCTATTAAACATGTTACGTTGAAAGCATCTAAGATGCTGTCGGTCGTTTCTGGCAGTACAAAAGAGCTATCGACAAGACATGGGGCTTGTCTCTGAGAAGGATACTCTGGTTCTCATGGGCTATGATAAGGCCATCTTTATCTAATGTCTTGGTTGTTTGGTGGAATAAGGAGCTCTTTCTTTTCCCATATAATGGGCTACAGTCCTACGGTATTAACTGGAGATTTGCTGACCTTCCCCGACGAACTTCATTCAGGGATAATGGAATGTAGTTGTTCACCTCCATCTATAGCTCCAAAACCGATCTAGGATGTAGCGCATGTATCTCTGTAGAGGACGACAACCTCTATTTGTGAAATATAATTTAAAGGTACTTTCTCACAATCTTCAAGCTAATTTGAGAATGTACGATTTTTTTAAACGCAATCAGAGGGATCAATTCACTGAGTCTGGGTTTCAGTCACATTTAGATTGCGGGAAAGGAGACCGTCGCATCGATGGACTTGTTAAAAAGGCCTCAGAGGAGGACTTTTCTGGGTCTCATATGAACACAACCAAAGGTGCTATTCCAGAGTTACAGTCCAATTAGCTGAAGATTTACAGGTATTTTAAAAAGCTGCTGTGCTTCGACATGGAAAACTGTATACTTCTTACAGGTGATAAGCATAAATGACAGTACCTCCTGCGAGTCTCGCTGTAAGTTTGAAGACGACACAGCAGAGCACTTTCTCTGCGAATGCCAAACTTACTCTCAAATTAGTCAGCAAGCACCAGGCGCTGATCTGAAGCATTTACTCATCCTTTTTGGAATTATTGTGAAATATTATTGAAGGGATCGTGAAAGATGTACCACACACAAGTTCTTTCTCTGAGTGCGAAACAAGAAAACATAGTTCCATTTCATATTTCAGGCAAGAACATTTCCCTTAACGCAGCGCTTACACTCATTCATATTAAGTATCTTAACGTGTACTGTATACGCAATGTCATCTACTTAAACCAGTTGACCTTCTTCGGCCTGACATATTCTTAAGCGTCAGCTGCAAAAGCATTTTGTCCGGAAAAAAGACATTGACAACACCGTAAATCAAAACTGATGTATTTTTATCGTAAAACTGGCTTAGCCAATAACCTAGAAAGAAAGCGTTCCATTGGAGAAAATATCACCCACCTGAACACCGTTCTATGATCAATGTCTTACATATATCTAACAAAGCCACTACAAAATAGCCCCGTTTGACTTCGTAAATTACCATTCACAACATTGATACACTTATTTACTGCACCCCATGCATTGCTGCAATAGATCGCAAATTCTAGTCTCACTGCAAACCCGATGTAATAGAATTGCAAATTAGTACAATTTACTCGTGTGTAGTACATTGTATGTCATTCGACGTTTTTTGAAGACGGCAATAGAATCTTAAATACTTTTTCGAAAAATATATTGAAATGAAGGAAAAAATAATTGAATAATAGTTTATATGATAAAAAATATAAGAACTATAAAAAATTGTGTATAAAAGCGATTCAAGGCGATGAAATGTCACATTTTACTGCATACAGTACTACTGCACATCAGTTTCGGGCATAACTTTATCAATCAGAAGTTGTTAGAGTTCATCATGTCGCCTATGCTTTTATACAGAGACGCAAAACATTCAATTGTTCCTCTATCTTGCCACCGATCATAATCTATTCCAATCTGCTTTCATCCACATTGTCATCCTTTATTTAGTTGTATTGCGGGGATACTGTCTAGAGTTATTAAACTATTTCTCATTACTTGTCACATTTCTGACGATTCAATTTGCTCCCACCAAACATCTTTTCGCAAATTCATGAAAGTATCAATTTGACGTTTAGATTTTGGTACGTCATTTGAATGGATTCGTTCATAGAATCTGGAGATTAATTTCACCTATCGAACATACCGACACTTAATCGTATTTAGGTTTCATAAGTCGGTATTTTCTTATATGACACATCCTGTCAGTAAGACATGGAGCTTACAAAATTGACAAGTCAACAGCTGATTTACAAACTTCCCGGAACTCTTTATAAATGAATATAAATTAACCGAATTAAGATAATAATACGATTTAAATTTGCACACTCTTACATCAACCTTCAATTGTCAAAAACGAAGTCCGCCACCGAATGTCATTTGAAGAATGACAGCTCCTATACTTTAGACCATATCATTTCGATAAGTATCTAATGGATTCTCAATTGCCCTTAATTCTTTTGGTGGGAATTATAATCACAATAACAATCGCTATATTTCTATGAACATAATTATGGGAAAAAGACTCTAATTGCGACACTCTGGGAACATGTACGATTCGCTTCCCTTAACGTCTCAACTTTTGAACAAACAAGAATAAAAAAACTGGAACTGGAAATGATACATACTCGTACAACTGGTGAAAACATACGTGGGGACGTTTGAAGATCCAGTTCAGACCGACGACGACTTTTGCTTGGAGTTTTCTTCTACTCGTATTAGTTAATCGCTTAGGTCGTGTGTTTGGGTGTCATATTTAAATTTATAATTTTCTTTACCTGCCGTCTGTGTTTACTACCCGAGAATTAAATTATGTTAATTAACTTGAGCGAAGGAGCACAACACTGACAGGCCAGTTTCCCATTTCTTTCATCTGCTCATTTGTGAAATGACGAGGGTTTCGTAATATTGGGAGGTGCATTGTGATGTTTTGTGTCTTTTTCTCATGAATGCATCGGCTTAATTAGAAAGCTGTCAGCTTAGAGGGGTGTGAGTTTATTTGTTGCCTTTTCTGACAAGCAGATGAGCTTTGAATTGATACTCTTTGACAGTTCGTATGAACTGTCAACAGCTTATAGAAAATTGGGTTATAGGTTAATGACAGAAGACTGTCTATCAAATGTGACAATAATGCATGTTTTCGACAGATTTATCACTAACAAAATCATAAAATTTGTAACTGCAATTTGAATTTGATTTGTCATATCATATAATTTTTGAAAATGTCTTTGAGGTTGTATTATGTCATTTTCTAATAATACTTCACGACTGGGAAATGACCATTTATGGTTTATTACATGCATCGGGGTTTTGGTCTTGTTGTTTTATAGGTGTTGCGTACCATTTTATAACAGAACGTACTTTATTAACCAATTAAGATGTTCTATTTGTTATTTCAGTGATTGAATGGATCATTTGGTATGAGTTATCTGGCAGAGTCTTTTCTCATATTCACTTGATGTCTCAAACAAGGTTTACTACTCGTATGCGCCCCCGCAGATTTAATCTTTTTTATTTCATATAATAAATGAGCGCACGAGTGACTATGAACACCGTTAAAATATTTCATACAGACAGGAGGACAATTAGGAAGGAAAGAAATAGAGGTACCCATGCATTTTGGTTTTAAATGTTTGAAGACTACAATGGGATGGATATAAAGGCATTGCATAAGCGAGTGGCATGGCTTAGAAAAGAATCACGGTATTTCAGATTATGTCCAAAAATTGGATAAAAAGTTTACTAATGAGCATTGATAGCAAAAGAGCGAAGTAGGAAACATCACACCCGCAGTCTACTATATTGCTTGAATGCACAATATTATCGTCAGCTGTAAGTCTTTTCGTAAGGCTTTGAGTTCCATTTAGTACAAATGGAGGCTTTCGTGGCACCTGAGTTGAATATTTCTTATAAGACTTGAGGATGAATGCGATGATTGCTTTTTTTGTTTAAGAACTTAACATTCAAGAGGGTGTGACTGGTCTTGAAATGCCGGAGCATTGACATATAAGTTTTTCGGAAAACTAGATAGAGAGAGAGAAGAAAAATTTTTGGGCTCAGTGATTATTTCGCTCCATGGGTGGCATCCCAACATTTAATGGGGAGACAAAATGATTAGTATTAATTGACTTGTTGTTGTATTTTAAGTGGAACCTGACGGAGTGTAGCAATTGGAGAAGTATATGCGTTCGATAGAGTGAAAGAACATCCTGATTTAACGCCCAACGTCGAATATGCATCGATCACCTTCAGACCTTGCAGATTATCGTTCTTGCTTATTGATTTTGAGGAAGCCCTCACAAGAACTAGTATTTTAAGGCTACCTGGGATGGCAGTAAATGGCATGTCTAACTCAATAGTAGAGTGTCAGAGGAACTTGAAGTTCCCATGCATTTTTTCGGCACTGCTTTTGTTTGAGTTACACAGTAATGTGATTTGGGCAGCTCCACTTGGAGGTGGACGATGTTTGCCTAATCTCATATAGAACGAGACCTGCACCGGTTGGCCCACAATTTGATGTCAAAGACGAACCAAAAGGCCTGAAGGATATCTATTCCTTAGCATATTAACAGAGCGCCTCAACTCAAAATTGCCGGGCGGTGATTCGAAGAAGTAAGCAACTTTCTATATCTTTGCAAGGACTAAAAAGATGGTAGTAACGAACTGTAAGAGAGAAGATTTTGCAAAGCAAAAGCTCGGTGTGCTATCTGGAGAAGCAATGTTTTCATCACAAAAGGCGAACGTAATATATGGTAGTGCTACTTTATGGATGCAGAGCCCGAAAAATTGACTAACGCCGTCACAAAGAAGCTGGAAGGCTTTATGAACAAGAACCAATAGACATCGAAATACGAACTAAAAAGTGGCAGTGGATGGGTCACATCTTACCGCGCAAAGGAAGTTTCATTTCGAAACATAAAATGCAACGGAATCTACTAACCCAATCTGATAAACGAGTGAGAAACCTTAGGTAGACAATAAACATGCAGAAGGGAGAAATCCAGATTTTGGGGATGACTTAGAGGAAATTCTAAAGCGCATTCCAGAACTCCTAACATGATGGAGCAGGCGTGAAAGCGAGATTACTTTCGTCACAAAAGGAATATGCTTGAAAAAAACTAAAGAGGGTCGGACACTGAATGGAGCCCTATAGCACACTAGCTTTTTAGTAATGTCGAAACCGTTTAAAACATCTTAAATTGAGCGTCCTGAAAGGCAATTCCTAATCAATCCAGACGGGATTCAAATGCACGCATTTTTGAAAAAGAACCTAATGCCAAGCTTTGTCAAATGTCAAGTCCAACTATCTTATTTTTACCAGTTTCAGTAGCTTTGGATCCACATTTCAATAAGACTTCCAATCAAATCACCAGTGGACCTGCTGCTACCAACACTGTATTGCCTAGCCTATGTCTCATATCATGTTTATCACTTCCAAGACGTGTAGGGGGTGGGTGGAAGGTGCGGACTCACATGAAAAACAATTTGTTATAATGTCAAGTGTTATCCTTATTTGACTGACTGTTAGAGACATGCTCACTAGTATTTATGGGGTTTTTTCGGGTCGATCACCTGATCAGATGGTCCAAACATGATTTTTTGTACATTGTCGCCGTTAGCGAATTGCAAGTGTGAAATGTACTCTGAAGCAGGGTGTTCCAAATAGTTGAGTTTTAATTATTTTTTTCTTCATCTACAGACGTAAATCCAATACGTCTGTAGAGGAAAGAGAAGAAGATTCTTTTTTTTAAAGAACCGGCGGAATGAAATGAGAGGAGACAGGTGGAGACATGGCATAATTTTGAAGCGAAGTGTGCAGCAAGCAGAATGATTTTGTCCGAATAGTAGACAGCTGGAATTTCATTTTTAATGAAAGAAATGAGTATTATTCAGCTTGAGAAGTTAAAAACGATTTTTAGGTATTGCCGGTATGACTAACGACGTAATGTATTCGTATGGCTCATTTACAAGCTGTGTTAAGTTGGTCTCCCCAGAAAAGATCTCATCACATCTTCCTTCTGGTGTTGCCTGTCCAGATGGCGTAAGCAACCCACAAATATCTGACCAGTTTGGGGCTTCTATTTATAAGCAGTAGTAGACATGTTCTTACGAATACAGGATTGACCACTGACGTCCCACAGATTTTCGTCGTTCTCATCGCTCAGTGTAGAATATTTGTAAGAGAGTGCCGCGGCATGAGATAGTTTGACGAACACAGAGCCGCGCTTACCACTAGTAGATAAGCTTTCCGTAATCTCGATATAGCGCAGTTTCTATCAATTGCCAAACTGCGACGCATTAAAAAGCAGGTTTGATCTCAATGATAAGTTGGATTTTCTTTAAAGAAGGCGGCATCTTGGTTCATCGCAGGAACCACAAATTTGTGTATCTACTCAGATACAAACCCAAGAAAACCAATAATTCCATAAATTGACTGAATGTATAATCAAATTGCACTTTAGGTTTTTTTTTTGCTAACTAATAAGCCGAAATGATGATAAGCATTTATGAGTATTCGAATTTTGGTTAATTTTGTTCGATTGGTTCATCAAATTATTCGAATTGCGAATTCAATAAAAAAATAATGATCACCAAGGACGTCATGGATCAAGTTTCTGATTTTTATAGAAACCACGAGATAAAAGAACAACTTGTATGAATAGAATTAAGTTTTCGATGAATTCTAGTAAATTTTGAGATGAATTTTAAATATCAACCTTGAGATCAATCGTTGCATATTTCTGTTATCTTAAATGATGGATATTTGCGGTTTATGACTGTTGGTTCATTATAAAGATTTATATACGAAAAGATTCTCAGTCTGGTTTGGTTTGGCATAGCGCCGTCTACCAGATTAACAGCGCTGTTTGAATTTATATAATTATTCTAGGTTGGCGAATTAGAATTAAAAAAAAAACGTTTTCTATAGCGAAATGGATTTACGGTGTAGTAGTATAAACAATCCTATCCTTGTTGTCCATATTAACTCTGATCTGGAGTATTCCTTACGGAACTCTTTTAAAATTGGACATTTTCCTAGGAAGTGCAACACGAGACTGCACAAAATTGGAAGTCCGTGTTGGTGGAACATATGGTTTGATTACGTTATTACTTATTTTGTCAAGTGAACTACAGTTTAAGAAATGAATCTTATCCTGTAGGTTGTAGTTCAAATGACTATAGTATCAAGTTTTCCATTAAGGACTATTCATTTTGGTTTTTTAATGAAACACAAACTAATTGAGATATCGAAAATTTCCCATTAAAGTACATCTCTTACCATTACGAATAGAATTCGACTTCATTCATGGGTCCACCACGAGTTCGGCAGATATTCCAGCAATTTCGCTTTCAATATTATCTCTGAGCTCGTCTAAAGCATCTGGCTTGTTAGCATAGACCAATGACTTGACGTAGCCCCAAAGAAAAAAGTCAAGAGGTGTCATATCGCACGAGCAAGGCACCCAATTGACTGATCCATTTCTCTCTCCAAACTTTAACTTCAATAGCTCGTTTGTTTGCCCGCTGTATGACAAGTGGCGCCGTCCTGTTGAAACCACTTCTCACCAATATTGAATGCACGCAATTGCGGCCAAAAATAACGTTCCAACATGACCCTATTGTAACGTGGCAGCCATCATCGCTAACGAAAAATACGGCCCAATGACGCCACCGGCATGAACACCACACCAAATCGTCAAATTTTGTGGATATAGTGGCATCTCATGAAGTACATGCGGGTTTGTAGCCGTCCAATAGTGCATATTTTGCTTGTTGACAAAGTTATTTAGTCAAAAATGAGCTTAATCACTGAAGTTGATTGTGCGATGAAATTGCTAGTCGATTCTAGCAATTTCCAGAGGCCAATTTAACAAAGTTAAAACGCTTCAAATGGTCATCTGGCTTTAGTTTTGGAGTTAATTTGATTTTATATGGATGTAGCACGAGATCCTTTCACACAATTCTCCACAATGTTGTTTGAGCGATGCTCAGTTCCTACGAACGTAGTGGAATGAATTGATTTGGGTTAACAAATAAACCTACGGCCCCAAATATTTCAAAACTCCTTGCACTCCTTTCTCTCACTGTCACCAAAACTTTAAGCAACGAAAATATAGACTCAAATTGTTGCACCAAATTACGAATGGCAAGTCGGGTGGGGCGATTATAACTACACAAAAATTAGCGTTGGTAACAAATTTTAATAATCTCTAAATGTTGCTCGTTCGAGTACTAAACCATGACCAAATATAAGACATTGACAAGCAAAATAGCAATAGCAGTTTACGAAAAAATATTAAGAAGGGTGCGTTCATATTTACAAAAAAAAAGTTCTTAATGGAAAACCCTGTACAATCGGTATGGTGAAGGCCGAAGTTGATAGAATTTTTTTCGGGCGTCGTCTCAATTTTTGGACGAGGTTTCCTTTTATCTTTGTGGTATGAGTTAATACTATCGCCATCACTTTAACCACATAGTCGACATGCGACTTCAATGTGTCTAAAAAGTGAAAATATTGGTGAAATTCCGTTTTCTACATGCAACATGTAATTGGGCGTGTTTGTCGGTAATAAGAAAGTACATTTTAGGAAGTAGCTTAGGAATTTCTTCGCTTCTTCGAAGGAGCAATATTCCCGCACTTGACCACCGTGCATAAATGTCTGCTTCGAGGTATGAGCTATTTATGTATTACAAGAAGAAGCACGCAACATCAACGAATTAGACAGAACGTAGCAGACGACAGCTGCTTTGTCTACCTTGGCTCTGCTATAAATTCTGTCAACAACACCTCAGCAGAAATAAAACCAAGAATCACTCTTGCCAATCGCTTTTTATTTGGGCTAAGAAGGCATTTGAGTAGTAAGGCCCTATCCCAAAAAAATTAAAGAGCCTCTATATAACTTCTTGATCGTCGCAGTCCTATTTTATTGCGCAGAAGCATGGAGCTTATCGACAACGGATGCAAATATCCTCCGTCGTTTCGAGAGAAAAATCTTTCTAAAAATGTGCTGTCCCGTTTGCGTTGACAGGCTTTGGAGGAGAAGATTCAGCGACGAATTATACGAGCTGTACAGCGACATCGGCCTAGTCAGAAAACTGCGCATCAAACAGCATAGAGGGCTAGTACATGTAGAGCGAATGGACACCAATGCTCCGGCCCGCAGAGTCTTCGAATCTACTATGACTCTCGGACGGACAACGCAGTAGAGGAAGACCTCAACTTAGGTGGCGCGCACAACTAGATGGAACACCTCAACTGACTTGAAGTGCGCAACTGGAGGCAGTTAGCTAAAGACCGGACAAACTGGATAGGCTTATTAGTTGAGGCCCAAGTTCATCCCGAACTGTAGCACCACTTAAGTAAGTAAGTAGCTAGTGACCAATGTGTTAGAACGAGATGTACTACCGCTGTGTGCATGCAGGGCTCAAAAGAATGAAAAGTTATATAAACTTTCTTCATCTCCTGAGCTATGTTAGGTCTTCAGTCGAATTAAAGATGCTCAATTAGCTCAAAGACTACCCTGAGTAATTTTATTAAATTGCAATTTTCTATTGCTACGTGAATAATTATAAATCCAATGTCTTCAATAGATTTCTGTCTCTCATTCCGTAAGAGATTGAAGAATCACTTCTGCGTCTCCGTTGTTAAAAAATAGAGTGCAACTTGATGTCAAACTCTGTCAAATACCTTTCTAATATCAACTACGTATCCTATTTTTGTGGACAAATTTCGCAATTTAGAAGCGTTGAGCTGTTGGAAGATACTATAAAACGGACATTGGTCTGGACAATAGGGAAGAATTATCAAATTAGGGGGACTATAGTTGTACATCTTGTGCTCAATTCTTTAGCCTTTTCTTGTTCCTGTATTCACGGCAATATATTTTTGGAACATTCGCTCAAAAAACTGTTCTATGAAGATACTATTTTAAGGATTATCATTGCTTCCTCAGAAGATGTGTATGTGTATTCTAACAGAGGCTTTGACTTTTCTGATAAAAGTTGCTACAGCAGGAACAATACCACCCAAATGTTGGCCATTTTCTATTCTCTCGACCAGATGATTTGTAATGCTTGCTCGAGAATTTTATTTATTGTTCTGGCTGAACTATTTTGTTGATTCTCAAGAATAACTTGCCTGCCACTTAGTCAAGATTTTTAAGAAAGGTTGTTAAAGGTTGAAAAAGCACTATGGAGAACGTTGCCCGGTCTCACTATGAATAGTAGTGGAGACAATATACAGTCATGTGGGTCACCACTCTGAACTTCGAATTCATCAGAAAACGAGCCTGTTAAAAGCACATTGACATTAATAGCCACTAATCTTTCTTGCCAATCGCTGTATCAGCTTAGTTCGAACCAAGTTGTTGGTTAATTGGTAATTTTCACGATTAAAGGGAGAATTTGTCTTAAGTATCACACTCGAATAGAATGGGGCCAACTTAGTACAATATTAAGCTGAACGTAGAGAGCTTTTGGCTAAGATCTATACAGTTGGGTTGATCCACTTAAACGAATCGAAACTTATCTGAGTTACCTTCTTAGCTGTTCGTCTCAAAACAGTACTTTCACTAAGTATGGGTTTGTGATTCCGTACTGAATCGTGCCATCACAAAATTATGTACTTCTCTGAGCGATACAAATTTCAATAATTTTATAAACTCCCATTCTAAGTGTGATTCCCATGGAAAGTAAACCGAAACCACTATGAAGGAGATACTCTTTCTTCCTTTTAACTTCTAATGACATGATAAATCACATGTCTTAATGAGTTAACTTTCCATTTCGAATATGATAGGCTGACAGGTGTTTGACCCTTAACACCGACAGATTGGTTTTCAAACTATGTTCAAATATATATATATCTTTCTAGTCCGCTCATGTATTGTTTTTCCTGCAAAACTCTATAAGAAATTTACTTAACGTCACCATGATAAACAACTTGACCATATTCGAATTCTTCTGTGCAAAAACAAACAAAAACAAATGTCTATCATCATTAGCAGAATAATCAAAATACCTCAATTCTTCGGTCATATAAATAAGGCTACACCAATTAGCAGCAGAATGTTTATTTTCGTATGCTCACTCATTACCGCTGTCGCTGTCACACATAGCAAATTCAAATTCCACTCTCAGCAGATGATCCAGATTTATGCAAAATATTCCATCGAAAATAATACAAATTCGAATTCGAAAAGTGTCAAACCGTGCAAATGCGCCATTCGCATTGTTGACGTTAGTTTTTTTTTTCTTTTTTTCTTTTTGCACCAAATACCAATATAAAGTGACAACAAAATGCCAAAAGAAACTCTTGGCGTTTCTCTTTTTCTCTTTTCGCACGTCACGAACAAAAAAAAAAACTCTTACTTCTATCTGCAAGTTTGTTTTGGTATTCCATGAACATTGACAGATACAGACAGACTGCAAGTTGATTCATCAATTGGGCAAATATTTTCGCAATTGCTTCCGTGAAGCTTCCGCATTTTGACAGTTTTACTAGTTTTCGCCATTCCTTGAAGTTATCGCTTGAAAAGATCTAATTCACTACAGGCTACAGCATTTTCTTGTGTACTCGCAAAGACTTCTGTCAATTGAAAAAGAAAAAACCATCTGTTTGATCAGTAATTACCAGCAATCAGTAAATTTAGCGAGTTTTTTCAAAACCCACTCAAGTGGAGGTATGCAAATAGGCAACAAAACCAAAATGTCACTCGCATATGTAGGGAAACCTCACACTGACAGGTGAAGTTTTCTTTATTATTCGTACGCAAATTTTGCAAAAATTATACTAAGGTCGTTTGATGTCTTGAAAAGACTTCTGTCAAACCCGTTTCCAATCAAAGACAGAGTTATCGACTTATTTTTTTTTTATGATAATCTAGTTGCACTTGTTTGTCAAAAATGGAATTCGAGGAAGTTAACCTAACTTTTCAGTTCGACGAATTAACTGACATGTGAAGTGAAGTAAAGGCTTTTAAGAATGTGATCCTCATATGACCACGAATACTCATCTCTTGAACTCCGATCTCAAACGTTTTATGGTCATTGACATTGTCCTCTAAAATAAGGATAAGTCTGACATGATTGATGCGGTTGAGATGAAATACCAACAGAGTTTGATTGATATGAAGTGGCAGAATAAAGGGAATTAGCCAGTGGCTAAGGAATACCGTAATTGTTTACAAAACCCGAGTATTCATACTTTAGAATTGCTTAATTGGGAAATATACCATAATCGCGGAAAAGGCTACTAGCACAACGAGTCTGAAATGAATTCCTCTTAACGTATCAAGTGTTTCATTATCCATAGATAAAAACCTTAACCAGTTGGGCAATGGAATTTTTTTTTATCAGAACGCAGTTTAATCGCGTTTTATATTCTAGAACCAGTTCCGTATTGTTCGTTTGAACGGTTCTAGTGACAAAAGAGAATTGTAAAGCTGTAATTTGTCATTTTAAACGTACGACAAGCTGTTTGACAGATGTAAACATCAGCCGATTTTCGTTGCATAGAATAATGTTAAAAGATTAATTATTGTTATTGTTAATAAAACATGTAAATTTCTTTAGAGTATTTGCCTTATAGTGGATTGACGATTGACAAATGTTTGCTTATACGAGTATCTTTTATTAAGTTGATGTGGCTTTTTGATTCATTAAAACGCATTATTGTATTCTAAGAAAACTGCGCAGATACTTCAAAAATTTATAAGATGATTTTTCGAATATTTAAAGCAATAAAACCATCTCAAAATAAACAATTTAATTTTGAATATTCCGCCACCTTTCAGAAAAACGTATTGTCATCTGTTTACAGAAGACATTTAAGAATTACGCTATTTATAAAAATTTACCGATGGATTGGTTCAGAAACTTGAGCGTGTGGCATAAGTTTGTGATGTGAGAAACCGAAATTTTGCCCGTCGAGCAAAACCTACTAAGAATATTGCATCTTCAGCTCAAAGATCTCCGGAATTGAGCATATCATCAGCACTGCTCCACCAAAAGAGTCATAAAGCCGCAGGATGTGACCTGGGATCAAAACAAGACACAGTGAATTCAGGTATCCAGCTGCGTTCAGTGAAGTAATGCATTCTCGAACTAGCTTGGAAGTGGTGAAAGTGTTCGGCAAGGCCTTGGATGTCGCTACAGACGTAGAAATCTCCCCCTGTCCATCGATTCTTTGCAATAAAATTTAGGATTGCGTATATCCCCGCTTGAGCGACAGACTAAAGTTCTCCTAACGAGGAGTGAAATCTAATGTTATCGTCCTGCAAATAGATATGAACACTGCATACAACATCGCTTTTGGAGTTATTCATCACCACAATTTTCATAGCAACAGAAGCTGTGGTTTCATTGCATGTCCATAAACGCTGCGCAAGCTCAACAAAATTCCAACGCATGATGTACCAAGGACCACTACTTTTTGAGCAAATGCGCCCTTCGCATTGTAGCTTTGATAGTGCAACCTACGAAATGAACATTGTGTAATTATTTGGTGCTGTGATTGAACAGGAGGTATCATTAGACCGTTTTCCTGCGAAAATAAAGCCGATTAGTTTGTTACCATGAATGGACTGGTCTATCGAACCATGATTCAGAAAGACGGTGCTACGTGGCAAGAAAAGTTTTCTGGACAAGCTATCAAAGGGCTCTTTCGAATGTTTCAACACGCGAATATTGACGATTCATTATACCCAAATTGCAAAGGTAAAGCTTCAGCGAGCTTTAGTTTTTAAGAGCAGCCCTTATACAGAAGCTCCAGAAATGCCTAAACGAACAAGCTCCGCCTAAGTATTTCTGAAATGCTTCTTTTCTTCCCCAGAGATCTCGACACTTGTCCAATGCCATGCAACTAGTATTAGGCCTCTTCTTTCTGCAGACCTTGTGTGCTATCTATCATAGGGCCATAGGGCGTCAACAAAGGCTGCCCGTGGTGCCTATTTTTTATTCAGGTCGTCATTGTGTCTTGAAATGTGGCCGATCCACTGGCTTTACCTGCAACAGATAAAGAAAGATGGTAGAAGACGAACAGGCTTAACCTCTTCAGTATATCTGCTGCTTTTACAGTCATACTGGTGCATACGAAGGCGTTCAGCAATAATGCCAATGACCCTATGATGACGCAAAAGGCTGCTTGGGAGTCGTAACGTAAAGAATGTGACTTATTCTTTCTTTATATCGGCCAAAAGGTCGTAGCTACTGCGCACTTGTCTAGTTGAATCGATAGCCTCATCTCCGATAGTTCTATTGTCCATGCTTGATGGAACTTTGATGGAGAGTAGAGCAGAAGAGATCTCTTGTTACCTAGGATATCCACGTATTAGCGTTCGATATCTGATTCAGGATTTTGCAGGTTTTACAAACTGCCTGACTGACCGTGTAGACAGCAGTTAACCTCTAGGTGATATCATTTTCAATAGCAAATGCTGGAAATAGTATAGCAGCAGTTAATTCAGCTTGAAAGACACTGCATTTATCCTTAATTCTGAAGGATTACTTAGCTCCTATCATTTAGTACTTAGCCCCAGACCTCTCGAGAATGTGAGTTTTAGAATTACCGATTTAGAAATCCAGTTGCTGTCAAGAATTCTATTACAAAATCGTATGTCAAAGAACAGCTTTGGAATCATGTGATCAAATTTTGATCTCACAGAGAGAGATGCCCTTTTGGGATGTGAACCTTTACAGCATAGATCCAACAAAATGAAGCTCATCAGGGTCTCCAATGCTGCTGTGAATGAATCCTGAGCAAACTGTTTTCTGGATTTTGGTCCTGTTTGACAATTAATAGTGCTTTTCTAAGGCCTTCCATGGGAATAGAGATAGCCTATTCTTAGAATACATTTTACAAAGATTTGAACTTGGAATCTAAAACCACGCGTAGAAATCGTGTAAATCCAGATAGTTTAATCTCAGTTCCTTCAATATCCGGAGGAAGTGAAAGTTAGTGTAATGCTATTAAAGAGAGCAACTGGCGCCTTCTTACAGCTCCTGGCGCCCTCTGCTACGTATCAAATTCCTTGCCAGTACAAGTGTGTGTCTTTCCGCCTCTAGAGCATCGTCGGAGTAGCCCGTCGAGTTAAAGCCACTGCTGTTTAATATAACTAAGATATCATCCAACATAAGGAACCAAATCCCATCTGACTTATTCTGTAAGAGAACCCAGCCGTTTAGATAGGTAGGAGTCTCCGATTCGAATGAATTCATCTTCAGTATTACTCTGTTTGTTTGACTTTTAAGTTAAGGACCATAATACTATCCATAAGCAAGTAGATACTTTCAGCGCAGATCTTGTGTTTTCAAGTAAAATACCAACATCCATGTCACTGTTTTTTCTGTCCATCTTTCCGGCAGTACAGAGGATAGCATGGTAAATTTTCACCAGAAAAAAGAAGCGGTGATAAGATGCAGCCCTGTTGTACACCTATGTATATGGGTTTCATAAGTATGCGGCAGCTTACAGTTGAGTGGAAGTTGGTTGGTTTGAAGTTGTGTACTCAAACCTGGTAAGTTGTTTGTATCGAATAATTGGAATTGATACTTTACGAAGTCTGCACTGTCGAATAGACCACATCTAAGTCATCGTTATATATTGCAACCTTTACACCAAAATAACTGCAGCCTTCCATGAACCCGTTACCAGAGCCACCTAGAAGATTAGACTTCACACCTACTAACCCCGACAGAATTAGATTGCAAACGAAGAAATACGAATCTTTTGAGTCACTTGAGTCACCTTGAAATTCCTAATGAAGCATTACCATTAGTGACTCTTTGACGCATCTCATCTCTGAGTAATGTTCAGAAACACAAAAATAACACCACCTACCTACAAACAAACAGATCTCATCCTTACTCAAGTCGGTAGTGCACTTACTCGTACTTTAGCGCAGATTAACTTGCCTAATTAAACTTCCAATTTCCCCAGCTAAAGTAGTGAGCTCAGGTCACATTAGCTTAATTGATAATTTATCTTGCGAGTTAACAAGCAACCGTGGGATTTCCCAGCTCACCTTAAGTACCCTCGTTCAATAAATCTTATATGGCAGACTTCAAATTGTAAAAAAGTATCTTCCATAGCCCGCTTTCTTTTTTATTTTTTTTGACGCTCTTTAAGCTCAAAGATACTCCGACGAGGAAGTGCTGATTTTTCTCACATTTTATGACATAACAAGAAACCTCCTCCCACCGAAACCCACATATTGACAGTTTCTATGCAAATTCATAACAAAACGCTTCCATCCGTTGTTGCATTTCACCCACAGAAGCCATACAGCATACATTTAACTGTTTTCCAACAATCATTTGACATTGATCGTCTAAAACGAGCGCATAATTGATAACTTTCGTAACAACAATAATTTATGGTAAACAGGCATCCCACAATGACCATGCGTGGCTGCTTCCACTGAAAAAGCCTTCATTTAGGCGTGCTCCATTCGATGAGAGTCGATTGTAACTGAATGCGGCTCAACTCGTTCCAATAGATGAACAAATGGGTTGTCAACCATCTGGCTCAGAGGTCATTTACCACTCTTCGGCGCTGTGGAATGTCAAACACTGTCACACACAGTCTCACTCTGTAGTTGTGACAATTGTGAATTACGTCAAATCGATGTGACTTGACTGGATTTGATTTTGATGATCGAGCCCGATCGATTCACATTGGTTTTCAACGGACCAACAACTGTCATTTTTCCGGCTTTGAATAACACAGGCGTCATTGACTTACATTCAGATTTGATCAAGCGACTGACACGACGCATTGGCAGCCGGTGGCGTGACAACCTTCATTGAACGAATCTTGTTTCGGTGCACTTGTACAATTCGATTAATGACAGCAAAATATACAACAACAATTTATTTTTTAATTAATACCGTTGACATTTAAGCGCGATTGCATCTTAGTGCAGATGCAAATGAAGTAGTTGAGTTAGTTGGTAGAGTAGATGGAGCTGACGGAGTTGAAAGAGATTAAAGAATGTTGCACATTTAAGTCAGGTGTCAAGCGCATTCGAGGTTTTGGTATGCAAAAGGTGTTGTTTTTATACCACCGAGCTGGCGTAGAATAAGTTTTGCAAGACCACATGACCGATGTTGATAGCGATGAGGTGGCGGTACATTTTCTGCCTCTCGTGGCACGGTCTTCGAGGATGAGAGGCTATAAAAATTAATTACAAATGAAAAGTTAATTCTCGCTAGATTTGCAGTCAATGTAATTTGTATCTTAACTAAGATCTTTACGGCTTAAAACCTTGATTTTACAACCTTTTCAGAAACCACAACCACAAATAGCTTGGATTAACTGATGAGTTGACTGATTGACTTGACATCAAAATGCAGTATACGACCGTGAATAATGATATCTTGAATTGATTGCACTTTCATCTGTAAAAGGTTGACCGCAAATTGGAAGTGCCCGGCTTAGGTATGTTCATGGAAATCATGCCCTGAGAACAGTTCATATTCATGCAAAAGCTTCCAATGCCTTCAACATATCACTTTTGCTTGTTTACATGATATAATCGAGCATTATTCGTGTTATACGTTTCTGAATGACTGTAGTTGAATTATGGACGCAACTGTACAAATGGTAGTGAATGTTGCAGAACTGGGTTTGATTGAATTTAAGTCGTGCAAAAAATCATTTATTACAGGAGCTTGCTGTAGAGGAAACCGTGAGGCGAAATGTTGGCACACTCTTTAAACTGAATCAAATCATTAGTGGACGTGATGTTAATTGAATTGCAGGCACTGTACATAGTTGAGGCATGTCAACTATATGCTGACGACGTGAACCGTGAGACAATTATTTAATTTTGACGGAAGAGGTATTAAGTAATTTCAGCAGTTAAGCACTAATGAACAACGGAATGAAAAATCACAATGTCTGGGAGACCAGAGGCACTGATTGCAACAAGTCTCTTCAGTCACTGTGTTCTTTATCACGACATTTTGTGAGCGAAAAGAGAGACTAATGGTTCTTTGTCAACCCCGATAAGCAAGAGAATAAGAATCTCTTTCATACGCAGTACTTTTCCTTTTCTGAGATTTGCCGTTGCTTACAAAACGCATGATGAAATAAGAAATATTGTTTCGTTTTTCGATATGTGCCCTAGGCATCGAACCCACACCGTCTTCTGAAGTAGTGGTCGAACATAATCATTAGTTAGATGATTAGGGAAAAGAATTACCTGATTTACCGCAAATTTCTCAATATCCCACAAGTGTTTGCCTTTGTTTAACTCATTGGTTTCGTTCGTGTTTGACTAAGCTAAGGCTTTCGATGACCAAACATTATATTCCTGATCTCAGATATGATTACTCAACGGCTGATGGGATTGCTTTGAGAACCGAAAATCAAGAAAAATCAAAAGCTCAGATTTTATTAGTTAGGTCCGAACAGGCCACGTACAGCTAAACAATTAGCAGAGACCATAGACTGTAAGTAGATATCAACGCCATTTAAGAAGTGCCGTGCTATATGCCGGGCAAGTAGAGAGTAGAAAAGTGTAAGATATTCTACGCTTACATCAGCTTGATATACACTCACGTGTCCACGAAGAAAAAGGACGAAGCTAGCAAAAGACCTCTGAAACCATTAAAGTGATTTTGACGATGATATAGAAAAGGGAAGCCTACATAACAAAACGGCCGGATACGGGGTTGGGATTCGATTCGGGACGAAATATTAATATAGCCAACACACGGTTGACTCAGTATTGACAAGAACGTCAGCCAAATTGAAAATGTTGCGCACGCCATTACTATTAATGTGGCTCGTAAATTTAAAGCATTTAATATAGGCCCGAACCTGTACCACCACTTAGTTGCAGGCAAGGTACATCAGCGAATATTTCATACGGCTCAGAATCGGAAAAATATTCTGAGCAAATTTAGAGTTGAACAGTTACAATCACAACAAACCACGAAAAACGATCGCATACTCCTAACCCTCTCCACAAGTCCTTTACTACTAGCATCTAGTGCTGAATATAAGTAGTATCAATAAAAAGACGCTGTCAGACACGCCGCGACATATGAACTGGATTTCAAATGAATAGCCCCAAGGAGATAAAGGGAATAACATCGACATCTGAAAGAAACGCATGCTCGAAAGAATGGATAGATGCTACACCAGGAACAACGTTCGGAAGTTTTACTAAAAAATAAAAGATCATGTCAGGCCAACCAGGTGGGAAAATTTAGTAGTACAGTTACAGTCGCTCCCGAGGATATGAAAAACAATCCTGCAGATTGTTAAAAGGTAGAGGTGACCCAGGTTAAATACTGTCAAGCAGAACAAACAATTCAACTTAATCGATTAAAGCTAAAATTTCCAGCTACCCGACGAAAATGAAATCAATATAGCATTATCTTGGCTTAACTCTTCCTTTCGAGCAATATAAAGCACCAGGAGGAGACTTGGTAGAGAGTATACACAGACTCATTTCTATGATTTGGCCAGAAGAAAACATCCCGATGAATTAGCATTGTTTGCCTGATCCGCAAATATTTACAGTGGCATCAACTTCTTCAATATCGCCTTCAAGATCTTGCCTGCCGTATTATGTGCATGCCTAAAACGGTTTGTTATTAATGATCTGATTAACGCCCTATGAGTGCCGCTTAAGGCCAAGACCATATATTTACGCTATAGCAGATCCTAAAGAAACACCAAAAGTCCAGATCGATATTCACAACAAACCACAAGGCGGCATATGAGGTGAGCTATAAAGACCCTTTTTTGGTCTTGACACCCCTGGCAAACTCATCGGATTATGCAGAATGGGGATGGAGAACGTTCCCTGTTACGTTAAGATCATACTTGAGAAGCTCGTTGCAACTACCCACAAAATCCGGTGATATCGATGTCATTGACGAAATATAGCAAGCTGTCACTGATACTCTTACAGGCATTAGAAACTATGGACTGAAGCTGTAAATACAGCAGTCTACGTGCTAAATAGAAGCGGGGCATGTCAAATGTCCAACAAAACAGCTTTCGAGCGGGCTTTGAATAGGCAATTTAAAGTATTTGGCTGTGAAGTACTCGTATATGTACACATTCCCGACAAAAAAAGAAGGAAATGGCATCAGAAATCGAAAAGAGGAATTTGGCTAGGATATGCTAAAAACACGAAAGGACATCGAATTCTCCCGAACACCTTTGGAACTGTTAAAATTTCCCGTGATGTTTTACTCAATGAAATAAGCGTTACAAGTTGTAATAGCAGCGACGTCAAACTCGCGGAAATGTTTGATTTCCCATCTAGTGAGAAGGTAGATGATGTTGTAGACATATCTGAGTCGAAGTCACCTAAGAGTGAAAGAGAGGACAATTTTAATGAAGATGTGTCCGATAAACCTGCAACAATCGACGACAGTACCTCAGTGCACAAAAAGAGCGAAATAGACTTTGTTGCCGAATTAAGTGAGCCTACCAACTACGAAAAAGCACTTCAGTCGTCATCAGCAAAGGAGTGGAAGTCTGCGATGGACGTGTTCCTTGGCTGTCTGAAACAGGAATTTGAGGTTACTCATGGTTTTCCTGATTATTTGTTGCGATTGGAATGAACACGCGGAACAGATGGGACGGTCATAGTTTATCATGCTGCTTATGCTCAGAAAGCAGGCTCAACATGAAACATGCCAAAGTACTCGTAGTTTCAACACCATCCAAAAAACAATCCAGTACAATTAATAGAAGTATTTTTGGAGGAGCTTTTCCTCTTCGAGAAGCGGTCGGAAACCTGATATACTTGGCTGTCGCCACCAGACCCGATATTTATTTCGCTGTTAGCTATGTAAACAGACATTTAGAACCGTATACTCAAATATATCAGGGCACCATAGATGACGGTATAATTTTTGATAACACCAATCCAATTATCATAATCAGCGATCCAGAGACGAAGCGATCGACAAGCCGCATGTTTGTAATGATATGTGGACGAGCGATATCGTGACTCTGCTGTTGCACCTAGCTGCTGCTTCTTCTGCTTCTGTAGCCAGCTCATTGATGTAGTTGCGCTTGTCACGCCGGACGCTACGCTGTACTTCTCTCATCTTCATGCGATATAGGGACTCTAACTCGATCCTCCCTGCTGCTGGAGTTGCTGCAATTCGAGTTCTAAGCTGTTTACCTTCGTCGATCCTTCTCCAGGTATCCTCGGAAAGCCACGCCCTATGTCTTCACTGCGATCGACCGACAATCCTTTCTGCACCTGATGTGAAAACAGTTTTCACAGCATACCAATGATCCTGTATGGTGGTGAGCAGTGAGCTAATGATTGTTTCCACTCCACGTGGGATATGGTCCCTTAGTTCGATGTTGAACCTGGGCATCCTCGTGTCGTTAGATCTTCGAACGGCAGCAGTGCATAATTGGACAATCGCTATCATAAGATGGTGATGTCTATAAGACAGCTTCTAAAACGGCGACTGATGGCAAAATGTTCAATTTGGTTGGTGGTTGCTTGCCTGTCAGTTGAAACCTAACTGATTTTATGGCAGGTTTTGTGCTCAAACATGGTGCCACCTATGACAAGGCGATTTGCGTTGCAAAAGTCAACGAATCTTTCGACGTTATCATTGCGGTTGCCTAGTCCGTGACGTCCCATCACATGTTTGAGCCCTTCGTTGTCGCTGCCTACCTTGGCATTCAGGTCCCCCATCACTATGACCATGTCGCCGTTGGGTGTTGCATTATATACAGCTCCCAACTGGTTGTAGGGGCGTAACACTGTAGAATTGTGACACGAAGTACTCTAGTCCTTAATCTGGCCGTTAAAATCCTATGACCGTGAGGTTGCCAGGAGATTAGGCCTCTGCGTACTTTGGGTGTTAACAGCAGTCCAACTCCATATCCACGGGGGCTTCCGGTTGGTCTTCCGAAGTAGAGTAGTGTTACGCGTTGGAGATTGGTGCTCACCCGCATCTAACCATCTTATCTCGCTTATTCCCAATATGTCCAGGCTATATCGCATGAACTCATGTTCAAGTTGAAGGAATCTGGCATTCTAAGGTACATCACTCTGTCAGTCAAGGAGCGTCTTCACATTCCAGAAACCAGTCTTTGTCCGGGTACGATAGCCAAAAGTCTTCAACAATTCATCAGTCCTTATCCGAGGCATTGTTTCGGTTTCCGTAGCGGGCGAATTTCGGTAGCGCGGATTGCTGGCCCAGGTTACCTAGCCTAGACATAAGACTTTAGACGATCTCACACTTGCAGTTTTACCCTACGTATTAGGATTTATAAATGCAGTTGCCCGTGGACCACCACGAGGAGGTAAAGCAAGCACTACCTTACGAACTTGATTCTTGCACTACTGGCCCTATCCAATTCCCGATCAATCGTCATGCAGGTCACTACCCCCAGTAAGGAAGCGATCAAAGCACTGAAAACCCATAAGGCGGTAGGACTTGATGGCATACCCGCAGAGCTTTTTCGAGCTATGCCAACTGCATCGGCTGAGCTACTGCTTCCACTTGTTGGGAGAACCTGGGAGGCCGAGAGTTTTCCGGATGAGGGGAAGAAGGGAATGATCGTCAAGCTCCCTAAAAAAAAAAACCTAATGCAGTGCGAAAACTAGAGAGGTATCTGCGTGCTGCCTGCTGTGGCTAAGATAATAGCTAGAATTATTCTGGTGCAAATTAAAGAACACTTTGAAGACACACTCGATGCCGAACAAGCAGGTTTCCGCTCTGGATCCTCCTGTGTCGACCACATCAACACCCTGCGGATCATCATCGAGCAGTGCTTTGAATATCGATCGCCACTGCACATGCTGTTAATCGATTTCGAAAAGGCGTTTGATAGTGTCAATCGGGAATTTATTTGTCGTGCCTTGCGCAGGATCCCAGATAAATTAATAGCAATTATTAAGGCCTACTTACGATGGGTCCACATGTCACGTTTTGCACAGATGAAAGCTGTCTGAGGAATTCGAAGTCCAAAGTGGAGTTCGGTAAGGCTGCATTCTTTCACCAATATTGTTTTTATTAGTGATCAGCTATGTGCTCAATGTGGCTTTATCGATTTCAAATGGAGGAATTCGATGCACTCTTACATCTGAACTCAAAAACCTTGACTACGATGACGATGTATGCCTACTATCTCTCAGAATAATGGACCTTCACCAAATGACAGCAAATGTGGAGAGGGAAGCAGACGTCGTTGGGCTGAAAATTAACTCGGCGAAAACAGAAATGATCAGCCTGAGACCGAACTCACCAACTCATACTCGTATATGTATTGCTGGACAAACGGTCGAGAGAGTAGAGAGATTCTAATACCTTGGGAGTATTGTCTCAATCGATGGCGAAACCGAACTGGATATAGCCAGCCGAATAGGTAAAACGGAGTATGCGTTTGGGATGCTATCTAAAATTTGGCGAAGTAATGCAATTAGATTAAACACCCAGCTACGACTATTTCGTTCCTATAATGGATGTGGTACTTGGAGAGTGACGGCTGCAATCACAAGAAAGCTGCAAACGTTCTTTAATAGGGGCCTGCGTAATATCTTAAGGATTTTCTGGACAAGCCGTATCTCGAACGAACAGCTTTATGAGAGAACCGGCCATGAACCTATTGGCATAACCATACAACGACGAAAGTGACGGTGGTTTGGTCACACTTTCCGAAAAGGTGACAGGTCCGTAGCTCACCACGGGATGCAATAGAATCCGCTTACCCAGGATGGCAGGATACGCGGCGGTCTTAGAAGTACATGGCGTAGAACAGCCGAGAAGGAAGCACGGCAGGAAAGAGTTGAGGGGAGCCATATTCGCCCTAGGACCCACTAGGGGATATAGGACATAAGTAAAAGTAAAAGATATCGTAGCAGACCCAACCACAAAAATGTGTTTTGTTATCCACAACTGAAGCAGAATATGTCGCAGCATCCGAAGCAGTAAAGGACTTAGTATGGTTGCAAAAAATTTTACAAGAGCAAACATTGTATCAAGATGCGGTATCTACGTTATATATTGATAACCAAAGTGCAATTAAATTAATTAAAAATCCTGAATTTCACAAACACACAAAACATATTGACGTGCGACATCTTTTTATAAAAGAAATTAATTTGTTTAGGCTAGAATAAAAATATCTTTTGAAGAGCAAACTGCAGATATACTCACAACATCTTTATTTAAAGAAAAAGTTGGTGAATGTTCAGACTTCCTTTCTCAGGATTCGCTTTAAGAATATTGAGACACTAACGTCTTCGATAATGTGACAATATATTGTACTCGTAGCATATAATTCCTTGGGCCGATTCATTTAAAGATATTAAAGTGGATAACTCCACACAAGTCACATCTATGGCAATCTGCTATCCAAAAAAACCCAAGCCTAAAGAGCCCCTAGTCTACATTGGAATATAGTTAAATCAATAAAGAAAAAGCAGACTTGCTACGAATATTACAGCAAATCTAAAGAAACGACTTCTTCTTCACCACCAACACAAAATTATCATAATTAATAGAAAATTAGAAGAAAGTAGACACATTACGTGATCAAAGGTTTTACTTCTGGAAAGCGGTTCAAAGGCGTCTACGAGTACGAGACAGATTGTGCAAGTGGGTATCTTGAATAATAATGAGGTACGAGCACGTTCCAAAGGAGAAGTTAACTGAAAGTTTGCTGCCAATGTATGTGATAACTGAATACTATCTTTAATTAATATCGAATCATCAATAGATACTTAAGAGGGTGACAGTCTGTCACTATTTTCCATCACGTTTTCATACTCGTGAATTGGAATAAATAAGGCACACCTATTGCAGTTCAATGAAGCTGACTTTAAAAATATCCACAACAATTTGATACCTACACTGATAATGTGAAGGAAAATCGTACGGCCCGTATTGGCACGACAAATTTGGAAGGAAGATCTTACAATGTAAACACCACTCAGCACGTACGACTTAAAAACTCTTTCCACTATTAGCACCTGTCCAAATGAATTTCGAATAATTTTTTTCTATTCAAATTCGGTCACCTACTGATTATGCAAATCTTCATCACGTCTGATGGCCCCTTAATCCCCATACACATACATATACACATCGAATTGAGATTTATCGACACAACTCTTAGCGCATTCAATTAACACAAAACCGTGTTTTTCTTTGAATCCGAAAAGACTCAGACTCTCAAGCTTTGACCTTACGCCGGCTGAAATGCTTATGATCGATATCGCAACTGCCATAATGCCTTTCCTAAACGTAACCTAATACACCACAACGGGAACCGATACAGCACATAGAGCACACTTTACGCATACTACACGACTGCAACATTTTTATCACTTTTTTGACTGGGGCTGTGTTCGTAGACCCCTTGCGTTGTGCGTGCGTCAGTCATGTCAGTTGTACTAGATTATGAGTGGGTATCGTTTTAGTTACAATTTAACTGAAACCATTCGATTGAGCCCGAAGGCGCCTTAATCTTGTCACTGGGTAATGCTAGCTAACCAAACCGTTAGTCAATCACCTGTCGACGCTATGACAACAATTTTGTAGGTGTACCAGCTGCCGCACCGGGCTATAATGGAACAAAGCCGCCGGTGTAGATTGAAGTAAGATCTGTGTTTTATGTAACCGTGAGGTTAGAGATGTGTTAATTCGATGAAACACGTTGAGATACGAAGATAAAAACTCTCGATGCACTTTTCAATTGCACAATGGAAATAAGTGTTTTTTTTCCCCCATGAGTTTAAATTGCGCAGTGATTTTTTGTTGTTCCAGAAAGATGACGCATTTTAAGCGCAGTAATGCATTGGAATGTCTTGCTGCTGCCCGTATCTACCTTTATTCAATCTAAATTTTTGGAAAGGTCTCAGATTGACGTAAATACAAACGGAAATGCATTATGGGATAGAAGCCCTGTAGAGTGTCACTTATCATCCAGCCACTCGCCTTCTGACAACTTTTTTGCTGCAATAACAGTGTTTGACTTCCAAGATAGAAGACGTCACAATTTTTATAAGCCGAAAATATCATATGTACATACTTGCCCGTCTGGTGGTATTTCCGTTAATTTTTTACCGAAACCGTCGGTTTTAATGCGATTTACATATTGCGTGACATGAATTCGCCGGGTTGTCATTATTTATCTGTAGATCATAGAAATCCAACCAATGACAGGTTTTTTCATCGATTGAGAATGAATGGAATGGCAGGAAGTAAGAGGTGTGGAAGTACCCCGAAATTTGATTTGATTGTAAGAAACTGAGTTATTCAGAAGTTTGTTTGACGTCAAACGCTGAAATGAATTCAAATGTCATTCCAGGGTATCTTGTTTTTATTAGAGACGAATACGGTCAATCCTTTGCAGCTGGCACTTTTTCACAGACATGGGATAGATTAAAAGTTTAAATAAAATGTTAACCTAAAAACAGAATAGACCCTTTACAAAAGGCCATTACTGTGGCTTTTTAGTTTGCTCAAGCTGTTAAACATAGGAAAAACGTCATATAGCGGAATGAACATCTGTTTTTCCTTGGAAAGGCTTCCTTAAACACTGGACAGAGTACAGTTCATTTATTGACAACCTCAGCTAAACTCAGCAAAAAGTTTATGAAAAGAACATTCCATACGTTCTTTCATAAAACGAGACCCTTGGCTGTCAGTGATTTTTACAAGCTTTTTACTGTTCAACTACATCCCACAAGCCTGGAAGAGAGTAGGATTCATACGAAAGCTTATTTAAACTTAAAAACATGTCGCTTCGGAAAAAGGCGCTGTCGGATTTCTGGCAGTGTGAAAAAGCTTTCAAATATATGGCTCTGTCCACACATAATGTACACTGCTAAGGTGAAACCAATTATATCCAGAGCGTGGTTTGTCTGATAGAACTGGATGTAATGTAAATATGTCAACAGACTCCAAAGAACGGTCTGCCTAACCTGGCTGTGCACTGTGCACTGATGAAATTCCCTTCACTTGGACTGCACCTCTTTGAAAGAATACGCACTGGAGTTTTGATGACCTGCCGGGTGTTTTTGACTCTGATCTTATAGACATGGTGTCTGATGCATTGACAGCAGCACTTCTGTTGCTACAAGTACGAATCGACTTCCCCTGTGCTCAGTAATGGTTTTGGCCAGAATCTGAATTGGGAAAGGAATCTAGTCGGATTCCGTCTTTTGGAGGAAGAGAGCAATGGATTTCACTTCTCGTTCAGAACATTTGCAGCCGTCTTGCAACTGAAATTATACAAAGTGAGAATAAAAGATATGTTGAACAATCGAATGTAAGGCCTTTCTGAGCGGAAGACTAAATTTGCTGTGTCTGTTTTGGGTCCCAGGCCACAATTGAGTCGCCTGTGAACTTGCTTGACAGAGAAAAGTTTCTCGGGACCAGAACCTACCTCCGTCCTTGGTCTGAGCTTCAATTGACAGTTGTTTTGGAATTGCTCTTTAGGCGTCCGCAGACCCAATGAATGCTTCCCGACATCTATAAATAGTAAACGATGATCCTTAGTAAGACTGAAGACCGCGCGTTGTCGTCGTAAAACATCTTTCGATGCTCACTATGCTAACTATCTATCGTGATGATGACACCGCGGAGCATTTCCACTGCGAATGTCCAGCCCGCTCTCGCATCAGACTGCAGATGTTGTATATCAATCTTATTGACCTTGCGAATCTGAAAAGAATGTTGTTAACGTACTCGTAATTTGCAGAACTCAGCGGGCTATCACCGGTGCCAAAATTGATTTAGCGGTTTGCGAGCGCACTTGAGTTTGCCTTGTCACCAAGAAGGAACACAAAACATCGGCGAATTACACATAAAATCACAGTCGACAGCTACTACTGATATCAAATCTGCCAACAACACCTCAGCAGAGCAATCGCTGTTTTTTTGGGCTAAGAGGGCAACTGAGTAGGAAGGCCGTATTTCACTAAAACAAGAACTCTGTTGAAAGCGGATGAAAATACCCTCTGTCGATTCGTGTGAAAAATCTTTCTTAAAATATTCTGTCACGTTGGTGTTGACGGGCTTTGGGGGATAAGATTCAGCTACGAACTATACAATCTTTACAGTGACATCGACCTAGTTAGAAAACTGCACATCAATCGCCTGAGATGGCTAGGACATGTAGAGCGAATGGACACCAATGATCCGGCCCGCAGAGGCTTCGAATCTAATAAACGCAATAGAGGAAGACCTCCACCTTAGGTGGCGCATGCAAGTAGAAGAGGAGGCAGTTGTCTAAAGACCGGACTAACATGAGTTAGTTGGAGCCTATGAGCACCGCGAACTATAACGCCACTTACTAAAGTAAGTAAGTAAGTAAGTAGGAAAAAACTTAGTAAGGCGCCTACTTTTATCCCGCCCAACCTCAAGTATGAAATTCGGTCGCGGAAAAATATGTCCAGAAAAATATGCCAAACTTATTCATTTCGGCAGAATAATGTGGATACATGTGAAGGGTTTTCCAATAGGGACTTGACAAATTTGAATATAATTTCTGAACGCACTCTTTCACTAATCATCAAACTGTCACTGTCAATTTATTCAGTAAACTCAACATTTTCATCATGGTAAAGTACACTAACGAGCAACGTCTTCAAATTATAAAAATTTTCTACCGAAATTCGGAGTCGGTGACTGCAACTTTAAGAGCGTTAACTCCAATTTTCGGTCGTAATTCTCGCCCTAGTAGACAGGCAATAACAAGTTTAGTGCAAAAATTTGAGTCTACATATTCGTTGTGTGATGTTGCCGTGTCAGTAAGACAACGGGTTGGTCGAAGTGTCGAAAATATCGCTGCCGTTCAGGCGTCCGTAGCAAACGATCCAAATCAGTCAAATCCACGGCGTTTTCAAGAATTGGCAAGGATCTTGGTTTACACCCATACAAGATCAAGCTCACTCAAAAATTGAAGCCGATGAACCATTTGAAGCGACGTACGTTCTCCGATTGGGTTCTGGAGAAGATGCGCCAAGATGATGAATTTCATCGCAAAATCATCTTCAGTGACGAAGCTCATTTTTGGCTCAATGGGTTCGTCAATGAGCAAAATATGCGTTATTGGTCGGGTGAAAATCCACATGTGCTTCATGAATCACCACTTCATTCACAAAAAATAACTGTTTGGTGCGGTTTGCATACCGGCGGCGTTATTGGGCCATATTTTTTCGTCGACGATAACGATCGTCACGTTACTGTGAATGGTCAGCGTTATTGCGCCATGATCACCGATTATTTTTGGCCCGAATTGAAAGATATGGACTTGGACGACATGTGGTTTCAACAGGATGGTGCCACAAGCCACACAGCACACGCTACCATCGATTTATTGAAGAGTAAGTATGATGAGCGTGTTATCGCAAGACATGGGCCAGTCGATTGGCCGCCTCGTTCGTTAAGTCATTGGTTTATGCCAACACGCCGACGACATAGGAAGAGCTCAGAGCCAACATTGAACGCGAAATAGCGGTCGTTTCGGCCGAAATATGTGGCCGAGTCGTTGAAAATTGGGTCCAACGAATCGACCGCTGCAAAAGTGCCCGTGGTGGCCATATGAACGAAGTCGAGCTCTATTCATAAATGTTTTGATTGTACTTCTAGCCGATAATAAAGTTTTTGAAATATCTCAAATGGTTTACGTTTTATTTAAAAAAAAAGTTGTCAAGTCCTTATTGGAAAACCCTATAGATAGGAGAATGCGTTATTCATGTTCTTGGCCGGATATACCGATATCGACTTCTCGAATGGCAACGAAAGCACTTAAAGGGGTCTGAAAATTTCGATTAATTTAAACGATATCTGATGGTCAACAATTAGTCTGGATCTTACTAGACAACAAGCTAACTGAAGTGTGTCAATTGTGAATGAAATTATTGTCTTGTCTAGTATACATAATTCAGCGTGATTTTTCCTGACTAACTGATGCAAGTAGATTTGTCGCAGATACTTCCCACACAATTCACAATACTTTGCCCACTCTGAAACTTTTTCCACCTTTGGGAACTGCCAGCATGCAGTAGATTAATGGCACGTTGCAGACAAATGTCATCGCACGTTTGTTACCAAAAGTGAAAGCAACTCTAAAACGTGAGCTAAGAATAATAACTTCAAAGTTGTAGTACGCAATATCTACAGCCATGACTGCTAATTGCATTATTTTCAAGCGCTCACACTGTGGGTTTGGGGAGTTAAAGTATGCTATCTTTCGGTGCCGATATGTATCTCACAATCTCACGCACTTTACAACACATGTCAACAAAGTGCCCTTTGTTTTTGGGATTTTTAACTATTAAATCAAAAATGTACATCTCCATAAAGTTCGAAGACAGCGAAAAATTCATTTCTCAAGATTCGCAGAGGCAGTTAATGGATGAATGGATGGGCCGAAGTGTCAATGGCGGATAATTAATTTTATGGCCAGCATTAGGTACTAAAATTATGGCATGAGTTATTTTTCATTAGTCGTTCTGATTGAATTGCGACTTAATAGAGAACGAGTGGACATTTCTTAATTGAAGTCTTAGTTCTATTTTAACTTAGGGCAGCCTTAGAATAGTATTATGAATTCGAGTGTATGGAACTTTATGGTTCTGAGGGGTTTATCTCAGTCGAATGGACTTGGTACAAAACAATTTTCTTTAGACAACCTCTAAATACTTTTTTTATAGCCCAACTAACTCTAAGGTCTGGAAATGTTGTATCGAAAAAGGTAGTTTAAACCAGCAAAAAATATGAAGCAGTCTACACTTGTTCGACCGGAAATCGTCCAACAGACATCTTTGTTTGAGACTAGGCAGCAACTAAATGTGTTTTTTTATTTATTTTTTTGTATACAACAACGCATTTAACCATTTAACCACGTAGCGTAAGAGTCGGTAGAAATCTAGAAAAACAACATCCACTTGTCGGTGTTTTATCGTCGACGAATTCATAAAGAGGTAATTTTATTGTTTTGGGTGCGGATGCAGGTAGACGCTGCATACAATTATTATAATAAAAAAAAATACCTAGAATTGAGAATTCCGACAACAAATAACACTGATTTCCAACCTGTTTAATCAATAACAACGGATTGGAAAGCAATTCAAGTTTATCTGTTCGCTAAAGTACAAAAGTCCTGAAGGACAACACGACGACTCGTCGCTCGTCTGGGTTTTATGCTTGGCACACCAATTAAGTCGTCCGAATTTTCTGTAAATTGCTTGGTAATGATGTTAAATGGAAAGGACCTGTAACACAAGGACAATCGTCGAGGTGAGTGGTAAACAAGTTATTGTTGTACTTATTGTTCCAGGGTGCAGAGTATTGCTGAGTGTCATTTCAGAGCGGGCGTTTAAAACGTTGACTGCAACAATGTAATGCAATTCGTAGAAATTGTGATGTGAACACATTAAAAACATATTAACGAAGAAATTTTCACTAAGGATTATATTTTTCGACCATCGGGAGAAGATTTAATTAATTTTTACATTTCTGAAGAAATATATTTTAAGACTCTTCAATAATTTTGACTGCCTTTGTGTCACTCCAACGGTTCCAAATATCTCTACCTGATACGAGGATAAGTAGGACATTCGCAGGGAAAAGGTTTTGCTGCGTATGCACATATTCTTTCCCTCTATGGAAGGGGCAGATGCTTTCTGGTGTTTCAGCCTAGATCGTTTAGGTGCTAAGTATTCCGGGGGAATGTTTGTGAAATTTGTCCATTGAAAGATATTCTTTGAACCATGTTTCAATAGAGAAATCTCTTCCCGTTTGACTTCAAGAGACAATAAAGGACTCACACACCACTTGTTGAACTATGTAAGTAGGAGGAATCCTATTTGGGGTTGTAGATAGGACTCAGATTTCAGTGCAACTCTCGTCACTATATTATTGATTTTCAAGTGGATGATCAGCTTGCTTCAATCCCAGCGGATTACAGCCACTTTTGGGGAGATCTCCCTGACAGTATCTGTGGCAAAAGGATTACCACAAGGTAAGGTCTGGCGTCTTTAATAGTCTGCAGTCATAAATGTGTATCTTATCGTCGAATTCAGGACTATTATATCAGGAAGGGTCTATCAAGGATCGTAACTAAGACAGTCGTAATGCTGTTCACCAGGAGAAGAAATCTGAACTAAAGCTCAGTGACTCCCAATGATACAACTTTAGATTTATCTGATGAAATCAACTAGGAGTTGCTCTAGCTAAAAAGAAACAAACTGGAACACCTGCAATAAAATAAATAGCCGTACATACTATACGGTAAAACCTAGAGTCTGAAACTAAATCAGTTCAGACTGCTCTACAATCTGACATGTCATTGAAATATTTTTTGATTTCTAGGAGGATACAATAGTGGCTTTTGTTGACATCGATTATAAATGTAAGCTTAAGTTACTACTCCACAATAGGAAGACCCCACAGAAGAATACTCCACGAAAATGTATACCCTCTCCTAACCGACTGATTACTTAATATTAGATTAGGCGGTACCACTTTCTAAGTGTAGGACAAACACCCACAGATAACCTCTAACATTCTGTAATACTTACATGTAAAGCATAATCTACACTTGGACACATAGCTACGGTCTTAGCATATTAGGGGTCTTTTCTGGGACCTATTTATACACCAATCCTTCGGTAATACTGTATCGTGTTGTAAGCCGAAATATCAGCCGTACATTGACGGGAAGATCAAATTTCTTACTTTCAAAACTCGAGGATAGTTATAGACAGATGATCATTTCTCATTGAGGTGGCTAAGAAGGACACGATTGGTTGCTGGGACACTAAAGTTCTCAGGGAACTGTGTTTCCAACGAACTGTCTAGACTCGGAGACCAAAGAGGAAGTAGTAGGGAACTTCACAAAGTACTCGCCACGCCAGGAATATCCTTGCCAAACAAATGACACATTTTACGACAATAACGCCAGCCAAAGATAGAATCGTCGGGACTACTATAAGATATCTAGACTTATACGGCCTATTCTCAATCCCAAATGACGCTACGCTTTCCCAGTGGTACAACTATGGTAACCACCTTTACTTGTGCTGTATGGTGGACCAGAATTAATTAAATTAAAACACTACAACCTCTTCAACGAATATCCCTAAGATGCATCGACATCACAGCAGCTGGATATATCCTATGGCAGCCCTAGAGCCTCTGAAGACTCACTGTTTGGTATAATGATAGTAGCACTACGAAATAAACAGAGGAAAACATGAAGAACGCAGTAGACCATCATATCACCTAGTTATTCTGTAGAACTTCCTGAGCTCGAAATGTAGAACTCGGTATTTAAATTTATGCCGCATACACTCTATTTTGGTGGAAAACCTATGATTAAGAACCAAATTGGAAAACTGAGAATCCTCTGTTAAGCATCACACACTTGTGATTGTGAGGCTTCATCAATGAGGAAATGTAATAAATTTCCGCCCAGCACTCAGTGAATTCAATCGAAAATGAACGCGGGAAAAATGCAGAGTTGTTTGCAACAAATGGATTACTAAACCATTTGAGTATCAGCGATGATCTACTAGCGTCTAACCGCGCGTGACCATCACCAACTCAATCAAAAAGGGTTGGATATTGCGCTGTATGTACGCAACATGGGTTTTCCCAATAAGTATGTCAAATAAAGGCAAACAACCTCTAAAAACTTCTCAAGGTTCTAAACAAAATCCCTTATGTCAACTTCCTAGACTACTGAGAGAACAAAAAAGTCATACAACTCAGTTCCCTAAACAGCGCTGTAATTGTGTCCATCTCCTACTGGTGTTTGGCAGTCTTTGGGTCTCAAGGATTGAAAAAATTCTGAGAAACTACGTATACTGTACAACTCCGCTGACTCATTACAAGAAAGGCAAGTCACCACCACATCGAATGGACTAGGTAACTATCTAAGCCTTTTGATTTCAGGAATTGTCGTACCAGATATTAAGGAAACTCACATTACTAATCCAATGAAACGGACAGAACCACCTGCAGTACAATAATGGGGACAAATCTCTAATCTTCTATAACCTGACTGATCAAATGGACCAAGTCGAGATGAAGTACTATTTTTTTAGTTGGAAATCCTGGTAGTAGGGAAAAACCTGAGTAGTTTCCTCTGAAAGTCGACAAAGACTGTGCGACTACGTATAGTAGTCTTGCTGTTCAAAATGATAACCCAAATGATGGCTCAAAGAAGATAATATTTTTGAAGAACGGTAGATACCGGCAGTCCTAATTGTCGACATTCCAGACTACACATCCAAAAATAGGCCACAAAAAATAAGGACGGAGACATTGTGCTACGAGCAGATGAAGGCTTCAGTCGAACCTACACATAGTCGCATATTAACTTCTGTCGTACAAGACGCTAAAAAACCATAAACTATGGAACCGAATGCGTTAGCTTCATAGAACAACTGAGGAGACCTTTTCATTCAACACATTCTACCTAGATTACTTGCGAAAATATCAGGAGTTCTTCCCATCCATGCTATCTACAGATAGCAGACCAGTATCTCTGCGAATTAGGTGCTAAAAATGTTTGGCATTGATCCGGAATTTTATCCAAAAACATCATTCGGGCACATTTTCATCTTCCAGGTTTTATTAATAAGAATTGTGAACTTTGGGGCCTAGAATGGCTGCCGGAAGCCCCTCTTCCCATAACGTGCTTACGGTTGGTGCAGTTTTTGGGCAGGAGCGTCCATTGGACCATATTTCTTCGTAAATGAAATCAATCAAGATAAATCAATTTTAATGGATGCAACTTCAAGGTATAGATGTGGGCGATATTTATTTCCAGTAAAAAATGCTACGTGTTATGTAAGTAGCGAAACCTATATTTGTTTACCATAAAAGCCAGAATTGAGCGCCGAGATCAGGCCATGTAAACTGAAGCCCACAAAGCCAACATTCTTGCTTTAATGAAATAGAGCCGCAAATGTGCAAAATTATGATGAACAACCTGGAATCTGGACATCCAACATAGGTCGTGAAGGTCATTATTAGGAGCAACCCTTCCCCTCTCAATTAAAATAAAAATCAGATCTTATACCATTTTGGGCTGTACTTTTAAGAAATGAAAAATTCACCACAAAAATTGTCTGCTTCTTAAAATAAACAACCAAAAGCTAGTTTTTTTTTTACAATAAATATTAAAAATTAATCAATTTGTTAATTGTGTGTATTTTCTCATAGATTAGGACTTTTAAAATTATGGTATATACGCACCTTGCCATCCTACAACCGAAATTAAGAATTAATCATATTTAAAATTAAAAAGAAGAACAACGTTTTCATCTGAAGCGCAAAAGTTTGCAGACGCTATTCAATTAAAGTTATTTGCAAAGATGATCTATGAATGTCTAACATAGATGGCCTTCAAACAAAATCCCAGAGTTACTATCATAGTTAAGATATTTCAGAAAAGTGCGATAGTCATTAATTATAAAAAAAAAATAAAAATAAGCAGTAATCTGTTCCGATAAAGAAGTCAAATAAAATCATATATTGTACAAAAAACGAATCCAAACTACAGCTACTCCGTCCGGTATGTTGGTCACGGTAAGTTAATTAATAATAATTAGTGGAAACAATTTTTTCCTTTCATCAAAACCAAATGACTAATGGACCAGCTGCACGTAAACCATTGCAAGGTATTTTCTTAATTCGTGTATGCAATAAAACTGCATTCGAATTGCACTCGCACATACCATAAGTCATGCGTCAGATATCAAAGAAATTGTCCGTTTTCCCTGGACGACTACATACTTTATTTGCAAATCATTGCGGAAGGACATATGGGTTTCCGTTTAAAAATGATTTAACTTCTACACATCTTGGCACTCTCATTATCACCTTATTAGTATTTGTGGCTTGGCGAACATCCGCAAAATATTCATATCTGTGAGCATGAATTTTCGCACTATTATGTCGATAAATGTTTTGAAGGAATATTTTGTGGAGGTCATTTCGATGCATGACTTGAAAATTCTTCAGCAAATAACATTTGTATTACCTCACTTGAGGCAAATATTTTCATTTGCGATGAATGGTTTTTGCACGAAAGTTGTACAATATGATGACCCATCCAATCGATGTTTGGCTTTTCCTTATATCTCCAAGACTTCTGGTAAACAAATGGTAGTGTACGAGTACCATTCCGATGGCGACATGTCCAGTTTTCCAAAGAAATACACGACCATTTGCTCGAAGAGCTTCGTTGCCGAACAAATTTTGTTGGACTTGGCTCGTCTTAGAAGACCCATACAGTCGACTTCTGTGTAGTTTCGGGCTCATCATTCGTCGCCTCTCACGATTTTATAGACGTCTTTTAGAGCGAAGGTTTTTGAACGATTGTCAAATTATGCCGTACATGACGGCCGAATGTCTATGCAATATTTAATATATATGAGTGGAACTACAATAATACCCAAGCGTGCCATAATTTCACGATGAGTCACATGAAGCTCTTGCAATATCAGTTCCCGCACAGCATCTTTGCCGAAGACGACCATGATGGTGACCCAAGATGGTGCTTCATCACCAAAAGTCGAAGCGAGTTCATCCGCACACTATTGTCGAAAATCATAGAAAATCATAGCCCACTATTTTTCACGATCTAATTACATTTCTTAGCTGAGATGAATTTTTAAAGTTTCTGTAAAAAACGCAAATAGCACTCGTATGACAGAACATTCTGAGCACGTATACCATTAGAAACGTCAAACTTTACGATGTTGATGTCAGACTTGACATATCTATTCCGGTTTTTCAATATCTCAATATTGAAATACCAACCTTCTTATTTCGAGGAATGCTAATGCCATTATATGCCATAATGCAACAGTAAACATTTTTAAATAAATAAATTAAGAATCGGTCACATAAACGTCAAGAGGGTAACTAAAGGCAGGTGTAGAAAGAATGATTCTTTTTCGTGAAACGCTGCTCTTTTTAAACATTATAGGATCCGCACCATATTTAAATTGTTTTTAAAGGTCCGATAGATATAAAACTGATGTTCCGCCTGCCATTTTGGCAATAGATGAACCCCTTCCAGGACAAGGTTCCTACCGGCTAACATGACACTATTGGAAACATTGATGCGAATCTTCGTAAACAAAAAACGTGCGTTAGTTTTCAAAATAAAGACAGCGATTTTAATCCCATTGAAGACAGGGTTATACGAATATAGAACCAGCGGAGTGAGACAAGATAAAGCACGTGATTGGCAATTCAAAGTCTTTGACTCAAAAATGATCAATAAAACTGTAGGACACTGATTCCAAGAGACACTTACTATGACGTAGTCTTTTCTTTACTGCTTCGGGTACTATTTGTAAACAATTCACTTTTTTCTAGAAAAAGACAATGATGTCTGTGCAAAGTTATGGAAGCAACCTTACCACACTTGAGCACTTCAGAAAAGCGTAGTTCAGCGTGCACTAATATTCAACACAATAAACTCTTTATCAGAGAACACAAGATACCATCCTTCAAAATGTCCAAATCAGAAGAAATTAGAGTTGCCCCTGCGGACCACCAAAGAAGAAAAATAGAAAAATGTCTATTACCTAGTCCCGCCATAAGTTATGTTACAAATATAAAACGCTATAGAAAAAATTAAGAAAATATTATACGAGTATATTGTAAACTTCAATCGTTTTAATGTTGTTGTCGGAATGGCTGAACGACTGATCTGGCTAGTAGCCTAAACGGCGAATGATAGCACAAATATGTAAGTGACAGATTGAAAAAAAAGGCTTTGGTAATTGATTTGATACAAAAACGGAAACGTGTGTTTTAAGTAAATTTATAATATTAATTTTTATTAGAAAACATAGTGTCACCCGAAATGACTGTCTTTTGCTTTAATACAAGCTTTCAAACTTTTATGGCCATTAGACAATAGCCGCATGCACTGTATCCAAGACTTTCCAGATTTGTTCTGATCACAAACAAAATCACAACAAAATTCAGTGGATTCAAACCTGGACTTCTCGACTGCCAATTTTCCGCTCCTATAAAACCAAGAATATTGACCCTAAGCCACTCTTGTGTGGTTTTTGCTTTGGGCGCCAGAGCAGGGTCTTCTTGAAATACACATCTTTCTCCATTGAAAAGAGTATGGGTTAGCCCTTCTCAAAATCCCTTAACACATCTTCTTGGTAAACTTATTTCACATATTTTGTCGCTGAAATAGAGAAATATGATACTGAAATGTGATACTCCGCACCAGGATAACGGCCGCGTTGAACCCTTAGAACATCTTCTCCCGCTCCTTTTGATGACGTTACATAAATCTTATGTTTTTTTATTTGTTGGAAATTTCTTCTACGCTAAAAATGTTCTCATTCGCAAACAAAATATTTTCATGGTCATTACCCGAATGTTAGCGTATAAACTTTTTGCATCTTTTCACCCTAATTTTGTAGCAGTTGACGATTATAGGCTTTCATATGGAGACCATTCCGAATCAATCTTGATGTGGACCTGGTGGGTATCTTCAGTTTTCTGGACATGATTTTCTGCTTTCTGCAGTCTTCTACTTTTGACAGTTCACTGAAGCGGCTAAGCATTTTCAAAGTTGTACCACATGAAATGTCCGATTTTCGCTCAGTCGGAAATAAGAAATTCTCGATTGAACATCTTGAACGTTAAATTTTCTTCTTTTATAAAATAAAGTGATACGTGTGCATGACGTGTGAGAATTTTAGGCTTCGTTACAAGTATCGTTATCTTTCTCTAGGAATTATTTACCATACTGCCGGCAGTTCAAATTCGAACACTCTTCCTTTACAGATTTAAAATGGAACATAATGCGTCATTGGAAATGAAAAACATTAATGACGCATTTGAGGTTTGGATAGTTCCGTTCGGGAGATTTCAGCCTCGAAAATACAACATTTGGGAAGCCGAAAACGTTAGTTGACGACCATGTTTTAAGAGCAAAAGTGGGAGATTGCACTAAGCATGGGAGTATCCCCAATGAAAATAAGACGCCACCTTTCTCTCATAGAAAAGGTAAAGAAACTCGATAAGTTGCTACCCCATGAACTGAACGAATCCCAAAAACTACAGCACCTGGAAATCTGCGCATCGCTTACATTAAGAAACCAAACTGAACCGTTTTTGCACCGGACAGTCACCTGTGATGAAAAGTGGATACTGTATGATAATCGTAAAAGATCTGGGCAGTCTTCACCCAAAAAAGGTTATGGTGACAATTTGATGGACGTCGAAAGGACCAATCCACTTTTCATTTCTTCAACCAGGAGAAACGATAAACGCTACCAAATATCTTATTGTGAGGAAGTCGACATATTGCATGCCAAATTGGCTGAAAAGCAACCTGCGTGACAATGATTGCATAACAATGCCCATACCTCACAAATAACAGTGCAAAAACTGTTGCAGTTAAGATTTGAAATTCGTCCGCATCCACCGTACTCTCCTGATATTTCCCCAACGGATTACCATCTTTTTCGCAATCTGGATTCATTTTGTTGACAGAATATCTTCCTGAACCGTGCAGACGTCATTCTACAAAAAATGAATATTTGATTTTGGATCCTATTTTGATTGAATAAAAATTTACGGAAAAATAATATTGGCATACTTATGTAATTGTAACATCACGAACCGATTTTCTTTCATCCCTCACTCCATGTTAAAAGATCGCAAACTGAAACCAAACCGGCTTCATTTTTTTACTCATCAATGCGTGTGAGTTCAAAAAACAGTAAACCGTCCTATCCCTAATGGTAGTTTTTAGCAATGAGCTCTTGAATTTGTGTAACAGAACTTAGAACAGATAGGTATACTCCCTCTAGCAGCGATGAAAACGTGGGATTTGAACTACCATCGTAGACCTGGCTATACTGTACGATACCTAATCATACTCAGAATCACACTTTTGGTCGTGAGAAGCCTCAAGTTACGAGTATGTATGCAAGACTGGCAAAGGTTTCCATTCCATAGATTTGAAATTTATATACCAGGACTGAAAGATAGGCTTCACGCCGCACGTACAGTCTGTTGTACTCAAACAAAAAGAATCGATGTTGTACGGGTGGTTTGCAACTTTTATACACAATGGGATCTACGTCTATAGCCTCTAAATTAAAACACAAGTACTCGTATGTTTATGTCATGTTTATTTGAGATATTTTATGTGCAACTATTGATAGTGAGAATCTTCTCATGTGACTTAATTTGCATGGTTCGTGCGTAGAGCTCTCGCAGAAGGCCGCTGTTATTTGAGTTTTGTCATACCAATTTGCATGGTCAGTGTGGACCTATTTCTTTGTGTACTGAATTATTTAACACCTACTGCTCAGAACTAGATATATTCTTACCCGGAAATACATTAAAAAATACCCTAAAGTGTATCCCTAATCATTGAAATGTATTTTTTGTAAACTATATATACGAGTATTTACTACATATATTCTTTGTTTTAGTTATTAAGTTTTTGTTATGAATTTGAATATCTGTTGGTTATCACAATCGTAGAATAAATAAACAAAAATGTAGTATAGTACTTTAGCCTGCGGTGGACCTGAGCCTCAGCCAAAAACTTCTTCAATTATCACAGTCCTTGAACGAAGGACTCATTTCAAGATCTTTGGGGTCTATATCCACTTGTACGCTCCATCTAAGGCGAGGCTTTCCTTCTTCTACTGTATTCTTCCTCCGGTGGCAATATATCTATTCACTCAATGTCCTAGCAATCATATCTGACTTAAGTCAATTTTTCTGACTAGATCCATGTTGCTCGTAGAATTCGCATTCAAAATGACTGAGGATGTGTTTCATGTTCTTTCCATCGGGTGTACAATAAGATTTAAATCGTCTTTAGTACTTAGGTAAGAGTGGCTGTTGGAAACACCAACCCACGTACGCCTATTGGCCCATTGTGTTGACACGTGGATCTATGATCCTCTTACTAGTGGAAATAGTTTGAGGATACCATGAATCGTAGGAGACTGTTTACGCCTAGATTTGTTAGACCGTTTAGGTCATTGTAGAAGAAAGCTCTGGGAAAGAACTGGACATGTACAGAATAGGTGGAGAATTGTCTCCTCTTCCCCCTCGACCATGCAGCTTCTACAGAAATCGTTTGTAGAACCACCAAGCCTTTTTGCGTGATTGCCTATGAGGCAATGCCCAGTGATGGCACCTATGATGGCGCTGAGATGTTTCCTATTTAGAAGGATCAGATTCTTAGAGCAATTCAGATCTGACTTTGGCCAGATCTGTTTGGTCGCTAGACATGTTGGTCCAAGAATTCACCTAAGGTACGAGGCGTTCAACATATTCTCGGTATCGGGGTGAAGCTGTGGTTGTATATATAAATTGATTATTTATCAAGTAATACTATTATTTCAGTGCATTCATGTAAAATTTCATATAAATGTGATTATTAATTCGCGTTTTATCTCTAGTTAAACAGAATCATAATGGCAACTGAGACGATGATGGTGAAAATTGAGCATCGCGCTGTAATTAATTTTCTCACTAAGCAAGGAAAAAGTCAAAAAACTATTCATGAAGAGATGGTGGCTGTTTACGAGGGTTCCGCACCTTCATTATCAACTGTGCAAAAGTGGTCAAGTGAGTTCAAGAGAGGCAGAGAGAGCATTGAAAACGACCCCCGCTCCGGCGCCCCGGCTACTGCTTGTACGGGAGAAAGCATCAAAGAAGTCGAAAAACTTGTTCTTGAGGATGCCCGAATAAAGGTGAAAATGATGCCAGAGATCACCAAACTTTCAATTGGTACCATTCACACCATTCTTCATGACCATCTTAACCTTTCAGAGGTCAGTGCAAGGTGGGTGCCACGAATGCTCACAGCGCCTCAGAAAAAAGTGAGAATCGCATGCTGTAGAGAGCTTTTGGAGATGTGTAGTGAGAACGCGGACGGTGTTATGGATCGAATTGTTACTGGGGACGAAACATGGGTCCACCACTATGACCCTGAAAGCAAACAAGAGTCCATGCAGTGGCATAAAAAAGGAACAGACCCCCCGAAGAAGTTCAAAGTCACTCCGTCTGCCGGGAAGCTCATGGCCACAGTTTTTTGGGACTCAAAGGGAATCTTGCTCATTGAGTACAAAAAAAAGGTGAAACCATCAACGCCACATCCTACGCTTCCACTTTGCATAATTTGCGGGAGGAAATTAAAAAGGAAAGACGGGGTAAACTCGCAGCGGGTGTGTTGCTTCTTCATGACAACGCTCCTGTTCACACGGCGCGAGTTTCCAAGGCTGCTGCGCGAGATTGTGGTTTCGAAGAAATCCAACACCCACCCTATAGTCCAGACCTTGCCCCTAGTGATTATTTCCTGTTTCCGGATTTGAAAAAATGTCTTCGTGGAAAAAGATTTTCGAATGATGAAGAACTCAAGTCGGCAATAAATGGGTATTTTGCAGAGAAAGAGGAAATTTATTTTTTTGAGGGTTTAAAAAAGCTTATCTCAAGATGTAACAAATGCATTGATGTTAGGGGAGATTATATTGAAAAATAAAAACAATTTAAATTGAATTCGCATTTTCCTTCATATCGATACCGAGAATATATTGAACGCCCCTCCTATGTTCTTTTATTGGCATCTAGCTTTAATATTAATTTGAACGTAGCGATTGGTATACCTACCCTTTTCCGGTAGAATTTTGGCGAGTTCATCGGCTCTACAGTCCCCTGGAATGTCTTTGTGGCCTGGCACCAAGCAAAGGTGAAATTTGAACTGCTGTGCCATCTCCATAAGAGATGATCGACATTCAAGGACGGTTTTAGAATTTAATGAGACCGATTCCAGGGACTTGATAGCGGCTTGACTATCCGAAAAGATGCGGATATCATTTGCAGAACAGATCTTCTTTAATCGCCAAAATTTCCACCTGAAACATTTGGGAGACGAAAAGAGAGGCTTAGATTTAGCATATCTGAGGAAACACCGCCACCAACGCCGCTATCGGTTTTAGATCCATCTTCCTCCCAGAAGGATCTAGAGGGGAAGCTTGTATGGAAGTCTTTGTCAAACCAAAGTCCAGGTATGATGTAATCAATGTTCTCTGTGAGGATTCTTAATGTACTAAGAATGAATTATTTGTCCACTGCTTAGTCGCTTTAAGGCCAACAGCTGCTAAAAATATCGAAAGGTGTCAAATGAAACAAAACAAATGAATGAATGAAACGACCGCAAGGCGCCGCTTATGCATAGACATGCTGTTCTTTGGACTCTGCTTAGTTTAATGCAGTTGACTGCATTTTCTAAGGCCGTCCACTAGACGACCACCCTGTAAGTGAGTATCGGTCTTATGACCGAAATGTATAGCCAGTGGGTTATGAGAGGTTGAAGGCCCCATTTATTTCCAATGGCTTTTTTGCTATTGTAGCTCGAATATTAGGTTTCCAGTTCAGTTTCCTGCCAAAAATTAGACCCAAATATTTTGTTGTATCGGAAAATACTAAACTGGTACCGTTTATTGAAGGAGAGTCTATAATTGGAATTTTGTATTTCCTGGAAAAGAGGGCTAATTTTTATAGGTGTTTACTCCCAATTCTGAGACGGATATGGCAACATCATCCACATAGGCAATCGCCCTGCTACCACCCGCTTCCAGGTATATCAGCAGTTCATTAACCACTAAGTTCCTGAGAAGGGGAGAGAGGACACCGCTTTGCGGCGCATCACTGCTGACACATCTTTTAGCAGAAGCCCCAGTTTGGAGTTTATCATCCTGCTATTTAGCATAAGACTACTCAACTCCCCAAGTGATTCGTCTACCTGCAGAATTAACAGCGCAGTCGTGATTGCGGATGTGTTGACGTTGTTAAAGGCGCCCTCTGCGTTCAGGAAAGCAACCATTATGTACTCCCTATATTCTAGGGATCGTTCAATGTGGCTAGTCAGTGATTGCAGCAGATCCGTTGACAGAAGCCTTGGATCAATTTTAGCTCGTATATGGATATCAGTCAGCCGTTCTTGAGTTTTCAGAAGGAAAGTTGATAGACTTATAGGTCTGAGGTCCTTTGGGACAACATGAGAACATTTTCCGGCTTTGGGAATGAATACTACATTGACTTCTCTCCATAACAGTGGAATTTGGATAAGTTCTACGCAGCTCCTCATAATAATTTCTAGCACAGGCAGAATAATATCTGAGGACCTCTGTAGCTCGTCAGGTATTATACCGTCCGGACCAGCAGACTTGTATGGTTTGCTATGCAATGCTCAGAGCAGTTTGTCTCTTGTAAGAAGATCATGAATTTTGGCCTGTTCGGGATGCTACTGGCCGCGAATTGGGAGCTACCTGGAAAGTGGGTGTCCAGTAGCAGGTTGATTGATTCATCACTTGAGCTTGTCCAGGAGCCATTGGTTTTTTTGAAACAGCTAGGCATCATAGGACTTGTAGAAAGGATTTTTCTTAGCCGCGAAGCCTCAGAGGTTTCCGTGATTTTGTCACAGAATGACTTCCAGAATTGTCACTTTGCCTTCTTCAGTTCTTTTTAGTATAATTTGAGGGATTCTTTGTATGAATCCCAGTCAGTCACTTTTCTTGTGCTTTTTTTTGCTATTACATCTATATAATAGATAACAAAATACTAGAACAAAATAATTCTTAGAACTAATACCTATGCATGGCTTGAAATAGGAAGGATGGAAGGAATTTTAGGATTAGGTTGGTGACGAGAAAAAGTAAAGGACGATTTCATTTTTAAAGTTTGCATGGTTAAGAAATACTGCGATTGGCGATGGGAGTGAATTTCAAAGTCGTGGATAAAAAATAATTGAGAGAGGTATTTAGGTATTGGCAAAACAAGGGAGTAGCATTAATATTTGTTATGGAACGATTGAAGACGAATTTGTTAAGCAAATACGATGGAAGATTTATTTTTTATAAATTTATGTAAAAATATACGATCTAGCATTCATGTATTGTTGCAGTGTCCAGCCTAGTAGTTTTCTGGCATCTTCAGAAGACATGACCTTCAAAGACGGTATATCTATCGAACTGCATATTCAACTACCTACTTGTAGTTTACGTTAGGAAAGTGAATCTAGGGCGTTATATGATAGATAACCTCAGCATAACTAATGACGGGCAACATTATTGTTAGGACCAACTCACGTCTAGTTTCCGCAGGAGTAAAATATGAATTTATCCACAATTTACTTAGATTCGTCCAATACTGAATACGAAATTGGTGCATCATTCAACAGCCTTGATTTTGTTATTACACACGAAAATATCTTATATATGCAGGATAACGTTACCAGATGAGTGCCCTATTAAAAATCTTTACATCATGTCGTTGACACAACGTCTAACAAGGCAAAGTACTCGTAATGTGATGAGCACAATCCTGCAGGCTACTATTTAATTTTATTTATTTCAGGTCATCGTCGCATTGTAAGGAGGTCAATGTTTCACAGGGATAGTGTTTACTGCACTGCCTTCTTGATGACCCATTTATTCGTGTATAAAATGCCGCGGCCAGGCATTCCACGAATATAGAAATAATATGTCAGCATTCGGGGTAATCTTGGTATTGAGGACCGTATGCAGCATTAACTTGGTGGTAACGTTCGCCATAAAAATGATGACGTGTTACAAACTTCTGCGGATGATGATGACTGGGGTAAAACAATTAAGTCTTCCCTCAACCGCGGCGGCGGCAGTACCTATCGGCGGGACTACCTTTTTTTCTTTTCTTGTATCAATTAGTAATTGTAATAATTTTTGTAATAAATCCTCTATTCAATGTAAAAATAAAAATAAGTTCACTCCATAGATATGGGCATTACATGCAACTTATTTGGGTTTAGAAGTAACCTATTAGCCACGGACCGAGCTGAAATTCGTCAGAGATCCTCTTTAACATGGATTTAACATCGATTTTGTCCAAGAGTTTGCCTAGGTTAATTTGAACGTCATCAGCATAAAGATGCACTGAGGTGTGGGTGTAGACTGATGGGAGATCGTTAATAAACACGCAAAATAATATTGGGCCAAGAATTCACTCTTGAGGAACTCCTTGAGTTAAAACCTATAGTGTGGAGGACCTATCCCCGGAGATTACTCTGTGGAATATGCCTGATTTGACAGCTCAATCAGAAGACGAAGTAGTTTTTGAGTTTCCACCTAAAGATGCTGCGATTCAACTTATCGAAAGCTTCTGTCGTAATCTGGCCTTATTTCTTCAAGCAGGTTGAGCATAGGTGTGGAACAAATCTGATTTTTGCAGGAAATTATTTAGGAATAAATTCCTTTAGCGAGAAGGCTAGATACGGATTGGTCTTGGCAGGATAGTTATCGCCTGTTCTTTTGGAAATAGGAAGGGCCCTTGCGATTTTCCAACATTGGGGAAAAGTATAAGTTTTTATGCAAAAGTTGATAATGTGGGTGAGATGGGCAATAATTTGGCATAAGATAGGTTTAACAAAATGAATAAGCACACCATGCTCACCAACCGCCGTAACACATTCAAAAAAAAACCTCATTTTCTTGAAATCCTCAATTCCAACATTTGTTTGGTACCAAAATCAACTGCAGAGAGTTCATTGTCTAAGAAAATATTATATAGTACTTCAGGGTCGAGGTCACTACCCTTGGGAACACCTATCTTCCTTAAGTTGATCTACAATTTCTTTGTGGGTACAAAGTTACTGAACTTTGAAGGTCAATGGTTCTTTTCGGATGAACGTGTTGTCATAGTGGCGTAATTAAGTGAATGAATGCTTTCCAATTTACATTAGTAGGTCTTTGGTTCCATTTACTAAGCAAATTTATTGCAATTAAAAATTGAATTAATCGGAACAGAAGTAAGCCAAGGGCACCATTCGCTTCGAACTCTTGCCGTTTTAGTTGGTACATGTTCATTAAACGGTTGCAGTAGGGTCAATTGGAAAAATTTGACATTGTCATTGGGATCGGCACTTTGCCTGTGGCTAGTTAGAGGTCATTAACGTCGATTATATGGAAATCTGTTTATGTAAAACACTCAGTGGAAGTACGTTTAGTTGTATTTATGCATATTGTGGGTGAAGAAACGTTAAAGGATATTTGGTCAAAAAGAAACACACATAGGATTAGAGATGATAAAAAGGTCAATTAGGCTGGGTAAACGGTAAGGGGCAAAACGGGTAGATTATGTGGTGTTTACTATAAATCGAAATTGAAATCACGGCAAACGACTATATGGTCATATGATAGTCAGAAATAGCGGCTTAAAACCTCACTGGAGAGCAACTACAGCTTCTATTACAGACACATGAAACAATGCGTTTGGAATCACAATCTCTAATTTCAAACAACAATGAATTCAGCACATTCAACACTCCGCTAGATTTAACAATAATATTGAATTTAGTAGGTGACGTGAAATAAATTGCTATTCCATCACCTACCGTATCAGTCATTCTATCTTTTCTAAAATATTATGGAAACAATTGGCACTTTAGATAGTCTAATCTGTTTAAACTGCGAATATTTAGATAACAAACTCGGAGCCCATTATAACGTTTAGAAATAACATTTATCATATTGAAAGTTGATTTTCCAATCATACTGTCTATGTTCTTCCATCTTCAACGTGTCTCTTGGCAAAATCAGATTGCTCCATTTCTTTCTTAGACCAAATAGTCAGTGATTCGCAGGTAGTTTCTGACAAAATGGCATTATCAGAATTAAAAGCGGGCCGATGACAACACCTAAACACCTCAAAGTCCAAGTTGCCTTTTACGATAGGCGCACACAATATACGAGTACTTGGCATATAATTGGTTTTTCACTCTGATGTTAGCTTGTGAATTTCGTCCAAGTATTATATGAAATAGTCATATGATCCAGAGTGTATCCATCTTGACTTTAATCCTTTTTACATTAGAAAGCTGGCGAAGATTGATTGCTACCGATACCGGAGCGAGCGTACGTCAAAGCTAGATATGGCTTTGTATAGCACGTCTACATAGATGCTGTCATATTTTGCCTTAAAATGCAAAAGAGGTCTTTGATATCCATCTGGACTTCTTAAGGTTTTTCCAGGATATGCCAAAGTAATTGTTTTTGTAATTCTGGACCTATCGGGATGTCAATCAAACTATTGGCAAATAGATTCAAACGTTCACACAATATGACAGACAAGAAAATGTGTTTGATGTTAAGGAGACCGATGCGTCTATATTTCCGCAGTTCAGAGTCTGAAGTTTTATTCATCAGAGAGAATTTTCTTCTACTAAATCTTGGAAATGAGTTGATTTAGGCTCTCCACCAAGTCATACCCTTCAAGCTTAGATAGTTCGGCAGGTAGGTCGTCGACCCAGTTGGGGTTAACTTTAGCTATTGCTATGTTTGCTTCAATTTGATCAAGTGGGTGAATACTTTGAATTTCATCCTTCCGGCTGAATGTTAGCTATCCAAAAATATTATATAAAGAGACCTGAAAAATTTTCACATTTTAGAATTAAAAGACCATTGCGAGTTCGAACGTCGTTGTTCTTTTTTAATTTTATAGGGTCGGCAACAGTGAACCCGGTCTTACCAAAGGCTCTTGGTTGATCGCAATAGTGGTATTCTTGACTACTTGACAAAAGGGGTCCGGAAATTCCAGAGACAGTAAGCCGCTTCAGAGAGATATCGTCAGCCGATTAAAAGGTTCAACCACTACCATTCCTGTTTCAATAACTTGATCCGTGGTGAACAACTTTATTGACCTCAGCTCTAAAAAGTGTTAAAAATTTTATATAAGGAATCGGCCACTCTTCAGTTTATCTGCCTTATGCCCTGCTTCGGAGGTTTAGCCATTTTCGACGGAGTATTATAGTGTTGCTCTTTTCGTCTGGATATATGAGACCAGTACACAATGGCTATCGCGAAGAAGTGAAATAAGTCAGATTGGTATTTAATCATAGTTATAGGACTGGACACCACGGAGGAGTATGTCAGACAACTAGGACACTAGGACATGTAAAGATATTGCAATAATGTCTTTTCTCCCCAAATTGAATGAAGGAACAAGATTTATTATTTATATCCTTTCACATAACCTAATACAGGGTCTATCAATACGGAATTCCGAACTTTGACAGTTGATAGCCGCCATATTGTTGAAGCTACATCTGTCAAATTGACTGACATTTATTCAGACTGTTTTGCCAAGTCACCATGGACGGACATAGCGTTCAACAATGAGTGTTCTTCTCGTCCATTTTTACGGTCGCCATAATCGTCCTACTGAGAGGACTATTCGCAGTGTGGTGGATAAATTTGGGTCCATTGGTTCAGTAAACGATAAACCAACAGCCGTACGTCGACAAAACGCAAGATCTGCCGAAAATATCTTCGCTGTCCGTGAGAGTGTGCAGGAGAATCCGAGACAGTCGATTTCGCATCGCCCACAAGAACTCGGCCTTTCGCAGATCACAGCTTGGCGAATTTTGTATCATAACTTGGGCCTGCATCCGTACAAAATTCAACTGAACCAGGAATTGAAGGTAAAAGACTATAGAAAACGACGTTTGTTCGCTGAATGGGCTCTGGAGCAGTTGGAAACTGGCCCTAATTTTCATTGAAAAATCATCTTCAGCGATAAGGCCATTGCTGGATGAATGGGTACGTCAAGAAGCAAAATTGTCGAATTTGGGACGATACCAATCCACATGAGATCCAATAGCTTCCAATGCATCCCGAAAAAGTCACTGTTTGGTGTAGATTTTGGGCTGGCGGCGTCATCGGTCCATATTTCCATTGGAAATTCTGCACGAGCGAATCGAGGGCATAGTCATCTCACGTGGAGATGATGTGAACTGGCCACCGAGATCGTGCGATTTGATACAGTTATACTTTTTCTTGTGGGTTTTTCTGAAGTCGCAGGTCTATGCGAATAAGTCGCAAACCACAGCGGCACTCGAACGCAACATAACTCATGCCATCGGTCAAATTCAGCGTGATTTATGCGCCAGGATCATGGAAAATTGGACATTTCAGATGCGTGCCACCCAGACAAGCCGCGGCCGACATTTGAACGATGTTATATTCCATACATAATGGCATCAATAGGCCTTTGGAATGAATAAAAAATTTCGATGATATCTCACACACACTCTGTTTTATTTTTAAATATAAAGATAGGAAGCGCTTAATAAAGACCCTTTATAACCTTTTCAATACCATGCCACCAAAGGTAATTCCGTGCCAAAATTTTCATGCGTACAATATCGTATAATATATGCGTATCGTGCAGCACTTCTCCTAACACAATAAGCTTTCAAATCCGAAGTTACATTCCGTCTCCAACCCTTCAAATTATTGTCCTAAATACGCTGCAATACTTTGGTCTTTTTCTGCCGCTTTTTTCATGTCAACATTGTCTGATACAAAAGGTTTTAATAAATTTACCGCAAAATGTTTCAAGTTTGTTGGATTTGGTAGTGGTAATATACTCAGAAAGTTGAGCTGAATAGTCCTTTAAGTGGTTGGTCACTGTACATGGTATATTTCTTACCGTATATATACGAGTATCTATGGAACTTCTTTACGGTGAAGATGAGAATAATTTTTTTCGGCTGCACTTAAGGTACTTGACACGAACAAGACTTGGATGCTCCACTCCATCTGTAACATGCGACAAAATACCTCGTACGCCATATGGAAGGACATCACAGTGAAGGGCTATTTCCTTTTGTGGGTCATTATCTCTCAAAAGACTGTTCTTCAACAACAAAGTTTTGCCACTCTCGAAATCTTTATTACATGTTTCTTACCATTCAAACTTTGTGTTTTTCTTTTGTTAACCAACACACAAAGTTCGCTGGATAGGTTGGGAATAAATTGCTTTGCATGGTCCTCGATTACCACGAGCATTCTAATTGGAACAAGTTGATAATTTTGTAATTTCTTACGAGTATATATGAGTGCATTTTTTTGAAATTGTGGCGGAAAGACTACTATAAAAAGTTTTTTTGGCAAAACCGATTTATTTTATTCAAAGTAGTCCCCTTCCAACTTAATACAGCGATTTGCACGGTCTAAAAGCATATCGAATGAGTGTTTTAAATCGCTGGCCGGGATGTCCTTCATGATGTCCGTACAAGCTTTTTGGATGGGTTCTACGTCCACAAAACGCTTTCCTTTCATTTACCTTTCCGAAAAGGTATACTGTGTAATTTTACCCATGTAGCAGAACTTAATTCAAAAATCAAAGTCGGTTGAATGATAATGTTTTGGTATGAAATGACAGTTAGAACCCCAGATAGAAAGAGATTATGACACTGGTATTTGCCGTTGTGTAACATCACAAACAGCCGCAAAACGTTTCCATCAGTTGCATATTGTGAGTCAAATTGGTCATTGTTGTTGAAAGCTGGTCTACATAAAATATTTTTTTAATTATTTATCAGCTATGAAAATGGAAGAAATTAATGTTTTGTATTTTGTATCTTTGTGAAGACTTTTAAAAATGTATCCGCATGTATCCCTCGTGAAATGTGTCTTAAAAAACTCTTTGGTGTTTGCTTTATCAGAATCCAATTCATACTTTTTGTTAGGCCTGTAATAAAAATACAAGCAATTCTTGAGGTATAGAGAAACTTTAACAAAACGGACCGAAACGGTTATTCCTTACAAAATTGAAGCCAAATATTGATAATTTGCTGTCAATCCATCAAGTACATCCCTCCCATTAAAATTATTATATAAAATTATTTTATTTTTGATTTGCATTGTTGAAGTTACGATAAGTTATTAATGTTTAATTTTAGTTCTATGAAGTCTGTAATCGTATTATTTTAATAAATAGAACATAAGAAAAAATACTATTTTTATTTTTATTTTTACCACTCCGAATTTAGGGTTGGAGCTCAGCTATCGTTAAATATAATCTTCACATTTTTTGATGAGTTTTGGGAATAAGGTGAAAAAGTAGCAAGTGGTCGACGAGAGAAAAAGGTTTGGGAACCTCTGATTTAAAGAATGTGCACTGTAAAGTGCAAAAAATAAAAATAAAAAAGAAATGCTGCGGATCTAGTAATGGAGCTGTATTTAGTCCCCTGTAAGGGGAAAGATAATTAAAAAAATTAGTCCAGAGGAAGCGCTTTTGTTCAGGATGAACATTAAGTTAACCCTCTATTGCATACAAATCCATATATGGATTTTCATGTTTAAAGTCAGTTTCTCTTCTTAATTAAGATCTCTTAAATTTTAAGTTTACAGTTTTATATTCTCTGCTTCATTCTCTTTTGAATGATGTAATTTTTGTGTGCATAACGGTATATTCTCTTCTATAGTAACGCATTGTTTTGTTTGTTCGTGCGGTGCAGTTTATTAAGTGAAAACGTGCAAATATAAATTGGAAAAAAATATACTGGAAAGACGAAGGTTGATTTAATTTTTTTTGAATGTGTTAAGACAACATTCTTTTTTTCATTTGTCAAGTATATAAAAGAAAGTGGTAAGATTTGAGTATAATTTTTAGGACGTTTTTTTATAAGCCATATATGGCTTTGTATGTATTGGGAATGTTTTTTTTTTTCATTGAATGAAATAATTTTTTTTCATAGTTTAAAACATGGATCCATTCAGTTTTTATGGACAAAACAAGTTTGTTGGTTCACTTCCCAATGCGTGGGAAAGTGAGGATGAAATATTGGACACAGATGAGGAAGCCAGTGGTACTTTAGAGCCTAAAACTAAAGAACACATATGTATTCCTGAAACTGACAGCTCCAGTTCTTCAGAGGAAGATGAAATTCTGTCAAATATAAAACCGTTGTCAGGAAAACAAAAGCCAACTTGGAAAAAGGGAAATTTTGTTTCAAGGCAATAATCCTATCCCACAAAGCCTTAACGATTTGGAAACACCGTCAGATTTCTTCGCATTTTTCTTTACTGAAGACTTGATTAGTTTCATTGTAGAACAGACAAACCTAAAATCTGTTCAGGTTGATGTAAATAAGCCCGCCGGAATAACTCATAGGGAAATGGAGCAGTTTATAGGTATAAAATTAGTTATAACATGTGTTATGAAACTGTTGTAATATTTTTGTTATTAGGAATGGTCATTTATATGTCACTTGTGAAACTGCCAGGAGCAAGACATTATTGGGGTAAAACTGTAGGTCAACAATTTATTTACGAGACTATGACGTGCAATCGCTGCGAAATAATAAAACGGTATTTGCATTTTAATAACAACGAGAATTTGAGTTCACCCAATGAGCCAGGGAATGACAAATTATTTAAAATCAGACCTCTACTTGAGAAAATTCGAGATCGTTTGTTATTGATTCCAAAAGAAGAACATTTAGTCGTAGACGAGCAAATTATCCCCACCAAAGCAAGGCATCATTTGAAACAATACAATCCAGCCAAACCACATAAGTGGGGATACAAAAATTATGTTCTAAGTGGTGTTTCTGGCTTGAGTTATGATTTTGACATATTTGCTGGTCAGCAGAGCAACACTTATCCAGAAGATGCACCGGACCTCGGAGTAAGTGCAAATGTTGTTACACGACTTACAAAATCCGTTCAGCGACATGTAAATCATAAAATCTTTTTCGACAATTGGTTCAACAGTCCGAAACTTCAAGTTTATTTGTTTCAAAATGGATTGTTACCTTTAGGAACTGTAAGACTGAATCGCATTCCGAACTGTAATATAAAACCAAAATGGGAACTTAGAAAACTAGAACGTGGTTATATGGAAGAAAAGGTTGCTACAGTTGATGGGGTTAAGCTTAGCCTTGTTTCGTGGTATGACAACAAAATGGTGAACATGCTTTCGGCTTATGTCGGCAGTTTGCCTATTACATCGAAAAAGCGTTTTAGCAAAAAAGAAAAAAGACATATAGAAATTCCATCACCACAGGCAGTAGATGAATATAATCAACATATGGGTGGTGTGGATCTATTAGACTCGTTGCTGGGCCTTTACAGAATCCAGTTGCGCACTCGCTACTGGTATAAAAAAATTTTTTTTCATATGGTTGATTTGTGCGTAGTGAATTCTTGGATCTTATGGCGTCGTCAATCTAATGAATACCTAGCATTGTACGACTTTAATCTCGCAATCGCGGAAAATTTGTGCAAAGCAGGAAAAGTTGTTCGCAAAAGAGGACGTCCAACTGACTCTGGGACAAACTCCCCAACCACAAGCAAGTCTTCATACAGCACATTTTCTGGCGGTCAGAAGAAACGGCATCAAGATTTTCCTCTGAATACAGTAAGAAGAGATCAAATTGGTCATTTTCCAAAGTGGATGCCAGGTCGACAGTTATGTCAAAATGATTGCACTTTGCGTTCATACACTTATTGTGAAAAATGCAAAGTTTATCTTTGCTTTGGCAAAAAAAGAAATTGCTTCTCTAAGTTTCATGGCGCTGACTGAATCTTTTGTATGAATTAACATTAAAAAAAAAACTGACTGTAAAAATATATTAAATATATATTCTCTGTGTGCATACAGAGCCACATATGGCTTTTAAGAAAAAAACCTGGAGAACGGGATGAATTTTTTTTTTCTGTAAAACCTTTAATTTTGCTATGAAATAAACATATTTTCCAATTCAAATATTTTTTTTCATCACTGGTTGTTAGGCCATGCAATAGAGGGTTAAGTACTTTTCAGTATAAAATAATGCGCCAACAGCTTAAGGATACAAATTCAAAAGCGTATATTTGTTGTGCAACTCCCAAGGAGATGAATATCGAAAGAAATGTCATTAAAAACCCAGATGAACAGTTCAACTTTGGGATGTCTTCTTGCATTCTTGGATAAGAGCATTTGAATGTCTATTACACATCTACTACAGGTTGGACATAGACATGCCAAAGCATATAGCAGGGAACACAAATGATGTCAACACAGCACGAAAATTTTTTATAAACTCTGAAATAAGCGCAGATATAAGAGGTATCAACATTGAGCGAATTTTACTCGAAGCAATTTTACAAGCTATACCTGCGAGCATACATAAGCTTCTCATCCATTCAAAGGACAACATTCAAGCTTGCATTGTGCCATTCGGGCAGTTGTCGGAAGAAATACAGGAGGCGAATGAAAATTGGTGTATAAACTATTACATAACTGAACAACGGGAATAAAGTTCCAATAGATCTACGAAATAACACACTGTGCGGTGGAGAGCTCTTTGTGGAGAATCCCCTTTTAATCGTAAAAGCAAATCAACATTGTCTTCACTTTGGACTTCTCCGAACGAGATTTGTTGGGTTTCGGCCCTTTTGGCGCCATTTGGTGCTTGATTTCTGGATCATATTGAAAACACCACCTTTCATCACTAGTCACAATGCTTTAAAGGCAGTTTTTGTCCTTCAATGTGATGAGGTCACTCTCCAAATGCGCACCAATTTCGTTCATCTTTTTTCAATACTCCTCCCACTGTAGAGGAGGCAATATTTTTACAGTTTCTTAGTAAAACTTGAAATGTTATAGAGATTTAAGAGCATGTCTGTGCCTACTGCTTGCATTTTACAAAGCCGGGTGAGGTTGGTAGCTGGCAATGCAATCCTCTTTGCATTGGTTCTTTTGCACAAACGATAGGGTTTATATTTTCACATCAATCAATCAACTTGAATTAAATTTTCCTAAGACGTGTTAAGATTAAGTTGTCGGCTTGGGGCAATGGCCAAATTTGTCGACTATTACCTCTCACGTATTTTCTTCAGTTTGTGTACAGTAATGGCCAAATGGACGAAGAAACTTGGTATCATAAATAGACTAGGTCCTAGCTTACACCGAACTGTGTCACTATTAAAACCATGGTGCCGATTTGTTTTCATCTTTTCATCTGAAAGCCCTCATGATAAATTACTTAGCCTTTACAAGCAAATAGCAATTTCATTCTATTCTTCAGCAAAAAAGTGGCTATCTGCTCTAGGAGAATATGAATTTTAGAAACACCCATGACACAGTAGAGTCTGAAGAAACAAGTTGTCTGGGCATTTCTGCCGGTCATTTATTGATTTTATGAAAAAAAGTAAATAAAAACTCCACTTCCACATTGTTAATTACGAAATTTAAATTCAATGTTCAAAGTGTGACTAAACAGTTTGTAACACAAAAAGCAAAATCTTTCGGTGAAATCCCCAAAATCATAATTGCGGTGGCTGAGGTCAAGTTCAGGCTACTGATTGACTAACTCGGTTCGGTTATGACGAGAAGCCAATATTTGCTTATCTGAAAAATTTGGTTGTCAAGTGGATTGTACTTTGTCCTCTTGAAATTGGAGTTAGGTTAATATTTTTGGCAATCACTGCAAAGTTGAATGCTAATTTTAGTGGTCCTTGTAACCAAAATAAGAAAAGTGAGCTTCAATTTGAACTTTGGATTGAGATGTTGGTTCTGCTACTTCTTCAATGGTGGTTAAATTCTGGGATCATATTTTTAGAGCATGCAATCACCAACAAACTTTCCTCCTCAAACCAGTTTCACAGGATATTATGGAGTGAAGCTGGCTTTAATAGCTGAATTCGGATATTTTACTTTCTATGGATCAGTAGAGTCTAATCCGAGGCCTCGCAGAGAAGTCGTAGGCGGGCAAAGGTCAACTTCGACCACTTTTTGATCATAGCCCTTTTTAGAGCTTGACTGTCGAACTAAGAGAAACTATGTTGCACACGTCCAGTTTCGTGCCATAGCGGTTGACTGAGATGACACTTCCTAGATTGTCATTTGGCTTGTCTGCCAAAGTTGAGTTGGATTTCATAAGTGCTCAGGGCTTTTGTATTGAATGTGCTATAATAGTTTCAAGCCCTATTTTGTTTGTTTAGTAGCTATTAGTTTTTATGGGATGCACACCCAATTCAAGCCATCGAAACCCTACTCAAAGATGATAAACAGTAGTCATAACTTAAATCTGTACTGGAACTATAGCCCTATTATAATCAGTATGGTGCTTATATGGTCAATGCAGAAGGATCCAACACAAAAGCTGGATTTCTTAATCCTTGGTGATCATAATTATTTTCTTTTCTTCCCGAGATTGCTCATTTTCGGCGCTTTTGATATGAACGGGTGTAGCACTTCTGCCGATGCATTTGCTTTTCTTGAGGGACCTAATTGCTCTTATTATTTCGGTTTTAATAAGACCTCCGAAATTGTTTGCTTAGCCACATTTATACAAGTCTAACGAAGTGTTCTCTTTGTCTTGTGGTCAATCCTCACCCGAATTCGAATCCTTCACTGGGGTTTCTTTGAAGTTCTAACAACCAACGACATCATTTCTGATGTAACATTTATCACACCTCACACTATGCTCCATTTCTTTCATTTTTACTTCTAGTTCAGTTCGGACTTGGTTCCGATGCACTTATCGATTCGCTTACAGATTTTTCTGCTTTTTACCAATGTGTTGTTTGTTCTTGCCCCCGTTGCGAAAATATTTTTAACATCATTCCCGGTGTTATCCACGTTTTCTTGCATTTCGCCATTGATCGTTTGTACTTCTAAAGAAAAATGGACACTGAATTGTTGACGCATTTGGGGTCCCCGTAGCTGTTAATATTGACGAATGAAGCTAGCATAAGATGGTGATCGCATTATTTCGGGTTTCAGTTAGTTTCTGAAGCTATGACTGACCTCGATGTGATCAATCTAGTTAAATGCTCGCGGCCTATGGCAGGTGTTATGCTTTACAGCGTACATCTAATAGCTAGGCGGATGGTATAAGAAAAGTTCATAAACCGCTTATCGTTTCCACTCTGGTCTCCAAGACCGTGGAATTATATTGTGGCTTCCTGTCTTGGCGTGAAAATAACCACAACCAAAACGATATCTCATTAAGCGTTAGTAACTTTAGAAATTGCCGTGTCCTTAGTTGCGTCTCTGATCGATTTTTGACCGATCCAAAGACAAGAGATCTTCCAAAATTAGCCAAATATAGGGGCATATGCCTTCGGAAAATTGCATAAAAGATCTTATCTACCACTTCATATGCAAGCATGAAATATCTCGTTAATTCACCTAATTTGCCTCTTCTAATTCTAATTTCGGACCATGATAGTTACCCAAGTTTCAAACCTCGAGAAATCAATGTCGATACTCTCTATCCCTTCATCGGACTTCTAGGACACTATTTATGTGTACGAGTCGTATGTTGATATCCTTGTAAAATTTACCTGGCTATAATAAAAAAAATCTCGCTGCGCCTTGATATCAAAAAAGCAATAGTTGTTGTCCTCGCGAACGCCTGGACACAGCAAGGCCAGAAATGTTGGCACTTTATATTACTTCTAATATTGGTAATGGATGATGGGGCCATACATAAGAGTTGAATGACAAATTTCGCTGTAATTTTTTTTACATTTTACCTCGTAACATATAAGAAGGCTGTATAATTTAAAATTTAGACATAAATACGAGTACACATATCAATCTTCAGCAGTTCTTATTCTTATTTTTCAGGAAGGCCAGGGCATGACATGTAAATTAAATTACCTTTTTGTCCCTGCTACTTCTACGGTACCTAATCTCAAGAACTTCTTAATAATAGTAGTGCCACAGTGTCCATAAATGTTACCTAACGTGGAAGTGCGTCTGTAATTAAGATTAACTTTTTGTGGTAGATCGGTCGACTAGGATTCTAACCTTCGTACATTAGCCCAGGGTATGATCCTCTGAACAAGAAGTAGTACATAAAAAGGTGATTCGTGCAAAAGTCCATATACTCGTATGTCTATTAATCATTCCAAATATATGAGCAAGAATTCCCACCAACTGCGATGGATCAGTCATGCCGTAAGACATTTATCTAAATTGTTTCATCAACTCTAAATTTAGCCAAACAAAGCAGCATAGCATTACTGAAGCATAAATAAATGTATATTTGCGAGGATATAATTTGGACCTATACAGGTGCACATAGATCCTCACTTTTGTAAAGCAATCTAGCTTATGGATATACAGCATTGCATTACTAAGTTTTAAGTCATAGTTGGCAGAACCAATGTTTAAAGAGCTATTTAGCTGACAATGAAGTCACAACTGATTTCTTCAATGATTAGCCAACCGCCAGCTCGGTCCAGCTGAAGAATTCCCAACTTCCGTGCCATAGTTCGTTTCCAATCCGTCTGTTGAAATCTCAATTTTGGAATTATTTAACCTTATCTTGCTCCAAGTCACTTTTGATGGGAATGGAGGAATCGTGAGTTACTAAGAACCAATAAACCAGCCGTTATCTCTCCAAAATTTGTGTGATAACTTCAATAGATCTAAAGTTAAATAGATCTAAAGAAGGAGATTTATTGGAGAACCATACGAGATGTAAAAGTGCGTGGTCTTCGATTCCAATGCAGAGGAACCACGTAGTAGAACAAAATCAACATCAGATCATAATCCGGAAAGAAGTGTCAGACTAGAGATGGTTTACCCAGGTACAAACTAAGTGAAGAAGCTTTCGTTAACCGATCATATGACGCATGATTGTCTCATAGATTCACATCTCAAAGAAATTAGTTAACTAATCCAAAATCAAATCCAAGGCCTTAAGCAAATCGTTGTCATTGAAGCGACGATTTTATGCACAACTACAGAGTTGAGACGAATGGTTTTGGCTTTAGCCAAAGTTCATGAAATCGTTACTATTCAATAGATGCCAATTCAACATATTTTCCCACAGTTCGAAAAAAACGTCGTCTTCGTTTCAAATTTATATTAGCAATTCCAGCAAACTGTTCAAAATTCAACAAACAAATTTCAGACTTAAGACCAAAACGACGCCATGGCCACAAGCAAGCCACATGGTAAATCTCTCCACCGAGACACTTACTATATCAAACACTTTGCATTACATATTACAGAGGTCAATTATGGCATCAAGATAGCAACAAAAAAAAATTTCAATCTCAAGAATGTCAAGAACGAAACTTCATGAGCCCTTTAGTCAATGACGAGAACTAGAATTAAAGCTTCTCAAAATCATTATTTTTCTCGTCTATCTACGATAGATTAGCTTCTAACTTCCTGATTCAATTAAAAAAACAAAAACCGTTATGGCATCCATACTTTTCGGGGTGCTAATGAGCCTCCGGAGCCCACGGAAGGACAAGAAAAAAACATCAATAGCCCACTTCAAGCACTCGGTTTCAAACAAATTCGATCGTGCGCTCACCACTTTTTAAAGGTGTATAGGTACACCATATACGAGTACGCATCGTAGATACAATAAACTTTATTTTTGAAGTACTTACAACAAATTGGCCAAGTGACAGCAACTCTTTCCTTTCCAAAATGCAATTCTTCAGTATTCAATTTCAAATCACTCACTCTTAAGCAATCACCAGCAATTTATTAGATTAATTCTCGAAATCGATTTGGAGGTTCATCTATTTTCCAACGCCACTTTGATTTATCTATTCCTTTAGCACAATCAAAATCGTTTTAAACACGATTTCACTCGTTTAACGAATTTCTTTTTTTTTCACTTTTTTCGGTTGAAAATCGCATCAAATTTGCACTTCGAAACACTTTCCACAAAGTCACAGGCGATGGATAAAAATATAAAAACTCGTTCGCGAAATATGAAATACTCGTCTGTATCTACAACTGAACTATGGTTACACCAGCAATAACTACTCTGCAGTGGAAGATAATATTTTTCACTACTTTACCGCCAGCGATGGTGAAATCACACTGAAACGCCGTCACAGTTGGAAGAACTCTTTATTGGTAGTGTGCGCGCAGAAACGGCGTTTTCGGTGACTGAGTGAATGGAAGTGACCATCAGTGGAAAAGTCGCTTCGGTCCGAACTTAAACATCAGTAATCGTTCCAAGGTACCTGTTATGGCTGCGGCTACCTAACCTAGTGCAACCAGTCACTTGTCCAATGAATTGTGGATCGTGTTTCAGCAGATTTTCTCTCTGTTTTGTTTTTTCTTCTGTTTTGGATCTACTATTCATACAGAGAGTGTAGCTAGATATGCGAGATATACGATATGGGTGCTGCCCCAGATCGTGATCATGAGCCGGTATGTTTATTTATCTTTCGATGCATGTTTTATGTACGAATGTATTGCATCTATCTGAAAAGTCACAGTCACAGACAAGATACGAGTATTGATTTGAATCCACGATCTTGCGTCACGTGATAACGAGTTCGCAATCACTTACGATCACTACGATCAGTTTAAATGTGAATTATGAATTTGTACGATTAGTAGGAATGCCTTACATTCAGTTCGAATGATCACTTACGATCTCTGGTGTGAGTTGTATCTATTTGCATGTTACAAATGTAAATCTCAAGTTGGCAAATAAACCTTAAAAGGAGTCACGATCTTGTCCATCATTTGGTAAACAAATTACAATAAGTAGAATCTCAATGTATGGACGTTGTCGTTCCTACACTGAAGAGGAAGCCCTTATCACGAAACTATTAAGAATGTGACTACTCACACGTATTTCATCAAGTACACAGTGGCTTGAGTTATGGAGAATTTTAGCGCTCAATTTCATCAGAAAAATGTCGATAAAACTTTGAGTAAACATCGCGTTCCGACAAAAGAAAAAAATCCCCAAAATTGCAAAATCATTTCGGGACACAGACAAAATATTAACAACTTTGTTCTATCTTAGGCGCGAACGCACTCTGAAAATTAATTAGTAAGAATATCTGACTAAACTTGTGACTCATTCAGAATTAGATGTGAAGCCTATTCGTCCGTTCGATAAGGAATTTGATAAAGTCGACGGATGCAAGATGAAACTAGTGATGTCAGTGGTTAAGAATTTCGGAAGATTTGTGATAAATAAACAAAAGGAATGGGCCTAAACAAGTCACGTTTTATTAAAAAAAAAATGTGAACATTTATTTTTATGATATTTTGAGATATAATTCACTTAGTTTAGGCGGTGTAATGAAAATGGCAGCTAAGTGCATTGATGTCAAATTATTTCAAGCATGAAGCTGCATACTGCTTGACATTACGTCCATCTCCACCCGATCCAGTCACATAGATGGCACTACAGTCCGTTGTGGGCTTGGGCTACGCCACTCCAGCAAGGCTGGTTGTTTGCCAGCTGTTTCCATAAGCTGGTTGAGCTATTTCCACATGCGCACGCCACCTGATGTGATGTCATCCTCTGCTGCATTTTCCCTCAAGATCTGAAGAAATTTTGGGGCCATTTAAACTGATGAAATCAGAACCTTTGATCTAAGTCCATGCCGCTGTACAGTTCATACAGTTCTTGACTAGTTCTCCTTCTCCGCTATCCATCGAAGCGGACAAGGCTGTATATCACACTCAAAGCACTGTCCTCTCGAAGAGACTAAACGCTTTCTCATCCTTTTTCAATAAAGTACATATAGTACCATAAAGGAGGACTAGGACGATCAACGATTTATAGAGCACTGTTTTGACTGTCAAAAAAAAGCCAAAAAAAAAAACACCAATTGGCTCAAATGATCTATATGGTTGTGTTGCTATTTACATTTACCTGCTGAGTCTAGGTAGGCAAAGTCACCGGTCTATAGTGACCATAAGTACATCCAGATGAGAATCATCTTCAAACAGAAGTTCTGAACGGTGCCCTCACTGCGCTTTAAACTGGCATGTCCAGCTAGGAAAAATTCCTGTAGATCGACCGTTCTACGATAGAATGCAAATGTTCAATGATCACGTGGAGTTCTGAACAAATCACTTTAGTTGGGAGGAACACTGGAGTCTTTACAGATGAAAACAAGAAAAATATAAAAAGTGAGTTAGAATTACGAAGAGTGCCTCTGATAAAGACCGAAACACTCGATAAGATCATCGGGCTAGTCATAGTTCTCAAAATGCCCAAATCAACCAGACTGAAAACACTCAAAAGATCTGATGGAACTCACACTGAGTCAAAAGTAGATACTCTCTACCTTATACCTGAGACTTGTAGTTACTTTACATAAAGTGAGAGATTGAATTGGATTAGAAAACATAATGGCGTGTAAAATACATAAGATGAGAGTATATCGAATAAAAACGAATACTCCAAACCGGTGTCTGGATTCCATTCAACAAAGGGATTCAAACGGAATCAGACATAAAAACAATCAAACAGTCCAAATTAATAGTTATTGTTAAATAAAGTCAACTGTTGGTTTGTAAGAGTAGAAAATTGTTGTTTTCACCTAAATAAAAATAACAAAGCAACAATAGAATCACTTTCCGGGAAACCGATTCAGAACCAGTTCATAACCAGCTCTTTAAAACATAATACGTCGTAACTAGTATACGGTTTTGGTGACCGATGAGCTAATCTGGCATAAATCCAGTTATACTCCAGTTATACTGCCGGCAGCTCTGAAGGGAAACATCACTGCTAGCGTGGCACTCGCATACATACCGAAACCATGTTGGATACTAAGAGTAGTCTTTATACAGCGAATTTCAAAAGATGACCATATGCTTCCAAAGAGCTTCAGAAAGAATGGTCGAGACAACACGGCGGCGCTTAAAATTGCGGCTAAGAGCAATGCTCGTGAATACGAGTGGGACCCTGATTGCAGATACTAACTGCGACCGATAGAAAGCGGTGTCCTATCTCTACTCCTACGGAGGTCACCCTCAATAGTCCTGACGCCTATGCTTAGGCACATGCAGATGATGCAGCTGCACTGCCTGTTGCATTATGCTAAGCGACTATTTTCTTTAAAGCGAGAAGCAAACTGACTGGTGTAGCAGCACCATCTGTGCCACCAGCAAAATTAGGTATTTGCGTGCCATCCTGGATAGCAAACTTCTTTGGACTAAACAGGTCACGTTGATAAGATCCAAGGCGCTGTCCGCGGAGGGATCTACACGGCTATGAAAAGGAAAATTATATCCTTTGCATTGGATTAGATTGGTTACTTTTAATAGACTCTAATGTACTGCCTATCTCGACTGCATGAATGTTTTCCCCAGATCACCTCGGTCTGCTCTTAACGCACTGGTAAGTCTCCTTCCCCTTGATATTTATATCCTGTGCTGCGCTCTCAAAACCATCCTGCGTATCAAAAAAGTGGTCTTTGTACTACACGCACTGGAGTTTCTGACTGACAGCATGACATGCCTTCTGATGCAATGACACCAGAACTCCTGTTGCCCGAAAAATATGAAATTGACTTCCCATGAATGACAACCGACTAGAACTTGAGTCAGGAAGGAAATGTAGTCGGGTCTTTATGGACGGCTTCAAAACTGATTTACTTTTTGGCGTTGATGCCTTTCTCCATGTTGGGTTTGATTCCTTGTTAGAAAAACTTGACTCTACCGAGCGGTGATATACCAAATAAGGAGCGAAGCATCTGCATTTGTAGCGACTTAAAATGTTGCTGACCACTTTCGTGCTAGGTTGACAGTGCAATACTTCGCTGAACGGAGTCACTAAATTAACTGATTGCTTTTTGGATTCAAGGTTCCAGACATTTAAAACCAACGTACATCGGTACCTATCTTTCTTCCCACCCTAATTTTCCTTCGCCCGCGCTGTGTGCAAACATTTTAAGGGCACCTTAACCCTTGAACGCGCTCTACTTTATAAAAAAAAAGGTGACATTGGGATCGCGGTAAATGCAATCGCCGATGAACTTAATAGAAAAGACTCAGAAGAGCTTAGCTCGGCACCCGAAACTGCATTAGGACTATCTGCGTCCGTTTAGAGCTTCTACTAGGCATTTGTATAGACATAACTAAAGATGGCACAATTCTCCAATATGCCGGCAAGCCAATCAAATGCTTCTCGAAGTGTCTTAGAGGTCAGCAACTTTAATGCTATCCCTCAGTTAGAAAGCCCATAGACTGCTCACCACAAAATGCTCACAGCAGCTAAGTATGGCGGCAAGCCAATCGAATGCTTTTCGAAGTGTCTTAGAGGTCAGCTACTTTAATGATATCCCTCAGTAAGAAAGCCCATAGACTGCTCACAGCAGCTAACTCTGTGGGGCATAAATGGCACAACAGCTGTGAGAGTAATGACAACACCACGGAGTACTTCTTCTGTGAGTGGGCGGCCTACACTCGCATCAGGATTGGTGGAACTTTAAGTAACTTATCACTACTTTCACGAATCTTTCTACGAAAGATTGAGCAATTTCAGTAAAAGGACAATACAAAGGACTTTATCTTGGTGTCGTAATCGAATAGAAAAAAAAAAAATAAAGTCGCCGAATTTGTGTTTCCTTTCTCAATGATAGCATGTATGGCACTTCGTTTTTCCCCCGTTTACTGCCAGACCGTTGCTTCTTTACTTCCAAATGCCTCACAAAGTGTTTCCTCTGTTCTGCGGGTAATGTATACACCATCCACGTAGGCAAGTAGTTGTACAATAGATTGAAAGATTGTGCCTCAATGAGATGTTGAAAAAATTACTGTTCAACGCCTTGTCGGAATCACCGATATTCATTTAGCAGCAACCAATCTCCATGTTTATCCTGCAGACACGAACAAGTTTAGCAGTGTTGCCAAATCCAGACATGGTTTTGTATAATTTTTTCTGATATCGTAGATATAAAGTTTTTGGCGACATTGAGAACACTGATGCCTCTATAATTGGCATAGACGAGAGTGTTTTCTTCACGACCGGGTATAAAGCGCTGAGGCCCCATTCGTCTGAAATGCCTTCGACTGACTATATGTTGCGTCACCTTAAACAGCCTGGCGCTAGGCCATCAATGCAGGCAGACTTATTAGACTATCTGGGTACTCTTACTTCATTGAGGTCAGGTGGATAGGCTGTGAGGGTACCTTTTCTTTTTCTCAAAGGCTTTCCCCGCCTTTGTTTCGCAGCCGCTATAGACTAACTCAAGACGAACTTTATCGATTTCGCTGATTTCCGCTTTACTTAGTCCATATTCGAAAGGCTGGGCCTTGGTCCTTTTGCACCAAATTTTCCCAAATTTACCGCCTAAATTTGCTATCGCCCTCTTTCGTTTCAAAATATTCTATCAGCAAAGTGTGGTTGCTAGTGGTTCGTTCAAGCAGCATATACTCGTATGGTAATCTACCTGCGTTTGGTGTCCACTGCTCCAATATGTAATCAAGTGCCACTCTTGCTTGATAAATACCGTATTAACTATAGTTGGACCATGTGATGAGTATGATTTGCATGAGTTTAGTATATAATATCTTCTCCTGCTGAGTTTTTCGTTCCGCAACCATATCCTCCACGGCTGTCTTCATATTCGGAGCTCGATTTGACTCCTCAAAGTTGCGCCAAAATATTTATTTTTCAGATTACTCACTGTCTAATTGCATCGCTAGATGGCGCTAACAATATTCCAAATTGCATGTTCAGTTTTCAATTTGATGGCCCTTAGTCTGTAGCCTCTCCTTTGCAAGTTCAAGCAAAGAACACTGTTTCAAATATTTCGCCACTCGGTTTCTTGAATCGAATTGACAACAACGTAATACGTTTTGTAGTTCAAAATATTTGCTCGTCATTGTTCCGCCCTTCTACGAGTAGCTTGCGATGTGTATTGTAAGTTATTTCTTGAAACAATCATACTGCTTGCTCCTGGAAACCGTGGAGCTCTGAGAAGGAGAGGAGTAAAAAACGGACGGCGGCAATATTCTATAAAGCGTTGACGCACGGCGAATGTTCAACATTGCGGTTTTCTTTTCATTTTTATGGAATGAAAGTGATTCATACACGATTATTGCCTAAGGACAGAAAGATATGTTCAATATTATTTCAACCGGATGCAGTAAAGGGCCGTCGGACTTTAAAATGGCGAGCACAAGTGGAAGAGGCTAGTTGACCATGTAATGAGTTTTTTGAACTCTTAAAGTCAAATAAAAACTATTGCACTGTCGTTTGCCCTTAAAGTTCTTCCGTGATAATCGTAAATCCCCAGATCGGGCTAGTGTCCTCAATGTTCTATAATCTGATCATAGCTTTTTCTCTGAATGTTTCATTAACTTTTTATCACTATGACTAACCAGACGTAGATCAAAGCACACTATTAGCAAACAAGATTCTCTGGCAATGCCGAAGTAAATTAGTTAGACACCCCAGACTGAGTTAGAAATTAATTACATTTCCACAAAGACTGGCACTTAACAAAAAAACGAAATTAATTAATTCTAAGATATTCGTACGGCTCACTGTACTCATAAAAGAAGACAGGAACTCAACTTACTCGTACATCACATTAACCCCTTTTGTTGCAATTTCGCTTTAATTGCGCGTTTCTTTCTCTGTCAAAAGGAATTCTACTTTCCTCATTCGCAAAAATGGCTTTCACACTAATTACTACCATCGTAAACAGTCATGCAGTAGGTCATCCAACAAAGGGCTCTGACGACCGACGTCGTTAACTATGTAATTGCTGTTTTCCACCGAGAGTCTTTCATGTAAGTTGAGATACAGCAACATTCTACGAGTACATTGGAGTTTTCAAATCGTGTTTATTGCATGTATCTGAAGGACACTCACAAGCAAGCCACGTTTTGTAAATTTACAGGCAACGTGACATCCTTCCACCCTTAATTCAAATGACCAGTTTATCGTAAGCTTCTATCTTTACAAGCAGATGTGCTCGTAGTGTAGTAAACCAGAGACGTTTCACTTTGTGTTTAACTGCAAAATCATTCCCTGCTAAAACACCGTAATCAATTTCAGAGTTCTGAAACGTACTCGTATGTATCTACATACGTGATTCCGATGATCTTTAATTAATTGCAATCATCGACGGAATACCTAATGTGGGTGCGTTCATTGTCAATGTCATTTGTTGCGCTTGAGCTGAGCAAAAAAGGAAAATTCGCAACTGTCATCAATTTGTCACCAGAAGCTTTCAGTAAAATGTCACCGATTTAAATAAATCTTGACCAAGGTTTTTGTTAATTGCGAATCACTTTGGCATAGGTTGAAAACATGTAGACTATGATGTCCGGGATATCTCAAGGTGACGGAGATCTGTATCTTTATATAGGGTTTTCCAATAAGGACTTGACAACTTTTTTTTTAAATAAAACGTAAACCATTTGAGATATTTCAAAAACTTTATTATCGGCTTGAAGTACAATCAAAACATTTATGAATGGAACTCGACTCCGTTCATATGGCCACCACGGGCACGTTTGCAGCGGTCGATTCGTTGGACCCAATTTTCAACGACTCGGCCACACATTTCGGCCGAAACGGCCGCTATTTCGCGTTCAATGTTGGCTCTGAGCTCTTCCAACGCCGTCGGTGTATTGGCATAAACCAATGACTTAACGTAGCTCCACAGAAAATAGTCAAGCGGCGTTAAATCCCACGAACGAGGCGGCCAATCGACTGGCCCATTTCTTGAGATAACACTCTCACCATACTTACTCTTCAATAAATCGATTGTAGCGTGTGCTGTGTGGCTTGTGGCACCATCCTGTTGAAACCACATGTCGTCCAAGTCCATATCTTCCAATTCGGGCCAAAAATAATCGGTGATCATGGCGCTATAACGCTGACCATTCACAGTAACGTGACGATCGTTATCGTCGACGAAAAAATATGGCCCAATAACGCCACTGCCGGCATGCAAACCACACCAAATAGTTATTTTTTGTGGATGAAGTGGTGATTCATGAAACACATGTGGATTTTCACCCTACCAATAACGCATATTTTGCTTATTGACGAACCCATTGAGCTAAAAATGAGCTTCGTCACTGAAAATGATTTTGCGATGAAATTCATCATCGTGGCGCATCTTCTCCAGAACACAATCGGAGAACGTACGTCGCTTCAAATGGTCCATCGGCTTCAATTCTTGAGTCAGCTTGATCTTGTATGGGTGTAGACCAAGATACTTACGAAAAATATGCCATAATGTGGTCTGAGCGATGCCCAATTCTTGAGAACGCTTGATGATCCCCAAAGTGTTGATGTGGTCCATACAGAAAGATACTGTGCGGAATCCTGCTAGTTCGGCGTCGAGTGTGTCTTCGAGGTGGTCTTTTATTCGATCCAGGACGATTTTTGCTATTACCTTGGCTACTATAGGCAGCACGTAAATTTCTCTCCAGTTTTCGCACTGCGTAAGGTCTCCTTTCTTTGGGAGCTTGACAATCATTCAGTAAAACTCTCTGTTTCCCCAGCTCTCTCAATGATTGGGTGCAGGAGCTCACTCGAATAGATACCATTAAGTCCAACTGCTTTCTTGTTCTTCAGTGCTTTGATTGCGGTAAAGATTTCTTCTCTACAGTGCGTATTCGGGAATTTGTTATTACGGACGGAAACGCAGTATAAAACCGCAGAAAACTACTCTTTCACCGTTTGAGCTGGTCCTCATCCAAAACTACAAGAAATCCGCCAGTGTCTTTAACCAGGTGTTGTTTAGAGCTTTGGACACATGTGAGCTCTTTGGTAATTCTGGAGACGGTCCTACTGTCACACCTAGTAGCGGCCTCTTTCGCTTCTGTAGCTAATGCGTTAATATAGTTACACTTATCACGTCGCACGCTACGCTGAACTTATCTCATCTTCATGCGATACGCAGACTCTAGCTCGTTTCTCTCTGCTACTGGAGTAGCTGCGATGCGAGCTTTGAGAAGTTTTCTTTCTTCGATTCTATCCCAAGTTTATACTGAAAGTCCAACACTGTTTCTTCCGTCCGAACGACCGACTATACTTTCAGCACCGGATATAAAGACATTTTTCTCAGCACAACAATGGTTTTCGATGGAGGTGGGTTCCGTGCTACTGATATCCGAACTGAAGCTGTACATAATCTTACGGTAGCATCAGATGGTGATCCCGGGCCATTCCCTTGTCTGCATCCCTTCTGCTATGAACGTCCTGGAGAGTGCTTGTAAATCGCCGCCTGATCGCGAAGTGATCAATTTGGTTGGAAGTTGCTTGTCTGTCTGTCGACACCCAACTGACTTTATAGCACGTCTTTAACTCAAATATGGTCCCTCCTATTACAAGGTGGTTGGCGTTGCAAAAATCGGCAAAACGTTCTCCATTGTCGTTGTAGTCGCCAACACCATGCTTTCCCATAATAATCCTGAGTCCATCATTGTCATTGCCAACCTTGGCATTCAAGGCTTCCATTACCATTACGATGTCTCCGCGTGGTATACTACTCGTATCATAAGCAGCACTCAGCCGGTTATAAAAGGCTTCCTTCTCCACGACAGAAGCGTGACACTGTATGATGTCGTCTAAAGGCTCCCATTGAATTAAGCTTTTGAGAGCTGTTTTGGAAAGCAACATCCAACGCCAGATTGCCGATAGCTTCCAGTTGCCTTTCTGCAGTAGAGTAGTATGTGTTACGAGTTGGAGACTTAAACTTTCCCGAGCCCAAGCATCTAACTTCACTAATCCCTTCTGAATGAATTCCTTTTCTAATTGGATGAATCTGGCCACCTTCACTTCCGTTGTCGAGAAACGTCTTCACATTGCAGAAAGCAATCTTTGTCCGGGTACAATTGCCAAATGTCCTCAACGTGTTGCCATTCCTTATCCGAGGCATAGCATCGGTTTCGGTAGCGGGTTTTGATTTCAGTTACGAAGAATGCTAATCTCCGTAACCTATCCTAGAAAGCTAGGCCTTCCGCACTCTAGCTTATTAACGTACGAGTATATAGGGATACGCAAATCTTGTAGTTTTCCAGGGAAAACTACGAGGAGGTAAAACAAGCACTTCATCGTGACTAATTGTTGCGCTACTGGCCCAGAACAAGTTCTAAACAATCAATAGTTTCCCGATCAGGCACGATGGAGGCCGCTAGAATGGACTTCGGTGATAAAAAAAACCTTCGCAGTATTTGCCAGTAAGGGTGGGTCCAAAAGTCCCTAAAAATTAAGCACTTCAAATCCAACAATTTGTTTGTCAAGAAGCATCTTTCAAAAGAACGAACCCACATTTTCAGACAGATCTGTCAAATAGTTTTGTTATGACAGCCATTTGAAACAGATGCAGATGAGCATTTTCACAAAAAATGAAAAAAAGTGAATTTCGTGTGCTCATTAAACACTATTTTTTGCGCAAGAAAACCATCACGTAAACCAAACAAAAACTTGAAAAGTGTTATGGGGACTCTTCACCATCGATTGGAACGATCCACCACTAGTTTCGGTGCGGTCATACCAGCACAAGTGACGCCCAATTGAGGTCACCACACCAGAAATGGTCGATAAAATCCACGGTATGATATTAAACGATCGGCGAGTGAATGTGTGCGAACTTGAAGAAGCTACAAGCTTATCACATCGCTTCAGGTTTGCAAAAATATTTGGATATGAATAAGCTATCCGCCAGATGTGTGGCGCGTTTGCTCACAATTGACAACATACGCAATCGTTTGAGAAAGGAGTGTTTGGCGATGTTCAATCACAATCCGAACGAGTTTTTGCACCGTTTCATAACCGTGGACGAAAATAGATTCATCACACCAGAGACTAAGGTACAGTCGAGACAGTGGACCTCTCCTGGTGAATCGATGTCGAAGAGCATCAAGGTGCGTCTGCCGGCCAACATGGTGACAGTTTTTTTTTTTTGATGCACCCGGTGTCATTTACGTCGATTAGCTTGAAAATGGTCAAACGATCACCTGCGCCTATTAGGCAGAGGTGTTGGGCCGATTCGACGCCAATTTGAAGCAAAAACGACCATATTTGGCGAGGAAAAACGGTTTCTTCCACCAAGACAACACACCGGCGCACAAGTCCGCGGTCGCAATGGTAAAATTGCATGAATTAGATTACGGATTGAACAGCGTTGAGGAGTGGCATCGCCAATTAGAAGTCTTGGTTGGGAGGAAAAAGCCAGACTTGTAAAAACTAATCGGCGACCTGAAAAAAGAACTAGTCTTTACGAAATCACAGGTGGGGAACACATTAAAAAGGAAAGAAAAACCATTCTGTTTTTGTATTTATTTGGAGTTGTATTAAGTTTACTGTTATGTTTTTGTTAAATGAATGGCAATTTTTTCCAAATAAATTTTAAAAAATTGGTTTATATTACGCAAACACATTTACAAAAGCTAAAATTGGACCATAAACAGCATTTTGAAATACAGAATTTTGTCGAGACAGTAATTTGAAACACAGAATTGTATCCCGCTCCCAGTTCATCCCTGTATCTGCACATGTTATCAATTGACTATTCCGGCATTTAGCTCTTAGTTTTTTATTTGAAGTTAAATTTTTGTGTATACAGTACAACCTCGGTACTTCGAACTAATAGAAACAAACCTAAGTTTGAACCACGGAGGTTTTCGGATTACGGGATACCCTTTTCGTAGACAATATTTTGCATGTTAAAGCTGTTAATAGTAAAATAAAATAAATAAGTTTATTCAAAGAGTTTTCGGACTATGAAACAAAAGATAGTTAATGTACTCGAAATTCAAAATTAAATCTGTTTAACAAAACACAAAATATAGTTACAGTTGTGCAAAAAAAATTGAAATTTTAGTTTGTTTCATTTATTTTCAACGGTTTTCTTAACCCTTTCAGGACCGAATTAAAGGGGAAGACCTTAAAAAATATTTGAGTTCATATATATGTTAATATGGTCTCAAAGGGTAACTGGTATAAATTTCAATGTCCTGAGTATCCCAGTTCGTCCTTACTGAAATGTTGCCTATAGGCAACATTGGTCTTAAATGGTACATTTGTTAGAATGAGTATACGCAATATGTTTTGTTTTTTAATTCAATGTATTTATTTTAAAATTGAAATTTTTTAATCAAATATTAAGTATTATTTTAATACATGTTTAAGTGTGGTAAGATACAAAACAGTTTTTTTGTGGATTTGAGCAAAGTTAAACTTGACACTTAGAACATTTCGAACGTGGAAATCCCGTCTTGCATAGTCTACACCTACCTTTTGAACCCCATTGAATCCAATGCTCCATTTTGTCCAAAAGGGAGAAGCGGCAACTGCCGATTTAGGGGAAATACGGTACAGCAAGCGCCCGTATCAGGCCCTAGCGCCCAGAGCACCTGAACCAGTACCTGACATGCTAGCTATCTTGCTCTCTCAGTTCAGTTTTCAGTTTTTATGCATTTTTATTTTTTTAACTTAAGTTACTCTTATATGCTAAACAAAAAACGCTTAAAAATTAGCTTAAATTACTTAAAAATAATCTTATTCTAACTTAATGGCCCCATGCGGGCACTCTAAGATAAACCTAACACTTAAACTATGTCTTTCGACGAATCTTACAGTCTACTTTTATTTCTATTTTAACATTAATTAATACTAAAACTAAGAAAATAAATTTTAATCAAAAACTTAGTATATGGACATTTTTTTAATTTTTTATAAAACTTAAAACTAAAAGCCTACAAACTACCTAAAAATAAATCTTAATCTACTTAACCTACTTACATATAACACAAACATAGACATACATAAATATATATACACATAATATGTATATACATAATATATAAATACATGCATATATATATTTTTGTTTTTAATTTTTTTTTTTTGGTTTTTATATATTTTTTTTTCTTAAAACTACCTTAATCCTACCTAAAACTATGTAAGCCGGCCATGGCTAACAAAAAAATTAGGCTGGCCCACTTTGCTTCACATGAAGCTACGTATTATTGGAGGAGTTCGACGACGAAGCATCAGCCTCTTCACCTAGCCACCAAAAGTGTTGGTGCTGCCGAGCAACATCCCTCATGTCGCGACTCCCTACCGCCCTACTGAACTGGAGACGCTCCCCACTGCCATGTGCGACGTCTCTGTCGTAGTTGAGTCGCCTGTCCGCAGATGTTTGAGCGACGTGGAAGATTAGCGGCACCGCCAATCTGTCCTGGATCAGACCTTTACTATCTAAATATAGGAACGCTTCTGGAGGAATAAAGCCGTCAAAGCGAACTCTCTCGTGATACATATAATTGGGGTAGAAAGACCCGGAGATCAGGTTGTTCGATGAGGTCATTGCTCTTGCAATGTGCCTTCGAGTCAACTTAATGACGAAATTGTCCACTCTTATTAGGTTCGCCCTATTGTACAAGACCTCATTGGGATAGAATTTGATGTACTGAGACTCTGGTGTTCTGTATAAGCGAAGACAAGTCCTAAGACAAGCCCTCTCAAACACCCGAATCTTTTCCAATAAACTTGCTCTCACGTTGAACCACACGGGACATCCAAATACAAGCATGGGCCTGATAAGGGCCATGTAGCAGATTACCTTCACCCTCGCATCGAGTTGGCTGTTATAAAACAGTCTCTTTGTAAGGGCAAAAGCACCTCTGGCTCTGGCCAGAGCAACATCTATATGTTTGTTAAAATACAGATATTGATCTAGCCAGATCCCAAGGTATCTGACTACATTTCGACAAGCAAGTGGCTGTCCGTGTTGTCCGACGATAGAAAACTTTCGCCAATTCTTTCTGGTATCCCTAGAGGCCCCAGACAAATGCGTCCTAAACAGAATGGTTTCCGACTTCTGAAAGTTGATTTTCAACTTCCAGTCATCGCAATATCGCTTAATTTTGTCGAAGTCACGCTGCAAAAGCATATTAATGACCTCAATCTTTGGACCTGATCTGTACGCGATTATGTCGTCTGCGTACGCTATGGAATGGTGAAGTGAACCTATCAGATCACTTGTGTAAATGTTGAATAGGATCGGCGAATTTACCGCACCTTGTTGCAGACCGTTTTTAATGTTAAATGTTGCAGCAGAAGTCACATCGCCATTCTTCACGATGAACTGTCTACTGGAGAGCATATCAAAAAGAATATACAGCAGTGGCTTACTAATGCCCAACCTGTCCAGCTTGAAAAAGAGTCCTTCTAACCATACGGTATCGAAGGCCTTCTCCAAGTCAATCAGGCAGGCACCAGTGCACTGTTTCTTGCCTTTGTTCCATTGGATATCAGAAACCAGTTTCGACGCAGCATGAATGATATCATGCCCCGCCTTAAAACCGAATTGATTATCCGGAACTATATGTTTGTCCTCAACCCACTTAGTCAGGACTCTATTGATCACCTTCTCGAAAACCTTACTGATATTTGGAAGAAGACTGATCGAGCGGAGATTCGCCGGATTGGAAGTATCTTTATCTCTTTTGGGGATGGGATGTACCACCGCAGTTTTCCAATGCGCTGGATAATGTGCATTATTCATTGCATTATTAAACAGGGTGGTATAAATGCTCACCGCTTCTAGAGGGAGATGTCGAAGCACAATGTTCGGTATTTCATCGGTTCCCACTGATTTCTTACTTCTAAGTGATTCGAAGATCGTTTGGAGCTCTTCCTTCGAAATGAACGGGGGTAGTACCCTATCGTTGGTGATGACATTATTTGCCATATTCTCGTCACTGAACTGGGTGAAACCCGAGCTCTCGAATCGCCAATTCACTATTTCACTTCGAAGGCAGAAATTGTGCACAAGGACTCGACTTTCCAGGTCGTGGTTCGGGCCAATGATGTCATTCGCCTTATATACTTCCTGGAAAGTCGCTCCTATAGCCTCAACCTTCTCCTGCGGATCCTCGATCACAAAGAAGCTGTCATCATCAACAGCCTCATTTGGATCTATGCCTGCTGCTGTAAGTATGTTCTCGTTGTCCGTTGTTCGGGCGATTTTAAGACACTGAAGGTCGTTTTGATCTTTTCTCCGAAATATTTTATTTATTTGCGGAAACATATTCGGGTTGCTGGTGTTTACAGCTCGAATTTTTTTGTTCCAATACAAACTTACAGATGCTCTGTAATTTTCCTTTATTAATACTTGGAGGTTTTTGATCGACGACTTTAGCGTCATAATCTCCGGGTTATGTCTGTCAGTAAACTGTCTGTACAAGGTTTTTAGTCTTGACAGCAGTCTACTTTTATGTCGGTGCAGTGCGTCAATAGTTGCGTTGCGGTATAAGTCTTCGTCGTCAGTGTGTTGGTACCGAGGTATCGTTTTGTCCATTGTTCGTTTGATTGTCTCGTCCATAAGTCTTAGATACCTGTCAATCTCCTCGTTTGACAGATTTCTGTTGGACGGTGGGTAGAGCGAATTCGAGGAGAGTGCTCTAGTCAGTGTTCTGGTGAAGTGTGTCCAACGCACCCTACTATAATTGTAGGAATGCCTTTGAACAAACTCATCCAATTCCGCAATTTCGTTGGGGACAGTTATTTCGGTGCTGAGACCGCAATGACAGTGACCATACACGAAAGTGCGTAGACAGTTTGTAGTTTGTTGGTTAGTGCATGTCAGTTGTATTCGTGAGTCGAACATCAGAAGATCCAAATAAGAACCGTGTCTGGGAAACGACGGACTATCCGTCGCCTTAAGCCCGAGTCGATACATCACACTGTGCTGACCCCACCAATTGAATAGTAGGTTCCCTCTAGTATTTGGTGTATTATTTCCCCAATCACTATGTTTGGCGTTGAAATCTCCGCCGATAATAAAATAGTTGTCTTCCAATTCCAGCCTCAGGAATCGAAAAAGCGTCTCGAGCTCTGAGATAAATATTGTGGATTGAGTAGCCTTAGTTGCATAGACAGACACCACGTACAACCGCTTTCCACTACGGAGGGGGATATACACGATGCATGCTTCCAGCACCTGGAACCTACGTACTACACGACTGTATACTCTTTTAAACCGTATACCTTTTCGTACGAAAATTGCAACGCCACCTCCCTGAATGGAGTTGGGTCGGTTTCTCCGTACTATCTTGTATATTCTGTGCCTCATTTTGTGTCTTTTGGTAAGCTTAGTTTCGCTTATCGCTGTGGATTGGGAATAAACCCCCATAAAACTGATCTTGTCCTCTTTTCTAGGAAATATAAAATTCCAATCATAGACCCTCCTTCAATAAACGGTACCAGTTTAGTTTTCTCCGATACAGCAAAATATCTGGGTCTCATTTTTGATAGGAAACTAAACTGGAAACCTAACATTCAAGAAAGAGTCAATAAAGCTACAATAGCTTTATTCTCTTGCAAAAAAGCCATTGGGAACAAATGGGGCCTTCAACCTCGCATAACCCACTGGCTATACATCTCGGTCATAAGACCGATACTTACTTACGGGGTGGTTGTCTGGTGGACGGCCTTGGAAAATGCAGTCAACCGCATTAAATTAAGCAGAGTCCAAAGAACAGCATGTCTATGCACAAGCGGAGCCTTGCGGTCTACCCCCTCTGTGGCATTAGATATTCTGCTTCACTTGACACCCCTCGACATTTTTAGCAAGCAAGTAGCTGCGACTGCCCTTGAATGCCGATCATCTCTCATGGAGATGGCGGAGCAGTTCAACATTCACCTCTGTTGGGTGCCGGGCCACAGAGACATTCCAGGGAACTGCAGAGCCGATGAACTCGCCAAAATTGGAACCACTCTACCTATCCTACCGGACAAAGGTAGTATAGGTATACCAATCGCTACGTGCAAACTAACACTAAAGCAAGATGCCAATAAAAGAACGGACCTTAGGTGGACTGCTGGACAAACATGTCTAGCGACCAAACAGATCTGGCCAAGGCTGGATCTGAGTCGATCTAAGTGTCTGATCCTTTTACATAGGAAACATCTCAGCGCCATAATAGGTGTCATTACCGGACACTGCCTCATAGGCAATCACGCAAGAAGGCGTGGCGCTTTTACTAACGATTTCTGTAGAAGCTGCATGGACGAGGAAGAGGAGGAGACAATCCCCCACCTACTCTGCACATGCCCAGCTCCATCTAGGAGCTTTCTTCTACAACGACCTAAATGATCTAGAAAAAATAGACGTTAACAGTCTCCTACGCTTTATTATAAGCTCAAACTGGTTCCAGTAGTAAGAAGATCATAGATCGACGTGGCATCACAATGGGCCGATAGACCTAAGTGGGTTGGTATTTCCAACAGCCACTCTTTCCTAACCTAACCTAACCTTAACAATGCGCTGAATAATGCATATTATCCAAAGCATTGGAAAACAGCAGTTGTGCATCCAATCCCGAAAAGGGATAAAGTTAGTCAGTCGTTCATTGATCTCCGTTCAATATAGACGTGTTTCGGCTTGTGTTTGACATAGTGATTCCAACAAAAGAGACATTTGACGAACTTTATATAGGGCTCCGATTAGCCCAGTGGTAGTGCGTTCGGTTAAGAAGTAAGAGGTCGTGGGTTCGACTCCAGGTCGATTAGATCTGTTTTTTTTTTTTTTCATTATTTTTTTGTTTTTTTTTTAAATAAATAAAATAAAGTGTAAGCAACAACACGTGATGAATTCTGGAGAGCGGACCGCTATGCCAATAGCGGGACCAGCTGATAAATCAGGCGATGCATTGGCGGGTACATCAAGCCAAACAGCAATAGTTGGCGAACCAATGATGAAGAGAAGGAGGAAGCTAAGGCCGACTCTTAACTTAGTAAAGCGTCCCTCCCTTTCAACTTCCACTGAAAAGCTGCCAGCTGGGGTGGGGGAAGGGGCGTACTCAACGGCATCAACAGCAGCAGCTATGAAACGTCCGGATCTAGATGGTGACGACTACCCATACGTCTCAGACGATGGTGAAGGTCGCTACATGGGAGCAGAAAATAGCTTCGCTACCCTAGCTGCCTCTGAGTCAGATGACGAAGAGAACGAGGTCGAAGCTATTAAAAACAGCATCAAGCAGCTACAGAAAAAAATGCTTGCTTTAAGAGCAAAGCAAGCGGCAAGGAGGGAGATGGAGAAACAGCAACAACTCCTGAACCCTCAGCAACAACAACAAATGCAAAAACAGGCACAGGAACTAACAAAAAAAGACACACAGCCACAGCAAAAGCATAAACAGCAACAACAACAGCTACAAAAATCGCGGAAGCATAAGCAGCAACTACTGCAGAACCAGCAGCAGCAACAGCAGCAACAGCAGCAACAAAATCATCATCAGCAGCAAAAGCAACACCAACAACAACAGCAGAAAACAACTAAGATACGAGTACCTCCAATCAACACATTTAAGATGGAGTTGAAAGATACTATAGAATTATGTAAGTTGGCCATAGGCAATAATTTTTTTATTAAAAGACTTAATGTAGATAGGCACGCGATTCACTGCAATACAGTGGAGCGCTATCACAAAATTAAAAGCTTATTGAAGGATTCGACGACGGAGTTCTTCTCCTACACCCCGAAGGGGGAGAAGCTGCAAACAATGCTGCTGAGGGGGTTAGAACCGTCGTCTGATCCGGAGGAGCTCCTTGCACTGCTGAAAGGGAAAGAGTGTGAAGGGCTCAAATTCGTGGGGGTCAAGCCGTTTGTCACGGCTAGAGCCAAAAGGGAGAAGCGGCAACTGCCGATTTTCCTGGTCCAACTAAGTCCCACCAGCAATCTGGATGGTCTAAGGAGTATTAAAGTCCTAGACTACCAGGTTGTACATTGGGAGAAATTAAAGAGGAGCGAAAACATTCTACAATGTGTTCGCTGTCAAAGGTTCGGGCACGCCGCGTCGAACTGCGAAATGCAGCCTCGATGCGTGAAGTGCGGAAAGAACCACAAGTCCGAGGAATGCCCTCTGGGTAAGGACGGAGCGTCTGAAAAAAGCCAACTCTCTTGTGCTTTATGTAGGAACACGGGACACACCGCAAATTATCGGGGTTGTCCCAAATTCCAGTATATCAAAAGAATAAATCTGGCCCGGCAGCAGAAAGTGGAAGTTAAACGTCCACCCGTGCATTTGCAAACTCCAGCCGTTACTCCCCATATTACCTACGCCCAAATGGCGGCAGGTAGGGGAAATACGGTACAGCAAGCGAAGGTTGCTTCTCAGGCCCCAGCGCCCAGAGCACCTGAACCAGTACCTGACATGCTAGCTATTTTGCTCTCTATCCAAGGGCAGATGGCTCAGCTACAACGTCATTTAACTGAACAGACCGCGCGGGTGGATCAAGTATACGCACTGCTGCCTGGCCTAACGCACCTTTTGCCGTAATGGGTACGTACGTGGCGGAGCAAACCCTGAAGATCCTTGCTGTGAATGTGAATTCACTGATTAGGCTCGAAAGACGAGCCGCACTATTTAAGTTGCTTAAAGACCAAGCCCCTGATGTGCTTTTGGTTAGCGAAACTAAGCTTACCAAAAGACACAAAATGAGGCACAAAAGATACAAAATAGTACGGAGAAACCGACCCAACTCCATTCAGGGAGGTGGCGTTGCGATTTTCGTACGAAAAGGTATACGTTTTAAAAGAGTATACAGTGGTGTAGTACGTAGGTTCCAGGTGCTGGAAGCATGCATCGTGTATATCCCCCTCCGTAGTGGAAAGCGGTTGTACGTGGTGTCTGTCTATGCAACTAAGGCTACTCAATCCACAATATTTATCTCAGAGCTCGAGACGCTTTTTCGATTCCTGAGGCTGGAATTGGAAGACAACTATTTTATTATCGGCTGAGATTTCAACGCCAAACATAGTGATTGCGGAAATAATACACCAAATACTAGAGGGAACCTACTATTCAATTGGTGGGGTCAGCACAGTGTGATGTATCGACTCGGGCTTAAGGCGACGGATAGTCCGTCGTTTCCCAGACACGGGTCTTATTTGGATCTTCTACTGTTCGACTCACGAATACAACTGACATGCACTAACCAACAAACTACAAACTGTCTACGCACTTTCGTGTATGACAGTGACCATTGCGGTCTCAGCACCGAAATATCTGTTCCCAACGAAATTGCGGAATTGGATGAGTTTGTTCAAAGGCATTCCTGCAATTATAGTAGGGTGCGTTGGACACACTTCACCAGAACACTGACTAGAGCACTCTCCTCGAATTCGCTCTACCCACCGTCCAACAGAAATCTGTCAAACGAGGAGATTGACAGGTATCTAAGACTAATGGACGAGACAATCAAACGAACAATGGACAAAACGATACCTCGGTACCCACACATTGACGAAGAAGACTTATTCCGCAACGCAACTATTGACGCACTGCACCGACATAAAAGTAGGCTGCTGTCAAGACTAAAAACCTTGTACAGACAGTTTACTGACAGACATAACCCGGAGATCATGACACTGAAGTCGTCGATTAAAAACCTCCAAACATTAATAAAGGAAAATTACAGAACATCTGTAAGTTTGTATTGGAACAATAAAATTCGGGCTGTAAACACCAGCAACCCGAATATGTTCCCGCAAATAAATAAAATATTTCGGAGAAAAAATCAAAACGACCTTCAGTGTCTTAAAATCGCCCGAACGACGAACAACGAACAAATACTGGTAGCAGCGGGCATAGATCCAAATGAGGCTGTTGATGATGACAACTTCTTTGTGATCGAGGATCCGCAGGAGCAGGTAGAGGCTATAGGAGCGACTTTCCAGGAAGTGTACAAGGCGAATGTTATCATTGGCCCGAACCACGATATGGAGAATCGAGTCCTTGTGCACAATTTCTACCTTCGAAATGAAATTGTGAATTGGCGATTCGAGAGCTCGGGTTTCACCCAGTTCAGTGACGAGAATATGGCAAATAATGTCATCACCAACGATAGGGTACTACCCCCGTTCATTTCGAAGGAAGAGCTCCAAACGATCTTCGAATCACTTAGAAGAAAGAAATCAGTGGGAACTGATGAAATACCGAACATTGTGCTTCGACATCTCCCTCTAGAAACGGTGAACATTTATACCACCCTGTTTAATAATGCAATGAATAATGCACATTATCCAGCGCATTGGAAAACTGCGGTGGTACATCCCATCCCCAAAAGGGATCCCCAATCCGGCGAATCTCCGCTCGATCAGTCTTCTTCCAAACATCAGTAAGGTGTTCGAGAAGGTGATCAATAGAGTCCTGACTAAGTGGGTTGAGGACAAACATATAGTTCCGGATAATCAATTCGGTTTCAAGGCGGGGCATGATATCATTCATGCTGCGTCGAAACTGGTTTCTGATATCCATTGGAACAAAAGCAAGAAAGAGTGCACTGGTGCCTGCCTTGTTGACTTGGAGAAGGCCTTCGATACTGTATGGTTAGAAGGACTCTTTTTCAAGCTGGACAGGTTGGGCATTAGTAGAGCACTGCTGTATATTCTTTTTGATATGCTCTCCAGTAGACAGTTCATCGTGAAGAATGGCGATGTAACTTCTGCTGGAACATTTAACATTAAAAACGGTCTGCAACAAGGTGCGGTAAATTCGCCGATCCTATTCAACATTTACACGAGTGATCTGATAGGTTCACTTCACCATGCCATAGCGTACGCAGACGACATAATCGCGTACAGATCGGGTCCAAAGATTGAGGTCATTAATACACTTTTGCAGCGTGACTTCGACAAAATGAAGCGATATTGCGATGACTGGAAGTTGAAAATCAACTTTCAGAAGTCGGAAACCATTTTGTTTAGGACGCCTTTGTCTGGGGCCTCTAGGGACACCAGAAAGAATTGGCGAAAGTTCTCGATAATGTTACAGCCCCTTGCTTGTCAAAATGTAGTCAGATACCTTGGGATCTGGCTAGATCAATTTCTGTATTTTAACAAACATATAGATGTTGCTCTGGCCAGAGCCAGAGGTGCTTTTGCCCTTACAAAGAGACTGTTTTATAACAGCCAACTCGATGCGAGGGTGAAGGTAATCTGCTACATGGCCCTTATCAGGCCCATGCTTGTATTTGGATGTCCCGTGTGATTCAACGTGAGAGCAAGTTTATTGGAAAAGATTCGGGTGTTTGAGAGGGCGTGTCTTAGGACTTGTCTTCGCTTATACAGAACACCAGAGTCTCAGAACATAAAATTCTATCTTAATGAGGTCTTATACAATAGGGCGAACCTAATAAGAGTGGAAAATTTCGTCATTAAGTTGACTCGTGTGCACGTTGCAAGAGCAATGGCCTCATCGAACAACCTGATCTCCGGGGCTTACTACCCCAATTATATGTATCACGAGAGAGTTCGCTTTGACGGCTTTATTCCTCCAGAAGCGTTCCTCTATCTAGATAGCAAAGGTCTGATCCAGGACAGATTGGCGGTGCCGCTAATCTTCCACGTTGCTCGAACAGCTGCGGACAGGCGACTCAACTACGACAGAGACGTCGCACATGGCAGTGCGGAGCGTCTCCGGTTCAGCAGGGCGGTAGGGAGTCGCGACATGAGGGATGTTGCTCAGCAGCACCAAAACTTTTGGTGGCTTGTTGAATGGGAGGATGCTTCGTCGTCAAACTTCTTCAGTGATATGTAGCTTCATGTGAAGCAAAGTGGGCCAGCCTAATTTGTTTTTTTTTTTTTTTTTTTAGCCATGGCCGGCTTACATAGTTTTAGGTAGGATTAAGTTAATTTTTAAGAAGAAAAATAATATAAAAAACAAAAATATATATATATATATATTCAAGTATTTATATATTATGTATATCCATATTATGTATATATATATTTATGTATGTCTGTGTTTGTTAGATGTAAGTAGGTTAAGTAGATTAAGATTTATTTTTAGGTAGTTTGTTGGCTTTAGTTTTAAGTTTTATACAAAATTAAAAAATGTCCATATACTAAGTTTTTGATTAAAATTTATTTTCTTAGTTTTAGTATTAATTAATGTTAAAATAGAAATAAAAGTAGACTGTAAGATTCGTCGAAAGACATAGTTTAAGTGTTAGGTTTAACTTAGAGTGCCCGCATGGGGCCAGTAAGTTAGAATAAGATTATTTGTAAGTAATTTAAGCTAATTTTTAAGCGTTTTTTGTTTAGCATATAAGAGTAATTTAAGGTAGAAAATAAAAATGCATAAAAACTGAACTGAAACTGAATGCTCCATTTTGTCGTATCTTATTGCGTTTACAGGATCCGGAGTGAAAATCCTCTTTGGAGTAGAAGACTCGGATACAGGTGGTGAATTTGGAGCTGATGAGCTTGGCGACGAATCAAGTGAATCAAAATTAAAAGTTAACTGGGCTGGACGACCTCTTTTTCTTGAGGGAATTTCAATATTAGACTGAAGGAGTTCATTGGCAATATCTAATTGAAAATTTATAAGGGCTATATGTTTTTCATTATTGATAGAGCACTTTAGATCCCTGCGATATAGTATCCAACTATTAACCACTGCCAAATTCATGCACCAAAACACAATTCGCGTATACCACTTATTTGTACGGTGGTTTATTCTATATAGTTCTAATAGCATATCCGACAAATCAACACCTCCCATGTGCTTATTATAGGATTCAACTATAGCCGGACGTGTAATTTGTATATTTTTTTTCTCATTTCGGCACCATCGAGTGCATTGAGTGACGGATTGATCTGCAATGTAATTTGAAATCAATGTGACACTTTTATTGTCAAACCAGCGGCAAGCAACCAATTTGTGTGAGGTCTCAACTTTCAAATCATGAGATCCGCGCCCTTCTTTAGCCAAGTTTTTTTCCGATTTGAATAAACAATTTTTTAAGCGGTTGTTGCGAATCGTCCCGACTGCGAGGATGCCTTTTTCTTTTAAGGCAATCATCAAACTTACGGATGTAAACCAATTATCAAAAAAAATTTTAAAGTTTTGATTTTCTGGTATATGAGAAGTCAAATGAAGGACAATATCTGACGATATGCCTAATCCAAAAGTATCACAGGTCCCTCCACCAACATAGAGGCAAAAATCATGTACCAAACCAGTTACGCCAGCCATTGAAAACATTTGAAAGCCCCACTTATGTGGCTTTTTTGGAAGATATTGCTTTAAGTTATGTTTTCCTGCAAGAGAAACGCTTTTCTATAGTATTGTAGTATATATAAATATGTTTTATGACAGCATACATACCCTTAAAAGGAATCATTTGCTCATCAACGCTTAAAAACTCCTCTTTTTCGAGGCTATTGCATATATTCTTCATTTTCGCCAGTAAAGGCCGGATTTTATATAATTTGTCATAATTTTCTGCACCTTTCTGAGGTTGATGAAGGTTATTATTGAAATGAAAGTATCTTTTAATTTTTTCGAATCTTTTTCGTGGCATTGAGTCGGCAACTGCAGGCAGCCTAAATTTCGATGACCATGACATTCGCCATACAGGTATTTTGACTACACCCAAATATAGCAACACTCCCATAAAACGTTTGATTTCGGTTACATTGCACTTAAGTTCCACTCCATCTTTTTAAAACGCGTATAAATTAGTTTCGCTACAGATTTTCTGCAATATTTCTTCATCGAAGTACATAGAAAAATATGTTATTGGCTCCTTAGTTATTGAACCATTGACACAACTTTTCCATGAATTGTCTGCTTCTTTTTCATCAAACTCTTTTTTTCTTCATCTCAAAGTGTCTAGTTTTACTTTTTCAAAAATTGTCTGCACCGTTTTATCACTTAGCTCGTCTTCATTGCGCTCGCCATTAAACTCCTTCAGCAACTCATGTTCAATTGTTTCGCCTTTTGAAATGCAATTCTGGATTGTATCTTCGATAAAACTTTCCAAAGTCTCAAGGGAGTTATTTTCCTCCTCCATTCCTCCATCGTTCTCATCTTCTGAGTTATCCCAATCAAATTGGCAAATTCTTTCAATTTCCAATTGCGTTAAACCTTTGGGACGCATATCTACTCTAAGAAAAATATTTGAAAATGTTTGTACCACTCAAGACCAATGTTGCCTACAGGCAACACTGACTTTGAAAAATTCCTAAGACACAACTAAGCAATTTTTCTTTAAAAATTAATGTTTCTAATGTCAATTTACCTTTTCTGAATCAATTAATAAAATATTTTTGCAAATTGAACTGATGTACGAGTATTTCGATTAATTTAATTAAATTCACTAACACTTTTCGCTGCAATTTTTTCAGCACCTATTGTCGCAACGAAATCGACAAAAATACTAAAAGCTCAAAGCAGCTGGCAAAATTGTTTGTGCATAAAAATGCACAAAACAGAACAGCTGATTAAAGAAAAGCAAACCGAATTGCAAAAAGAATACGGTAACGGTTGTTTTGATATTATAAGTCGTTGTTGCCTATAGGCAACATTGGTCCTGAAAGGGTTAATGATTGTTTTTTTTTTTTTTAATTATTCAATTGTTCGATTTGCAAAACTGGAAATTCATTTTCTACTAGATAATCCACTGACTGATTCACAAACTGAAGAGCACTGCCACTGCTGACAGTTGTTTTTTGTTCAGGTATTGTAGCGTGTTCAATATTGCAGTGCAAAATGCAATATTGATTTGCCACAGCAGTTCTTGAAGAGAGTGTTTTCTGATGACAATATCGTGCTCACCTTGCCAATCTCACCCACCACGCGTACCTAGGCTCTCTCATTTGTCATTCCGGCCTAGCTCAGCCTGCGTGGATCCGGATATGCGAGATGGTGTGAGAATTTATTTAACTCAATTTTAATAGAAGAGCGGATTAATTAATCATACATAATGACGTATTAGTGTACATATGTAGGCTGGTGGAACCGAACAAATGCAACCAACCTGACTTCTTATCAAATTCAGTACATGATCATTTTATTAAAGCAAACAAAAAAGAATGGGAAGAAAAAGAAAACGTACTAGGTACCGCGAGGAATACATATTTCGTGCTATCATAATGATTAATAATAAAGTCACTCTCTTACCTCTGTAATCCGCTGGTCATGACGTCAGGATCAGTAGATTGATCGATTTCTTATTTCTATTCTCTTTCTTTCTAGCAGCACAAGATATATCACGGTTCACAATTTAGTATTATTATTATCATTATTTTTTTATTTTTTTTTACACAGGTCACTTAAATATACAAGAACATTAGCTTTTGATTTTCTTTCTTTTCGATCACTTCCGTTAGGTTTTTTTTTCTCTTTTACAGGGGCGAAAAAGAAAAGACACGAGGCTCCGATAGTTGAGGATTTGGCTGCCGTGGATGCTTGATTTTGATTTTTGATTTTGCGGCCCGGGTCAATCCCGGACAGATTTATTGAGCTTATTGCAAGCAAACATATACTTAAAACTAACATTTTCACTTAAAAACTAAAGGGTGGGAGCGGTTAAAGAAAATAAGGACGTGAGGCATAGGTGGAAATAAGTATGTTCTTGAGGGAGAGTTTGCTGAGATGGTAGTCGAAGAGAGGCAGTACATCGTTAACTTCGCGAAGCATCCTAGACATTGGCTCCAGGTGTCCGTAATTCGTTCTGTGGAGATTGAGCCGGAAAAGTGGCACAGACCTAAGATTGCGGGGATTGGTGTTAAAAGAAATAATTTGAAGTAAGGAAGGACAGTCGATATTACCTACTAAAATTTGATGAATAAAGAGAATGTCGGCAACTTTTCGGCGTATAGAAAGGGGTTGTAAATTTATAAGTTTCAGCCGGTCAGTGTAAGGTGGTAAGTTTTGGCTATCATCCCAGGGAAGACCACGTAAAGCAAAGCGTAAAAACCTGCGTTGAACAGCTTCTATCCGGAGGATGTGAGTTCTGTAGTAGGGTGACCAAACTTGGCTGGCATATTCAAGAAGAGGCCTAACAAAGGTTATGTAAAGAGATTTGGTAACATAAGGATTGGAAAACTCCTTAGATCAGCGCTTGATAAAACCAAGGGCAGAGTTGGCTTTTTTTATTATACTATCAATGTGAGAACGGAAATTGAGCTCCTTGTCGCAGATAACACGCAACTCATTCACTAAGGGAACAGGCAGATTAAAGATTAGATAGCAACGAGGTGAAGTAGGGAGGCGTTTACGGGTATATGTTATAGCCTGACACTTATTGACGTTAAACTCAAGAAAATTCTTCTGACACCAAGTACAAAACCTGTCTAGATCTTGCTGCAGAAGTAGGCTGTCTGAGGAAGATGATATATATCTAAATATTTTCATATCATCTGCGTAAACAGATATGTATGAATTTTTAATGATACAAGCAACATCATTAATGGTCAGAATAAATAATAAGGGACCAAGGTGGCTGCCTTGAGGGACACCAGAGGAGGCTTTAATTGGGTCAGAAACCATGGACCTAATAGAACATAGTAAAGTCGTTCACTTAAACAGGATTGAACCCAAGTTATAAAGTTTATCTGGAAACCAAGAGCCTTTAATTTTAGAAGGATTATGTCATGAGAAATTCTATCAAAGGCTTTGCTGAAATCGGTGGCAATCACATCAACTTCATTTCCAGATTCCAGTGCACATAAAGTGCTTGATACGAATTCCGTTAAGTTGGTGGTCGTAGATCTGCCTTTGAAAAATCCGTGCTGGTTTGGGGAAACAATAGATTTACAATGGAAAAGCATTATGTCATAGATAATGCTCTCAAAAAGCTTAGGTATGCAGGACAACTTAGCAATTGGTCGATAGTTGGAAATATCGTCTTTTCTACCTTTTTTTATGTAGGGGAATAATAAACGACCTTTTCCAGGTTGATGGAAATAATCCCTGGGTGATAGAAAGCTGAAAGAGAGCTGTAAGAGGTTGGGCTAGATGCATTTGACATTTCTTTAAAAATATAGGGGGAAGGTCATCAGGGCCAGCCGAATAATCATCTTTGAGTTTTATTATTTTATCTCTAACTTGCTCTAAAGTTATAGACACCGATTCCAAAGTTGTTTGTGGGCAGCTGTTTAAGTAGGAAAAGTATGAATGGTCTGGCTCTTGTGAATGGATGGCGAACGCTTGGCCAAAAAAGATTGCGAAGAGATTTGCAATAATTTGGGGATCGCCCGAGGACCTATCAAGAAAATTTAGGGATGATGGATAGTTATCCGATTTGCCTTTAGTTTTAGCTTAGGAGGTTGCTTGTAGGTTGTGGCGACTTGTGCTCCGCGTGCTCCAGGTACTCCTGTTGGCAGGTGTTTTGGCTTATACCTTCTCATTCGCGCACCTTAAGAGCGCTTGTTCGAGCAATAATCTTGGCGGATGGTTTGCCAACTACGTCGTTGCTCTTCTCTGATAATCAAATCAGCCTAGTATGTTCTTCTTTCGGGTGGGAGCTTATCCCAGGCACGAGAGCAAAAGAAAAGCTAGCTCGGTAATTTTTTCCTCAACCTTAGAAAACACCGTATAAAAAAAATGAACCAGAAAAAGAAAATGAAAAAAAAAAGTACGTACCTTAGAAGTGTGTCAAGATGAATATCTTTAGACGACGTCTTACAGCCTCGAGAGATCAGATCGAAAGGAGGAAGTTTTTTTGGCGGAAGCCCAGCGAGCAAGTGTTTGAGTAGCGACCCCTAGTTGAAATTTCTGTTTAGGTACTCGTTATGTAATTAAATATGTGCGTTCAGTGCTGAGCATTAGAAATTTTTTTGGTATTAAGAGATTTTTTATACGAATGCTACAGTATGGTTTCAATTTCGCTGTCAGAGTCAGTCATATTTTCGCCGTCCAAATTTTCAATTGCTCCATTATCTACCCAGTCTCAAATTTCTGCATTTCCAAATTCATTTCCTGTCGTGATTTGGACTAGAAGACGAGCCAATGCAAATTCGTCACCGCTCTCTTGAAAAAACTCTTGAATTAGAGTTGAAAGTGGTAAATCATCGTCTTCATCCCATTCCGATTCTCGAGGCAATATTTTCGATCAATATTTTTCTATACTCTTCGACGCTATTTGACTCCACGCAGAAGCTAGCAAGTGCATAACATCTCTCAAACTGAACGACTAGATGCACTTTGCGATGTCGGTTTCTTCTGAAGCTAATATGGCTTCAAGTAGAGATTTTTGTATGATATTTTAAGCAAATTAATTACGTTTTGGCCCATCGGCTGGATGAGTCCAGTTACACTGGGGGAAAATACATGCTCACAAAAGCGCCGTCCATACTTTGTAATCCTTTTGAATGGCATGAAGCATTGTCCAGTGACAACAATGCTTTCTGGGGGAGAATATATTTATCCAAATATTGTTTTACCTGAAAAAGATGTTGCATAAGATCATATGATAAGATAAATAACGAAGAGCATAACTTACCTCATGAACAAAAACTTGGTTTTTTTTTTTTTTTTTTTATAATTTACGCGCGCCTAAGGGGTTGATACCCTTTTACTGTTGCCAGGGCGCGGGCGGAAAGATAGAAGGAGGAGAAAGGAAAATTGTTTTTGTAGTGGCTTGAAACTCAGGTGTGTTTGGTTTCTATGTTTGCTCTCCAGGGGTGGAGTCCGAATAGGACGGAGAGTTTTTCTTCACTCAGAGTGATTCGAGATATAATTCCCAGTATTTTTTTCATTGCTTGAAACTCTTATAACAGCCAAATCTACGTGTCAGTGTTATGCCTTCACACGCAGAATTTTTTTGTCTGAGTTCCAATTATACAATGAAAAACTGATTTTGCCATGGGCAGGATTCGAACCTGGACCCTCCGAGTGAAAAGCGTTTGCTACTACCACTACACCACCCCACCCCAATTGGTGAAACCAATTCTCGAAGATTTCTGTTGTCATCCATGCATTTTTAGAAGACTGTTGGATTGTTGAATTTCTTAAACACTCTTGGGTTTGTTGACTTTCCAATTACAAATGGTCGAATCTTGTGCTCCCCTGACCCATTGCAGCAGGCTAGAAACGTTAACCTTTCCTTGCTTACCTTTCTTCCAGGAGCACTTTTTCGGATAAAGTTACTAGGGTCTTGTCAGGAAGTAAGCGCCAATACAATCCAGTTTCATCCGAACTGTAGATCTGCTCTTTTGTAAGGCCCACGCCATGTATTTCTCGATGAAACTCCTGAATAAAAGACGCGACTTGATCGGCAGCGCTATATAGTTTTTCGCCAGCTATCTCTAAGATCCCCAATCAATGTCGCTTTCGAAATTTTTCAATCCATCTCTTGCTGGCGTTGAAATTTGCGCACTCCTTGTAAATTTCGTTAAAACTTTTGCGACAGTATGGCAGCGGATATCGGCGCATGTCTTGTCTGCAAAACCATTCGAACAGGGCCTTCTCCATTTTGGGCATTTCTGGCATTGTCAACGTTTTCCGCTTTCAAGTTCCCGACTCAGTTTGCGTTGAATATGCCAAATATTTCTTGGAACTTTGTTTAATGTATATTACAGTTGATTTTCCAACTTCAAACTGATATACTACACTGGTGGCGCTTTTTTCTTTGCTCAATTCGCCCAAAATTTCGCATTTTTGCTTTATGGTTCAAAATTTATGTTGCTTCTGAGTTCGGTTCATGGTAAAATGTAACATTGTACGAGTAACTTTAAAATTAACTTTTCAAAAAACAAACCGGACACAGTTGACACCATATGAAAACTACATACCTACTCAAGACACTTCAGCGTCGTTATCGCAAAAACGTTTAACCTGCGACCGACTTAACGGCATTCGACACATTTGTGTTTCTCAGAAATATCTTCACACTTAGTTACTGAAAGGATGGAGAAAATTCGTATTACAGAGTACGGATTTTGACAAGCGTTCGAATTATAAGATACGTAATGCAACAAATTTGGTGCTCGAATTAGTGGAGCGTTCGAATTATCGAGTGTGCGAATGAGCAAGGTTGTACTGTACTCGTATCCTGAAGATTATTAACAAAATTACTGCATATTTCTTCCACATCATTGCCATTCAGAACAGCATTCCAATCCGTTGCTCGGATGTATTCATCCACAGCACTCGGAAAAGATTCAATTTTACCAACAAGTACCGGACACCACAGCATTATGGTCGGATATATCACTCTCAATAACTGTGTAGAAGCGAGCAGCGGCTTATCTGTCTAGATTGGATCGACTATACCCACAAGAAAATTTCCGAGTCCCCTCCTTAGAGATACACGTATAGTGTCTATCGATTTTTTTTTTTTTTTTTTTTTTTGTAGATTATTTTTTTTAATGGAAGGTACATTAAGAATCGCTTTTTCCTGTTTGTACAAATTAAAACAAATTGTGAAATAAGCCCGATTTCACAAGTAAGCATTAATTGACAAATTAAATACAGACACTATTGGCAAAAATAAATATTTGACTATGACGGTATGTTTGCTTTTCCAATATCGCATTCAATTATTTTGATTATTTTTGAAAAAGGTTGAAAGCATCTTTTTAAACTTACAAATTGTGCTACAAGAACGAATTGCTTTAGGCAAGGAATTCCAAATTCCAATTTGATGGCGCGAACTAAAAATAGGCGTTTTACTGTTTAAAAAAGTTGAGTGAGCAATGTTAATATTTTTTGAGAGAAACTAAATTCTTTTTTTTTTTTCTTTAAACTTTATTTCAATTTTCCAATTTTGTTTGCAATACAAAATATTGAGTTTTATAAATTACAATAATTCAGTAATTGAGAAAAAAGAAATAGTTAAGCACATTCTGTTGCCGAAGTGGTAAGTGGTGAATGTACTGTTTATAACAACAGAAGATAAAAATTCATAACAAATAAAATTATTGCTGTTGAGGAGAAAATTCAATGTGCAAGTAATATTTGTTTAGTTATGTTAATAAATCTTTATTTTACTTTGACCTTGCAAAGATTCCAAATTCTACTTTACAATAAGAAAAGAAAAGCACGTGTGTGTGCTGGCAAAGCAAAAATTGAATACGAGAAAAAAGAAATAATTTGACAGCTTCAGTTGCAGTAATAAGCTTGGCAAAGTGGTGTTGCCAAATCTCAGACATCCTGCCCGAAGCATCTGGTTCGAAACATTCCACCAGCCGGCACAATTGTTACTTCAATTGGTCTTCAATGTTACGTTGCGGATTAGCCCATCACTACCAGGATGAACTTCCGTGATCCGGCCCAATTGCCAATGGATCGGAGGTAAATTTTCATGTCGTACTAAGACGATGTCACCGACTTGTACGTCCTCTTCACGTCGTTGCCATTTGCTTCGAGTTTGTAATATGTGCAAGTACTCGTCGCTCCATCGTTGCCAAAACTTCTGGTGGTCCTGTTGCAACCATTGCCAAAGCTTGAGTCGGTAAGATTTGGCGATGATGGAGGACCCAATAAGAAAATGGCCTGGGGTCAGAGCTAGGATATCGTCTTGGTCATCGTAAACAGGTATGATTGGACTCGAATTTAGGCACGTTTCGATATGCACCGCCAAGGTCTGCAAATGACTATACCATAGTGTTTGGGCTCCGACTAGGTGCAGCAGATGACGTTTAGCCGATTTCACCGCAGCTTCAGGTTGGCCAACGCTTGTTGATTTGCATAACTGGTCCAAGTAGCTAAGTCTTCTTTAAGCTTGCGGTTTGCCCCAACGAAGGCTGTGCCGTTACCGCTATATAGATCTCGACAGGGCCCGCGCCGACTGATAAATATCGTAAAGGCCGCTAGAAACGACTGGGAAGTAAGATCGTCCACGACCTCTATATGTACAGCCTTCGTAACCATACAAATAAAAATAGCCAAATAAGTCTTGATGGTTAACCGGGACCGTTTTGCTCCAGCACGCAGAAAAAATGGCCCACAATAGTCAACGCCTGATGCACTGAAGGGGCGGGCAGCAGTAACCCTTTGCCTTGGTAGCGTACAAATAGTACAGTTGTGCAGAAATGTTCGTACCGCCTGTCTAGCGTGCAAAATCCAGTATCGATGGCGAAGGGTCTGTAGCATTATCTGTGTGCCGCCGTGAAGCGTTGTTTCATGCGTCTGCAGATTCAGTAGCCAACTTAAAGCCGCAGACTTTGGCAGGATAATTGGATACCGGTAGTCATAGGGTAAAGGTGCATTCTTAATTCGACCACCCACTCGGAGAAGATCTTTGTCATCCAAGAATAGATTAAGTGAGAGTAGTCGACTCGAGTTCGATAATCTGGAAGCATTTCGAAGTTCAAGTATGTCATTAGCAAAGCATTTACCTTGTTCCAAGCGAATTAGAATTTCCAAGGCCTCATCCAACTCCTCAGGCCCAATTACAAATCTTCGAAGTAGTGGCCGTCGTTTCGGCATCCAGCGTCTGATACGTGCTACGGTTCGTAAAAGACGAAGAAGAGAACTGAACCGTTCTATCAAAAGAATGACTTTCCCATCTCGCATCCGCGTTGTAAGTTCGAGGGCAACTGTTGCCACCACTGAACTCAAAGACCCCCTTTCTTCCTTTCGCATTGTAAAAATTTCTTCTTCACTAAGTAAAGTATTGTGTTGTGAAGTTTTTAGTTCGTCCATGAACCACTCCAGTCCCTGCAGCCATAAGCGATGTTTTAAAAGAGCATCCGCCCCGATGCCTCTACTTGCGCAATCCTCTGGATTCTGACCCGACCGTATGTGGTGCCATCGGTCGGGAGATGTCAGTTCTTGTATCTGTCTAACTCGGTTTGAAACGTATGGTTTCAGTGTTGCAGGGTGCTTGCGTAGCCAACAGAGCACAATGTTTGAATCCAACCACAACTAAAACGGCGTGTTTTGCAGTCCAAGTGATATACGAACGTTCTGCAGTGTCACAGCCAACAAGTGCGCCGCGCATAACTCCAATCGAGGAATTGTAGCACCCTTTAGTGGAGCTACCTTGGTGCGAGCAGTCAGAAGCGAAATATGCGGTGGTTTTTTCGGACAAGTTGTTCTGGTGTAGAGAACAGCAGCATATGCCCTTGAGCTTGCATCGCAAAAACCGTAGATTGTTGTAATTTCTCCATCTGTCATACTTAACCACCTGGGCACTCGAAAACGTTGTAGTTCGTGTAGACCATTCCGAAATGTAAGCCATTCTTCAGACAATTCCGTAGATAGGGGAGCATCCCAAGTAATACCCCCAGACCAAAGACTCTGAATGAAGATCTTGCCCTTTATAATGACTGGTGCGAGCAGACCTGTTGGATCAAACAACTGTGCAACTTCACTAAGAACCCGTCTTTTCGTATTAGATTTAGCTGGTTCAACGAGATTTACACTGAAGAGTAATTCGTCGCTCTCTGGGTCCCACTTCAATCCAAGCACCGAAGTTTTCACATGTTCAGCCTCTGGGTGCATCCAACCCTTGATATCGAGAATGACTTGGAACTCCAATTTCGAAGTTTAAAATGACCAGCTGAGAGAATTTTGTCGACGTTCGTAGCCAATAGTACTGCTGCTTGAATGGAGTTGCAACTAGTCAAAAATTCATCGACATAAAAGGACCTCAAAATAGCGGCCCGCGCTGCTAGGGCCTGAGTGCAGTCAGCCACTTCACCATAATTGTCGAGTGCATATTGTTGTAAGGCACGTACAGCATTGAACGGGCTATCAGCCGTCCCATACGTCACTGTGGCCAGATCGTAGACCCCAATGTCCCTTTCAGGTGACTCACGCCAAAGAATGCGCTGGTACTGCCGATGCTCAGGTGCCACCATTACCTGACGGGACATTTTTTCAATGTCCGCTGTGAGAGCGATGAGGTAACGACGAAAGCGAAGAATTATATTTATCAGGGAATCTTGTATTGAGGGACCAACCAGCTGAACAACAACGAGATCCCTGTACTTGTTTTAGCTGACGCATTGAATACAACGCGGAACTTTGTGGTCACTGCGTGATGTGGAATGAAATACCCGTTTAGATGGTCGCCAGGTTGACCAACATATTCCATATGACCGAGGGCGGAATACTCACTCATGAAGTCGACGTACCGTTCTCGCAGATCCTCATTCCCAGCCAGCCGACGTTCGAGACATCGAAATTGCCGCAGTGCATTTAGATAGGAATCTCCAAGCTTGTTAACGTCAGGATGAAGTGGTATATATACCGCATATCTGTCATCTCTGGTTCTAGAGTGTGTCGTTGAAAATATCCGTTCACACTCGTCATTCTCATAGTTAATCTCCTCCCCAGGGACACCTTCGAACCTATAAAAGTTTTGTACGAGTTCCTCCAAAGTTGATTCAACCTCAGACACTTGAGCACCGAGACTGTATACAGGGCGTGCTGATGTGGGAATAGTCGAAGCTGGACCAAAGATAACCCATCCAAATTGTCTTCGTTGCGCATGCGGTTCATCTTGGTTACCACTAATGATGTCACCTGTGACGATCAGACCCCACATATCAGCCCCTAGAAGTACATCTATTCCACCAGGTGTACCAAAATTCGGGTCAGCCAGTTGAAGACCATCCAAATGCGTCCATCGAGCCACATCGACGTGCACAGCGGGAGTTATCGACGTGATTGACGAGATTACCAATGCATGGATGCTTAGTAAAAATGTTGTGTAAACTGCCTTGAGTTCAAAGAAAACTCTTCCCTTTGTACGAGTTTGAGCCAATGCACCAATTCCTTCAACCTCCAGCTCACACTTAGTTCTGCGAAGATTCAAATAATGACCTTCTCTATCTGATATGAAACTTACCTGCGATCCAGGATCGCAAAGTATACGGACGAGGCGTTGTTCATTCCATTCTCCATGTGCATATGCGCGCGCAGTAGCAATCAATACCGTGCGATCTCCTCGAGTTAAGTAAGTTGTCACAGGATCGTCTAGTCATAAAGATGGCTGTACCAACTTGGCATCAGCTGTTAAAGGGTCTCTCGACTGCGAAGCCGAAGTGGTAGATGGATCAATAGTTCCACGGCAAAAGAGTGTATGGTGCTTCCGACCACAGTGTCGACACCCACCTGAAGGGCACTGATTTGAATTATGTCGATTTTTGAGGCAGTTGAAGCACAAACCAAAATGTTTCAAGGCATCAAAGCGCTGTTCTGGTTTCGTGTTGATAAGAGATTGGCACCGCGAAACCCTATGTTGCCCTTGGCAATGGCAGCACTTCGCATCATCCGCTGCCACCAAGTAAGATTTGACATTCTGATTGCTGTGCTGTGTTCTGTTCGAAGACAATTCCGGACGTTGTGATACTCGACCAATCTCCGTAGAAAGACTATGAGCCCGCTTTTCCAAAAACTGTAGAAGTTCCCTTAATATCGGAATTTTGTTGGAATCCGAACACATGCACCATTCTCGTCGTGTACTGGTAGGAAGCTTAGACACAATTATTGGTACAGCTAGGGCGTCCCACTAATCCACTGGTAGCTGCATAAACTTCAATGCACGAAGCGATTCTTAGAACGTATCCACAACTGTCAGTAGAGTCTTTGCTGTCTCGTCTACCGCTGCCTTCATATTAATGAGCTTGGATAAGTGAATTTCAGCCAGCAGCCTTGGATTGTCGAAACGATTTTTTAAATCTGCCCAAACCTCCTCATAGCCCCCTGTATACAATCCACCAATTTCCAGCAGTTGCTGTAATAAGCTTGGCAAAGTGGTGTTGCCAAATCTCAGACAATATTAATCTACTATTAAGCATTAAAAGAAAAAAAATTCATTAATGAACAACTTATTAATATAAGAATAGTCAAAAGACAAGAGCCATTTCATAATACCATTCATAAATACATTTTTCACTCTCTCACATCTTAGGGAATCTGGCAGTAGGTTGAACAGACGGGGTGCTGAAACAAGATAAAAGCGTCCAAAGTTGACTTTATAAACTGGTGGTACTACAACAAAATTCCTGGATTTAACTCGTAAATTATAATTATCAGTGTTTCGAACTGTGATAAAAACCCGAATTTTGAAAAAATATTTTGAGTACCTTACAACAATACAGATGCCTTAACGGAAGAGTTTTAAGGTTGCTGAACAGATTAAGACTTGGAGTTCTGCGGTTTACCTTATATAAAATTCTGATTGCATTTTTTTTGCTTAATCAACAAAGGCTCGTTTTTGGTAAAGTAAGTGAAACTATATTCCAATTTCAATTTTAGTAAACCATTGTACACCAGTTGTAGTGTTGAATGGGGACAATAAAGACCAAGATGATACAGCTGTTTTACTACTCTGTTAAGATATTGTCTTAGTTTATGTGTACATATGTTTGTCCCAATCGAGCTTATTATCTAAGATTATGCTCAGGTATTTAAAGCTTTCAACACATTCTATCTTGAAGCAGTTACTACAACAGGAGCCTTTATAGTCAAATAAAGGATAATCATCATCAATATTCGATAACAGAAAGCGAGTACAAGCCTGAGAATGATTACATAATGGCAAATCATCAAAATATATATTATTAGTATTAAATATCATGAATTTTGTTTTATCACTGATAATGAGCTTATGAACTGCAAACCATTTTCTCAGTAAATCAAGATCATGATTTACCTCTAGAATTACATTTAATAGAATTTTGCATGAGTATGCAATAGCAGTATCATTAGCAAATGCAGTTACTTTACCTTTGAATGGTAGAAAAAACAAGGAGTTCACATAAATCAGGAACAAAATGGGATCTAGAACTGATCCTTGTGGAACACCGGTCGTAGTATTTTTTAGAGAGCTGTAAGTATTGTTTAATGTCACTATTTGCTACCGATTATCCAAATATGAAGACAACCAGCTATGTATATTACCTCTAAAACCAGAATCTAAAAGTTTTTATAATAATATTTAATGATCCACCATGTCAAAAGCTTTAGTGATATCTATAAACAGAGACAAAACTTTGGTATAACTCTCCAGTTAGCTTCAGTAGACATTCCACTCCTGAATCGAAATTGGCAAATCACTAAAAACGTGAATTCTTTCTAAAAATGATATCATTCTTGACTTAATATCTCTTTCGAAAATTTTTGAAAATACAGATAGCAGAGATATAGGTCGATAATTATTCAACAACGTCTTATCGTTTTTTTTATGAAGAGGTAATACTATTGCCATTTTTAATGCATGAGGGAAGATTCCCTTGTATTAAAGATATGACATAAGACTTCAGAAATATGAAATGAAAAAAACTCTAAGATTGATTTTCCAGATCAATAGAATAACTCATGGGATGAAAAATAATATTGGTTGAGTTCTGAGAAGAACTGATATTACAAAAAGGATTTGCGATTTCCAGAGGATTAGAGATAGTTAAGTTGTTCACGTTCAAAACTATTTCCGTTTCCGGAGCTTGCCTATTAAGTATTTCATCAACAACACGCCATTCTTTTTTGGGATTGCCAAGACTTGTTGTTATCTTTCTACGATAATAAGTATCTCTCTGAAAAGGGATATCAATCTTAAGTTCGTTATTTAATTTTATATAATTTTGTTTCAGTCTGGAATTATACGGTTGTTTTTTAACTAGAATACCAAGTTTATGTTTCTTCCTAACTTTTTCTAGAAGTGTGGACGTCATCCAAGGCTTAATATAGCTATTTTTGCTATTCGAAATATGATACTTTAACTTATTTAAGAAAATATCAAAGGCAGACGACGGATCAGACGTGGAAAAAACATCATCCCAAAATTAAAAATTCAAACTAGTTCTTAGAATATTGTAATTTATTTTGTCAAAAATTTTGGGCACAGTTGATTCAGTTCGAGGAACATTAGTATTTATGAATTGAATACTTGTTAAAGAATGGTCTGTTACTTGGAGATCAATTGATATAGTTTATTATTGCGATGAACCCTAACAAATATGTGGTCGAAACCGAACGTAGATAGCGTCGTTAAGAAATTATCAACATCAATTTAGTGAGAAAAGATATTATTGTTAAAATCACCAATTAGAATAATATTTTTACAAGTTTGAAGCTGCAGAAACTCGTGAAACTCTTCCAGAAAATATTTAAATAATCACCCATGAAGTCTATCCCTTTCACAAGGAGAATTTCCTGAGGCTTGGAAATCCTCCTTCATAACCCCGATCCACAAGAAAGGATCAAAGAATGAAATAACCAACTATCGTCCCATCGCTAAACTCTCTCATATACCCAAACTCTTCGAAAGTATTTTGTATGAAGCTCTAAGCTTCCAATGCAAATCAATTATTTCTCCTAGACAACATGGCTTCCTAAAGGGTAATTCAACCACCACAAATCTCGTTCAATTCGTATCTTTTATCCTCTCTGCCCTAGAAAATGGCAATGAAGTCGATGTAGTTGAAACCGATTTTAGCAAAGCCTTCGCTAAAATCTCTCATCGGTTAATTATCTTTAAATTGTCTGCCCTCGGCTTTGAACCCATATTGTTAAAATGGATATCCTCTTACCTCGAAAACCGTTTTTACAGTGTTCGTTTTAGGTCAGCTCCATTTTTGGCCACCTCTGGAGTTCCACAAGGCAGCCATCTCGGTCCCCTTCTTTTTATATTAACCATAAATGATCTCGATATGATCATCAAACACTCGTCTGTCTCCCTTTACGCCGACGATACCAAATTTTTCAAAACCATTTCCTCTCCCCACGACTCTTTCCTCCTTCAACACGATCTTGATAGTTTTTCGATCTGGTGCCTCAAAAATTCTTTGGAACTTAACATCGCCAAATGCCAATCCATCACCTTCTCACATAAGCGGAACCAATCTCCTCCCCGACTCTATCTTCTCCATAACCAACCTATCTCCTCCGTACAATCTCTTCGTGACCTCGGCATTTTGTGTGATAGCGAGCTCAACTTCCGTTTACATATGGATGAGATAATCCTCAAAGCCAACTCTGCACTAGGTTTTGTAAAACGGTGGTCCAAAGAATTCACCAACCCATACGTGACCAGGTCCCTCTATATTCCCTTGTTCGCCCCCTCCTAGAGTACGCCAGTCAAGTATGGTCCCAATATCATAGTGTTCATATCTCGAGAATTGAAGGCATTCAGCGCCGTTTTCTTCGATTTGCTCTCCGAGGTATGCCCTGGGACGATCCTTTTAATCTGCCCCCCTATCAAAACCGTCTCAACCTTATCAACTTAAACACCCTTGAAGATCGCAGAGATGCTGCAGACTTTCTCTTCATTCATCGACTCCTTTCAGGTCACGTTGAATGCGCGTCCATTCACAACTCCATTTTCCTCAACACTAACCCTCGTAATCTACGTACCCCTCGACTCTTCTATCTACCAACCCACCACACCTCCTATGGCGCGAACGAACCAATCTCCCGTATGCTACGTCAAATCAACTCAAACCCTACCGTCTTTGATTTCCACCGCACCACTCCCTACCTCAAATCCGTTCTCCTTCACCACTCCAACCAACCTTAGTTTTAAGTTTTAGTTTAAGTTTAATTTGTAAGTTATAGCTTGTATTAAGCCGAATAAATGGGGGCGTTCGCCCCCACCAAAATCAAAATCTGTAAACACAAATAAAGCAATAGTAAGAACTCGAAATGACGCAGCTTAAAGTGATTATGTCAGAACTTATTAAATTATATCTTTTAATTTGTATGCGAGATATACCGTTTTGGGGAGAGTACGATAACTTTGGCGCCAAGAATTGATAACGGTATTTTGTAGAGAGGTTAAAAACTAGCATTTTTAGTTAAGGGCTATTTTAGAAATAAATTTCTTAAAATGGGAAAGCATTTTTTAAAAAACAACGGCAACACTTAGAATAAAGTACTATACAGGATTGAAAGCCTAAAATTCGCTCTTTAACATAAAATTTACATCAAATTATTCGTGTGAATAGTTTTTGAATAATTCGCATTCAAACTTAAATTTTTGGTACAAAAAATGAAAAAAAAAATCAATAATTTAAATCAATATTATTCAAAATTGTGAGATGATGTGCCCAATTAGTTTTTTGTATTCTGAATCGAACACAAAAAACCGCATGGCTTTACATCTTCTAGTTTTTGAGAAAATTGAAAATTACCAAAACTATTTTTTATAAGACTTTTTTTTTTGTATTTATGGTGATCTCAGTTTGAGGATTAATATTGGTGATAGGGTCATCTTTGTAAGTAAAGTACAGCAAATCATTTAGCGTGACCCAGAATGCACCACGAGGAGGTAGATTTGCATTGCATTCCGCGTCCCAGTCAGTCAGTTTGTGAGTAAGTTAGGTGTTAGTTAAGAGTAGTCAATTAAATGTTCAATGTACGAGTACATATTAAAAAGGTATGTAAGTTTCATCAGTTAAGTCATCGTCCGTACTGGTGTCAATGTCGAGTTCGTTGAGTTCGTCGATGATGGTGAAGAGCCGAGGTAAAATACCTTCTAAGTGCTCATTGTGAACGGTCGGAGGGTCGAAGTCCTTCAGTTGCAAACCCACACTTTCTTTACCTTTGACAAAACCTGGGTACACTTTTTTTACGTCAATTAAAAATTCCGTGATTTGGGAGCCCATGTCGTCCTAATAATTTTTTTGTTCAAGGCAGTATTTCCGGTAAAAGAAAAGTGCCATATATTGGTGAAGGTGCTGCGTTGTATTGCGGCATAAAATTGATTTTTTGTCAGAAGCTTGTTCTAATTCTCAAGATCATTTATATTATTGGTTGCATCGGTCTTGTCAACATATTCGCCTTTGCTGTGGTTTATAATTTCATGAGTCGTAGAAGTAGGGAACATTTTCTCAATACCTATGTATCGGCGTGCGCTGTCGTTACAAATACGACTACACTTTTCTACCTTTATAGATAAGTTGCAACACAGTGGGGGAACAGATGTTTTAGTGGGAATTAAACCAGATTCTTCTAAAAATTCAATGCTTCTTTTGTTGGTCGAAATCCTATGATGCCCAGCTATTTGAAAAAAACCGATGGCTCTTGGACAACCTCAAGTGATGAACCACTCAACCTGCTTCTGGACACCCACTTTCCAGGTAGCTCCAACTTGCGGCCAGTAGCAGCCCAAACAGGCCTACTGCAACCGTGACCAAAATTCATGGTCTGATTACGAGAGACAAACTGCTCTGGGCGCTGCATGGCTTCAAACCATACAAGTCTGCTGGTCCGGACGGTATTATACCTGCCGAGCTACAGAGGTCCTCAGATATTATTCTACCAGTGTTGGAAAATATTATGAGGAGCTGTGTAGAACTTATCCACATTCCACTGTTATGGAGAGAAGTCAATGTAGTATTCATTCCCAAAGCTGGAAAATGTTCTCATGTAGTCCCAAATTACCTCAGACCTATAAGTCTATCATCATTCCTTCTGAAAACTTTAGAACGACTGATTGATATCCATATTCGAGCTAAAGTTGATCCAAGACTTCTGTCTACGGCTCAACATGCCTACTGTAAAGGAAAGTCGGTGGAAACGGCTTTGCACTCTCTGACTAGCCACATCGAACGATCCCTACAATATAAGGAGTACACAATGGTTGCTTTCCTAGACACAAACGGCGCCTTTAACAACGTCAACACATCCGCAATCACGACTGCGCTGTCAACTCTGCAGGTAGACGGCTCACTTGGGGAGCTGATTAATCTAATGCTAACAAGCAGGATAATCAACTCCAAACTGGGTGAGACTTCTGCTAAAAGATATGTCAGTAGGGGTACGCCGCAAGGCGGTGTCCTCTCTCCCCTTCTCTGGAACTTAGTAGTTAACGAACTACTGATATACCTGGAAGCGGGTGGTAGCAGAGTGATTGCCTATGCGGATGGCGTTGCCATAGCCGTCTCAGAAAAACATCTAAATACCATTAAAGAACTCCTCCAAGTAAATCTCAACAGATTAACCCGCTGGGCATATCGCTGTGGATTGGGAATAAACCCCCATAACACTGATCTTGTCCTCTTTTCTAGGAAATATAAAATTCCAATCATAGACCCTCCTTCAATAAACGGTACCAGTTTAGTTTTCTCCGATACAGCTAAATATCTGGGTCTCATTTTTGATAGGAAACTAAACTGGAAACCTAACATTCAAGAAAGAGTCAATAAAGCTATAATAGCTTTATTCTCTTGCAAAAAAGCCATTGGGAACAAATGGGACCTTCAACGTCGCATAACCCACTGGCTATACATCTCGGTCATAAGACCGATACTTACTTACGGGGTGGTTGTCTGGTGAACGGTCTTGGAAAATGCAGTCAACCGCATTAAATTAAGCAGAGTCCAAAGAACAGCATGTCTATGCACAAGCGGAGCCTTGCGGTCTACCCCCTCTGCGGCATTAGATATTCTGCTTCACTTGACACCCCTCGACATTTTTAGCAAACAAGTAGTTGCGACTGCAGCTATTCGCCTTAAAGCTACTAAACAGTGGACAAATAATTCATCTGGCCACGCCAATATTCATAATACATTAAGAATCCTCACAAAGAACACCGATTACACCATACCTGAACTTTGGTTTTTTATGTTCAAGAAACCACATGACAGCGCATCACCTTATCTGAAACCTCTTTCGACATCAAAGGTCTCGGTTAAATCGTTACCGATCTTGACGCAACAGCGAGTGCTCTTAATCCCCTGTCAAAAATAGATATGGCTCTATATAGCTTGTCTCTATAAATGCTGTTACATGCGGCCTTCGGTAGGTAGGTACGTATGCAAGAGTGGCTGTTGGAAACGACCCACTTAGGCCTATTGGCCCATTGTGATGCCACGTGGATCTATGATCTTCTTACTAGTGGATTCAGTTTGAGCTTACGATGAAGCGTAGGAGACTGTTTACGTTTATATTTTTTAGATCGTGTAGGTCATTGTGGAAGAAAGCTTCTAAGTGAAGTTCTCTTCGAGAGAGCTGGACATGTATAGAGTAGGTGGAGGATCGAATTCGGTTTCCAAGACAACATCCTCGACATCGTAGTTGGCAGCTGCTGCAATATAACGAACTGTTCCCTTGGCCAGAGGTCCAACGATCATCTTTTTGCTTGACGAAAGTGTTTTCATGCACCAAACCGTACAAGTCACCTTCGGCAATGTGTGATCCAACTTTCACGTTGAGTGGATTGAATTCCCATGCAATTGAACGGGATAGATCGGGTACATTAACACTCTTTGGAATGTACGAGTAAATGGATTTGGTCAACTCGTTGATGTCTTTCAATGGACGTTGGATACTGCCGAAAATGCTGCCCATAATACTGGGACCTAATTCAACTGAAAGTGACTTGCCTGTACGCAACACTGGATCTCTTACAGTGACGCCAGGTATTGCTTCACATACCTGAATAGTGGCCATGTCACCTTCGAGACGAAAGATTTCACCCACAAGCTCGAAGTAGCCGACACGAACCAACTCGTACATAGCTGATCCAGGCATGCATTCGGCTGTTGTAGCTTTATTGACTCTTTCTTGAATGTTAGGTTTCCTGTTTAGTTTCCTGTCAAAAATTAGACCCAGATATTTTGCTGTATTGGAAAATACTAAACCGATACCGTTTATTGAAGGAGGGTCTATAATTGGAATTTTGTACTTCCTGGTAGAGAGGAAAAGGTCAGTTTTATGGGGGTTTACTCCCAATTCACAGCGATTTGCCCAACGGGTTAATCTGTTGAGATTTACTTGAAGGAGTTCTTTAATAATGAGACGGCTATAGCAACGTCCTCCGCATAGACAATCACCTGATCCCTCCCGTTTCCAGGTATATCAGCAGTTCATTAACCACTAAGTGCCTTAAAATCGACGAAAAGTTGGTGGGTATCGAGCTGGACTTCTTGAGTTTTCTCCAACATACATCAGTATGACGATTTGGTCGATTGTGGTTTTCTTGGTCTGAAACCGTACCGATAGAGGCCAATAAGATTGTTGATGAAGGGTTTCAGACGTTTATACAATATGGCTTTGTCGGATTTCAGCTTAGATATTGCTATCTTTACTTCCTTTTGGTCAGGTGGGCGGAAGTTTTGGCTTTTATCGTTTAAGTTGAATGGTCTAAAGGATATGGATACGGACGACCTCTACTTTGGTTCTACTTGCCATAGAAGTCATGAAACTACCGAGTTATTCCGCACGAAGTTTCCTGTTGCGTACATTCGCTGAGGCACTCATTGGCCGCCAAGATCGTGTGACCTGACATCTTTGCTTGGGACTATATTAAAAGCAAGGCTCACGCCGACCATCCGCAAAAAATTCCAACTCCGAAAGCAAACATTGAAGCCGCTATCGCCGAGATGGAGCCAACATTATGTGAAACAGTGATTGAAAATTTCGTGAAAAGGATGGGCGTTTGCCAGCACAGCCGAGACGGTCATTTGGAAGATATCGTATTCTATAATTAATCCTCATGTGTCTACGTTATAAAGCAGTAAAACTTGTGGAGATATTTCAACAAGTGTTCGTTTTATTCAGAAAGAAAATCCTATAACTCTTGTTGAAACACCGTTTATGTGGTGATTTCAATACGAATCTTCTAGTTAGTAATAATTTATTTAATAATTTTCAGCAAAATTGTGTAGTGTCTGGCATTGTGATAGTTAACACAACGTTAGGGACTCATTTTAAATCAAGCTGTCCAAGGAGCTTGCTTGATTTGTCCCTAGTTTCTGACTTAAATTTTGTTAAGAATTACAGTTAAATGAACTTGCTAGGTAATCCTTTATACCACTATTTGATTTTTGTGAATTGAGATATATCCATGAACACTATCCCCTGTCCTGAAAAATTTTCTTATCATGACTTTCGAGGAACTAATAATACCAATTTATTTCTTGATGTATTCTCCAGTCCGTGGAATTTGTGCTGGGAGGCTTCAATAGCTGACAAAAGCGTGTTTTTTTTTTTTCAAAACATCATCAAAACACTTTTTGAACATGATGTTCCAGTTAAAACTAAAAAAGTTGAAGATGCAAGTACAAGAACATTAAGAAATTAATGGCTCAAAGGGACAGGTCGTGTTCTCGAGAGCATCGCAGCAGGAGCAGGTGTCATTGGTAGAGTTATACATATATAAGCAGCAGGGATTAAAAAAGCCAACATTTCACGTTATTAATCGAAGCTTAACTCTCAGCAGTCCATCTCCACAGATAGATCTTCATCAGCAGAGTGTGACTTAAATCCAAATGATTTCATCATAGTGTTCACTTTCTGAATGCTAATGGTAGTGAAGGTGAATACAGAAATTCGACTTCTATTCAAAATGAAAGCAGCGAATTCGGCTACTTGACTAAGACGCCGTAGCTGTTGGTGTATATCGTTTAAGTTCATCAAACTGACTTCAACTCGCATTCTTTGCACTCTCACACATATCATCAGTGTGTATCATGAGCTCTTCATTTGCTAGTGCCTGGAAGTACGCCAAAGTTATTCCCTGAAGATAAAACCAATAACAAACTTGAAGATTTCAGCCCAATTAGCATATTGCCTTGTTTATTGAAAATCCTACAAACTTTAGTGAAAAATTAAATAAGTAATTTTATTCATATGAATAATATGTTAAAGTTCTATCAATCAGGTTTCAGAGGAAGCCATATCTGCACAACCGCTGTTATAAAAATATTAGATGATATAAGGCATGTAAGTGATAAAACAAATATCACCGTTCTGTGCTTGCAAGATTTCTCTAAGACATGCAACAGCGCCGCTTAAGAAACTAAAATAACAGTGTCATGCCAGCTCTCAATCATTAAATTTCTTCGTGATGAACTCGTATTTAACTAACAGATTCCAGAAAGTCTTCACTAATTTCGAAGCATCTGAGTTCATGGTCGCTCATTCAGGAGTGCCGCAAGGGTCAATTTTGGGTCCTCTAGCGTTCTCTATTTTCATTTGCGACTTACCCAGTGCACATCTTAATGCATCTATGCACTTACGAGTATATGGGTGCTCCAGTGCGAATAATCCTTGGTCTGCCTGGCTTTGTTCTAATATTGTTATCTGTAGAACCGGCTTTTTGTTTTTCAGTTTTGATGCTCGTATTTCTATTGGTGTCTTCGTGGTTTTCTTCTTCATTGACGGTGTTATGTGTGTCTTCGTAGTTATTCTTTTCAGTGATGATGCTATGGGTAGTCGGGGTGGTTTTGTTGACTTTCTCTTCTCTTTCCTTAACGGAATTGCTTTCACTGTTTGCAATTGAAGAATCTGTTTTGTTGGCTTTCTCTTCTCCTTCTTCAACGGAATTGTCTTCGGTGTTTACAATTGAAGCCTCTATGTTATCTAAAGAAAGAAGTTCAAATGAATATCTATTACTTAAATTGGAAATAATATTGTCGTCAAACAAAACATCTCTTCTCTCGATTACTTTCCGAGTTGACGGATCAAACAAGCGATATGCTTTAGACGTAAGAGAATAACCAACCATAATGTATTCGTTACCTTTTGGGCGAAGTTTATTTGCACTTGTCTTATCTAAAGCTACAGCCTTTGCACCGAAAACCTTGAAATGTTGTACTGTTGGTTTAGTTCCGGTCCATATTTCATGTGGCGTCTTATCAACCAATGCTTTTGTCGGAGACCTGTTCCGTATGTAGACTGCGGTTGCGATTGCTTCTGCCCATAGAGACTCATCCATTCCAGCATGCAGTAACATGCTCCTTGCCATTTCCACTAGTGTCCGATTGGTGCGTTCAGCTACGCCGTTCTGCTGTGGTGTATACGGTGCTGTGAGTTGAAGTTTGATATCCTGTTCATTTAAAAAAACATTAAAGTCATTACATACATACTCGGTGCCGTTATCACTCCGTAAAACTCTTATTTTTCTACCAGTTTGGCATTCTGCTTTAAACAATTTAATTTTTTCAAAAACTTCATTCTTTGTTTTTAAAAATTAGACAGAAAAGTGTCGAGACATATCGTCAATAAAAGTGACGAAATATTTCGATCCACCATTAGATGGTTTATTAATTGGACCACACACATCTGTATGAACTACGTCTAACAAATTTTTAGATCGATTTTGCGATGCTTGCGGAAATGATTTTACACAAATTTTACATTGCATGCATGTATTACATGCTATTTCGCCCGACATATTCAAAGATTTAATTCCAGCTTCATTTTTGCTAAATCATGAAAATTAATAGATGAATAAAAGCATTCATTTTCTACTCTTTGGAATACGAATAAATTATTTTTTCTATGAGCCACGACAACACCACTTTTATCTTTTATTTCAGCAACTCGTTTATTAAACGACACTAAGAATCCGTTTTCTAGTGCTCTGTTCACCGACATGAAATTGCCTAGCAATCAAGGAACATATAGTACGTCTCTCAATGTTATGATACACATAGCCGTTTTGATGATGCCTTTGCCAATTGCCTCTATAGAGTTGTTGCCTTTGTCTCTTCAAACGTATTGAACATACTGCGCTCTTTGCACATATGTGTCGTCGCTCCACTGTCGATGCACAAACTTGAGGAATTAAGCCTTTCAAGATCCACTGCTGCTAGAATGGAATAAGAATATACTGGATTTTGTTGTTGCCGTTTCGGTGCTCTACATTTTGCAGCGTAGTGGCCTTTCTGTCCACAGTTATAGCACTTTCCGTTGACTTTAACAAACTGCTTTTTATTTCGATCTCCTTTACCCTTTGCATTATTAGCATTGGTGTGAGCTAAATATGCTTGTTCGCCACATATACTTACCAGTTGATCCAGTTGAGATCTTTTTTCTCCTTCCTCCAAAATTTTAATTTTTAAGGCACTGAATGTGGGCAAAGAATCACGTGCTTCTACTGCAATGACGAAAGATTCAAAAGATTTTGGTAGGCTGGATAGTAATATAATAACTAGGAGTTCCTCGTTCATGATTACATTAATTTGTGCTAATTTTTCCACAATGTTTGTGAAAGCATTAATGTGTTGGGAGACATTGCTATCTTCAGCCATACTTGCCTGTATTAACTGCTTATTAATCAGGTCCTCTGGGCTGATATATTTCACGAAGCGTTTTCCATGCTTCCGCCGCCGTGCTGCTATGCTTGATGTGGGTGATCTGGGATGGTTTTACACTCAGCATGATAGTAGCCAATGCTTTTTCGTTTTGCGAGTCCCATCTATCTTCTTCTTCAGGTTTCATACCCTCCTTCTTCTCGAACTTGCCACTCACGATCTGCCATAATTCCGAGTGAATAAGAATGCTTTGCATTTGCACATTCCAAGAATCGAAATTGGTATCGTCGAGTTTCTCAATTTGATAAAGAGAACTCATTTCGAAAAGAAAAATATGTTTGCTCTAAACTAATTAGAAAAATTAAAGAAAAACTTACACATCGATTGTGCCTGGGCCCATAACCTGTTTGAGGAAAGAAACTAAGGAGAGTAAAAACGACGAGTTCGATCTATTGTAGTTGATAATTTATTCAGAACTAAGATATTGTAATAACCATTAGATATAATATAGGGTCAAGTTAACAATGTACATATGTAAGAAGAATAAGATCGGACAGATGATATATAGAATGAGACGAAAGAATATACGATTCATTTGCTTTGTACTCCCACTTGTGAGTTTAACTTTCCAACACTTCAGATCATTCAATTAATGAACAATTTTCTGGTTTCTCAGTAATCCACCAGAACATTCGCAGTATTCGTAAGAATTTTGACACATTTTTCACTCATCTCTCCTCTTTAGATCATTTACCAGACTTCATTTTCGTTTCGGAAATTTGGATTTTCGGAAAATGAAGTTTCTGATTATTGTATTCCAAATTTTTCGTTTAATGCAACATGTAATGATTCATATGCGGCTGGCGGTGTCGAAGTGTTCTTTAAAAACGGTGGCACGAGTATGATAACTTTGGAGCCAAGAATTGATAACGGTATTTTGTAGAGCAGTTAAAAACTAGAATTTTTTACTATGTGGGGGGGGGTGGTGGGTCATCTCGCCCCGTTTAGGAGTTATGGGCAATTTAAAAACAAATGACTTAAGATGGGAAAAAAAAATATTAAAAAAACAACGGTAATACCTACAATAAAGTACTATACAGAATATGAAAGCCCGAAACTCGTTCTTTAATACAGAATTTACACAAAATTATTCGTGTGAATAGTTTTTGAATAATTCACATTCAAACTCAAATTCTTGGTAAAAAATTTAAAAACAAATTTTTTTTTAACATTATTACTCAAAATTGGGAAATAATGTGTCAAATTAGTTTTTTGTATTCAATGCGCGTATTAATTCTGAATCGAACACAAAAAACCGCATGGCTTTATGTCCTCTAGTTTTTGAGCAACTTTAGTTTCGTTTTTTGGCATTTATGTACGTAGTCTTCCTTTGAATAAGTTAATGAGTATTATTTAAACATCTCGCAGACGCCTATATCAATAGTTTTCTTAATTAAGAGTACACAGGTGACCCGCTTCGAGGGATTAAGGGATTTCAACTCTCTTTCTGCAGGCGGCAGGTCCTGCTCACGCAACTTCGTTGCTTCGCTAGGGGTATGTGCTTTTCGTCAGGCAGGCGCCTATGTCATCAATACTCTCCATCCACAGTACTCATCACAAAATTACAAAGTTCCCATTAATAAAAAAGTTTCACTAATTCGCATTATAGAAAATTCACATGTTCCAATGTTGCAATAAATTATTTACTTTCCGAAATATCTATATTTGTACGTGTGTATATGTAATGCACTTGATAATGATACAAAAATATAACCGAACAAACGTTTGGCTATTATACCGTTATTTCTTTTTGTGATAAGGCGTGTAGTTATTGGTATTCAAGTGATATTTTTTGTGAATAAGCAATGACGGCTAAGCATCCTCTAATCCATCCTAAACTAAATAACTTCTCAATGTTTTGTTCGTTCGGAGATTTGGTGTCGACCAACAAAGGTTAGGCTAGGTAAGAGTGGCTGTTGGAAATACCAACCCACTTAGGCCTATTGGCCCATTGTGATGCCACGTGGATCTATGATCTTCTTACTACTGGAACCAGTTTGAGCTTATAATAAAGCGAAGGAGACTGTTAACGTCTATTTTTCTAAATCGTTTAGGTCGTTGTAGAAGAAAGCTCCTAGATGAAGCTTCCTTCTCTGAGAGAGAGCTGGGCATGTGGAGAGTAGGTGGGGGATTGTCTCCTCCTCTTCCTCGTCCATGCAGCTTCTACAGAAATCGTTAGTAAAAGCGCCAAGCCTTCTTGCGTGCTTGCCTATGAGGCAGTGTCCGGTAATGACACCTATTATGGCGCTGAGATGTTTCCTATATAAAAGGATCAGACACTTAGATCGACTCAGATCCAGCCTTGGCCAGATCTGTTTGGTCGCTAGACATGTTTGTCCAGCAGTCCACCTAAGCTCTGTTCTTTTATTGGCATCTAGCTTTAGTGTTAGTTTGCACGTAGCGATTGGTATACCTATACTACCTTTGTCCGGTAGGATAGGTAGAGTGGTTCCAATTTTGGCGAGTTCATCGGCTCTGCAGTTCCCTGGAATGTCTCTGTGGCCCGGCACCCAACAAAGGTGAATGTTGAACTGCTCTGCCATCTCCATGAGAGATGATCGGCATTCAAGGGCGGTTTTAGAATATAATGAGACCGAGTCCAGCGACTTGATGGCGGACTGACTATCCGAAAATATGCGGATATCCTTTGCAGATATCACGTTTTTCTTCAGCCAGGACAGAGCTTCTTTAATCGCCAAAATTTCCGCCTGGAACACGCTACAGTGATTTGGAAGGCGGAAAGAGAGGCTTAGATTTAGCTTATCTGAGAAAACACCGCCACCAACTCCGCTATCGGTTTTAGATCCATCTGTGTAGAGATGGATTGACTTGTCCTCCATTAAAGGATCCTCCTCCTAGAATGATCTAGAGGGGAAGCTTACATGGAAGTTTTTGTCAAACCAAAGTTCAGGTATGGTGTAATCGGTGTTCTTTGTGAGGATTCTTAATGTATTATGAATATTGGCGTGGCCAGATGAATTATTTGTCCACTGTTTAGTAGCTTTAAGGCGAATAGCTGCAGTCGCAACTACTTGTTTGCTAAAAATGTCGAGGGGTGTCAAGTGAAGCAGAATATCTAATGCCGCAGAGGGGGTAGACCGCAAGGCTCCGCTTGTGCATAGACATGCTGTTCTTTGGACTCTGCTTAATTTAATGCGTTTGACTGCATTTTCCAAGGCCGTCCACCAGACAACCACCCCGTAAGTAAGTATCGGTCTTATGACCGAGATGTATAGCCAGTGGGTTATGCGAGGTTGAAGGCCCCATTTGTTCCCAATGGCTTTTTTACAAGAGAATAAAGCTATTGTAGCTTTATTGACTCTTTCTTGAATGTTAGGTTTCCAGTTTAGTTTCCTGTCAAAAATGAGACCCAGATATTTTGCTGTATCGGAGAAAGCTACACTGGTACCGTTTATTGAAGGAGGGTCTATGATTGGAATTTTATATTTCCTAGAAAAGAGGACAAGATCAGTGTTATGGGGGTTTATTCCCAATCCACAGCGATATGCCCAGCGGGTTAATCTGTTGAGATTTACTTGGAGGAGTTCTTTAATGGTATTTAGATGTTTTTCTGAGACGGCTATGGCAACGCCATCCGCATAGGCAATCACTCTGCTACCACCCGCTTCCAGGTATATCAGTAGTTCGTTAACTACTAAGTTCCAGAGAAGGGGAGAGAGGACACCGCCTTGCGGCGTACCCCTACTGACATATCTTTTAGCAGAAGTCTCACCCAGTTTGGAGTTGATTATCCTGCTTGTTAGCATTAGATTAATCAGCTCCCCAAGTGAGCCGTCTACCTGCAGAGTTGACAGCGCAGTCGTGATTGCGGATGTGTTGACGTTGTTAAAGGCGCCGTTTGTGTCTAGGAAAGCAACCATTGTGTACTCCTTATATTGTAGGGATCGTTCGATGTGGCTAGTCAGAGAGTGCAAAGCCGTTTCCACCGACTTTCCTTTACAGTAGGCATGTTGAGCCGTAGACAGAAGTCTTGGATCAACTTTAGCTCGAATATGGATATCAATCAGTTGTTCTAAAGTTTTCAGAAGGAATGATGATAGACTTATAGGTCTGAGGTCCTTTGGGACTACATGAGAACATTTTCCAGCTTTGGGAATGAATACTACATTGACTTCTCTCCATAACAGTGGAATGTGGATAAGTTCTACACAGCTCCTCATAATATTTTCCAACACTGGTAGAATAATATCTGAGGATCTCTGTAGCTCGGCAGGTATAATACCGTCCGGACCAGCAGACTTGTATGGTTTGAAGCTATGCAGCGCCCAGAGCAGTTTGTCTCTCGTAATCAGACTATGAATTTTGGTCACGGTTGCAGTAGGCTTGTTTGGGCTGCTACTGGCCGCGAGATAGGAGCTACCTGGAAAGTGGGTGTCCAGAAGCAGGTTGAGTGATTCATCACTTGAGGTTGTCCAAGAGCCATCAGTTTTTTTCAAACAGCTGGGCATCATAGGATTTGTGGAGAGGATTTTTCTTAGCCGCGAAGCCTCAGAGGTTTCTGTAATTTTGTCGCAGAATGACCTCCAGGATTGTCGCTTTGCCTTCCTCAGTTCTTTTTTGTATAATTTGAGGGATTCTTTATATGAGTCCCAGTCGGTCACTTTTCTTGTGCTTTTTGCTGCGTTGAAAAGTTTTCTGCATGTGTTTCTGAGCAGTCCTAGTGCCGATGTCCACCAATGTGGCTTTTTCTTGCCTCTTGGTTGAATAAGAGGTAAAATCAGAGTAAATTCCCTGACTTTCATGTCGAGCTCATTGGTGTCACGCGGGGGACTTGATAGTTTAGAGGATATCGTTTCCGACAGTATTCCTCTGTATTTTGTCCAATCAGTTTTCCGGTAGATCCGGAAAGCTGGTTGGCTGGGGGGAGCATCACTCAGACTGAATTGGATGTATCTATGGTCTGAAAAGGAGTGTTCAGACGATACCATCCAGTTTGTTAGCCTTTGGGTGATGCTGTCGGAGACAAGAGTAATATCTAATACTTCTTGTCGGTTTTTTGTTATGAAAGTGGGCTCATTGCCAATATTGCAAATTAAGAGGTTAGTACTTAAAATATAATCTAAAAGTGACTCACTTCTATCATTGATGTCGGTACTGCCCCATACCGTATGATGTGCGTTAGCGTCGCATCCGATTATGAGGCCAGTTTTTTGCCTTCCCGCTTCCAGTACCACCCTTTCTAGGTTATCACCAGGGAGAGGGCCCACTTGGTCGTGGCCAAGGTAAGCCGATGCCAGCTAGTAAGAGCCTTTGGCAGTCTCTAATCTGGCAACGGTTAGGTCGGGGTCACTGAGGTTGGGAAGTAGAAATACATTAAGGCTACGTTTCACTAATATACAAGTTCTAATCTTACCTTTGTCTCTTGTATAGAGCGGAACGTGTGAGGGTGTCCTAAGTCCACGAACCACGCCTTCTGCAATCCATGGTTCCTGGATTAGAATTATGTCTTCTGCGCTTTTGGAAAGACGCAGAATGAGTGCGGCCGAAGCCTTTTTTGAGTGGTGGAGATTAATCTGGAGAACCGTATCATTGCTACAGTCTTCCAGAGTCGCCTCCACCACGGTGTTGTTGAGGTCCTCCGATTCTGAAGATGTTCCCAAGAGCTCATCTTCTATCTCTGATCGTGTAGAACCTCTGATTGCTTCGTCATCGGTTTCCATTTCCGACAATGTGTCAGAAGAGGAGACCGACGGCTTGGTAGTCACCTCGGACAGATTGGAGTCGTCGCTATCCAATTCTGGAAAGGATATCGACGCTCCAAGATCTAAGGTTGTGATATCAGGTGTTAAAGGAGGAGGAGGTTGCTTATCAGCATCCAGCTCATCCTTTTTGTACACCCTTAAGTGAATGGACTCGAATCCTAACCGAATCATGCCTTTCGTCTGCGCCAGAGGATTAAGGGATTCCTTATTGATCACAATTAACGCGCATCTATAAGAACACCTTAGTTCCTCCAGTTTCGCGACTTTCCAGTCATGAGTCGGAAGAGTCGGGTTGCTGAGCCGGATGATTTCCAGGATATTTTCTGGAGAGGAGGGTTCGGCTGGAATCCAGGTACGAGTTCGAGGTCTACTAGGAATGTCTTCCTTAGATACGACCTCGAGTTTTGCACCTGGCCAAACCTCTCCTAAACCATCGATGGCCTTGGTGAAGAGATCGAGAGATCTCTGGTTGGAGCAAGCGATGAGCTTGACATGGCCTTGGTGCCAGCCAGCGTCGCTTGTGATAGGAGGTGGTCCTGGGTTCTCCCGCATGATGGCCAAGAAGTTGCTCGAGAGCTTCAACTTGACCAATTGCCACCGTTCCGGTGTAATAGAACCGTCGGTATCGCTTCTGTCGATCACCGCGATCACCAATGCGTCCTTTAGGACTTCATTATAAGACCTCAGAGATCTGCTGTTGGATGGCCCAGGGGTTGTGGAACTGTGTGTTTTGGGCCTCTTGGAAACCGGTACGGTTTCCTCCAACGATCTCTGACGCTTAGAGGAGTCTTTTGACGTTTTGTGAGCAGTGGAAGCAGTGGGAAATCCGTCTTTTAGGATGTTTTTAGCCCACTCAAACCTTGCTCTTTATTTCCGCACTTCTCTCAACCTTCGCAATGGATCCGAAGGTTTTGATGATGCGTGAAGCATTTCGGCGTCTTATGTAGAGCGCCTTAGATGGAGCTTGCCGATGCGGCTGAGCTCCAGATTCCTCTTTGGAGGGAGGAGTTTTGGTAGCAGCAACAAGTCCGTGGCCTGCCACAAACTTGCTGCTGCTGGGGGCGGGGGAAGTATAGGACCATGGCTTGCCACAGTCTTAACACTCCCCGAAGGAGTTTTGGTAGCAGTGACAAGTCCGTGGCCTGCCACAAACTTGCTGCTGCTAGGGGTGGAGGAAGTAATAGGACCATGGCTTGCCACAGTCTTAACACTCCCTGAAGGAGTTTTGGTAGCCGCGACAAGTCCGTGGCCTGCCACAAACTTGCTGCTGCTAGGGGTGGAGGAGGTGATAGGACCATGGCCTGCCACAGTCTTAACACTTCCTGAATTCTTATTATTTGGCTTGTTCCTTTTGTCTTTAGAGGATGGCGCACCATGGCCTGTCACAGTTTTGCCTCCTCTCGGCAATGCAGGAGCCTTGCCGGTAGTCGGTGTAGTCACCGTTCCACCGCCCGGTAATGAAGGAGTACCGGCCTCGGTTTTTGTTTTTTGATTATTTTCCATTTATAGTCCCACGAGTAGCGGAGAAAGGGATGTCCATCTGTACAGAGATCCGCCATATATAGATAAGGCTAGCTAATCCGGAGGTCGCAAGGTATCCGGATACTCCGTTTGCGACTGAGCTATTTTTGGAGATACTGGGCCCTCAGCCAGGTTGATCTTCGGCACGGGTCGTATAACACCTTGATCCAGCCCAGGGGAATGATGGAGTGCTTTGTGAGTTGGGGAGGGGGAGGGGGGAGCATCCTTTGGTTTCAGGACTCGTCTGGAGAATTTCTTCTCGAGATTCATTGACCCTACTCAGCCTCTACAACTCGACAAGTTCGATGCTCGCGGTAGAAGACCGGGCTAACAGGAGAGGCTTGTTAGTTAAGGTCCAAGTTCAACCCGAACTGTAACACCGCCACCTACCTCGTAATTAAGTAAGTACAATAATTGAGTAAGAAAGAGGATTTTCGGGTCTCTTGTAAATATAGCGGAAAATAAGTTTTTTTTTCAGAAAAAAGCGATGAATGGACCTTAAAAGAACGATTGTGGAAGTGGGATTGCTCTCATAGAGTAGACGAACAAAGTTGTCTTCAAGAACACCGAATGACGGAAAGTATGAAAAGCGGTACTTTTTCCAACAATTATAAAATAATTTCGAAATTTTATCGGATAATCTTTATTATTATACAAAAGACCCATTCTTTACATTTATTTTTTGAAGATTATTTCTTTTAAATGCTGGCCGTAAGTGCAGCTAATACGATGCATTCTGAAGTTCCAATTTTCTATGACGCGATCGAGCATTACGTGTGGTGTTTGACCAATGACTCGAGTAATGGGGGCCTCCAATTCCTCAATCGTAGCCAGCTTATCCATGTAGACGTAGACTTTACGTAACCCCAAAGAAAGAGGTGTGATGTCACATGATCTAGGCGGCCAATTCACCGGTCCAAAGCAATAAAGACATAGTTTCACAGACTGTGTGGCAAGTTTCGCCGTCTTGTTGGAAACAAATGTCGTGGAGACAACGGGCTTCACTCTCTGGCGCCCTTTACATGTACTTTACAGTTACGTTCATGCCGGTCCCAGTTTTGAAGAAATGAGGACTAATGATTCCACCACCTCGTAAACTACACCAACCCGTTGTTTTGTCTAAATATAGTGGCAGCTTTTGAACCTCTTCGCGTTACGCAGCGCAACAAATATGGCCTCATCGCTGAACAAAATTTTGGTCAAAAACAGTAGATCTTCTTAAAGCTTTTCAAGAGCGCAACGACTGAAACAACGACGATTCGGGAGGACGGCCGGCATCACTTCTCGCACGAATTGAATTTTGTATGATTTGAACCAAGATTACGTAAAATTCGCCAAGTTATTGCATACGGCAAGCCAAAGTGTTAAAAACGGCACCGGATTTATTCATCAGGGTCATCGCATACACTCCTCGTTACCCCTGCTATATTTTCTTCACTACGTGCTATATGTAATCTATTTGGTCATGTAATATCCATAATGAAAATTAACCCGTGCAGCACCGGATAAAGAATAGTGCTGCAGTGCTTCCCTGCTTGTCGTAAAAGGCGGCTAAAAAGAGGAATCAGTCATATACAGGCAACTATAACACCAAAAATGAGCCTGTGACACTTTAACACCTTTAAAACTTTTCCACAAGTTCATATGCAATCAGTGGGTTCCCACGTCTGGCGACTACCGGTGGGATAAAAGCAAAGTCAAACTAACTTCAATTGAGCATACGTGTGTCAAATCCATCTCGTACGAAAGTACAAAAAAATTACTTCATAGAAATGATCGCAAATTGTAGCACTACCCCGCTGGGCACCACGCTTGCCATGCATTCGGCTGATCCCAGGGCAAGCAGAAATGCTTGTGTCAGAGTCCGACGGATTCCAGGGGCGGGCAAAATGAAGTTTTTAAATTTTACTAAACTTCGGTTTGCAAGTTGGAACGTCGGATCGATGACCTCAAAAAGCTTGGAGATGGAAGCAATAATGTGTCGCGGAATTCTACATGTCATGTGCGTTCAGAAAACGAAGTGGTGTAATACCGGAAATAAAGCGCGTTTTTTTGATTTAAAAACTAAGTCATTTAAGATGTTTTACCATGGAACGGTCAATGGACGAAACGGTGTCCGTGTTATTGTCGCTGCAAATCTTCTTAATAATATCGTTGGTATTTCAAAAATAAGCCACCGCTTGATGAGTGTAAAACTCATTATAAACAATGAAATGTGGAACATTGTTAGCGCGTACGCCCCACAAAACGGTTGCGATCAATCGGAAAAGGATAAATTTTGGTCAGATTTCGGTAATTTACTCAGAAATATACCCATCGAGGAGATGCTTTTCGTAGGCGGAGATTTAAACGGCCACGTTGGAGAATCAATTGTAGATTATGAGGACTGTCACGGCGGTAAAGGCTTTGGAACCAGAAATTCTGCTGATGAAGACATCCTTGCAGCATGTAAAGCCCACGATCTCACTGTTTTAAATACGACGTTTATAAAACATCAACGACATCTTATCACCTATAGCAGCGGAGGCCACGAAACACAAATAGACTATCACCTTTGCAAAAGATCGATGAGAAACAGTGTCAAGGACTGCAAGGTAATCCTTGGAGAATCGCTAATTACCCAACACCGGCTGCTCATTACAGAATTCTTCACAGCGGAACCACCAAAAACACGAGAGCTTGTTAGAAAGGCTAAAATCCGGTGGTATAACTTATCAAAAGAACAAGGCACAAGATTTATTGCACGCGCTAAAGAAGTACTTCTTAATATAAACGTTATCGCAGACTCACTTAGCCCGTAAGAAATGTGGAACAGCATGCACGAGGCATGCATGACACACGCAAAGTCTCTTCTAGGAACGATATCAGGACATCATCACATCGAGAAAGAAACATGGTGGTGGAATGACGAGACCAAATGAGTTGTGACCGACAAGAAGCAAGCATTTCAAGCGTGGACAAAATGTGATCGGAGCAACGATATCGAAAAGTCTCGACTTGCACTTGAATATGAGCGACTTAAAAACATTACAAGGAGAGTCCTGGCCCAAACCCGAGCGGCAGCAGCGGAAAACCTTTACCAGGACTTGGAATAAATATCCTCACTATCGGCAGATAGAAGACAAGCTATTCAAGAAGTTCAAACGTCGTACAATAGTAAAGTGCCAAATATTTTTAAACTCGCTGCGCAAAGTCGAAAAAATGCGATGCAAATAACGTCGCCAAAATACATCAAAGACTTCTACGGGCACTTACTAACAAACGAAAAGGACATCTGTGATAGGTGGCTTGAATACTGTAAGGACCTGCTTAACAAACTGTTTCCACGTGATCGCGTCCCTGAAGCTGATCCATTCGAAGAAGAAGTTGCTGCCTTTTCAACAGAAGAAATAAGTATAGCTATCGGAAAAATGAAACGCGGGAAAGCGGCGGAACCAGACAACATCCCATCAGAGTTTTGGTCTAAGATGGAATGTATCGGCAGTGAATGGCTGCCGAATCAATGGAGAAGTAGCTTTTTGGTTCCGTTATACAAAGGCAAAGGTGACACGCGAGAATGCAACAACTACCGCTCAATCAAGCTGATGTCACACACGATGAAAATCGTTGAAAGAGTTTTAAACGAACGTCTTCGCAAAATCATAAAGCTCGACGATAGCCAGTGTGGATTCGTGGAAGGAAGTTCGACGGTGGACGGAATCCAAAGCTTGCGAATGTTAATGGAAAAACATCGGGATTCGTCAAAAGATCTGCACATGGTATTTATTGATCTAGAAAAAGCATTCGATCGTGTGCCTAGAGATCTCATATGGACCGCTTTGAGATCTCAAAAGGTACCGGAAACGTATATACGAATGATACAAGACATGTATGGAAACGTCAAAACTGCTGTTAAATGTACCGCCGGACTTACGAGAGAATTTCCGGCAAATGTCGGAGTGCATCAAGGAAGCGTTCTTAGAACTTTCCTCTTTAACGTGGTACTAGACTATCTTTTGAAAGATTGCATGCACGAAGCAAATGTAACATCGATTCTCTTCGCCGACGACGCAGTTTTCCTAAGCGATAATGTCGTAGATTTACAAAACATCCTAAGTAAATGGAAAGTCGTGCTAGAGAAAAACGGGTTTAAAATAAGTCGCTCAAAGACGGAACATTTGACTTGTCCATTTTCGGATCCACTGCGACCTATTCCAGATATAATGTTGGGCGGAATAGTTCTTCCGAAAACCACTAGGTTCAAGTACTTAGGAAGTGTGACGACAACGTAAGGCACAGAGTAAGCGTGGGGTGGATGAAATGGCGAGAAAATTCGGGAATCTTCTGTGACCGAAAATTTCCACTTAAATTGAAGGGAAAACTTTACACCACGGTGGTTCGGCCAGCTCTTACATAGGGTTCGCAGTGCTGGACAATATACGAAGCGTTTAAAAATAAAATTACGGCAGCAGAGATGAAAATGTTAAGGATGTCGACTGGAGTTACGAAACGCGACTGCATTAGATCTACGCACATTAGAGGAAGTCTACACATAAAAAATTCGGTAATCGAACAACTTGAGTCGGATAGAATTAGCTGGTATTGCCACGTTCAAAGAAGATCTCCGGAAAATCCCGTTAAGCAGGCAATATCAACTACTGTCGCTCCTACTAAAAGAAAACTAGGTAGGAAAAAGAATTCCTGGATTGCTCAGATGGCAAATGTACAACAACGCCTGGGGCTAACCGCCGAAGCGATGCAGGACCGAGCAATATGCAGACGCGTTCTGCGATCTGCGACATTAGCCAACCCCATAAGCGGAGCAGTAGCGATGCAGTAAAAAGGAGGAACTCGTTATGCATAAGTTCATAAGTTCGTGTAGCGAGGAAAGGGCTAGTAAAAGGAAAAGAAGAAGAAGAATAATATCCATAATGAAATTTGGGTTTCAAACTTTTCGAGAGTATAGCGAATATAGCGTTCGGTAGGCCGATTATGTGGACCATAATTTGCTCTAAGCGCGCAAAACACATTCCTCGTAGAACGCTGAATAACTTGTATACGCTGTGCCGGGTTAAGTCTTTCTAGGACGAAATGCCAAGCAGTACTGAACAAAAATATAGTATCAGTGTGACACGACTCATGTGTGATCTCTCATGAAATCCGCACTGGAAAAAGTGCCCCCAAAAGGATCAGCCTTTATGTAAAAGGATGTTACGAGTATATACCATTGTCAAATTCGAATATTTAATTATTTAAGGTACGAGGAAGAGCGACATTTTAAAAGTTTCAATGCCAAAAATGGTTGGGAACTATTGTACCCCACCGGGGCGGTGATCATCAGCAGCTGCAGAATACAAATCAATAGCTTCCTAATACTAATGAGGCACATTCGCAGTGCAGAAGTCATCGTCACCAGGTAGTCTGTGACGTTAATTCTGTGCCAAAAAAAAGGCAATAAGTCGGATATATTACACCGTTGGGTAGTTCGTACCTTCAGCCGAAGTTTTTCCACCACAACTCGAATTGAAACAAACTAACATTCTAAAAATTTCAGTACACCGATCTAAGTGTTCAAGCTAAATCTAAAGTTTTCGTCATCCTTGACAAACTAACTTATGGAGAGGATATATCAGTTTCATCTGCGTAATTCCAAGGTGACCAATCCCAACTTAGCAATCGTGACAAGAACACGATTGCAAAATTCTCAACTTCATCTCAGCAGATTTGCGAAACTGGCACATTAATCATGTTCCGAGATTCTTGCTGGAAACTGGTTTCCATTAAACCTGAGTCTACTCCAGCCGATCTCATGTAATCTAAAAGCGGGAATCGCAATTGTATGTACTCGTAATTACGGCCATTGGTCAGTGTCAGTTACTGTTGAGCAGATTTATGACTCCTCAGTCGAGTGTATCGAGAGAAATTTGCATACAGCAGCGTGGCGAATTCACACCCTGTTATGCAGACGTAAAACGTCTCCTCATTTCATGACAGCGAAGGTGTCGTGTGGCCTAATGAATAGTTAGCAGTTCTTTCACAATTCTGTGTTAAGTTAATTAAAAATATTTTTGAAAAAAAAAAGATTATAAAAACTATTAATAAGACAGGCATAGATGAAGCGTAGAAACCTAGAACCTGCTGTTTGGGGTATAAATCATAAATGACCAAAAATAAAGAAGAACAGCTGCGAGGTAATTTCCTAGCAGCTGGCGCGTCATAGTGATTAAACGATTTAGCGCCAGAGTCAATATCACATTAAGCCTTGATTAGAACAAATGGACTTTCATTTATTTAAATTGAGTAACGGACGACGATGTAAAGAACTCCCGCCCAGAATGTAGACGACAGATAATTAACGAGGCACATAGCGAAGAAATAAATAAATATTTCCGTATACTCGCATCTTGGCTTAGATGTTCGAGGTGTCTATTCATATGTTTGGCTAGTCGTTGAGGTTCTTGTTTGTTTTGGAAGGTAGCAGTCATTTGCGTGGGTACCTTCTGCCATTGAACTCTGAGAGTGTGAGGTTTGGAGGGTGTGGAGGAATTAATTTGCCACCTCGCCGATTATGCAATGTACGAGAGTATTAATTTGCGAAAATTGACAAATAACTAAAATTGCATAAGTAATCGTCAAATCCTAATTTTAACAGTAGAGTTGTCTTGCTATTTGTTATCCATGAACTGGCAGCTAAGGAAAGGGGTAATGTAAAACCTGCTGGCTATATTACATTGTGGGTTCTAGGGCTTTCATTGTGCCTATCTGCTGTTGGCTGCCGTTTCTGGAGATCCGTCTTGAGCATACCCAACTAATTGGCGCACTTCTCATAGGTGACAAATCTAAGTCATGCGTATCCTGGTGCATATCCCTTTCGTCCTAGGTAGTCTGGTCTGGTTGAGTTGTTTTATAAACTATAACCGTGTGGAATGTATATCTATAAGATTCTGATCCAATCTCCAGCTCCATGTTGAATGGTTACAGCTTTCTTGTTTGACTGTAGATCAAATTCAAACCCCGATAGCGTTTCTTTCTGTTAGCATTCTCGTATGACATTCCAAAATGAACGTATCTTAGAGGCATCAGCTACAGTTTAATGATTTAAAATAGTTTACGCCTACGTATAGAAAGTTGAGAGCGAGCAAAAGTATAAATATAAGTTCGACGATCTTCTAGGTAAAAACAAGGGAAAACATTATTTTGATCGCCGGAGATTTTAGCGGACACGTAGGGAATTGAAACTACAAATATGCAGACTACCAAGGAAGAAAAGGTTTTCGAATCAGGAATGCAGCAGGAGAAGATATGTCAAACACACAATTTCTACAGAAGAATACTTCCTGGAGAAACTTCAGTCGCTGTGAGTAAAAGTGTAGTGGAAGATCCGGAAGTGTAAATTCTACGAAAGAAGACAGAGCTTGAATTTCAGTCAAAGACCAACGGAATGATTTGTGATTACAACTTCAAAATTTGGACAACATTGATTTGGACCATATCACCATAAAACCATAGATTCACTGCACTCGATTAAGCGATAAGCTTTATTTGTGAAATGGACCAGTGAATTGGTCACCGAAATTGTGTGATTTGACGCCAAACAATTACTTCTTTTGGAGCTATTTAAAGTGTTCAGTGTATGATTCTAAGTCGCAAATTATTCAAGCCCTGGAAGCCAATATGATGGAGCCTCAAAAACTCCAAAAAGTTTCCATCAAAAAACGAAACGACGAATAAAGGAATATAAAGTGAGTATAAGTGATAGAAATTTTGAAGAAGCGATTTTGAGAAAAGATTCAAAAACAGTCCAAACACTTTGCACGATGTTTGGAAAGGCCGCCTGCTTATATGTTATTGAAGAAACTTGGTAGTGGAATGACGAAACGAAAGTGTGAAAAGTGAATAACGGACTCCGCAGAGAGTGTAAAAGGCAAATGACATCATTGGCCCGAACCTGGACCTGGTAAATCGAATCCTTGTGCGCAGTTTCTACCTTGGTAAATGAAATAGAGAACTGGCGATTCGATATTTCACCCAATGACGGAATTATGGCAAATAATGTCATCGCCGATGAGAGGGCACTTCCCGCGTTCATTTCGTATGAGCTCCAAACTATCTTCGAATCACTTGAAGTAAGAAATCAGTGGGAACCGATGGAACACCGAACATTGTGCTTCGACATCTGCCGCTGGACGTGGTGGACATACTCGTATATACCAAACTGTTTAATAATGCAATAAATAATGCCTATCATCTAGCGTATTGGGAAACTGCGGTGGTACACCCCATCCCCAAATGGAGTAAAGAAGCTTCCAATCCTGCGAATCTCCTATCGATCAGTAAGGTTTTCGAAAAAGTGATCAATCGAGTCCTGACTAAGTGGGTTGATTGGATTGGTTGGCTTCCATCGAATGATCACTTATTTTTTACAGCGTCAAACGCTAGCTCATCCAAGATATGTCTAATCACTGATAGCATAACTGACTTAAGCCTATACCAAGTGGCGTCCCTAACTCCGTCGGTAGGCAACTAGATCTTATTTTCACTAGTGATCCTATTAACTCCACAGTAACGTGGAGTTACTTCTCTCATTTTTCCATAATTCTCTATCACAGCCCACTTCTTCCCCTACCATCTCTTCTTACAGCTCCCATAAAGCTAATTTTCGCAAAATCAATATCTATATTAGCAATTCTTCTTTTGATTTTACTAACCTACCCTTATCTGATGCTGTCGCCATTTTCTACAGTGAAATATTTAATTCCATTTCTCTTTACGTTCCCTTTTCTCGGCATAAAACATCATCTATTTCCCCTCCAACGTAGAACAGAAGACTTCACTCGTTATGAAACAAAAGAAACAAATTATGGAAAGTTTTCCTTCGCACCAATTCTTATTAGGCTTACTCTAACTATCATGGAACCTACCTCCAGTGCAACCAGCTCTATAACTGCCTCTATCAGCGCTTTCACAACGCCGACCAACCTTATCAACGACATTTTATCAATTCATCAGCTACAAAAGAAAATCAGACGGCCATCATCCTCTCTCTCGTTCGATATTATATCGTCGACCGACCCACATACTATTGCCAACTCCCCCATATATTTCCGATCCCATATATTTCAAGTGCCTTCCCAATTTCTCCATTGGACTCTCTCTCTCAACATTTGGATCCCACCCTTATCGAAGAATTTTTACCCGGGCCAGATGGGCTCCCAGCAATATTTCTCAAAAAGTGTGCCTCCAATCTTTCGCACCCATTTTCCTCCCTATTTCATCTGTCCCTCACACAAGGGGAATTCCTCCAAGTTTGGAAGACCTCTTTCAAAACCCCGGTTCACAAAAAGGGATCAAAGAACGAAGCAACCAACTATTGTCTTCCCTCGGTTTTGACCTCATATTGGGGGTATCTTCTTATCTGATAGGTTTTGGCCCCCAATGGAGAACCATTATTATAGCGTTCGTTTTAGGTCAGCCTTCTCAACCCCGTTTTTAGTCACTTCTGGTGTCCCACAAGGCAGCCATCTAGGTCCCCTCTTTTTCATTTTAGCTATAAACGATCTGGAGAGGATTATCAAACACTGGTCCCTACCCATATACGCAGACGACACTAACTTCTCCAAAACTATTTCTTCACCCCAAGACTCTATTTTCCTTCAAGAAGACCCCGATGGGTTTTCCACTTGGTGTATAACGAATTGCTTTGAGCTTAATGTGCCCAAATGCCAATCTATGACTTTGTCTCGTAAGTCCAATTAATCTCTCCCTCGACGTTGTTTTCTGCATGACCATCCTGTATCGCAAGTTCAATCCCTTTGCGACCTTGGAATTTTATACGATAGAGAGTCAAACTTTCGTTCGCATATTGATGAGATAATCCTTAAAGCCAACTCATAGCTCGGTTTTATCAAACGATGGTCTTCTCGAACGATGGCCCCTTCTCGAATATGTCACCCAAGTGGGGTCCCCCTTTCCACGCATTCACATATCCAGAATCGAAAACATCGTTTTCTTCTATTTGCTCTTCGTGACCCATTTATCTTACCGCCTCAAACTTCTTAACCTGAATACCCTCGAAAAAGCAGAGACGTAGCTGACATTCTCTTCATTCATCGGCTGCTCTCTTTTTCTGTGGACTGCGCTTTCCTTTACAATTCTATTTCCTTCAACACTTTCCTTAACCTGAGCACTTCTCGTCTTAAACTTGATCTCATCCACCATTCCCTTACTTCCTCACCCCTAACGGATTGTTCGTGGTGTAGTGGTTCTAGCAATCGCTTCTCACTCGGAGGGTCAAGGTTCGAATCCTACCCATGACAAGTTTTTCAAGTTTTTCATTTGTGTAATTGGAACTCAGTCAGAAAAATTCTGCGTGTGAAAGCATAACACTGACACGTAGATTTGGCTGCTGTAGAGTTTCAAGCACAAAAAAAATAAGTGTGAATTATAACCTTCGAATCACTCTGAGTGAAGAAAAAACTCTCTGTCCTATTCGGACTCCCACCCCTGGAGAGCGAATATCGAAACCAAATACACTTGAGTTTCAAACCACTACAAAAAACCAATTTTCCTTTCTCCTCCTTCTACCTTTCCGCCCGCGCCGGGAAAGGTATTTATATAACCCCTTAGGCGCGCGTAAATTATAAAAAAAAACGATATTGCGACGACAAGATCGTCGATGAAAGATCAACTTTCAGAAGTCGGAAATCATTCTATTTAATTTAGGACGCCTTTTTCTGTGGCCTCTTACTTGCCGAAATGTAGTCAGACACCTTGGAATCTGGCTAGATCAATATCTATATTTTAAAAAAATATGTAGATGTTGCTCTGGCCAGAGCTAAAGGTGCTTTTCCCCTTACAAAGAGACTGCCTTATAACAGCCAACTCCATGCGAGGGTGTAGGTGATCTGCTACATGGGCCTTGTCCGGCCTATGCCTGTGTTTGAGTGTCCCGTGTGCTTTAACGTGAGAGCAGGTTTATTGGAAAACATTCGGGTGTTTGAGAGGGCTTGTCTTCCCTTATTCAGAACACCAGAGTCTGAGTACATATAATTCTATCCTAATGAGGTCTTGTAAAGGTGGCGCAATATTAATCATCCAATTTTGTTTTTGAATTACGTTTTTACTAAATAAAAATAAATGATTTTGGGTAACGGAAATCTTTATCTGGACCTCTACAATTATTTCTGTTAAGTGGAAAAGATGATATGCGCCAAGTGGCTGCCGCCAGTGGTGATACACATTTGTGGTCGTTTTATCACATTTTCCACGACTTTCTGCAAGATTTCCGGTGATAATTGTTCGCATTCCTGTCGAATATTCTCCTTACGGGCTGCGATTGTCTGAGGCTTGTTGGCATAAACTCGCGACTTCAAGTAACCCCAAAGAAAGAAGTCTGGGATGGTTAAATTGAGCGATCTTGCTGGCCATACCAAATCGCCATAACGAGAGATTACGCGACCAGGAAACGCCTCCTTCACGGCTCGTGCTGTGTGTGTGGTTGCACCGTTTAGTTGAAACCACATGTTCACCAAGCCCCTCTTATCCAATTCTGGCAGTAAGAAGTCGTTTATTATGGCCCTGTAGCTTCGCCAGAGCCGTATTACCGATGGCGTCCTCAAAAAAATATTTACCAATCGCTTCCCCTGCGTGAATGCCGCACCACATAGTGGCTCTTCGTGCCACGGAGTGCACGCGGAATTTTAAGTGCTCCAGAAACGAAGATTTTGTTTATTAGCTTAACAGCTTAAGTGGTAATGCGCCTCGCCGCTCATGATGATTTTCGACACAAAATCGTCCTTTTCGTTGTTGAGATTGAGGATGGTTTTACAGTAATTCACACGCGACTGACGTTTAGGAGGCATTAACTGTTTACACTTTGTACGGGAACATGTGTAAGTCTCTCATTAAAATTCGCTGTAGAGTCCGTCTGGTGATGCCCAATTACGTGGCTCATCGTCTGGTTGAAGTTTCTTCGTTCTTAACGACATCGGCAGTCACAGCCGCGTCAATCTAGTTCAGAAATGTCAAATATGATTGACGTAAGACGTCATTTGCCGATAGGGTGATTAATTTTGCGCCACCTGTACAATAGGGCGAACCTAATAAGAGTGCACAATTTCGTCATTAAGTTGACTCGAAGGCACATTGCAAGAGCAATGACCTTGTCGAATAACCTGATCTCCGGGGGTTAGTAACCCAATTTGATGTATCATGAGAAAGTACGCTTTTATGGCTTTATTCCTCCCGAAGCGTTCCTCTACTTCGACATGAAAAGTCTGATCCAGGAAAGATTAGTGGTGGCACTAATCTGCGATAGGCGACTCAACTACGACATAAACGTCGCACACGGCAGCGCGGAGCGTCTCCGGTTCAGTAGGGCTGTGGGGAGTTGCGACATGAGCGATGTTACTCGATAGCCCCAACAATTTTTGTGGTTTATTCGTCGTCTAATTCCTCCAATACAGGATAGCTTCATTAGGGAGCAAAACTGGTCAGCCTATTTTTTTTAGCCGTGACCAGCTTACATAGAAGAATAAGTTAAATTTAAGAATAAAAATTATTATATATTATATATAAACAAATTATCTCGCATTGAACACAACTTCTTTACGATTAACAAGTTCTGATGTTTTTTTTTCTATTTCAACATCGGAATTGATTCCTTGATGCCTTAGGAATCACTTTAAGTTTATTCATACCTACTTGAGTGTAACGTTCTTAAAAAAAAAAAAAAAAAAATAAATCCTACTACACTGACTGCGGAACATTTCTCTGATGAACGTTTGCTTTCGATCTCGTTTCAGACTTTTTATCACGTTGGGATCAAGACCACTTGCGTACCAGGTTGTCGTAAACAATCCATTTCTCATCACCAGCTATCAGTCGCTTCAAAAGAGGATCGCTTACCTCACGTTTGATGAGCCTGTTGTAGATGTTTATACGTTTCGTCAAATGAAACTCCTTGACTTCATGAGCAACCCAAATATGGAGCTTGCTTGCGGCTTCTAACTTCTGCAGGTGGTCATGAATGCATGAATAATGGATGTTCAATATTTTTACATTATCCCGTGTTGAGTAATGTGGGTTTGACCCGATCAATGCGTTCACTTTATCGCCATCATTCTTGGTGGGCCTAATAATCCGCGCCGAATTTTTAGAATCATCGTTGACACTGACGTTTCTGTAGAGCATCGTCAGCTTAAACTTTTCAAGAGATTGACTTGCATTTGTCCCTTCACGGAAGTAAAAGAGTAAAATATGCCAAAAATGCACGTTCTGGTCTTTCATCTTTAACCTGTTGCAAAATCTGTTAAACACGATTAAGCGATTCGAATTTTATATTTAGAAGAACTGCTAAAAATCCATGCCATAAGCAAGCAATTCACATAAAAAATGCACCGAAAGTGGTTTCATAGCTGAAGATATCAGTTTCCTGGTTGTTAATTGCTTATGAGCCTCGTTCAGTCTCAAGTGCCTACAAGCGTGTAATTAGTAGTGAACGTTTCTCTAGAGCCTTCAACGTAAGAGGAGATTTCACTCAACGATGGTGATTTATAAGTTTGTTTTAAAAGCAAAACGATGAAGTTTAAGTACGTACATACGTAAGCCACATATTGCTTGTTTTGTCAATAAATTAAAAAGTATTAAATAATAGATGCATTGGGTCATGGTAAACCACATACGAAAATGGACAGGATGAAAATATTTCTACTAAGTGTAAGTTATCAGACCTTTAACTCGAGGATATATAGCGAGCTTTCTGTCCCAGAAAGAAAGCCTGTTTAGTGTAGTCGTTTTGATGAGCACTTGAATGGCTATGCTAAAACCATACTGGCACGAAGAAACCAAGAGTTGCGGATGAATTTGAAAAAAAATTGCTGCCGAAATACTAACAGAGGCTCTTGATGTTACCGGCATCCATGAAGTGTAGTATAAAGTGATGTCACTACTACATACAAATTTGCCAACATAAGGCTGATCTCCTCTCTCATGACCAAAGAGAAGAAATAGACGATGGTGCTAAAAAATATTTCTAAGAGTTCGGCAGAACCTGCGATAAATGCCTGATGCTTGGCATCAAAATCATATGAGTTGATTTGGACTCCAAAATAAGAGAGAAGGACATCTTTGGTACTACGTAATTTCGGATAGCATAGCCAATCTGGAAACAGACTTAGGCTAATTAGTTCTGCTGTGGGGTGGGTTATCACTGTACCTAACACACGGTTTCCTTACTTCAGTATCTACAAAGAAACATGGCAGTCACGTGATTACAAAGCAGTCAAAGTGATTATTCTGCGATCAACGTAAGGCACCCCTATAGTGATACAGGTGTCAGAATTTTCCGACCCTCCAATGTAGCCTCAAACCACTTCCTAGCTGAAGGCAAGGTACAGATATCTCAGATGCTACAGCCATGCCAATTTTCTAACAGGATTCTCTGCATTCACGTATATGTAACATATACATATTTGTAACATGTAAACTTCCTTGTTAGCCTCAACCAAACGGCGACTTATAGCCAAGAGAAGTGCTACTGTTAACTCCGCAGTGGAATCGGTAAGAACATCAGGAGTGTATCGAACACGAATCCAATATTGTTCCCGGAATAACCACCGTGGGGCGTTCCCATTTTTTCGATTTCAGTTCTGTTTTTTTTTGTTAAGTTGGTAAATCTGTTGCTGATATTCCCTCTAAATCTTAGCGTCATAGCTTGATATTTGCAAAAGTTACGTGGCCAAGAGTACATCTAACTCTGTGTGTGTTGGCGATTTTTTACAATTTTAGAAATGGATTTAAATTTGCAAAAACGAACTTGTATTAAATTTTGCGTAAAAAACGCATTTAATGGTGCGTGAACGTTGAAAATGTTGGAAAAGTGTTTCGGCAATGATTCTCTAAAGAAAACGGTCGTTTACCAGTGGCACGAGCAGTTCAAAAGTGTTCGTGAGTCGATCGAAGATGATGAACGCAGTGGCAGACCATCGACATCGAAAACCGACGAAAATATTGATGGAGTAAAAGAAATGTTGGTCAATAACCGCAAATTAACCAGCAGAGAGATAGCAGAGGACTTGTCGTGTAGCAGCAAAGTTTGTGCCTCAATTTCATGCAAAAAAGAGACGGTGTTGACGTCGCAAAAGAGATGATTTGCGAGGCTGAATCCGATCCCACATTCATCAAAAGGATCATTACTGGAGACGAGACGTGGGTGTATGAGTACGACACGCAATCCAGACATCAGGCAACTGAATGGCGTTCACCAAATGAGCCGAGACCAAAAAGCCACGTCGTTTTCAGTAAAAAAAGAAGGAAATGCTCACGGTTTTCATGGATTACAATGGTGTAGTGCATCATGAATCTTTGCCAGAAGGCCAGACAGTAAACAAAGAATCAATTCGCCGAAAGACAACAGAATTGTGGGCAGAAAACTCGTGGATTTTGCACCATGATAACGCACCGTCGCACAGTGCCATCATTATTCGCAATTTTTTGACGAAAAATGCAACAAATACCATCCAACAGCCACCGAATTCACCTGACTTCTTTCTGTTCAATTGAGTTAAAAAAACCACTACGGGGAACGCGTATCAGCAGCCGAGAGGAAGTAATGGAAAAATCGCAGGAAGCACAGAGGGACATACCGAAAACCGAATATAAAAAATGTTTCGAGGATTGGACCAAGCGCTGGCATACGTGTGTTGCAGTCGATGGGGACTACTTTGAAGGGGACAATATAGATTGAGATGAATAAACTTGTATTTTTAATTTTCTGAATAAATTCCGGGAACATTTTGATGTAGGAAAAGAAATTGATAAAATTCGAACATACCCACCGGTGACGCGTCGATTCCTCTTCTTGAAAGGGCCAGAATGCTGGGACTGATATGCACCAAAACATGGCAATGGCACGCTCATGCAAAAATAGTGGCACAAAAGCTTGGAAAAATTCATAATGTCATCAAAATAATTTTGCAACAAACATAAGGATCAGCATATCAATACTTAAATTGAGATAGCGAAAACGCTTATAAGAGGGACTACACAGCATGGCCTAACCATATACTCTCATTGGACTAAACAAAATGACCAGAAAATCCAAGTTAAAATGAATGCAGTATTAAGAACTGTGATCGGAGCGCTACCATCAATGCTAATTGATGCCTTACTCGTAGAAACAAGTACGGTCAGCTTCAAAGACATGAAAGAAATAGCGCAAACTACGATTATGGCAAATCGCTTATTAGATAGTAACCACCCATTACATGAATCTTATAGCTCAGCTTGGTTTTCATCCGCATCTTCTAAGAACAGGAGCGCTATTTTTACCTCTATCCACAACAGTAAGCTCCTGAAAATAGCTTTCCAGGAAGCAATAATCTTAAATTATATAACACTTCGGATGTCTTCTAGAAATGTAATAAATACGTCCCTGGATGGCACACAAAAAAATCAAACACAAGCCGAAGTATAGCTCTTGGCAAGTTTGGTTGTATATTGTACACTGATGCTTCCTACAAGGATGGTGTAACAGCTTACTGTGTTTATTGACTTGACAGCACTATGGATGAAATCATTACGCAACAACTTACAACACCTGATCAAAATGCATTTATCGGAGAAGTTATGGCGCTGGTAGAAGCATTTGCTTTTGCTCAGCCCTTAAAAGCAAAAACAGCGATTCAGAACATTAAGTGTAGAGTCCCTATCATACAAGCCCTGCGAGCTAAACTCTATTCGAACAGAACTCGAATTCACCTGATATGGTCACCGGGACATGTTGATTGTTGGTATACAGGGAAATGAAAAAGCAGACACCGGTGCAAGAGATACCCTTAACATGCCTTTGGAATACAGAATTCCGCCCTTTGCAAAGTTAATGTGGGTACAAGTAGTGCACCATCTGGAAAAATAATCACAACGCAAAAGGAAAACCCACCTTCATGCGATATTTGCGGAGAAGCACTCACATTAGAACACATTTTAAAAAAATTGCCAGCTTACAAAAGAGCGCTTCAGAAGTGAGATACCAAGTATTAAGGAATTGCTGGATCATTCTCTACCACCAAAGGAATCTAAATTCCACCAAAGGAATCTAAATTCCACCAAAGGAATTTTAGTCTAAAATTGCTACTTTAACACTATTATTTTGTTTAATATTATTACTACATTAATTAACTGGCATATGGACACATATTATAATTATATAATAATAATTGATAATATGTACCTTATCTATTTATAACAGCCATATGGGTATTGTACCTCGGTGTTATATCCTAGACAACACAAATTTATTTCTATTGTATCCTTTGAAAATAAAATAAATAAAAGTTTCAAATATTTCATTTTACGAGTAGTAAATGTAAACAAATTACAAAAGATACTATACACAGTTCGTTTTAGGAATACCGGAAAAATATCAACACCAATCCGCACAGGGTGAATATTATTTTGTTTTTTTTTTTTTCGTTTCTCTCTAATTGGAAGACTTTAAGGTTCAATTAAAAAGATCTAAATCAAAAGATTTTTATTAAAAATGTTTTGTTCGGCTTAGCCCAAAGCTAAGCTCTTGATTGTTATGCAGATCAATTGGGCATAAGGGCAATCAGTGATCTTGGCATTATGCAAAAGAGAGATGAAAAAGGGCTGACCTTTGCCTAGTTGAAATTAATGGGAAGCCTAAAGTATTAAAGAATGGAAATATCAATTTATTAGACTTGGAAGTCTCAAATGACCTTTCACATTAACTGGAGAAGAGCGGTATTTGTTCAGATCAAGAGGTGTTTTTTATCGATTTAAAGCGACGAAATTCGGTTCTGCATTTCATTTATTAACCTTCGAAATATCTAATGGGCTTAAATATGTCCAATGCTACATAATTCCCTCACGTATCTGCATTGCTATTGCCAAACCGATCAACAAATTAATATCCACTTACCTTGCCGAAGATGTTCATAAATGATGCAATTAACTCATTAATGCGATGACTACTAAAGGCCTTCGATATTTGCACAGTACGAGGAGTAGATGCATGTAATTTGATTTCAGCTTTAATGTGTATGCATTCCACAGTTACTTTGGTAAATTATGGTCAGTTGCGTTTGAATGCCTAGGCTACGACTTTGAAGGAACTTTTATGATGAGCACTCATCGGTCTGACGTGTTCTTTATGAAATGTTGATGCACATAGAAATGCCCTGACCATGAATAGTTAATTTATTAGAGGGCATAAAATGCTAAATTATTTGAAAAGTTTTTGATAAAAATCGCTTATTTCGAAACAAGACAAAGAACTAGTTTGTTGTACTCCTTTAACCAGAATTTGCTTAATCTTTTCGTCTTTCTTAGAGAGGTGAGTGATGGCTTCAGTGATAAAGTGCCTACAATACTATAGGGTTTTCCAATAAGGACTTGACAACTTTTTTTTTAAATAAAACGCAAACCATTTGAGATATTTCAAAAACTTTATTATCGGCTTGAAGAACAATCAAAACATTTATGAATGGAGCTCGACTTCGTTCATATGGCCTCCGCGGGCACGTTTGCAGTGGTCGATTCGTTGGACCCAATTTTCAACGACTCGGCCACACATTTCGGCCGAAACGGCAGCTATTTCGGGTTCAATGTTGGCTCTGAGCTCTTCCAACGTAGTCGGCGTGTTAGCATAAACCAATGACTTAACGCAGTCCCACAGAAAATAGTCAAGCGGCGTTAAATCGCACGAACGAGGCGGCCAATCGACTGGCCCATTTATTGAGATAACACGCTCACCATACCTACTCTTCAATAAATCAATTGTAGCGTGTGCTGTGTGGCTTGTGGCATCATCCTGTTGAAACCACATGTCGTCCAAGTCCATATCTTCCAATTCGGGCCAAAAATAATCGATGATCATGGCGCGATAACGGTCACCATTCACAGTAACGTGACGATCGTTATCGTCGACGAAAAGATATGGCCCAATAACGCCGCCGGCATGAAACCGCACCAAAGAGTTATTTTTTGTGGATGAAGTGGTGATTCATGAAGCACATGTGGATTTTCACCCGACCAATAACGCATATTTTGCTTATTGACGAACCCATTAAGCCAAAAATGAGCTTCGTCACTGAAGATGATTTTGTGATGAAATTCATTATCTTGGCGCATCTTCTCCAGAACCCAGTTGATTCGATCGCCAAGCGGGTAGCGGCGTCGGTCATTAAATCGTCACAAATTGTGTAAACAAATAAAGTGTTATCAAAACAAAACCGTTCAGGAAATCACGTGATGGATGGTGGAGAGCATTCCGTTCTTCCCATAACGGGAGTTATAAAAGGCAACAATAGTGTTGCCGGTGCCGTGGCGAAAGCCATTAAAAGGAGGAGGACGTTAAAAACCACTCCTAACTTAACAAAACTAAAAATGGGTGTTGCTTTGGTAGATGAAACAGCAAAAACAACACAACAAAATAAAAACAGTCAGATGATACGTTCATGCACATCTCTGATGAAATCCATTATAAGGGCGGCAACAATAACTTTGCCTCTTTAGCGGCATCCGAATCGGAAGATGAGGATGAAGAAATAGAAAATTTTAACAGCAGCATACAAATGCTTAATGAAAAAGTGTTTGCTATTAAGCAACGACAAACTGCACGCTAGCAGAGGGAGCAACAAGAAGTAGAGAGCTCCCAACATCAAAAGCAACAAGATCAGAAGCAACAACTGCAGCAACAACAAAACCAGCAGCAGCCGAAACAACAACTGCAGCAAAAGCAAAAACAGCACAAGCAACAGCAGCAGTAGCTGCAGGAACAACAACAGCTGAAATCACAGCAGCTGAAAAAACAGCAGCAGCAGCAGCAACAACACCAACAACGACAACAGCAACAGCAACAAAACCTACACCAACAGCAGCAGCAACAACAACAACAACAGCAGCAGCAGAAGAAGAAGAAGGAGAAGGTGCCTCACCTATAACTAGAGGTAAATGCAACCAAGGACCTGTGTAGGCTGGTCATTGGTAATAATTTTAACATAAAGAGATTGGGGAACGATCGTCATGACATCCGCTGCAATACAGTGGAGGGCTACGCGAAAGTGAAAGAGCTCCTAAAGGAAACGACGACGGAGCACTACTCATTCACACCAAAGTGTGAAAATCGGCAATCGATGCTGCTGAAGGGGTTGGGACCGTCTTCTGATCCTGAGGAGATCCTAGCACTGCTCAAAGAGAAGAAGTGCGAAGGACTCAAGTTTGTGGGGGTAAAGCCATTTACCACAGCTGGAGCCAGGCGGGAGAAACGGAGTCTGCCGTTCTTCCTGGTGCAGCTCAGTCCCGAAAGCCGTCTGGATAGTCTAAGGAGTATCAATGTCCTAGACTACCAGGTGGTTCACTGGGAAAAATTAAAAAGGAGCGAAGGCGTTATAGGCCAGAGGTTCGGGCACGCCGCGTCGAACTGCTAAATGCAGCCTCGATGCGTGAAGTGCGCAAAGAACCACAGTTCCGAGGAGTGTACTCTGGGTAGGGACGGAGCATCCGATAGGACGCAGCTCTCGTGCGTGTTATGTGGGAACGTGGGGCATATCGCAAACTATCGGGGTTGTCCTAAGTTCGCTGACATTAAAAAAGCAAAACTGACTCAGCAGCAGAAGGTGGAGGTTCACCTGTTGGGTTTCAAGCACCAGCCGTCGCGTCCCAAATTTCCTACGCCCAAATGGCGACAGGTAGGGGAGCTACGGTACAGTAAGCGACTGTTGCTTCTCCGGCCGAAAACAATGGAAGCTGCACCCAACATGCTAGCCATCTTGCTCGCAATCCAAGGGCAGATGGCTCAGCTGCAAAAGCAGGTGCAAAAACAGGCCAAGCGGGTGGACCAGATCTACTCGCTGCTGCCGGGCCTAACGCAACACTTGTCGTAATGGGTACGCACATGGTGGAGCAAACTTTGAAGGTCCTTGCAGTGAATGTTAATTCACTGATTAGGATCGAACGAAGAGCCGCGATGTTTAAATTGCTACAAGACCAAACTCCTGATGTGCGTTTCACTAGCGAAACCAAGCTAACCGATAAGCACAAACTGGAGTACAATAATTATATCGTTAGAAGAAGAAACCGGCCCAGATCCTAACGTGGAGGCGGTGTCGCGATCTTCATTAAAGAGGGTATAAAATTTCACAGAGTGTACAAGGGGGTGTTGCGCAGGTTCCGGGTGTTGGAGGCAGTCGTCGTTTACATCCCGCTCCGCAGTGGAAAGAGGCTGTACTTGGCCTCTGTTTATGCACCTGAGGCTTCACAATCCACCCTATTCATTACAGAGCTCGACACGCTTTTTCGACTTCTGAGGCTGGAATCGGGGGAGAATTATTTTATAATCGGCGGGGATTTCAACGCTAGACACAGAGATTGGGGAAATAATTTGCCAAATACTAGAGGGAACCTACTACTCGATTGGTGGGGTCAGCACGATGTTATATACAGACTCGGTCTTAAAGCGACGGATAACCCGTCGTTTCCCAGAGGTGGGTCTTATTTGGATCTACTGCTGTACGACGAACGTATACGACTGACAGGTACGAACTTACAAACGCTAAACAGTCTGCGCACATTCGTGTATGACAGCGAGCATTTTTAGCACCGAAATTACAGTTCCCAACGAAATTGCGGAATTGGGATAGTTTGTCCAAAGATATTCTTTCAACTACAGTAAGACTCGATGGACACTCTTCTCCGCTAACTAGACAAGAGCGCTCTCCTCGAACACGCTCCACCCACCGTCCAATAGGAATTTGTCAAACGAGGAGATCGACAATTACCTAAAACAAATGGACGAGACAATTAAACAAACTATGGACCCTACAATACCGCGGTATCGACGTACAACTAACGAAGACCTGTTCCATGATCCTACTATTGACGCACTACACCGACAGAAAAGTAGACTTCTGACAAGACTTAAAAACTTGTACAGACCGACGAGACCCGGAGATTAGGACACTGAAGTCGTCGATTAAAAATATTCAAACGCTAATAAAAGAAAATTACAGAATTTCTGTAAGTTTGTATTGGAACAATAAGGTTCGGGCTGTAAACACCAGCAACCCGAATATGTTTCCGCAAATCAATAAACTATTTCGGAGAAAAAATCAAAACGACCTTCAGTGTCTTAAAATAGCCCGGACAACAGACAACGAACGGTTACTGACAATAGCAGGTATTGATCCAAATGAGGCCGCTGATGATGACAACTTCTTTGTGATCGAGGATCCACAGGAGAAGGTTGAGGCCATAGGAGCGACTTTCCAGGAAGTATATAAGGCCAGTGATACAATTGGCCATAATTATGACCTGGACAATCGCGTCTTGGAGAACGACTTCTGCATTCGAAATGAAATAGTGAACTGGCGATCCGAGGACTCTGGTTTCACCAGGTTCAGCCACGGAAATATGGCAAATAATGTCATTTCCAGAGAGGGTGACCTACCCCCGTTCATTTCGAGGGAAGAACTCCATGAGATCTTCGACACAATCAGGGCTAAGAAATCAGTGGGGACCGATGGTATTCCAAATATCGTGCTTCGACATCTTCCTCTAGAAGCGGTGGACATCTACACCACCCTGTTTAATAATGCAATGAATAATGCACATTATCCAGCGCATTGGAAAACGGCGGTGGTTCAACCTATCCCCAAAAAGGGAAAGGATATATCCAATCCGGCGAATCTCCGGTCGATAAGTCTCCTTCCGAATATCAGTAAGGTTTTTGAAAAAGTAATCAATAGAGCTCTGTCTAGGTGGGTTGAGGACAAACATATAGTTCCGGATAATCAATTCGGTTTTAAGGCGGGACATGATATCTCACATGCCGCGTCTAAACTGGTGTCCGATATCCAATGGAATAAAGGCAAAAAACAATGCACTGGTACCTGCCTTGTTGACTTGGAGAAGGCCTTCGACACCGTATGGTTAGAGGGTCTTTTCTATAAGCTAACTAGGCTGGGGATCAGTAAACCACTCTTGTACATTCTTTATAATATGCTAACTAACGGACAGTTCATAGTGAAGAATGGCGATGTGACTTCTGTTGGAATATTTCAAATTAAAAATGGTCTTCAGCAAGGCGCGGTCAATTCGCCGATCCTATTTAACATTTATACAAGCGACTTGATAGGTTCACTTCCCCATACTATTGCGTACGCAGACGATTTGGTTGCCCTTATCAGGCCCATGCTGATATTTGTGTGTCCCGTGTGGTTCAATGTACGAGCAAGCTTAATGGAAAAGATTCGGGTGTTTGAGAGGGCTTGTCTTCGCTTGTACATAAAACCAGAGTCGGAGTACAAGAACCTAATACGAGTGGACAACTTCGTAATTAAGCTGACTCGAAGGCACAATGCAAGAGCAATGACCTCGACGAATAACCTGATATCTGGGGCTTACTACCCCAATTACCTTTACCACGAGAGTGTGCGCTCTGACGGCTTCGTTCCACCGGAAGCATTCCTCTACCTAGATCAGATAGGGTTGATCCAGGATAGATCAGCGGTGCCGTTAATCTTCCATGTCGCTCGGACAGCTGGGGACAGGCGACTCAACTACAACAGAGACGTCGTATGGATCGGCAGTATGGATCGACTCAGGTTCAGTAGGGCGGTGGGGAATCGCGATAAGAGGGATGTCGTTAGGCAGCACCAGCATTTCTGGTGGTTGAATGATGGGGAAGATGATTCGTCGTCGTTTCCGTCAATTACGGACTAGCCTCACTAATGAGGAGATCTGACCAATTTATTTGCTCTGTAAATAGCGGTGGCCAGCTTACATAGGTTTAGGTTAGCATTTAAGAAACATATACATGTATCAGTGTATGCTAAGTTTTTGTTAACAAATATTTTTTCTTAGCCTTAAGTATTCAGAGTAAATAGTTCTAAGTAAAATGTATATAAAGTCGAAAGACATAGTTATAAGAATTTAGAGTAGCTTAGAGTGCCTGTGTGGGGCCAGTAAGTTAGTATAAGATTGTTAAGTAATTTTAAGCTAGCATTTAAGCATTTTTTGTTAGTACTCGTATGTAAGAGTTAATGATTAAGTAAATAAAATGCATTTAAAACTGAAAAACTGAACTGATTTGGATCGTTTGCTACGGACGCCTGAACGCCAGCGATATTTTCGACACTTCGGCCAACCCGTTGTCTCACTGACACGTCAACATCACACAACGAATATGTAGACTAAAATTTTTGCACTGACCTTGTTATTGCCTATCTACTAGGGCGAAAATTACGACTGAAAATTGGAGTTAACGCTCTTAAAGTTGCAGTCACCGACTCCGAATTTCGGTAGAAAATTTTTATAATTTGCAGACGTTGCTCGTTCGTGTACTTTACCATGATGAAAGTGTTGAGTTTACTGAATAAATTGACAGTGACAGTTTGATGATTAGTGAAAGAGTGCGTTCACAAATTAAATTCAAAGTTGTCAAGTCCCTATTTTAAGCCTTTATTACCCTACAAGTGCCTACTGATTGAGCCGACCATCAACCGTACACACACAGGTAAAGTGCTGGACAGAATCATCGTGACTCTCACAGTAAACGCCACCGAATGTTGCGTCACTTATATCTAGCATAAACAGATGATTTGCAAAAAGGAAGTGTCCTATTACGATGCCAGTAAGTAGTCTACAGTCTTTCCTACTGAGGAGCAATAGCAAAGACGCTGACTTCTTAAAAACATCAGGAAGCATTCGGTTCTGCCTGCGGCATACTGAAGGATTATGCTATTGTCAATAGCTGGCCTAACTGGACACAAGTAGTCCTATCGCAGGGTCAGGAGAAACTATCCTCCGAGCCTTGCCCATCAAGTTCATCGATGATTTCTCTTCTTGTGATCCCACTGTGACTTGGACCCAAATAAGACTCAGCGAATTTAGCCTTTCAACTGAATTCAGTGAAGACTTGTATTCTCGAACTAGCTCGAAGGTCGTGAGAAGTCACAGCAAGGTTTTTCGCTATAGATGCTGAAATATAGCCCGTTGCCAACAGGATTGTGTATATCTTTGCTTGGAAAAGGAGTGAAATACTCGTATAACGGTGTTGTCTTCGGATTGAAGCCATTCTTGGAGACCCAACCAAATTCCTTTCCTGGATCAGATTCTGCCTGAAACCATTCGTGAGGACAGAGTAAGTTGATCTTGTATTTTCGCAGCAACAAGAGTTCCAGTGTCATTGCATCGAAATTGAGTCAAAAGTCAGGCGGCGACCAATGTCATCACATTTCTAGTCTGCTTCTCCAGACCACTACTTTACGGATGATGGCATTGAGAATGGAACTCGTTATATGGGTATCAAACGAAGGATGATTTATCAGTATGTTGAGGGCAGAACAGAGCTAGCATAGGATATAAGCATGACACTCAAATATCTAGCTTTTAAGGAGAAACAAATGGTGATGCTAGAGCAGTCAGTTTCCTGCTTCTTGCATAGTGAGGATTGACTAAAAGCCTTCTAATCGGTTACTGGGAATGATCCAATAGAGAGAGAGAGAGCAGCTACATCGTCTTCATATGCTTGGTTAAAAGCGTTAAGCAGTGAGTTAAAAACTGGGCCACTGCTTACTCCTGCCATCACATATTAATCGCAGTCAGCATCTGTAATCAGGATGGTACTCACTGGCGTTGTCCTTGTTCACGAAACTAGTGATTCATCTACATCGTACTGTCTGTCCGAGCTATACCTTTCTCCCTATTCTCTTCAACACGTAGAAAGTTAGACTGTGCAAATTGTGAAGCCCTTCGCGAGTGTGTGGTTATCAGATCTAGGCTAGTAGTGAAGATTCCCTTGAGTTGCTAGTAAATAGCCTATGCTTGGTACCAACGGTGCCGGGCGGCTTGAAGCCACCAAAGAAAGCAACATTTGATGGCCTCATCTGTTACCACAACCGACGACAGATAGGAGCTGGTTGTAAGCTGGTTGTGATCATATTATGTTACATTGGCAGTGTGGTAAATGTACCACACCTTTTGTGTGTTTCTGGTCTGGATAATTTGTCCAGGCTGCTAATTTTACATAGTATTCTGTAAGGATTCGAGTCGTCCTTAGCGACCTTTCTATAATTTTTTGGTTTTTCTTATGTAGTCGCTGCAAATCTGCATTCGACCATTGAAATAGCTATCGGCGGGGGTTTTTCTTGGCAGCACACATCAGTTCAAATAATTTGGGGCTTCGTTCAATAGATTCTTCTACAGATTGACAGACTTGCTGAGCTCCTCCTCGTCCAGTTGGTTTTCCAGCAAGGCGAGGAAAAATCGCACTCGATTCTGAATTCAATGTACTTGTGGTCTGTCATGGAAACTTCCGACAGTACTTGGTAGCTGGTTACGTTCTAAGCGTTCCTGTAGTCATACTTTCGTAAAAGTGTAAATATTGTTGACAACTTAGTTAGACGATATTAAGAAGTCCAGGAGGTGATTGAATCTCACAATGCATTGACTCCAAAAAATATTCCTAGCACTAGCACCTCAGCATACGAGTATGATAAATCCTATCTTCCTGGGAACACAGTATTTAATAACTTTGGCTACTGCCTTTGCTTTTGGTTGCGGAATTACCCAAGTTCGGAAGGCGAAAGGTCATAAAAAGCGTATTCTCAATCCTTCGGATCGCAGTCATATGGTGGTGTGAGACCCATTTTTAACATCTGCAACTACAGATGCGGTTATGCATTTAACACGGAAAGCTTTCTATAATACATGCTCTATCAGAGTTTGAATATTATAAGGATTAGTCTTAGTCATAGACAGAGGGTGGGGTTTTCGGCACAGACTTAGGGTAGCCAGTCAAAAGTTTACTGCATGGAGCGCTCAAATGCAAATATCCTTTGCTTTAGCTAGATCCCACTGTTAATTTTCGTAGTGCTCGCCTTCCCAATTCGAAATATCAGAGAAGAGTAGCTAGTGCCGTCCTCCTTGGCGTTTCGTGTTTTTTTTTTTAGAATTCGCACCATCCGAACTACGATATCGTATGCGGCTAACGCCAGTACTGGTTTTATTTTTGCCAATGGACTTGACCGATTCATCAGCTTTACGTTTAATGGAACTACAACCTTGCGGCACTGGTTTCATCTGGTCGCCGTGCGTGGGAAACTTTCTTCAGTGGATGTCGCTTTCGCCAATTTGTTTCACTTTTCTGTCGCTGGTGGAGCTTTTAGCATTTGCTCCCTCGACAATATTTGATATATCTTTGCACCTTGCATTTGCTTTGCATCTTCTTCTTCTTTTCAACTTCCACGTAGATGGTGGTCTATCAGAGTGTACCTGTTCTGGTCGCAGCTCAACCTATCCGATTCTGTTCCACTTGTTTCTTTTAATAAAGTTTAATCATAACAGGCCGAGTCTCTCCGGCAATCTGTACATCATTCCAGCCCAATTCACCAAATGGGTCATAGAAGGAGGCGCTGAAGTCCTCGAAATTGAAAGATCTGGTACATTATAGGTGGTATTTCTGATGGCATTCTTAAAACATCGCCACTAGTCCTGGTGAATGTATGCCCTCTATTCACCAAAATATATCAATCTGGTTTGTCAAGTACGAACTTGGGACACTACTCATAGACATTCTCTAGAAGTTTCTAAAAGCCTTCTTTGGTAGCGTCGTCATTCTTGTGTGTTGGGGTATGCGATGTTAGCGCATTTCAAAGCATATGAATAAATCCCTAAGTCTGTTTCTAATTACAAATCCGGATTCAAATATGCGCTGAGCGAAATCATAATCGACGTAGCAGATGTCGCAGTTTCTGATCGTGATTTTGCCGGATCCACATCGTGGGTGGGGATTATATCAGTCTTATAAGTCTCCAGTCTCTCTGATAAGTGTTCGGGAAAACTAGGTCTGTTAAGAGTTTTCATATTTCAATTACATACCTGAACGATGCAGTCCTTGTCACGTTTGCATGGGTCATCAACTCATGAGTCAATCTTACCCAAGGTTGTTGCAATTTTCATCACAATTTGTTTACTTTTCCGCTTATGGTAGTGAGGCCTAAGACGACATCTTGTTTGTGGCTTCTGACACGCATCTTACAGCCGATCAGGTCAATGAAGTATATAGTATACCCAACACTTGCGTAAGTTTCCGCTCACGGTTACAACCACAGAGGCATTTGTGTACTCTGATGGGTTGGTGTTAATACACTGTCCACACTGTCTGTTTGCCAAACGCTGAAATTCATGCAGAATAGCAAGATCCAGTTACGAGAATTCAGCTGTAGAAACTTAGGCAGACTACTAGACATGAGGCGCCGCGAGGAGGTGATAATGCGCTACAGTTCTCGTACCTTCTTTTAATATCCAAACTGATCGACTGACTCTTAAATTCACCACACGAATCCATGGCCAGCAGCTTCCTAAACACCGTTTACCATAAACAAACCCGAAACAAAGTATGACCTCTCTCCATATACATATGAGTAACTGCACGAACCAACATCCATTCGACAGATTTTGGACTTATCGAATTTCAAAAATATCAGCACCGAGATAATCAATACTAAAACAGACTGTCAAGACCAGAAAAAAGTTCAACAGCTCAGCGTTGAAGAGGATTGATTTTGGTTGTCATCATGACGAGGTAAATTTACCTCACGAGTAGTTGGTAAGATTTTTTTTCTATATCCCCTAGATACATTCATCATATTTTGTGAAAACCGAAAATTATTGTGTTAAGCCGCTTGAATTAATTTACCATAAAGTTAATTGAAATTAATTGCGCATTAAACACCACCATCGCGTCGTGTCCCGTTGGGGTGGTGAATTGTGTTGACAACTCTGTAAGCTACTGGCAGGACAAGTTTTAAATGCCAAGAACGGTATGCAATATGTGAGAGTAGATGTACTAAAAGTGATTTATGAGCTATTCAAGAAAAAGCCACCAATGACTTGACAAAATTAGGTCCGGGAACTTGAACCCTCAAAACTGGTACATGTCGTGATAAAATTAGAAACTTCTCTGACCCAAAATCAGCGCTGATTTCTAAGCTACAGGTGCATGTAGTGTAGATTGGCACCCAAAATATGTATACAAATCATCTTATGTCTGTAATTTTGTCTTGCCAAGCCAGATGGAATGACGCTTTAAATGTCACTGAAGGCGCGAACTCGAAGCACTCAAAGATAAACAAACACATAAATGTTCTCATCTAAATACTAGTGTTCTAGCAGTTGAAATAAAATACCAGTTGCACAGGTTCTTGAATAAAAATAATCTCATTCCCCTGACAGACGACAGAACTCGATAAGTAGGTGATTTTGGATGATTTTTATGCACCCTCTTCAGAAGTGGATAATTTGCATGGAATCCCCGACTCGCATATGTGGCGCCAGACTCATACTGAAGTATCGATTGCGTTAGAGATACACCAAAGTTGTAGAGCTTATGAATTGTAGAATAAAATTAGCAAAACAGGAAATTCATTTGGAGAATTTGCAGAATCGAAACCGCAAAAAAATCCAAAATAATGAATGATCTCAGGTGATATGGATAATCCGAATATATAGCAGAGCTGTGTGCCATGAGCTTAGATATGAATACATACATGGAATTGAAACAGGTTTCTGAGTGAAAATGAGTAACAATAAGGTTTGGCAGATTTGAACTGCAAATTTAGGTTCAGGATACAAAAGAAAATGTAAATTAAAGGAATGTGCATTGATGAACTAAAAATTCATCCGTGGATGTACATTTCGCTCAGTTCGTGGTTGAATATACTTAGCGACCCCTTGCAATACAAACGGAACAAAAATTCACGCGCAGTATCTCTCTCTTGAAACTGCCAAGTGCTTCTGCATTCATTTTCGACAAGGTTCTGAGCCATAGAGCTGGATAAAGGTCTTGCATAAAATCAGTTTGTTATAATTGCGGCTGCTTGCGTTCTGGCCAAGCCGTCAATGGTGTGCGTGGTTTTTGATGACACAATATGTACTTTGATTGGCCCTCGTTCACAGCTAGACTTATTTTGGCCGCTTCAGCCTCAATACTCACGAAAGCTTCCCTGACGGCTCGCTGTGATCGCTCATTCATATCAATGACATTTACGTGCGTAACTAATTGTGCGGACATTCTTCTTTTGTTCGTGTACAAAACCGGGGGTTCCAAATAAATGAAAATGCCAACGAAAACTTTATAAATTAAATTTAACTCACTGCCAGGTTGCAACATATGTACATTCAGATTGTAGACTCTAAACCAATATCATGTCAAAAAGAAACTGTATCCAGAAGCAAATTATAGAAAAAAGGGACAACAATATTTCGGCTCACAAGTGTGAGCGAAACCGTGAAGCGGTTGAATCGAAGAGAGCAATCACAAACATCCAGCTGCATGAAGCTGCGTAACTCGACCGAGTCGCCATTGTGTCGTTGGTAGATTCTCATTCTTGATGATGACGATATCGCCTATCATGATGTCGTCTGTAGACTCATGCCACTTAGAACGTCGTTGTAAGGTGGTTAAGTATTCATCCTGCCATCGCTTCCAAAAATGCTGCTGCATCTGCCTTAGTCGTCGCCAATATCGAAGTCGATGTGTGGGTACTTCCAATACTGGTTGGTCAGGCACAGTAATAATAGATCGGCCTATAAGTAAGTCTGCTGGTGTGAGAGCCATTCGATCATCAATATCATCATGTAAAGCCACCAACGGACGAGAGTTTAACCTTCTAACCGTCCTTAGGGCACTGAGTGCCCGAGACAAAATTCAACTGTAAATAAAAACACTTTATTCAGCAGCCATCATGATATGTTTACAATATATATGTAGTTGACCTCGTCAACTTACAAACGGAGTGCTTTATTTATTTATGGATGTGTGTGCGTAACACATGATCTCTGTACGTCCTCGGGGCACTCAGTGCCCGTCTTTGTTTTAAGTATATTTCGTGTGTCGCACAGTTTTGCATTGCATTCGAAACTTGTTCCACGGATTTTGAGAACTTTGTTGTGATAAGTCTATTTTTTTTTTTTTTTGTTCAAAATAATTTCGAGGTATAATTTTCGTTCGCTAAACACCCATTCACGTGAATTGACAGAGGAAGAACTGCACGAGTACGCTAGTTTGTTTGGAAACAGTAGCGACGATAATGAAAGTGTGAATGGAACTGACTCCGATGATGTGTATGATCCAAATTGTGACGCATCCTGTTCTACCTTCTACTTCTTCTAATCAAACACAACCGTTCACTCAGTATTTAATTTTTATTGGGTGTTTCGCCACCAAGTGTCAAAATACAAGTGAGTAGAAATATTTATGTTGATGCAATACAAAGTGTATTGCTAATACTAATACATAAAAATAAAGTAATTCAAAATTCATTATTACATGTGGTTAGTGTTGCCACTATATAACATTTCCTGTCCCTAATCGGGATATCTTCTCGGTTCCTTTAACTGAGAGCGGCGTCTTAGTTCATAGTTCCGAGATGCCGATTTTTCTTTCGGAGACCTGATTGAAACATGATCCAAGTACTTCTTTTGACGATTGGCTATCGCTGGTAAATTATCCATTTCGGAGTTGTTGTCGCCGACAAACTTCTTCATTTGGTTTAAGTGTCTCTTCCATAAGTTGTCACCATCAGTGGTTACCAAATACATTTGCTTCCCTATTCTCTTTTTTACTATCGCTACCGACCAGACCTTACCTTTTCGAAAATCTCTTACCAATGCTGACTCCCCTTCACAGAAATCTCTTCGATCTCGAATGTTTTTTACCTCTCTTTGGTTGTTGGTACTAGGTTTTAGAAGGTCCAATCTCATGCGCAAGTTTCGCCGCAACATCATCGACGCTGGTGACTGGCCTGTTGTGGAATGCTTTGCCAGACGATGATAAAATAAGTATCTCGCTAATGCTACTACAACTGACTTTTCTTCTCCTTCTAAAATTTTCTTTACTGCCGTTTTGAATGACTTCACTGCATTTTCTGCCAACCCATTACTTTGGGGGTGACCCGGTGGCGATGTGATGTGCTTTATCCCATTTCTTCGAAGGAAATCCTGAAACCTTCTTCCCGTGAATGTTGGCCCATTGTCTGTCACCAAGGTTTTTGGCAACCCAAATCGTGCAAACGTTTCGTAGAATTTTTCGATTGTTGCTTTCGCTTCGATGCTATTCATTGGATAGATCTCCACCCATTTCGTTTTGGCGTCCACGATGATTAGAAATTGCCGATTGAGGAAAGGCCCGGCGAAATCAGCATGAATTCTTTCCCACGGTTCTACTGGCTCTGGCCATGGATTGATCGTAGCCTTTGGGGGATTGGGATTATGTGTTCCGCAAGCTAAACAACCCTTTACCATTTGTTCGATGCAACTATCCAGATTTGGCCACCACACATATGACCTAGCCAACGATTTTGTTTTTGACATACCCAGATGGGCATCGTGTAATTCCTTAAGTATTTCTGACTGTAGTAATTTTGGTACCACAACTCGAAAACCCCATATCACAACTCCGTCAACGACTTCAAGTTCATCTCTTCTCAGCCAGTAAGGTTTGAGGCTGCTATTGACATTTTTCGGCCAACCTTCGATTGTGTGTTTGAGGACATCCTTCAGAACTTCATCTTTTTGTGTGAACTCTTGAACGACATTAACATTAATTATTTGCATATCTGTAATTACCTTTTTTATCTGTTCTTCTACTATATGCTCATTTGTATCAACTTCCTCTCTAAATGAAAACCTGGACAACATATCGGCCACCTTATTGTCTTTGCCTTTGATGTACTCGAACTTGTAGTTGAACGCTGCCAGAAACGTCGCCCATCTCTGCATTCTTTTAGATGTCATGAGAGGAATGCTGCGATTCTCACCAAATTTCGCTAGTAAGGGTTTGTGGTCGCTTCTGTTTATAAACTTCCTTCCAAACAAGTAATCCGAGAACTTATGTACACCATAGTAGACCGCCAAAGCTTCTTTATCGAGCACGCTATAGTTCCGCTCAGGTTGTGACAAAATTCTTGATGCGAAAGAAATAGGACGTTCTTCTCCGGACGGTAATATGTGTGACAGCGCAGCAGCAATTCCTTCATCCGATGCATCACATTCCAGCACCACATCCCAATCTGGATGGTAGTGCACCAACACTTTGTCGGAAGCTACGATGGTTTTGATTTGCTCAAATGCTGCATTGCACTTTTGTGTCCAATTGAACGCAACACCTGACTTTAACAACTTGTAGATAGGTGCCATGATAGATGAAACGTTTGGGATATATCTCCCGTAATAGTTCACGAGACCTGAAAACGCTTGCACCTGTTTGACGTTACTCGGTGGATCAGCCTTCAGTATAGCCCGTACACCTTCTGGATTTTTCCTTATTCCGGTTTTGTTGATTATTTGGCCTAAGTAGCAGATATCCTCCTTAAAAAATTCACATTTCGCCAGCTTAACCGTCAGGCCTGCGTCTTTCAACCTCTTGAAAACCCGTTCGAGATTTCTAATGTGTTCATCATCGTCTTTTCCAGTAACTAGTATGTCATCAACGAAGACAGTTACATTGTCTATATCATGGAACATTTTTGCCATGATTCTCTGAAACTTTGATGTTGCTGGCGATATGCCGTATGGCATACGGTTTACCAAGTATACTCCCTGAGAAGTGGACCACGCACAAAGCCTTTTGCTGTCCTCGTCTAGTTCAATCTGTAAATACGCTTCTTTTAGATCTATTTTGGAATATTTCTCACCACCAGAAAGTTTCTGCAACAGATCTTGAATCCTGGGTAACGGGTATGTGTCTGTCTCAAGATATCTATTGATTGTTGATTTGTAATCGCCACATAACCTTATGCGACCATCAGGTTTAATTACGGGTACCAAGGGCGTTCCCCATTTGTTATATTCAACTGGCGTGATGATTCCTTGTTCGGTTAAATAATCAAGTTCTTTCTCGACCTTATCTTTAAGTGCATATGGCAGATTCCTTGGTTTAACGAACACTGGACTCACATTTTTATTTTTCAATTTTAATTTGATTTTTTCGAATTTAAAATGACCAACTTTACTTTGAAAAACCGTTGCGAACTTATTCTCTAGTTCCTTCACTATCAATTCAGTGCTCTTAATTACGTTGTTTGTTTTTCTGTCACTTTTTATTTTTTTTTATTGACACAGTTAAATTAAACTCCGTAGCAAAATCCCTTCCCAATAACGCACTCCTGCCAGGTTCTGCTACGTACACTTCTAGAAGTTTTCGTGTATTAGCGTACTCAAATATGCATAGCATTTTCCCGTAAATCTTAATGTTCTCGCCACCGTAACCTTTTATGCTTGTATTCGATGCAACCAATGTCTTCGTTTTCCATAACTCACTCATCATGCACTTTGGAATAATAGTAATTGCGCTGCCTGTGTCGAGTTCCATTACCAATTCGATACCATCCACTTTGACTTGCAGTGTTATAGGTGGGAAGCTCTTTTGGGTCGATGTGATGTTTTTTAGTTCGATGTAATCCTCTTCTTCTGTCTCTTCCACCCTTTTTAAATTCTTTATGCGTTCATTTCGTGAATGTTTGTCTTTGCTTTTGCACATAACTTTAAGATGTCCACGAACTTTGCAGATGTCACATACATATTTTTTGTAGTAGCATTGTTCACTGTTATGTCCCCCTCTACCACATCTGCCGCACCCATTGTTCTTATTTCTTCCCGTTGTATGCACATGCTGTTGATTTGACTTGGTGGTTCGATTTTTAAAATGTTTGTGTGTGTATGTGTTTTGTGTGTTTACCTTATTTACTGTGCCTTTGCTGGCCTCGCGGCTATTTATTAGTGTTTCCTTTTTAATTGCTGTTTCCCATGCTCTGTCAAGAGTTAATTTTTCGTCTTCTTCTAGCAGTTTTTCGAGAATGGGACCATCTCTCATGCCCGTTATGAAAATGTCACGCAATGCTGTATCTAATTGGGCACCAAATTTGCAATTAACGGCTGACTTCTTAATTCTTGTATACCATTCGTTTATGCTCTCGCCCGACATCTGTCTCAACTCATAGAAAATTCGCCTCTCTACAAACACAGCTACTTTCTTTCCATAAAAGGTAGTTAAATTAGATTTTATTTCGTCAAATGTCAATTGATTGATGGTTTTTGGATAGATACTGTCTCGGAGAAGTTTGAATACTTCATGATGCAGCTTGGTTAACAGAAAAGCTGTTTTCCTTTGCTGATCGTCTTCGCCAACGCTAAGGAAATACTGATCCAGCTTCGCTTCAAATATTTCCCAGTCCACGAATTCTGGATTGAATTCGTCAAAACTGTTTCCCACAGCAATAGTCTGTACAGTAGCCTTGTCTTCCGCAGTGTTAGATGGCATGGTGGTGCAATTTTTTAACAATCCTCGTCGCCAATGTTCTACCTTCTACTTCTTCTAATCAAACACAACCGTTCACTCAGTATTTAATTTTTATTAGGTGTTTCGCCACCAAGTGTCAAAATACAAGTGAGTAGAAATATTTGTGTTGATGCAATACAAAGTGTATTGCTAATACTAATACATAAAAATAAAGTAATTCAAAATTCATTATTACGTGTGGTTAGTGTTGCCACTATATAACACATCCGATGTTGATGAACCCGACCAAAATGAACCGCTCGAAGATCTTGAGCTGTTGGAGCTTCGTCAATCCATCGAAAATAATGACAATTTGTTTCAAAACGATGACTCAACCGAAGAATCAGCAAATGTGGCAGTGCCGGCAAATCGCGGTCAAAAATACGTTAGTCAAGGCAACAACGACAAAACTGTTTGGTGGTCAATGCCACTAGAAAGTGAAAAATCGAGAGTCGAATCTTTGAAACGAGAAAGAGTCAATTCCTGTGCACATTCCACGGAAGATCTTGTTCAAAAGCAGGACGCGTTCAGACGCCTTTTTCCCACTGCTATTGTTGAAGAAATCGTGTTTGAAACAAACAGAAACGCAAAACGAGAGTACGAAGCAAACCGAAGGAGCGGCAGTCCGAAAAATATGCGGCCTTGGAAGAATACTGATGCTGATGAAATCTATGCATACATTGCCATTTTGCTTCATTCCGGTGCAGAAAAATCCAATAATGTTCAAGTCAAAGATATTTTCCACAAATCAAATATGCCATTTTATCGGGCAGATATGACATTGAAACGCTTTGAACAATTAACTCGTTTTCTACGTTTCGATGATTCCAGAACACGATTATCACGATTACGTGAAGATAAATTGGCACCAATTCGTCATATCTGGAATCTCTTTATCAAGAATCTGACCATGGTTTTCGTTCCATCATTGGAGTTGTGCATAGACGAACAACTCTTGGTAATGCGAAATACTCGTAGATGCAGCTTTCGGCAGTATATTTCTTCCAAGCCATGAAAGTATGGAATTAAAATATTTTGGCTTGTGGATTCAAAAACTAACTACCCAGTGGCAGCGGAAGTTTATATGGTCACACAGCCCAATGAAAACCGATAAACTGGTATTGCACATGATCTGGTGTTGCGTCTTTGCAAGAAATATATAAATATTGGCGCTAACATCACAATGGATAATTTCTTCACCAGCTATCCACTTGCAATTGATTTGGCCAAAAAGAACACAACTCTAGTCGGCACTATCCGCCTAAACAAACGGGAATTGCCGAAGGTCTTTTCGTCAGTTAAAGAAGCAAGAAAAAGGGCTTCAAACTCGTCTGTTTTCTGCTTCTCGGGTGTATGTGAACTAGTCACCAATGCAAGGAAAAATGTTTGTTTATTGTCAACCGCCCATGCCACCGAAGAACTAGATGATCAAACTGGAAAACCGCTTGTAATCCATGATTATAATGCGCATAAAGGTGGTGTAGATACATTTGATAAGCTATTGCGCGGATATACGAGTAGTTGCATACGAAAGAGTAACCGCTGGCCTATGGTCCTTGTTCACAACATGGTTGATGTTGCAGCACTTGCTTCGTACCGTTTGTTTGAATTATGCCATCCGGCATGGAACACAAACAAAAGCGAAAAACGAAAAACATTTTTGAAAGAGCTTGCATTCGAGCTGTCCAAAAATCAGATGCAAAATCGTGTCAACACTAATAAACCATTGCGAAGATCAGTTAAAATCGCAATGAATTTGATTGACTTCAAAGCAAACATCAGTACACCACAAAATATGCCCGTAATACAGGTGAAAAACTGAATGTTTAACCATTTGAATTTTGAATTATGTATACTTTCTGCTCTTGTTTTCAGGTGAACAATTTGAAACGTCGGTGCGAAGCATGTAAAGGCGAAAAAGGTAAGAAAGACAACAAAACAACAGCGGTGTGTGATCTATGTCTCAAACCCACATGCTCCAAGCACTACGTGCGTTCATGTGGTGCTTGTTATCGGCGAAAATTCAAAGAGCCGGACTCTACAGAAGCGAGTGAAGACGAGGGCGATAACGAAGAAGACGAGTTTGCAGAAAATCTCTCCCATCTATCTACTTCGAGAGGACTATCGGTGAAACGTCGCCGTCCTTGGGACATTGATCTCTGATTTTTATATTACTTAAATACTTAAATATTACACATTGAAGGCATAATAAAGTTAATTCTTAAAAAAAAAATTAATAAATCATCGATTTTCTTTGAAATGTAGCTATTTGTAGTCAAAAATGCATCCAAGGGCACTGAGTGCCCGTGGGACGGGATTAAGGTATAAAATGCAAAGACGGTTAGAAGGTTAAGCAGGCTTCTATGTGCACGAGTAAAGAGTGAAATTGGTCATAATAAATCGATTGAGTTTAAATGACGCGCAGTAAATGCTTTTTCGCAGACTTGACTGCTGCCTCCCAAAGGCCGCCTTGATGGGGTGTGCCAGGAGGAATAAAATGCCACTCGGTGCCTTTGTTAGCCACATGTTGCAGCGCGTAAGCACTTTGCCATTCCTTGAGATCTTGTAGTAGAATACGATTAGCTCCAACAAATGCCGTCCCATTGTCGCTGTACATGTGATAACATCGGCCGCGACGACTCACGAAGCGAGTGTACACATCCACAAAGGATTCAGCAGATAGATCTTCAGCTAGGTCGATGTGCACAGCCTTTGAAGCCATTCAAACGAAAATAGCGACGTATGTCTTCTTCACAGTACGAACGTTTCTTGAGCCAATGCGGATATTACATAAACGGGCCACTAATCCACCACCGATATTGAAAATGGTGGAGAGGCCAACACCCTAGAGCGGGGTAGAGATGTCATGCGTTGCTTAGCCATAGCATGTTGATGCCGTCTGCAAATAATACACGAATGAATACATTGCTTTACAAAGGTACGTACGTGAAGTATCCAGTATTTCTCTCGAATCGTCTGTAGCATCAGCTGTATCCCTAGTTGTAGTTTGTCCCAATGAGTCTGATCAACAATTAGCCTTGCCAATACACTTTCCTTCGGAAAGATAATTGGATGTCGGGGATATTCGTTCAGCCTCGCGTTGTCAAATCGATCAGTTGCAGGCAAAATATTTTCTCTCTCGACGTCGAGATATGCAGCCAATGTGATTAGTTTGCTTGATGCAGCCACATTATTACCCTTGCGTAGTTGAATGATCTCGGGTTCGAAATATCAATGCTGCTCGGCAAAAATATGCCAATGTAGCGCCTTTTCCATCTCCTCTGCGTTCACCATGGGTTGGGACTTATAATTTTGATGTGATTTTCTCCAACGTAGGACATAAGCAGTTGTGCGGATCAACTTCCCAATATTAGCAAATCGCTGAAGCAAATTGATTGTGACCAGCTCTGTTCCACGCCTATATTGTGTTTCGATGAGAAGCCCTTCGGTAGTATGTGCCACGTTCGGCATGACTGGTTTGAACTCTGTCTCCATCGCAGACATTTCTCCCTCTGTCAGTGCAATGTCATCAGTAGAGAACAGTTTATTGCTAAGCTCCGGGCCATGCCACTAAAGCGGATGTGAGATAAGAGTATCAACGCTTATGCCCCTACTTGCGCAATCCTCCACATAATGTATGGGACATCGTTGAACTCCAGTGCCTGCCTAAGCATATGCCTTCATACTTGCGTCGCAAAAACCATGTAAATATGTAATTGTATCAGTGGTTACGCGAAGCCATCTTGGTATGCGTATTTTCTCCAAGCGATATAAGTCCTTACGGAATGAGAGCCACTCATCAAGTAATGGTTTCGGTAGTGGATCATCCCATGCTAAACCTGCTTGCCAAAGCCGTTGAATGAATACCTTGGCCAACATGCCAGTGGGATCATACAGTGTTGCAATGTCGCGGAGGATTTGACGTTTGGTTGTGGATGGTGAATCAGCTGCCAATTTGATCTTGTAGAAAAGTTCGTCCGTAATGGGATCCCAGTGTAATCCAAGAACAGACGTTTCTGCCTCTTGCAATCCAATCTCATCCGTAATCGGTGTTTTGGTGAGCTGGACCAAAGTCTCCTTGTCATTAGATCGCCATTTTCGTAGATAAAAGTGTCCATGCTTGGGTACAAAATCGATATATCTACCTAACTCAGCCGCCATTTGAGCTGATGGAGCGCTGTCGAGGAAATCTTCGACATAGAAATCCCGCAAAATACTTGTTCGAGCTTTGGCTGCCCGGGTTTCACTTGGTAGGCTGATGCAATTATCCAGAACACATTGTTGCATTGCGCGAATAGCCAAAAATGGTCCGCTTGCGGTGCCATAGATGATGGTAGCCAGTTGATATGTGCGCAATGATTCGGTAGGTGATGCTCGCCATAAAATCTGCTGCCATCGCCGGTGCCGTTTGTCGATGATCACTTGGCGAAACATTTTCTGCCAACTGTTTTGGGCTGTCATACCGGGTCTTTAGTGCCTTCCAGACATCGTCGTAGTCGCCAGTATACATCCCGCCAACCAATACCACTGCATCACCTTGAACGGCTTCGCGTAGTTTGCCAAGCTTGCACGCTTCAGGGAAGTCTTGGGAATGCACAAGCGTTTCGAATGCATCTTTGAATGCAAGCGAATTTTTCAGGGTACCATTAAATCTGGGAACTGATAGTGGATCTAACGTACCGATCGTTGCGATACTGCCTCGTCGAGGTGTTCTACAATTCGCTTCGCTTGTGTTGTAGAAAGCATGCGGTGTAGCTTAGCCATTCCGGTATTATAATGTGCTTCAACATCATCCCAAAGCGTTGAATGCGATTCGAGTTCGGCGGGCTGGGCTGCATCAATGAGTGCATCATGAGCAACTACAAACCGATCAAAATGCATTTGCAATGTGCCAACTTCTTGTTGAAGGCCAAATTCGTAGCCAAAGAAATCGTCTTTAGTAATTTTCGCAGTCGTACGCTTATTGAGATCCGCCATCTTTATCGGAGGCTCAGGTGTACCGTATGAACTTGATATCGCTTCTGAAATCCACTCTGACTTACCTACAATTCTCGACTCCAGATAATCCGACTCCTCATCTGACATCCACTAGCAAATTACCAAAAAGCAATAACTCTGGATGACTACGACAATATTTCTTGAAATGTTCCAGAAAGTCCACAGATATCGCCCAGAGCAAAACCCACGCGGTCGAATATTCTCGATCACAATGCCAACTTTATCAAATGCCACACCACAATTATTTGTCGTAAGTGAACAATTCCTCACAGAGGCACCAAAAATTGTACAAAACCAGGGGTTCCAAGTAAATGCAAATGCCAACGAAAACTTTATAAATTAAATTTAATTCACTGCCAGGTTGCAACATATGTACATTCAGATTGTAGACTCTAAACCAATATCATGTCAAAAAGAAACTGTATCCAGAAGCAAATTATAGAAAAAAGGGACAACAATATTTCGGCTCACAAGTGTGAGCGAAACCGTAAAGTGGTTGAATCGAAGAGAGCAAAAAAAAACAAGATTTAAACAGTGTTGCCGTTAGAATCGCAAACAGTCGTCAATGAGTTTTGCACGACTCTTCCTAGGGCGATGTTAAAAACTCACGTGCCAGCCCGTCTAGAACCTTTCTTGACACTGAAGGCCTCGGTTAATTCACTATCGACCTTGATGGAGCAGCCATAGCCATCCTGAACAACCCGACAAGTTTGGCAGTCAGAACTAGGCATAGAGTTGAATAGCTCTTCCCTCTGCACGCTGTTATATGCAGCCTTGAAGTCGACAAATAGACTGTGAGTGAGAATCCGACATTTCCGAGTCTTTTCCAAGATATGCCGTAGTGTGAATATTTGATTGACAGTGGACTTTTTTAGAATGAAGCTGCAGTGATTTTTCATGGATAGAAAAGATCTTACAGGCGATGTTTAAGAGAGCTGTTTCTCTACAGATGTCACAGTTAAAAATATTTCTTTTCTTGTGAATCGAACAAATGATGCTGAGGTCCTATATTTCCTCTGAACATATCTTACAGCTGGTGAATGTCCGTAACAAGGTCAGCGCCAGCTACTTTCAGCGGTCAGTCCTCCTGCGCTAGTAGGAACTTTGTCTAGGTCAGGAAAACCTACGTGATAGCGGTATTTTTACCATTATAGCAGCTAAACAGTCAACAGAAATAGTTTTTCTATATGCACAACACTGACTGCAACTCCACTTTAGGGTCATCTAACAAGAGGTGCCGCTTTAAATCAATAGAAAAATGCAACATTTTTATGAAATATTGACAAATCTTTTATTTCAATCTAAATCACAAACTCTGAGTGTAGTAATGGAGTACAACATCTTCCGCCTCGGCCCTGCCTACAAGTAGTCATATTTTTGATGAAATCTATTATCATTTTCGCATAATTGCGGCTGTGTTTTGCGAATAGCAGCTCTAATATTTTCCTTGAATCCATAAATCATTGGTGACGTATTGGCATTGACTTGATCTTTAACTAGGCGAGAAATCTGCATTTCGAGATATCACACGTCCAGGTAATTTGTCACGCAATATAACCATTTTTTCACCAGCTGTATGGCATGAGACGTCGTCCATGTCCATCAAATTTAGTCAAAAAAAAAGTCAGGCAAAACCATTTGGCAGCGCAATCCTTTCACTGCATTCATATGGCCTAATGACATCGTCAGCCCAAAAATTGCGCCAAGCTGTCACTCGTTGTGGATCGAGTGATTGTGTTCCATTAGTCGTATTTCTCTTGGGTTACCGGAGCTCCAGATGGGACAGTTTTGTTTATTTTCAAATGGAAATCAGTCTCATCACTCAAACAAATTTTGTGTAAAAAGTCATGATCTTGTTTATTCATTTCCAGCGCCCAGCTGAAAGTACGCCGTAATGCGTAGTCTTCTGGCTTCAATTATTGTGTCTACTAGACCTCATCAGCATATAGGGCAACACCTTTATGCAAAATGGGGTGCACAGTGGTTGTGAATAGGTCTAATTGCTGTGATCGTATCGAAATGAACACACCTAGGTTTTCAGGCAAACTCTTAGCTACGGCAGCGATATTTTCACCTGACCTTGCCGCATGAATACGAGTTGTAGTCTTCATCACTAACCTGTCCGAAAGGTTCTAATTAAGTTCACTATAGCTGTATGAGAAGGCGAGAAGGCAGAGCCCAACGTTTACCTGGGCTACAACGAGTAAACCTCTGCAGTGAGATCGTCAACAATTTTTATTTGGCCAACAATCAGCAAATCAATTTTGTCAGTTCTGTTGAATATTGGGTCGGCTAGCGTTATGTAAGGTGGTATTTTCCAGTGAGATGATGGCTGGGGAAATATAATATCCTTCAGCACAAATACCTCCATCCAGGTAGAGTAGTCACTTGTAGTCGTTTGGAAGATTGCGTATACTCGCTGTATGGATTCGCCTTTGTTGCTTTATACCTTCAATGACCAGGCAATCCAACTCAGAGTTTAAATTGAGCTGGCGTACTACTTTCTGACTTAATAAGTTAATCAAATCCAATAATGCGCGACATAATATTGTCGTTTTATTTTGTTCTACTCGTATTAACTTCACTCTGGCTATACCCAGCAACATGAATCTACGTTGTGGCTCGTTTAGTATTTTTGGAGTCACTGGATGTGCACGCGTAGTAGCGACCCTTCTAATACCAGATAGCAATGAGTTTTTCCAATTGTTATGTTTCAGAAGCTGTCAAAGTTACCAACGACAGCCACCTGTCAAAATATTCAATAAGGCTTGCCGTTTCATCATGCATCGTCTTACGCTTGCCGAACGTGCGGAAATTATTAAAAAATTTCGAAATTCCGACTCAGTTGTAAATACACAACGTGAATTTCGTCGTGAGGTCGGTCGTCATCATGGGTTCAGTGTGCAGGCAATTCGTGGCACCATGGAAAATTTTGAGAGTGAGTACACTCTTTTGGATCTTAAGCCACCAATCAGATAGAGATTGGTGCGAAATGAAGAAAACATAGCCACCGTAGCGGCCAGTAACGAAGAAGAACCAGAAATGTTGCTTAGGCGTCGATCAGCTGAAATGGGCATCGCCAAAGAGTCAACCCGGCTTATTTTGCGGTTGGATTTGGGCCTACATTCGTATAAGATTGTGCTGACGCAAGAATTAAAGGCAGAAGACCATAGGACATAGACAACGCCTATCCCAACAAGCAGAACTGATATTATAGGAACTAAAACCATCCATAAGTGTTCGGTCAAGTATCAAAGCATCCACAAAGATTGACTGTTTGGTGCGGTTTATCTCATGGCGGACCTTATTTCTTTCGCAATCTGGAAGGAGACACCGTTACCGTCAATGGTATCAGGTATACAGAGAAAATAACCGGCTTGTTGTAGTTAGAGCTTGACAACATCGATATATCCGAGCTGTGGTTCCAACAAGACGACACTACATGGCATACAAGCGACGCAACGCCCGAAGTTGTGAAGGAGAAATTTGGCGACTGGGTCATATCACGGCGAGCGTTCATCAATTGGCCGCAGCGATCATGCGATTTGACACCACTCGATTATTTTTCATGGGGCTACGGCAAGTCCTTAGTCTACGGTAAGAAGCCAACCACTTTGGACGAGTTCGAGGACAACATTCGACATGCTATTGCCGGAATAACGCCTCTCATATTGTACCGGGTCATCAAAAATTGAACCGACTACTTGAAACATTGCTAGCGAAGCCAAGGCGGTCATTTGAATGATGTGCACAGTGGCACGAACGTAGCTTCAAAATAAATTCAGAATCAATTTTATATCTCAAGCCGTCGTTGTTGTATTTAGTCACCATTTAGTTGTAGTTGAATTGAATCCATCTAAACGTAGTAACGCATTGCGTTTCTTTTGACATTTTGAACAGTTTCCTGAGCTACAATTGCTTGCAAAACACTCAATCTTCAGGCAATTAATTCACATATTGTTGTTCTTGACAATGCTAAGTCTCTTTGATGAGGCTATTGAGGATGATTGATCTGGCAGATCTGAGAGGCTAGTGGATACACAATTGTGGCCGAAAAAATCCTTTGGAGTTGTGGGTGGGATTGTTGACTTTAGGTTTTCCTTAAAGATTTTAAGCGCTTTTCGAGGAAATCAATAAATTCGATAAATGATGGTAGTTGCCGAGGATTTTTGAGAAAATGTTCAAATAGCGGATGAGTCTCCTTGTCTAATTTTTCTAGAAGTGATGCAACAGCGGATCCCATGTGCTTGTGTCCACTGACAGCCTATTCAGTCCAAACAAACATTCTTGTATTGAATTGTGTAGAGCTCGGATAGATTTTGCATTTCCGACCTGCGTACTTGGTTATGACAACAAGTTTCGTATCGCTCATTTATGTGATTGTTATCCTCGCGACGGTATAATTAGCTGAAAGATGGTGAATTAATTTTTCGGCTTGTCTTGTCAGAGTGGATTTCAAAAACCACATTTTTGTTCTTGATACTCCTTGTGTATGGATCATTTCAGTAGATCCGAGAACTGTTGCCATTTGAGATACTTGCCATAGAGCTTCGGCAATTCTGCAATTGGCAATTTCATAGTACCTTGACTGGTTTCAATCTGGAGCCTTGGAATATTAAATTGCTCATGCATCTGTATTAGTAAATACAGTAGTATAGTAAATTTAAAATATTCACCGATAACTACTTCCGTGAGTTCATTCTCCGTTTTGCTATAAATGGAGGTAACTTCATCCCAATTTCGTTCTAATGTACGGATTTTGATAGTGCAGTACTGTTTGGAGTAGTGGTCTATGGAGATGTTGGAATTGGAAATAGATTGCTTCACAACTTCCATTAGCAATGTGAATCGTTGTCTGAGGGATATGATTGGGCTCTGGAACTGCGTTCTTACTTGAGACCTCTCTGCTTGATATTTGGTCCGCAATAGCATGGACTACTCCTGGGTCGTTTGGTTTTGGAGAAGAACCCAATGTGTCGTTTCCTTTCATATTGTGTTCTTCCGGAAGTTCGGTCTTGACTCTTTCTTCGATATCCTTCCGCACTGTCTTCATCCATTCCATCCATTGAAAGTACAGATGGGTTATATCGAGCAAATCAGGCTCTCTTATCTTATTTTCCGTTTTATCGTCTACTCTTGTGGATATAGCGCGGCTTTACGCTTTGGTCCATCCTTTGTGTAATTACTCCGGAGTCTAGGCGAGATCCTCGCCTAGTTTTACTTGCTGGTTGGTGGTATAGATCCATTTTGAATTACAGGAAGAGATGCAAAACTAAAAAATAAAAACAAAAGACGATAATTGATTTTAAGCGTTTTGTGAAGCCAATGTATCGCGAAGTCCACTCGCTAGGGTGGCTAAATCGCCTATTCGAGATGATTGGATCTCAGTCTTGTGATGGTCGCGAAATGTTATTTCTTGATTGGTTTTCTCCAATTTTTTTTTATTGCTTATATTAATCGCAAGTACAAGTTGAATTTAATCGTGTAGCTATATAAACCTAGATTAATTCACGTCGATGAGTTCCATAAGTCGAGCAGCCTCTCAGCAGTCTCATTGCAAGCTAATAAATAGTCTTGGTTGCGGTTCAATTACGGCTGACAGTATCTTTATTTGGATCTCAATTTATGTAAACAATTTAACTTACTCTAGCAATAATATCGTAGAATTTGTTCGAGGTAGCAATTAATAAAAACTCGAACGAAAGCGAAAACAAAATACAGAGTAAGCAAATCGTTTAGTATGTTTTCTTTGACAACAATTTCGTGGACATAATTAAGTTGTTGAACTCAGGTGTTTGACCTGATTTGAGGGTAAAAAGCAAAAAGTGATGAAAGAAACTAATTGGTTTCTATCTTTGGCTTTTGAATATCTTCTTCAATACAGCGCCATAAATTTGCATGGTTCGAAGGAAAGATATGAATCAGACGAGTAGCAAAAAACTCAATTGTTTGCTCGCTTGTTAAATATTGTTTGAAAAATATCTAAGTTAGGATTTGTACTTTATCCAGTCTGCTATCAGCCTTTGATTTCAGAAAATATACTAAATATTTTGGCAGTCGGTACTAGGCTGATAAGGTGGTAGTGATCTGAATTTTCTACAAGGTCGGATCAACTTCAGAGTTCGACTGTTCATCGAAAAGGAGCTACTGGTAGCTCAAAATATGGAACTTGCACGTTGGACTTTAATAAGGCTAGTCTATGTTAAACAGGATATTGCATAGAAACAAGGCACCAAAACCGGCCCATGGCGATCCCTGTGGAACCAGTGACAAAAACCTAAACCATCTCCCTGGTGAAACACACAATTTCCCTGCAAAGCCAAGAAGGCCTTTGAAGTTCGTGCCGTCTATTTCGCCCAGGTTTTCGAAAAAGTATTTCCCTAAAAATGTTCTTCGACTACGCGATAATGTCTCGCACTCACACAGTCTGTGTGTTATGTCCTCAACAGCTTGCAGATCACCACAGAATCTGCAGATATCCCTATCTGACAATTTGAGTCTCTCTGCGTGCTGCCGCAGGAGACAGTGTCCTATCAGGATTCCTATTACTGTCCTAAGCTTATCCCTGTTTAGTTTTATTAATTTCCTGGATCTTTTGCGGTCAAAGAGCCTTAGATACCCTGTGTTCTTCAAGACTTGACCAGCTTAGGTTGACAGTCTTTGTGATTTTTTCCTCGATATTGCCCCTCACTATGAAAAGGGGTGGTTTGATATTGGCAAAATCACTATTGTCGAGTAGCCCTCCACTTCTTGCAAGCCCATCCGCTTGCTCATGTCCTTTAATACCGCAGTGTCCTGTCATCCAGCACAGTTTCACCCGGTTCTGACTGCGCAGTGTCTTGAACGCTCTGCGACAGCTCCTGACTATAACAGAGTTGAAGCTGGTTGATTCCATTGCCTTGAGTATGGACTGGCTATCGATGTAGATAGCGATATCTCTTTCGTATACCGATCTCATCTGCATTAGCCCAGACGCCCTGAAGACAGCCAGTACCTCTGATTGCAAGACACTGCTTGCGTCCGGTAGTCTTATAGATACTCTTAGTTCTGGGTCTTCTGAGAGATACCAGGACCTGTTCCTTCCTCTGTTTTGAGCCACCTGTGAAAATTGCAATTTCATTTGACCTGATTATTGCAGTTTTTTTCTAGTCCGCCCTCTCCGGATATATTACGTCATACGGGATTTTGAAGTCGACGAAGGAAGGAATTTCATTCGTTCGAATTGAATTGCCTGACAGTATCTCCGCTGGGACCGTGTTCGAAACTACTGCTGTTGAACCCAGATTAGTGAGTAGTATCGCATTATTGCCAGCAAGTTTTTTGATCTGTAAACCAAGCGGTGTTAGGTGCAAAAAAGTCTCCAATGCTCTGCCGTAGGAGTGGTACAGAGTGCACCTTTTTTTTTTTTATAATGAGCGCGCGCTCAAGGGGTTTGAGTACCCTTAAGGTGATTATACACAACGCGGGCAAAGGAAATTTAGGGAGGAAGAAAAGAGAGGTACCGATGTACATTGTTTTTAAATGTTTGCAAGTTATAACGACCAGGAAATACAGAGATCGGCAGGGCATTCCCTAAGCGAGTTGTACGGCTTAGGAACGAATCACGATATTTTAGAGTACGTCCGAAAATGGGCTTGAGGGTATACTGATGAGCATTCATAGCGAGACGGGTGTTACGGTTGAAAGTTTGAATGGGCGGAATGCTACTGGCGATTTCAGTGGAGCACTGGTGGTGGAAGTAGCGATAAAACAAAGTGAGACACGAGACATTTCGTCGGTGTTCGAGGGTGTCCATTGACATCCGTTAATTTTATGTAAACCGTTTTCTTATTTGTTGCTTTCCACCATACTAGTCCGCCGTATGTATTGTAAGTATGGGTCTAGCAGGTTTCGAGCCCCAAATTTTTCCTACTGTTCTTTTGCAGATAAAAAGAGCATTATATGCCTTTTTGATTCTTTCTGCTACATTAAGATTCCAATTCAGATTTTTGTTCAGAATCACACCCAGATTCTTCGCCCTTTCCGAAAGGGATAATTCCACTCCGTTGAGTTTTGGGAGTTTGAATTGCGGTATCTTGTACTTTCTGGTAAAAAGAACCTTGAGGCCACAGCTTTTTTTCCAAGTGCTGATCATCCTCAGTGCCACCTCGATAATTTCGTTTAAAATATTTAAGTATTTTCCCTGCACTATTATGAGCACGTCATCTGCGTATGACGTGGCACTTATACCAATTATACTAAGCTTTTTAAGGACCTAATTGATGACCAGCACCCACAGGAATGGCGATATGGCTCCCCCTGAGGAGTTTCTCTGGTTACGGACATTCTAACCGAGCTTTTCCCAATGGAACAGTTTATTTTTCAGCTTTCAAGTATGCTGCAAACCCAGTTTGTAATGCCCTGTTCAATGTCAGCGTCTACTAGAGCATTTTTAATGACGATGCACTCCACGTTATTGAAGGCTCTTTCAATATCGAGGAAGGTGGCCATTGCAAACTCATCGTAGTGTAGACTCTTCTCTATTTTCCCCACCACCTCGTGCAGGGCGGTTTCTACAGATTTTCCTGTCATATGCATGAAATCTTTTGCTGTTACAATATACGCCCCTGTTTGTCAGCTTTAGGAATAAAGACCACCTTAACTCTCCCCCATGCTATTGGTATGTACCCTATTTGCAGACTGTATCTGAGAATTTCCATAATTTTCTGGATTGCTACCTCCAGTGCTTTCTGTAGCATAATAATCGGTAGAATACCATCCGGACCGGGAGATTTGTACGGCTTAAAGGACTGAATTGCCCACCGTTTTTTTTTTTTCTATTAATAAGAACACCTATGTCCCCTTCGGAAGGAGAGAGATTAATGTTCTCAGTGTGCCGTAGCATGCCTGGGCCAACTGATAATGTGGATCCAGGAAAGTGGGCTTCCATCAGTGTTGCCAGAACCATGGCATGGTTGAGTGAATCTATCCGATCACTTGTCTAAATGTTGAGTAGGATTGGCAATTTTAACGCACTTTGTTGCAGACCGTTTTTAATGTTAAATGTTTCAGCAGAAGTCACATCGCCATTGTTCACGATGAACTGTCTATCTGTCAGCACGTTAAGAAGAATATACAGCAGCAGTTTACTTATGCTCAGCCTGTTCAGCTTGGAGAAGAGTCCCTCTAACCATACAGTATCGAAGGCGTTTTCCAAATCAATCAGAATTTTTGTTTTTTTTGGGTGCTAACGCCCCCATTTATTTCGCTTAATGCAAGCTAAAAACTAGGACATAAAAACTAACAGAAGTTAGGAGTTAGGAAGTAAGGGAATCGTGGAGGAAATCAAGTTTAAAACGAGAAATGCTCAAGTTAAAATCAAAAATGGGGAGGTTTGAGTTGACCTTACGGAGCATGCGGGAGATTGTTTCGCTAGGGCCATAAGAGGTGCGGTGGGTTGAAATATAGAAGAGACGAGGACAGCGTAAATTGCGAGGGTTAGTGTTAAAGGAAATAAAATTGTTAAGGGAAGCGCAGTCCACAAAACCATAGAGCAGTCGATGAATGATGAGAATGTCAGCTACATCTCTGCTTTTTCGAGGGTATTCAGGTTAAGAAGTTTGAGGCCATCACGATAGGGAGGTAAGATAAATGAGTCATCCCAGGCAAATCAAAGAAAATGACGTAGAATGTTCCCGATGTGAACTCCCTGAAAGGGGGACTGGACTTGGCTGCTATACTCGAGAAGGGGCCGGACAAGGGTAATGTAAAGAGACCTTGTCATATAAGGGATACAAAATTGTTTAGACCATCGTTTGACAAAACGAAGTGATGAGTTGGCTTTATGGAATATCTCATCAATATGCGAACGGAAGTTTAACTCCCTATCGTTTATTATTCCAAGGTCACGAAGGAATTGAACCTGGGGTTATATGTTGGCCACGCAGAAAATAAAGTTGATGGGATATTGATTGGACCTACGAGAAAAACTCATAGATTGGCATATGGAGATATTAAACTCAAAGCAATTTTTAGACACTAAGTGGAAAACCTATCGAGGTCTTCTTGAAGGAGTGAAGAAATAGTTTTGGGTGTCATCGGCGTAGATGGATAATCCTCTCAAGATCGTTTATAGCTAAAATGAAAAAGAGGGGACCTAGATGGCTGCCTTGTGGGACACCAGAAGTGACTAAAAACGGGGTTGTGAAGGCTGACCTAAAAGGAACGCTATAATAATGGTTCTCCATTGGAGGCCAAAACCTATCAGATAAGAAGATATCCCCAATATGAAGTCAAAACCGAGGGAAGACAATTTGAAAAGGATCAATTGATGTTTTATCGAAGGCCTTAGTGAAATCTGTAGCAATAACATCGAATTTGTTGCCATTTTCTAGGGCTGAAAGCGCAAATGATACGAATTCAACTAAATTTGTAGTAGTTGATCTACGTTTCAGAAATCCATGCTGACTGGGTGATATAAGTGACCTGCACTGAAAGCTTAGAACTTCATATATAAAAACTTTCGAACATTTTAGGTATGTGAGAAAGCTTAGCAATGGGACAGTAGTTGGTTGCTTCGTTCTTTGATCCCTTTTTGTGAACCAGGGTTATGAAAGAGGTCTTCCAAGCTTGGAGGAATTCCCCTTGTGTGAGGGACAGATGAAATAGGGAGGAAAGTGGGTGCGAAAGATTGGAGGCACACTTTTTGAGAAATATTGCTGGGAGCCCATCTAGTTCGGGTAAAAATTCGTCATTGAGATTTTGTAACTTTTCTTCGATAAGGGTGGGATCCAAATGTTGAGAGAGAGAGTCCAATGGAGAAATTGGGAAGGTACTTGAAATATATGGGATCGGAAATATATGGGGGAGTTGGCAATAGTATGTGGGTCGGTCGACGATATAATATCGAACGAGAGAGAGGATGATGGCCGTCTGATTTTCTTTTGTAGCTGATGAATTGATAAAATGTCGTTGATAAGGTTGGTCGGCGTTGTGAAAGCGCTGATAGAGGCAGTTATAGAGCTGGTTGCACTGGAGGTAGGTTCCATGATAGTTAGAGTAAGCATAATAAGAATCGGTGCGAAGGAAAACTGTCCATAATTTGTTTCTTTTGTTTCATAACGAGTGAAGTCTTCTGTTCTACGATGGAGGGGAAATAGATGATGTTTTATGCCGAGAAAAGGGAACGTAAAGAGAAATGGAATTAAATATTTAACTGTAGAAAATGGGGACAGCATCAGATAAGGGTAAGTTTGTAAAATCAAAAGAAGAATTGCTAATATAGATATTGATTTTGCGAAAATTAGCTTTATGGAAGTTGTAAGAAGACATGGTAGGGGAAGAAGTGGGCTGTGATAGAGAATTATGGAAAAATGAGAGAAGAAGAGGGGGTGAAAGTTGTCGACAGTTGCTAGGTTAAAAGGGGCACAACGTTACTGTGGAGTTAATAGGATCACTAGTGAAAATAAGATCTAGTTGCCTACCGACGGAGTTAGGGACGCCACTTGGTATAGGCTTGATTCAGTTATGCTATCAATGATTAGACAAGAGCTAGCGTTTGATGAGGTAAAAAATAAGTGACCATTCGATGAAATCCACTTCAGCAGGGACAGATGAATGTCATCATGCACAGCCCTGAAACCAAATTGATTATCCGGATCTATATGTTTGTCCTTAACCCACTTAGTCAGGACTCTATTGATCACCTTCTCCGGAGATTCGCCGGATTGGAAGTGTCTTTATCTCTTTTGAGGATGGGCTGTACCACAGCAGTTTTCCAATTCGCTGAATAATGTGCATTCTTCATTGCATTATTAAACAGGGTGGTATAAATGTTCACCGCTTCTAGTCGAAGCACTACATTCGGTATTTCATCGGTTCCCACTGATTTCTTACTTCTAAGCGATTCGAAGATCGTTTGGAGTTCTTCCTTCGAAATGAACGCGATGACATTATTTGCCATATTTCAGTCATTGAACTGGGTGAAAGACCCGAGCTGTCGAATCTTCAGTTCACTATTTCATTTCGAAGACAGAAATTGTGCAGGAGGACTTGATTTTCCTAGTCGTGGTTCAGGCCAATGATGTCATTCGCCTTGTACACTTCCTGGAAAGTCGCTCCTATAGCCTTCTACATTGCGGATCCTTGATCACAGAGAAGTTGTCAATGGCCTCATTTAGATCGATGCCTCCTGATAAAAGCATTCTAAGACACGAAAGGTCGTTTTGATCTTTCCCCCTTGTTGTTCCAATACAAACTTACAGATGCTCTGTAATTTTCTTTCACTAATGTTTGGGGGCTTTTGATTGACGACTTCAGTGTCATTATCTCCGGGTTATGTCTGTCGGTAACAGGGTTTTTAGCCTTGACAGAGTCTACTTTTATGTGTCGGTGCAGTGCGTCAATAGTTGTATTGCGAAATAAGTCTTCATTGTCAGTATGTTGGCACCGAGGTATTTTTTTGTCCATTTTTCGTTTAACTGTCTCATCCATTAGTTTTAGATGCATGTCAATCTGTCGTCGTTTTATAGATTTCTGTTGGGCGGTGGGTAGGGCGAATTCATGGAGAGTTATGGAGAAGTGTGCCCAACGCACCGTACTATAGTTGTAAGAATGCCTTTCAGCAAACTCATTCAATTTCGGTGCTGAGACGGCAATGATCACTTGTCATACACGATGTTCAAAACTCCTTGCGTGGAAAAATGTTCAATTCAAATGAGGCTGTTAAACAGCACCTTCTTCAGTTTTTCGCCCATAAAGACAGATCCTTCTATGAAAAAGGACTTTTCCCAAAACCCAAGAAATGCCACAGAGATCTTCTTTCTATGAGTACACGTTCCCATAAGCATACTTAGAAGCTACACCTCAGACTAGGAGTTCACTTGTTTCACCTCACCCTTTGTAGTTCATCTTTATTAAATTGGAATTTCGGAGAACTTTGAAAAATGTCTGGCTTCTTGTTTCAATTTTAACCGGATTACGTCTAAACCACATAATTGGTTTATCTTCTTCCGTAGTAATTAGCTCTTGTATCTTTTAACTACTCACATGCCTAATTAGAAGGTAACTATGTACCGACATAAGTATCAGTTTAAACAAGCTTCTGTGTTAATTATCTCATAAAGAGTATCTCGGAGCTTCTTTGTGCATCTATCATCCAACTCGTACGAGAACCTCAAAAACGTTTCAACAAGATATAAAATCTCTCGCATGACTAACTTTTTACATATTATGTACTTGGACTTAAGAATTATTTTCCAAATATAGACAGTTGGTTGAGATACAGGAAAACAGTAAAAAAAAAATACCGAAAACAGAAATCGAAAACAAGCGCTTATTGTTTTTCGTTTGAAGAAACAATTTGATTTTATGTGAAATTTGTCAGAAGAAAAACAAAACTGAAGGCCGCCGGGGTTTAAGTAGTAATCAGACACTTGTATCTATGCCTGAGAAATTAGTTAAGCACTTATACTAGTACCCCGGGTTTATTTGCTTCCTAGATTGGCAAGCTGTGATATTGCCTCATTAGATTTCATGCGAAGCCAATAGCCCAAGTCAAGTGGAAGTGATTTACGAGTCGATTATCTGATCGCTAACATGGGGTCTGGTCTCTTAAGAATATCAGTCAAACAAATATCGAACTTAGTTAGGACTTATCAGTTGGCTGTTTTAATTGGCGTCGCCTTCTATTTATATCATGAAGTCTTGTCTAACAGATATAAATACTTTAAGGTGGGAGCTTTGATCAAAATCAATTTGCTCGGTGGTTTGCAGACCTTAACGTGCAGTTAAATCGAATCGTTGACCTTGTGTTCAAGTGTACTTATAGCGTGAAAGTTGATTTCGAAGTGCTCTCAGTACTCTTGAATGATTAGCGTGGCTTACCCGGTTCCACATGTGCTAATCAAGGGGGTGTCAGTGGCTCTTTTGAAACGAAAAATTATCGACTCTGCTAATTGTTGCTTTGACGAAACCGTGGTTGAGAACTGTTGTTAAAAATTAATTGAATTATGTACAATCGTGCAGGCAGGGTTAGGGTGTATGTTTCCCTTGTGACAACGGGGTACCACACTGGTGATGCTCGGCAGTAACTCATCGGATTGGAGAGATGTTGTTATTACCACCCTACCCTCTAAATAATTACGAGGGCAAGGACTTAGTGACATGTCTTACTCACCTTTAAATGCACCCATTAAGGTACACCGTGGATAATTTGCCTGAGTATTTTGATAGCAACCCCCATAGTTCTAGCATACCACAACCTAGATCACATTTATTACCACGTCACACTACAGCAAATAATGTTAAAAATGCTTCAAAAGCAATTCCAATAGACAAACTTCACTATAATTATCTATATACATATATATGACATATGTTATACTATGGTGATTGCTGTAGGGAAAGACACGGCGCTTATTCGGGTGTGGATTTGTCATACGCGACAGACTTAGGCAAGACGTCTTGAGCTTCCGACGCGTGAACGAGCCATGCCCCTACGGAAGACAAAGACGACAACACCAAAGAATGTTTGATGTTGGGCTTCACCCGACCACAACCAATAAATCCTTGGTTTGATTAAGAATACCGGCAAGTACACGCAGCTAACCAAGAAGCGTACAAAGCTGCGCTACAACATAGTATAAGAGCCTCTGAGCCGAGCTATATAAGCAGAAGAGACGGAAAGAACATCGGCTTCTCCAGAAGAAGAAAAAAGAGCGCGAAAAGTGGCGATCGAAGATATTGAGAGATTGTACTTCAAGAATCACGAACGGAAATTTTACCAACAAGTAAAAAGAACGTGTCAAGGCAAGAAGACCCATGCAAAAGGCCTGTAGTGATTAAGAGGGAAACCTTATTATAGAGTCACAGTCAGGGCTGAGAATGTGGAAAAATATTTTCTGCAGACTGTCCAACAGCGAAGAAACCCAACATCCCTCAGACGATGATAACCAAAACTTCTGTCGACCCAACCATAACGCAGTAAGAAAACCAATTGGTAATGACTTTGTGGAGAGCATTCACCAACTCATTTCTCAGATCTGGTCAGAAGAGAGTATGCCTGATGAATGGAATCTCAGGATCGATCTGCCCTAATCACAAAAACGGAGACCCCTCAACTACGCCAACTATAGAGATATACTACCTTGATCAAAAATTTCCTGGAATTTATTCAGAAAATTAAAAATACAAGTTTATTCATCTAAATCTAGATTGCCCCCTTCAAAGTAATCCCCATCGACTGCAACACACTTATGCCAGCGCTTGATCCAATCCTCGAAACATTTTTTATATTCGGTTTTCGGTATGTCCAACAGTGCTTCCTGCGATTTTTCCATTACATCCTCTCGGCTGCTGAAACGCGTTCACCGTAGTGGTTTTTCAACTCGATTGAACAGAAAGAAATCACAGGGAGCCAAATCAGGTGAATTCGGTGGCTGTTGGATGGTATTCGTTGCGAAGGTGCGTTATCATGGTGCAAAATCCACGAGTTTTCTGCCCACAATTCTGGTCTCTTTCGGCGAATTGCTTCACGCAAACGTCTCATAACGCCCAAATAATAGTCTTTGTTTACTGTCTGGCCTTCTGGCAAAAATTCATGATGCACTACACCGTTGTAATCCATGAAAACCGTGAGCGTTTCCTTCCTTTTTTACTGAAAACGACGTGGCTGTTTGGTCTCGGCTCATTTGGTGAACGCCATTCACTTGCCTGATGTCTGGATTGCGTGTTGTACTCATAAACCCAAATCATCTCTTTTGCGACGTCAACACGGTCTCTTTTTTGCATGAAATTGAGGTCTTTTGGCACAAACTTTGCTGCTACACGACGGAAACCCAAATCATTAACCAAAATGTCTTGGACGGATCCATAGGCAATGTTCAAGTCCTCTGCTATCTCTCTGATGGTTAATTTGCGGTTGTTGACCAACATTTCTTTTACTCCATCAATATTTTCGTCGGTTTTTGATGTCGATGGTCTGCCACTGCGTTCATCATCTTCGATCGACTCACGAACACTTTTGAACTGCTCGTGCCACTGGTAAACGATCGTTTTCTTTAGAGAATCATTGCCGAAACACTTTTCCAACATTTTCAACGGTCGCGCACCATTAAATCCGTTTTTTACGCAAAATTTAATACAAGTTCGTTGTTGCAAATTTAAATCCATTTCTAAAATTGTAAAAAATCGCCAACACGCACAGATATAGATATACTCTTGGTAACGTAACTTTTGCATATGTCAAGCTATGATGCTAAGATTTAGAGAGAATGTCAACAACATCTTTACCAATTTAACAAAAGAAACAGAACTGAAATCGGAGTAATGGGAGCGCCACACGGTGGTTATTCTTAGCACTTTTTGATCAAGGTGGTAAATCTCCTCAACATCACACACAAGATTTTATCTGCTATATTGTGTGAACGTCTGAATCCCTTAGCCAATAACCTGATCGCTCTCTATCAGTGCAGCTTCAGAATAGGTAAGTCCACAATCGACCAAATCCTTCGGCAGATCCTGGAAAAAACTCAAGACAGCCAAATCGGTTACAACCATTTTTTATCGATTTTAAGGCCGCATATGATAGCATTTATAGAGACGAGCTATATGCATAGAGCCTTGTCTCTGCCAAATTCGTACGTTTGTGCTGTATGACGAATGAGAACGGTCGCAGCTCCGTCAAGGCCGGTAATGACTTAACCGACACCTTGATGTCAATAAATATTTTGGAGGAGGTGGCGTGCTGCCACGTGACCTTTTTAACATCATACTTGCAAGATTTTTGCAGAACTCACAATTAAACACTGAAGAAACAATCTTACAAAAGTCTGTGCGACTACTACCGTACGCCGATGATATCGACTTAATTGTGCGAACTTAGCGGGCTGTTACCAATGCGATCGGTAATGTTTCAGCAGTTGTCAAAATTACCAATGACATCCATCTGTCAAAAAATTCAGTAAGGTCTGCCATTTCATCATGCGTCGTTTTACGCTTTGCCGAACTTGCGGGAATTATTAAAAAATATCGAAATTCCGACCCAGTTGCAACGTGGATTTCGTCGAGAGGTCGGTCGTCATCATGGCTTCAGTGTGCAGGCAATGATTGGTGTGAAATGAAGAAAACAAAACCGCCGAAGGGACCAGTTTCGAATAAGACCCAGAAATGCCGATTCGGCGCCAATCAGCTGAGTTGGACATCGCCAGAGGGTCAACCCGGCTTATTTTGCTGTTGGATTTGGGTTTACATTCGCATAAGATAGCGCTGACGCAAAAATTGAAGCCGGACGTCCATAGACAGTATCGTGAGTTCGCTAATTGGGCGTTGGATATGTTGGCCGGATATCCGGATTTTGGCCAAAAAATCATCTTCGCGGACGAAGCCCATTTTTATCTCAGCGGCTATGTCAACAAGCAAAACTGCCATTATTGGAGTGAACACAATCCACAAGTGTTCGGCCAAGCATCAATACATCCAAAAATTCGGCATCATCGGATATTCTTTCTTTCGAAATGAGGAAGGAGACACCGTAATCGGCAATGGTCTCAGGTATAACTGACTTTCTGTGATCAGAGCTCGACAACATCGATATAGCCGAGCTGTGATACCAACAAGACGACGCTACATGCCATACAAGCGACGCCACGCTCGAAGTTATGAAGAAGAAATTTGGCGACTGAGTCATCCTATGGCGAGCGTTCATCAGTTGACCGCCGCGATCATACAATTTGACACCACTCGATTATTTTCTCCGAGGCGGCCATTCAAATAGTGTGCTTTCTACACATAATGACAAGAACGTAGCTTCGAAATAAAGCCAAAATCAATTTTATATCTCACACCGTTGTTGTTTCATTTAAATTTTTTTTCCTATCATTCTTAGCTGGTCACCAGAACCTCAAGGTAGGTACGAGTATGTAGATAGGAGTGGCGGTTCACCATGAACCCAAGTAGCACTATAATGTGTATTTTGTTACTACAACTCGTATGACTTGGTTGATGATATGCATGTTGTGACCATGCCGTTTGGTACGAGTCCAGGATGTTAATGTGGCCATAATGCCGTGCAGTCCAGCGTCCAGATTCTTTAAGCCTGACTACGCAGACTACTGCAGAGTGCGGTATTTTTTGTGTGTAGGTCGAGAAGCGAAAGATGCAGAAGCCCTATAAGGGCATCCTTTGACGCCGACCTCAATGCGCCCGTGGTGCCTGTTGTAACCTTGTCTCAACACATGCCACCATACTATTGACCCGTACGTGAGATGTACACATACACAAGGCCATTTTTGGTTGAAGACCCTACTTCTTTCCAAAGGTTTCGTAGCAGGCATAGAGAGCGACGCATGCCTTCTTTACCCTGTGTTCGATATTTTTCCTCCAGTTAAGTTTTGGGTTAAGCATGATACGCAGATACATGGCGTTGGAGGACAGTGTGAGGGATTAAGACAGGGAAGGATAAAATCAGGTATTTTGGTTTTGGTAAGGAATAGCTTAGATTGACGACACCAGGTGTTTACCTTATCTAAATCAGCTTTATAACTATTAACTAGAGTAGAGGAGAAATAACGCCACCCTGTGGCCCTCCTCTATAGACGAATTTGTTTAAGTGACTGCTTCCTAGTATTGAATGAATAATTCTATCCATTGGTTAATAAATTCCTCTGTGCCCAGCTCGATCAGAAATTTGTGAATAGCTTCAGTGTGTACGTTATGAAAGGCTCCCTCTATTTCTAGGGAAGAGGTTAGGGTATATAGTTTGTAGTGTATGGAGAGCCATTTCCGAGGTTAAACTAATTGGGCTGACATCCTTCAAGGACTCGTGTTCTGCGTTCTAGGGAAAATTGAGTATCTGTATGCATTCAGCGGATGGTCTTGTGACCTTCCGTATGTCCCGTAGACATGCCCTTCCACCCCGACAAAGCGACAACCCGACGGACGAGTAATTTTGAGGTAGTAAGGAACTTTGTCTATGCCAGCTCTGCTATGAATTCTGCTAAAAATACCTCAGCAGAAATTTAACGCATAATCAGTGTTGTCAATCGCTGTCTCCTTAGGCATAGAATGCAAGCAAGTAGTAACGCCCTATATCGAAAAACTCTATAGAAGACCTTGATCATCCCAGTCCTATTTTATGGCGCTGAGACATGGACTCTACTGAAAGTTTATTCGTAAGATATTCAGTTCCGTTTGGTTTGACGTACATTGGAGTAGGGGAATCAACACCGAACTATACGAGCTGTACGGCGGCATCGACCTAGTCAGAAAAAAATGTAGAGGGTATGGACACCAATTCTCCGGCCCGCAGAATCTTCGAATCTAACCCTGAAGGACAGTGCAGTAGAGGAAGATCTTACCTTTAGTAGCGCGAACAACTTTCATAGAAGCGACCTTTAGCTAAAGACCGGGCTAACTGGAGAGGCTTGTTAGTTGAGTTCGAAGATCACCCCGAACTGTAGGGCTACCTAGACAAGTAAGTAAGTAAGTAAGTTGTGCCATCTTGAAATCATATTGCTCGCCCCCAGAAAACGTCATGCTCTGATATGAATATTTCTATTTTCTCTGGGATCACTTAACATCTGTATAAAAGAAGATCTCAGTACGGTAGTGTATTCATATAGATTTACTTTCCTGATGCCCATATTCGAACTACTCTTCCTTCATCTGTGTGGGGCTAGTTTCCGTGAATGACTGTTCTTTGGCCCTGCCAGACGTAGGAACTAGCATACAAAGACTTTGGGTATTGGGATTTCTTCCCATTAAGTCACCTCACACTGCACCAATATTCTGTGTTCTGTATTCTACATCAAAATGTGGGTGACCATATGTTGTGATCCAGAAACCATGCTTCTTATACACATTGAGATGAAACACTTTGCGCTTTGCTGTTATTACATTTGCTCTGCTGCCCATTTCCATTCATGGTACCTTATAGTACAGTTGCGGCCAGGATATTATTTTCCATAAGGGAAGAAGAATTTTATGTTTACGACGTGGAAATGCATTTCTTCGGGTAACTGATAGAGGGGGTTTGCTTGATTGTATCACATAGCCCTACGAGTATGTGATGCTGATATTAAAAAATTTAAGATTGATGTGGAATAGCAACAGACGTTCGCTGATTTGACGCGTCAAAACAAGGTCTCCAGCGAACAGCAAATCTGCATACGAGTATCAATAGACTCCGGTCCATACTATTGAGCTTATTTGATGCCTACTCCTAGTACTTCAGCTGTCAGCGATCTATTGGGTAATCTAAGACTTCCAAGGCTTGTTGCTCCTGAACTGTGTTTTCGTCGATGATAGTTTATGCCACGGCTGCACACCTGGAGTCTCTGCATTTTTATTTAACCCAATAGACCTCTCCTCCCATTACGCATGAGAATTCCATGAAAAGTCTTGTGAACTTAAAGTGTAAACTCTTCTGCCACCCGAAACCGATAGAGTACCAACGTTCAAAGTACTCTTTCGTCATATTGTTAATGGTTGCAACTTACCACTACGCAGTAAAAAGATAATCAAATTCGATATACGAGTATGTCCCTCAAAATATTCCGACCTCTCCATATATAGCAGACCACACAAAGTCCCCCCCTTATAGAGTATGTGACCCTGTTGTCAGCGACAGGTACTCTATATATGATAGAAAGACACCCGCGGTCATTGGTCCGTTTTTTTTTACTTTTTCAAAACCTTGATTCGTATTACCTTTTTTATTTGTCGCTAAACGCTTATAACGAGTTTTCCCCCAAAGGCGTTGTTCTAGGAAATTTTCAAATCATAAACAGCTTGACTCATTTAAAACAGCCAACTGTCGCCAAAGTCAATGTTATGCAGACCTCGAATTTTGCCCTGTAAAAATAGCAGTATAATAGTAGGCAGACTTACTGTTCACATCAGCCTACTCGTCAACCTGAAATTAGCACATCCAACGAACTATCTTAGATGGGTAAATTAGTATTCTCTCCTAAAAAGAAAAATAAAATCCAAACACCCACTTGTGTGTCTTTCTCTCAAAAACTGAAACTCACGCGTCAATATTGGTTGAGACCTTGACCAAAATAATTTACGCTTTACGAGTAATGTTTGTAGATTTACTCGTATTATCGAAAACCCAATCGCAGCCTCATATCTCAGCACATGCCCAGTAGTAGCTAATCGTAATTGCTTGTCTATTATACAGAGTAATATCACATAATCATTAAAGACTCAAAAGTTCAATTGGAATCTTCAAAGTTGGCCAATGTTACGTTGTCCATTACATGGTGCTCATACTGTCCTTCGAACTAATTAGCGAATTCACACCGCCCTCGGTTATCTTGACAATAACCATTAGAACCACAACGAACGGGGTATACCTATAATGACTTCTCCTCAAAGATGGTTTACCTAGCCCAGAGCCATAAACCTTAACGACTCTAAAACCAACAACAGTTGAAGCCGTAAAAATGTTAATAGTTCTCTATGCATAATGAAACCTCAGTCTAAGAACCCTCACCGTCACCTTTCCCGTCACTGCCTCATGGTCACCCATATGCAACCCGTTTTTCACCTCCACTGCTTCACAATCTGGTGAAGGAGATTGAAATGGTTTTCTAGTCAGAAACCAGTTGAGTGCGTCAATAAACTCGCGCATTAATAAACTGGACCAGTTTTGGAATTCTCAATGGGAGACCTGAGGCCAAAAGTGCTGAATAGTGCCCACGCAAAGAAACGAAAGGAAAGAAGTTGCCCCTGAAGGACCTGTGAACGTATCTACAACGGAACTAACAAGTGGATTCTGAGTAGATAGACACGAGTGAATCAAGGTTTTGCCTCGAACTCTCAGTATGAATTGGCGTCAATTATGGAGTGCTGTCATTCTACGGTTCTTAGTGGTATGAGCAAGCAATCACCTGAAGCATGGAATGCACTGGTCTTGTTTGACTGGGTAAGTTGTAGAAAACTACTTGGCGATACGTGCTGATTGACTAAATGGGATGATCAGTGCAATGTGACGAATGTGATTCTGCTGATATTTACCAAAACGAGAAAACAGTTGAAGGTAAATCGTACCACATTCCCTCGACACATTTGGCACTTTCACTTTGGGTTGCATGGTTTGTTTTGGTGACTCCTTTCAGCACCCCTTTGTACGGGTTCACCTAAACTTGATCTGGAACTTGTATGGAAGTATCTGCACCAGACGGACTTTAGGCTTAACTTACCTGAGATAAAGCTCTTTACATGGTTCGTGCATTGAATACTCCAAAGAAGTCAAATCTAGCGACGTTTTAGGCGCTTTAAAACGATTGGAAACCACTTTTCAGATGCTCTGCCAGAAAATGTAATTCGTAAGAGCTTCGTTGTCTCATCCACATGTCTCTATATGTAGATGGTCTTGAACTCTTGACGCGCCTCTGAAGTCGAGTTGTAAACATCTGTGCCACGTTGTCCGAGATGAAGCCACTCAATTTGAATATATTCCTTTTGTTCACTGCAACACAACGAAGCAAATGTGTTTATACAATTTGTAATATTTGTGGTCATTTTTATTACTTAGTTGGGTGCATTAGTAAGGCAATGACCAACGCGGCATCAGCCCGGTAATGCTCAGAAGCTTCTCACGGTCACTCAAAATTGTAGAACACTGTTGGCAATGGCTAACCCACAGGGAAAAGACATGAATTAGAATGATCGAATCCACGATGGCACCAGCAGTCAGAATATAAGATTCCTAATATGAATTTGAGATGCCGGCGGACAAACCCTTAACGAATTAACGGCGCACCTCGTATCCTCAAAGTGGATAACAGCAGAGATCCTGGCCCTTCTGATTTGTGATTGTATGGGATATTTACTGCTTGACCACTAGTAATTTTCCAACTACGAGACAACCAGGACCCAAATCTTAGCATTCATAATGATTTTGAATCTAGACTGTGCGTCAAAAGTTGCTAAAGCCATACCTGTATTAAAAAAAGTTAGTCCAAGACTCATGACTCAATACAATATCAATAATAATAATCAATAAAATATTTTAGTAAAGACCAGTTCGGATTTGCAGCATCTCCCAATGGGTGCTGGTCCGTTGAAAACCGAGTAAGAGCCACTGAAGTCGACAACCTAGCAGCTCTGTTAATAAGCCCTACTCCCACTTCCTCGTGGTGCCATCTGCGAATATTTTGGGAAATTGTGCAACAACTGCAATTGGCAGCAAACTCCTCGAATACGGTCGGATAACTTATTGGCTATCGAATAAGGACAACGATTGGATTCTGGAACATTAAGACTCTCCTGGACTCCTTCCAGAAAGAGCGTCATAATGCCAGATTCCTCCAAGTGGAACGCACACGGTATAATATCGACATCCTGGGACTAAGTGAGATAAGATGGTTCGCTGCTGGGAAATACCAGTCCGCAACAAAAAACACTGTCATGCTCTACTCTGGCAAGCCAGCTGAATGTATGGAGCAGGATTGATGCTAACTGCAGCTGCGCGAAGAAGTCTCATATCATGGAAACCTCACAGTGACCGGTTATTGACCATCATACAGTGTTATGCTCCCACTGTAGATACGGCTGAGGATGAAAAGGAAGATTTTTACAGCCAATTTGACGCCGCTCACAATCAAATGTCTAATGGGGACATCGTAGTGGTGATGGGGGGATTTCAATTACAAGGTAGGTAGCGACAACACTATGCTTAAACTCGTAAAGGACAACGGTGAATGGTTTGTGAACTTCTGCAGTACCAATCGCATTGTCATTGGAGGTACGCTGTTTAAACATAATCAGGTGGGTCTCAACTGACAGGCAGCGAACATCCAACTAGATAGAGCTCTTTGCCATCAGCCGTTGCTTTAGAAATTGTCTTCTAGATGTCCCAAACAGACGCGAAGCAAACATTGGATGAGAACGCTATCACCATCTTATGTTAGCTCATATATTTATGCCTTCGTACTGCAACCGTCAACAGCAACCGCTCAAACATGCTCAAAACAACCAGTTTCAATACCGACAGGCTCAAGGATCCACATGCAAACAGCAGCACAAAGCAAAATAGAGTAGACGACCGGTGGAATGCTGTGAAAAATGGCTTCGCAACTTGAGCAACCACCTATGTTTGTAAAAGGCGCCGCACATGGCTTTCGGCTCAAACCTGGAGATGGATCGATGAGCGTACAGCAATCAAAGGGATTGCGGCCGCCTTAGCAGTAGAGAGAAGTCTAATACCGTGTGAAGAAGAAGGAAGTGCAGCGTAGTGTAAGACGTGACAAGTGTCAGTACATCGGCACACTGGGTTCAAGGGCGGAAGAAGTAGCAAGCAGGTGCAACTGAAGCGCTGTCTTCAAAATCACTAAGGAGCTCCTTGGATGCCGGAACTCCACACAAAATCCAGTGAAAAGTGTAAATGGTGATCTACTGATTTCGAATGAGGAACAACTCACTAGATGGAGAGAACATTTTGCTACGGTCTTAAAACACTCAGACGATGGCGCTATTATCTGAATTCAAATTAGGTTTTCGAGGCAACAAATTCCCGAATTCACTTCAGGCCTCCCAGTAAAACCGAAATAATGGCAGCAATCAGGTCCTTCAAATAAACTAAGGCGGTGAGTATTGATGGCATCCCTGCCGAACTATACCAAGCGGCGGCAAATACATCGGCGGATCTGCTATGAATTTCCACAGTAGTGGAAAAGAGCTATCAAAAAAGGGAAACCTGATGGAGTGTGTAAACTGGAGAGGTATTATATATGTGTATATGCCGTAGCCAAAATAATGGCTACAATAATTCTGGAACGAATCAGAGAACCTTTAGCATCCTCCTGCATCGACCGCATAAACACCTTACGGATCGCAATACAGCAATGCGTTGGGCACAGGTCTCCGCTACATTTACTGTTTATTGACTTTGAGAAGGCTTTCAACAGTTTGAATCGAGATGCTCCATGGTTGATATATGGTTACGCAGGAGAGGCATCCCAAGAATTGCATCCCATAGCTATTATTAAAGCTACATACGAGAGTGGTAAGTGTCTCGTTTTGCACAACGGTAAGATGTCTGAGGATTTTTAAGTCCAAAGTGTAGTACGTCAGGGGTGTATGCTGTCACAACTATTGTTTTTTGGTGGTTATCAGCGAAGCCAACTGTGGAATTCAATGGACAATGATATCTTACCTTAAACACCTTGACTATGCTGACGATGTTTGCCTACCTTCACATCGGATAATGAACCATCATTTGTTGGCCCACAATCTGGAAGCTGAGCCGACCAAAGTGGGGTTCAAAATAAACACAGCCAAAAAGGAAAGCCCTTAGTACTTCCAACACTTGCGCTCAACTTAACATTGCCGGACAGGAGGTCGAGAAAATTCACAGCTTTCTATACATACTTAGGAAGTGTGGTCTCGGCTAACCGGGGTGGCACCGAACTGGATGTGATTTTCAGCTTAAAAACGAAGCTGCGACTGTTCCACTCCAACGTAGAATCAGTACTGCTTTATGGGTGCAGATGGACAGCATGCAGTGAAATCCACTTACCCAAGCAGGCAGAACAACGGACCGCCCGAGGCATACATTGCGCAGAACAGTCGAGGAAGAATCGAGCTCTTTAGGAATGAATGGGAGAGTGCTCAAACGCGTTGCAGAATTGCGCACAAGATGACGCGCAGGCGCTGTTGATGCCCTATGCCTCCCGAAACAATTTTAACAAGAATATCCTCTGATTCCACTTATTCCCACACATTAGCTATGATAGGTCTTAATAGCTCTGCTGATGTATTTGGCTCAGTTTGGAAAAGTTCCGCAGGAATTCCATCAATGCCTTCCACTCTTTGCAATCCCGAACAAGCAGTTTCCAGTTGTTTAGACCGAGCGCTCTACGTTCCTTATCGGTCTTTCGTGTCGTCTCGTACCTGGAAACTAAGATTCCGTCTTTGTTGAAGCGTTATTTTCGCTTGACGTGTTCGAGCCAGTGTAGTCGACGTGATTTAGTTTCCTGGACTTGATACATCTCATAAATTTTGCGGTGTTAACTTCTCCTTCATTCGCTCTCCTCGCATACAGTACCAAATATTCGGCAAAGTATTTTTCTCACAAAAGTGTTCAAAATCAGCTCGGCTTTCCTACTTGTGGTCCAGCAGTCAGCTTCATACTGATAACTGACTGGATCAGTGTTTTGTAGAACATGCATGTGGAGCGTTTCCGAGTAAATAGATTTGAATCCGTTGATTGCGATGGGAGCAACTATCTGCGTAGCGCAGCTGCTGGGCTCCCATTTGCTCCAGCACTGGATGGAAGAAATCATATGTCAGTGCATCTCCTTGTTGAGTTCCGGTACACGTTTGTCACATGGAACAAGCTGTGCCGGAACAGTTTCGTCGGCATCCCAGGATTTGCATAAATGTGAATCGTCGATTTGGACAAAAACATACTGGTACGTGCCGATAAATGTATTGGAGAACGGCTTAATACATTGAGGAAATACGTTGGATATATGTGACATTAAGCAGGAATATACCTCGATAGTTCTCACAAGACGTAGTAGTCTCTCTTGAAGATGTACACCTGATTGTTCAGCCTTGATTCATGCACCCTACCAGAACATCACATTTACGTTTTGTTGTTCTTCAACTTTGTAATAGCTGAACCAACCCCTTCTATGCTTGGAATAGCTTCTTCATTGACCGCAAGCATGTTCTTTTCTTGCAATGTTATTATTCTTATCTTGCAATGCCCATTAAGTATCTGATAAATGTGCTGTTTAATAAATGCATCTACTATTCCTTGCGATTCGGTAACGAGATTTCCTTCGCAGGATATTTTTTTCCTCCGTTCTTTTGGTAACATACTCCTCCTTTGCTGCTCTTGTTTTGCCCTGCAACGCTTATAGGTGTGCATTTTTTGTGACCTTTTTCGTCGTAGCACTTATCATCATACCAAGGGGCTCTTTTTCGGTGGTGGCTGGTAGCTTGGTAGACTACAGTGTTTTGTCCACCTCTTTGAAGATGTCACGATACTGTTTCCACAAATTTTTGGCATTTGAGCATGGTGAATGCACAGCGCAGAGTCTCTCTTGCCACTGACGTACCCTGACGCTACGACGCCAACCTGAAACACGAGTTCCATTGGAGAAACTCTCAGGACTAGGAGCTGGTTGCACCGATATCAGTAACCCACTTCTGCGATGGATTAGCTGGTATTAGCTGGTTAAGCGCTCATCCGCCGTCCCTATCGGTCTGCGTTCCGAATATGTCGAAGTACCTCAAATAAGATGTATTTTTCTCTTCTTTTTGAAGCTGTTACGCCTTCATTGGTAGTAGTTTTTGTCAGTCTTCAACACTCTGCAGGTTGAGTCCGGATGAACACCAACCAGTATCCGTGACGGTTACAAAACTAAGCATTGCCAGGCTGACGGCAGTCGGTATCTACCCTATTCCTAAAATATCCAACCATCCTGCTGCCACAATCTTCTAATGGCGCACTAGAGTTGAAAATATTTGAGATACTCACGTCCGTTGTCTTATCTTCGATTTAGCCTTGATAAGCTGATAAGATGCCACCTCAGTTCAACATTTATGTTGCCTCTTGGATATCTAATTCAAGGAACATGGTAAACTAAGAGACTGCTGTGCTTAAAGTTTATTTAAACCCACACTATCAGAACAATTTCGTTAAAGTAAACTAATATGCCAAACGATATAAGGCCACGACTAACTGGGCAACCTACTAAAGATTCTCCTGCAATAATAATTTAAAAATTTTGCAGATCATCTGTTACATTCTTTGAATTACCGTCAGAGTTACTTCTCTGGTACTTTCACCTTTCCCCCGGCTGCGGATGCCTTCTGTTCCAAGTAGGCTTTCCGATAGCCCCCTTGCGGATCGTATAGCTTCTCCAATTGTTCCCAATCCTGTGGCTTGTTGTCGATTAGAAAATGCGTCACCTTGTTCGCTCCGATTTTCTGTTTCGCCGAACACTTGGCGCAATCGGTTGACACCGCGTCTGGCAATATCTCTAAAAGACACCACAGGCATTATGATCACTTAATGAAAATCGTTACGCATCTAGAACTTCAATCAACTCCAAAGCTCAGCGCTACTTTCTACTTACCTTGGAGCATTTTTCCATCTGGGGTACATGGTCCTTCTCTCTCCAAACACTTGACGTAGTTTTTTAGCAAACGGTCACTTTCCAGAATCTCATCGATGTCAATGTTGTCGAACTTGGTGTCGTAGGATTCGTTTATGGGAGCAGGGGTAGTTGTAGTTGGGTCAGCGAAAGCCACTGCAATCACCACAACCAGAACGAGAGCTACTGCACTGCCGAACATTTTTGCGAACCGTTTTGCAAGCTCCAGCTTCAAAATCGAGCGTTTTATATACAGCATCGTGGACAGTATCATATGTCAGCAATGATTGCAAACAATTTGCGACAATTTGTTTGTTTTGTGTGATTTTGTGGCAAATTGAAATAAATGATGTGTAATGAGATGATTGGCCGATTAAGTACGCAATTCCCATCTATCGTTGCCCATTTACCGACATGCTATAGTGACAAAACCTAAAATAGATGCGTCAAAATTGTATGAGGAGTTTAGTTGGTAGATTAAACGTGGAAACCTCCAGGTATCACAACAATACACTGTAATAACCAGGATTCGAAATGGGTTTCCTAACTACTCAATGATAGCAGATTCTGAACGCGGCTGCAACTTCGTCTATTTTATGCCTGGTTTCCTTGAGATGTTGACTTCGTATTTTTACGACAGCGTGCTTACCTATACCTAGACACGAACAACTAAAAAGGCTAGTGGAAGTGTAACATGTGTCAATATTTGAGGCAGCATAACAGGCTAGTCGTGAATCATGATCCATTCAAATCTAAGTTTGCTGAATTGTTTTTGTTTTCTGTACTTCCCCTGCGAATACGAAAAAATTGCTTCGGTTTTTTAACAAATTGCAGATTCGGCTTGCTGAGTTCTCCAATAATTGGGCTTTGTGATGAATCATACCACTTGCGAATTCCAACTTTTCAAAGAAAATGCGTCAGCATTTGTAAACAATAAAGCCGTGCTTTCGAATGACTTCAATTGGATGAATGAAAGAGGTAATAGGAGGCCTTAAACTATGTAATCTGCTCAAAACGCTTCTTTACTTCTTTTCCAATTGGGCACAGAGAATAAGCCGCATATTTAAGATAAGAATGCATTTTTCATTCGCACACGTTTCTTTTATCGTCCAGCCCTTGACACCATATTTTGGAATTAGAAGGACTCAAAGAATCAATGACCTGTTTTGTTAAACCAAATACAAGTACTACCACCAGTACCAGATTTGAAGTCGTGTGTAAGCCACGAACTTCCCCTTTGGTGAAGGGTCGAGGCCTATGTAATATCTTCGCCATTCTATGGGTCACGGCATTCGATTGAAATGCAACTCTACATCGACCAGACCAATCAGTTTCATAGCAATCAAATGGTTGGGCACAGGTGGTAGTACGCTACACCATATGCTAAACCATAAGATGTCCAAGCTCCATTCGGTCTACTTTTCCCGCGATTTTTTGTGTAAACTAACGACCACCACGATACTCCCAAGTCAGGCTGGAGCAGAAGTTTCAGGGCCCTTGACCTCCCGTGGTACAAGAATATAGCTTCCGGTCGAGCTTCGCAATCTTGCAGTTACGTAACTTATGCCCCAGGACTGGCAACCAACACTCCACTGACATCGTAGGCCTCAGCATCAAAGATGATACCCATAGCCTGCAAGTCCCTAAAATCTGAGTAATTGGGACACTCACATAGCACACGCAACCAGTCCTCAGAGGTAGCTCCATATGAGCAGCTCGCAACCCCGCTAAGCCCTCTCTTATGCAAAAATGCATTAAGAGAGCCAGGCTGTGGGTAGAACTTCGTTCAGGAAACATTCGCATGGTCAGCACATCCATTAGGAAGCCATAAGTGACCCTCTCATTTTCACTAGCATCCCATCTATAATGCCTTCTAGATAAAACATATGCGTTTAGCAAGGCTTTACGCTACCTCACGGATAGGCCATCCATTTCTGTCGGAAAAACCCAGTCTCTCTCATTTAAGGGGAGAACTTTTCTGGTCTTGAAAGCAATACCACGACGTATCACTTTCAGATCAAGAGGTGGCACTCCCAACAGTACTTGCATCGCCTCTGTGGAGACAATGTGGCACACATGTAGACATCAATGCAAAGCCACTCTTTGTTGCACATCGGCCACACCGATGCTCCATATGTTGCACAAGCAGCAAAAAGGCTATCATATATACGGACAGAACGTCTGAATGCGCCTTGGCCTACAGCACTCAACATACGTTCCCTCATTCGTATCGGGTGCGGCATGAATTTCATACGCTCACTCATCACAGGAGGCCGACTTCTTGTATTCAATTTGCCCTTAAGCAGCATTGAAACCGTCTTCTCCTGTGACACACTTACCCCAACGCTTTATCCCCATTCAGCGACGATTACAAGAGCTCTTTCTCCTAGTTGTTCCACTAGGGCCCTGGACTAACCTTCGAGGATAAGGAGTAGGTCATCTCGTTCAATCGTCGCAGAAGCGGATCCATCATCAGGTACCAAATAAAAGGAAGCACCCTCTGTCAACGCTCAAAGAAACCCTAACATTTGAATTGACCACACTCGCTTTACTGTCCGAAAAATAGCTTCCCCATAGCACAATTACCTGTCAGCCCAATTCACGCAACCTGGTTAGAATTTTCTGCCAGTTAAAGTTATCGCAGGTACCGTTGAAGTTAATAAAGATGCCTATTGCCAACCTCGCTCTGCTTCTCTGGACTCTGTCTTTAATGAAAGACCATGCATCCTCAACTCACTTGCGTTTCGTAAAGCCGTATTGGAAGGGGGACATTAGCTACTTCATGTTCTCCGAAATCCTTTCCACCATCAACCTTTCCAGTACTATCCTAAACACCAGAAGCTGACGATGCACCGATATGATCTAGGATCAGACCTATTCTTATCACGGGACTTCAAGAGCCCGACCACCCTTACGTCTTTCCAATCATTGGGGAAGTAGCTACAAGCAATGCATTTGCTATACAGACAGAGCAAGTATTCTGGAACGGCTTACACCATCTCTCCAGTCGTTCCATCAGCTCCAAGATATCCACTGGAGCGAAAAAATGAAACACCATACTCGACTTCTTTAGTCCTTAATTCCGGAGGGAGCAGAGGCTCTTCATTCAAAGAGTCCTCGAAGTGCCCCTCTCTCGGAAAGAACTGACCAAGACTGAACTTCTTTGCATGTAGATAAAGCCGTATTAACCACAAGAAAGCCTTCAATGTCAGCAGTCTTCTTAATAATTCTGCAAATCTTATAAAGTTTGCCCCAGGGATCGTCCCTATTATTAGACACAAAATTTCGCCAATGAGACTCATTTATGCTGTCTATAAGACGCTTATATGCACTAAGCCCTCGCCGAAAGGCAATCCCACTTCATACTGGAGTTTAGCAGAAAAGTCGCCGACCTTTTGGAGACATCTCGAGGCATTCATTTGGTCTGCCGCATCTTGGAGGGTCATGCCCTCTACAGCTATGCACACACGGAGATCAACTCTCAATTGAAATCCTATCCAAGATGCTCGCAAACGACGCAGGTTCTGGTTTTGAAAAACTCTCCTTTGGGAAGTCTATCCTCAATTACATTTTCCATAATGCCATTATGACCAAGGATCTAGACAAGCATCAACGCATTCAACCTTCCGACTGCATTCAGAGACACGCTGAATTCACAAGCTAGCTCAGAAGTAGCGAGAGAGCTTAACAAGACCTTCTGCTTAACCCGCCCGCCCGCTGATTTATCACAAGCTCTTCGCCTTCCGACAAACAACAGTACTGCATCCCAGATCGATTTTGGAAGATCCGTGAAGGCCCGCCTACATTCCTTTCCTGCCTCAAATTCTGGCTAAAACTATTTATGTGCACATGCAAAGTGCGCCTTTTCGCGGCAACAGGAGTTAGGCAGTCATTGCGTCAGACGGCCTGAATGAATGAAAACTCCAATGGGTGTTGCACCAAAGACTACTTATTTTGAAACGGAAGATGGTTTTGAAAGTGGAACCCATTATATGTATGAATATCATGGGAAGGGAGATTCATCAGTGAGAGTAGAGCAGGCTACCTACAAACCATCGAAAGCCTTGAAATGATATTGGACATGCTTTTCGCCGACACTATTGGCAAGAGTGCTATCTTATTCGCAGGCGATTTCAATGAATTATCCTCAAAATGGGAAGGACTTTCTTCTGTAGATATTGTTATAGCTATCATTGGCACTATGTACAAATACGTTAAGCACAGCAAGATCAGGTTCCATCATTGCTATCACTTAAGCAACGGCCTGCTGAGCGATTTTAACTGGCGCGTGAGTGATCATTATATGCAATGCCGGGACCGGTTCAACAATCCGCAGTAATCAGATAGCACTCAAATGATCTGAAAGGCATATTAATATTCTAGATAAAGGTCTTCTAAGCTTCGTCGTTAGTGAGGCGATAATTGAAGCTAGAACTGCAGGGGATTTTGTAACCCAGGTATCGCGGTTAATAGTCAATGCACGTAATGCGCCAGTGTCTATGCTGGGAAGGGGAAAAACCCCGACCTGCTGTATATTGGTGGACCCGCGAAATCGGGTAACTGAGATCGGTATGCCACCGAACGAGATGGACTTACCAGCGTTCCTGGACTCGGGATACCGACGACCAGAAGGTGCTATGTAAACGCAATGCATATCGAGAAGCAAGCACTCGACTAAAAAAGAGATTACGTCTCGCAAGCACCTTTGGTTTAGAGATATTTGCGAACTACTTCATCACGATATATGGAGTAATGCTAATCAAATTGCATCAATAAGGAGAAAAGGCCCTCAATGGTAATCACCAACATGTCCGATAATGTTGCCACCCTATTTCCTCGCCAGTAGGGTACTGGTTGGTCAAATTCGTCATGGGAGCAACCGAATGCCTATGACAACACGCGAAGACACTGTAAAAGCATGTAAAAAGGTGCGAGACAAAAAATCTTCGGGACTGGATGGTATTCCAAATAAATCCTTAAACCCGTTTCCTGACCTTTGAAAGCGCCAACGGCTATTGCTTTTGCCAAAGAAGAAAGGGAACCCAAATCATCCATCGTTCTACCGCCCTATTTGTTTACATGACACGGTCGAAAATTTTTCTTGAACGGATCATAGACTCTTGAAAGCAAATGAAATAGCAGGAGGTCTACCGGAACACCAATATGATTTTCGTACTCGTAAGTCACGGTCAACAGTGGACGCAATAAATTCGAAACGCAATACAACGTGGGTGCTGGAAAGAAGGCACCAAGAAATGTTAGTCTCCACATTAAATGTTGGATGTCACCCATAGAACGAAATAGCTACTGAGCCCAAGCATCTTTCTTTCTCCTTCTGTCCCATTTTTCGAAAAACTTAACACATGCTTTGGCATGATAAGAGTAGTTTCATAAGAGTGTTAATTTCTTTAAAAAAAAAAAAAAAAAACCAAAAAAAATTGCGCCATCATAACCCTGGACGCGAATAACACGTTTAACTCGGCGGACAGGAAACGGACTATGAGCAGTCTTTATCGAGTAAAAATACCGAACTATCTCTATGACTCTGATGATGGAGTTAAAGAGTGCGAAGTAACTGGCGGCGTGCCACAAAGTTCGTTCTTAGGTCCCCTACTATGGAACACTATGTACGATGAAATCTCACGTCTGCAAATTTCAAGCGAAGCATTGATTATCGCGTTTGCAGATGACATTGCCGTAGTGGTTGTAGCAAAAATGTTAGAAGAAGCCATCTCCACAGCAACGAAAAAACCGCAACTGTACGTCGCTGGTTAACTAACAACGGCTTGCAATTCGCCGACCATAAAACTGAAACTGTGCTTATTACTAGTAGGAAAACTCGCGAAACGATAAAGATTGGAGTTGGAGTGCATGACAGTTGTGATTGACGGCCGTCATAGTTTTAAACGTCACCATGAGCTGGGATGTGAAAAATCATCGAATACTGTAAGTGCGAATGGAGTTGCGAGTTCTATACTCATGTATGCAGCGGAAATATGGTCAAATTCCGCAAAGATTTAGTTTAGAATCTGTCGAGAGAGTTGCCAGTTCGTTTCGCATTGTTTGCTGTTACCTGCTGACGAAATAGTAAGACTCAAACGCGAGCAAGTCCCAAATGGCCTTGTAATCGACGAAAACAGAAAATACGAAAGTCACCGTAGTCTCGCAAACTAGCAATAGCAATGGAACATATCTTCAAAAGAAAGATGGGCACATCGTCTTGTACCAAGGATTCGAAACCACGCCAAAACCAACTTTTATTATATTTAAATCAGATGTTGACGGGACTATTTCAGAGAATATCTGTTTAAACGCAAAAATAAAAACATCGCAAACTGTGCATAATGTAAAACTCTCTCCGAAAATGCGGAACACATGCTTTTTCATTCTTACGGGAACAATTTTGAGAGAGGCCCACTCCCGACAATATCGTTGCATATATGCTTCAAAACGAGGAAAGCTGGGACCTTGTTAGTAATATAGCTGCTGATATACTCAGTAGATAGAAGCGAACAATTATTGTTCGAATTGTAAAGAGTAAGCTTGAGTAAGGAGAGCACAAATCGGTCTGTTCAGATGACGGTGGTTTCAGCCGGTAAGAGTTCTGCCCTGCTGATAAGTGTCGGCCCGTTGGTGCCTCGTAAAATTTCGACTTAAAAATGTTGGAAATCCAATCTTTAGACCATTTTTCGTGCGGAAAACTATAGTAGTGCTTGTAGATGCGCGACGGCTTTAGACAAAGCACTTTAGACAGGATCTTGTTGCCGCATTCAGTAGGGATTTGTTGCTGTTATTTCCAAAAGACAAGTTTACTTTTCTCATAAAGGGTATATGAACCGCCAGAATCTTTGCCGAACGCTTATCCCTACATCTCTCAACAACTCCTAAAGTCTCTGCCGCCAGCAGCAAGTACCACAGACCAGTAGCAACACCGTCAACGGGCCATCAGAGACGCCGCAACTGATGTGCTGGGTTTCATCCGACCAATGCCAATAAATCCCTGGTGTGATGAAGAATCGTGGCAAGAACATGCAGCTAAACAAGAAACCTACAAAGCGGCGCTGAAACGAAAGACGAGATCGGCTCGTGGGCTCTACGTGCAGAAGAAGAAAAATGAACACGAGAAGAGCGCGATCGAAGATATTGAGAGATTGTATTCCAAGAAGTTTTGCCAACAGGTAAAAAGCGTGTGGGGAAGAAGAAGGAAATTTCGTAGTAAAGTTACAATCGGTGCTGAGAACATAGAGAAATGGTTTCTGCAGGCTGTTTAATGGAGAGCATGCACGAACTCATTTCCCAGATCTGATCAAAAGAGTGTATGCCTGATGAATGGAATCTCAGTACCGTATGACCGATCCACAAAAAAGGAAACCCCCTCAACTGATCCAACTATAGAGGTATAAGTCTATCAACGTCAGATACAAGTTCTAATCTGCCATATTGTGTGAACATCTGAAACCCTTCGCCGGCAACCTAATTGGTCCCTATCAGTGTGGTTTCAGACTAGGAAAGTCCAAAATCAACCAAATTTCCAAGATCTTGGAAAAAAACTCATGCGCTCCAAACCGATACACAGCACCTATTCATCAATTTTATGACAGCATCTATAAAGGCGAGCTATATAGACCCATGTCTAGTTTTGGTTTCCCTGCCAAGCTCGTCCGGCTGGGCTGAATGACGATTGAGAACGCTCTCTGCTTCGACAAGAATCGTTACCGACTTAACCGAGACCTTTGATATCAAAAAAGGTTTCAGCGAAGGTGAAGCGCTGTCAAGTGACTTCTTATTTGAAAGAATTGTGTAGAAGTCAAAAGTCTGTGCAACTACTAGCGTACACCGATAATATCGACGTAATTGTCTATTGCAAATATTGAAACGGAGCTGTCAAAAATGGGTACGGAAAACAAGTATCATACATACTGTCAACAAGAAGGAATACAGAACGTCACAATCGAAAGCTATAATTTCAAAAAGACACTTTTGGCATATTTTTAGTGTGTCTGGCAAGGGTAGGGCTGCGCGTGAAATCTCTATGTTTTAGTAATCCAGACACTTTCTTCTTTCGTTTAACACGAAATTTAACTGGTTATAACTGGTCCACTAGTGGTCTGATGGCATGTCTCACCGAAAAGTGGAACCAAAGCGTGCATCAATCTGGCGAAAGCTACATAGTTGCACTTGATATTTCTAAGGCATTTGACAGAGTTTGGCATCAGGCTATTTTGGCGAAAATGCGTGATTCTGGGATCGACAACTCTCTTCTTCAATGGATTAGAATGTAGATGGTTTCAAGTCTGATATTCACAAAATAAATGCTGGTGTGCCCCAGGGTTCCGTTCTGTCTCCGACAATCTTTTTGATTTCCATCAAAGATCTCTTGTCTGCTACTTCTAATCCAATACATTCCTTTGCTGACGACAGTACTCTCTGCTTTTCATATTCGTTAACGGACTCACGTCCCTGCAGTTCGGGTGTAGAACGGGAACTGTAGCGTATGCTAATCTCATTAAATTGTAGTACTAACAGCATAACTTATTGGGGAAAAACTAATATAGTAGAATTTAATGCTTCCAAGACACAATGCTGTCTGCTGTCATTAAAACGAAATTTAATCGCCCAGCCATTATCCATGAATGGCACTTGCATCGTCGAAACCGATAAACTTTATATTCTCTGAATGTGTGTCAATGACAATTTACGTTGGAATGACCACATATTCGGCGTTGTCAAAAATGCTGCGAAATGACTATGTTTCCTCAAGTGATGTAAGAAATACTTTACTTCCTCTTATCTGGCCTCAATATACAATATAAGGCATTTATCAGCCCGAAATTGGAGTACAATGCCATCTGGTCGGGTGCTCGCAAAACATCTCTGGACCTGCTAGATAGGATTCAAACCCGTGCGATAAAACACATAGGTAATACTAATATCACTTCAACAATGGACACCTTCGAACACTGATGTAATGTCTCGTGTCTCACTCTGTTTATCGCTATTATCACCATCTGTGCTCCATTGAAGTCGCTAGTAGCATTCCGCCCCTTCAAACCTTTAACCGTTACACCTATCTCGCTATGAATGGTCATCAGTATACCCTCAAGCCCACTTTCGGACGTACTCTAAAATATCGTGATTCATTCCTAAGCCGTACAACTCGCTTATGGAATGCCTGACTAGCTCTTTATTTCCTAGTCATTATAACTTTCAAACATTTAAAACCAACATTCATCGGTACCTCTCTTTCCATCCTCCCTGATTTTCCTTCGCCCGCGCTGTTCTTATGTCCATGCTTCTGCGGCATAGAGTTTGACTGACGTGCTGAGGGTCTTACCTTGCTGTATAATATGAAAGAACTCACATGACAGCACATCTTCTTGTCACTTCATTGTCATTCTGCGCAAACTCACAAGTTTGACAGAGATCTCAAAACAAGTAATTGCTCTATGACTATACTTATAGTCGATAGAGAGGATCTATAGATCTTGAGTTTTCTTCATTTGTAAATATTGGGTCAATAGAGGGCTTACTTCGGAGGCTAATGTCACTATTGTTGCCTCAGCTTGGAGAGTTTTCATTCGTTTGGCTCTGGCAAACGATGCTGTCATTTTACTCATCAGGCATACCTTCCTATGGGAAAGTCATCGTTCTTTCTCTTAGTTCTTAGTTCGGTAGTATAGGCATCGGTCCAGAGATTTTTTTTCAGATGGGCTATAGTCTTGGCTTCCATCATCCAGTTAAATAAGTTAAATGGTTTGTTATGCCTAATAGAAGAATTTTGATCTTCTTTGCCGTCAGCAAAGTCAGCTGAATACGTTTTTCCACATCGTCAGCACCGACTGTGATTCCAATAGTAAATACCCTTGCTCATCTCTATAGGAATGTATTCGGTTCTTGTTGTCTTGACGCTATCTTCTTTACCTTTGCATAAAAGCGCAGTATCTCATGATGTATGCGACGTTAGTTTTTTGCCATAACCGTAAACTCCTTAAATCTCTTTAAAAAGACTCAAAAATTTAGGTTACCACCTCGTGACAGTCAGTCAAATAGACAAAGATTCAAAATGTGAATTTCCAATAAATTGAATTGCTATGCTTCGAACTTAATTCACAGGAATTCATGTATACTTTTAGGCTCAACTAAAACGTTGGACTTTTGAATTGTAACGACTTTTATTATGAACTTGGAGCAATCTTTGGTGTAATGGAATAGTTTGCTTCCTTTTGAGAAGATTCTCTTCTATCGGAATTGTTCGCAGCTTTTAGAGTTGAATTGTTGTGCATAAGTCAATTTGACAAGAAACTCTAACCCATTCACCAAAAAAGATACGTGTCAGATTTAATAATGATTTTATAAATGAGAAATCTCTGCAAAGACCAAAGTAAAGCTATACTCGTACATACAAGGTGTGTTCAAAAAGTAAGGTGACTTTATATTTTTAATAAAAGAAATATTTATTTATTCATATATTCATCTTCAAAGTAGTCCCCTTAAAACACTCGTGCCAACGCTTTTTCCAATCCTCGAAGCACTTCCCATAAGCACTTTTTGGTATAGCCTTGAGCTATAACGGCCGTATTTCCTCAATCTTTGCAAATCTCCGTCCTTTCATAGTTCTCTTCAGTTTTGAGAACAGGAAAAAGTCGCTTGGGGCAAATACCCATGATTCGTCACCAGTTATGAGCCTTTTGAGCAAGTCAGGATCATCATTGACGTCATTCAAGAGCTCTTGAGCGATGCTCATGCGACGTTTATTCCGATCAAAGTTTCGGAACAAACTTCGCTGACACTGGTCTCATGCCCAAAGCTTCCAAAATCTTCTTCTGATCAAAATTAAGAACTTTCGGAACAAACTTCGCTGACACACGTCTCATGCCCAAAACTTCCAAAAAAATTTTGTGACACGAGCCTACCAATATGCCAACATGCTCAGCAACTTCTCTTATGGTAATTCGACCATTTTCCAAAACAATTTTCTTCACAGCTTCGACGTTATCATCTTTTGTTCACGTGTTGGGGTGTCCAGAGCGAGGTTCGTTATAGGCATCTTCTCGGCCATCTCGGAAGAGCTTGTACCACTTGTAAAAAAAAAATTTACTTAGAGTAGACTCACCGTATGCCAGTTGCCAATATTTCAAGTGTTTTATAGCACTTTTTTAACCAAAATTTGATGCAAATTCTTTGCCCCGAACACACCAAAGCGCGTCTAACTAAGTATGCTATATACTTGAAACTGTGAACATATGATTGGAACATGTGTACAAGCACAGCAAAAAAATCGAACGTTGCCCGCGAAATTTCAAAAGTCAGCTTACTTTTTGAACACACCTCGTATAATGCCATACAATTCGCGAAATACATAAAAATAAATATTATAGAATGAGAAACAAAAGGCTAAGGAAAGAAATAGGCCCAAAAAAACTTGTACAAGTGAAATGGTTCAAAGGGAAAAATTGTTGTCTGTTAAATGAATGCCAGCTAAACTTGAGACAAGTCCTGTTAAAAGCAAGGTTTTCCGGATGGATTGAAAGGCAGTACTTGTAATAACACTTTTACGAATAATTGCCCAGTATAATACTTTAAAATCCCTGACAAAACTTTACTTAATTATCTGGCTGTAGCAAGCTTTCCCTAAAGAACTCGCAATGTACCGTGTAGCTTGGAAACGAAACCTCCGAATTATTCCACACATCCACCGGATTCCGGCAAGAACACGCGCTGTCGTGCGATTTCTTTAATCTTGTACTGGAGCGGATATTGAGAAAGGCCGGCGTAAGCATAGAAGGCACTATACTCAACAAATCTATCCAGCTGCTGGGCAATGCAGACTATATCGACATCATCGCCCGATCCCAGCGTGCCATTATTGAAACTCTTACTGCTACAGAAGAACAATTCAAACGAGTTGGTCTCGTGATGAATGAGGATAAAACAAAGTACATGCTGTCGATCAAAAACTGATCCATCGAACGCCGTCTAAGACAGAACCTAACAATCTCCAGCTTTAATTTTGAGGCAGTGAAGGATTTTATCTACCCCGGGGCAAATATAAACCACACAAATGACACCCTAGTGGAGATACGACGAAGAATAACCTTAAGCAACCGCTGCTACTTCAGTTTGTCCAAACAGCTAGGGTCCAAACTCCTAACTCTAAGGTCCAAAATCATGCTCTACAAAACCGTAATCTTGTCAGTTTTGCTTTATGCTTGAACGATAAGCAAGACAGAGGAGCAGATCTTGGGATCCTTCGAAAGAAAAATTCTACGTCGAATATTTGGTTCAGTCTGCAAGGAGGGCTAATAGCTCTACGAGCTGTATAAAGATGTCGATGTAGTCCGGAAGGCGAAGCGGAGAGAATGTAAGAGAATCTTCGAATTTTCTTCGGCTAACGAAGAAAAGGAGGACCGAACCTCCTGTTTAAAGATCTAGTAATCGTGGACGCCAGAAGCCTTGGTTTAGTAAACTGGACGCAACGAGCCCAGGACAGTGAAGGGTGGAAAGCGGCATTAGCTCAGACTCATACCCTACAAGAGTCACTGGCAGTATAAACAAGTAAGTAAGTAACCTTTCTTGTGAATAGAAACGTAGAACTTGTCACACACTAAAGCTAGGTCCTCAGTATTCAGGATAGGCTTCCGAATCAGCATCAGCATTAGATGTTCTTCTTCTAGTACCGTAAGATGTCAAAAATTGACCAAGGTGGTTAGGCAGTACGATTACGTTAGACGCTGACTAAGGCCGAATTGGTGATGGCGAGTTGTAACTTTGATTTCACATCAATTGTACTTATTTCACCTGTTTAGGGTCGCAGAAAGAGCCTTGGTCTTCGGGTTGAGGGATGTACTTAAGGTCATGTACCCGGCCATATACAAATTCTACTGTTGTGGTGCAACTAGGAGTCTTCACTAAGGCCTGATTCCTTGTTGATGACGCTTCAAAAAGGAAACAAGGACAACAAAAGAAGATCTGGACATGGAATGTTCGGACCTTAAACTCGCCGCATGCAGTCGATTAACTAGTGGAAGACCCTAAGCTGCTTCAAAGCAGATATCACCTTTATGAAATTAGTGCCTTGGTTTGGACCAGATAAACGGTGATATATTCTACGATGACTTCTATAGACAAGATTTCGACATCTATTTGCTAAAATCGTTTACATCAGCGTGATATACATTCAAGCTCCCACAGATTGTTCTACTACAGAATATTTCTATGAGTCTCTCGACAAAATATGCAATCAGTGCAATTATGGATGACAATCAAATCGTCAAAGTTAGAAAGGTTAGTCATAATAGCCCACCGTTTGAGAGAGGTTGAGAGAGGATAATTGACATTATTTAGGGGCGAGTTTCACTGTAGTTTGAAGATGGTTTCCTCATCCAGGACATGGAAGTTAATTTTTCCTAAAGAAACCTACAAAACCGATCGTTTTAAAATTGATTCAAAGCACTCCTCCGGAAATATTGATATCCACAGAGGTCAATTGCAGCTAATGTACATACTCGTATGAACAGAGATGCCTCAGACGAAACAACGATGGAGAAATACCTTATTTTGAAAAGATTTTATTCTGAATGGCTATAATCGTAACAAACCTTCAGATTCTCGCTCTTTTAACCTCTCAACAAGTACGAGTACGTCCAGGCTTCGACGCCAAGAAACTTTCAAAAAAGTCGAATCTGAAGTACTGTTGTCCCCAACCATCTTCACGAAACCACAGATTTAATAAAAAATGCAGACAAGCACATGTTGCAAAACAACTCATCGACGAAGCAGAGATGAAGGATGAAAGGAGCTAGTGCACTCTAGAAGCTAAATAGGAGATACATAACAACAATCGTCTTCCAACAAGAAGAAAAAAAACAGAGCAGAAATGAGCCATCAAGGAAATCGATCGATGCTACTCCTGGAACAATAATCGGAAGTCTTACTAAAAGATAAAAAAGCATGCATACACCAAGTTATTTTCAAGATTTGTTCGGAGAAAGGTATGTCTCTGATAGAAGAGACATTAGCACCATTTGCCTGGTCTACAAGTATTTTCATCTTCTAAGCTGCGTCAACTATAGGAACATCAGTTTCCTGTGTTCCATATCTCGTTTTCCCTGACGGGAATCTGACGGGACACCTGACAGCACCTATAAAACAAGCTATTCAGAGACACTTTCAATCTTGGCATCCATATCGAGCTCGTCAAATTATTCAGAATGACGATAGAGAAGGCTCGAAAACGCAATCTTACAGATCCCTTTGACGTCAAAAGAAAGAGTAAGACAAGGTAGTGCGACTTATTTAACATCAAACTTGATGAAATTGTTTAAAACTCTCAAGTGAATGCCAGAGTGCCAATTTTCAACTAGTTGCATGCTCTGATAACATTGACATCATTGGCAGGACGTAACGAGCTATAGGTGCTACGTTTACAAGCACTTAGGATAGGTTTAGCTGCGAATGAGGGCAAAAGTAAGTGGTAACGTCACAACGGACAGCTATAGCTTTGGGTTTTTTATAAGCTTTGTCTACATCGGTTATAGTGATATTTCAAAAGAAATCAGACGAAGAGTGACATTTACCAATCGCTTTCTGTTTGGCCTTAGAAGGCAATTGAGTGATAAGACCTTACCATGAAAATACTAAGACCTTCATCATCCCAGTCCCACTCTATGGCATCGTTCTTCATGTGGCTCTTGGTCCAGGCTTTCTATGATCCCTACAGCAATACTCGTATTGAGTTTGTTCTGAAAAATACCCATCAGTTGCTAAAGATGTCTTAGAGATGTGCATTTAACTTCAGCAATATTTCAACTGTATTTGTGCAGTTAAGGTGGTCCTCAAGATCTGTTGTTGCTGTATTAGGCCCAGTAATGGGCTAATTTCTTCCTCCTAGTGTAGTATATCCACTACTACTATTTCCATTGAAAAACTGCCCACGCACTAAGCTGCTTAAGAAATAGCATTGCTTCATTATCCTCCTCGAAAACGTCAACCTAACGTAATACCGATTTATTTTATGTACCTATGTAAACCAGTTCTTTGCCCTAAACTCTGCCAAGTAGGCTTTAGCGCTTTTTCTGGGAATCCATCAGGCCGTGTCCAGTGTTCTGTAGGTAGAATCCTTTTTTACTAAATATTCAGTAAATAAAGGTAAAGCCAATTGATTTAATCATTGTTTAAGCACCCACTTAACAAGCCCATATCTCATCTTAAAATTTAAAGATTAAGTATTCAAGTTGACTAACCCACTCGAACCACACCCCATCTTAGCTAACAGCTTTATCGGTAGTCTCTCTCAAGTCCATGGTCAATTATGTATCTTACCAAAAGCATAACTATGTCAATTTGAGTATAACAAACTTGCATAATCCCCAGCTGCAGTCTTGAGTGCCATCGTTAAATACGACAACAAACACGAAAATTTACAACAAATCAAGTGTGTGTGTCAAAAATTCGTCAGTTAACAAACGCCGCTACTGATGCCAAATTAATGTGCCAATAATTACGGCAAGCAGTAACGTAACCAGGTGCGAATTTAATTTGCACCTCAAAGCCATGCCAAATGTGGTTTGCTGTTACCACAATGTGATCATCATTGTTGACAGTTTTCAAAAAGGGAAACAACAACTGATTGCGCGATTCAAAATTTAAGATTCAGCCTCCGGCGTGTTTTATGTCAGTCACTCTGCTGTCAGTTGTTAAAGGATTTTCAAGTGAAAGTCTCTGGTTTTGGATGTCTTCTGTCGGTTATGTGACAGTGCAGATGCTTGCATAAGACACGGGTACATCATACCGTTTCTTTTTTAACCAAAAACAAAAAGACGCTTATTGAATTTTTTTCTATACAAAAAATATGTGAAAGAGTAATTTTTTGTTTCCTTTATTATTTTTGTTTTCTTCTTTCTCAATTTAGCTTTGCCTCTAAATTCTCGTTTTCTTTTTTTATAACTTTTAAACTAACATAATAAAGAGAGCTTACAACAGTTGGTTAATAATAATTTTTTTTTTGCCGGATTTTTCCTTAAAAATGTTGATTTTGTCTTGTTTGTTTTTCTCTGCGCCAACTTCTGCAGTCTACTAAGCCTAATTTTCTCGAATGGATGAAGGATAGAAAGAGTTTACAATAATTTGTTCTTATCTTTTGTTATTTCTTTTTTTTTTTTGTTTTTTTTTTCGTATTGAAAAATATCACACACACTAAACAGAAGATTTGGATCTTAAGAGACTTATTGCTTAGCTCCAAGTTTCTTAGCCTCAGCTTCGTACTTCTTGAAGTAGATACCCTCGGGATCGTATTTGGCCTGAAGAGCCTTCCATGCATCTTCTTTGTTTTCAATGACATACTTGAGAACACGTTCTGTGCCAGCGCGTTGTTTTTCACTACACTTTGAGCATTCAGTTTTCAAGGCATCGGGAAGGACACGTTTCAATTCACGACCGTCTGGGGTGCATTTGCCTTCTCCCATCAGACATTTGAAGTAGTTGTCGAAGAGACGATCTGATTTAAGGATTTCATCAAGATCGATGTTGTCATATTTGGTGGTGTATTTGTCATCAGCGGCCACAATGCCTAAGATGATGGCCAAGAGGGCAACAACGAGTACTTTCATGTTGATCTGCAAAAGAAAAATAGAAATTGTTGTTAATGGAGTAGAAATAGAGGTTTGTTAGTTTGATTCTCGTGACATTAGTCTCCAGAGTGGTACTCCATGTTTTGTGACAAATTCCATGCACTCGAGAGTTTTAAGGGAGGCCCTATGATACATGAATAGAGGAAATTTAAGCATGGCAAGACGATCACCAAGGGATGTGTCATCCCTAGTTTAAATCTACCGGGTTAGGCTCAATCCGAAAAAACGTATAAAAAGTATCTTTCGAAATTCCATCTATACTGGGAAGTCTCCAATACACTTCGAACAGCTTATTATTTTCGTGTGCAGTAAACTGCAACATCATCCACATCCACTTTAATCGTAACAACTTCAGCATGTGAACCACAAATGGATGGAGAAAAAAACAAATACAAAAACCTTCGCAATCGATAAATTACATGATACTTGAGTAATAACCAATCGCAAAATGAATACTCGTACATGTTCGTATGTAATCAATGTGCAATCGAGCGCTAAATATGATGTCTTGCTAGCGACTACTTTTTAGTTGTTTTTTTCTTTTTTCAATTTAATTTTTAATTTTTTTTCTGAGCACCCTGTCACCACTGAGTGGAAGGAAAAAATAACGAAAATTCTTTTTACTCCACTTTTTTGTGAGAAACTTCACCCAATTTCACTTATTTTCAATGAAAATCACTATTCTCCACAGATATTTGATCGACAAAACAAAAGAGTTGAGTAGCGAACTGGAATTGATTTTTTTTTATGTCGATCGTGTATTGAATTGGAAAACTCACCAAAATGTTTTTTTAAAACAAAAATCGCAAATGCCGAACAAAAAAAATTGAGATACTGTGTTCTCTCGAGCTACGATGAACTGACTGTTGTTAAGACGTTGCCGGCAGTGTGCTTTTATAGTGAAAACTCTTTCAATAACCCACTGCAACAGCAAAGCAAATGGGTACATGGAAAGCCCCCTTTAAGTGTGGATGTCTGTTTGTCTGTTTATCTGTTTCTGTTTGTCTGACCATACGATTGGCTATAAGTCTTTTTAGCATACGGCTAAAAGTTCACTTGATTGTGTGTTTTTTTTTTGTTTTTTTTTCCTCAGTATGTGTATATTTCCATTCAATAGCGTTTGCCGTTGTCGTTGTCGTTGTCGTCGTCGTCGTCGTCGTCGTCGTCTCCATCTTCGCATCACTCTCACTCTCTTTGCATTGATATGATGTGTAGTGTGTTGTGTAGGATCGCTTGCAGCATATTATAGTTATCATCTGATTTTTTGATTTCTAATTTCCGATTTCTGATTTTGAATCGACAATGTAGTTATAATCGCAGCATGGTTCCAGAGTAGTTTCAAGTTTTCAGCATCTAAGCAATCCCTTGGAAGAGTTTTTGGTTTTTTTTTTTTTCTAAATTTTTAATTTTTAAACTGTTCATTATTTATTCAGCCGAATGTAGTTCAGTATCACGTAAACGAACAGTCCAAAGAAGAAATTCAAATTTTATATCTTTTTGACAATTTTTCCACACTAATGAATCGGGTGGTTGTTACTCAGTGGACCACATACGAGTATGTTTCGTTACGTTTTCTTGTGGAAAGGCTTAATGATCGTGGTAAGGATGTACGAATCGGAAAACGAGTACTCGTATACGAGTATTTTGGTTTTTTTTTCTTCTTTTTGCGGTGTCAATTAGTTGCGGTTATTGAAGTAGAAATGTGCAATTTACAATTGATCACGACTAATGATGCCCATAAGGGTTCAGATTCGAATTCACAGGAAATTGAGAGCTTTTTCTTCGTTTTAAAAATTTGATTTGTTATTGTCAATTAACAGTTGTTTATGCCATGTAATTATATAATGTTCTGCGCGTGTCAATAATCATTTTGGTTTTGTGAAGTGTGACGACATTGTGAGAGGCACGTTAGCTGTCTTGTTGTGCTTATGACGAATATCGGATCGTGTTTTGGTATAGTCTCACATGATGAAAAAAACTAAGTTTAATTGATCTGAATTCTTTCGAAAGATATTTGTGCTGAAAGAAGAAAATGCACTCTATTCGCTTGTGTTCCAAAAAATCGCAATCTTTATCGAAAAGCTTACTTTGTTCAAGACATGTTCCCATCACCACCTTGATCCAATATAAAACAAAAACTCGTTTTGTTCTTAATACACAGTTACGAGTATCATAGAAAAGGTCTTCTTTATTATCATAATTATGAATTCATTTTAGAAAATGGTGAGATTTAGCTTAAATGTCAGAATTGATTGATTTCGGATGATGGAAAAAATCCCCCAAACTATGTATTAAAATAAATCCCGCTTAGCCCTCTTATTTCCAGTTGTTTTAAGTTCTTTGAGCATGCCTTATGTATATGATTTGAATTTGATTTACCTGTTTTGCTAACGCGCTTTATAAAGGGCTTTGAACCTCAGAATCCCAATTAATTTATTTCTCAACTTCACCAAGCTACAGCTGCAAATCTTTTGTTGAATTGCTTTCGTAGGAGGAACAGAAATTTCTTCTAGAAAATAAGGGTTATTAGGCTAGAAATCGTGCTTACCTAGCCCAAAGCAGACTCTTTGGGATAGCACTGTTTTGGAGAAGATTTGATTAAGTTTGAATTATTTGGTGTTTCAAGTAAAGTCAAGGTCAAACAACTAAAACCAGAAGTAAAGGCATTTATTTGGACCCAATTAATATGACCCAGCAACAACAAAAACACCACACTAAGAGATTAACACAAAATTTCCTTCAGCGACTACATTAAGATTACGTTATCCTGGTAATCTCGATGATATTTAACACACTCGATCCATTGCTGCCTGGGTTAATAACCTTGCTCTATTCAACAGCATTTAGAGCATTTGGAATAGCTCTTTCTAAAGGTGCTTAAGGGTGGTGCGCAAAAGTCATCCGGAACAACAACATCAACCAAGGTTATTTCATGCAAATCTGCAACAACGACTATATCAACGGCAAGAAATTATTACTTCAGTCGTGGTTCCGCTGGCGTGTGTTCTTCTTCCCAAGGCACTATACCAAGTGGCAATAACACCGGGGTAACATCAAATAATACTATCAATATTCAGCTGCATCAGCAACTGGGCCCCCGCCCAATTATCAAGTCTTCGCCCATCAATGATGTTGTCTAATAATAAACGGAGGCAGAGCAAACATCTGCAGATGACGGTACCGAAGGTTGCTACGATTTGATCAGTCACAAGTTGCCGATGATAGGTCTGGTTGGCAGGAGCCCGCCGGATCAAGGTCCGGGCCTGATTTGAAGAGGTAGGACCCCTTGTGGGAGCGTCATAGTGGGTGTGGTTTAAACCCAAAATCGCGGGAAGGGTCTTCCTGTTGGTTTGACCCAATGTAGAGTTGCAATAAGTACTACGACCCTAAGAAGTCGGTCTCATACCAAGGGTGGAACTTGTGCCGGCAACACAGTTCCGATTTGGTATCTCAGGAAGGCGGCAGAGCGATGCCAAGGCGTATCCTTGCCCCATGGATGTATGGGTATCCCGTAAACATAAGTCTCCATGACAGGTAGTTTACGTTAAAAAATCAGACACTATGCACCAGCAACTAATAGTAACAACAATAACAACACGACGACTGTGATGGTGACGAAACAGAAGGCCACCATGGCGGATCGCTTGAATATCGGAAGCAAAGTTAGAGAGCTGCAATTGGGTTGCAGATTTAATTCGAAAAGTACACCGAGTGCATTTCATACGACAAAATATGACTTCAAGTCAGCTAGCGTAGATGTTAACAGGCTGGCTAACCTCGATACTGGCTAAAATAATCACATTACTGTTGAAGTAGCAAATTTAGAAAGTTCCGCTGTGCCTCATGCAGTTTGTAAGGGAAATATTCGGTAAAAGGATCAGTGATATGACATTATAGAAATTAAATCGCAATATACAGGCTAAGAAGACAGGGTGTTAAATGACAAAGAAATTAGAATAATATCCCACGATATTAGGCAATGCTACAGGGTTCATCGCCATCGACTGCCTAGTCCATAAAAGTCCACAATCAGCTTCAGTATGGAATGCAGTAACGCTCAAACAACATCACTAAGCATTCTAATGATAGTCAACGATGTTTCTACGGCTTCAATGTTCCAAGGCACCGCCGGAAGCAGTGCTAATATTGTATATTGTCTTTATCGGTAGTGTCAGCTACCACTCAGCTGACTACCATATACCACAACAGCAACAACAAAAATAAACAAAAAACCAATCGCACTACATTCATCAGCAACATCAGCAAAACCCGATAATCAACGATACCAGCAGCAGTAGCAACAACAACAACAACAGCAACTGCCAAATTCATCACAACAGCAACATCATAATCAAAATATCCGAATGTTTCATAACACTAGAAGTAACAATTCCAATGTGATTAGCATGGGTGTCATTGGCAGCAATAGTAGCGATAATTAGAGGTTGAATAGTACCAGTGGTTGTATAAATGTAGATAAGACAGCATCGCAGGTATTGGGTAGCTCTGAACCGGCGCTCGAGCAAGAAATCGGCATGCTTCTCCTCGGACTTAAATACGGATATCGTCTCAGTAACGAAGACTATTCTCAAAATTCACAACCCCGGCATCAGAAATCAGTGCAAAATCCACTTTCAAATTTACAAGCTACCACGCCGCCGCAACAACAACAATCCACTGATTATGCGAATGATGGCCTTGCCAATCTCCACGCTGACTTACAACTATCCGAATCTAACTCATAATGATGACAATTGAAACAAATTCAGATCAAATCAAAAATACAAAAAACACTATGCGTGTTCAGTGATTCAAACCGGCCACTAAATACTCGTAATACAAACTAAGACAGACAGGTTACGGGGATAAGCATTCTTCGTAACAGACATCAAAACCGCTACCGAAACCGCCGGCACATCGCCTCGGATAAAGAATGATTACACGTTGACGACAGTTGGCTTTTGCACCCGGACAAAGATTGGTTTCTGGAATGTGGAGACATTTCTTGGCAACCGAAGTGAAGATCCTCGGGGAAGTTTAAATCTCAAACTCGTAACACTGTACTTGTTGCTTTCCATAATAGCTCTCAAAAGCTTTAGACGACAGGATCCTGAAAGCCAGGTTCCGGACTAGAGTACGTTGCGTCACCATCAGTGTTACGCCCCAATGGAGCTCTCTTCTGCCGTGGTGAAGGAGGCCTTTTATAACCAACGTCAACCGCCTTGCAATAGGAGAGGAGCCACGTTTGAGCACATGACATGCCACAAAGTCAGTTATGTGTCGACGGATAGACAAACAACTTCCAACCAAATTGATCAAACAGCTGCAGTTCGGAGATCCCATGAAAACACCCGAATGCCTAAGTTTAATACCGATAGATTGGGGTTCAGTAAATCGATAAATGCATCCAAAACGTGTCACTGTTTGGTGCGGATGGATCGGACCATCCTCCTTGGAAAATGCGGCCGGTAATCCAGTTTTTGTGCCTCAATTGCAATACAGCCCAAGAAGCAATCCAATTTTTTATATTTAAAGTAGCGTGCGCTCAAGGTATTAAGGTACCCTTAAAATATTGGCACACAAGGCCGGCGAAGGAAAATTAAAAAGGGAAGAAAGGTAGTTACCGATGTACGTTGGGTTTAAATGTCTGAATATTGAAATAGAGAGCACGGCAGGGCATTCCACAAGCGTTTGACTTAGGAACGAATCACGATATTTCAGAGTACATCCGAAAGTTGGCTTGAGAGTATACTGATGACCATTCATAGCGAGACAGGTGTAACGGTTAAAGGTTTGAAGGGGCGGAATGCTACTAGCGACTTCAATGGAGCACAGATGGTGATAATAGCGATAAACAGAGTGAGACACGAGACATTACATCAGTGTTCGAAGGTGTCCATTGTTGAAGTGATATTAGTATTACCTATGTGTTTTATCGCACGGGTTTGAATCCTATCTAGCAGGTCCAGAGATGTTTTGCGAGCACCCGACCAGATGGCATTGTACTCCAATTTCGGGCTGATAAATGCCTTATATTGTATATTGAGGCCAGATCAGAGGGGGTAAAATATTTCTTACATCGCTTGAGGAAACCTAGACATTTCGCAGCATTTTTGACGACACCGAATATGTGGTCATTCCAATGTAAGTTGTCATTGACATACATACAGAGAATGGAAAGTTCATCGGTTTCGACGATGCAAGTGCCATTCATGGATAATGGCTGGGCGATTAAATTTCGTTTTAACGACAGCAGACAGCATTGTGTTTTGGAAGCATTAAATTCTTCTCTATTAGTGGTTCCCGAATTAGTTATGCTGTTAGTATCAGAATTTAATGAGCTTAGCATACGCTGCCGTTTCCGTTCTACAGACGAACAGCAGGGACGTGAGTCCATTAACGAATATGAAAAGCAGAGAGTACTGTCATCAGCAAAGAAATATATTGGATTAGAACTAACAGACAATAGATTGTTGATGGAAATTAGAAAGAGCCCTGAGGAACACCAGCATTTATTTTGTGAATATCAGACTTCAAACCATCTACTTTCTAATCCACTGAAGAAGAGATTCATTGATTCCAAATCCTACTCATTTTCGGCAAAACAGCTTGATGCCAAACTCTGTGAAATGACTTAGAAATATCAAGTGAAACTATCTTACCTTCGCCAGATTGATGTACTCTTTGGTTCCACTTTTCGGTGAGACATGCCATCAAATCACCAGTGGACACTACGAAAACCATATTGCCGGTCATTGAAAAGTTTTCGTGTTTCGAGATGTTTCGTGAGCTGACGATTTGGAAAGAAGGGACGTGAGTGCAATGGTTCTGTAGGAGGAGAGAGAAGATGCTTCGTCTTTTTTAGGGACGGGCTGGACAAATGCTGTTTTCCATCTGCTCGGGAAGAGTCCTAAAGAGTAGAATTGATGAAAAAGCTTACGCATTGGTTTTGCCAATTTTGCGAGGAAGAACACCATCTGGACCAGCGGATTTATGTATGTTGAGATCCTTAAGTAATCTTGCTACTACACGAATGCGAAAGTGAATTCGCCCCACTGAAGATTCAAAGCAAGCAAGCAGATTGGCCTTGTCTAAACAGCTGACAGCTGGAATATCATTGTGAATGAGTGTTGGGATGGAGGATGAGGCAGAATCTTTGATATTTTTGACAAACGACCAAAAGCTTTTAATACCTTTGGGACATTGTAATATCTTTTGCGTCGAGTTTTGGTCATTTCACACGCTTAAGAAAGACGTTGCAGTCATTCCTGGCTCGTTTAAACTTTTATCGGTTTCCTCGGTCGGGTTGGTCTTGAAGGACCGAAAAAACATTTCTCTAACCCTGACAGCCTCTTTAAAGCTCGAGTCGAGTACCGTACCATGAAGGGCGAAGAATTTCATTCCAAAGAGAATGGTGTATGTGATCATATCAGCAGCGGCATTCACGTCGTTATCGAGGAAGCACAACGACCAGTTAAAATTCCTAAAAAAGCTGTTAAGACCACTCCAGTTGGCTTTCTCGTATTGCCATACGGTTCTTTTAGAAATTTTTTCTGTAACTGATATGACACTATGGTCCGACGAGCCTAGACGAGAGAGCACATCAACGGTGTACTTATCAGGGTGAGAAGTTAAAAACAAGTCCAGGGTGTTGGCGGTATGACTATCAATGTCTGGTTTTCGCGTGGGCTCATTTACAAGCTGCGTTAAGTTGTTTTCCGCAGCAAAGATCTCAATACACCCTCCTTCGGGTGTTGTCTGTCAGATTAGCATCAGTCAGACATTTCTGTCTAGTTTGGGGTTTCTGTAAATAAAGCAGTAGTGGATAATCTGCTTACGGCGTTAAAATTGGAACGGGGACTGGAGGAGTTTGGAATGCTACATCACTACGCACGTAGATGGCGAGACCGAGGTGAGAGATGACACTAATGACACTAATTCGGAGCCAGATAGCTTCGGATCAGAGTGATCTGAGAGGTGTGGGCGGGTACCTACTGTGTTTCTCTAAGTGCCAAAACAGCTGGTCTGTATTTAAAGACGTGGACGTACGCAGAAAGTGAGTACTTTTAAGCCCGCGAATATTGGCTATATCCACTCTAAATTCCCGCTTCATTATAAAAAAAAAAATAAAAAAAAACACAAAAGACACAAACACCGACGATACTACATGAGTCATTTCCTGGTTGTGTAGTTTGTAGTTTTGGTGATTAGATTTGGCCGCCCAGATACTACGGTTTTTTGAAGTCTAAGAAGCAAAATATGCACTGTATCAACGAAATTCAGCCACATTTATGCAAAACTGTCATGGAAAATTTAGGCAAAAGAGTGCATATGTGGAAGCCGTGGAGGCCATTTACCCGGCATGCTATTTCATGCATAACCCCATATTGTATAATTTATGCATCAATTAAAAATCTGTGTTTCCCAACAAAATTACAATACTTCTTGCATGAACTTTGGGACGACTTTTACTTACCACATGATAGATACGAGTAGTTCCTAAAAAATGAAACATTGCTGTACGATTTGTTTTGATATATGATAACAAAAGTCCGGTTATAAGAATATAAATATAAATAAACTTCAACCGTCAAATACGGAGAAAAGGTTACAAAAAGTTCGTTTATGATTTATAGCACGTAGTGAATAAATTTCAGACGCCAAACATTACCGGTTACAATTTTCGGTATGCAAATGAATTTCATAAAAATCAAGGTCGATTCACGGGCCAATCGAGTAATTATTTACATTCGCGGTCATCTGGTTTTTTGGCCATAAAAAAAAATTGAAAATGGATTAATCTTAATTTTTATTTTTTAACTATTCTTTTTTGCTTCAGATTTATAATAAAAAAATTCCAGAATTGTCTAAAAAAAATGCTAAAAAAAAGTAGTAGTTGCAAGCTTTATTGATCAAAATATAATTTCACATAATTGGATAACTAAACTTAATATGGTTTGGCCAAAGTCCGTCTACCAGATAGACAGTTTATAAATTTAACTACTTAATATGCTAGTTGGTATTTAATTAAAAGTCACCATCTATTATCATCTTTATGTATTTCAGTGCAGTTTATATAATATTTCCCAACCTAATTTTCCATTCAAAATGTCCAGGACTTCATTAATTTCCATCAAGGTTACTCCAAAACAACTCACTCGTATCTCATTTAGGATGGGACATCTGGCAATGGAGTGGTATATATCTTCTCTTTCCTGTCGGCTACAAAGGTCACATAAAATTGGTAGATCCGGTCGACGTGGAATGTAATTTAGGTTGATAATTTCACCCCTTAATTTAAATATCATTTTTAGTGGAAAACGGCTTTGGAAGTACGTATTTTCCTTAAGGTCAGAGTTCAGTTGACTTTATATCATTCGATGCTGTGAGGATTGTGCTTCTGTTTTAAATTTTTCATAAGAAATGCGGCTTACGCTTTCAAGAATAGTACTAAACATATTCTTCAAGTTCGTGGTATTTGTATCGGATGGGATACGGAAGTTTTTACCGGGTTCAAATCCCAGCTCTTCCCACTTTGCAACAAGGTTTCCTCTGGTCGCAAGTGTGTGCTTCAGTACTTGTTTAGGCAGCCTTGCTTCATCCATTTCCATTACTTTTACGACATATTCAAAGTGCATCTTGATGATGTCTAGGAACAATGGTGGTACTGTTGTTTCTAAATGTTGCATATTGTTGGGCGTGCAGGCTGGCAACCGAAAAGCTCGTTTTAAGAAATACCTCAGAAATTTTTCCACTTCTTCAAATGGGCAATATCCGCAGACTTGAGCACCGTAGAGCAATATTGATGCAGGAGTTGAACGAAAAATTTTCATTTTTGAACTACTCGTATATTCGATAAACACGTTATTTATGCAGCGGGTCGGAAGAAATGGCTCTTTTTACATCAGCCAGTTTGTATTGAAAGTGTCTGCTCATATTAAAGTTCGCCGTGATTAAAACCACTCTTGTACTCTCGAACTATTGCAACATTTTCTCCTTGGTACTTCCATTTTTCGTTGATTTAGATTTTTCTGAATTAACGGACAAATTCCAGAGTCTGCAGTATCTTTCAAGACGGTTTACGAGGGCGGGTCAATAAGTCCGTGCCTTTTGGAATAAAACACAGATTTTTTGATAAAAAAATAATTTTATTTTTCAACGTAGTCTCCCTTGAGCTCTATACACTTTGTCCAACGCTTCTCCAATTTTTTTATCCCTTCCAAAAAAAATGATTTGTCGAGGTCCTCAAAATAGCGAGATGACTTCATCATTGGAGTCAAATCTTTTTCCACCAAGCCATTTCTTCAGGTTTGGGAACAAGAAGTAGTCGCTCGGAGCCAAATCTGGTGAATAGGGTGGATGAGGGAGCAATTCATAGCCCAATTCATGGATTTTTGCCATGGCAACTGCACATGTGTGCACCCTTGCATTGTCTTGGTGGAAAAGAACTTTTTTCTTGGCCAAATGAGGTCGGTTTTTTTTTCAAATCGTCATTGAATCGGTCCAATAAGTTGGCATAATATTCCTCATTGATTGTTCTTCCCTTTTGAAGGTAGTCAATGTGGATTATCCCGCGTGCATCCCAAAAAACAGTCGCTATAACTTTATTGGCTGACAAACCCACCTTGGCCTTCTTTGGCGCCGATTCACCCTTAGAAACCCACTGTTTTGACTGTTGTTTGTTCTCTGGTGTGTTGTGATGGATTCATGTTTCGTCCACGGTTACAAAACGGCGCAAAAACTCCTCCATATTGCGATTAAACAACTCCAAACCTTCCTGTGAAGTGAAGCACACGAAATTCACTATTTTCCATTTTCTCCTCAAATTAGTGAGTAGTCTGATAAAAATAGCTGTCAAACACAAATCATAATCTGCATTCCTTCAACATACTCAGATAGAAAAACTATATCATCCGCAAAAATTAGACCAGGTATTCGTATGTTTCCAAACAGAATTCCTCCTCCGATTTCTTCCACGATATCATTTATAAACAAAATGAAAAGAAGTGATCTTAAAACAGATCCTTGTTTCACTCCCATTTGCGTTGTGAATTCTTCTGATACAAACTCACCATCCCACATATAAGCTACATTGTTTTCATCCATAGCCTTTAATATACAATACATACAATTTTGCTTGAAATTCCTAACTTGTACAGCTTGTAAAGCTTCACATGCGATGGAGTCAAAAGCAGCACGAAAATCGACGAAAAATGCAAACAGTTTTTTTATTCAGTTATTCCAAAGTAGAATAACTTCCCCTGAACCCAGCTTGAAATTCGCTCAGTATTTTTTTTTTCCATTGACTCACTCTGTAAGTCTATTAAAAATCAGAGTGCTAAACAACTTGACTGATGTGTTCAAGAAGGAGATTCCTCTGTAATTTTCAGTACTATCATATGATCCTTTTTTGTGTAGGGGATAGATGGTCGCTCTTTTGAGGCATGCAGGAACATTTGCCGTCTCAAATATTCTATTACATTCTCTTGTTAGTGCTTCAAGAAATTTCATAGAACATTTTTTGTAGAATTCAGCTGGAACGCGGTCGTCTCCTGGAGCTTTTCCCACTATTGATTTCTGTATTACATTCTGTCATTCATACAGTGGCTCCACATTATAATGGGACACTTACAAAAATGAAAAATATCAATTATTTTCTAGGACCTTATAAATCTTATAGATGAAATAGATATCGAATTTGAACGTTCATACTATCAGTTTATTAAGAAACAAAAATCATATGAATTCATTAACACAAGGCCACAGATACCATTGGCCCTAATTATGACCTGGACAATCGCGTCTTGGTGCACGACTTCTGCATTCGAAATGAAATGGGGAACTGGCGATCCGAGGGCTCTGGTTTCACCCGATTTAGCGACGAAAATATGGCAAATAATGTCATTGCCAGAGAGGGTGACCTACCCCCGTTCATTTCGAAGGTAGAACTCCATGAGATCTTCGACACAATCAGGGCTAAGAAATCAGTGGGGACCGATGATATTCCCAACACTGTGTTTCGACATCTTCCTCTAGAAGCGGTGGACATTTACACCTCCCTTTTTAATAATGCAACATTATCCAGCGCATTATAAATTGGCGGTGGTTCAACCTATCCCCAAAAAGGGGAAAGATATATCCAATCCGGCGAATATCCGGTCGATAAGTCTCTTTCCGAATATCAGTAAGGTTTTTGAAAAAGTAATCAATAGAGCTCTGTCTAAGTGGCTTGAGGACAAACATATAGTTCCGGATAATCAATTCGGTTTTAAAGCGGGACATGATATCTCACATGCCGCGTCTAAACTGGTGTCCGATATCCAATGGAATAAAGGCAAAAAACAATGTACTGGTGCCTGTCTTGTTGACTTGGAGAAGGCCTTCGACACCGTATGGTTAGAGGGTCTTTTCTATAAGCTGACTAGGCTGGATATCAGTAAACCTCTCTTGTACATTCTTTATAATATGTTAACCAACAGACAGTTCATCGCGAAAAATGGTGATGTGACTTCTGTTGGAATATTTTAAATTAAAAATGGTCTTCGTCGGTCCTATTCAATATTTATACAAGCGACTTGATAGGTTCACTTCCCCATACTATTGCGTACGCAGACGATTTGATAACGTACAGAAAAGGTCCAAAAATCGAGGTCATTAATACTCTCTCGCAGCGTGACTTCGATAAGATAAGACGATTTTGCGATGACTGGAAGTTGAAAATCAACTTTCAGAAGTCGGAAACCATTCTCTTTAGGACGCCGTTGTCTGGAGCCTCTAGGGATACCAGAAAAAATTGGCGAAAGTTCTCAATCATTGGACAGCACGGACAGCCTCTTGCCTGTCGAAATGTAGTCAGATACCTTGGGATCTGGCTAAATCAGTTTCTGTATTTTGGCAAAAATGTAGATGCTGCTCTGGCCAGAGACTATTTTATAGCAGCCAACTCGATGCGAGGGTAAAGGCAATCTGCTACATGGCCCTTATCAGGCCCAATAAGAGGGATGTCGGTCGGCAGCACCAGCATTTCTGGTTTTTGAATGATGGAGAAGATGTTTCGTCGTCGTTTCTGTCAATTACGGACCAGCCTCACTAATGAGGCAGAGCTGACCAATCTATTTGCTTGTAAATAGCGATGGACAGCTTACATATGTTTAGGTTAGCATCTAAGTATATACCTTTGTGTATACTAATATATGTATATAATTGTGTATAATGTCTTTCTGTATGTATGTGTGTATTGTGTATGAAATGACACCAAGTATAAACACCTAGGTGTTGACACCAAAAAAACTATTTGCCACACACATAGCCCCAAGTGCGCGAACATTAGTTGATTGCTGATTTTCGAATTAAAAACAACGCCATGAATAGTGGAACTGATATTACAGAGTGTCTTCTTATGATTAATACGTGTTTGGAAGATAAAAAAGATAGTAAACAAAAAAAAGAAAGAATCGAGTTTGGGCCAAGGATTGGTATCTAAAGCGCACTAAATTTTCGCACGTGGGACTTCTAAGAGAATTGGAAGAAGCTTCACGCGGAGATTATAAAAATTTTCTAAGGATGGATATTGCCACATACCAAGAGCTCCTTCTTTTATTGGAGCCATTGATTAAAAAGCAAAATACGCATATGAGAGACGCTATTTCACCTAACGAAACACTTTCAGCTACTTTGCGGTTCTTCGCATCCGGACAAAGCTTTGAAGACTTAAAATATCTAACAGCTGTCTCTCCCCAGTGTTTGGGTGGACTAATTATGGAAATCTGTGTAGCTATTATAAAGACATTGAAAACCTATATAAAGGTATTTGTTTTATTTAATTTAAATTCTGATGTAATACAAAACTATAAACTAAATAAACTTCAAAAAAAAAAAAATAGAAAAAACGATAACAATAAGAATAATTCAAATAAATATCGCGATCGAAGCAAGAAATGATTTAAAACCTTTTCTACTGATAAGAAGTATTGTTAAATAAGTCTTGAAATGACTGAGGTCTTCCCTGATTTATTCCTTCAACATGATTTTCTGTTGTCGATATAAATGGTTGACTGTTGGAAAAGTTCGGTGGTGTTGGAGAACTATATTCACTAGCCACATGTGTTCCCATAATCGATATTGTAGAATATGGTGTAGAAGATCTAATCACTGTTGAATTTCTTGGTACGGAGTGAAGATGAAATTAACAGCTGGTTGTCTTGAAAACTGAGAGTTTGGGTTTCCTAAACTTGCCGGTAAATTTTGGACGCAGTCTACGGTTAGCCTTCCTAATTGTCCTTGCCAAAGTATATCCTCGATGGCTCTTTTGGCAAACATTTTTTGATCATTTTCCAACTTCCTAAAAAGTACAGCCCAAGACTCCGAATAAATGTTTGTTTTAAGATACCAAGAACTGAACAAGATTGGAAGTTGTTGGCTAAAGATTTTGAAAAAACGTGGAACTTCCATCAGGATCAGGATCTTATTATTTTAAATATAAGAAAATATTTAGTGTTGTTTTGATGGCTATCGTCAACGCGAATTATGACTTCATGATGGTTGAAGTAGGAACAAATGGAAGAGTTTCTGATGCTGGTGTATTTGCTCATACAACATTCAAACAAAAGTATGATAACGAGGAATTGAGTATACCAAGGCCTGAAAAAATTCTTTTAAATGAAGAGTCGTTTCCATATGTTTACGTTGCAGATGATGCATTTGCTTTATTAGAAAACCTAATGAAGCCCTACAATCGTAAGAAATTGTCTAAAGAAGAAGAAGTATTCAACTATAGGCTATCACGAGCAAGAAGAATTGTGGAAAATGCTTTTGGAATATTATCCAGCCGATTCAGAATACTTTTAAGTACAATAAATTTATCTCCAGAGAAGCAACAACTTTTTAAAGCAACGAAATCCCACGAACTATTTGAAAGACAGAAAATACTTTCACGGGGGAAATGCGTAACGGATTGTGGCGATCAAAGGCGCGCCTTCACGAATTGCAGCCATCAACAGGCAGAAACCCTACGGTGAATGCCAAAAAAATTCGCGACAAGTTTTGCAGTTATTTTAACTCAGTAGGAGCGGTTCCATGGCAGAATAAAAACAGATCGAAGACCCAATTGTTAGCTGACTCTTTTAAATACAATTTTTAGTTTCTTTAAGGTGTTTGTATATTCTTACAGCACAGCAGTAACACAGCTGAAACTGAAAATTACAAAAAAAAAAAATGTAATTCAGTCTCATAATTTAAGATTTAATATTTTGTTGGGAGGCCGTTTTGCCGTATTGCTGTTTCTAGGCGATTAGGCATCAATTTCACTATTTTCTGGCAATAATCTGGTGAAATTTTTTCTCGTTCATCCTTCAAATCTGAATTGAGATCACAGATCCGGCGACTGTGGTCGTTTCAAGCACATGGGGGCAGTTATAGAGAAGCCAACTTCTGACATTATAGGACTTTTGTTTGGGATCGTTATCCTGGTAGAAGTAGTTATCGTTCGAAATAACCAATTTTTCGGCAGTTTCCGACAGATTTGATCTTAAAACGTTTAGATAATATTTGTGGTTCATTATGCCTTCTATAATATGAAGATTTCCAGGCCCTGCTGCCGATATTGCACCCCAAACCATAACTGATCCCAAACCGTGCTTTACTGTTGGCTTCAGATTTTTTTCCCGTAGCTCTTCATTAGCTTTTCTCCACACATATGAACGCCCATCTGATCGAAAAACATTGTATTTACTTACATCAGTAAAAATTACTTTACTCCAAAACGTAAAATATTCATTATTGTATTTGTTGGCGAAGGTAAGGCGTTTTTTCTTATTTGCCTCTGTTCGTCATTCAAGCTCAGTTCAGAGAAACAGAAAAAAGTAAATTAAAACACGCACAAATTATTAGAAAAACTTTATTGCACAGCAAAGGATAATTGTGGACTGTATTCTTGCACGTCTGCTCAGCACGGAAGATACGACAATGATAAAATGAATTCCAGTTGCTGATATCGCACAAGGCCTGGTAGTCAATGTTGTTTGTTTTTGCTTTAGCATTGCTCTTTTGTTTGTTGCTCCAGGTGGCCTGTGTCTTCTTTATCGGTAGCAAATTCCGCTATTCGCATATCGTCGTCGTCACAGCACAACCAAATTGTTGATATCTTTGCCACTATGAAAAAGGGTGTGGAGTGTGAACTTGCATTTGCATGTCGACTCGATCGTCGGCGGGTGGATGTGATTATTGTTACGCTCGTACCCAAAGACATCTGCTGGCCGAAAGATAATTTCTTGTAGGCGCCGTTGCTCTGCACAGAAAGACAATGTGCAAGTAGGTATTCTGTCTATTTGCACTCGATGACACCGATGTGATTTTTCTCTTATTCATCTTGCTCCGGTGATGTTGTTGTGTCTGATTGACGTGTTAGGGTGGCTTGTATGCCCTATGTTTGTACATACATGCGCTGCGTAGGCCGCTCGTTACCTTTGGTTACATACTTATGCGCTTCATGTTAATCTCTAACAGCCTTACTTATAAAAGGTTTCTTCCTAGCAACTCGGCCATTGAAGTTATGTTTCCTTAATATATTTCTGATCGTTTCTGGATTGAATTTTTGGCCAAGATATTTTTCTGCTTCAGCAGTAAGTTTTGGTACACTAAGGTGTGGCTGGTTCTTGATTTGTCTTAGAAGTCACCGTTCGTCAGAATCGGAAAAAATTGTCCGCTTATTCGGTTTTGCTTTGTTAGCAAAATTATCTCCATCATTATAGCGTTTAATTATATTAAACACTGTAGATCGAGGTTGGTTCATTATTTCTGCAATATTTCGCACAGATTTACCAAATTTGGAATGCGTTAATCGAAACGAAAAAAATCTGTAAATTTTAATACGGGCTATACTTCCAATGCGTAAATATTGCAATCCCATTTTGTACCCAAATTAGCCTGTATATTCTCTAGTTTCAGTTTGTTATTGATTTTAGTTCGGTGCGGTTTAAAATATTTATAAAATATGAGTCAAGAGGAACGCCGTAAAAAGATCATCGACAAATGGCTCGAAAATACTTCGCGTCCAAACCATTTCATCGCAAAAAATTTAAACATATCACGCAGTACAGTGGATTCTGTTATTAAACGATATTTGGAGACGTTGACAGTTAAGCGAAAACAGAAAAGTGGAGCACATGATACAAATTTGGACAGGCAAATAGTGGGTACGGACTATGTCATCCAGAGATGTTGCTCGGAAATGTAATACCAACCAAACAATGGTTTGGTCTATGGTCTAAAAAACGTAACGGTCTAAAAACACGAAAAAAAACAAAAAAATACTAAAAGTTACTGAAAAGCAAAAAAAAGTCAAAAACACGAGCCCGAAAGCTGTACGAGTTGATCGGCAAAAAGAAAGCGTGCTTGGTTTTGGATGACGAAACTTATGTCAAAGCCGACTTTAATACTCCTCCAGGTGCGCAGTTTTACAACTCGTTTGAAGCTGAGATTCTTCCGCAATAAACAACATCGATTGGGATGGAAAAATTCGGGTCAAAATATCTCGTTTGGCAGATCATTTGCCAATGTGGACACAGAAGCTCATCGTTTATTAAAACGGGAACAATTAACGGAGAAGTGTGTGCCTAAAAAAACGGCTGATTCCTTTCTTAAACAAACACGAGGGTTCAACATTATGTTGGCCAGATTTAGCTTCAGCTCACTATGCTCATGCGACGTTGAGCTTTCTTGTTGCTAAAAATGTCGACTTTGTCCCAAAAGACATGAATTCACCCAGTGTTCCACGGTGCCGTCCCATTGAAAAATATTGGGCTTTGGTCCAAGCTAAATTGAGGAAAATTGAGCAGTGTGCAAAGGACGTAAAAGATTTTAGTGCTAAATGGAAAAGAGCATCCAAAAAGATCACGGATGTAACTGTCACCAACCTTATGAAGGACACTCGAAAGAAGTTGAGGAAAGAATGGGAACCCAAATAATTTTTTTTTTATTTTTTGTACAATAATTGTGAATGAATTTAATAAAAACAGAGTTTTAAAGCAAATAAAAAAAATTTACACGAATTATGAAAATTGCTGAGGTTTGAGGACCGCGTGGAGCCATAACTGATATTCTGTTTGAATAAGCGTGCTTTACTAATCGAAATATTACTTTAAATGAAATAATGGAAATTCCCGTAAATGTCATATAAAACAAACCCAAATATGTACCGTTTCCTAGAGCAAAATCAATTAGAGTTGCCATGTGTCCCATTATTACTTTGAGCTACAGAACTTGACTTTTTTAGTTTTTGATTGTTTTTCTTTTACTTTGTGTTAATGAATTCATATGATTTTTGTTTCTTAATAAACTGATAGTATGAACGTTCAAATTCGATATCTATTTCATTTATAACATTTATAAGTTCCTAGAAAATAATTGATATTTTTCATTTTTGTAAGTGTCCCATTATAATGTTGAGCCACTGTAAATTGTAAATGGTGCATCTAAAAAGTCGTCAGCACAAAAGTGGTGCTGCATAGTGTGGAAGCGGTGAGAATTGTGGGGCATTAAATAGGTTATAAAAGTAGTCTCTAAGTTCAAATGCTTGCAATGTTGACGAAATTGGATTGGTTCTTCTGTTTAAAACTTTAGCTGCTTTACAGAAATCTGCTAACGATCTTGATGAGTTCAAAACGGCTATATTTTGTTGCTCAAGCTGTTTCCGTTTAGAGCAACAGAGTTGTTTAAAATTTTAAAATTTTTATTTGCTGCTGCATACAAATTCTTAAAGAACGTTGTGTTGTGTTGCCTTAGAAGCTTTAGAAGCCCAAAAGATTTGTTCCAGGCGCTGCGGCACTCAGCATCAAACCACGCTTGCTTGTATTCAGTCCTACGTTTTACTTTGTTACTTACTGGAACAGATTCAGTTATAATTTGAGTAAGATCCTCAAAATGTAAAAGATTATTCTATGATTTTCGTTTTGTAAGTTCCTTATTCAAATTATTTTGGAAAACTGGTTTCATATTATCATTCCAAGCCAGTTATGGTAACAGACCAAGTTGTTTGGCTTTGATCATACCCTCTCTACTCGAAATTATAAAAAAGATTTCCAAAGGCATGTGGTCAGAAAAAAGTCTTGTAGCTATGCTGAAGTCTTTCAGAATTATGTTCCACTTTCCAGACGTATCACGTGCAAACGTATACTCGCCACTTAGGTCCCCTTGACAACTTCCATTCATAACTCTTGCGTCCAACGAATCGGCCACTTCCAATATGTTGCTGATGAGTCTCCACTTACAAAATTATTCTGCGACAATCCGATCCGTACGTTAAAATCGCCGACAAGCATTACATCCACTGATTCCAAATCCTGCAGTGTATCACATAGCCGGTTATAATCCCTCATCCGGTTTAAACAATTAAGGTATATAGGTAAAATATAAAAAGACGATTCTTTGATTTGTATTTCAAGAATATCAATTTCATTAACCCGCTTAAAATTTGGGGCACCTGCTTTAAAATCCTTACGATAACCTAACAATTCACCTTCGCTTCCTCTTCCATAAACATTTGATTGAACTGCTGAATTCCATTTTAATTCATAATTCTTAAACAATTCTCCTTTTCATCTTCTAAAACATCTTCTTGATTTTCATTAAATGGACCGCATTTCAGCTCCCTTTCCGTGGCTGCGTTAAGGGTATACCAACTACGCCTATACCTACGATACACTCATGAATCAAACCAAAAAAAGGTGGTCGGCAGGTTCAATAGCCATGTCTTCTGTGATATCCATGAAATCGAGAAATTGATGAATCGTCGTATTTTTTTAAACAGCTTGTTCTCCCATGTTCATAGATTACGAAAAAAAATATAAGAAGTTGATATCTTCAAATTTTATGAAGGATTATTCGTATCAGCTGTTGAAAATATTAATTTTTCTCTTATTTACTACATACGAGTATATAATAAAACTGTAAGGTTTTTCTTTTGTTACCTAATGGCATGAGAACCGCTCGATAGTTTCGGGTGAAATTTGGGCTTCTTCACTCAGCCTACTTTTTGTGATCGTTTTTGTAGATTTTATTGTTTTTTTTTTTACTGACTTTACTGCCTTTATCCTCCTATTACTCGGGTAGTTCATAATCAATACAAAAAACAACGAATATATAATGGGGTCAACACTTCCCTTAATATTTTAAGCTATCCATCAGCTTTCTGTTTCATCTAGAAGCTGAACTACAGCCCAAAATCTAACAAGATAACACTAAATTTATTTTCCAAAATCGAAAGAAATTGACAACGATTGTTCCTGATCGTTGTTCATCGAAAGTACATTACCTTCAACAAATAATGTGTGTCGTTTTCTCTGCTCGATTGGAACGAAAGAGAAGTATGTAAGTCAATCCTACTACCGGCGCGCCACATTACAATAAAAAACAATCTGCTCTGCAGTTCTATTCATACCTCATGCATATACGACGCAACCATTTTGCTAATTTGCACCGCTTTCGAGGTATTTTGAATCAGTTTGTGGTTGATATCTATGCTAAGATCGAGACAGAGCGTTTGGTATACGAGTACATTCGAAAAAAAAAACAACAAAAATTGCGTGCTGAAAATTATATTGATCTACAGGACGCCATGCAGCAGGATCCTAACGCTGAGGAACTGGGGCGGTTGGTAATTCTGCCGTCGAGTTTCACGGGTGGGCTGCGCTACGAGCGCACACAAGATGCATTTTGCTATGTAAGGAAGTTGGGCACCCAGACCTGTTTATAACGTTTACCACTAATCCTAAATGGGACGAAGTCACCCAAGAGCTTTTCACAGGTCAAGCTTCTTATGATCGACGCGATGTCATAGCAAGAGTTTTCGATTTAAAACTCAAGTTAATGATAAACTTGCGGACTAAGGAAAATGTGTTCAGTGCATCCCTATGATTTATGTATAGTGTAGCGTGGTTTGCCCCATGCGCACATTCTTCTACGTCCCAACGATGTCGATAATATAATTAGTGCGGAATTTCCGTCTAACGAAGATCTAATATTACACGATATCGTAAAGAATCAAATGTTGCATGGTCCCTGTGGTACATTGAATACCAACTCTACCTGCATGCATAATAACCGCTGAACGAAAAAATATTCGAGAGAATGGGTATCCATTATATCGCCGATGTTCTCCTCAGCAAGATGGATTTACGGCACTAATAAGACTGCGTGGACAGCAAATCGTGGTAGACAATAGATGGGTCATACCATACTCGCCAGTACTGTCAAAGACGTTTTGTGCCCACATAAATGTGGAAATGTGTAACAGCGTTTAGTCCATAATGTACGAGTACATATGTAAGTATGTAAATAAATGTAGTGATGAAGCTACTTTTGCATTGAGAAACAAACGCGACGAAGTGACACAATTTCAGTCTGGCCGTTATATAAGCTCTTTTGAGGCTATGTGGCGAATTTTCAGTTTTCACTTAGAGGGCGGACAACGCATATTCTGGCCCTGAGAACATCAGAGAGCGATTAGACAACCCAAGAAACAGAACTTTACTGGCATTTTTTCTGTTATGTGAGGCACTATCCCCGAAATAGTGATAAAGTTCGAGTTTTCCGTGACTGTTCTCTAATTGTTTGGGACGAATGCACTATGGCACACGCTAAGGCAGTGGAAGCCGTTAACAGAACCTTACAGGATATATGACAAAATGATAGACTGATGGGAGGCATTACAGTGCTATTCTGCTGAGACTTTAGCCAAACGTTGCCGGTAGTGACATGAGGCACAAGAGCTGACGAAGTAAACGCCTGTCTGAAAAGGTCAAATCTCTGGTCCAATGTTATTCAAATGCACTTGACCATCAATATGCGGGCACGAACAGGAGGCAAGCCAAACGTACAACATTTCTCTGATTTATTACTTAAAATTGGTTGAGGAACGCTTCCGGAAGAAAATGGCAAAGTAAATTTATTACATCTTCTACTGAAGAACTTATCTCATCCGTTTACGGTGATACATCGTAACTAACAAACCGTGAGAATTCTTGGCTTTGTGAGCGAGTTATTTTGTCACCTCGGAATGATGAAGCTGCAGCTATTAATAACGAGATATTGACACGTATTGATGGTCAAGGTCTAGAATACATTTCAATCAACCAGGTTATGGACCAAGAAGGAAAAACCAAATTCCGGCCGAATTTACATCACATATATCAAACCTAAAAGTTTCTCCTAAGAAACTTGAATTCGCCTAAGTTGTATAACGGCACCCGACTTAGAGTTATAACTTTGCAACGAAATCTGATAGAAGCGGAAGTGTTGACGGGCTGCGGTGCCGGCAAACATGTATTTATCTCTCGAATTCCGATCATACCTAACAGTTTTCCGTTTCAATTTAAGCGTGTGCAATTTCCCATCAGCGTCTGCTTAGCAATGACTATAAATAAGGCACAGAGACAAACACTGCGTACCGCGGGCGTGAACCTCACCACCGGCTGCTTCTCACACGGTCAATTAAACGTGTCTCTTTCCCGTGTCAGCGATAGTAAAAATGTATTTGTTTATGCCCCAGGCAACGCAACCTCAAGCATTGTTTACAAAGAAGCTTTGTAAAACATTTTTACTATAAACCATCAGCAAATGTGAAACGTTCCTGCCATCTTACCACAAAGGTAATCGAAGCTTTAAATTCGACCTCCCTGCTAGAAACGAATGGTTATTTAAAAACCCTGCTGGTACTAATTTCAACGCATCTGTAAATGGATCGAAACACCTACCAAGAAACAGGATAAAAAGAAGCTTAAATCTAAGTTACCTAATTCCGATTCCAACTCCCATCCCAAACCGGACTCTAATAAAATACCGAAATCCGTCCCAAACCGTAGCAAACCTGACTCTGTACCGAAAACCGTTTCCCACTCCCGTTCCAATTCTGACTCTAATTGGAGATTTAAAACTAATATATTCCCCAATTTCGCCCCTCCCACTCACATACCGAACCGACTTCATCGGTCCTCTAATTATATTGCACCTGCAGCCTCCGTTCCACCCAAGCCACCGCGTCAACGCGTCTCTTTCAAATTAGCACCAACCGCTCACAATAACCCCTCGGAAATACCTACCTCCCTCTGCACGTGCCCCCAATAGCACTACTTTCCCTAATTTTGACCTTAAAACCGGAGCTAAATATCCCAATTTCGTTAGGTCCCATGTTATAAATACCTCACATGAACATGTGTCTAATGCCCCTTCAATCACCCCTGCATCGCCTTCAAAATCTTCGTCCACCTGCCCCATTTTTGACCCCCTTCTGCCTCCCACAGCTAAAATAACCCAACAAACTTTTGGCTCAACAGAATGTCGTTATGCACTTTCTAGGCTTAGAGAAAAAAAGACGTACGAGAATATACGTCTCCTTCTAGCATATCTGCATGACAAATCAGACTCAGTTTGTTATGAGGGGAAAACTAAAACAAGCGTCATGGTTTCAATACAGCAGGAAGGTCTCCCTACTGACCTTACAAGTCTGAGGAACTTATACATCAAGTTCCACGAGATTTTTAATATGTCTCCGCAAAAAGTCTCAGACGACCTTGCTGCTTTCGGTAACTATGTGCACTCAAAAAGGATGTCACACCTCCAACGAAGCAGAGCTGACAACGACAAATTTTTTCATCCCTAACGTGCTACCATTGCCAGTGTTTCGACCATCCACTCCTACGCCCTCTCGTAATAACCTTCCTCTTACCTTTTACTATCAAAACGTAAGAGGACAGCGATCTAAGACCCGTGCCGTCTTGCGCCAATCTCACGCTCTCCCATTTGAGGTCTACGCTCTGACCGAAACTAATCTAATTCCCGATATAAAGAATCAGGAATTATTCCCCCCTAGTTTCAATGTTTTCCGAGACGACGATCTTACCCGCCCAAATGATGATGCTCCGTGTCGAGGTGTCCTACTGGCCGTCCGCAATGACCTAAACTCTTCACCAATCGCTGTTTCTACTTCCTCTAAACTTGACTACGTTTCAATAAAGATAACACTCCCCTGCAGGTCCCTGTACATTATGTGTTTTTACATCCTACCGGCCCAACCAATCGAATGCTACCAACTCGCTATCGATGCAATTGATCAAATAATTAACTTATCTGATCCTCTCGATGATATCATCGTATTTGGCGATTTCAATCTACCTCAGCTGCACTGGACTCAATCAGATGATAAATCTTTTTTTATCGCTTACCCTATCTCGAGTAAAAAATGTCTCTTCTTGGATGAGCTCACAGACTCTAGATTATGCCAAGTTAGTGGAGTCTCCAACTATATGGGAAGGCAATTAGACCTCATTTTCACCACTGACCCCATAAACTCCTCTGTGTCGCTCTGTCCCCTTTCACTATCGACCATTGATAACTTTCACCCACCACTTCTTCTTTCTCTTTTCCACCACTCTACTTTCCGCCCCACCCCATCTGCAGCTACCACTTCTTACGACTTTCATAAAGCGAATTTCCGCAAAATTAACGCATATCTTAGTAAGTGTTCTTTTGATTTCGCCAATATGCCCGAGAATTACTTAATTCTATTTCTCTCTATGTCCCTTTTGCGCGTAATAGGACCTCTTCTACGAGCCCCCCGTGGTATAATCGTAAACTTAGCTCTTTACGTAACAAAAGAAACAAATTATGGACAGTTTTCCTCCGGTCCAACACTTTTGTTGACTATTCAAACTATCTCGGGTCATACCTACAATTCGCCCAGCTCTATCAGTTTCTCTATCAGCGATACCTTGATAGTGCGCAATCAAGGCTTATAAATGATCCTAAGTCTTTCTATCAATTCGTTAATTACAAAAAAAAATCCGACGGTTTTCCTCCATCCCTCTCATACGAAAATATATCATCAACTGATCCGCATACCATAGCTAACTTTTTTGCTACTTTTTTTAAGCAATCTTTTGCCGATAATTCCTTCGTACCGGATCCCTCTTATTTCAAATACCTACTTAACTTCCCTAATGGCCCTTCTATTTCTCATAGCTTTGATCATACAGTAATAGAAAACAAATTACAACAACTTAATGATGAATACTTACCCGGCCCAGATGGCCTTCCATCCATATTTCTTAAAAAGTGTTCCTCAACCCTTTCACGCCCCCTTGCTAATCTCTTCCGATTATCGCTCTCTCAAGGTGAATTTCCACAGATATGGAAGTCCTCTTTCATAACACCCATACACAAAAAGGGATTAAAGAGCGAAGTCACTAATTACCGCCCTATAGCTAAACTTTCCCATATACCCAAACTCCTCGAAAGTATTTTGCATGAAGCCTTAAGCTTTCAGTGTAAATCTTTTATTTCCCCCAATCAACACGGCTTTCTGAAGGGTAGATCAACTACCACTAACCTCGTAGAATTCGTGTCCTCTGTTCTCTCAGCCTTAGAAAATGGTAAAGAAGTTGACGTTGTAACAACTGATTTCAGTAAAGCTTTTGACAAGATATCTCATAAACTAATCCTGTTCAAATTGTCCGTCCTGGGCTTTGAACCCATTTTGCTTAAATGGATATCTTCTTACCTGGATAATCGTTTTTATAATGTTCGTTTCAGATCTGTCCTATCGGTCCCTTTCTTGGCCACTTCAGGTGTTCCTCAAGGTAGTCACCTAGGTCCACTCCTCTTCATCCTAACTATTAACGACCTTCAAAGGCTCATTCAACACTCAACACTTTCTTTCTATGCTGACGATACCAAATTTTTTAAACCCATTTCCTCACAACAAGACTCCACCCTCCTTCAAATAGATCTAAATAGTTTTTCCACCTGGTGCATCAAGAACTGCTTAGAACTCAATGTCTCCAAATGTCAATCGATTACTTTCTCACGTAAGTGCAAGAAGTCTCCTCAACGAATTTACCATCTCGACGGCCAACCTATACCCCTTGTTGAATCTATCCGCGACCTTGGTATATTATGCGACAGGCAGCTTAATTTCCGCTCGCATATTGATGAGATAATTTCTAAAGCAAACTCATCACTCGGCTTCGTTAAAAGATGGTCCAAAGAATTCTGCAACCCGTACGTGACTAGATCACTATACATCACTTACGTTCGCCCCCTTCTCGAGTACGCTAGCCAAGCGTGGTGTCCCTTTCAACGAGTTCATGTATCTCGTATTGAGAGGATCCAGCGTCGTTTTCTTCGATTTGCTCTTCGAGGTCTACCTTGGAACGATCCTCTAATCTTACCTCCCTATCGAGACCGTCTCAAACTCATTAACCTGAATACCCTTGAGGAACGAAGGGACGCAGCAGACAATTTGTTCATTCACCGACCCCTCTCAAGCTCCGTCGATTGCATGCCTCTTTGCAACTCCATTTTCTTTAACACTAACCCTCGTAATCTACGTTCCACCCGTCTCTTTTATCTACCTATCCACCGCACCACATATGGCTCTAACGAACCAATCTCCCGTATGCTGGGTAAGGTAAACTCCAACCTTTCCGTTTTCGATTTTAATCGCAGCACACTTTCCCTCAAATTCGATCTCCTTCACCATCCTTAGCTTTAAGCCCTAGTATTAGTTTAAGTCTTAGTTTTTAAGCTTGTATTAAGCATAATAAAGGGGGGCGTTAGCCCGCACGAAAATTAAATAATAAAGTAAAATTCTCTATGTTTGATAACATTTCAGAGCATGTTGTTTGTTCAGCTTGTTTTTATCATAAAGCCGGCACAACAAATGATTTGAAAACAAAAAAGAAAAAAAATTTTAAACTGATTTTTCAATTTTTTATGACCAAGAAACCAGATGACCGCGAAAGTAAATAATTACCGTCAAACGAGATTGTTTTACAAAATGCTTTCAAAACTTCAGCCAAGCTAAAAAAGGTTAAGGTTGATGTAAAGTTGACCTTTATATGGATTGGTGAATTCGTAATGATGTTGCTCAAAATGACGGAACCTATTGTACAATGCCACGAAGATTGGTAACATGTAAGCATGAGCGCAAATTTGGTTACCTATATTGCATGCAATTAGGTTTTTACAGCGCGCTTAACACTCGTATTTGCATTGTAGCGGTGCGTGGTGCAAAAATCTCTGATGAACTTTATGATTAAGTGGTGGTTGCTTAACCTAGAGGGCCACCTAGACATTTTCCCTAGAAAACATACATATACTCCCAAGAACAATGTGAGCTTGTTCGGTAATAACTTGTCTTCTTGGAAGTGAAATTAAATAGTTAGGTGCCTACGTATCTCCAGGATATAGATAAGCTTCAATGAGCCTAAGCTAGACTCTATATTAGTGTAAGAAAACACAAAGCTGCCAAAGCGGTCTTTTCTGACTTCTATCCGTAATGCTATCATAAGCAGCCATCTAGATTTTTAATCTTTTATCTAGGATCTGCATAAGTCTGAATATTTGGTCAATTGGGAACTTATACGGCCTTATCTTCAGTTTGGTCAGATGGGGGAAATCTTGGTGTTGCAAGGAACGCGTGATCTACAGAATCGTTTTCTAACTAGACGTGCCAGTTCAAATCACTTGGTGAGGGTACCGTACTTTCTAGCTCTTATTTTGTCCTGAGTTTAGAGCTCTGTTGGTTTATATTCGACATTACTATTGTCTGGCATGGAGAGCCTCCGATAGTACTTTTCAGTCGGTGATCTCCTTAGCATACCCGTTGGATAACACTAAGTCGATGACTTGCTGCCTTACTCTAATAACAAAGGTAGGCTAAGAGCCAACATTTTTGGCAACCAGGTTAGACGATAATATGCAATCCAGGAGGTGATTGCCTCTTACGTTGCATTTGCTAATGCCCCATGTGATGAAATTCACACTTAAGCAGACCCTAGAGAAAACCCAAGTGGGTTTGATCGGTATTTACCACCTATTCATCGATTTCAAGGCTAGAGAAATGAACTTTAAGTAAAGGGTGACCAGACCAGAACGATAGGAAAAAAATTAAATAAAACAACAACGGTGTGAGATACAAAATCGGTTCTGGCTTTATTTTGAAGCTACGTTCATGCCATTATGTGTGAAACAGAACATTATTCAAATGGCCGCTTCGGCATCCTTGGTCCAGTTTTTGATGACTCGGTCCAATATGTTCGGCTTTGTTCCGGCAATAGTGTGTCGAATGTTGGCCTCGAGCTCGCCAAAGATGTTCGTTTGTTAGCGTAAACTAAGGACAATTGATGAACGCTTGTTGTAATCTTGTTGTAAGCGCAGCTTAGATATATTGATGTTGTCGACTACATCAGATAACACGATAACGGTGTTTCCCTCCTCATTTCGAAAGAAATAAGTTCTGATGATGCCGCCATGCCATAAACAGTACCAAACAGTCAATCTTGGATGCATTGATGCTTGGCCGAACACTTGTAGATTGTAGATTCGCATATCAGCTGAGCCAAAAATGGACCTCATCCGAAAATATGATTTTTTGGCCAAAATCCGGATCTAAGGCCAACATTTCCAGCGATCAATTAGCGAACTTACAGAGTTTTCTATGGTCGTCTGGTTTTAATTCCTGTGTCAGCACAATCATATGTGGATGTAGGCCCAAATCCAACAGCAAACTTCGACATTTCTGGGTCTTATTTGATACTGGCCGCTTCGACGGCTATGTTTTCTTCATTTCGCACCAATCTCTGTCTGATTGGTGGCTTAAGATCCAAAAGAGTGTACTCACTCTCAAACTTTTCCACCGTGCGACGAATTGCCTGCACACTGAATCCATGATGACGACCGACCTCACGACGAAATTTACGTTGCGTATTTACAGAGCCGGAATTTCGATAATTTTTAATAATTTCCGCACGTTCGGCAAGTGTAAAACAACGCATAATGAAATGACAGATCTTACTGAATATTTTGACAGCTGGATGTTATTGGTAACTTTGACAGCTGCTGAAACATAACAACTGGCAGGCCTCTGCTTTTATCTTTTTTAAATGATCGTGGCAAACTCTTTACCCACACATGTGCATGTTATATACATCGGCTCTGCTATTAACTCTGATAACGAAATCGAAGGAAGAGTTACACCTGCCAATTGCTGTTTCGTTGGTTTAAGTAGGTAATCGACTAATAAGGTCTTGTAGGAAGACTGTATTTAAGACCTTTATCATATGAATCCTGATCTATGATGCAGAAGCTTGAACATTAAGAAAGGCGGATGAAGATGTCTTTGGCAATTTTGACGAAAGATTTTTCGATTGATATCTGAACATTTGATCATATTTGCGGTGTATTTCATGACAGAATATTGGTTTTGAGCGCGTCAATTGACTGTTGAGCATTGACATGAAGTTTTTTCTTACTCATGGCCCGAAAGGAAGAAGTCGTACGCTATTAAATTGCTCGACGAGCAATTTTGACCACTATTTCGAGATGTTGTTTGATCAGGAAACTTTTGTCGTGACACGTAGCACAGTCTTGATGTAAATAAAGGTGGTACACGTCCATTCATTGATCATTGTTCGATAGCGTAATCCATTCACTGTCACAGGCACAACTTCTCTATTTTCATCGAAATTAGGTCTATAATACCTCATTTCCCAAAACCGCACCAAACATTAACACATTGTGGATAAATAGACATTTTGGTAAACATTCTTAGATGCTTTAAGCCCCCAAATGCAACACTTCTGCTGTGCGGTTTTAAGGTTAATTTCTTGATCAATTTCATGCATTTCCAACACGCAATTAGCAAGTTACGTCGCTGTTAATTGTAGTCGGACTCACATGTCACTAACTTCTCAAATTCTGAACTAATTGAGCAATTGCTAAGAAAGAAGTGTCTTCACATCGACGACCGAGAGAACTTATAAATTGTCGAACTGTTTCAGCGAAATTTTCATTATTTTTGTAGTAATTTTGAACAGTTTCAATACGCGTAATTTTAACTTGTGATCTGTCAAAAATGGATAGCACACCTTTCAACAAGTAGCGGAAAAGCGGACAATTCAAAGTGAAACCTTTCATTGGAAAACCATAAAATGCTGCGAACGCTGGTTGAGCGCTGTTGTCGCTGTCGAAACGACCAATTCAGGACTATTCTCATATATTCACCTGAATGAAGTGGCTAACCCGATTTTTATCATTTTTAGATAACTGAGTTTTCGGCTACCTGTATTCGATTAGACTGTACAACTAATTTTTCTTAACTACTGCCGTCTATTGGGGAGAACAACATGTGCTTTACTGATGGGAATGCAATAATCAAACGAAGAGAACAGCCTGGGCAAACAAAGTTACGAGTAATAGCTCATTCTAAACAAAAAAAAAACCAAATCTGTTGAAATGCAGAGTTTTGTCCACCATCCCCATACATTCAACGAACTGTCGGCGTCGTAAGTAGATTTTTAAAGCAATATTTTCTTCTGAAACCATCCCAGTTTGTGGTCTGGGCGGTCTTTCGGTTTTTGGTATGCTCCTGCCGATTTTAAAGATTGCTGGCGAGTGATCTGAGCAAAGATCATAGGATTCTTCTAAAGCCGTGAGATATTTGGGGACCGCTTTTGTAATGAAAAAATCGGCTTGCCCGTTGAAAAAAAGTCCAAGTCACGTTTCATACTTGCTTGGTACAGTAGCCTGCCCTTCGTCGAAATGAATCTTTAATCCAAAAATGTATGCTTTGCGTTGAAATCACCACCGAGAATAAAGTTTGACCCAAGTTGGTAAAAAAGGCAATCGAGTCTATATGATTTATGTTTACGGAAACTGAACTTATTTGCATAGATTCAAGTTCTATTGTCACGTTCTCCACATGCTTAATGCAGTCTTTAATATAAAGTGAGGATCCACGTTCTCTGAGGGATGATGCGCGTGATAACCAGAGTAACCTCTTATCTTGAGTTTAACTCCCTTTTTTAAGTGTGTTTCCGAAATCAGGCATATGTCAATACGGTCTTTCCATAGAAAAGATTCTAATTCGTCGATTTTTTTCAGAAGGCCATTTGCGTTCCATGTTCAAATCTTAGTCAACTCTTTCATTTTCATTTTTGTTAGATTCTTTCCGAGCAACGAACTCGAGCTTGCTCAGTTTTTCAAACTTATTTATTTTTATTTGCTCATCTAGTTTTTCTAAGATGACTGCGAGACAGCGGATCTGTAGTGGCCGAATCCATTTTGTTGGCTTTTGACGCGACATCAAGTTTTTTAATTGCACTTGATTCGGCAACGTTTTCTTGAGCAGATTTATGCTTTTGCGTTACCGGTTTCTTCATTGTGACTCTCTTAGCTGTCTTGGGCTCATCGGTTTTAGGATATTGCACCTTTAGGTCCGGATGAATGAATTTCGTGGGACTTTTTCGCCTCCTTTGTATTCCTTTGGCGATTTCGCAACCTCGGTAATTCGCTGGGTGATTTCTTGTGCAATTGGCACAAATTGCTTATTTGTTTTGCACTCTTCCGAGAAGTGTTTGACTGCGCAATTTACGCATCGTGGATCTTTTGGACAATACGCCCGCGCGTGGTTAAAATCTTGACAACGTTTGCATTGGCTTTTAGTTTGTTTGCCCTTACGCATGGGCTCCATTTTGACTCTGATATTTAAGATAGATTTAATTTTAAAAATATCGTCGACTTTCTCGTTTCGATCAAAAGTACGGTACCTTTGTCACTATCCGTTTGTTGCTTTACCTTCTTGATTATGTTCACGGCGTCAGTAATCTTAAAACCTTGTGCTTGAACGTCTTCTACGATTATTACGTCTTCTTTTTTGCACGACGGGTGAAGTCCATTGTTCAGCGACAATGCGCGGTAAGAATCGGAGTCATCCACATTAATTTTCCACACGTTACTCGTATTTCGGAGTGAAATTATCTTGAACTTTCATTTTAGTGTTCTTTGGAGAAGGTCCCGTAACTTTCCGTAGTTTGCAAGCCCGACCACATTTATTGCGGGTGGAGGGCGAGGTTTCGTTTGTGGTTTTGTCTTGGTACGGTGGGCTTATTTTCATCCCTTGGTTGTAAAATTTCGGGAGATGAGTCTGCTTTACGTTTTTTGCTAGGCTTTTTCACGAGTACCGGATTGGTTTCGCGAGCAAGTCTGTCAGGTATTCCACTGACTTACAATCTATAGATAAGCGAGAGCCTTTCAGAACCTCGTTTTCTTTTCGAAGTGAATCTACTTAATTTTTAAGATTGTAAAAGAGTCGTTGCATTTCATTGAGTTTAGCTCGGAGTTTATTTTTCTTCTGTTCGAAGCATTTACTTTTCACTGAGTCCTGATTAACCGGCGGACTTCGTTTTCCGAAAATATGCGATCTAGATGGTGGAGATCGGAGTGCCTTTGATGTTTTTGCAAAGGGATTTGATAGCAATAAATGGTTCTCCCCAGAATCCGTAGAGCCTACCGCCGAAGAGGGTGGGTTTGCCAGTGAAACTGGATTGCCACCTGGGGTATTACTTCCGTTTGTTTTGTCCATTGCATTTTTTGTATGCCCACGCACTCTGCATACAGAGGGTGCATTTTAGTCGCCTTTTACGGCAGGCATACCTGGGGTATGTTCTAATTCCCCTACCCGAAGGGGTCCAATACCCCACAACTTACGGTCGGTTGGCCACAACCTGTAAATTGTGGTTGTTACCCTCGGGTGGGGTGGTAGTACTTGGAGGTTCCATAGTTTAGAACTTACATGGGCGGCATATAAGGAAAGACAATTCGCAATATCAGTTGGAGTAAAATTTTCATGAAAACGCTCGAAGATTTGGTGAATTTGCATTCAGAGTCGGGCTTATCGTGTAAGTGGCAACGATTTAATTGAACATTTTCTTTTACGATCTTTTAGAGTCACTTTGTAACCGGCTATTGCCTTGTATGATTATCCTTTCAAGGAACTGCATTGTACATACATTTATATTGCTTTTTTTATTCTTAACTCTGTGACAAACGTCTAGTAAATGACAGGTCAAATTGCTTTTGCCAAAAAGTATAGAATGTAGAGTTTTGTGTTTCTGTGAAATAACATTCAATCTCTCTACAATATATTTTGAGATAATTCGCAGAAATTCAAACAATTATTAAGACAGCAATTGAAAAGGAAACATCCTCCATTAGATGCATTTGAAATTGACTAAAGTCAATGGATAGCACATCTTTTGACAAGTAGCGGAAAAGCGGACAATTCAAAGTGAAACCTTTCATTGGAAAACCATAAATTGCTGAGAACGCTGGTTGAGCGCTGTTGTCGCTGTCGAAACGACCAATTAAGGACCGATTTTTATCATTTTTATATAACTGTGTTTTCGGCCACCTGTATTCGATTAGACTGTAAAACTATTTTTTCTTAACTACTGCCGTCTATTGGGGAGAACAACATATGCTTTACTGATGGGAAGGCAATAATCAAACGAAGAGAACAGCCAGGGCAAACAAAGTTACGAGTAATAAACAATTACCTCACGTAATCACCTTCCAATTGTATTCATTGTCAAAGGTAAAACAATGGCTTTTATGTTTTCTAGTTAAACAGTGTAAACATCTGCTCATGGGACATCTCTACATACGACTTTAGCCATGCGATTTGGAGTTGATCCATTAATCATTGTAATCAAGCAACCTAAGCTTTTTCTTTCTCCGTAAACCCGGGATAGTTGTATAATTATCCCGAAGAGGAAGTTTGAAGGGGAAACTCACATAATGAAACGATAAACCATAAAAATGATGACCCAATCCGTCTTGACATCAAATAACAATAAGTGTATGGTTGAACCTATAACATACCCGTACACATGTTGTCCTTTGGTGGGACACCACAAAGACACAAATTAATCATGATCAAACTTTGCCCACATGGCAGTGACAAGGAGGAATCCAAATCCTTATAGCTCCGACTAGGACTCTGATCTTCTCGTTTTCACCAGAACGTACAGTAACCATAAATGAGAATATCGTTACACCAGACGTGATAAAAACTAAACACCGCAAAAGGTTTTCTCTTTTTACGACTTACAAGTATATAGTATAGGGCGTTAATTTTGCGTGTACCATTAGTCCACATCCAACAGCTCTGCAAATATTTAACAAGAAACTAAACGTTGCTTGCAATTAAGGTCAAAGGGGATAGTAGTAATTTCTAACCAATGTCCTTAAGATTCATATTGAAAGCGTCACTGAAAAATGAGTAAGTACGAGTAGATTTTGACATTTGAAATTGGGGCTGTGCATCCGTTCGAAAATTCTATTAAAAACTTCAAAACTTCTTATTCGCTTTATCAAATTTTCACTGAATCCAATTTCCGCAATTTCCTCAAGGATGTCGCCCCAACCCAGGACATTTGCCATGTAGCATAAGTCTTCACGGCAATGATACTGAATCAAAACAGAACAAAGAGCTGAACACGAAAATGACAGAGGAGCCGTGCGTCGTCCCGGGCTGAATTTCATATTTGATTTCGAAATTTCACGAAATTGATATTCTTATTGTCGTAAGCTCTATGCACGGTGTAAAATGTGGGCCAGGATAACACCAACGACAAGCGTATCAATGGTAATAGACATTCCTATCAACTTCTATGGTTGAATGGAAGCATAAAATACAAATAGATACCGTTTTATACAGAATCACTTTATCATTGCTTCAGCAGTTTGAAACATATCAAAAGGACTCTGGGTGCTTGTGCAATAAGAAAAGTAGAATGTATTCAGGCGGGATGAATTGCAGCAAGGGAATTGAAATGGAAAGGGAAAGACATGTGCAGAAGTTTGAAAAAGTGTACAAAAGTGATTTTGGTTAAGGGTTTTGCACCAGGAAAAGTTTGAGAATCTAGAATGTGGTAAAAGAAAAACTGGAACGCATTGATAACAGAGGCAGCCGACACCGATAGTCAGCAGAAAAGCCGTAGGAAGTGAAGAATTATTTACTCTTGAGTTGCGCCTTGTTTTGTTCAAGTTTCATGGGAAGTTTTTTTATGGGGAGATTTGGAAGGGTGACATCTAATATGAATGCATACCAATTGACTGGAAAAACCCTAGAGATGAACTTCGAGGGTAGTTTTACAAGGTTTTCTTCACCGAAAGAGGTAGGAAGTCTTATGAAAAACTAGCTTGATGAGCATAATAAGAGAATTCACTTAACCCGTAAACAGCGTAAACCGTATAAATTTATCATCTCATAAATGAGCTGTTTAATTTTATATAAAAAATTATTTACGACTTCCCCGTAAATTTCTGCGCCGATTTCGGCTCGGAAATCAACCTCGGAAAATTACACTGCTCTCAAAAATTGTGCTGGTGCTAAATTTAACTGAAACTATAGCAGATTTAGGAATTCGAATTTAATATTTCAAGAAAAACCCGAGATTAAATCTCTTTTTGAATGCAGCAAATAGAAGCGACGACTTGTAAGCCTCGATGTTTACATGCAAACCACCGGTGGTCGCACGGGTTTTGCTGGAAGGGGTAGTGGAGGAAGTCAAAGAAAATGTTGAGTCCATTGAGGTAACATACTTACCATAATTTCCATTTCTTAAAAACCTACAGTCCTAAAGTTTTATGGAAATATTGGAGAAAAAGCTCCAAGCAATAGATTCATAAACTTTTAAACGATGAAGAGCAGAATATGTAATTTGAACTCATAGCTCATGGTCGCTGTAAAATGGAAGAGTCTAACAGTCCGCGTTTTTGGCTGATGTGGTGTGTTTTTCTAATCCTTTCATTGTTTTTTTTTTAGTGAATCCCTTTCCATATTTCAGAATGTATTGCCATAATCTGCCATTATTGGATTTTATTCAAACAAATTTTTGGTAGCCGTAGGAGCATATATGAAGTAGGCAGAATAATTCCAAAGGACTGCATTCCGTTCGACTCGCAGGCAAAAGATTTTGATTCATCAGTTTGGAACGAATTTCTGACTCCCAGGCAGGTGATTTTTATGACCCAAACAATAGTTTGGCAGTTTCAATTCAATTCAATTCGAATGAGTTTACTGCCATAATTTTCACCGACAATGAGCGGAATTTCTTGTTATAGTTTTAGAAAAGAGATGAAACGGTGGCAATTCAATTTCCTTACTGGTTTTAATGCAAGTAAAAAGAAAAAAATGGGAACAACAGATTTGGAGAAGAAAAAGATGAAAGGATTGCAATGACTGCGATGAAATTAGAAATTGAAACCCAGGAGACACTAAGAAAATATGAATTAGAATTAAGACAAAAAGGTAACCAATCTTAAGAATTGTGGAAGAAACGTTTTTGAAGTTTTTTTTTTTTTTTTTTTTTTTTCCCGGCGAGGGCAGGTGAAAATCTTCCATCAGACACTATGAGGATCAGAAGCGCGTGCTCATAGTAGTGTGAGATTCTTACTCACTAAAAACACCTCCCTTCGTTGTTAATTTTAATACCGCAACTAAGTAGAACTTATCAAGCAGTTTTTATTTCATAAGTTAATCACGATTGGTAGGACACTTTCCAATGGAAGACCCTACATATTCCGCTTTCTTAATGTGGTTTCAATTTATAGCGCAAGGTCCAACGGTTTAGTTCGTTGAAGACGGCGTAGTATGTTTCGTTCGTCCAAGATTTCTAGGACTGAATTGTTGATATGGCCGCTTAACCGGACTTTATGTTTTCGTGCGCAGTTCCTGACTTCATCTTCCACGAAAGGAACTCCGAGGTCTCGATGCAGGTCATTATTTCTTATAAACCATGTGGGGCACGCACAAATTGTCGTAGCACTTTATTTTCAAAAGTTTGTATTATATTTATATTTGATTTCTTAGTACAACCCCAGAGTTGTATACCATAGGTCCACACCGGCTTTAGCACTTGCTTATAAAGAAGCAGCTTGTTTTCTAAGCTTAGCTTGGAATATTTACCAAGTAGCCAGTACATTTCTTTGTATTTGGCCTCTAGTTCTTTTCGTTTCTTTTTAACATGCGTTTTCCATTTAAGCTTCGCGTCAAGTGTCATTCCCAAATACTTAGCTTCGTTTGCAAAGGGGATACACACCGAGTTTATAGAAATGGGCAAGTGATTTATCTTTCTGTAGGTGAAGTCAACATGTACAGATTTTGTCTCATTAAGGGTAATTCGCCAGATCTTTGTCCACTCGTAGACTTTATTTAAAGCAGTCTGAAGTTTCGCCGTTGAGTCTTCTATTGATTCTCCAACCGCTAAGATAGCGGTGTCGTCAGCAAAAGTGGCGAGAACAGTATCCTCGACGTGTGGTATATCTCTTGTATATAAAAGGTACAAAAGTGGGCCCAGTACGCTTCCCTGCGGTACTCCGCCTAAGATATCTTTAAATTTCGAAACATCATTTCCGTATCGAACGCGAAAAATTCTATTTTCAAAATAGCTTGTCAATATATTATAAAGCTTTAATGGCAAAATTCGTCGCAGTTTGAACTTCAAACCTTCATGCCATACTTTGTCAAAAGCTTGTGAGACGTCAAGAAATACGCTCGAACAAATCTTTTTTTCTTCCAGGGATTTTTCAATTACATCAGTGATTCTATGCACCTGATCAATTGTTGAATGCTTAGTCCGAAATCCGAATTGATGGTTGGGAATAAGATTTTGGTTTTCGATAATTGGGAGAAGACGTTTTAGCAAAATCCTCTCAAAGATTTTCGACAGGATCGGTAGAAGAGAAATGGGTCTGTATGATTTTTTATCGTTTGGAGGTTTTCCTGGTTTTAGTACCATAATGACTTCAGCAACTTTCCACTGACTTGGCACGTATTCAAGCCTCAGAGCCGCGTTAATAATGTGTAAGAGCTTTATAAGTGCTTTTTGAGGTAGCATTTTCAGAACTTCTCCGGTAATAAGGTCATACCCCGGAGCCTTCTTTGGTTTTAATTTCAGCAAGAGTGGCATTTGTCATTACAAAATTACTATATGCTATTTCTAAAGAACTGGTGCTGGGTACCAGTGTTGGGCCGTCGGAGGGCTTGAAAATTTCTTCAAGAAAGTCGGCAAAAACCTCCGCTTTTTCCTTATCCCCCTTAGCCCATTCGTTATTGCCGACCTTGATTGGTGGCGCGGGGATTTTGGGCCTTTTTAAGCATTTTAAAGCTTTCCAAAGCGAGTAATTTGTTTCTTTTCCTGCCGTCAGGTTTTGAACATATGTATTTACTTCGGAGTTTCTGTAACTTTTAAGAGTCTCCTTGAGCAGATTACAGAGCCTGTTTAAGCGTGTATTATCCTGCGGCGCTCGAGTTGTTTGCCATCTTTTGCGAGCTTTTCTTTTTTCTCTTATCATATCTATTACCTCAGGCGGGTAGTTTAAGTTACGTTTAGCCGTGTTTTTTCGTTGACAAGGTGTATTGTTCCACGCAGCACATTGGACTATTTCAACGAAAGAATCCACTTCGATTTCGAGTTCAAGTGCTGCTTTATGTGAAACGTCTAGTTCTAGGTTATTATTAATCTCATTTCTGAATCCTTCCCAATTAGTATTTCGTCCAGTTAGTCTTAATGGTCCTTGTTTTTTAATAAACGTGTCGTTCATTGTCAGTATGACAGGAGAATGATCGGAGGAAAGATCGAAGCTTTCATAAACGTTTATATCCAAGTTATGAATTCCTTTAACAACGAAGAAATCGACAAGATCGGGTATTTTCGTTGTATCTGTTGGCCAATAAGTCGGCTTGCCCGTTGAATAGAAGTCACAATTGTGTTCCATACATGCTGTATAGAGTATTTTACCCTTTTGGGAGACACATCTTGATCCCCAAAAAGTGTGTTTGGCATTGAAATCACCGCCAATCATAAAAGCCGATCCAAGAGAATTGAATATATTTTTAAATATATGTTTTGAAGGCGTAAATCGTGGAGGACAGTAGATGGCTGAAATAGTAAAGGAGTTCCGTACCAATTTTACGCGCACCGCAATTAGTTGTACAGACTCGAGCTCTACTTTTATATCTTCGTTGTGCTCAAGAGACTCTTTAATGTATACAGAGGATCCGCCTCTCGCTTTTCCCGAAGGGTGATACGCGTAGTAATCTTTAAAACCTCTAATTTTTGCAGATGACCCATTTTTCAAGTGGGTTTCGGAAATCAAACAAATGTCAATGTCGTTTTTCCTTAGGAATAACTCAAGTTCATAAAGTTTTTCTAAGATTCCGTTTGCATTCCAGGTGAGTACGTTTAATTTTTCCCTTTTCATTTTTTAGGCGAAGGACGTTTTTTATTAACCTATTTTCAAACTTCTTTAGCTTATCTAAAATAAGTTCATTGATTTTGTTTTGCTGCTCAAGCTGCGCGAGAATAACGGAAAATACTTGGGAAGCAGGATCTCCGGAATCTTTTGCCTTTAGCTTGGTAGCTTCAGCGTATGTAAGTTTTTTCGATGCTTTCTTTTCAACACTGGAATCGCCTTGGCGTTTTTAACGATATTTTGAGCAGATCCCGATGTTTTTTCTTTAGTTTTGGGATTCTCTTTTTGTGACTTAAACAACTTGTCACGTCTATTTTGCAACTCCTTTGCTACTTCACAGCCACGGAAATTTGCTACGTGTTTACCCCTGCAGTTAACACAAGTCGGAGGGGTTTGTTTGCTTACGTTGCATTCTTTGGACAGGTGTTTACCTGCGCATTTTACGCAACGAGGCTCTTTTTGGCAGTAAGCTTGCGTATGGTTAAATTCCTGGCATCGCTTACACTGCGGGATCAGTTTCGAGTTTTTGCGTCGAGGCTCAATTTTAACAATAATGTTGAGGATTGACTTAATATCGTATATTTTTTGGGTATTTTCAGTGTTCTCAAGGGTTAGCATAAAGAGGGGAAGGCTACGTTTAACTGTCATATCCTTTCCTTCAATTTTTTGATTCTCTCGCTTTTCGATGTTGACGACATCAATGATTTTAAAACCCTTGTTTCTTAAATCACTTACGATATCTTCTTTTGGGCAAGATGGATGCAGTCCTCTGGGGACGACACGAATAGGTCTTTCGCACTTGTTCTCGTATGTGAACCATTGGATTTTTTCGACGCTTAACTTGCGAGAAAGAATGCGATAGTTGTCAGCGTCCTTGACGTTGACTTTTCATACATTATTATTGCGCGATGTTACTATATAGTCCGATCTCGGCAGGGTCATCAATATGTTTTGGAGTTTCTTGTAATCTGAAACTCCAGTGACATTGATTGGCGGGGGTGATCGTTGTTTTTCCGCTTTGATTTTTTCAGGACTCATGTTATTGTTGCCATTTTTCTTCGATTCATCTCCCTTTGCTTCACATTGAGAGACGATTTTGGGAGAAGACGCAGCTTTACGCTTTTTTCCGGGACGGTTTTGCAAGATCCAGTCGGTTTCTCGACCTAGCTCTTCTTCATCTGTTTCGTAGATATTTTTAACAGATTCAATAGACATAACGTCGCTGTTTGACTTTTCCTTGGTTTTCAGTTTTTCCAGTTCTTTTTTAAGATCTTCGCATATCACTTCCATTTTGGTTAGCCTAGTACGAAGTTCGGTATTTTCGTCTTTCAGGCTATTTATTTTCGCTGAAGTCCATTCTTCGCAAGACGACGTTTTTGGTGTCGTTGGACTTCTTTTGTTATTTTCTTGTTTTGGAGATCTAGGTGGTGGAGATCTCGAAACCCGTGAACTTTTTCCGAACGGGTTGATAAGATGCAATAATTGGCTCGCCCCAGAATCCATCGAGCCGACCTCCGTAGAGGGTGGATTTTCCAGCATAGCTGGTCTGCCACCTGGGGTAATAATTCCATTTGTTTTACTCATTGCATAATTAGTATACACTTCGCGCTCGGTATACGGAGGGTGCATTTTAGTCGCCTCTTACGACAGGCATGCATACCTCGGGTATATTCTAACCCCTACCCGAAGGGGTAACTTTTTATCGCTCGTTGAGCAGTGATTCCGAATTCCCATGAAACGAATCCTTAATCCCTTTTACACCCATTAGACACCCTTTTACAACATTATACAACAAGGATGAAGAGTTCATTTTTTCACGATGTTGTATCATTATTACCACCAGTAGTGCTCCTACGTAGACAATAAAGTTATTGTATTTCAAACACTCCTTAACACTCATCTCGTTGTGAATGCTAAGAATTCGATAAAATGAAATGCAACAGGAAACGGGAGCAAGTGAGTCGAGTGAAGGGCCTTGAAGTAAAACGACAAAATAAGTTGTATATGCTGGACAAATACACAACTGGCGCGCGGGATATCGACGCTTCATTTTCTGTGCGTACTATAGACCCGAGTATAGGCACATAAAGTAATGGCTGGCTTCGTATGAGTATGCCGAGTTCTCCTGAGAATTTATGTGAACTAGCTATGTTATAGGGTATTCCTAGAGCGCCTCATCAGTCGTGCGGCGTTTGTCATTTATCGAGTTTGTATAGTGTGTGGAAGTTATTGAGGTTAAGGAGTAAGAAATACTCTAAGAAACGTACATGAAATATAGTAAAATAAGAGATTTGAAACTTAACACCTTAAGTCTTTTGTAATTTCTGACGATTGGCTTCTACTCCCAGAATTTGCACCTCCATAAGCAAATTATCCACTCCTGCTTTATTTACAGAAGCCCCACACTGGATAGCAATTCGACCTTTAAAGAGTTTGATGCGCTGTCTGACTCCATTCAAAGAATTGTATCCCTGTGTCCTCATACAGAAATGGTTTTTACGGGCGATTTCAATATATAGTACACAATTCTGAATGACTTCGACATTCTGGACAGATAACACCCGAAGGATGGTGTATTGAGAGCTTCGCTACGGAAAACAACTTGTCCCAGCTTGACTTAGCAGCTTTTTTAGGAATTTTAACTGGTCATTGTACTTTCTCGATAACGACGTGGATGCCGCTTATGATATGATCACAGACACAGGAAAGAGATCCCTCATCCCCGAGCGGATTGAGAGTATCAAACCAAAAGGAAAAGCGTGGTACGACTCGAACTGTAGAGAGGCTGTCAGGGTTAGGGAACAGTTTTTCCTGTTCTACAAAACCGAAACTACAGAGGAAAACTGAAAAAAAGGCTCATTTATAATGACATTCCAGCTGTTAGCAGTTTGGACAAGGCCAGTCTGCTTGCTGCACACTTTGCGGCCAGCTCAAACCCTCCAGATTTTGCTTTGTCTCTGCCTACACTTGAGTGCGTCGAATCTTCAATGGGACGAATTTACTTTCGTAGTCGTGCAGTAGCAAGACTACTTAAAGATTTTAATATACACAAAACCACTGCGAAAGCTTTTTCATCAGTCCTACTCTTTCCAGCATTTGTCCCTTCTTTCCATCATGATAAACCGTCAGCTCACGAAATATTTCGAATCACGAAAACTTATCAATGACCGACTATATGATTTTCTTAGCAACAGGTCCGCTGGTAATTTGATGGCATATCTCACCAAAAAGTAGAACCAAAGCATACATCAATCTGTTGAAAGCAAAATTGTTGCAATTTGGTATTTCTAAGGCAGTTGAGAGAGTTTATCATCGAGCTCTTTTGTCGAAAAAGCGTGCATTTCAATTTGCTCTGCGGGGTCTACCTTGCACGTATTTTTACAACTCCATTCTCTTTTACACTAAGCCTCGAAATCTACCTCTCGTTTATCTACCAATCCACCGCACCACATATGGCTCTAACGAACCAATCTGCGTATGCTGCGTAAGGTAAACTCCAACATTTCCGTTTTCGATTTTAATCGCAACTCTCTCTCCCTCAAATTAGATCTCCTTCACCATCCTAGATATCGCTAAACCTTAATTTTTTTTTTTTTAGTTTTTAAGTGCTAGTTTGTAAGACTGTATTAAGCCAAATAAATTGGGGGCATTAGCCCCCACCAAAATTATGCTTCTTTCACGTCTTGTACGTCAGAAGTTAATATGCGAGTATGTGTTGTTTTGACTGGAGGTTCCACTTTCAGACAAAGGACGCCATGAAACTACTCAGGTTTTTCACTGCTACCAGTATTTCCAACTCCAAAAATGGTACGAGTAGTTCATTTCATCTCAGTTTATCAGTCGGGTTATAGAAGATCAGAAATTTGTCCTCATTACTACACTGCAGAAGGTTAAAAATAGAACGGAACGGATTAATAAAGTTTCCTTAATAACTGCGACGTCAATTCAGAATAGTTTTTTCAGAATCGTTCAATCCGTGAGCCCCAGAGACTGCCAGACACCATTAGGAGTTGGCAATGATACAATGACAGCGTTGTTTAGCGAACTGATATCCAGTATATCCGACAGCTCATTGTGCGTTGAAGCAATCCTCGTTCTCTCGGTAGTCTAGGGAGTTGACAAAAGGGACATTGTTTAGAACCTTGAGACGTTTTTAGAGGTTGTTTTGCCTTTCTTTGACAGACTAATGGGGAAAAGCCATATTGCGTACTTACAGCGCAATATCCACCCCTTTATGCTTGAGTTGGTGAGGTTCATGCGCGTTTAGCAGCTAGTAGATCATCGTTGATACCCAAATGGCTTAATAATCCATTTGTTGAAAACACCTTTGCATTTTTCCCTTGCCTATTCCGATTTAATTCACAGAGAACTGGACGGAAGTTTTTAATATCATTAGAGACGTTCCCTGCTCAATACTTCTCTTTTAATGCCTTTGTGACTTGGACTCAAGTTCGAAAGGGTCTGCTACAGTTTTTGAGTTTATACGAGTACAATGTGAACTCAATTTTTTTGGACAGGTTAGGAATGATAGTAGCTTTTAAGAATCGGAAGTGTCCTTTGAAAGTGCCAAATGCATTTAGAAGTTACATTTTGTTTTTCTCCGTGGATAGGTAAAAACCTTCATAGGGACCATAAGCACGCGCTCATAACAGCACCACCACAGCAGGCACCATAAGCACGAGCACCTACTGCCTACCACAGTGGCATAGCAGCGCCCACCATAAGCACACGCTCATGGTAGTGTGAGATTCTTACTCACTAAAAAACCTCCCATTTTCTATAGACTACGACTAAGTTTCCTTAACAAGTAACTCAAGCTTCTGTAGTTTCTTCGCTTTCCAGCGAAGGCACCTACTCGTACTATTACCGTTATTTCATACGGTTTCTCCTTAAGGTCGAACGGTCTTGTTCTTTGAAGTCGCCGCATAAGATTTGTCTCGTCCAATCTCCGGATTATTTCCTGGTTGCAATGATGCACAAGACGAGTGCGAAGTTTATGAACAAAGCTTGTTACTTCGTCTTTCACGGTTGCAATTCCCACATCGCGGTGAATATCGCTATTCCTTATATACCATGGAGCATTTACGATTGCTCTGAGCGCTTTGTTCTGGAACGTCTGTAGGACAGACATATTGTTTGGTTTGGTACAATCCCATAGTTGTATACCATAAGTCCACGAAGGTTTTAGCACTTGTTAAATGTGCTTAGTTTAGAGCATCTTCCGATAAGCCAATTCATTTCTCTTTTTTAAGTGTGATTTCCACTTCAGTTTCACATCTAGGGTCATTCTCAAATATTTTGTCTCGTTTGCATACGGTATTTGTACCGAGTTGATGAATAAAGGTAAGTTGTTTATCTCTCTGTACGTGAAATTGACGTGTGTTGACTTAGTCTCGTTTAGCACGATTCGCCAGGTCTTCGTCCACTCAAATATTTTGTTCAGAGCTCGTTGAAGTTTTGCATTCGAGGATTCAACTGTTTGTCCTGTGGCGAGGATCGCCGTGTCATCCGCGAACGTGGCTACCACAGTCTCTTCATCCAAGAGGTATGTCTCTAGTGTACAGTAAGAATAGGTATGGGCCCAGAACGCTTCCTTGAGGAACGCCAGCTTGAATTTTCTTGAATTCGGAGTATTCAATCCCATATCTAACTCGAAAAAGTCTATTTTCAAGATAAGATTCGAATATTCTATTCATTTATTTCGGTAAAATTTGTTGAAGCTTATACTTCAAGCCCTCGTGCCATACCTTGTCGAAGGCTTGCGATACATCGAGAAAAGCGCGTAAACATATCTTTTTTCCCTCTAGCGCGTTTTCAATTACATTTGTTATCCGATAGACCTGATCGATTGTGGAATGTTTGACCTTAAAGCCGAACTGGTGATCCGGGATTAATCGTCCCTCTTCAGTTATCGGTTTTAAACATTTAAGCAGAAGAATTTCGAAGGCTATTGAAATTATCGGCAGGAGTGAAATGAGTCTGTATAATTTTTTGTCGTTTAGACTTTTCCTCGGTTTTGTGGAACCATTATGACTTCTGCGACTTTCCATTGGCTTGGAACGTATAAAACTCTCATGGAAGCATTTATAATGTGGAGGAGCTTGACAAACGCTTTTCGAGGTAGCTCCTTTAGAATTTCACTTGTAATCAAATCGTATCCTGGAGCCTTATTATTTTTTAGGTTTTTTATTGTTTGCTGTAGCTGAGACAGTGATACTAATTTTATATTGTAGTTGTCGGATCCTGCTCTGAGATTAAGTTCTTGGGCCAATTGACGTTCTTCGAACGGTTTGAATGTTTCTTCCAAGTGGTCGGCAAACAAATTAGCTTTCTCTTTGTCTCATTTTGCTCATTTATCGGTGGCAAGTGCATAACAGGTTTCTAAGTCGACTTCACAGCTTTCCAAAGCGAATAATTGGAACGCTTGTCCGCAGTCAAGCCAAGATTTAGCTAGCTGTAGCAAAATCTTTTATCTCATTAACTTCCTCCATTCTCATGCTGTACAAAAGTAAAAAGTTTTCTTGCTAATAATTGCTAACCTTGAAAAAATTCGACTTTTTGTGGGACCAAGTCCAATTATAAAAAACGAATAATAATTTTTGAAAAATGGGTTTCGATTATAAAAGGTTCAAAGATTGAGGAATTAAAGGATTATGTTTTGATTTTACTAAGAATAAACAATCGCTCAAAGAGGATTGAAAGTGATTTGACCCAAAAAATTAGAGAATGTGACTGCAATATGGCCAGGCGATGGAACCAATGTTCCCGAAACCGCGCTATGTTTGTTAAGCGTTACGATGTGTGGTTAAAAAGCGAGTTTATACTTCCTCAGAGTATCATTAATATATCGAATAAAACCACCTCTTTTGATCTTCCGGGAACTAGTCGTGGAAGACCCCAAAAGCCATTTGAAGAAGCTTCCAACCAAACCGAAAAGCGTGGAGTAGAGGATCCATTGATCTCAAAAACAAGTGAGGAGTTAAAATACGCAGCAGAACTGTCTGGTCACTTATCTGGTGCAGGGGCACCAACTGTCGGAAGCAGATCAGTTTTATCAACCCAGGAAGCCTTAGCATTATATTTAGAATTAGACCTGTCAGAAAGAAGGTATAATATACTAAGAACAGTACTTGATGCTTTGCACAAGGATTGCTTTCCGAGCTTATATAAAATAAAAAAAAACTTAAAAAACAAATGCAGAAACAGAAACAATGGCATCGGTTGATCTCCAAGAATTGCTGAGTAGGACTGGTGAAAGTATAGCTGAAACAACTGAACGTTAGTATGTAAGTGGGCCTTTGACGGAAGTTCCGGGCATAGTCAGTACAAACAACTGTTTGCTGATTCAGAAAGCACAAACGCAATTTTTATTTTTAATTACGTTTTGTCCCCTTAAGTTGGTCGAGGATAGTACCGGTATGGAGCTGTGGAAAATCCTCGTTCTTCTTCAACTATGTACTGCAGGCCAATTAATTGTTTATATATGAAAGAAAATGCAAGACTTGTGCGAGATGAAGAGGCCAAATGAATTGGTCAACTCTTTAACCATTGTATGCGAAAAAATGGTTTTAGTATACAAATTTCTTTCAAAATGTTATTTACTATGATTGATGGGAGTGTTTGTAACATTTTATCAGGAACAAATGCTGCATCAAAGTGTTACATTTGCGGTGTGACTCCTAAAGAGATGAATGAGGTAGCAGTCAATGAAAAGCTCCCGGATGAAGAAAACTACCGTTTTGGTTTATCCACCCTACATTCTTGGATAAGATGTTTTGAATGTTTGTTACACATTTCCTATAGGCTTCTTTTTAAAACTTGGCAAGTGCGTCAATCGGAGAACAAAATAACGTTTACAAATAGAAAAAAAGAAGTTCACAACTCTTTTAAAACTAGGATGGGCCTTATTGTGGACAAACCAAAGCCAGTATTCGGATCAACTAATGATGGAAACACTGCAAGACGATTTTTTGCTAATCCAAAGATAACTGGGGTTGATGAACGCCTAATACAAAAGTTTTCTGTTATTTTAAGGGTCGTAGCTTGTGGAAAAAATATAAATCTGCCGAAATTTTAAGAATTTCTCAGCGAAACGAAAGAGCTATACTTGGAACTTTATAGTTTGTATTATATGCCACGCACTGTTGACAATCTCTTAATTCACGTAGCAGATATTATTTCATTTTTTGAAATGCCTATTGGTCAGCTCTCAGAAGAAGCCTTAGAAGCAAGTCATAAAGAGTTTCGAAAGCAGCGTCTCGCTCACACTAGGAAATGCTCTCGAAAATATATAAACGAATATGACCGTGTTACTACTTATATCTGATCATGTAATTTCTTAATATAGGAATACAATTTCGAAAATAAGATTAAGGGAAGATGATGATGACCTCAAACAATACCTAACATTACTAGAAAATATGGAATTATTATTGCGAATACCTAGTAATATAGACAGTGAAGACTCCGATTGGTCTGACTAGATATATCTAATAATTTACCATTTATCATTTATGTTAATTTTTTTTTTAGAACATTGAATTTGTTTATGCTTTGAAAAAGTAAACTAATTATGCAAAATATGTTTCTTTATATGTCAATAAAAGTTAAAAATTAAAACACAAGTAAACACTTATATTTGTTTTTACTTGATACGCCTTCTTTGAGCTGTTTGCCCTCATTAAACCGCCTTGTAAGTATCATATGTCTTTCAAATAATGAAACTTAGCTCTCTTTTCAATTTTCATAGCTCATTTTAAACAAAAAAAAAACCAAATCTGTTGAAATTTAGATTTTTGTCCACCATCGCCATACATTCAACGAACTGTCGGCGTCGTAAGTAGACTTTTAAAGCAATATTTTCTTCTGAAACCATCCCAGTTTGTGGTCTGGGCGGTCTTTCGGTTTTTGCTATGCTCATGCCGATTTTAAAGATTGCTGGCGAGTGATCTGAGCAAAGATCATAGGATTCTTCTAAAGTCGTGAGATATTTGGGGACCCCTTTTGTAATGAAAAAATCGGCTTGCCTGTCGAAAAATAGTCCAAGCCACGTTTCATACTTGTTTGGTACAGTAGCCTGCCCTTCGTCGAAATGAATCTTTAACCCAAAAATATATGCTTTGCGTTGAAATCACCACCGAGAATAAAGTTTGACCCAAGTTGGTAAAAAAGGCAATCGAGACTATATGATTTTTTTACGGAAACTGAACTTATTTGCATAGATTCAAGTTCTATTGTCACGTTCTCCGCATGCTTAATGCAGTCTTTAATATAAAGTGAGGATCCAGCCCTCACGTTTTCTGAGGGATGATGCGCGTGATAACCAGAGTAACCTCTTATCTTGGGTTTAACTCCCTTTTTTAAGTGTGTTTCCGAAATCAAGCATATATCAATACGGTCTTTCCATAGAAAAGATTCTAATTCGTCGATTTTTTTCAGAAGGCCACTTGCTTTCCATGTTAAAATCTTAGTCAACTCTTTCATTTTCATTTTTGTTAGATTCTTTCCGAGCAACGAACTCGAGCTTGCTCAGTTTTATTTTTATTTGCTCATCTAGTTTTTCTAAGATGACTGCGAGAATTTGAGACAGCGGATCTGTAGTGGCCGAATCCATTTTGTTGGCTTTTGACGCGACCTCAAGTTTTTTAATTGCACTTGATTCGGCAACGTTTTCTTGAGCAGATTTATGTTTATACGTTACCGGTTTCTTCATTGTGACTCTCTTAGCTGTCTTGGGCTCATCGGTTTTAGGATATTGCACCTTTAGGTCCGGATGAATGAATTTCGTGGGACCTTTTTCGCCTCCTTTGTATTTCTTTGGCGATTTCGCAACCTCGGTCATTCGCTGGGTGATTTCTTGTGCAATTGGCACAAATTGCTTATTTGTTTTGCACTCTTCCGAGAAGTGTTTGACTGCGCATTTTACGCATCGTGGATCTTTTTGACAACACGCCCGCGTGTGGTTAAAATCTTGACAACGTTTGCATTGGCTTATAGTTTGTTTGCCCTTACGCATGGGCTCCATTTTGACTCTGATATTTAAGATAGATTTAATTTTATAAATATCGTCGACTTTCTCGTTTCGATCAAAAGTACGGTATCTTTGTCACTATCCGTTTGTTGCTTTACCTTCTTGATTATGTTCACGGCGTCAGTAATCTTAAAACCTTGTGCTTGAACGTCTTCTACGATTATTACGTCTTCTTTTTTGCACGACCGGGTGAAGTCCCGTAGCGAAGACTCGTAACGGTGTTAAGTTTCAGCGACAATGCGCGGTAAGAATCGTAGTCATCCACATTAATTTTCCACACGTTACTCGTATTTCGGAGTGAAATTATCTTGAACTTTCATTTTAGTGTTCTTTGGAGAAGGTCCCGTAACTTTCCGTAGTTTGCAAGCCCGACCACATTTATTGCGGGTGGAGGGCGAGGTTTCGTTTGTGGTTTTGTCTTGGTACGGTGGGCTTATTTTCATCCCTTGGTTGTAAAATTTCGGGAGATGAGTCTGCTTTACGTTTTTTTCCAGGCTTTTTCACGAGTACCGGATTGGTTTCGCGAGCAAGTCTGTCAGGTATTCCACTGACTTGCAATCTATAGATAAGCGAGAGCCTTTCAGAAACTCGTTTTCTTTTCGAAGTGAATCTACTTAATTTTTAAGATTGTAAAAGAGTCGTTGCATTTCATTGAGTTTAGCTCGGAGTTTATTTTTCTTCTGTTCGAAGCATTTACTTTTCATTGAGTCCTGATTAACCGGCGGACTTCGTTTTCCGAAAATATGCGATCTAGATGGTGGAGATCGGAGTACCTTTGATGTTTTTGCAAAGGGATTTGATAGCAATAAATGGTTCTCCCCAGAATCCGTAGAGCCTACCGCCGAAGAGGGTGGGTTTGCCAGTGAAACTGGATTGCCACCTGGGGTGGTTTTGTCCATTGCATTTTTTGTATGCCCACGCACTCTGCATACAGAGGGTGCATTTTAGTCGCCTTTTACGACAGGCATACCTGGGGTATGTTCTAATTCCCCTACCCGAAGGGGTCCAATACCTCACAACTTACGGTCGGTTGGCCACAACCAGTAAATTGTGGTTGTTACCCTCGGGTGGGGTGGTAGTACTTGGAGGTTCCATAGTTTAGAACTTACATGGGCGGCATATAAGGAAAGACAATTCGCAATATCAGTTGGAGTAAAATTTTCATGAAAACGCTCGAAGATTTGGTGAATTTGCATTCAGAGTCGGGCTTATCGTGTAAGTGGGAACGATTTAATTGAACATTTTCTCGTACATTTTACAATCTTTTAGAGGCACTTTGTAACCGGCTATTGCCTTGTATGATTATCCTTTCAAGGAACTGCATTGTACATACATTTATATTGCTTTTTTTTATTCTTAACTCTGTGACAAACGTCTAGTAAATGACAGGTCAAATTGCTTTTGCCAAAAAGTATAGAATGTGGAGTTTTGTGTTTCTGTGAAATAACATTCAATCTCTCTACAATATATATTGAGATAATTCGCAGAAATTCAAACAATTATTAAGACAGCAATTGAAAAGAAAACATCCTCCATTAGATGCATTTGAAATTGACTAAAGTCTTATTAACATTTAAAATGAGCTACTTGGCAGTACATAAATTGCAATTTAATACTACATAACCTTTTGGCTTATAATTATTTTTGTTTACTCTTAAAAACCCATTAGGGTGGGCTAATGGTATGATAGCTTAAGGGTTAAAAGATAATTGCTTTAGGGTTTTTGTATCTAATTAGTATCTATCTGTTAATCTGTTTTGTTTAGTGATGTCATGCGAGCAGACTTATAAATAATAATACGTGTTCATTTTGTTGTAATGTTTCATTCACTATATTCAAGTTAAATACATGAAATGTCGGACACTGTATAACAATTAAAGTTGCCTTTATTTAGAGGTACGAATTGAGGTTGATTTCATTTCTACTTTATTTCGGCAATCTTAAAATAGTGTTGCGTTCCTTAATTCATACAAGAACTCACCCGAAATTTGCACAGAAACTTTTCTAGTATGACATATTCTAAAACGAACTCGTTCTAGTGGCAACCTGTCATGAACACGACTAAAACGTTAAATCCAAGCCGGTTCTGATTTATGCACATAAATATTGACAGGTGGTCAACGATGCTTGATCACTGCAATTAGATCATATGACATAATACGGTGATCGTATTATGACATCACTTGTCGAAGTGTTCTAAGTGTTTTTTTTTTTTTTCAATATATTGTATGTACCTGCGGCTCATTTGAGTTGTCTCTTTAACCGCCCGAAGATTATTTTATTCACTATATCACGTAACTAAACAAATGATGATATGCTATCTCTATGATAATGAGTTTAGAATCTTGAAGGGAATGGTTGGAGAACATACGAGAAGTGTTCTAAGTACAAAGTAAAAATATTGCTTTGTGAACTCAATAATAAAACTAGGAAGTAAGCGCATTTAGTAGCGCCGTGGGTATACTTAGTGTCAGCTCCATAGCACAGCGAAAAACGGACATAAGCTAAATACTCGTAATTTGGCAAGTTGCTGATATAAAATTGTAAGAAAGCTTGACGTCGAACGGCTACAATCTCAAAAGACCATCTGTTTGAGTAAATTAATTACTTTGACCCCTTACCGCTATTGGGGAGGAAATCGATCGACAAAGGGCTACGTTGCAGTATTCGTTTGCTTCGCTACTAATGCAATTCATCTCGAATTAGTCAGCGATCTGACATTAGAAAGATTTTTGGCCGCAGTACTAAGATTCGGGTCCAGAAGGGGCAACTCTTCAAACTTCTATAGTGATTGCGGGACAACATTTGTTGTCGGTAACAAGGAGCTACAGAACATTTATAAACTTGTTACCCAACAACTGAAAGTAGACGTAGCAGATAAATTGCTCTTGGATGGCATACAATGAAATTTCATTCCTCCAGCTGCACCCCAATTTGGAGGATTATGGGAAGCCAGGGTGAAATCAATGAAGTAGCACCTGAAAAGGGTGGTCGGTGATACCGGTGATACTACAAAATTAACCCAGATCGAAGCTTGTTTGGATTCTTGCCCGTTGACCAGTATTAATAACGACATCGACGATAGTCTGATTTTAACTCCGAAACATTTTTAAACTGGAGCAGCACTAAATGCCTTACCAGATTCCACACTGGATCGGAATAAGACTTATCGCTCCAGATGGTTCAAGATTTTTGGCAAACCTGGTCGTCAGAATATCTCACACAGCTGCAACATCGCGGCAAATGGAAGCAAAAGAGAGGTAATATAAATGTTGAGGATATAGTACTGATTAAGGACGAACGCCTTTCACCTACTAAATGGTCCTTCGAGGAAAGAACAGCAACCTAAACAGCGTAACCAAGGCTCACACTGGTAATAGACACAGCGTAACCAGGGCTCACACTGGTAATAGACACAGCGTAACCAGGGCTCAAACTGGTAGTAAACACAGCGTAACCAGGGCTAACACTGGTAGTGATAGTGATAGTAATGGATCAAGCAAATTTCTAATAAATATGGTGTTAGATGAGACTGAGGTGTACATCATCGTAGCTAGATAAAAATCTCTAGAGGAGGAGCTAGAGAAAACTAGCAGAAATTTTGCCAAGGACAGTCCAGTACGAAAAACTGCAAAATATTTAGAAGAAAAATTATGTGGAAATCTGGCAGAGTTCCTCGAGAACCATAAAAAAAATTAAGGAAGCTATAAAGCATGACACCCCATACATGCAAAACAAGACGGTAGAGAAAGTTCAGCAACAACAACGACAACAACCCATACGTTGGCGAACCAGAACCCTCAGAATATAAAATAGGACGTGGGCAATCACAGAGGTTACGCAAATTAAAAATAAAGATGAACGCCATCATTAACAATGTAATGGAATTTGAAGAAGCTATTCTGATAGGCTATTCAACTGAAGCCCATGATTTCCAACAAAACATAACGCGGGAGCAATCTAGAAGCTTCACCGAGTTGCATGAAGACTTCCTGACTAACGCATCAGAGGATGTTCTAAAACCAAGCTACGTAATAAAAGATGAGTACAAAGGGGTAAAAAAGGAATTAAATCGATGTCTTCATAAGATGGCTTTCAAACTCTGTAAAACCAACCGATTGAAGGTTGGAGAAAGACACCATCAAGTTGAGGTACGATTGCCGCAATTAAATATTCCGATACTTAAAGGAAACTATTTGGAATGGCAATCGTTTTGTGATATATCCACAACATTTATACACAATAAAGTCACACTCTATACTACAGAAAGGATGGTGTACCTAAAAACACATTTGGAAGGAGAACCAATGCAACTTATCCAGTATTTAACCATTTCAAGTGCAAACTATACATCGGCCTGGGAGACTTTAAAGGCAAGATATGATAATGAAAGGGAAATATTTGGAGTGCATATTGAAAAAATGCTCAAATCTGCTCATCAAGGAAACCAGTCACCATCAAATTCCATTAAGGCTATCTTGGATGCAACAAAAGAGGGCCTATCAGCAATAACCACCATGGGCTTTGACACATCATCGTGGGGACCTCTTATTGTTTATTTAATTACAAAGGCTTTAGACCAGGAAAGCAGAAAACTATTTGAGCAAGGTCTAGAACAACCGAATAAGATGCCCTCTCTCCAAGTCTTGTACGACCTTCTACAAAGGAGATATCAAGCATTGGATGTGATGGGATCCTCACGACAAAGGCAATCCAAAGAGGAATCAAAGGCCTCTATTCGCAATTATTCGTATTTAGCAAATCGGTCTAAATGCATATTTTGTGACCACAATCTTTATTCATGCAGCAAATTTTTAAACTTGGCTCCTAAGGAAAGGTGGGAGCAAGTGAAACTTTCTAGGCTATGTATAAACGGCATAACGCATGATAAAAAAAGTGCACACACTAGCTTGCGAACATGTAAGCAGTGTAATAGGAAACACCATACACTATTCCATCAAGAGACCTTTACATCAAGACAGCAAGCTGATAATCGTTCACCAAATAATGGTCATAGACAGTTAGAAGAAATACAATCAAATTATGGACAATAAACTCAAAGTGTATTGCTGGCCACTGCATTAATAACTGCGGCAAACGTTGATGGCCATCAGAGAAAGCTGAGAGTTCTTATCGATCCAGGATCCCAACACTGATAACTGAAGAAGCAGCCGAAAAACAAAAGATACATACTGAAATTAGAGGCTTAGGAGGAACTAATGTTCTTTCTGCAGTACAGCTTGCACTAAAGTATAATTGGTATTGACTCCAAGTTTTGCATCAGAGTTTAAATTACTGGCTCCTGCGCTTGTACTAGCAACGCTCACATGACTAACGCCTGCCAAAAACGAGTTCAATGAATTTCCCAACAATTTTAACAATCTTTTGCTAGCCGATCCATCATTCAATATTCCCGGTAACATTGATATGATCCTTGGAGCCTATGTTTACGGGGACATCATCCTTAATGGCATAAAGAAGAGCCCAATAGGCTTTCCCATTGCACAAAGTTCTCAATTTGGATGGTTTATCACAGGATCTACGTCATCGAAATGCGCCAGTGTGACAATTATGGGAATGGTTGCACAAAAAACACTAGAAAATCAACTCAAGCCATTCTGGGAAGTGGAGGTACTCGTACAAATTCAATTGACGTAGAACGACTTCAATTGCGAACAAATATATGAAGAAACCCATCGTCAGCAGATATATAGTGGGCATTCCATTTAACAAGCAATTGGAACAGAAATACAGTCTAGGAGCTTCACGAGACCGAGCAGTTGCAAGACTACTCCAACTGGAGAAAAAAAAATTTAAAACAAACAACTCGTTGTATACCAAATTCATAAATGAATTTATAAGTCTTGGTCATATGGTAGAGGTTCCTTTAAATGAAAAACAAACCGAAGAAGTGTATATGCCACACCACGCTGTCATTAAACCCGACAGCATTACAACAAGATTAAGAGTAGTGTTCGATGCGTCATCGAAGACATCAACCGGATTTAGCCTCAACAATCTTATGTTGGCTGGATAAGGCTACAATTTGACATAACCACCAATATCATGCGTTGGAGAAGACACAGATATGTCTTCACGGCAGACATCGAACAGATGTACCTTCAAATCACACATCGCCAGAGACTTTGTCGGACGCATCTCTCTTAACCTACAAGATTTTAGAACACAGCCCATAGTTCGAAGATGAATCTCGACGCACATTTACGACCAAACACGAAGCGTGCCATTTAGATGGTTAAAATGAGAAACCGAGACTTACTTACAGGGTTGTCGTCTGGTGGACGGCCTTGGAAAATGCAGTCAACTGCAGTAAACAAAGCAGAGTCCAAAGAACAGCGTATCAATGCATAAACGGAGCCTTACACCCTCCGATATGTTCAGCAGGCAAGTAGCTGCCACCGCAGCTTACATTCTTAATATTGTACATAGGGAGTCCTCCCAGAGAACATCGATTACACTGTATCCGAACTTTGGTTTGGCAAAGACTTCCATGTAAGCTTCCCCTCTAGACCCTTCTGGGAGCAAGATGCTTTCAAGGAGGACAAGTCAATACATTTCTACATAGAGATCTGAAACCGGTGGAGGTGTTTTCTCAGTTAAGCTACGAGGAGCGTTCAACATATTCTCGGTATCGGGGTGAAGCTGTGGTTGTATATATGAATTGACTTATTTATCAAGTAATACTATTATTTTAGTGTATTCATGTAAAATTTCATATAAATATGATTATTAATTCGCGTTTTATCTCTAGGTAAACAGAATCATAATGGCAACTGAGACGATGATGGTGAAAATTGAGCATCGCGCTGTAATTAAATTTCGCACTAATCAAGGAAAAAGTCAAAAAACTATTCATGAAGAGATGGTGGCTGTTTACCAGGGTTCCGCACCTTCATTATCAACTGTGCAAAAGTGGTCAAGTGAGTTCAAGAGAGGCAGAGAGAGCATTGAAGACGACCCCCGCTCCGGCGCCCCGGCTACTGCTTGTACGGGAGAAAGCATCAAAGAAGTCGAAAAACTTGTTCTTGAGGATGCCCGACTAAAGGTGAAAATGATGGCAGAGATCACCAAGCTTTCAATTGGTACCATTCACACCATTCTTCATGACTATCTTAACCTTTCAAAGGTCAGTGCAAGGTGGGTGCCACGAATGCTCACAGCGCCTCAGAAAAAAGTGAGAATCGCATGCTGTAGAGAGCTTTTGGAGATGTGTAGTGAGAACGCGGACGGTGTTATGGATCGAATTGTTACTGGGGACGAAACATGGGTCCACCACTTTGACCCTGAAAGCAAACAAGAGTCCATGCAGTGGCATAAAAAAGGAACAGACCCCCCGAAGAAGTTCAAAGTCACTCCGTCTGCCGGGAAGCTCATGGCCACAGTTTTTTGGGACTCAAAGGGAATCTTGCTCATTGAGTACAAAAAAAAAGGTGAAACCATCAACGCCACATCCTATGCTTCCACTTTGCATAATTTGCGGGAGGAAATTAAAAAGAAAAGACGGGGTAAACTCGCAGCGGGTGTGTTGCTTCTTCATGACAACGCTCCTGTTCACACGGCGCGAGTTTCCAAGGCTGCTGCGCGAGATTGTGGTTTCGAAGAAATCCAACACCCACCCTATAGTCCAGACCTTGCCCCTAGTGATTATTTTCTGTTTCCGGATTTGAAAAAATGTCTTCGTGGAAAAGATTTTCAGATGATGAAGAACTCAAGTCGGCAATAAATGGGTATTTTGCAGAGAAAGAGGAAATTTATTTTTTTGAGGGTTTAAAAAAGCTTGTCTCAAGATGTAACAAATGCATTGATGTTAGGGGAGATTATATTGAAAAATAAAATCAATCGTATCATATCGTTCATATCGATACCGAGAATATATTGAACGCCCCTCGTAAATCCGAGCGTCTCCTTCCGTCTTCCAAACCACTGTGCAGCGTGTTCTAGGCGGAAATTTTGACGATTAAAGAAGCTCTGTCCTGGCTGAAGAAAAACGTGATATCTGCAAAGGATATCCGCATCTTTTCGGATAGTCAGGCCGCTATCAAGTTCCTGGACTCGGTCTCGTTAAATTATTAAGCCGCCCTCGAATGCCGATCATCTCTCACGGAGATGGTAGAGCAGTTCAACCTTCACCTTTGCTGAGTGCCGGGCCTCAGAGACATTTCCGAGAACTGTAGGGCTGATGAACTCGCCAAAATTGGAACCACACTACCTATTCTACCGGAAAATGTATACCAATCGCTACGTCGGAATTAATATTAAAGCTGAATGACACTAAAAGAACACACCTTAGGTGGACTGTTGCACCAACATGTCTAGAGACTAAACAGATCTGGCCAAAGCGATCTTTGGCGATCTAAAGAATATAGACGGAAACAGTCTCTTGTACTCGTACTTCATCGTAAGCTCAAACTGGTTCCACTAGTAAGAGGATCATAGATCTACGTGTCATCACAATGGGCCAATAGGCCGAAGTGGGTTGGTTTTCCCAACAGCCACTACCTACCTACCACAAAGTATTTTACTGAAAAAAAGAAGATCTTTTTGAGGCAACCGTGGCATTTAGATCGTCCCATCATAGCATTGAATTGGGGAATTCTGTGCAAAGAGCCAATATATATCCATTTACTCCAGGCAATTTTTTGGCACACGGTAAAAATCGCGCGAGAATATTATTTAGCGGATAATACAATAAATTCAAATTGTAAACCTGTTGATTACCTTGAACATGATACTACAGAAATCGAACAAACACCAAAACGCTTAGCTCTTCAAGATAGCAATATTAATAGATATACTCGAACGATTAAAAGGAATTCTCGGAAATATCGCTGGATTAGTTGACCAGTGCCTAAACCGGCTTAATGGCTATATTTACGATATACAAAAAAATATTAAACCAGTTTTTGGTAGCGCTTTTGAGAAACGGTCCCTTAATGAAGTGTGGGCCCATGTCATTCTCAGAAAACATGATAAGGTTGTACGATATTATATTACATAGGCGATAGAGTAGTAGTAGTAGTAGTAGTAGTAGTAGTATTGAAAACTTTATTTAAAAGAAAAAGTACTTAAAATAACTATTATAATTTGATAAACTTAAGTTTACTATGGTTTGGCCCAAGGCCGTCTACCAAATTGACAATTCGTTAAATAAAATGTAATACATATATTTATTTAGAATTCTCCTTCAATAATACGTGTTCTGTAATCAAATGCGATTGAAGTGTATTTATAAAAAGCTTCCGTTTAAAATGTTCAGAACATCGTTCATATCCATTTTGTTTACACCAAAATATCTCACCCGAAATTCGCTTAAGATAGGACATGTGGCAATAAAACGGTATACATCCTCCCGTTCTTGTAGGTTACACAGGTCACATAGAATTGGCAAGTCAGGACGATGTGGGATGTAATTTAAATTGATTATTTCACCTCTTACTGTAAATCTTACGGATAGCGATTGAGAAAGTATGTACGTGTGCTCTTGAAGATTATAATTCAGTTGACTGTAAAGTATTCTATGTTGTGAAGTTACTGCTTCCATTTTACATTTATCGTACATAGTGGAGTTTGCTCTCTTTAATACGAGTAGTTTTGTAAAAATCTTCCTTAAATTAGCAGTACTAATGTCTGTGGCAATGCGCACATTTTCACCGATGTTATCCCCCAACTCCTCCCACGTTTTGATAAGATTTCCCCTTGTCGAAAAAGCTCTCCAGAGCACTAGTCTAGGAAGCCGTTCTTCTTTCATCTCCAGTACTTTTATAACATATTCAAAGTGCAGTTTAAGCGTATCTAAAAATAGGGGTGGCACTGTTGTTTCCAAATGAAGCATCTAATTTGGAGTGGACTTTGGTAACCGGAAAATTCGTTTCAGAAAATATCTCGGGAATCTTTCAACCTCTTCAAACTGGCAGTAACCCCAAAGTAAATTAGAGCTGTGCTCAATACATTTATTATTGATACATCGGCCCCATACTGAAGAAACAGCTCTTTTCGCCTCAGCCGGTTTAAGTTGGAAATGCTTTTTCAGACTAAGATTCGCCGTAATTAATACGCCTAGATACTTATACTCCCGAACTATTGAAACAATCTCTCCTTTGTAGGTTCATTTTTCATTACAAGCATATCTACCGCCACCAGCTCTGAATATCATAATTTTGGATTTCTCTAAGTTAACAGACAGATTCCAAAGTTCACAATAACTCTCCAGTCGCTACAATCCTTCAACTGAATCCGAAAGAAAAACTATATCGTCGGCGAAAACTAATCCTGGTATCTGCATACTTCCAAACTGAATTCCTCCTCCAATTGCCTCTCCAATATCATTTATGAATAATATAAAAAATAGCGTGCTCAGAACACAACCTTGTTTGACTCCCATTTGCGTTTCAAAGACCTCAGATACAAGTTCACCATCCCATACGTACGCGACGTTGCTTTCGTACATCGCTTTCAATAAAATAACAATTTTGCTAGAGATTCCCATCTTATACAGCTTGTAAAAAAGTGCTTTACGTGCAATAGAATCAAAGGCAGCACGAAAGTCGACGAAGAAAGTGTATAACATCTTGTTCCTTCTTTTGAAGCCCTCCGCGAAATTTGTCAGGGAGAATATTTGGTCTAAGGTCGAATAGTTTCTCCTAAATCCAGCTTGAAATTCATTCAATATTTTCTCGTTTTCAATCCACTGCGTAAGTCTATTGAAGATTAAGGTGCTAAACAGCTTAACTGACGTATTCAGGAAAGAAATGCTTCGATAATTTTCCGGGTTGTCGTACGATAATTTCTTATGTAGAGGAGAAATTATTGTCCTTTTAAATCTTTCTGGAACACTCGCTGTTTCAAATATTCTATTGTATGCGTTACTTAATGCGGACAGAATTTGAACTGAACAATTTTTATAGAATTCTGCTGGTACTCGGTCGTCTCCAGGTGCTTTACCAGCTTTAGATTTTTTGATAACCTTTTGCACTTCAAAAACTGTAAATGGAGCATCTAAAAACTCATCTTCAAAAAATGGTGCAGCATACTGTGGCGGAGGTGAAAATTGAGGAACATTGAGCAGATGCTTGTAAGGATGATGCAATTATATTATTTCTCCCGTTGATAGTTTTGGCCGCCTTCCAAAATTGTATTTGTATTTTCTTAAATTTTTTACAATTTTTATAAATAATTTTCTGCGAAGCTCTGATGGCTTTTCTGCATAAGGTTGAACAGATTCTAATCAATTATAAAAAGGAGCAAGTAAGAACAAAAAAGTAATGTTGCAAAAATTCAGTTAACTAAGTTAATTTTAGCTAAAAATTTGTTTAAAGATTCAAGAAATAGTTGTTGATCTCTTTTTTTCTGTATTTAAAATTTAAAATGTTTCTTAAGTTTGATGGTAAATTATTAAAACTACTAGGAACGCTGTATTCTAACATTCTTTTACCGTAGTTATTATGGTTTCTAGGCGTGTGCAGTAGTCCCTGTGCTCGTCTTCTTGTATTTATTTTATGCTGAATAGGTTTTTTAAATCGATTGTCATCGTAGTACTCGAGAACTAGAATCATCCTAAACATATGTTCGACTGTTATAGCCTTAAATTTTCTTTCATCAGTAATGTTCATGTTGTTTATCATTTTAAGTGCTGCATTTTGTAGATTTTGTGATTTATTTATATGTGTTGGAGATGCATTTCCCCAGGCAAGTATTCCATACCTTAGTCTGGATTCGATAAGAGCATAATATACAAGTTGAAGTATTCTTGGTGGTGCATGATTTCGAAGATGGGCCAGCGCAAATATCGCTTTTCTTATATCCATGCGAGTCTTATCTATGTGTTTTTTCCAGATGAGATGGCTGTCGATTATCACTCCTAGATATTTATGCGTTTCTACTATTTCAATTAGTTGTTTTGGGGTCGATACACATATATCATTTTGAACGAATATCTGTTGATTGGTTTTGTTTTGATGTGGACATCGAATGTGCATAATCTTAGATTTATCTGCATTAATAACAAGGCCATTGTCATGACACCACTTTATGGCATCATTAAGGTCCTCTTGCATTATTTTTGTCGCAGATTCTAAGGATCTGTGACGAACCACTATTGCGGTGTCGTCTGCATAAGCGAATGGGATGTTTCTTTTGAAGGTGTGTAGCAGTTCATTTGTGAATAAAATAAATAGAAGGGGTCCCAATTTCGAACCCTGTGGAACTCCGAAGTGAACCTGTTTTTTTTCACTATATACGAATATATTATTGATCTTAACACAGTATAAACGATTTATCAAATATTCCTTCAGCCAATTCCCTAAGACTCCTCGGATACCAATTTTCTCAAGAGCTTTTAGCATTTTAGCGTGATTTAAAGTATCAAAAGCTTTGCTGAAGTCCATAAATAAAACCAGCGTATGATAGTTTTTATTAAGGCTTTCACTGATGTGGTTTGCAAACTGTCCTAAGAGGGTTTATTTATTTATTTATTTATTCAACTTATATATTACTTACAAAGGAAGACTGAATAATCTTATACAATAATTTGTAAGCCTTTAGATTAAAAAAGGAAAAAAAAAAATTACAGAGAGAGATGGCAAAGTTAATATTAAAAATAAAAAAAATAAGTAAATAAAGTAAGAATTAAATATTATAAAACAGAAAAAGTAGTTAGAGAGTTGAAAAACATGTTCATATTATTTTCTGCATATTAGGTTGTAGCCAGTAGTGTGAGTAAGGACGACTTAAATTTATTCGTGCTTGTCATTCTTCTCAGGTCAATAGGAAGAGAGTTCCAGAGCCGGACAACTTGAACAAAGAATTGACGCTCAGAAGTAAGACAATGGTATCTTGGTTGAACTAGCGAGAACGATCTATGCGATTGCAAGAACTAAAGTTTATTAAATAGGTAATCTGGCTCTCGAGTTTTTATAAGGTTATGCAAAAAACATAGCGATTTGTATTTTAGTAGGCTAGAGAAGGAGCAACCAGTTATTTGTTTAGAAAAGTGTGAGATATGATCGCGCTGCCTGATGTTGAAAATGTTTCTTGCAATATTGTTGAAGACAATGTTAAGTTTTCTGAGACTATTGTGGTCAGGCTTGCAAAAGATCTCGCATCCGAAAAGTAAAGTAGGTAATAAAAGAGTTTTTGCTAAAATTAATTTAGTTTTCGTTCCCGTACTTTTTTTTCTGAAAACCATATTGAGATTGGTGGATGAGAGAATGTTTAGTTATAAATGACTGAAGTCGTTTTATTACTATATTCTACATGCACTTTTCTAAAACAAGCAATATGAATATTGGTCTATAGTTTTTAATATCGTTTTTATTACCTCCCTTGTAAATTGGTTTTATGACTGCAGTTTTTAGAGCTACTGGTATTTTTCCTTGTGTCATGGTCAGGTTTATGAACTTAGAAAATATTGGAGAGAAAATCTGGGCATGATGTTTGATGTCGGCTGCTCTAATGCCATCAATTCCTGGAGATTTGTTTGTATCCATTCTCAATATTATGCGATAGACTACTTTCTCTGGGGAATATTGTATTTGCGATGGAAATACTTTGATGATGTGATGTAATCGAGTTGCACCGATGTATTATTTTTTGCAATTGTTGAGAAAAATGTTTTGCACACTCGTGGCTTCTACCGCGAGCATCGAACTTGTCGAGTTGTAGAGGCTGAGTAGGGTCAATGAATCTCGAGAAGAAATTCTCCAGACGAGTCCTGAAACCAAAGGATGCTCCCCCCCCCTCCCCAACTCCCAAAGCACTCCATCATTCCCCTGGGCTGGATCAAGGTGTTATACGACCCGTGCCGAAGATCAACCTGGCTGAGGGCCCAGTATCTCCAAAAATAGCTCAGTCGCAAACGGAGTATCCGGATACCTGGCGACCTCCGGATTAGCTAGCCTTATCTGTATATGGCGGATCTCTGTACAGATGGACATTCCTTTCTCCGCTACTCGTGGGACCATTAATGGAAAACCAAAAAACAAAAACCGAGGCCGGTACTCCTCCATTACCGGGCGGTGGAACGGTGACTACACCGACTACCGGCAAGGCTCCTGCATTGCCGAGAGGAGGCAAAACTGTGGCAGGCCATGGTGCGCCATCCTCTAAAGGCAAAAAGGACAAGCCAAAAAAAAATAAGAATTCAGGAAGTGTTAGGACTGTGGCAGGCCATGGTCCTATCACCTCCTCCACCCCTAGCAGCAGCAAGTTTGTGGCAGGCCACGGACTTGTCACGGCTACCAAAACTCCTTCAGGGAGTGTTAAGACTGTGGCAAGCCATGGTCCTATCACTTCCTCCGCCCCTAGCAGCAGCAAGTTTGTGGCAGGCCACGGACTTGTCACGGCTACCAAAACTCCTTCAGGGAGTGTTAAGACTGTGGCAAGCCATGGTCCTATCACTTCCTCCGCCCCTAGCAGCAGCAAGTTTGTGGCAGGCCACGGACTTGTTGCTGCTACCAAAACTCCTCCCTCCAAAGAGGAATCTGGAGCTCAGCCGCATCGGCAAGCTCCATCTAAGGCGCTCTACATAAGACGCCGTAATGCTTCACGCATCATCAAAACCTTCGGATCCATTCCGGAGGTGGAGAGAAGTGCGGAAATAAAGAGCAAGTTTGAGTGAGCTAAAAACATCCTAAAAGACGGATTTCCCACTGCTTCCACTGCTCCCAAAACGTCACAAGACTCCTCTAAGCGTCAAAGATCGTTGGAGGAAACCGCACCGGTTTCCAAGAGGCCCAAGACACACAGTTCCACAACCCCTGGGCCATCCAACAGCAGATCTATGAGGTCTTATAATGAAGTCCTAAAGGACGCATTGGTGATCGCGGTGATCGACAGAAGCGATACCGACGGTTCCATTACACCGGAACGGTGGCAATTGGTCAAGTTGAAGCTCTCGAGCAACTTCTTGGCCATCATGCGGGAGAACCCAGGACCACCTCCTATCACAAGCGACGCTGGCTGGCACCAAGGCCATGTCAAGCTCATCGCTTGCCCCAACCAGAGATCTCTCGATCTCTTCACCAAGGCCATCGATGGTTTAGGAGAGGTTTGGCCAGGTGCAAAACTCGAGGTCGTATCTAAGGAAGACATTCCTAGTAGACCTCGAACTCGTACCTGGATTCCAGCCGAACCCTCCTCTCCAGAAAATATCCTGGAAATCATCCGGCGCAGCAACCCGACTCTTCCGACTCATGACTGGAAAGTCGCGAAACTGGAGGAACTAAGGGGTTCTTATAAATGCGCGTTAATTGTGATCAATAAGGAATCCCTTAATCCTCTGGCGCAGACGAAAGGCATGATTCGGTTAGGATTCGAGTCCATTCACTTAAGGGTGTACAAAAAGGATGAGCTGGATGCTGATAAGCAACCTCCTCCTCCTTTAACACCTGATATCACAACCTTGGATCTTGGAGCGTCGATATCCTTTCCAGAATTGGATAGCGACGACTCCAATCTGTCCGAGGTGACTACCAAGCCGTCGGTCTCCTCTTCTGACACATTGTCGGAAATGGAAACCGATGACGAAGCAATCAGAGGTTCTACACGATCAGAGATAGAAGATGAGCTCTTGGGCACATCTTCAGAATCGGAGGACCTCAACAACACCGTGGTGGAGGCGACTCTGGAAGACTGTAGCAATGATACGGTTTCTCCAGATTAATCTCCACCACTCAAAAAAGGCTTCGGCCGCACTCATTCTGCGTCTTTCCAAAAGCGCAGAAGACATTATTCTAATCCAGGAACCATGGATTGCAGAAGGCGTGGTTCGTGGACTTAGGACACCCTCACACGTTCCGCTCTATACAAGAGACAAAGGTAAGATTAGAACTTGTATATTAGTGAAACGTAGCCTGAATGTATTTCTACTTCCCAACCTCAGTGACCCCGACCTAACCGTTGCCAGATTGGAAACTGCCAAAGGCTCTTACTGGCTGGCATCGGCTTACCTTGGCCACGACCAAGTGGGCCCTCTCCCTGGTGATAACCTAGAAAGGGTGGTACTGGAAGCGGGAAGGCAAAAAACTGGCCTCATAATCGGATGCGACGCTAACGCACATCATACGGTATGGGGCAGTACCGACATCAATGATAGAGGTGAGTCACTTTTAGATTATATTTTAAGTACTAACCTCTTAATTTGCAATATTGGCAATGAGCCCACTTTCATAACAAAAGACCGACAAGAAGTATTAGATATTACTCTTGTCTCCGACAGCATCACCCAAAGGCTAACAAACTGGATGGTATCGTCTGAACACTCCTTTTCAGACCATAGATACATCCAATTCAGTCTGAGTGATGCTCCCCCCCGCCAACCAGCTTTCCGGAACTACCGGAAAACTGATTGGACAAAATACAGAGGAATACTGTCGGAAACGATATCCTCTAAACTATCAAGTCCCCCGCGTGACACCAATGAGCTCGACATGAAAGTAAGGGAATTTACTCTGACTCTCAATAAGGCTATGGCCGCTTCCTGCCCTCTTATTCAACCAAGAGGCAAGAAAAAGCCACATTGGTGGACATCGGCACTAGGACTGCTCAGAAACACCTGCAGAAAACTTTTCAACGCAGCAAAAAGCACAAGAAAAGTGACCGACTGGGACTCATATAAAGAATCCCTCAAATTATACAAAAAAGAATTGAGGAAGGCAAAGCGAAAATCCTGGAGGTCATTCTGCGACAAAATTACAGAAACCTCTGAGGCTTCGCGGCTAAGAAAAATCCTCTCCACAAATCCTATGATGCCCAGCTGTTTGAAAAAAACCGATGGCTCTTGGACAACCTCAAGTGATGAATCACTCAACCTGCTTCTGGACACCCACTTTCCAGGTAGCTCCCAACTCGCGGCCAGTAGCAGCCCAAACAAGCCTACTGCAACCGTGACCAAAATTCATGGTCTGATTACGAGAGACAAACTGCTCTGGGCGCTGCATAGCTTCAAACCATACAAGTCTGCTGGTCTGGACGGTATTATACCTGCCGAGCTACAGAGATCCTCAGATATTATTCTACCAGTGTTGGAAAATAATATGAGGAGCTGTGTGGAACTTATCCACATTCCACTGTTATGGAGAGAAGTCAATGTAGTATTCATCCCAAAGCTGGAAAATGTTCTCATGTAGTCCCAAAGGACCTCAGACCTATAAGTCTATCATCATTCCTTCTGAAAACTTTAGAACGACTGATTGATATCCATATTCGAGCTAAAGTTGATCCAAGACTTCTGTCTACGGCTCAACATGCCTACTGTAAAGGAAAGTCGGTGGAAACGGCTTTGCACTCTCTGACTAGCCACATCGAACGATCCCTACAATATAAGGAGTACACAATGGTTGCTTTCCTCGACATAGAGGGCGCCTTTAACAACGTCAACACATCCGCAATCACGACTGCGTTGTCAACTCTGCAGGTAGACGGCTCACTTGGGGAGCTGATTAATCTAATGCTAAAAAGCAGGATAATCAACTCCAAACTGGGTGAGACTTCTGCTAAAAGATATGTCAGTAGGGGTACGCCGCAAGGCGGTGTCCTCTCCCCCCTTCTCTGGAACTTAGTAGTTAACGAACTACTGATATACCTGGAAGCGGGTGGTAGCAGAGTGATTGCCTATGCGGATGACGTTGCCATAGCCGTCTCAGGAAAACATCTAAATACCATTAAGGAACTCCTCCAAGTAAATCTTAACAGATTAACCTGCTGGGCAGATCGCTGTGGATTGGGAATAAACCCCCATAAAACTGATCTTGTCCTCTTTTCTAGGAAATATAAAATTCCAATCATAGACCCTCCTTCAATAAACGGTATCAGTTTAGCTTTCTCCGATACAGCAAAATATCTGGGTCTCATTTTTGACAGGAAACTAAACTGGAAACCTAACATTCAAGAAAGAGTCAATAAAGCCACAATAGCTTTATTCTCTTGCAAGAAAGCCATTGGGAACAAATGGGGCCTTCAACCTCGCATAACCCACTGGCTATACATCTCGGTCATAAGACCGATACTCACTTACGGGGTGGTTGTCTGGTGGACGGCCTTGGAAAATGCAGTCAACTGCATTAAATTAAGCAGAGTCCAAAGAACAGCATGTCTATGCACAAGCGGAGCCTTGAGGTCTACCCCCTCTGCGGCATTAGATATTCTGCTTCACTTGACACCCCTCGACATTTTTAGCAAGCAAGTAGCTGCGACTGCAGCTATTCGCCTTAAAGCGACTAAACAGTGGACAAATAATTCATTTGGCCACGCCAACATTCTTAATACATTAGGAATCCTCACAGAGAACACCGATTACACCATACCTGAACTTTGGTTTGACAAAAACTTCCATGTAAGCTTCCCCTCTAGATCATTCTGGGAGGAGGATGCTTTCATGGAGGACAAGTCAATCCATCTCTACACAGATGGATCTAAAACCGACAGCGGAGTTGGTGGCGGTGTTTTCTCAGATAAGCTAAATCTAAGCCTCTCTTTCCGCCTTCCAAATCACTGTAGCGTGTTCCACGTGGAAATTTTGGCGATTAAAGAAGCTCTGTCCTGGCTGAAGAAAAACGTGATATCTGCAAAGGATATCCGCATATTTTCGGATAGTCAGGCCGCCATCAAGTCCCTGGACTCGATCTCATTGTGTTCTAAAACTGTCCTTGAATGCCGATCATCTCTCATGGAGATGGCAGAGCAGTTCAACATTCACCTTTGTTGGGTGCCGGGCCACAGAGACATTCCAGGGAACTGCAGAGCCGATGAACTCGCCAAAATTGGAACCACTCTACCTATCCTACCGGACAAAGGTAGTATAGGTATACCAATCGCTACGTGCAAACTAACACTAAAGCTAGATGCCAATAAAAGAACGGACCTTAGGTGGACTGCTGGACAAACATGTCTAGCGACCAAACAGATCTGGCCAAGGCTGGATCTGAGTCGATCTAAGTGTCTGATCCTTTTAGATAGGAAACATCTCAGCGCCATAATAGGTGTCATTACCGGACACTGCCTCATAGGCAAGCACGCAAGAAGGCTTGGCGCTTTTACTAACGATTTCTGTAGAAGCTGCATGGACGAGGAAGAGGAGGAGACAATCCCCCACCTACTCTGCACATGCCCAGCTCTCTCTCAGAGAAGAAAGCTTCATCTAGGAGCTTTCTTCTACAACGACCTAAACGATCTAGAAAAAATAGACGTTAACAGTCTCCTACGCTTTATTATAAGCTCAAACTGGTTCCAGTAGTAAGAAGATCATAGATCCACGTGGCATCACAATGGGCCAATAGGTCTAAGTGGGTTGGTATTTCCAACAGCCACTCTTACCTAACCTAACCTAACCTAGCTATGTATAAGCAATTTTCTGTTTGCAAGTTTCTCATGATTACCTCGTCAGCGTTGAGTTATTCATTCATTCATTCATTCATTCATTTTATTCATTCTAACTTAATTTTTACAACCATTTCATTACAAAATTCAAATTAATTTAAGAAAGAAGAGATAATCATTCTATAACTTTGGAAGTTAATGTCGAATGATTTAACAAACTTACAATTCAAATAAATGTACTATAATGTGGGGTAAATATTACAAAAATAGGAGCGTGGAGAGGATATACATAATACATAGCGAAATACAAAGAACATTTCAGACTTCATAATGTTAACAAAAAAGCGAAGTTATATTTTTAATGCACACATCGAAAGATAGATTCAATTTTCACATAATCAATATTGAATAGCCAATCCTTTACTTTTTTTTAGAAATACATAAAGATTATTAGTTTGTCTTATCACAATAGGTAGTTTATTAAAACATCTAGGAGCAGTAACAGTAAAAAAGTGAGCAAATATGGTTTTATGTGCGACAGGAATATTCACAAGAGCCTGATTGTTGATCCGTAAGCCATAATAATTAGACATCCTATTTAAGATGTTACCACTGCGCTTGAAAAATTCTCTCAGAACTTTAAAAATGTAAAGATGTCGTAGAGGAAGAATATGTAAGTTTTTAAATAACGGCCAACAATGAGTCAAGCAATTTTTGCCGCAAATTATTCTAATAAGATATTTTTGTGTTTTAAATAAGGGAACAAAAGTGTTATTATAAGCCCCTCCCCAACTTATAATACCATATTGCAGTTTAGAGTTTGCAAGTGCATAATATATCATAGATAGTATCTGTTTTGAACAGTGTGGTTTTAAGAGATACAATTTTCGTATAACGTGCATCATATTTGATTTTACAGCTTGTATATGTGCTTTCCAATTCAAGTTTGAATCGATTACAACACCCAAATACTTATATTCGTTAACAGATTCGATTTTGAAACACTTATCAGAACAAGAAAGTGCATCATTATAGTTTGCCTGACCACAAGTATGAGTTGACAGACTAAACCTTTTGCAGTCATGTGAGTGGAATACTATGTTTAGATCAAAATGATCATTGCCTATCATTTTAAAATTCATTAGTCTAGTTTTATCACTGACTACTAATTTGTGCGAGGCAAACCATTGTCTTAACTTATGTATATCTTCATTCATACTGGCAACGCAATCAAACGAATTTAGTTCTTGACATATAAAAGCTATATCATCTGCAAAAGCTGTTGGTTGTCCTTTAAAAGATTGCTGAAATAGAGAATTTATGTAAACTAAAAATAACAGAGGGCCAAGTACAAAACCCTGAGGGACACCATTCTTAATAGTAAGAGAATTCCCATTTATTTTTACTCTTTGCTTCCTATTTGTAAGATAAGATTGAAGCCATTCTAGAACAATACCTCTAAAACCTGATGCATACAGTTTATCTAGAAGCAAGCTGTGATCAACTAAATCGAAGGCTTTAGACATGTCGATAAATAGCGACATAGAAGGTATAGAATAATTGAAACCCTCATACAGTTTAGAACCCAACATAAAAATTGCATCTTCTGTAGATTTTTTTGATCTAAAGCCAAACTGATTGTTTGAGAAAAATTTTATATGCTCTAAGTAAGACACCATGCGTGATTTCAGAAGTTTCTCAAACAGTTTGGAAAAGGTTGGCAGTAGGGAAATGGGACGATAATTATTAATATCTCTGTGATTTCCTTTTTTGAATAGAGGTATGACTTCTGCGCACTTTAATGATTGTGGAAAACAGCCTTTGTAAACGCTTTCATTAAATAAGTAGCATAGAATGTCAGCTATATAATATACTATTTTCTTCGTCAGTCATCGACTATCTCCCGAGCCGATAACATCGTTTCGATCGTTTTTTCTCTGCTCTTTCATAAGTTGTGTTCTTTTTTCTTATTTCTTTCCCCTCTCACGCTCGCGTTCCGCCCCTATCTAATCTAATTGCGCGCCAATAAGTGTGTGAAAATCAAGTGAATCAAGTGGTTATAACTTTAATTATGGCCTCAGGGCCAACCATGCCGTCATTCAATCGGTTTGATGTATTCAACCATTATTCCGATCGACCTAGTAAAACAAAAAAAAAAAATAATGTTTCACCCATAGAAACTGCTTTCGATCTCCCCATTCCCACCCACCTTAATTCCAAAAATCCCAAATTCATAATGATATCTCCTGCAGACCCCACAAAAAAACTCACTTCTTTCAGTGTTTTCCTGCTAAAAAAAGCGATAGATGGTATAAGTACTGCCTACGAATATATTACCCAACTCCATGACGGAAACATATTGATTCTTGTGAAATCACAACAAATTGCCAACATATTCCTAGCAAAGAAAACTCTCTCTAATCTCTGCCCAATTGCGGTGTCCCTTCATGATCAATTAAACTCATCTAAAGGCACCGTGTTCGCACCTTGCCTAATAAATGTTAGCGAAAAAGAAATTATCGATGAAATGAGAGACCAAGGAGTCATAGACGTCTATAAATTCACAAAAAAAACGGAAAATATAGGTTATAATAAAAATTCAACAGCCGTCCCATCTGGCCTCATGCTCTTCACTTTCAATCTCTTCCGCCACCCCACTTCCATTAATGTTGGGTGGTATAATCTCAAAGTTCAAGAATACTTCCCCAACCCGATGCGTTGCAAAAATTGCCAAATTTTCGGACATACCGCTAAAAGATGTTCACGTAGCCCAACCTGTGTAAACTGCAACCTTCCCCCCCCACGCTGAAACAAGTTCCACTCGCACCTCTTGCGCTAATTGTGCTGAAGAACACCCTGCATCCTCCACAATTTGCAAACGGTTCATACAGGCTAAAGAAACGCTTAAAATAAAAACAATAAAAAAATGTAGCATGGCAGAAGCAAAAAAAATTTACACTGAGCAAAACCCAAGCCCATCATCTTCTCTCTCTTATGCTACTGTTGCTAGGAATACAATGCAATCTATTCCACCTGTTCCACCAAAAACTAATAACCCCGCTCAACCCGCTAACACTTCAAACAGCATAACTAAAACACCATCTATAAATACCACTACTCTAACATTAAATAACGCTTCTCCCCTTGCATCTTCTCCGCCAGCAAATCCTAAGCAATCAGTTACAACTTCGAACGCCATACCTAATATAAGAAAAATAGTTCCCAGCGAACATATAAACATAAAAACAACAATCAAACCTCACACTTCGTACATCCAAACCCCGGGTTCTCCTGCCGCCACCACCTCACATTTGTCCAGTAGCAACACCACTTCTAACTCGCATTCTGCTAACTTTAACACACAAACGCACATCACACCTAAACTGCAAATAAAATCCAAAGAACCTCTGGTAACCACATCATACTTAATTTCTCAAAACTCTCCTCTCAACTCCAACACACAACCAAATTTAAATGAAACGCTCCCCAGCAACTTACCCATACCAATACCAATTGACAAAACTCACCCACAATATGATAATAGATTCCAATATGATAATGATGACGTCATCTAACAACACTACATGTACTCTAAATAACGACTTTGTCGTTCAGAGTTCGAGTCGTCCAAACTGCCCGCCGCGTTTGAACGAATCGCCGTCTGGGCGACAGTGTCAAGCCAATCAACCAAAAACCATACCACCCCCTGATTTTTCGCAATATAGCCTAAACTATACTGCTCAAAAGTCTCACAAAACAACAAGCTCACTCCTAAGTGTTCTGCAATGGAACCTTAATGGATACTTAAACAATTATCACGAGCTTGAAATCTTAATAAAAGAGAAAAAACCACACATAATTTCTCTTCAAGAAACCCATATCGCTTTCAACTCTACAGGCAAAGCTCCAAAGCAATATGAACCATATTTCCACAACCTTAACACTAACACAACTTCTAAGCAAGGCATATGTCTTTTGGTCCACAAGTCTCTCCCACATAAAATCCATAAAATAAATTCTTGCATCTCTGCAATAGCCGTTGAAATTCAACTTAATATAAAAATCACTGTCATATCTCTCTACATCCACCCAACACAACCATTCTCCGCAATAGATCTGGAAAACATAGTAAGTACTTTAAACCCACCTATGATTGTGACAGGTGATTTTAACTCATGGAGTCCTCTTTGGGGCTCCCCTATAGTTAACGCAAGGGGTAAAGAAGTTGAATCTTTTTTATCCAACACAGATTTTTCTGTTTTAAATGACGGTAGTCCAACTCATTTCTCGACTCACGATACCCTAACCCACGTCGACTTATCCCTCATCTCCCCCCAGCTGCTACCTTACTCAAAGTGGAATACAATAGATTCACTTCACGGAGCTGATCACTTTCCTATCATCACTACTATCTCCCTCGGTCGCCGTAACAATTTCTCTACTCCGACTCCCAAATTCCAAATCGATCGCGCGGATTGGAACCTTTTCCAAACAAAAACCCTTGAATTCTTTAATAAACACCCTCCAACCCTAAATATTAATCAAGAAGCAGCAACACTAAGCAAAGGTTTTCGGTTCGCCGCCAATCTATTCATCCCACAAACTAAACGCAAACCTATAAAAGCAATAGTACCTTGGTGGAACCCCGAGCTCGCGATTTTGCGTAAAAACAAACAAACCCTATGGAGAAAATTCCTAAAATTTCCCAACGATTACAACCTGATAAATTATCGGAAAGCTAACGCACTGTTTCGTAGAAAAGCAAAAGAATCGAAAAGAGTGAGCTTCCAAAATTTCACCTCCAATCTATACCCCAACACACCAATTAAAAAAATATGGTCTAATATTAAGTCACTTACAGGGAATTATGTCCCTTCATCGATTAAAGTTATAATAGCGGGTTCTGAACCGCTTACCAATTCACAAAAAATTGCAGATCACTTTGCAAAATCCTGGTCAACCTACTGTAGTGACATTAATTTTTCCTTCGAATTTCGTGAAGCTAAACGGATAGCACTAAACACAGACTACACAGTTTATGATTTATCTACTACTGCGAAATTCATAGATATGCCCATTAATTATCTAGAACTAGACAGCTGTCTTAGCTCTGTAAAAGGGAAAACTCCGGGGTACGATCGGATCTCGTATCCTATGCTCAAGTACGCACCTTACCAAGTCAAAATGCGAATTATGACACTGTTCAACCAAATTTTTGAACTAAGTATTATACCTCAGGCATGGAAAACTGCCACTACTATCCCAATACCTAAACCAAAAAAACAATCAACCGATATCAACGGGTATAGACCCATCTCTTTACTACCTTGCATTAGCAAAGTCTTAGAAAAAATTATTTCCAAAAGATTGTTATGGTACATCGAAAGGCACAATCTCATAAATACAAATCAAGTCGCTTTCAAAATTGGTCGTAGCACAACCGACTCACTGCTACACATTGATGAGTTTATCTCATCAGCCCTTTCATCCAGAAACCATGTCTCATTAGTTTCGATTGACTTTGTGAAAGCTTTTGATCGCATAGGCATACATGCCATACTAAACACATTAGCTAAATGGAAAATCGGACCGAGAATGTATAATTTTATAAAATCATTTCTATTAAACAGGAAATTTAGGTCCAAAGTTAACAACACATTTTCGGATTTACATGATTTAAGAAACGGCATACCCCAAGGATCTCCCCTTTCGGTAGTCCTTTTTATCATTGCTTATAACGAGTTAAGTGAAAGAATTATTAAATTTAAAAATATTGATCATTCGCTTTATGCAGATGACTTATATTTAATGGCAAAATGTAATGACAAAAACCGATCCGTTCACTTATTTAATGAAGTACTTAATGACATTAGTAATTGGTGTAGCTGGTCAGGTGCATTAATATCTTCTGACAAAAGCAAACATCTACATATATGCAAAAAAATAAACTGCTCTGGTTTCGATTTAGGATTAAGTAATGTAAATATACCAAATGTAAATATCTTATGTATACTAGGGGTCATTTTTGATCGTAAATTTACATTTAAGTATCATTGTTTGGAACTAAAAAAGAAGCTAGTTTCTAGGCTAAACATCATAAGATATTTATCATCAAAAAATAGTTATGTTCACATTAACACACTTATTTATATAACCAAAACTATTCTTTTGTCAAAGATTGATTATGGGCTAGTTATATATGGCAAGTGCGCAAAAACAAACTTAAATATACTTAATTCTTCATACCACTCAGCTATAAGGACATCATTAAAAGCTTTTCGGACTTCTCCAATAAAAAACATGCTTGTTGAGGGAGGTTTTTCATCCATTGAGCACCGAGTAGAGTTTTTGACATCCCGACTCATCCCCAAAATCTGCAATCCATACCGCTCCCCAATACTCACGGATTCAAAAAAAATACTGAAACGAAAAAAGATGCCAACCCAACCATCAACCCTATATAAAATATTAAATTCTGCCAATAATGTTGGCATCGTACCAAATGTGAAGAGCGCATACATCGTAAAATATCCGCCTTGGTTACTCCCGAAAGAACCCATTAACATCAGCTTATCCAAGCATAAAAAAGACGCTACTCCTAAGGAAACCTTCTACCAACTCTTCCATGAGCTAATAAACACGTTCCCCACCTACACCTGGAATGTTTTGTACACGGACGGGTCAAAAAATGACATGGGCACAGGAATGGCAATAGTCAACAGTAAATGCGAAGTTCAAACTGCAGAGAAACTCCCAAGCTACTTCTCCATATTCTCAGTTGAAGCCTTAGCTATTCTTAAAGCTACACAAATTGCAACCAAAAGAAACCAGAGAACCATAATTTGTACCGATAGCCTTTCTGTCCTTTCCGCCATTAAAAACGTTAAACACCAAGCGTCAATCATAAACCAAATTCGAGACAACATAATATCCCTTGGAACGAAAATAATAATCGTATGGGTACCGGCACACATAGGTATAAGAGGAAATGAATCTGCAGACATCAACGCCGAACTAGTCGCAACGGACTTAAACGCAGAAGTAATTTCTTATCGACCCAGCAATAACGATTTAAAGAAATTAATTAAAACCCACTGGAACCAAAAAAAAGCTCAAATATGGAACGAATACTCCCATCATTACACCACCATCAATCCTAAAGCAACACCCATTTCATATCCGACGGCCACCACAACTTTAATGAATAGATGCTTTCTTCGCCTCCGACTTGGACACACCCGATTAACCCACAGCTTCTTACTCAATAAGGAACCTCCGCCGATTTGCCATCTTTGCCTTACAAACGCAGCACTTACAATTAAACACCTAACTACCGAATGCAGTAAAATAAACAATCTTTGCACTAGACTATTCAATTATAGCAATCCTTTAAATGTTCTTTCAGTTCCCTCTGAACTGAACATAAAAAATTTATATAAAATATTACAGTACCTGAAACTAGACAGTCAAATTTAAACGATCTTTTGTATTCCTTTCTTTGGGGCGGTCGGGGATGTTCAAATCAGGAGTCAAGGCACTCTTGCTTTGTACACTCCCGACCGTCCCAGAACTCCCTTAGTATTTTATAATAATATTTATTAACCTAAATTATATTCAATCGCAGCAGAAAGCCATGTAAGCTAGCGCTGTAGTCTAAGACTATTAATTTGTACATTTATGTAAGATTAATAAAATAATAATAATAATAATACTATTTTCTTTAATAGTACGTTGGTAATACCATCAATTGTACATGAACTTTTATCTTTTTGAGACCTTACAAGTTTGAAGACTTCCTGAGAAGTAATAGGAATAAAAAGGAAGCTGTTAGATTGTAATTTATCCTCAAGCACAGAATATGAACCACAGTTACAGGTATAATTGTAACTTGTCAAAGGTTTTTGGCTTTCTGAGTGTTAGCCATACTACTAGCCTCAAATAAAGTACATTCATTGACATCCAAAAAATCAATAGAAGTAGATTGTCGCTTTTTACCTAAAATTTCATCCACAATTCTCCATTCTTCTTTGCTATTACCTTTTACATTTACCATCTTTCGCGTATAATAATTATTGCGCGAATCAATTACTTCTTTATCAATGTCTTTACACAGCCTGTCATAGTATTTCTTAAGCCTTAAATTATTTACATGTTTTTTGCACTTTAATGAAACTTTCCTCTTTTTTCTAATATTTCGCAGCAGGTTACAAGTCATCCAAGGTTTAAGAGGCTTATATTTCTTATTATTAGAGCTAAGTGAAGACATAGAGGTGCAGCTATCAATATGTTTTTTTTAAAATCGAAAGAAATACGTCATAAGCAACTGAGGCGTCATTTTCTGAATAGACAGATTCCCAGATTTTCTTCCCATTATTTCATTTACGAGGTTCCAGGTTTTGCGCGGGTCGGTCCTTATTTCGTTGAACTTGTTTTTGTAAAAGTAAGACTTTTGAGTTGATATATCCTTGTTCAACTTATTTCGAAAGCGTTTGTATTCAATTTCATACGTTTTATTTAGCCTGTTGTTTTTCCATTTTCTGTACAAAACGTCCCGTTGTCTACATTTTTCTATTATTTCGACGCACATCCATGGATTTTTTTTTACATTTTTCTTTTTCTATTCTAGTACAAATTGATTTTGAGTAGATGTCCTTAAATTTGTGTGATAGCTTCTCATAAAGCTTTATTGCGTCATTGGTTGCTTTACATTGGGCTTATTGATACTTGTAAAGTACATTATAGCATAGTGATCCGTAAGAGCACTTTCAGTCACAAAAGTTGTTATATTTTCATTTTTTGTTCTTACTAAAATGTGGTCAATTGTAGACTTCGTACCTCTTTTTAGATCAATTCTTGTGTATTGGTTTATAGAATTTGTGAATCCTAGTGTAGCCAACATCTCTAAGTAATTTTTTGCGTTGCTAGAGTGACATTAGACTGACATTAATATTGATATCACCCAATTCTGCTGAGGATCTCGATGAATTTAAAACGGCTACGGTTTGTTGCTCCAGATGTTTCCTTCTGGCCGAACAGAGAAGTTTAAAATCCATATTGGCTACTGCATACATATTTTTGAAAATTGAAGTATTGTAAGTCGTTAAGAGGCTTAAAAGCGAAAAAGTTTTTTTTTCTGGCTTTATGACAATCTGCATCAAACCAGATCTGTTTTGGAGTAACCCTACGCCTGCCTGTGGTACTTTTTGGAACCGCTTCAATCATTACTCGAGTTAGGTCATCCATGTGCAGCGGATTATTCAACAACCTTCGTTTGGCAAGTTCCTGATCTAAGCTATTTTGGTATATAGGTTGAAATCTATCTCTCCATATCAACTTTGGCAGTAACCCCATTTGCTTTGTGTTGAACGTTTCTTCAGTTCCTGAAATTTTACAAGAAATTTCCAAAGTCATGTGGTCAGAGGAGAAAGTTTGTGCAGCTATCTTAAAGTTACTCAGAATAGAGGTTCCATTTCCCGGTCACAAGGCAGTAGTCAATTACAGAGCCCGCCATTCCTCGAATAGACGTAAATTCACCATACAGATCCCCTTTACAGCTTCCATTTAGAATCCTTGCATCTAAAGCGTTAGCAACCTCCAGCATTTTAGCAGCTTTCTTATCACACACTTTGTCTGTTGATCTACGAGTTGGATTAATCATTTCTGGAACAGATCCGCTTACAAAATTATTTTGCAACAATATATCCATTGACCCTAAGTCCTGAAGAGTGTCGCAAAGTTTGTCATAATATTTCTTCCAGTGATTATAGTTCAGGTAGAGTGGTACAATAAAGAGGACAGAACCCATGACTTTTACTTCCAAGACATCTCATAATTTTTAGTCCCGCGATATTATATTTATAATATTTTTAACTGTATACATTTCATATGCTCCTGGTAGACGGGTTCGCCTCAATTTCTTCGACCGTGTGAACTCGTGCACTTACTTGTGTGTGCACCCAAATTTTCTGGATTCAGCACAGCGGCTATTTCGCCCATTCCTAGAGATGAAATGTTTCCAACCTCCGTCGTCAAACTTGACGTTTGGTGTTTGACATTATTTACGTTTTTGTCGGCTCGTTTAACTTCATTCATGAAATGTTCGAGAGTAGAAAACAATAGGCAATCGCTACCGAAAATTGTGCGTAGTATAACCACCGGATCGTTGGCACCAGATTTCAAACCGTAAGCCAGATCCCATGTGAAAAGGTTATTTGCAATGAAAAGTTTATCGTCTCTTAACTGGGTATTTACGCGGGGGAACCTATCGCGAAGAAATTTTGCAATTGGGAGCAGGTTGTTTTTTCTACGGTGCGTGTTGTACGGGAGATCTTTATGAATGTAGATTTTAGTACCTTTTAGTTTTTTAGCGTTTCGTAGAATTTCCCAAGCATACCGAATGTGTGTGTTCAACCACGGTCTCTGTGTCGTTAGCGCCCAAGTGTCTGGCGCACACAGACTTTGCGGTTTCCTTCATGTCCGCGTTGTCTTCTGCAGGTAGGTGAACTACTACATTCGTCTCCACTCTTTTCTGCAGCACTTTATCCATTTGATCTTCCAAAATGTTGTTTCGCCATTCAAGTTGAATAATTTTAGCAGAGATTTCGTCGTACATCACTTTTAAGCCGGTAAGTTCTGCGCGAAGTACTTGGAAGTCGGCTTTAGAGAGAAGTTCTTCGACGAGATTTTCTGTGTTAGCATCCAGGATTTCTTTCAAGATTTCGACAGTTATTGTTGAGGATGGTCCCTTAGTAGGCTTGGCTTGTGCAGATGTTATATATGTTGAAGCTAGAATAGTTCTACGCTTAGATAATTAGGTGTTAATTCAGAGCAAATTTTGTAATAGGGGAAGTCTGATTTCACGGTTTTTGAATAAAGTTAAACTTAAAATATTGCTGAGAGAATAAAATATATTCACTCTAACAATTTGGTATGCATGGAAATATTTTCTGAGCAAAGGAGGCATTAATGTGTTGACCAGTGCGTTGGGCACATAGCTTCAGCTCAAGAAGCCCATGCTTAGTAGGGGGACTGTATATATCTACCAAACGAAATTCAGCAAGAAAACTTTTTTTCATTTATTCAAAGCTGATGTATTTTCTCTTGGTATAACATTATATGAAGCCGCAGGTGGAGGCCCTGCGAAAATCATTCAGGTCTAAGAGAGAATAAAAACATTTGGTAACCGGCGTTCCCAGGATAAAGAAGGAATTCAATAAATAGCAATTGTTATAAAAAAGCCAGGTGGTGAAACAGTGGCTCTCTTGCGCGACAAATTTCCTGGACATGTAATTTCTCGAAATAGAAACTTCAATTGGTCGCCCAGGTCGTACGATTTATCACGATTTATTAGATTTTTGCCTTTATGGCTATGTTAAAGACAAAGTATATGCCAATGCTCCACCAATAATTCATCCACTAGAAGTCTATATCAGAGCTGTTGTTCACGAGATACAGCCGCAATTATGCGAAAACGTGGTGAAAAATTTCATCAAAGGAATGACTATTTCTAGGCAGAGCCGAGGCAGACATTTGGCAGATGTTGCATTCTATTACTTAACCCAGAGTTTTTGCTTTGAATTGAAGTAAAAATATCACCATGTTTAATAAAAATATTGCTTTGTTCTGTTGATTTAAAATGACACCTCTTGTTGGATGACCCTAATGACCTAAGTGTAATATGCTTCCAATTTAGAAATTTTATTCAAACAAATAGTAAAACCTGCTGTTTGCCGACAGAAAACTAAAACATATTAATTTTAGCTAAGATAAGATGTATGATAGTAGCTGATCGGAGGTATTTAGATTACTGCACTAGCAGCTTCAGCAGACAGATCTGGGTTAATCCGGATCTAAGACGCAGGTATATGTTCTGTTGGTGAAACGCAGCATTTTCTCGTTTCAAGAAAAAATTTAAAATCTTCAATTTCAATTCAACTTAGCGGATTTACTAACAAACAACGCTAAACCAACACCACAATGTCCAATTTGAAGTGCTTAGATGATGAGGAGAAGGAGTCCATCTATGGACGTGTCTTTGCCGTATCTGGTCCCGTCGTAACAGCCGAATTTATGTCTGAATCAGCTATGTACGAGTTTGTGCTGTGTCTGCTACTTCGAGCTAGTGGGTGAAATCATTCGTCTCAAAGGTGACATGGCCACCATTCAGGTATACGAAGAAACATCTTGAGTGATTATCGGAAATCCAGTGTTGCGTACTGTCAAGCCACTTTCAATTGCATTAAGTCCCGGTATTATGGGAAATATTTTCGGAAGTATCCATCGTCCATTGAAAGACATTAACGAGCTGAACAACCCTATTTACTCGGTACATTCCAAAGGGTGTTAATGTGTCCGCTCTATCCCGTTCGATTGCATGGAAATTCAATCCATTCAATATGAAAGAACACATTACCGGAGGTGACTTGTACGGTTTGGTACATGAAAACACTTTCGTCAGGCACAAGATGATCGTTGAACCTCGCGCCAAGGGTACATTTCGTTATATTGCATCAGCTGGCAACTACCATGTCGAGGAAGTTGTCTTGGAAACCGAATTCGATAGAGAGATCAGCAAACACAGTATGTTGCAAGTATGGCCTGTATGTCAACTACGTCGAGTTACTGAGAAGTTGCCTGCTAATCATCCACATATGACCGGTCAACGTGTATTGGATTCGTTGTTCACTTGTATACAAGGGAGCTTTCGGTTGTGGTAATACTGTCATCTAACAAGCCTTGTCCAAGTACTCCAATTCGGATGTCATCGTCTACGTCTGTTGCGGGGAACGTGATAACGAAATGTCTGAAGTACTTCGTGATTTCCCCGAGTTGTCACCGAATCGACCATAAAACTTACCGCTCTTGCTGCCAACACATCCAACATATCTGTCTCCTCTCATGAAGCTTCCATCTACACTGGTATCACTTTGTCCGAATACTTCCATTATATGGATTACAACGTATCCATGATGGCTGATTCTATCTCCCGTTGGGCTGAGGCCCTTTGTGAAATTTCAGGTTGTCTCGCTGAAATGCCTGTCGATTCTGGTTATCCAGCCTACTTGGGTGCCCGTTTGGCCTCCTTCTACGAACGTACCAGCCATGTCAAGAATTTGGGTAACACAGAACTCGAAGGTTCCGTTTCCATTGTCGGTGCTGTATCACTTCCTGGTGGTGATTTCTCAGATCCTGTCACTTCTGCTACACCTGGTATTGTACATGTGTTCTGGGGTTTGGATAAGAAACTTTCCCCTCCACCAACTGGCTCATTTCTCACAGTATATATTGTACTTGGGTGCCCTAGATGACAAGAACTTTGTCGAATTCGTGTCACTTAGACCAAGGTCAAGGAAATCCTACAAGAGGAAGAAAATTTTTCGGAAATTGTACTACTCGTCTGTAAGGCTGCATTGACTGAGACCGATATGATCACTCTCGAGATTTCCAAGCTGCTCCAGGACGATTCCCTACCACCTAACATCTACTCTTCATACAATCATTTCTGTCCATTTTAGAAGACAGTCGGTATGCTGAGAAAGATCATTGCGAAAGGTCCGATAACAAGATCATGTGGAACATAATCAGAGAGGCCATGGGCAACATTATGTACCAACTGTCTTCTATGAAGTTCAAGGACCCCGTCAAGGATGGCCAAGCTAAGAACAAGGCCGACTTCAATCAATTGTACGAAGACTTACAACAAGCCATCAGGAATTTGGAACACTAAACCTTATTTTGTCAATTGAATTTTGATTCAAGAAATAAGACTTATACTTAAGATTGTAGCTCAATTGACTATAGTACAATCGATATTGAGAAGCTCGAGCTTCAGCAGCATATTTTTCGTAAGTGATTACACTAATTTTCTCCAATAAAGTGTCAAACTGTCTTCTTAATGAGATAGGCTCCTCTGTCGGTATTAATGAAAGTTCATGTCTGCAGTTAGACGCTAGATACCTCCATTCTTGGATGAGGTTTCCGCCTGTTGTAAGAATATATGCGAGTACTATCCTGGGCAACCTTTCTTCGTCCATCGCCATCACTTAAACGACATACTATAGTCGAATGCATCAAAGTTTCTAAAACCAGTGGTGCCGTCCCGGTTTCGAGCTGTAGCATGTAATTTGGTGTACTTATTGGCCACCGAAAAGTGCTCTTAAGAAAGTAACGAAGAAAATCTGCACTTCATCGAACGAGCGGTATCCCCACATTTGGGAACCATACAAAAGAATTGAAGTAACGGTTGAGCGAAATAATTTTTGCTTGGCGCTATGAGCTATGTATTTATTGTTGAAACAGCGGCCCCACACACATGAAATTGCTCTCTTAGCTTCAGCTAATCTACCTTCTCATGTTTAGGTTGGCCGATATCAGGACTCCCAAGTATTTATATTCACGAACTATTTCGACAGTTTCTCCTTGATACGTCCACTCTTCACTTCGAGAATATCTGCCTCCACCTTCTCTGAACACCATAATTTTTGACTTATCCAAGTTAACATTTAGGTTCCAACGTTTACAATATGAGTCTAGTCTGTTCATCATAAGCTACATGCCATTTATCGACTCTGAGAAGAAACCAATGTCGTCTGCATACAGTAGAGCGGTTATCCTAGTGCTTCCGATATCGATGCCACCTCCTATGAACTCAGTTATGTGGTATCATCGATGAACAGAATAAACAGTTAAGTACTTAAGATACAACCTTGTTTCACAGCCATTGTTGTCAGAAATTCTACGGATAATGTATCACCATCCCATACGCATGCAACATTATTATCATACAGTGCTCGCAATATGTTAATGATTTTACTTGAGATTCCCATCTGATATAATTTATAGAAAAGTGAGCCATTATCAATTGAATCGAAAGCCGCACGGAAATCCACAAAGAAGGCATACAACTTTTTTTTTTCTTTTTGTAAATTTCGGCGATATTAATCAAAGAAAAAATTTGATCAATAGAAAAGTAGTTTTCCCTAAATCCTGCTTGAAACTCCGATAATATTTTCTGATTTCTGACCCACTTTGCAAGTCTCCTGAAAATCAAAGAGGCGAACAGTTTGGCCGAAGTGTTTAGGAAGGATATTCCTCTGTAATTGGTTGGGTCGCTATAGTCACCCTTTTTGTGAACCGGAAAAATGATTGCCTTTTTGAAGCTATCAGGAACTGCTGCGCCTTCAAAAATGCGGTTGAACCCCATAGTTAGTGCGTATAGAAACTCCGTTGTGCAACGGTCCCGTGAGCTTTATGTGACTTAGCGCTCTCAATGACTTTTTGTATTTCTAGAGCTGTAAAAGGTGCATCCAAAGACTCGTCGTAGAAAAATGGGGCGGCGTATTGAACCGGTGTTACGTTACATACTCGTATATTATTGAGTAAGTGGCTAAAATGATCCTTGAGCAATGGTGCTTTCAAAGATGAGGCTGTGCGAAAAAGAAAAATGGTTTTCTAATTTAATATATTTTATTTCTCTTCAAATACAGATCGTCAAACAACAACAAGAGCCGAAAATGAATTAAATTCATGCATATCGAATCCTATTCGATACCGGGTGGTATGGTGTCGTTCGAAGGTGTTTGATGCCCAGGATCCTCGTTAGCTGTTTGAATAACTGGCTCTCGAACTGCCGACCTTGGTCGGTTGTGATCCTCTGCGGCACACCGAACCTCGATATCCAAACGTCAAACAATGCCTTTGCGACCGTTTCAGCTATGATATCCCGGATGGGTATCGCTTCCAACCATCTAGAAAATCGGTCAACACAGGTAAGTAGGTAGCGAAACTCACTTGAGGGTGGCAGTGGTCCGACCAAGTCGATGTTGATATGCTCGAATCTGGCGTCGGTCTGTGGATAGGTATGAATGGGTGTCCTCGTGTGTCTCCACACCTTTGTTCGCTGGCAGGCTGTGCACTCTCTTGCCCAAGTTCGACAGTCCTTTCTTATCGAGGGCCAGATAAATCTATCCGTGAGCAGCTTGGTTGTTGATCGAATGCCTGGATGCTTTCGAAAGCGGCACGCCGGCACAGTTTGGTAATGAACGGCCGAATATTGTGCGTTGACGTGTTGCAGGTGATGAAACGCTGTGGATCTGTGGAGTCAAAAAATTTCTTTAATTTTAATGTTTGTGAGGTGTCGTTTAAAATTCGAGAAAGATCGTCATCTTGTAGTTGATCGTCTGTGAGACGCTCATAATCGATGCTGCTGGGCGATGTAATTTCTGCTATTCACGACAGTGCGTCGGCAATGGTGTTCTGGTCTCCTCCAATGTGGCGGATATCTGATGTGAACTGTCCGATGAGATCAAGATGGCGTAGCTACCAAGGAGACGACTTCTCCGGGTTTTGCTTGAAGGCAAAAGTCAGAGGCTTGTGATCCATCAAAATGCAAAATTCTCGAACCTCCAGCATGAAACGAAGGTGCTTCACAGACAAGTAAGCACTGAGAAGTTCCCGGTCGCACGTGCTATATTTCGTTTCTGCAACCTTAAGTTTTTTTTTTGAGAAAAACAATAGTGGCTCCCATGCGTCATCGACTCTTTGGTGTAGGGCTCCCCCCACCGCAATATCCGAAGCATCGACCATCAACGCCAGTTGAGCGTTGGGTTTCGGGTGCGCTAAAAAAGCAGCATTCACCAGCGCGGATTTGCACTTCTCGAAACTCGATTCTGCTTCCTGCGTCCAGAGAATATCCCTTTTGTCGTTTTTCTAGTTCCCTTTCGACATTATTTGTTGGAGAACCGCTTGATCCTCGACAGCGTTCTTGAGGAAGCGTTTGTAAAAATTCAGCGAATTTAAAAAACTTTTTAATTCACCTGCTTTCTCGGGCTTTGGGAATCTCCTCATAGCTTCCACTTTTTCTTTGGGTGGTCTAATTCCCAGGGCATTAACAGTATGACCCAAAAACCGTACTTCCTGTTGAGCGAACTGGCACTTGTCAATATTGAGTACCGTTCCGTGCTTTTATTTTTCCGAGCCCCTCTTTTGTCTTTTGTGGATGCAGGTAGAGCTGAGATGTCCGCCTCCGTGTCAATGAGGAAGGTTGAATTGTTGTTTGTACAATCTCGAACAAATAGGCGACGGTTATGTTGGCCAGAAGTCGTCGCCGCTGACAACTGGCAATCTAGTTTGACGACTTACCATGTTTGCATGGCGATCGACACTTTCTTTCATCGATGCCGTAAGTACGGTGATACCAGCATTCGTCTGTAGATTTTTCCTTTGCATCATGCTTGCCCATACTGTCGGTGCGATAGTGTGAGCGAGACCGACTACTCCCCTTACGATGGTGAAAAAAATCCGCTGTCACCAATGTGCGGAAAAGAAAAATGATTTTCTAATTTAATATATTTTATTTCTCTTCAAATATAGATCGTCAAACAACAACAAGAGCCGAAAATGAATTAAATTCATGTACACCGAAGTGAGGTACTATTAGGTACGGCAGGATGACGTCCGATATTAAAAAGAAAGACGATGTCATCCCTCGTCATTTCGGAAGTCCTTTTTTTAGCTGCAGGGATTGTAGAGTTGTTATCTGTTGGTTGTCGTGAGTGAAGTTGTTGGCTGTTGGTGCGAGCTGTAAGCCGCGTGCGAATGAGCTGGGACATCATTGCCATCAGTGTCTCCACAAGGCTATTACATTTTTATGGCCGTTTATACATTTCGCCGCTTTAAAGTATTCTGCCGAAGAGTTTGAATTGCTTACTACGTCAATAATTTGGAGTTCAAATGCCATCCTTTTTATAGCAAATATGCTTAAAGTGCTTATTGGCAGCTCCGTACAGCGATTTGAAGATGTTAGTGTTGTGCATCCGCAATAGCCTAAACGATTGCTCTCTTGTTTTGGAACACTCACGGTCAAACCACTTTTGTTTGCAAATATTTTTATTTGATGGGCCTCTTGGTGGTGTTGCTGTTATAATTAGATCAGTGAGCTCTTCCATAGTTGGTGAACCGGTCGAACTGTAAAGTGTACTTAATTCCATATTCAAGTTAAAACGGTATGTTGATCGACTGTTCTCCTTCCATATGAGTTTTGGTAATAGCTTAGGTTACTACATAAGTTTAAGGCTCCCTTTATTACACACGTTATTTCCAGAGGCATGTGCTCCGAGAAGGTACGTAGTCCGACACGAAAATCATGCGGGAGAAGATGCCAATCACCTAATATGAAACAGTAATCTAAATCACCTTCACAACTTCCGTTAAGAACTCGACCGTCGTAGGCATCTGCAAGCTCCAATATTTTGTCACCCTTGTTATCCCGGACTTCATCCTTCGATCTGCGAATCATGTGCATAAATTGTGATTTGAGACCACTATTAAAGTTGTTTTGCGATAGACCCAACCGACCATTAAAATCCCCCACATTAGATCCGCTGCGTTTAAAGTTTGAAGCTCGTCGTTTAGCTTATCATAGTCACGTTGCAGTTCATATCATATGGGGACTATGTAAAGGGTCTTCTTTTGTGTATTTACTTCCAGGACCCATTCTTCATCTAAAACTTTAAACTTAACTTCTACGCCAGTTAGGTCTGTACGATATCCAAATAATTGTCCGCCACTACCTCGTCCAAAGAACCATGATTTAATTGCCGGCTTCCATTTAAGTTCATAATCCAAAAATATATGCTTAAATCTAACCTCCTCCTTTTCTAACACCTGGGTTTCATGAAATAGAAAAATATCGAAATCCTTAATATAATTAAAAAGCTCTGTATACCATATATTAACTTATTTTTTAGGCCAGCTACATTATAACTAAAAAATTTTAAGAACAAAAGAGTTTCATTCTGGTAGACGGCTTGTGTTAGCACCCAAAACCGTTTTATCGACTTTGTTGTATAACTCCCTTGTGTTTCCAGCCAAATGAATTTCGTTGATAACCCCACTGACAGCTCCATTGACGTTTGATATGTTTGACATTTGGCACACATTGTTTTGTTTTTCGACTTCATTCATAAATGTATGCAAAGGTACTATGTCGCCAGCTTGCTCTGCATTTTCTTCACCACATTTCAGACCTTCGAAAGTGTCTTATCTGCTACAAGCAACTTGTCATCTCGCAGGGTGATTTTCTTCCTTCTCCCGGAGGACCTTCATTATTGGCGCTAGCTTGCTCCTTCTTTGGCGAACTTTGAAGGGCAAGTCCTTCTGGATGCTGATTTTGGACCATTTCAGTTTTTTGGCACTACGCAGTACATTTCTAGCTGCATCTCGAGTCTTCATCCTGACAATAATTGTTGCGGTGTGCACATCGCGAATCCGGACAATGAATGCCGAGTCGACATGCGTGTCTGGAGCATTTGCGTCCAACAAACCACATACACTGGACGTCCAGTATAACGAATGCCGATATTACGAACGTCCAGTATATCGAATCACCATTTGAATTCCATTGACATCTCTAAATAACGAATGATGAAAAATTTTACTACTCTATATTACGAATGCTAGTCGGTTGCGAGGAAAAGAAACAACTTAAAACATAAAACATCTGCGTCTGGAGTTGTTGGTTCAACATAACGGTACATGCGATAAGTTGGGGGTTTTTGGCTTTACGACTTAAAAATTTCTCGCAATTGTTTAGTTTTTGTGTAGATGCAGTGCGAGTGCGAAGTTAGTGTTTCCCTTAAAAATAGAGTTTATTGTACAAAATGAAGGTAGCCCGGAAGCGTCTCTCTATTAGAGAAAAATTAAAAATCATTGATGAATGTAGTGCTGGCGTTTCCCTTAAAATAATATCTGAGAAATATAAAATTCCGAAGTCTAGCATCTGTACCATAAGAACCCAAAAAAGTGTGCTTTTAAGAAGTCTCAATGAAACCAAAAGTGGAAATTCTGAAAAGCGGTCACTAAGAAAGGGTGAATATCCAAGAATGGAAAAAAAACTTTTCGAATGGTTTCTCCAGCAGCGTGAAAATCATATTCCTATAAGTGGCTCCATACTCAAGGCTAAGGCTCAAGTCATTTACAAAAAATATTCGAACGAAAATTTTTTTGCAAGTGATGGATGGCTTACTAAATTCAAAAAGAGATTTGGAGTTCGTTTGCTTAAGACTACGGGGGAAAAGTTATCCTCACAAGCTGACCTTGTGGAACTCTTTAAAAAGCATTTGGCGGAAATAATTGACCGACATCAACTTTCTTTGGATGCGGTTTTTAATGCTGACGAAACAGCGCTCTACTGGAAAATGCTGCCGAATTCCACCTACGTCCACTCCAAAGAAGATACAGCTCCAGGAAGGAAAATTTCAAAGGAACGAATAACATTTTTAGCATGTTCAAATGCATCGGGCTCAAAAAAAATTAAGCCATTTATTATTGGCAAATCAAAGAACCCGCGCTCGTTTAAAAACAAACTGTTGCCAGTCAATTATGGGCATACTAAAACCGCTTGGATGACGACCTCGCTTTTTAAGGAGTGGTTTTTTATGCATTTTGTTCCAGAGGTTGAGAACTTTCTGGATTCAATGAACTTACCAATAAGAGCTCTTCTTTTGCTGGACAATGCACCAAGCCATCCTCCAGCACAAGATTTGATAAAGCAAACAAGGGATGGCCGAATTTGTGTTCTTTTCATGCCACCAAACGTGACAGCCCTGATTCAACCAATGGATCAGAATGCAATCCGTCTGGCCAAATTATTTTACAGGAATAGTTTGCTGGCTAAGATTGCTAGCTCGAGTGTTACAGATGTTATACAATCACTGAAGGACATCAGTTTATTCGAAGCTGTATCACTTATCGCACTGTCATGGAAAAAGTTGTCACCGGTTTCTCTCCAAAAGTGTTGGCGAAAAATCTTAACTGAAAAAACACCAGAATTTGAAGAAGAAGATGACATCCCGTTGGCTGCTCTTCTGAGAAACGAAGAAATGGTTTCTACATCTCAAACAGTCAGGCTTATAAATGAAATTTTTCCGGAGGTAGTTTTTATAGACTTTTTTAACAAAAATTCGCTTATTTAGGTTGTTTTTATAGTCATCTTTTACTGCTGATGACCTGGATGAGTGGAATAGAGCCGAAGAGGGAGAAGGCCCAATAGTTCCAGATGTTGAGGACACGACAATAATTAGCATCAATGAAAATGAAGCTGTAGGTGAAGACATAGATGCTGATAGATCTGTTCAAATGATAAATCACCAACAAGCAATTGATAGCTTCCAAATATGTATAAAATGGGCGGAAGAAAACCAACAAGATTGCTCCAAGATCTTAACTCTTCGACAGTTGCAGGAGGAAGCTGTCCATAGGCGTTATGACCAAGAAAAGAATTTGAGACAAACCCAAATAAATAGCTTTTTTTCAACTCAAAATTGAGTTAATTCATGTAATTTTCAAAACATAATATTAATAAAAACTTTTTCAACTTCAACCGTAAACAACATGTTTATTAGGGGTCGAAAAGAATGGTTTCGATATAACGAATCTTTCGATATAACGAATTGGTTAAACATTATATCTTTCGTTATACTGGACGTCCAGTGTATATCGATACTGTTTTGCGTTGACAGATGCACGACCACATTTAACTCCAGGTTCTTTTGCGTGGGTTTATCCAATTGTTCTGCAAGCAGTTTGTTTTGCCTTTCTAATTGCTTGACTCTTTCAGAGATAATCTCGTGACGAACTTTTAACCCAGCTAACTCAGTACAAAGCACTTGGAGGTCCTCTTTAGACGCTAACTGCATGACAAGCTCTCTGTTCTTCTCGTCCAAAATCTGCTTTAATTGCTCGACGGTAATTCCAGGTATTTTTGAAATTATGGGATCGGAAGAATTCACACGGCGTTTTTCGTTGTTGGCGGGATTCAATGAGATTTGTGATAAAACTCTTTTGCTCATTTAGTGAGGTTAAATCTATGCAGGCACTTGATATTGTCGTGGAAGTGTTTTATAGGCTAAAACTTACTCAGAGTATATTTTCTTTTGTACAGTGTGTTCTTAGTTATAAATTTTGCAAGACTTTGAATTGATGTGGCCGATTTGTATCATTCTCTATCACTGATGCCAGAATTTCCGGCGGTAGGTCCTCGCATTTTTGATGGATATTCTATTTGAGTTTTGAGGGCTGCAAGAGTCTGAGGCTTTTTGCAATAGTCTCGTGACTTCAAAAAACACCACAAAAAGAAGTCTGGAACGGTTAAATTAGGCGATCTTGCCCGCGATTAGGATTAGGCGACCCGGAAATGCAGCCCTCAGATGGCACTGGGCCTCGTCGCTCTTAATGATCTTCGATGAAAAGTTGTTTCCCTCGTGGTCGAGAATCAGGATGGCATGAGCATAAGTAACACGCGCTTGGTGGTCAACAGCTAACAGCTGGTGCACTGTCTGCACTTTGTATGGGAACATCTTACAGTCTTTCACACCAGTTACTGACTGGAAATGTCGACTGCTCGACAATAACGCAAAATATTGCATTCACTCCCAATCCCCGTAATCTAAGATCTGTCCCACTCTTCCTGATCCGAACTCACCGCACCAACTACGGTCACTTTGAACCCATATCCAGAATGTTGCGTATAACGAACAACTACGCCGAAGTCTTTGACCTAAATAGTAGCAAACAAGAAATAAAAACAGCGCTGCTCAATATGCCACTCCCTTAACATCTCCCCCGTCCACCATTTCTCCTCGCCCCATTAGGTTAGTATATCTTTGTTAGTTTTTAAGTCTAGTTTTAAGTTTGGCTTATTAATAAGCTTAATAAAGTTGTCCGGGGTAGACCCGGGCCAATAGTAACAATAATAGAATTATCTGTAAAGACCGTCGATTGATGCGCAATTGCGTGGCACGTCATCTGGTCGGTACTCCGGGCGGGGTTCTCTGCGACATATTCAACCACAGCTGCGATATTCTCATCACAACGGCTTCTCCAGGGCCGGCCAAACCTGGCAGCATCTCGTGTTATCCCATACACTTCTATACGATCGAATAAATGTCGTAGTGTTTGCCCAGTTAGTGTCGGACGACCGGGAAATCTGCGCCGAAATTCACGCTGCGATAACACTCCCGACGAATTATTTCGCAATGGAATTGTGTAAAAATTATTCCGCGTTTTTTAGGAGTATTACGATTCATGTCTTGTTGACGTGTATTTTGTATCTGTTTACTTCACAAATGTCAAAGTAGAATTGACATTTGCCGCCATTTACTAAAATTATAACATCTTCTGATAGGGTGACGACTGACACTTAGTATGAAATTTAGCATAGTTGCCTATATTCGTATTATCTTTTATCATCACCGATCTCAACACCCTATAAATCGGGTATCTTTAAGTTGCCACAATTTTCATATTTTCTTTACTTTTCTTCAGTACCTAAGTTAAAATTATTCAAACCTCATTTGGTGACCTCAACTTCATTACAAAATTTCTACAAAATTCTATCTAATTATCGCCCACCTGTTACTTGTTACTTGTACACATTTGTTTATCCATGTTTGGAACACGGTTAAGCTAGCTGTAAGTGCCTATAATTAATTTTGTTAATTGCGTTTATTGTTTGCCATCAGTATTTCCTTTGCGTGCCAAACGAAACGATCGTTTGTTCAACTCTCATTTGTGTATCTATAACCGTAGACGACAGTCCCATATCCAAAGCTTTATCCGTGGAATATTTTCTCTAAGAAAGGTTACGGAATATTTGCTGTTTCAATAGAATTCATCATGTAATGGAAATTTTATGCAACATTCGTCGAAAAGCAACCGATCATGAGTAAAATAGTAAACAATGAATCGAAAGGTAAGCAAGACTGAAGGTTAAAACTAGCTGTCGACGTTGTAAATATGTTGCGCTGTGAATACATGTGTATTACTTGTTGACAGATTTACTCGTATTGGGGTTTCCCCAGGTCAGCACTTAAGATCCAACCATCATCGAGGGCAAACAAGGAAATGCATTTGGAAAACCTGTCCAAGCAATGCATTTGCTTCAATTGCTTGATAGGATTTGAAGACAGCAATTGAAATGTTTCCTACGGAGACAACCTTTTTTTCAATAACTCTGCATCATAAAGTTGATGGGACTACAGTTCGTTGGAAAAAGATGCGACTACTCCAAAAACCATGACCAAATAACAAATATTGATGAAGATCGGACGCCAATATTACTGCTTCGTGGAATGTGAGATGAATTGGTTTTGCAAAGTCATTCAGACATAAAGAAAGTTATTTCTCAAATGAGCGATTTAAAGAGTTTGCGATCAAAGATGCACAGATGAAGAAAGCTATAGCCTTTCATCTTTTTGTGCTTTTTAAAGAATTTGTTATCTTCCGGATAGAGGCATTATAACTGACAGAAACATTATTGAGTTTGAGTCGCCCAGTTGTAAAAGCAGTTAAAACACTAAAAGACCAAAGTTGAGAAATTGGTACCCTTGGATTCTTTGGTTGTTGGGCTATTTAAAATCGGTGGAGGAAATGCATGCAGATGCACAACCAGATAACAGGGACAGACGTAGAAGTACTTATTTTATAGTCTGTCGTTTTGTTATTATTTTGATAGTAGCAGTGATGATGTCTTCATGTTACAGTTTCAAAACCAGTCAAATGCTGGTTGGGGTTTGAAATTTTGAACAAAAATGTGAAAAAAATAAAAAAAGGTCTAAAATTCCCACCGATTTTTGTTAAGTTAGTTGGCCCTGTGCATCACTCAATAAGCGTCTCCAGCCAGCTCGACCTTTTGTTAACTGCCTCCAGTTTCGAACGCCAAGTTGGTTGAGATCCTCTTCTACTTGCGTGCCCCACCGGAGTCACGTTCTTCCTCTACTGCGCTGTCCCATGGTCGCAGATTCGAAAATTGTTCAGACCGAAGCATAAGTGTCTATTCACATGACCCAACCACTTCAGCCGTTGGACCATAACAATATCGCTATACAGCCCGTACAGTTCGTCGTTATACCTACTATACCTAGCAATGTGATTTAGGAGACATTTCGTCAGTTTTCCAGGTTCTCAATTGACTGGGTGATATTAGCATCACCTATGAGTCTTATCGCACCGTTTTGAATCCTATTTAGCAGGTGGAGAGAGGTTTTAGAAGCACCTGATCAAATATATGCATTCTACTCCAGTTTTGGGCGGATGAATGTCAGATCAGAGGGCGTGAAGTATTTCTTACATCGTTTGAGGAAACCTAGACATTTCGCAACATTTTTGGGGACGTCAAATATGTGGTCATTCCAACGTAAGTTAACAATGATAACACACATACCGTGAATGGAAAGTTTTTCGGTTTTTGGATTTCGCTTTTACGACAGCAGACAGCATTGTATTTTGGAAGCTTTACTAGTCAATTGCCTTCCTAGGCCAAAGAATCAACGATTGGCAGGAATTATTCTTTGTTTAATCTCAGCGCTGGTTATCGTTGTCCGAATTAATAGCGGAGCTTGCTTAGACAAAGTCCTTAACTAACTCAAAGTTATACATATATGTCGAGTATCCGAGACGTCGGTGTTGGGTGTCCTTTCTTGTTGACAGCATATACTTGGTCTTGCCATATTGACCGTCAAACCCATCTGCCCGCTTCCACCTCATTAATCGCGAAAGCGCCACTGACAACACGCTGCTTTCTTCCGGTTATGTCAATATCATCGGCGTATGCGAGTAATTGGACGGACTTTTGAAATAATGTGCCTTTTGTGTTGGCGCGTGAGTTTGTTTTCTACATCAAAGGTATCGGTCAGTTCTTTGCCGGCCTTGGTAGAGCAGCATGCATTCTCCATCGTCATTATGCACAAACGGACGCCAAAACTAGACATATAGCTCGTCTATATAGATGCGGCCCTACAATTGATGAATAGGTGGTGTTTTTTTTTTTTTTTTTTTTTATAATGAGCGCGCGCTCAAGGGGTTTGAGTACCCTTAAGGTGATTGTACACAGCGCGGGCAAAGGAAATTTAGGGAGGAAGAAAAGAGAGGTACCGATGTACATTGTTTTTAAATGTTTGCAAATTATAACGACCAGGAAATACAGAGATCGGCAGGGCATTCCATAAGCGAGTTGTACGGCTTAGGAACGAATCACGATATTTTAGAGTACGTCCGAAAATGGGCTTGAGGGTATACTGATGAGCATTCATAGCGAGACGGGTGTTACGGTTGAAAGTTTGAATGGGCGGAATGCTACTGGCGATTTCAGTGGAGCACTGGTGGTGCAAGTAGCGATAAAACAAAGTGAGACACGAGACATTTCGTCGGTGTTCGAGGGTGTCCATTGATTGACTGATATTAGTATCGTCAATAAGTTTTATCGCACGGTTTTGAATCCTATCTAGCAGGTGCAGAGATGTTTTAGGAGCACCTGACCAGATGTGGGAGTTGTACTCCAATTTTGGGCGGATGAATGCCTTATATATTGAGGCCGGATCAGAGGGGGTAAAATATTTCTTACATCGCTTGAGGAAACCTAGACATTTCGCAGCATTTTTGGCGACATCAAATATGTGGTCATTCCAACGTAAGTTGTCATTGACACACATACCGAGAATGGAAAGTTTTTCGGTTTCGACGATGCAAGTGCCATTCATAGATAATGGATGGGTGTTTAAATTTCGTTTTAACGACAGCAGACAGCATTGTGTTTTGGAAACATTAAATTCCACTCTATTGATAGTTCCCCAATTGGTTATGCTGTTGATATCGGAATTTAATGAGCTGCCGTTCTTGTACTACAGCCGAAGAGCAGGGCCGTGAGTCCGGGAACGAATATGAAAAGCAGAGAGTACTGTCATCAGCAAAGGAATATATTGGATTAGAAGTAGCAGACAAGAGATCGTTAATGAAAATTAAAAAGAGTGTCGGTGACAGAACAGAGCCCTGGGGCACACCAGCATTTATTTTGTGAATATCAGACTTGAAACCGTCCAAGACAACTTGAATTGAACGTTCCGAAAGGTAATTTCTAATCCATTGAAGAAGAGAGTCGTCGATCCCAAATGCACACATTTTCGACAAAAGAGCCTGATGCCAAACTCTGTCAAATGCCTTAGAAATATCAAGTGCAACTATCTTGCTTTCGCCAGATTGATGTACGCTTTGGTTCCACTTTTCGGTGAGACATGCCATCAAATCACCAGTGGACCTGTTGCTACGAAAAACCGTACTGCCGGTCATTGAAAAGTTTTCGTGTTTCGAGATATTTCATGAGCTGACGATTTATCAGTGTTTCCATGACCTTGGAAAGAAGGGACGTAAGTGCAATGGGTCTGTAGGAGGAGAGAGAAGATGATTCGCCTTTTTTAGGGACGGGCTGAACAAATGCTGTTTTCCATCTGCTCGGGAAGAGTCCTAAAGTGTAGGATTGATGAAAAAGCTTACGCAGTGGTTTTGCCAGCGAGGAAGAACACCTCTTCAGAAGAAGGGGAGATATACCATCGGGACCAGCGGATTTATGTATGTTGAGAAAGGCGTTGCAGTCATTTCTGGCTCGTTTGAACTTTTTTCGGTTTTTCTCTGTCGGGTTGGTCTTGTAGGACCGAAAAAACATTTCTCTAACCCTGACGGCCTCTTTACAGCTCGAGTCGTACCATGCCTTTACTTTTGGTTTGATACTCTTCATCCGATGAGGAATAAAGGATCTCATTCCTAAGAGAATGGTGTCTGTAATCATATCAGCAGCGGCATCCACGTCGTTATCGAGGAAGCATAACGACCAGTTAAAATTCCTAAAGAAGCTGTTAAGACCGCTCCAGTTGGCTTTCTCGTATTGCCATACGGTTCTTTTAGGAATTTTTTCTCTAACTGTGTGGTCGGTGTACGAGAAATTAGCTGATATGACACAATGGTCCGACGAACCTAGAGGGGAGAGCACATCAATGGTGTACTTATCAGGGTGAGAAGTTAAAAACAAGTCCAGGGTGTTGGCGGTATGACTATCAACGTCTGGTATACGCGTGGGCTCATTTACAAGCTGCGTTAGGTTGTTTTTCGCAGCGAAGATCTCAACACACCGTCCTTCGGGTGTTGTCTGTCCAGAATGTCGAAGCCACCCAGAATTGTGTATATTGAAGTCGCCCGTAATAACGATTTCAGTATGAGGATACAGGGATACAATTCTTTGAATGGAGTCAGACAGCGCATCAAACTCGTTAAAGGTTGAATTGCTGTCCAGTTTGGGGCTTCTATAAATAAAGCAGTAGTGTATAATTTGCTTACGGAGATGGAATTTTAACCACATGAAGTTGAATTCCGGATTGGAACATGGATCACATTGTGGTGGAGTTTGGTAAGCTACATCACTACGCACATAAATGGCGAGACCGCGGTGAGAGAAGAATAATGGCACTAGTTCGTAGCCAGGTAGCTTCAGATCAGAATGATCTGAGAGGTGTGGGCGGGGATCTACCTGTGTTTCACTAAGTGCCAAAACAGCTGGTCTGTACTTACAGACGTGGACGTACGCATAAAAGTGATTACTTTTTAGCCCGCGTATATTGGCTACGTCTACCCTGAATTCCCTAGTCATAATCACAGACAAACACAGAAAACACAAACACCGACGATACGAAGCAAGGCTGCGAAGTGGAAATTCTGACGTTGGTTTACCGAATCAAATTGTTGTAGGTGTTATGCCCTTACAACAATATGAAACAGTGCTCCAACAAAATTTTCACTCACAACCCCGCTATCCATCAGTTGTTACATACACCATTTTGGAGGTTATGGGTTTATTCCAAGATCTGCCGTTGTGTGATGGTAAACTTTCTTTGCCTTGATAAACCACACAATACGGCAGAGATGATCTTGTAGGCGATGTTAAGAAGACTAATGCCTCTGTAGTTGCCGCAATTCAGAGGGTCTCCATTTCTGAGGAACGGACAAACAATGCCGAGGTTCCATTCATCGGGCCTACTTTAGTATGCTCCTTCTCAAGTCATCACCTGCCGCTTTGAAGAGCTCGGCAATCCGTTCCAGCAACTTATTTGCACTTAGGCTTAGATATGACTGTATTCACTTCATCACCGACCTGGGTGGACAGAACTGTTGGTCTACATCGTCCAGGTTGAAAGGTTCATTCTGCCTGACAGCAGTATTTGGTTCGTCATCGCCGTTATACTGTCTACAGAAATGCTAATTCCAAAAAAACGTGTCGGAGGCATGTTTTTTTAGCTTTTGTTAAAATATCCAAATCTCATTCCAGGAGTAGCATCTCTCAATTTCCTCGACCGTGCGCTTCTCATGTACCTTCTTTTTCCCCCTAAGAAGCCCGTGTTGGTCTCTCCTCTTCTGCTCGTAGTGCTCGTGAGCAGCTCTTGTCCTTCTATGCAGCGCGGCTTTGTATGCATCTTGATAAGCTGCATGTCGACACGACAAACCAAGAGTTTCATTGTGGTGGCCGAGTGAAATCGAGCACAGCAGAGGTGGCATATCTGATGGCTTATTTGCACTGTTGCCCCTGGTCTTCGAAACTTGCTGCTAGCGGCAAAGAAGCTCTTAAGAGATTAAGGGAGCCTCGATCGGAGGTTCGATTTAGCGATTTCTTATGAAAGTTACAATGACCAGGAAATAGATAGCTCGGCAGGGCATAAGCGAGTTGTACGGCTTAGGAAAAAATCATCATATTTCAGAGTCCGTCCGAAAGCGCGCTGTGTGGTATACTGCCGAGCATCCATCCCGAGACGGTTAAAGGTTTGAAGGAGCGGAATGCTACTAGCAATTTCAATGGAGCACTGGTGGTAAAAATGGCTACAGAACAAGGAGAAATTATCTCGGTGGTCACGTTTGTCAATTAACTGGGTTATATTAGCATCACGTATGAGTCTCATAGCACGGTTTTGAATCCTATCTAGTAAGTGCAGAGAGGTCTTAGGTGCACCTAACCAGATGTTGGCATTTGGGTGGATAAACACTTTATATATTGAGGTCAGATCAGAGGTTGTGAAGTATTTTTTACATCGCTTGAGGAAACCTAGACATCATTAATGAAGATTAAAAAGAATGTCGGAGGCAAATCGGAGCCCTGGGGTACACCAATACCTATATCAAACTTGAAACCTTCCCAAACAACTTGAATTGGACGTTCCGAAAGGTAATTTCTAATCCACTGAAGAAGATATTCATCGATTCTAAGTGCACGCATTTTCGACAAAAGAGCTTGATGCTAAACTCTGTCAAATGCCTTCGAAATATTAAGTGCAACTACGAGTATCTTGCTTTCGACAGATTGATGCAGGCTTTGGTTCCACTTTTCGGTAAGATATACCATAGAATCACCAATACACCTGTTGCTACGAAAACCTACTGTCGGTCATTGAGAAGTTTTCTCGTTTCGATATATTTCATGAGCTGACAATTTATAAGCGTATCCAGGACTTTGTAAAGAAGGGACGAAAGTACAGTGGATCTGTAGGAGAAGAGAAAAGAAGGATCGCCTTTTTTATGCACGGGCTGGGCAAATGCTGTTTTAGTTACACTAGTTGGGCATTGATGGAACTCAAAAATCACAATAATACTCAAGACCACCATCTTCCTTTCATCTTCCTGAATGGCCTTCCTTTCGCAAGTTATGAAATCTATCAATAGCTCAATGCACGCCACCAACCAAGAATCTGAATCTTGTGAAAGCTGTCAGTCTGGTGGAAGGCAAACATAGAGCCTTGTGTCAAATGGGATTGTCATGACCCCATTAATCCCCAACTCCAAGATCTGTATTGAACTAAATATCCATGCTGCGACCGGTATTGGATAATAAGCATCAGTTCCAAATCATCTGTCGAGGCTACACAGTTATATCATTTTATGGCATCACCGTATAAATTAAGCAGAAGACTAATATAATTCGAATCAATTAAGAAGCAATTTACATAAGGAACCCGCTTCTTAAGGGGGCACAATGCTTTACTGGTTAACGTGTAAGAATAAGATAATAAGCTAATGCCATACTACTAGGACTAGCAGCTGTGCTATCTGGCACAATTGCATGTTATATTTTATTTTAATTCATGAATGGCTTCTTACAAAACTCCTTTTGAATAGATAAATTTAAAATCTGACTATAATTGCGGCAATTATGTATACTCTTATGATTTCGAAAGAAATTGGTAATCAAACGTTAATTGCCTTGTCTTGCACCTTATAATTGCATAATACGTCTGTGTGGCATTGAAAGTCAATTACATTAACAAACATTGATTAGTTGCAACTGCAATTGATTAACCGACATTCAATGTCAAAATATAATAGCTGCTTTCATAATCCTTTAATTTACAAAATGCTCTTGGCATTCATTTTGTAACTTAAACAACTAATTGGTTGATATCGATTTGTTTAAATGGCCCTATACCTCTAAGTGAACCTACACATCCTAACTATAGGATTTCCAATAAGGAAACCATTTGAGATATTTCAAAAACTTTATTATCGGCTTGAAGTACAATCAAAACATTTATGAATGGAACTCGACTTCGTTCATATGGCCACCGCGGGCACGTTGGCTCTGAGCTCTTCCAACATCGTCGGCGTGTTGGCATACACCAATGACTTAACGTAGCCCCACAGAAAATAGTCAAGCGGCGTTAAATCGCACGAACGAAGCGGCCAATCGACTGGCGCATTTCTTGAGATAACACGCTCACCATACTTACTCTTCAATAAATCAATTTTAGCGTGTGCTGTGTGGCTTGTGGCAACATCCTGTTGAAACCACATGTCGTCCAAGTCCATATCTTCCAATTCGGGCCAAAAATAATCGGTGATCATGGCGCGATAACGCTGACCATTCACAGTAACGTGACGATCATTATCGTCGACGAAAAAATATGGCCCAATAACGCAAAATCATGGATAATCACGAGTTTCGTGGTATAATCTCAGTCTCACTTTCAGGAAAATAACCATGGGTGGCAAGTTGGACGAACAGCTGCAGAAGCAAATCGATCTTTGGTTGGAGTGGGACAAGAATGAAAAGACTAGCGACGAAATCAAAGCGCTGTCGGAGCAGAAAAACTGGTCAGAGCTGAGGAAGCGACTGCTGAACAGGATGACATTCGGGACGGCCGCATTACGTGGTCCAATGCAAGCCGGTTTCAACTCGATGAATGATCTGGTCATCATTCAAACCGCACAGGGGCTTGGGGATTACATTTTGAGGGAGTTTCCAAATAAAGATGATCATGAGCGAGGTGTTGTCTACGGCTACGATGGACGTTACAACAGTCGACAATTTGCTGAGTTATCCGCGTGTGTGTTGATCAACAAAGGGATCAAGGTGTGGTTGTTCAATAAGATAGTGCCAACACCTTTTGTTCCTTTCGCAGTTTTGCAGTTGAATTGTCTTACTGGAGTTGTGGTAACAGCATCGCATAACCCCAAAGAGGACAATGGCTACAAGGTGTACTGGTCGAATGGATCACAGATAATCCCTCCCCACGACAAAGGAATCCAGGAATGCATCGAAGCGAATCTAACGCCTCTGGAGTCATCGTGGGAAACGTCGATTCTAGATGATAGTAAACTCCTCGAGGATCCTTTCGACAATATGTTTCGGCTGTACTTTGAAGCATTGAATGAAAACATACCTCAGAAGTTCCTAGAGTCCAATGAGAAGAGCGACTTGCGTTTTGTGTACACAGCGATGCATGGCGTTGGATTTCCATTCGTCAAAGCAGCATTTGATGCTGCTAAACTGAAGCCACAACAACTTGTCCCAGTGATTGAACAGTGTGACCCTGATCCTGATTTCCCGACGGTTAAGTTCCCGAACCCCGAGGAAGGCAAGTCTAGTTTGGAACTCTCCATCAAAACAGCCGATGCAAATGGAGTCACATTGATCCTTGCCAATGATCCGGACGCTGATCGTTTGGCCTGCGCTGAGAAGGATCCTGTAAGTGGACTATGGAAGGTGTTCAACGGAAACGAATTGGGTGCGTTGCTCGGCTGGTGGGCAATAGAGAACTTCAAAACTCTCGAACCGAACTTGGATCCCAAAAAGTGCTACACAATTGCCAGTACAGTCAGTTCAAAGATTCTAAGATCAATGGCCGCCATCGAGGGCTACAATTTCGAGGAAACGCTCACTGGATTCAAGTGGATGGGCAATCGCGCCATCGAACTCATTAAAGATGGCAACAAGGTGCTCTTCGCCTTTGAAGAAGCCATCGGATTTATGATCTCAACAACAGTACTCGACAAAGACGGAGTAAGCGCCGCTGCGCATCTCGCCACAATGGCATCCTACATCCATGCCACTGAGGGGTTAACTTTGACAAAGAATTTGGAAAAAATCTACGACCAGTACGGCTACCACAGCACCAAGTGCTCCTACCTTTTCTGCTACGAACCCCCCGTCATCAAGAAAATCTTCGACAGAATTCGAAGTTTCGACAGTGGCAAACCCGATACCTACCCGCAGTCAATCCTTGATGGAGATTACGAAATCAAATATGTACGGGACCTTACCAACGGAGTGGACACATCACAGCCGGATGGTAGAGCTATACTGCCGGTCAGCCCTAGCTCACAAATGATTACGTTCACCTTCAAAAACGGAGTTGTGGTCACTCTTCGAGCAAGTGGAACAGAACCAAAGATTAAGTACTACGCCGAGATGTGCGGCAAGCCAGAGGAAAAGGACTGGAAAAAGTTACGTGTCCGTTTAGACACAATGATGGCTTCTATTGTTGACGAGTTCTTACAGCCAAAGCTCAATAATTTGACCCCAAAGACAGACTAATCGTGCGCGCACATTGAATTCAGGGTTCCGAAGAGGCGTGCTAGACTTAAGCATTCCACAAAGAGGCAGTTTCACTTAGGCATACAATCAATATTTATTCTGTATCCCTACACTCCGCATCGTACTCCATCGTTCGCTCTTTGTACGCCCACTCCTCCTTCTGTGAGCTCTCAACTTTTTTTCATCTTAACGGACTTTGTTTACTTATTTTTTATTTACAAAAACTGGCTTTGTAATTCTAACTGTAGTTGTATTTATTCGCTCGTCCAGAGATTGAGGTGTGGCTATATATACTCGTGCTGCTTTGATTTGCCTCACTTCGCTCGGTGGACTGTTTTTTTTTATGAAATAAACGCATTTGTGTATTTTTGATTTGAAACAGTTTCCATTTTTTTTTATTGTATATCGCCTTCACATTCTACATTGCCGTTTTTTTTTTTGTTTTTTAAAGTGACGCCAAACTAATCAAGACAGAATGGATCATTGATTCTTCGTACAACTTTGGTCCCGAGCATATTGCTGCTACAATAGACTGTTGTGCTTACTTTGTCGGAGCCAATAAACCGAATATAGCTGTGGATATAAAATCTATCACTTAGATGCAACTATAGCATAGATTACTCGATCAGAAAAGTCTCTGGCAGCATCTTGCGATTACAACTGGGGATGGTGACCAAATTAATGTCCTGGATATATGTTGTTAATCGGCTATTCATCCTGGAATGTCCGTAGATTTCTAATTTTAAGTACGTACCGCACTTCAACAATCACATAATCAGTTTGGTTGCCAGCAAGTTAAGTTAACTGGACGTCAACTAATAAAACTCTGACCACCAGTCTCCAACTAAGTATCCCACCAGGTAAAAATTGGAGACTCTTTGAGCCGAAGCGTTCATATCTATTTGCTCTAATTGCTGAACTCATTTCAGGCGACCGATGCGTCATTCTCCTACAAAGTCGATGTCGCTGTACAGATGTCTCTTGTGTTTAACGTAAGTACCTGCCATGTAGGCTTAAACTTATGGGATGCCCATACATCCATGGGAGCAAGGATACGCCTTGCCATCGCTCACCAAACATTTTCACTGTTTCAGATACCAATTCGGAACTGTGTTGCCGGCACAAGTTCCACCCTTGGTATGAGTCGAGGCCCACCTAAAACCTCTTACTGCTCTTAGGGTCGCAGCACCCAGTACTTATTGCAACTCTACATTGGGTCAAACCAAGGTAAGACCCTTCCCGCGATTTTGGGTTTAAACTACAGCCACCATGACGCTCCCGCAAGGGGGCCTACCTCTAACAAGTCAGGCCCGTACCGAGATCCGGGGGGCTCCTGACTCCCATGGTACCGTGATTTAAGTCCTGGTAGGGACTAAAGGTGGTCCAGCCGCCAACAAGTCCTATGACCGGCAACTTGTGACTGATCAAATCGTAGTAACCTTCGGTAGCGTCATCTGAAGATGTTTACGATAAGACCAGTACTTTGCTTTGCCCCCGTTCTATGTTGATTTTACTGAATAAATTGACTGTGACTGTTTGATGATTAGTGAAAGAGTGCGTTCACAAATTAAATTCAAAGTTGTCAAGTCCCTATTGGAAAACCCTTTATATTGAACGTCCCATCTTTCGACTCGTCCAGAATTTGCTAATGCAAGCAAAACGAATTGTCTTCCGAAGGATTTTTCTTTCGTGAGGAAATCTTCATTTGCATTAGCTTAGACCAGGGAAAGTTGGAAAAGTTAAGCTTTCATATATAATGCTTTTCGCTGTTCCAAATATAGCATTATTAAACAGCTACATTTAGCTCGAACAGCCGTGGACTTGCGAGTTGAGTTACTATCGCAAAGTGAGGCTGTTGAGTGTTGATAGTGATGTTCTACCCTGTTTACATAGATTGTCATTCTTATTTTGCTTTCGCTCAGCCACATAGCCGATTGCCAGATCTGTCTCCTTGCTCACTGTGTTCCACCAACAATACAGAAGTCTAACAGGTAAAGATCCGAGCGTCTCTTCTGTTGCATAGCAACGTTCCTTCATGTGTGTACTTTTCTTTCTTCGCCAGTGCAAGTCAGTGTTCTTTATCTAAGTACAAGTTCCACTCTGGCACTTGACAGTCTAAAAGGTTTCTGCTCAGATATTGTTGCTTAACACTTTCATCTTACTTCTCTTACTTAGGTGGTGCCACAGTACAGAGTGAACCTTGGCTTCAATCGACGAGTCTCACCACATAGCATGATTTCTTGGCAACTGCCTCCAGTGCCGCACTGTAAGTTGGCTGAAGTCAATTTCCACTTGCGTGCACCACCTTAGATGCGGTCGTCCTCTGCTGCGCCATCCTCATGCGCTCAACATGGTTAAACCATTCCAGACGTTGAATCCGCAGACGCTGTACAACTCAACCAGTTCGTGGTTGAATCTTCCCCTCTATTCCCTGTCAATACAAACGGGACAGAAAATCATACGCAGTATCTTTCTCTCGAAATGTGCCACAATGCTTCTTGATCCGCTTTCGACAAGCTCCAAGCCTCTGCTACATAAAGCAAGACTAGTGTGATCAGAATTTTGTAATTGTAAAGTTAATTTGGTCTTACGTGAGAATTACACAATTACCTCCTTTGCCCATAGAAACAGCGATTGGCAAGAGTAATTGTGCATCTGATTTGTGTGCTTTTCTGCCTTTTTTGATGATAGCCTTCATTTACATTCAGGCCCATTTTGGCCGCTTCCCCCTCAATACTCAAGAAAGCTTCATTGATGGCTCACTGTGCTCGTCCAATTACATGATTGTCATACGAATACGGAAGGACTTACGCGGACTCTAAAAAGATTGTGCCTCTTTTGTTGGTCAGTGAGTTTGGCACGATTCTTTCTACGGTGATGTTAAAAAGTCACATGAATTCTCCATAGTCACGACGTTATATATTGTAGCTGTCCAAATGCAAGCTGGCAAATGCGGATTTGAAGTCTACAAATACAAGGTGACTGTCGATCTGAAATTCCTGAGCCTTTGCACTGGTATGGACCTACTAGGTTGTTCATGAATATTGCTGAAACGATGTTTGGGAGACTAATTCCTCTATAATTGCCGGAGTCAAAACCATTTCCTCTCGTGGAGATCGCACAAACGATGCTGAGATTCCCTGCTTTAGGCATGTTTTTCTCTGAGAATAGCATACAGATGAGTTGATGCATGTTCCCAACCAGGTCATCCCCAACTACTTAAATAGTTCAACAGGCAGTCAGTCTGCACAAATTTCTTTTCACCTTTTAGTTCGTGTACTAGCACCTCTCCACATCGTGGATTCCTTGCCTTTCATATTCTTTGCTTTATTTCCGGAGACGCCGAGATTCTTCCTTCATCATTTGGTCGTTGAGCACACGAGCAGCTCTCGTTGTTTTATGCAGAGGCGCTTCATAGTCGAGTTGTTTACGAACGTGTGCCTGCACTCTACATGAAACCGCGGTTTTTTGGTTTCCTTAGTGCCAGAGCCAAAGATCTTCATCAACTTTAGGCTTTTGTGCCTCCTGAGATACCTCTAGACGTACCTTATCTACAACTACTATTGGTCCAAGTCAAGCTAATTATCCTAAGACTATTTTCGGACGCAGTACCGTGCCGGGGCGTGGTCGTATTCCAGGCCGATATTGGCAATTTAGCACCGATTCGGGTTGCAACAGGATTCTCGCATGCCGAAATCTCAAATAGTTGAAACAGTTGCTGCTCCTGTGTTATGTAGTAATCAACGTAATAATATGTCACAGTTTTCCATCATCCGATTGTTCCGATGGACACTTCCTGGCGGGAAAATCCGTCTCGGACCTGAACTTCATTTTTGTGCAGATTCGAACGTCATTGTCCATTTGTTTTGCACACTCGTCAACAGTGAATCCGTCCATCAATACGCTCATCATTCTTGCAAAAACCTTCGCAGAATGTTATGCACCAGCGTATTTACGAGTTTGTCAAAACATAATGTTTTCTGAAGATGCCAGTTAACGGTATATAATGTATGAGTATCTATAAGCAGTCTTTCAAATACGTCAGCAAATATTCTTTTGGTTTATCTGCAACAATTAGAGTCGTGCTACAAAAAATTGTGCTCAAAGGAGAGCCCTACTGTCAATAGAATCCCTAAGCGTTCACATAGTTATAAAGCAGATTTGGATTCTGAGAGGTCCTCCTTTGGTCGTTACCTACAAGTTCATCAGATATGCCAATTCCTGATACCCCACGCATATAAGAATCAGTGAGTTCGCCCTTTTACTGCGTTCACAGTAATATCAGAAAAGACTGAAGCCCATCTTGACTGTCTTTACACTGGATCTGGGCCATAACTAACAAGCCTCTCCAGTTAGCAGAATCCTTATCTGACCGCCCCCTATTGCCCATACCAAGTCGGTTGAGGTCGCCGTCTACTTGTGTGCGCCACGTAAAGTGAGTTCTTTCTCTACTCTGTTGTTCCACCGGGTTAGATTCGAAGACTTCGCAGACCGGAGATCTGGTGCTCACTACATGTCCTAGCCACCTCAGGCGACTGATGCACAGATTTCTGACTACTTCGATTTCACTTTATAGCCCGTACAGTTCGTAATAGGGCCTTACTACTCAATTGTTTTCTTCGCCCAAAGAAGCAGCGATTGGTAACAGTGATTATTCATTTTATTTCTTTATTTCTGCTGAGGTATTGTTGGCAGAATTTATAGCAGCTCCTTACTACCTCGAAATTATAGCTGTCGATTTAGAATTCTTCGATGTTGTGTAAACCTTCTTGTTGACAGCATGTACTTAGTTTTGTCCTCATTTATACGTTTAGCTAAACTCATTTTGACAGCCTCCATTTTAATATTAGCGAACGCCAGGTGGGGAGCCAGCTATGGGCTCCCAATTATGTCTATATCATCGGCGGTGTACTCTAGTAGTTGTACAGACACTGTCTGTGTGCCTCCAGTGTTCACTTGTGATTTCCGCACAATTCTTTCAACTAAATGACAGTGCGTCACCTTGTCTAAAACCTTTTTTGACATCAATGGTCTCGGTTGAGATGTTACCGACTTTGACGGAGCAGCGAGCGTTCTCAATCGTCCCTCTGAATTTGGCAGGGACGTCAAAACTAGACATGACGCTACATAGTTCGTCTTTATAGATGCTTTCATACGCGGCCTTAAAATCGATGAATAGGTGGTGTGGATCGATTTGGAGTTTTTAAAAGATCTGCCGTAGTGTGAATAGTCGATGGTGAACTTTCCTGCTCTGAAACCAAACTGATATGGACCAATCAGGTTGTTAGCGAAGGGTTTCAGGCGTTCACCCAATGTGGCAGATAAGATAGTGTATCCGATGTTGGCGCAGTTGGAGGGTGTCCGTTTTTGTGGATCCTGAGATTCCATTCTATGGATCCTGAGTTGGTGTATGCCCTCCACAAAGTCATTTCCAGCAGCTTTTTTGGATTTCAGCTAAGTTACTACTTTGATTACTTCGTTTTGGTCAGGTGGATGGTACGAGGGGCGTTCAATATATTCTCGGTATCGATATGAAGGAAAATGCGGATTCAATTTAAATTGTTTTTATTTTTCAATATAATCTCCCCTAACATCACTGCATTTGTTACATCTTGAGATAAGCTTTTTTAAACCCTCAAAAAAATAAATTTCCTCTTTCTCTGCAAAATACCCATTTATTGCCGACTTGAGTTCTTCATCATCCGAAAATCTTTTTCCACGAAGACATTTTTTCAAATCCGGAAACAGGAAATAATCACTAGGGGCAAGGTCTGGATTATAGGGTGGGTGTTGGATTTCTTTGAAACCACAATCTCGCGCAGCAGCCTTGGAAACTCGCGCCGTGTGAACAGGAGCGTTGTCATGAATTTAATTTAATTTAATTTTGGTGGGGGCGAACGCCCCCATTTATTCGGCTTAATACAAGCTATAACTTACAAATTAAACTTAAACTAAAACTTAAAACTAAGGTTGGTTGAAGTGGTGAAGGAGAACGGATTTGAGGTAGGGAGTGGTGCGGTGGAAATCAAAGACGGTAGGGTTTGAGTTGATTTGACGAAGCATACGGGAGATTGGTTCGTTCGCGCCATAGGAGGTGTGGTGGGTTGGTAGATAGAAGTGTCGAGGGGTACGTAGATTACGAGGGTTAGTGTTGAGGAAAATGGAGTTGTGAAGGGACGCGCAATCAACGTGACCTGAAAGGAGTCGATGAATGAAGAGAAAGTCTGCAGCATCTCTGCGATCTTCAAGGGTGTTTAAGTTGATAAGGTTGAGACGGTTTTGATAGGGGGGCAGATTAAAAGGATCGTCCTAGGTCATACCTCGGAGAGCAAATCGAAGAAAACGGCGCTGAATGCCTTCAATTCTCGAGATATGAACACGATGATATGGGGACCATACTTGACTGGCGTACTCTAGGAGGGGGCGAACAAAGGTAATATAGAGGGACCTGGTCACGTATGGGTTGTTGAATTCTTTGGACCACCGTTTTATAAAACCTAGTGCAGAGTTGGCTTTGAGGATTATCTCATCCATATGTAAACGGAAGTTGAGCTCGCTATCACACAAAATGCCGAGGTCACGAAGAGATTGTACGGAGGAGATAGGTTGGTTATGGAGAAGATAGAGTCGGGGAGGAGATTGGTTCCGCTTATGTGAGAAGGTGATGGATTGGCATTTGGCGATGTTAAGTTCCAAAGAATTTTTGAGGCACCAGATCGAAAAACTATCAAGATCTTGTTGAAGGAGGAAAGAGTCATGGGGAGAGGAAATGGTTTTGAAAAATTTGGTATCGTCGGCGTAAAGGGAGACAGACGAGTGTTTGATGATCATATCGAGATCATTTATGGTTAATATAAAAAGAAGGGGACCGAGATGGCTGCCTTGTGGAACTCCAGAGGTGGCCAAAAATGGAGCGGACTGGGCTGACCTACAACGAACACTGTAAAAACGGTTTTTGAGGTAAGAGGATATCCATTTCAACAATATGGGTTCAAAGCCGAGGGCAGACAATTTAAAGATAATTAACCGATGAGAGATTTTATCGAAGGCTTTGCTAAAATCGGTTGCAACTGCATCGACTTCATTGCCATTTTCTATGGCAGAGAGGGCAAAGGATACGAATTCAACGAGATTTGTGGTGGTTGACCTACCCTTTAGGAAGCCATGTTGTCTAGGAGAAATAAGTGATTTGCATTGGAAGCTTAGAGCTTCATACAAAATACTTTCGAAGAGTTTGGGTATATGAGAGAGTTTAGCGATGGGACGATAGTTGGTTATTTTATTCTTTGATCCTTTCTTGTGGATCGGGGTTATGAAGGAGGATTTCCAAGCCTCAGGAAATTCTCCTTTTGAAAGGGATAGACGGAAGAGATTAGAAAGGGCAAGGGAAAGAGAGGAAGAACATTTTTTAAGAAATATGGCAGGGAGGCCATCTGGGCAGGGTATGAATTCGTCATTGTAATTCGGTGTAATTTATATTCGATATAAGACGGGTCAAAAATATGAGAGAGAAGTGGGCCATTGGAGAAGTTCAGTAGGTAACTAAAATAGGATGGATCTGGTACAAAGGAGTCGTTGTTGAAGGATTGCTTAAAAAAGGTGGCAAATAGGTTGGCAATGGTGAGTGGGTCGGTTGATGACCTGTTGTTGAAAGAGAGGGAAGGAGGGTAACCATCGGACTTTCTTTTGTAGTTAACAAATTGGAAAAAGGACTTAGGATGGTTTATAAGGTTGACTTGCGCATTGTTAAGGTAGTCCTGGTAAAGGGAATCGTAAAGTTCGGTGAAATGAAGATAAGCACCAAGATAGTTGGAATAGTCGGTAAAGGATCTGGTACGCAGGAAAACAGCCCATAACTTATTTCTCTGATTTCGTAAGGAACGAAGCTTGCGATTATACCAGGGAGGACTAGTAGATGATGTTTTAAGGCGGGAAAACGGAACGTAAAGGGAAAAGAATTAAATATTTCTTTATAAAAAATGGATAAGGCATCATTTATACTTAGGTTGTGAAAGTTAAAGAGGGATCTGCTGAGATATTCACTGATTTTGTGAAAGTTTGCTTTATGAAAGTTGTGGGATGAGAGAGTTGTGGGGGGAGTGGACTGGAATGAAGAGTTATGAAAAAATGAAAGTAGAAGGGGGGGATGGTAGTTATCGATTGTTGAGAGAGATAGGGGACAAAGTGAGACTGAGGAGTTAATTGGATCTGTTGTGAAAATAAGGTCTAATTGCCTGCCCATAAAATTGGATACACCACTGACTTGGCATAGACTGGAGTCTGTTAAGCGATCTACGAAGAGACATTCCTTAGCTGAGTTGGCATTTGAAGCGATGAAAAACGATTGATCATCTGATGGAGTCCATTGTAGTTGAGGAAGATTAAAGTCGCCAAAAATAAGGATATCATCAATAGGGTCTGACAGGTCAATTAAATGATCGATCGCATCAATAACAAATTGGTAAGATTCGATAGGTTGAGCTGGTAGGATATAGCAACATATAACGTAAAGGGACTTGAGAGGCAGTGATATTTTTATTGCGACAAAGTCGGCTTTAGAGGATGAAGAAATTGTAATGGGGGAAGAGTTAAGGCTGTTGTCCATCGCCAGTAGGACGCCTCGACAGGGGGAAACTTTATTTGTGCGGGTAGGATCGTCGTCGCGGAAAACATTAAAAGTAGGAGGGAACAATTCCTGGTTCTTTATGTCGGGAATCAAATTGGTTTCGGTCAAGGCGTAGATATCAAAGGGAAGAGCATGCGATTGACGTAGGACAGCATTGGTTTTAGAGCGAAGACCTCTTACATTCTGGTAGTAAAATGTAAGAGGGATGTTGTGGGGTGGAGGTGTGAGGCAGGATGGTTTAAGCGCTGGCAAGGGAGGCACGTTATGGACGAAAAAATTTGTCGTGGTCGGCTCGGCTTCGTTGTAGGTGTGATACTCGTTTAGAGTGAACATAGTTGCCGAATGCAGCGAGGTCGTCTGCTACTTTCTGAGGGGACATGTTAAAAATCTCGTGGTACCTGACATAAAGGTTCCTGAGACTGATAGGGTCGGTAGGGAGGCCTTCCTGCTGGATGGAAACCATGACGCTGGTTTTGGTTTTCCCTTCGTAGCACACCGAGTCCGATTTGTCATGTAGATAGGCAAGAAAGAGACGAATGTTTTCATTTTCATCTTTCTTTCTCTGAGCCTAGAGAGAGCATATCGACTTTCTGTAGTGCCATTGGTTTGTTGTGTTAGTTTAACAGTGGGGGGAAAAAGGGGATCAAGAATAGGAGCATTGGAGGAGGGAGATAGAGATAAATGATTGGATATGGAGTTGGATGAGGGATGAGATGTGGGGTTTAGGGTATGGGAGTTAATGAAATTAGGGTACTTAGCTCCAGTTTTAAGGTCGAAGTTGGGAATTGAGTTGCTAGCTGGGTTTGGTGGTGTATCAAAAATAGGGACTGGGACCCGTGAAACCGAGGGAGAAGGCGAGCTGGAAGCGGGATTTGAGATAGATGTTAAGTCAAAAGAGACACGTTGACGTCGGGGCTTGGTTTGGGGTGGAATAGACGGAGTTGGAGTATGGGTAGGAGGCTTAAAATTAGGAAAAATTTTGGTTTTAAAGCTCCAATTGGAGCTGGGTTTGTTTTGAGAAGAGGAGGTGGGTCTTGGCAAATTGGGTTTACTTGCTACCTTAATAGATGGTTTAGGTAAGACGGACTGCTTGACTTTATCCTGCTTCTTGGTCGTATTTTCCAACCATTTGCAGACACGCATCTTTCCAAGGTTGAAATTGTTGCTGGCTGGATTATGGAATAGCCATTCGTATTTGGCCGGCATATTGAACTTGATGCTGCGCTTACTTCTGTGGTGAGATGCTGGAATTAAATTACAGTGGCTAATGGTAATGCCATATTTCTTTACGAAGAAATTCGAGATCCAATCAGCATCAGCGTGTGGTGGGGCGCCTTTTATAAGTAGCGTAGTGACCAATTGATTTTTCGAAGCAAGCTTATCAAGTCTACGCTGCCATTCAGAAGGTGTCCAAGTTGAGTTGAAGTGATTGATAAGCCTCCGTGGGGCAGCGATTGGAGGTGTTGACTTAGATGTGGTCTTTATAATCAGGTTGGAAGAAACTTCGCAAGAATCAGTTGGTTGAACCGTCCGCAGATGACTTGTATGTGGGGGTGAGTATGAATCCACTTCAGGTTCCATTAATTCAGCCATTAGCGACGTATTATAGGGAACATTCTGGTAAGGCTGCGGGAAGTTTGGTGGGTCAACGATTTTGCTGTTTATTGTTGCGATGTGATGTTCAATATCGCATACGAGGGATCGAGTCGCAGTAAGTTCATCACTGACATCGTTCACTTTGTCGAAGATTACTTCGAGCATAGGATCGGATTCTTTAGGAGATGGTTGTTTGCGTGACGAGGACTGGAAATGAATGTCAATGTCGTCACGCAGAGAGCTTATCAACTCGCAAGTTTTTTGGTTGGATATAACTTGCGTAGAACAGATGGCTTTGATGTCACTTAACACTTTATCCAGGTGACCTAAGGGAGTTTCTTCATTCCTGGATCTCCCAGAGTCTAACTCGATTAGACCAGCAATTTGTTTATCCATATGCCTTACTTTGGATTTTATTAGTTCGGCTGAGGTCTGCACTGAGTTCCGTAACTCTTCAACACTTTTAACACTGCTTTCGATGACCGAAATTTTGTCCGTGATCTTTTTCGCGAGTGCGTCTTGGTAGGAGACACAAACGGTATGAAAGGCTTTCCCACAGATGCCCTTGCAAGCTACCCAGTCAGCACTGCAGTCATCGATTACACAATTGGCAATTCCGCAAGACATATTTAATTTAGTTGAGTAGGTCAGTGAGGGTATAAATATTAGGTCGAATTATTGTTTTTATTTATTTTTTTTTTTTTTTTTTGTATTGCTTGGTTGCAATTTTATATAGTTTGGGGCTTTGCACTGAAAAAAAAATGCACAAACAAAAAAAAAATTCGAGAATTCAAGCACTGGGTTTAAGAACCGGAAAATGCAATTTGACGAAAATTAATCAAAGGGAGAACAAGAAAAACACGTCTGTCTGGTTTGAGATACTGACTGAAAGTGCAACACACCCGCTGCGAGTTTACCCCGTCTTTTCTTTTTAATTTCCTCCCGCAAATTATGCAAAGTGGAAGCGTAGGATGTGGCGTTGATGGTTTCACCTTTTATTTTGTACTCAATGAGCAAAATTCCCTTTGAGTCCCAAAAAACTGTGGCCATGAGCTTCCCGGCAGACGGAGTGACTTTGAACTTCTTCGGGGGGTCTGTTCCTTTTTTATGACACTGCATGGACTCTTGTTTGCTTTCAGGGTCATAGTGGTGGACCCATGTTTCGTCCCCAGTAACAATTCGATCCATAACACCGTCCGCGTTCTCACTACACATCTCCAAAAGCTCTCTACAGCATGCGATTCTCACTTTTTTCTGAGGCGCTGTGAGCATTCGTGGCACCCACCTTGCACTGACCTTTGAAAGGTTAAGATGGTCACGAAGAATGGTGTGATGGTACCAATTGAAAGCTTGGTGATCTCTGCCATCATTTTCACCTTTATTCGGGCATCCTCAAGAACAAGTTTTTCGACTTCTTTGATGCTTTCTCCCGTACAAGCAGTAGCCGGGGCGACGGAGCGGGGGTCGTCTTCAATGCTCTCTCTGCCTCTCTTGAACTCACTTGACCACTTTTGCACAGTTGATAATGAAGGTGCGGAACCCTGGTAAACAGCCACCATCTCTTCATGAATAGTTTTTTGACTTTTTCCTTGCTTAGTGAGAAATTTAATTACAGCGCGATGCTCAATTTTCACCATCATCGTCTCAGTTGCCATTATGATTCTGTTTAACTAGAGATAAAACGCGAATTAATAATCACATTTATATGAAATTTTACATGAATGCACTAAAATAACATTATTACTTGATAAATAAGTCAATTTATATATACAACCACAGCTTCACCCCGATACCGAGAATATGTTGTTTGGAATATCATAGTCTAAGTGGAATGGTCTATTCTGTCTGATAGCTTCTTATACGATCTGTAGAAGAAGTTTTTCTACATTCTCAGCACTGTAGCTGTGGCTGTACCAGCAGGTTTCCATCTTTATTTCTACAGGTTTCTGTACGGGTCTTCTTAGTGTTGTCTTCGGTACTTGATGCTGCCGACATAGAAGTTGTAGAGAAATTTCGTGGTACCCGTTCGAGGAAGATTCTAGCGGCTTCTTGTTATTGGAACTTTTCTACGTTATATCTTCTCACAGTAGTTATTCTTTGTTGTGGGGTTGGAAAATCCGCATACATACATTGGCTGCAACAATGTCGTGATCCGAGTCAGTGTTAGCTACTTCGATGTATCGGACGTCAATTTGATTTAGAGTTTCATGAACCGGAGACCGCATTGTCAATTTGTGTATAGTAGATGAGGAAACTGTGCGTTTGCTGTGGTGATATTTCGTAGAAAGTCAATCATCCATAAGTTCATTGCCAGGCTTTCTTACCAACTGTCCTACCAAAGATGTCCTCCTTTTCTATTCTGGCGACTAGACGATCCTAAGACTATTTTCGGACGCAGTACCGTGCAGGGGCGTGGTCGTATTCCAGGCCGGTATTGGCAAATTTAGCACCGATGTGGGTTGCAACAGGATTCTCGCATGCCGAAATCTCAAATAGTTGAAATAGTTGCTGCTTCTGTGTTATGTAGTAATCAACGTAATAATATGTCACAGTTTTCCATCATCCGATTGTTCCGATGGACACTTCCTGGCGGGAAAATCCGTCTCGGACCTGAACTTCATTTTTGTGCAGATTCGAACGTCATTGTCCATTTGTTTTGCACACTCGTCAACAATTTGATTTAGAGTTTCATGAACCGGAGACCGCTTTGTCAATTTGTGTATAGTAGATGAGGAAACTGTGCGTTTGCTGTGGTGAAATGCCTCAAAGTCCTTTACAATCTTTATTAATTCCCTAAAGAAACATATTCTGAGTTGTGCCTCATTTTTGCCCTCGAGAAAAGTGGTAAAAAGGCTGAAACCGTGGATCTCTATGTATTTATTGAATAAAGTAAAAGTCAAAAACAAACTTAGAATCAAATGCTGTAAGTACCCAAGAAATTTGATCTTGAAAAGAAAATACAAGAAATTGTGCGGTGAACTCAAACAGGAGATTCCTATTTGCCGTGATACATATTACCGTTCCCAATTCAATTCTGCTAAGGGAAACTTAAAAAACGAATGGCAGGTAGTTAACAACATTCTAAATAAATCGTCTTCCTCTAAAATACCTACAGTTATACATGCCGATGACTGCGAAATAACTGACAAACTTACTATTGCAAATAAATTCAACAACTATTTTACTGATATAGCTAGCAACCTACAACCGTGTCTGGTTCAACCGATCTGTTCCCTATGTTCCACTCATAAATGTACGGAACTGTTTCAAGAAAACAGTTTTGTGTTCAATCCCTTTACTCCCCTCGAGGTATTTAAAGCTATTGGTACTCTAAAAAAATCTAATTCGTGTGGGGTTGATGGTATTTCGAGTTTCATTCTTAAAAGGATTGCATGTTTCATTTTAGACGTATTGGTACATATCTTTAATTGTTGCGTATTTGCAGGTGTATTCCCGGAAGCACTTAAATGTGCAGATGTTGTGCCAATACATAAAAAAGGTTCTGCTGCTGAAATCTCTAACTATAGGCCCATATCTCTTCTTCCAGCTCTCAGTAAAATCTTTGAGAAACTTGTAAAATATAGGTTAGTGAATTTTTTAAATGCAACTAAGTTTTTCAATCCAACTCAGTTTGGTTTTCAAAAGGGGAAGTCAACTGAAGACGCACTACTAAAGTTTTGCTCTCAAATAATGTCAAATCTCGATAGTAAAAAGTGCACGGCTGGTTTGTTTATTGACATCACCAAGGCCTTCGATATGGTCAATCATAATCTTTTATTGAGAAAACTGGAAAAAGCAGGTCTTCGTGGTTTCATGCTTGATTGGTTCAGGTCGTATCTTGGAAATAGGTCGCAAAGAGTGAAATTAGATGATATTAGGAGTGAAGTTAAGTTCATCAACTTGGGTGTACCCCAAGGCTCTGTTCTAGGACCAACTTTGTTCTTGATTTACATAAATTCACTTTTTTCACTTAATTTTAAAGGCACACCAACTGCTTTTGCTGATGATGTTGGCTTTTCCTATGGTTGTAACAGTCCCTTGGATCTGGTTTCGGACATTAATTGGGATCTCAACTTACTGAGAAACTGGTTTGCTGAACATATCTTGGCGATAAGCTCTAAAACGAAAATAATGTTTTTCAGTTTATCATCCTTACATAACTTAGATGCAAACGTGTATTTTCATGCACCCGAGTGCCAAAGATACAAACTGTCCGTTTGTCATTGTGCGGCTGGTATTTCTTCTAAATCTTTTTGTAGCAAATTGAACTGCAGTGACAAATGTTTTTTAATTGAGGAAGTTAATGAATTTAAATACTTGGGACTCACTATTGATTCTAGAATGAGCTTTCTGAATCATGCTGAAACATTGAGAAAGTATTTTCGATGGACTCTCAGACACTTCTTTTATTTGCGTAATATCTGCTCGAATACACTCCTGAAAACAATCTATTATGGAATATTTCATTCTAAGTTGCAATATGGAATCGCTTGTTGGGGAGGTGCATATTTTAATAAAATTCAACCCTTGTTAACCTTGCAAAAATATGTAGTAAAAATTATATGCCGTAAACCTGGCAGACATCCTAGTTATCCTTTGTTCTGTGACCTGAAAATTCTTCCAGTTCGTCATTTATATTGTTTTAAGGTTTTAAAAGCTTTCTTTATGAAGTCTGGTAGTCGTAACTTTCGTTTAATATCATCTTATAATCTACGTGGAAACTTGTCTAATATGTTATCTGTACCTACTTTTCGTACCACTGCTTATCGTAATTTTTACTCTATTTTGTCGTTTCGCTTATTTAACAAACTTCCTCACACAATCAGGGCAATTTCAACATCTGGTTTGTTTATAAAACATTTAAAACGTTGGCTCCTCCAATTTAACCATGCTAGTCTAGAATCATTCATTCACTGATGCTCGACTTCTGACATTCTGGTTAAACCTTAGCTCACTGTTGTATTCATCCTTTGCCTATTTAGCTATCTAACGGATGTATTTTTTTTCTTAAAACAAAAATGTTTTTGTTGTACTCTCTTATGCTTCATGAACTTTTTCTTACACATTTTTATATTGTTTAAAATACTTCAGTCTTATATTTGCTTCCTACAGGGTCACCCCACCTAAAAAATTTAATTTTATATTGTTAAAGTCCTTTGAAGTGACATTCAACACTATTTTCTTTACTTCTGTAATCTAAAATACAGAATGTCACCAATCTCCTTATTTCTATTGCTCTGCATATAAGGTTTTTATTTATTTATTTTAAGAATTGTGAATTATAATGAATTTATAAGAAGAAATAAATTATATCATATCATATCATATCATCATGATATTTCGTAGAAAGTCAATCATCCATAAGTTCATTGCCAGACTTTCTTACCAACTGTCCTACCAAAGATATCCTCCTTTTCTATTCTGGCGACTAGACGATTTTAACATCATAGATTCTTTGGTGGCGTTGTCCTTGTTTTCTATAGGGGCATGGGCGCATATTAGGCTTATGTTAGCGAATTTAGCCTTGATGCGGATTGTCATAAGACGCTGACTCAGGTTTCAGAACCTCAAGACTTTTTGTAAATGGCAAATCCGCATTCAAAGAAGCGCTATTTCTCTTCTCTATAGTAATTACCATAGTATCATATATATCACAGTTTTTCATCCTCCTTATGTGTGGCCCATCCCATAGCACTTCTTTGATGGCAGTGATATCCACGTAATAGCAGTCACGGGCCTCTGTTAATTGCTTAGCTGCATGTGGCCGGTAGTTGTCCTATAAACGTTTGCCAGAGTCGCCAACACTGAATCAGTTATTATCCAAGGCTATTAGCTGGTTCGTCACATTTTTCTAGCATCCCTTCAATATAGAGCTGTGAGCTCTCCAACCAGTCATGTGCTGCTACCCGAGCATATCCCTACCATTAAATTAAAATAGCGCTGCTGGACCAATCTAAGTTATAGGACAGTCAGTAGTTTCCAGATCAATCGGCGCGCAGACTATCCTTATAGTGGCAGATATTTTGGCTTCTGCATTACACTGTCCGGATCAAATGTCAAATTGAAATATCAAATATCACATTAGGTGTCAAGCTCAGTTTAATTTCAAAATTCGAAATCGAAGCTCCGTTCACGAAACTTATAGAGCATTTCATGAAACTTACGGTACAGATCATCGGCCATCTCAACGTACTATTTGAAAAATTTCGCGCCCAATTGGATACCAACACACCAACAAAAACAAGGAATAGTGTGTTCGGTAGAAAGCTTGCATTGAAGAAGACCCCAAGTTATCGATTCGTCGTCGTACGCAGCAACTTGGAAATGTCTGCGTTAAGGTCTTGGTCCCAAGGCTTACAAGGTCTAATTGGTGTAAGAGCTAAAGCTAAAGTATTCAGTGATTGGGTTTTAAGTCAACTGGCAGTTGAGCGCAGAAAATCCTCAAGAAGTTCACTAGATGCCATTGCATCCAGAAAAATGTACCGTATGGTGCGGATCGTACACCGCGCCGGTGAGATCATTGGTCTTTGCTTCTTCAAAAATGAGGCCAGAACACAAGTTGCTGTAAATGAACGATGCGATGATGAATAATTATTTATTCCCAAATTTGCGTAATATTAATACAGAAGAACAATAGGATGCTCCACGTCACAACAACGAAAACATCGCTTTATTGAAAATACGATTTATAAATAGAGTCGTTTTACCAAATGGATGCGTCAATTGGCCAACAAATTCGTGCGATTTGACGCCATTAGCCCTCTACTGCATGAATTATGACCCACTTGAAAAAAAAATAAAAATATGTCGGATTTACTTTTTATTTACCATACTAAAGATATCCATGAAAAAAAAATTTAAAAAATTATGCCAGTTTTTGAAAAAAAAATTGTCGCCATATATGGCGTCGTATGCAGGCTGTCATTTTTCAACCTAAAAAATACTTGCCATATATGGAGTTTTATGCAATCACTCTTTTTTTAATCAAACATTTTATTCAAATATTTTAATTTTTGTAGTTCAACGTTAACATTTTATTGAATAAGGAATAAAAAACAGTACATAAAATATAAGTTTATACGAAATAAAGTTAAATATGAAAAGACATAAAACAATTTCTGTCTTTGTTCAAGCAAAGATAAACGCCGCATTTGGGACAGAAGACAAAAGTTCGAAATTTGCAATCATTTTTGCATTGTTGCCGATCATTTTTCCATTCTGGAAGATGATCCACTGAATCTAAACGGACTGCATTCAGAGGTCTACGACGTGCCAAACATTTCTTAGCTTTTTTCGTCTGAATAGAAGTCGGAGTCGAATGACAAGAATCCGAAGTTTTTTTTGTGCTTGTCGGAGTACCAATGTTGGAAGCTGGTCGGCCCTTCTTTTTATAAAACTTTTTACGAGCCTTGCACAAATTCTCGGCTACCGCCATCTTGAAATCAAATAGGGCCATGTACACGTTGCTCTTTCGACGCCATAATATCCACGCATTTACGATGCATAAATCCAAAAAATGGAAGAAAATTTTCTTGGGCCATTTCTTAGATCTGATACTTATTCGGTATAGCCCAAGCATTGAATCCAGAAGATCTACACCTCCCATGTATTTATTGTACACATCTATTACTTTTGGACAGTCGATCTCCATGTACTTCTTTTCTTTTCTGCAGTATCGTTTTTTTTTTGTCATTGGATCGCATCCTACAAAAGTTGAGAGCATATTTACAACTTTGTTGTCGTACCAGGATACAAAGGATACTTTTTCACCATCTATGTCTGCAACTCTCTCGATCATATTCCCGCGACCTTTCTTTCTCCTTTCCTTTTCTGTAGGAACATCAATATTGGGTACTCTATTAAGTTTAACCGTTCCTAACGAAAGCAGACCCGTTTTGGTCAGATGTACCTGAAGCTTTGGGCTATTGAACCAATTATCAAAAAAAATCTTGTGATTTTTGTGTCTTGGTACAGTAGCAGTTAGTCGTGAAACAACATTTCCACTTACGCCAACGTCTGGAGCATCCTCTGGATATGTGTTGCTTTGTTCTCCAGCAAAGAGATCGAAGTCGTAGCTGAAACCGGATACGCCACTTAAAACAAGATTCTTGTAACCCCATTTGTGAGGTTTCTTGGGATTATATTGTTTAAGCTCATGCCGACATTTTGTTGGGACCGTTTGTTCATCCACTGCAAGGAATTCTTCCTTTGGAATTAGAAGGAGCCGATCTCTAATTTTACTAAGAAGAGGCCTTACTTTAAACAGCTTATCATGTCCAGGCAAACCGCGCTTGATAAACTTGTCGTTATCCGCAAAGTGAAGATGTCGCTTTATGTCTTCCCATCTGTTGCATGTCATTGTCTCAAAAACAAGACGTTGACCAATTTCAGAACTCCAATATCCTCTCGTTGATGGTAATTTCACCAATGACATGAAGAGAGAAATGCCAATAAATTGTTCCATTTCCTCCTGCATAATATTGGCTGGCTTGTTAATATTTTCCTGTAGAGCCTTTCGGTTTGATTCATGTACAATCATCTCAATCAAATCCTCGGTGAAGAAAAAAGAAAAAAACTCGGCTGGAGTTTCAAACTTAGACATCGCTTCTGGGAGCTCACAGGTTCCTAAAAATGGAAAGTCTTCTTCGTTGTATGTACCAATTTTTTTTGTTCTCCAAATTATTTTCTGCTCTTTCTTTCGATCTGCTTTCTTTTTCGTCACTAAACTTGCCAAAGGTTCCTCATCTTCAGAACTAAATTCACAAGATTCATCGGTTTCAGGTACCACTTCTTCAGAGTCCGAAGATCGATTACCTACTGCATCATCATCTGACTCCGGTATTTCCTCCTCACTTTCCAAGCCATCACCGGGAATCGAATAAAATCTTTTTGTACTGAAAAAGGACCTCGCTGATGCCATGAGAAAGGTGCCTATTTGCAGTAAAATAAAATTAAAAAAATGGACAAAACCATAATTATTTTTTTTTGTTACTGCATACGAAGCCAAATATGGCATGTCGATGTTTGACCGATATTTTCGTAAATGCATAAACAGCCATATATGGCTGTTTGATAAAATGCGTAGTTCCTGAGCGGTACATGTACCAATTGGAAAACAATCACAGAAATATTACTTACCAGAGTATATACTTTGTAGAAAAAAATAGATAAGTAAGTTACCTCTTTTGTAACTTCTGGAAAAAGCAATTTTATTTTCGGTATTTTCCGACTACGAAGTGACCGTGCGCACTGATCAGCTAAAATGAGGTTTTCATTGCTGATGATAAGCGGAAAAACAAAACAATGTGCGTTCTGCAGCCACAAATAACAGCCAATACAACAAAATAACCGTTGGTTTTTGTAACTGTTTAGTTCTGCCGCAAATCTATACGCAAAAATAAAAAGCCATATATGGCGTTGTATGCGGTAGAGGGTTAGACTATTTTCTACAAGCAGGCGCAAAATTAATCATCCAGTTTTTTCGTTGAATTACTTTTTTACTAAATAAAAACAAATCATTTTGAGTAATGGAAATCTTTATTTGGACCTTTATAATTCTTTCCGTTAAGTGGAAAAGATGATATCTGCCAAGTGGCTGCCGCCATTGCTGATACACACTTGTGCCCATTTTATCGCATTTTCCATGACTTTCCGCAAGATTTTAGGTAACAACTGTTCGCATTCCTGTCGAATATTCTCCTTAAGGGCTGCGATTGTCTGAGGCTTGTTGGCATTAACACGCGACTTCAAGTAGCTCCAAAGAAAGAAGTCTGGGATGGTTAAATCGGGCGATCTTGCTGGCCACGCCAAATCGTCAAAACGGGAGATTACGCGACCAGGAAATGCTTCCTTCACAATATCCATTGTGGCTAGTGCTGTGTGTGCGATTGCACCGTCTTATTGAAACCACATGTCCACCAAGCCCCGCTCATCCAATTCCGGAAGTAAAAAGTCGTAGCGTGGCCCTGTAGCGTTCGCCAGGAATAGTGACCGTATTGCCGATGGCGCCCTCAAAAAAATACGGCCCAATCACTGAACACCGCATCGCACAGTAACTTTGAGTGTATGTAGTGGCTCTTCGTGCATCACACGCGGATTTTCAGTGCCCCAGAAACGAAAAAACGAAGATTTTGCTAACTGAGGTAACCGCTTAAGTGGAAATGCGCCTTGTCGCTCATGATGATTTTCGACACAAAATCGTCCCCTTCGTTATTGAGATTGAGGATGGCTTTACAGTAATTCATACGCGACTGACAGTCGGGAGGCATTAACTGATGCACTATTTGCACTTTGTACGGAAACATGTGTAAGTCTTTCACTAAAATTCGCTGTAGGGTTCGTCGGATGATGACCAATTGCGTGGTCCGTCATCAGGTTGATGTTTCTTCGTTCTCAGCGACATCGGCAGCCACAGCCGCGATATTCTCCGCCGAACGACCAGGCCGGTGGCGGCCACGCCCTGCATGGTCTGATGTGGTTTCACTCTATTCGAGTCAAGTAGCTAAGCGCCGAAATGTTTGCCCAGTTGGCACGACACGACTAGGAAATCGACGTTGCAATTGACGCTGCGCTAATACCACCGACCGATTATTGGTCAAAAACTTTGGCACAATTATTCCACGCTCTTGCGGAGTATAGAGCTCCATTGCTTGTCCGTTGGTATACCGCAGCTGTCTAGTTCACAAATGTCAAATATGATTGACGCTAGAGCCGAAAGCCCTCGCAGCTAGTGCTCTCTCCTTTTTAGCATGTAAATTTATTTATATGGTAATAAATTATAATAATAATAATAATAATAAAAATGATTGACGTACTGCGCCATTTGCAAGAATTATACCATCTTCCGATAGGGTGATTAAATTTGCGCCATCTGTTATTATATACTGATAAACCAGCAACGATTGACGCTTTAGAGCCAAACATTATTCGAGTAATACGCGATATTGTTGCGCTCCCTATTGCTTGAAAAAGTCGAAAATTTGACCTCTAGAATGACTAACGAGGCAGCCGTGATAGACATACATATAACCGAAACTATAGATTGTTTGCAATAATTGATTGAATATAATAAACGGGCACAAAGCTAATTTATTTTTATTGGATTTTATATAACCAAACAAGTCTGAACCTCTTAAAAAAAAAATCCTATTTAGGCCATGCTACTTCCAAGTAAGATCGCTGTTTTCGTGCTGACCACTATGAACCATGAACTTTTAATGCAGGCCGACAAATGAACTTGGTCTATTGAATAACACGAATGGTTAAACACGGTCATTCATGGCTCTGCATAATCTTCAATGGAGTTTCTCATGGGATTAATATTAATTAGTTTAACCACAACCATGCAATTGAATGGAAAGATCTCTTCAAAATTCGTTTAAAATTGCAACTGCAACATTTTCTTCTGATTGAAAATATGTCGTTGAGACCTTTAAGACTACGTGTTTAACCTTATTTTGAAGTATCCCGACCTATTCCAAATTTAATTTCTGTCACCTCTGAAATCTGTCAAAAATTTTAACGATTTCGTAACACACTAACACATATATTACGCAAGAGCAATAAACTGATCACATTTAGAATTTACTGAACAAGAAATCGCGAAGCCGTTGGAAACATCTAAACCAGTTCTTGTGGTTAGATTTGCATTTTGTCATTCATCAGATGCATAAAAAATAGAATTGTGAATAAATGTAACAAACTTAACAAGTTTTTCCAGTTTAGCAACAGTCTGTAGGGATTTTATTAAAAAAAAAAAAAAATAGAACTTGAATCGAAAGTAGACGGTACACAATAAGTTCAAATACTTGAAGTACTCTAGTTGGAAATCTGGAAATATCTTATGTTCCCACTGGCTATGGCAGTTTTATAAACTCTTACTCGGGGAAGTTCTCTGTCTGAAACAGAGTGACCCTTTAGCCTTTAGTCAAGTCGATCCAGAGCATGCAGTTTGTCATATATTCTTTCGATACAGGAGAACCAATACCTCTTTAGGTGTCAACGCTTTGGACTATATTTGCATCTTGATGTGAAAAGGGTTAAAGTTAAATGTCTACTTATACTAAGTGGCGCAAATGTCATTACCCTAACGGAAGATGTCATAATTTTTGCAACTGGCGGCAGATGTCAATTCTATTTTGAGGTTAGTGAAGTAATCAGATACACGTCAGCAAAACATACTGCTAAAGAACGCGAAATAATTCGTTGGTGGTGTTGGCGCAGGATAACACGAGATGCTGCCAGGTCTGGCCGGCCCCGGAGCAGCCGTTCGGATGAGAGTATCGGAGCTATGGTTGAAGATGTCGCAGAGGTCACCGCCCGGAGTATCGACCAAACGACGTGCCACGCAATAGGGCATCAGTCGACGGTCTTTACAGAGAAAGACTGTGCGATTTTCCCTTTCAAAGTGCAGACAGTGCATCAGCTGTTAGCTGTTGACCACCAAGAGCGTGCCACTTACGCTCATACCATCCTGAATCTCGACCACGAGGAAGACAACTTTTCATCGAAAATCATCATGAGCGACGAGGACCATTTCCATCTTTGTGGATATGTGAATAGTCAAAATTATCGCTCCTGGGGCACCGAAGCATGGTATTACTGCATGGTGTGCTGTTTACGCTGGAGGCATCATTGGGCTTTATTTTTTCAAAAACGCCGCGGGCCAAGCGACTACAGTGAACGGCGAGCGTTACGGAGCTATGCCCAACGACTTTCTCCTTCCTCAATGGGATGAATTGGGACTGGAGAACATGTTCCAACAGAATGGAGCAGCAGCGCATACTGCACGAGCCACAACCGAAATTCTGAGGGCTGCATTTTCGGGTCGCCTAATCTGCTGGCACTGGCACTGGCCGGCAGGATCGCCTAATTTATCCGTTTCAGACTTCTCTTTTGATGTTTTTTGAAGTCACGGGTCTATGTCAAAAAGCCTCAGCCTCTTGAGGACCTCAAAGAGAATATCCGTCAAGAATGCGAGGACCTATCGCAAATCGGACCCCAATGGTCATCAATTCTGGCGGCGGCCACTTAGCCGATATCATTTCAATTTAAGACCTCAAATAAGCATAATCCAAAATACAGCTAAAGAACATCGGGTGACAACTTTTGCGCCACCTTGTACATATTCAAACCAGGTGTCACTCCCTAAATTAATACGCCCAAATGGCTACAGAGAGAGGCTACAAAATGAGAAGATTAGCTATCAAGTCCCAATGTAAGCTAATTTGACAGGCCGGTTATCTTGCACTCTGTCCAGTAGTAGATGCCTCAGCTGCGACGTCAGATACAACCGCAGGCTTCTTGCAAGCGCCAAATTTACACGCTGCTTCAATTCTTACGCTTACAGTGTAACAGATCGAACCCTAGAGGTCTTTGCTTTGAATGTAAGTTTACTGTCAAAAATCGGATGACTCTCAGCCAACATTCGTTACAAAATTGCCTGTCTGTAAGATCAGTAAGTAATCGACTTATCGTCGCTATCCAATAAGTAAGCTATAGAGATCAAAAGCTTGAAAGAACTGTCGGAGGCTTCCATGTCAACCATAGGTTCATGGAAATTACAATAGAATCGGTTGCGAGGTTTCCATCTTATTGAAGAAGAGGGATACGAGAAAAATCAACTGGATAAGCTTTAAGGAGCCTTAAGGACCTCAGCAAACCCATCAATGGCCCCAGATAACACAAAAGGCAGAGAAAACTGTTCGCAATCTAAATAGCCCCTCACCACTTGTTGTAAACTAGAAAAACTCCTGTATACGAGTAGCTGGTGATCAAAGATCAAAGTACTTGGTGAAACCGGCAGACTTTAAAAGGGGCGAATCAGCCGAACTGTTAATCCTTATAATGATCTGATGACATTTCCCAGGTAACCTGATCAGAACCGGCTCACAAGCAACTCCTAACAATGAAGCTACTAGTGAGCTGACAACTTCCAACACTCCGTAATTGGAATCAGTCTTCGGTTGTGGTGACAGATGAGGCTTTCAAATACACAGTTGCTTCCTTTAATAGCTCCAATTCACCAAGTACCTTTGGCACATACCAAGGATAGACTATCCTTTGGAAATATAAAAGAATTCTAATCTAGCATTGGCAAAATATAATATGCTCGTAAAGAAAGGTGTTGCAACAAATGGTGCACGATTTGTGTTTTTAATAAAACGAACAATGTTGAGATATCTCTGAAAGCGTTATTGATTTATAAAGTATACACGTGGAGATCATTTGTGAAGTACAATACGTTCCAAATGACCGCCTCTGTTCTGCTTAGAGACCCTTATCCTTTTCTCTAAATTTGCAATCACTCTTTCACATAATTGGCGCTCACTTTTAAAGTTGAAATCAGTGCGGAAAGTCGGTGTAGACCTTGTTTTTGATATAGCCCCAAAGAAAGAAGGCTAACCATATTAAGTCGCAGTTTTCAAAAAGCACTTATATTTCCACTGCACAAGAAAGAAGCTTACGACGATCCAGCAACCTATAGTGGAATCTCGTTTTTGAACACAGCGACCAAAGTGCTTTGTGAAATTATTTTTAGAAGGCTTACCGAGTGGGCTAAAAACAGTGATATAACAGATACGGTGAAAGGCGGAATTAAGTTGAATGGTGTGAGTATTCCAAAATTACTATTTCGTCTTCCTAGCTGAAACGGTTAAACCTTACAGCTCATGTTAAACCGACTTGAAGCCTTCTGCAGGCAAATCGAAAATAATGATATTTAGAAGTGGAGGTGGAAGGTACTCGTATGTTCGTAATGAGAAGTGGACGTTTAGCGGGAATACTGATAACGTCAAACCTCAATATGGCCTAACACATTCAATGGGAAAAACTAACGTCAGACTGAAATTTAACCATCGCGTCCAATGAAGAACCTTGCCTCTTTAAAGGAAAAATTCAAGGTCGTGGGTGAAGCACGTTCATCACAAAACAGGCAGCACTATAGCCAACTCCAGTACCACCAGTACGAAAGGACATATTTTATGAACAAGAACCGCTCGCACCTAATAAGTACAATTTTTAAATTAAGAGGTGAACTACTATATTATCCCTCAATTATACACCCCACCGACCGGAGCTCCCAATTTTATGCGGCCTTTGCAACTTGAGGTAAACGGGAGGATGAGTCTTAAAGTAGTCCGTTACGCCCACTTTGGTTCCTATACACTGGAGCAAACAATGGAAATCCTTAATGGAGATCAAGGATGGGACTTTCTATACAGCTACACCGCAACTGCGTTGCGTTACAGATCTCAAAATATCGAAGAAAATTTCTTAAAACTTTACACCCAGGCAATATAAATGCTTCTTTTGTATTTTCCACTTTTTTAATTTTTTTTTTTTTTATTTCAATTTTTACTTTTTGCTCTTAAGTAAATATTTCTGTAAAGGATATCATTGTCAGTCTATTAGACGGCCTTCAGTCAAACCAAATAGACCCAGTCTAATACTATCGTTGTAAGAAAATAAAGAGTCAGCTTAACTTAATTTAACTTAAGTCGCACGAAATTCCACGGCCGGGAAACTTCGTGGGCAATAACTCGATTGTTTCGCGTTTTGTATGGCACGTAGCACCATTCTGTTAAAAGTAGAGGTCGTCCGTAACCATAACCTTGACAAAAAATTCCTTATCATGTCTCCGCAGCGCACTCCATTGACCATAATGGCTTTTCCGGCCTCATTTTCGAAAAAGTACGGCCCTGTGACGATCATAATCCGCGCAAAACAGTTACTCGTTCTGTGTGATGCGGCAATTTAGCTTATTAATGTAGCCGCCAATGTGGAAATGACCCGCATATGAAAACACGATTTTCTTTCAAAAGTCAATGTCAGCATGCATGTTTTCCAAAACCCAATCTCTGAACGTACGGCACTACTGGTAGTCAGCCGGCTTCAGTTCTTACGTGAATTGGACCATGGGTCATTGAGAGCCAAATCTTTCGTGCAAATTTGATGCAGTGTGATTGTGTGACGTATGGAGGTGTTTGGGTCACGACACTTTCCTTTACCGCGGCGATATTTTCCTATTTTCCATAGAAAGTGCAACGTTTCTGCGTCTTCACATCTTGTACTGAGCCCGTCTTTTGGAATTGCTTGATTATATTGCGCGCACACGCCTCGGAAGCCACATGATTACGTGCAAAATTGGTACGAATTTTTCGCATCGTTGCGGCGATTGCACGTAAGTTTTCGCAATAAAATTGAACGATTTGGATTTTTTTCCTTCCCTAATTTGTGGATGACATCTGTCACTATATGCCAACCCTCCTGCATTTATTAGCTGTGAAATAAAAGGCCTTTCCAATCCTAAACCTCTTGTTGAAACACTCGTTGGAACAGCCTTACTTGGACGTGATGACTACACTCTGGCCAAGATCTTCAGACCAATCAATCTGACTTTAACCATGTTGAATAGCATTAAAATTGATTGAGCTTCATGTGCGCACAACTGCTTTGCGAAAATCCGGTAGGCGGAATAGAAGGCGCCCCCAACAGGAAAGAGTTTGCCCTGGGCATTTTCATCGACTTTGAGCATACTTTTGGAAACATAATTTTTGATGAGGGAGCCACACAACCCAGCTAACATGGTGTAGGCGAGTCACTAGTCTTGTCGATAAGTGCTGGTGAATAGGACCCTGATTGTGACCAACCATATCATGGCGGTGGTGCACAGAGGTTGCCAGCCGCATAGAGTTCTGTCTACTACTACTATACTATTGTATATAGTATAGTTCATGTATGTATTGAACAATATACTACTGCTGGTGGTTGTCTATGCGGATGACGTTGCTTTAGCTGTCTCATGAAAGCATCTCAATACCATTAAAGAACTCTAACAGCACAATCTTAGCAGATTAACCCGTTGAGCGGATCGTTGTGGATTGGGATTAAACCCACACAAAACTGACCTTGTCCTCTTTTCCAGGAAATATGAAATTCCAACCATAGAGCATCCCTCAATCAAGGGTATCAATTAAGTCTCTTCCGATATAGCGAAATATCTGTGTTTTATTTTTGACAGGAAACCAAAGTGGAAGACAGATATTCAAGAAAGAGCAAGCTACAGGAACTCTATTCTATTGCAAAAAAGCCATTCGGAGCAAATGGGGCCCTCAACCTCACATAATCCACTGGCTATACACCTCGGTCATAAGAAGGATACTCACCTACAGGGTTGTCGTCGCCTTAGACAAAGCAGTCAACTACAGTAAACTAAGCAGAGTCCAAAGAACATGATGTTTATGCATAAGCATAGCCTTACGGTATACTTCCTCTGCGGTATTAGACATTCTGTTTCATTTGACACCCCTCGATATTTTCAGCAGGCATGTAGCTTCGACCGCAGCTATTCGCCTTAAAGCGACTACACAGTGGCCAAATAATGCATTTGACCACACTAACATTCTTAATACATTAGAAATCCTCACAGAGAACATCGATTACACTGTACCCGAACTTTGGTTTGACAAAGACTTTCATGCAAGCTTCCCCTCTAGTTCCTTCTGGGAGGAAGATGCTTTCATGGAGGACAAGTCAATCCATCTCTACACAGATGGTTAACACGGCATATTGCACAACAATCAGCTGGACGGAGGATAAACTCACCGACAAAAAAACAATGAATTTGGGATTTACACAGGCTGGGTACGGTCGATCAATTAAGGGCGAGCCTAGACTGTTGCAAGACGAGCAATACTGCCATTCAAAAAGTGTAGTCTTAACTGGCGGACGAAAAAGTAAATAAAATAAACAGTTTCTGTGTGGTCCTGGACAAAAAATACGAACAGTGTCTTAGGTATGATGCAAAACTTAGAAGGGGAGACATCCTTATTGGCACTATTGAAAAGTATAGCCTGCCCGTCGCGACCTTCTATAAAGAATTCAAGCTAATGAATTTTGCAAAGAATTGGGCCGAGAAAATTGTAGTGGATTATGCGGCATTTATTTTAGCTGAAAACAGAAGAGCAAAACTGGAATTTACAAATGACCATATTAAGTATTTCCACACAGTGTCCACTAAAACGAAAACGAATACTATCCTCCGACAAATCAAAGTTTAATTTGAATGAAGCATTGAATCCTCGGAATCCTTAAAGGGAACTGTGAAGCATGAATAAGGAAACATTATGGTTTGGGGAGGTTTCTCTGGATATTGAATTGGTCTCATGCATAATGTTAGATGGAACTGTTGACCAATTTATTTACAAAAATACACTTGAAAGCACTATATGCTGCCACAATCTGTGGAGAAATTTCCACTGAAATGGATGATATTTTAGCAGGGTAAAGATCTGAAGAACGGTTCAAAAATAGTTCAAGAGTAGATTCGGTATCAGAAATTCAATGTTATGGAATGCTAGCTCAGTCTCCCGATCTCAAACCGATAGAAGATCCATGGGAGATTGTAGATCGGCGAATAATTTGGGAGAAATTCAGGAATAGAGACGAGCTAAATATATAAGTCCAGGAGGCTTGGAAAACCATCCCACGCTCTATAATTTGCAATCTGATTGAGAGTGTGCCAAGAAGGTGTAGGGCAGTAACAAAACACAAAGGTTTCGCCACAAAATATTGCGGTTTAGTCGCGATGATTATTAATAAATCTGAAATTATTACGAAGTTGCTTTAGTTTTGGCCAACACTGTATATCGCCGGCGTGCCCACTCGAAGATCTGCCTTCTTAGGGATCACAGAAGTATCTGCTTTTGTTTATGATGGTAGTCTTGTGGCCGTATTTCAGGATGCGTCTTTCTCACTAATTTCACGGACGGGCTGTTAAACCAACACCAATTGAGGCCTTCGAGCAGATTTAAAAAGACTAAGTCAAGTAACAAACAAGCACTGCCATCATTATCTATATCTCAACTAACATAATGACACTCTATGATTCACGACATTTTTCATAATCTACGATCTACGAGCATAAAAGTAGTTTTCCATCCACGACCAAAACCCCAAGTTTGAACACACCTTGATGTAATCCTATATGTACTGATAGACTTGGAGAATTGTGTTAAATCAATAAAATCGCTAACCCAGATTCCGCATTCAATAAATTCATTTTGAAAAGAAAAAAAAAAAAAAAAAAAAAAAACTCGAAATGAAGTTTACCCCTAGTAAGACTTAATAATTTTTGATGGCAGTTTTAAATTTATTTGTCACTCGATTTCAAACTGGAAATACGACGAATTACGATTGCAGCAATGAAATTGTATCTACCAGTGGTCAGACAGAAATGGTATTCGTAAACAGAAGTCAGCCACCGACCATCGACTGACTGTATGTCAACTGCAACCCATGTCGCCTTGGATGAATGAAATTATCGCTACATGCTCTAGTTTTTCTTAAATTTAACAACTCGATCGAAGATTTATCCACATACTCGTGCAAATACGCGTATCTGTGTGATGCCATACGAGTATGCAAATTCAATTTACTTCCATGGTAATATTTGCATTTTAATTGGATAATTGCCAACTGACAATGGACCGATATCCAATTTTTGAGTGATAATTTTACTCAAGACAACAGTACGCCCTAGACTCCTTTTTGGGTTTCAAACCGAGTATTTTCGAGCTGGGGATCCCTTGGAAGGATAGATTATAATGATGTAAAGGCTCCGCCATCTAACGTTTTTTTTTTCAACTAGTGCTTATTTCGCGAATGGTAATACTTAGCTCATGTCTGATTTGACAGGTGATTAGATTTATCCTTCCGGTTAATAATGGACAATAATTTCATTCAAATAGCTACCTCTGCTGTTCATGCAGTAGCCTACACGATCGGTCCAATTTTTATTTTTAAGCACATTATCGATTGTGTGCAGCTGTATTTCACCAATGGCTTCACGAATATTGTCCTTTAAAGCGTCAATTGTATCTGGCTTGTCGGCGTAACACTTATCTTTTACGGTACCCCATAAATAATAGTCCAACGGTATCAAATCGCAGCTCCGAGGTGGTCAAACGACATCAGCTCTGCGGCTGATAATGCGATCTTCAAAAACAGGGCGCAAAACATCGAGTGTAGCTTCGGCTGTGTGGCACGTAGCGCCGTCCTGTTGAAACCAAATGTTGCCAATATCCTCCTCTTCAATTTTTGTGAACAAAAATTCGTTCAACATGGCCCGATAACGATCGCCATTGACTGTAACGGCCACTCCTTGCTCATTTTCGAAGAAAAATGGCCCAATTATGCCTCTGGACCGAAATCCACACCAAACAGTGACTCGTTTTGGGTGTATCGGCTTTTCGATGTATGCGTGCGGGTTTTCTGTGCCCCAAATGCGACAATTTTGCTTGTTTACATACCCGCCAAGATCAAAATGAGCTTCATCTGAAAAGATGATTTTTTTGGCAAAATCGGCATCTTCTCTAAGTCGATCGCAGGCCCACTTAGCGAAGCAAAAACGCATTGGATGGTCAGTTGACTTCAACTCCTGAACCAATTGGACTTTTTATGGCGTCATACCAAGGTCTTTATTCAAAATTCGTCTCAATGATGTATCTGAAATGTTCAATTGTTGAGAACGACGGTTAATTTATTGTTGATGGCGCTTCACGCACACTTTCTGCCACAGCAGCAATATTCTAGGGTGTACGCACTGTTTTTGGCTTTTCACGCTTTGGTTTATCGATGAGGATGCCAGTTTCTTTCACTTTTTTCACAAGATAACGAACATACGGAGCTGACGGTGCTTCTCTTCTTCCAAAATCCGTACGCAATTTTCGCACACATTCTGCAACATTACCAAGATTTTCAAAGTAATGTCGCAATATTTCCCAGCGTTCTTCAAGCGTATACACAACCATATTCGTTCAGCGGAAGGATAAAACTAATTATCTGTCAAAGCAGACATGAGCTAAGTGTTACCATTCACGAAATTCACGCCCCTTTAGAAGAAGAATATTAATGGCTGGGGAAATAACTCAAAATCACTATCGAATCAGGGCGTTAAAATAAAACCACCGTTTTCACGTTGCAGTCTTTTGCTCCAACGAAACTAAGTCCATACCTGGGTGGCACCATTGAAGCTAACATTTTTGGGTTGACAACGTCGCACCGAAGTTCCTGTATGCCCTCTAACAGTGTGGGGAAGATATTGCTAAGACATGGGACTTGTCGTCATTTGGTTCTTATGGGTATGCCATCAGACGCAACGATACCGAAACTTCAGTTGCTACGGGAATACAATATCGGCTTTAGCTGTACTCCGGAAGGTTTGGTTTCAGCCAAAATCTGAGACAGGAAAGGAATATATTCGAATCTTCTTCGATAACTCTAAAACCCAAACAGTCTCCATTGGACGAAGTGGTTGGCATCTTAGTGAAGAGCAAGAGCCTTACGAATAGACTTTACTACTCGTTTGGTAAATTTTCGCCTGTCTTCCTGATTGCATTTAGCTAAATTGTCAGAGATTGGTGGAACTGTGATTAAGATCTTACTAAAACCCCGTATTACTTCCAATCTATAATAGTTTAGGAGTGCAAGCAATAAATTGAGTCTTGTCTGTGTCCATTAGTACCTTAGTCAGGACACTCCTCCATCCTATCTCCATCCAGCTTAGTCGTCAGCTAGCTGCATTTAGTTACGCATATCACCGCTACGAGATGATTGAGATCCCTTTCTACTTGGACATACCACCTGAGTAGGGTTTCCTCTATTGCGCCGGCCATCCGGGGTTAATACGAATACGGTCTAATCCGAGTTCTAGTGTTCATCTACTCTATATGCCTCAGCCAACGTGGTCGTTATATTTGGAATCTTCTGGCAATTTTACCTTTTCCTGATGATTAGATTCCCTTTAGTTATTTGAGAGAGGACTTGGCTAAAAAATCGCTATCTTGCCCCAAAAAAGTGTGTCAATATCACGACTGCTTCCGATTATGTTAACATCGTCGGCGTATGTGAATAGTTGGAAGCACTTCTAAAAAATTGTACTTCTGCAGACCATCTACCGTCGAACGAGTTTGGCAGAGGTACCAAAGTAAGCATTGCTGTACTCTAAATACTGTTAAACCGATAAAATGATCATGTGTATCGTTTTGAAATTCATAGGATTTCTCAAGTGTCTGCAACAATAAGATAGACCAGTCAAGTCATTGACAAGGGCCTTCAGCTGCTCAAACAATGCAGGGCTCGGGATTTTGTAGCCAATATTGGGGAGACTTATAATTCTATAATTGACTCAAGTAAAGGAATCACATTTCTTGGGGATTCAACCGTGCTTTGTCGTCGAACACACTTTCGTTCGACTGTACTCCTATTTTGGAGATGAGTTGATGCATACTGCTTAGTAAGTTTTAGGCCAACTGCTTTAAACAACTCGGCTTATCCGAGCTTGAACATTGTTCCTGCAAAATCATCTCTCCATTTCTTCGATTGTGTGCTTCTGAAGTTCCTTTTTTCCTTATTGAGGAGCTGATGTTTAATCCTAGTCTCTTCTGCAGATAGAACTCGCGTGCTGGTACTCCTATGCAATATCACTCTGTTTCTTCTTGCTATGCTGCATGTACTTGCGGACATACTTCATAGAATCAGGGGTTACGTCATTACACAAAAAACCCTATACAAGAGAGGCTTCATGATTGGGCAATCCTACTCTTTAGGATGTTTCTGAGCAGATGGAAAACAGCATTTGTCCAAGTTGTCCCTAAAAAAGGCGAATCTTCTTCTCTCTCCTCCCACAGACCAGACCCATTGCACTTACGTCCATTATCTCCGAGGTCATGAAAACGCTGATAAATCTTCAGCTCATGAAATACCTCGAAATACGAAAACTTCTCAATGATCGGCATTACGATTTTCGCAGCAGTCCACTGGTGATTTGATGGCATGTCTCACCGAAAAATGGAACCAAAGCGTACATCAATCTGATGAAAGCAAGATTGTTGCACTTGGTATTTCTAAGACATTTGACAGAGTTTGGCATCAGCTATTTTGCCGAAAATGCGTGCATTTGGGATCAATGGATCTCTTCTTCAGTGGATTAGATTGTATGTTTCAAGTCTGATATTCACAAAATAAACGCCGGTGTGCCCCAGGGTTCCGTACTGTCTCCGACACTCTTTTTAATTCTAATCAATGACCTCTTGTCTGCCAGTTCTAGTCCGATATATTCATTTACTGATAGGAGTACTCTCTGCTTTTCATATTCGTTCCCGGACTCACGTCTTTGCGCTTCGACTGTAGAACAGGAACGGCAGCGATATTAACAGCATCAAATCACCCAGCCATTATCCATGAAACTCTCCAATCTCGGTATGTGTGTAAATGACAACTTAGGTTGGGATGACCATATATTTGATGTCGCCAAAAATGCTGCGAAATGTCTAGATTTCGTCTAGCGATATAAGACATACGAGGGCGGGTCAATAAGTCCGTGACTTTTGGAATAAAACACAGATTTTTTGATAAAAAAATAATTTTATTTTTCAACGTAGTCTCCCTTGAGCTCTATACACTTTGTCCAATGCTTCTCCAATTTTTTTATCCCTTCCAAAAAAAATGATTTGTCGAGGTCCTCAAAATAGGCCTTTGTTTGCGAGATGACTTCATCATTGGAGTCAAATCTTTTTCCACCAAGCCATTTCTTCAGGTTTGGGAACAAGAAGTAGTCGCTCGGAGCCAAATCTGGAGAATAGGGTGGATGAGGGAGCAATTCATAGCCCAATTCATGGATTTTTGCCATGGCAACTGCACATGTGTGCACCCTTTTTTCCCCTCAAATTTTCTCCTCAAATTAGTGAGTAGTCTGATAAAAATAGCTGTCAAACACAAACTAGCTGACGCAGCAAGTTTAAATTTTGACGGGAGTCAACTGACAGATGCCTGTTGACAGGAGCAGTGTTGCTGTTTCAGTAAAGAAGTCAGAAATTCAAAAAGTCACGGACTTATTGACCCGCCCTCGTACTTCACGCCCTCTGATCTGGCCTCAATATATAATAGGACATTTATCCGTCCACAATTGGAATACAATGCTCACATCTAGACAGGTGCTCCTAAAACCTCGCTACAACTGTTAGATTGGGTTCAAAACTGTGCGATAAAACTCATAGGTGATGCTAATATCATCCATTCAATTGGTCGCCTCGAACACCGACGAAATGTCTCCTGTATCACCTTGTTCTATCTCTATTTTCACTACCAGTGCCCCAATGAAATTGCCAGTAGCATTGCGCCCCTTCAAGCCTTTAATTATTATACCCCTCATATCGAGATATGAAAGTTTACCCTTTACTTCAAGACCTGAAATATCGTGATTCTTTCCTTAGCTGTACAACTCGCTTATGGAATGTTCTGTCGAGCTCTTTATTTGCTGGCCATTATAATCTTCAAACATTCAAAACCAACTTACATCGGTATTTGTCTTAATTCCCTCCCTAACTTTCCGGCCCAAGTCGTCGCGAAATTCAGTAGCTTGAATTTTTTATAGGAGATCGCTACGGGCAGGCTATACTTTCCAATAGTGCCAATAAGGATGTCTCATCCTCCTAGTTTTGCATCATACCTAAGGCACTGTTCGTAGTTTTTGTCCAGAACTGCACGGAAACTGTTTCTGTTGTCTCTTCTATTTTATGTACTTTTTGGTCCGCCAGTCTTACCACACTTCTTGAATGGCAGTATTGCTCGTCTTGCAACAATCTAGGCTCGCCACTAATTGATCGACCGCATCCAGCCTGTGCAAATCCCAAATTCATTGTTTTTTGTCGGTGAGTCTATCCTCCATCCTGCTGATTGTTGTGCAATATGTCGTGTTAACCTCGTTAGTACATGTACAATACGGTGTACATTTTTTGCTGCCAATTCATTAGACCAGGCACTACATCACAGAGTGATACCCGCATTAATAACAAAAAATAACTTTTCAAAGACTATCTTAGATAAAGCGTCGTTATGCAGTCGCTCGATATGTGGGAACCAAAGCACTGTATCCACGCTTGTGTTCACATCAGTGCATAACATTAAACGCCGTTTTCTTGTATACTGAGTTAGACCGCTCAATTATGACTGAACACTTGGGCCAGTAAATTGCCAATTGGATGAACTTCATTGAATAGGCTCACTCCAAACAAAGACCACTGCAAACATTTCCGTGATTATTCCTTGTCGAACGTACGAGACCGTACCCCACTTTGTAAATGTGGCAAGATCACCAGTAATGTAAAAAAAATTAAGTTATTCGTTCGATACACGGTTCGGCCAGAAAACGGTTAACATGTTGGGTTGACATATATTAGTGAAGGCTTGCAGCTTCCTTGTGACAGTGTTAGCTATATAGTGGCACGGAGTGGTACGGAGTGGTACGGAGTGGTACGGAGTCGTACGGAGTGGTACGGAGTGGTACGGAGTCGTACGGAGTGGTACGGAGTGGTACGGAGTCGTACGGAGTGGTACGGTTTTAGTACTAAAAACAATGCTTTCCTATGCTTTAGCCATCATACCAAACGCAGCTTTAGCTTTATTGATCCTGCTGTCCACGTAGATATGTGGCTCCATCTTCAATTGGTTTGTTACCTTTTCGACTTGTTGTCCTTCAATGTTGAGTAGAGTGATGATGATATCTTGAGTGTTGAAGACGGAAATGCTTAGGGCCTTAGTTTTTGCCGTATCTATTTTAAGTCCAAGTTTATGCGCCTCTTCTAAGTTAAGGACCATTTGGTGTAGGTCCATTATTTTGTGTGAAAGCAGACAGACATTATCGGCGTTCTCGTGATATTTGATATTTGTGAGATTTGTGTGGGATCATACTTAGGAAGATCATGCTTATCTCACAGGCCAACAGCATATGATATCGTCATTTAAAGCTACCAAAACAGAAAGTGCAAAGATAGGTTTAGCCGCCTTAAAGGAAGCATACTAATTACCAAAAGTCTAAATAATTTGCTACATTGAACAGTTTAGTGTTTGATGTAGTAAAGGACATTTTCCGGCTCTATCTATTTTTACCTACCACCAGCATAGAAATCAAACGAATAAACACTCTCTTCAAACACTCTTTTTCTGAAACAGTAAGGTAATTTAAAAAAATGTCCAAGTCGTGAAGGACTAGGAAAGTTCTCTAAAAAAAAGCCCAACATCCTTGTCATTAGAAAGTGCTTTTGATTGCTTTGGGAAAGAATTATCAGAGCATTGCACGATATTTAACAAAAAACAAAACAACGGGCTATGCGGTTCAGTGCACTAAAGGAGCTAAGATACGAGGGTGATGAACGGATGAATTCCAACTCTAGTTGTGGTAAAGGAAGACCTCGCCTTACATGTTTTCTTCTATTGAAAACGGATCTCAGCCGAATGTTAACGCTGCCATTCAACAACATGTTTTCAACTATTTTTCTGCCAATTTGTTTACTGATATATCCCACTGTTGAATTCTACTACTGTCCGCCATCAACAGTAATTACCATCGCGCGAACGATCGAAGCTTTCCGGCTAAGCGAGATTTTCTGAATTTGGAGCAAGGTAAGAACACTAATTCAATGGTCAAATATTGCTCACTTTTTTGGTGGTTCTGAAATTCCAAAGAAAATAAAATTAAAAAAAAAACAAAAACAAAAACATATTTACAACTTAATATAGTAGATGCTAACTACTAGGGCTAACAAAAAAACAACACGAAAAACGTTCGTTTTTAGAGCGCGGCTGATTGACATCGCGCGGTTTAAGTGGCCTCATTTGCGATAGTATCTCCGGATCAAGGGTTGTCACTGTATATGACTACTTAGTCATTCCCTGTTCGTTTGAGTTAATGTGTTATTCATTTGCACTTAATCAATTCACGCCCCTTGACGTCTGGAGCTGACGCTTGTCTTTATTGTGATTCCGCTCGCTGGGAGGCTAGAGGTCGATGGTGATTAGAGATTAAAATAATCATATCGTTTACTAGCCCCGTGCACTCGTACGTATACGTATCAAATGTTCGTAGCTCTACGGTACGAGATACTCGTATATGTATTTGCAGGTGATGCAAATGCAATCAGTTTTGCAATCTTATCTAATTGATTTGAGAAACGCGATATTTGCCTTGCACTTTGCGTTAAGCCGTTGGAAATTTGAAACGTTTAGTAGCCTCACAAGTCGGGAAGAGACACGAACAGTTCAGCAATCGTTAGATTTATTATTATTTTCAATTTTTTTCTCGATTTTGGAGATACAAATTTTATGATTCATATCGCCTTCGGAACGTTATGATCTTCGGTTACTGCATATTTGCATATGGAGGAGACTTTTTTACTGAAGAGTTCCAGTTTTCTTGCATCATCTGTGCATGGAAAAAAACTAAATAAATTAACGATGGAGATTTATCGTTAATTCTTGAGACGCGATGTGACCTAACTAGATAAAGTCCTTGAATAGAAGTGATTACAATGCTAGTGTCGTCGAGTAATTCATGCAGGTCATGACTATGGGCCAGAGCATCATGGTTTTGATCAGACAGACGTTAAATATTGTGTCAACAACAAAAAGATGATTCAGTTTAGCCCTGTCTTTAGGATCAAATATGGAAATAGCATTTAAAATGCGCAGCAACACGTGAAAGTATAGTGGAAGTATACCCATCTATGTATTGTACATCAACTGCTCCATTTAAATTGTATCACTAAGTGACTGAGATGAGTGTATGTTGTATCGTATTCTACTCACCGCTGTGAGTAGAGATAGCGGCTGCAACCGCACGTAGCAAGAGGGTTGTGTATTGTAAGATTAGAATAGACACCGTCCGGTAGTGTCTACGTGATGTAACTATGATTTAACATCATTTGTGTTCATTTTATTCCTTCGTTTTAAGCCCCGCGTACTGGTTTTGGCTAACCAGAATCGCCTAGCTTATAAGCGAGAATGTTATAGAAAATGGTTCACCATTAAAAGAAAACCGTACGCGCACGACAGAATCATCATATTAACCAAGTATTGGTTCAATAAAGTACCACAGGACTAGTCAGCGTGATGCAATATAAATGTTGGCGGATGATGGCAACCCTCATATTCTCGCAGTGGGTTTTTGACTCCGAAATACTCGTATATGGGCCCTTTTATTCATGGGGTCCCAAAAGGAGAGCCAACCTACCGACTACGCAGCAATCCCACAATATTTCGAGGCAACTAAAAGCATCGAATATGGACGGATTCACTTTCAACGACTCTACAAAACAAATTCGAAACTGAAATTCAGACGCAGGCCCTAGATTGCGGTAAAGCAAACGCCATTGCCATCAAAGCAGTACCATGAAATGGACTAGTCGAAAGGAGGATGGAGAGCTGCAACAAATACTCGTACTACCCTGCCTACTTTAAGTACAGACTTGTTCAAAGAGGTAAACCCGTTGGGGAACTTTGAACTTTCGAAAGATAAGCAAACACTTTATATCAATCTGCATTATGGATAAACTTCTCAATATCAGCCTGACATATGCCAAAGGCGCAGCACAACTATACGACGCTCCCATAAAAACATATTTCTAGGAACTACTCTATTAAAGGATACGATACCATCAATGAAGGTGAAGGACAGGAAAGGATAGCCCACACGACACCACATTCGAGAACGAGCTTAGGCTAGTTAATTTTTCTGCAGAGTGAAATACCGCTGTATCCAGAAATGGTGTCCTAATCTCAATATCCACAAATGAATGTTGCAAATCATCAACTAAATTTATAATGAAGATACTCCTCCAGCATTCCGAGCGGCCAATGTATAGGTATACTCGAGCCACTCACTACCTAGTAGTAGTTAAGGTACAATGCCCAGATGTGCTTTTGGTAAGCGAAACTAAGCTTAACCAGAATCACAAAATTGGCTACAGTGGCTACAATATTTATAGAAGGGACCGTCCACACTCCTCACAAGGGGGTGGGGTTGGTATTTTATTACGCAAAGGCATGCGCCATAAGGTCATATATAGCGGGGATTTGATGAGGTTCCGGGTGTTGGAAGCCTGCATCGTATGCATTCCTCTTCATAGTCGAAGGCGAGTGTATGTGGTGTCGGTTTACGCGCCCGAAGCACCTAATCCCATTCAATTTATAATTGAGCTGGAAATACTTTTTCGTTGCCTTCAGCTTCAATCGGAAGAAAATTATTATTTTTTGGCCGGAGATCTTAATGCTAGACATGCGGTATGGGGAAATAATCCGCCAAACACCAGGGGCAACCAGTTATACTACTGGTGGGGTCAACATATGATTGAGTACAGACTTGAACTGTACGCGACGAATATCCCATCCTTCCCATCAGCCGGTTCTTTCTTGGACTTGGCATTAATAGACAGTAGATTAGAGTTGACTAACGCTGATCGAAACACAAGGAACTGTTTGCGAGCGTTCGAGTACGATAGTGATCACTACGGACTTGCCGCCACAATACGGATCCCAAACGAGCAAACGCAACTGGAGCAGTATGATCAAGTGTACCCATATGACTACCGTAAGGTACGATGGTCGTGCTTCTCCAGAATCTTAAAGCGTAATTTACGTTTGAGTGGAATTGATCCCCCGACTAACAGAAACTTGACAAACGAAGAAATCAACTGTATTTTACTGACAATGCAAGACGCTATCAAACGAACGATGGAGCAGACTATCCCTCGGATAGAATACTCAGATGAAAGCCAGATCGAAAAGTACAGAACTCCAGCAATCAACGCATTGTACGCACACAAAAGTAGACTGCTCTCGAGGCTTAAGCAGCTGTACAGGCAGTTCACTTACAGAAACGACTCGGAAATAAGAACACTGAAGTCAATGATCAAAAACCTAAAACAATTAATTAAAGAAAATTACAGTAAGTCTGTAAGTCTGTACTGGGGCAATAAGATTCGGGCTATAAAATCCAGTAGTCCGAATATGTTCCCGCAGATAAATAAATTATTCAGGCGGAAAGATCACAATGACATTCAGTGTGTCCGAATTCTACAAACGACAGAAAACAGACAGACACTTCTGACCGTTGGCATAAGTCCAGAGAGAGCCGACTCAGGCGACGATCTTTTCGTGGTCGAAGACCCACAAGAGAAAGTGGATTTGCTGGGAGCTTTTTTCGAGGCCGTGTATACCTTGAACAATCCGGTTTACCGTAATCACGACATTGACAACAGGGCCTATGTAAATCACTATTATCTGCGCAATGAACTTCAAAATTGGCGATCCGAGAATCACGGTTTCACCGTATTCAGTGAAGAAAACGCGGCAAACGTTATAATCGCCGATGAACGAGCCACCTCACATTTGTTCGTGCGAAAAGATGAACTCTTGTGCATCTTTGAGTCTCTGAAAAACAAAAAGTCGTCGGGAGTAGACGGTATTCCAAACGTCGTACTAAGACACCTGCCCTTGGAAGCAGTGGATATATTTACTACGCTGTTTAACAATGCGCTCTTCTACCGCGAGCATCGAACTTGTCGAGTTGTAGAGGCTGAGTAGGGTCAATGAATCTCGAGAAGAAATTCTCCAGACGAGTCCTGAAACCAAAGGATGCTCCCCCCCCCTGCACAACTCCCAAAGCACTCCATTATTCCCCTGGGCTGGATCAAGGTGTTATACGACCCGTGCCGAAGATCAACCTGGCTGAGGGCCCAGTATCTCCAAAAATAGCTCAGTCGCAAACGGAGTATCCGGATACCTGGCGACCTCCGGATTAGCTAGCCTTATCTGTATACGGCGGATCTCTGTACAGATGGACACCCCTTTCTCCGCTACTCGTGGGACCACTAATGGATAACAACCAAAAAACAAAAACCGAGGCCGGTACTCCTTCATTACCGGGCGGTGGAACGGTGACTACACCAACTACCGGCACGGCTCCTGCATTGCCGAGAGGAGGCAAAACTGTGGCAGGCCATGGTGCGCCATCCTCTAAAGGCAAAAGGAACGAGCCAAAAAATAAGAATTCAGGAAGTGTTAGGACTGTGGCAAGCCATCTGGAGCTCAGCCGCATCGGCAAGCTCCATCTAAGGCGCTCTACATAAGACGCCGAAATGCTTCACGCATCATCAAAACCTTCGGATCCATTCCGGAGGTTGAGAGAAGTGCGGAAATAAAGAGCAAGGTTGAGTGGGCTAAAAACATCCTAAAAGACGGATTTCCCACTGCTTCCAAGAGGCCCAAAACACACAGTTCTACAACCCCTGGGCCATCCAACAGCAGATCTCTGAGGTCTTATAATGAAGTCCTAAAGGACGCATTGGTGATCGCGGTGATCGACAGGAGCGATACCGACGGTTCCATTACACCGGAACGGCTCAGCAACCCGACTCTTCCGACTCATGACTGGAAAGTCGCGAAACTGGAGGAACTAAGGGGTTCTTATAGATGCGCGTTAATTGTGATCAATAAGGAATCCCTTAATCCTCTGGCGCAGACGAAAGGCATGATTCGGTTCGGATTCGAGTCCATTCATTTAAGGGTGTACAAAAAGGATGAGCTGGATGCTGATGAGCAACCTCCTCCTCCTTTAACACCTGACATCACAACCTTGGATCTTGGAGCGTCGATATCGTTTCCAGAATTGGATAGAGACGACTCCAATCTGTTCGAGGTGACTACCAAGCCGTCGGTCTCCTCTTCTGACACACTGTCGGAAATGGAAACCGATGACGAAGCAATTAGAGGTTCTACACGATCAGAGATAGAAGATGAGCTCTTGGGCACATCTTCAGAATCGGAGCACCTCAACAACACCGTGGTGGAGGCGACTCTGGAAGACTGTAGCAATGATACGGTTCTCCAGATTAATCTCCACCACTCAAAAAAGGCTTCGGCCGCACTCATTCTGCATTTTCCAAAAACGCAGAAGACATAATTCTAATCCAGGAACCATGGATTGCAGAAGGCGTGGTTCGTGGACTTAGGGCACCCACAAACGTTCCGCTCTATACAAGAGACAAAGGTAAGATTAGAACTTGTATATTAGTGAAACGTAGCCTTAATGTATTTCTACTTCCCAATCTCAGTGACCCCGACCTAACCGTTGCCAGACTAGAGACTGCCAAAGGCTCTTACTGGCTGGCATCGGCTTACCTTGGCCACGACCAAGTGGGCCCTCTCCCTGGTGATAACCTAGAAAGGGTGGTACTGGAAGCGGGAAGGCAAAAAACTGGCCTCATAATCGGATGCGACGCTAACGCACATCATACGGTATGGGGCAGTACCGACATCAATGATAGAGGTGAGTCACTTTTAGATTATATTTTAAGTACTAACCTCTTAATTTGCAATATTCGCAATGAGCCCACTTTCATAACAAAAAACCGACAAGAAGTATTAGATATTACTCTTGTCTCCGACAGCATCACCCAAAGGCTAACAAACTGGATGGTATCGTCTGAACACTCCTTTTCAGACCATAGATACATCCAATTCAGTCTGAGTGATGCTCCCCCCAGCCAACCAGCTTTCCGGAACTACCGGAAAACTGATTGGACAAAATATAGAGGAATACTGTCGGAAACGATATCCTCTAAACTATCAAGTCCCCCGCGTGACACCAATGAGCTCGACATGAAAGTCAGGGAATTTACTCTGACTCTCAATAAGGCTATGGCCGCTTCCTGCCCTCTTATTCAACCAAGAGGCAAGAAAAAGCCACATTGGTGGTCATCGGCACTAGGACTGCTCAGAAACACCTGCAGAAAACTTTTCAACGCAGCAAAAAGCACAAGAAAAGTGACCGACTGGGACTCATATAAAGAATCCCTCAAATTATACAAAAAAGAATTGAGGAAGGCAAAGCGACAATCCTGGAGGTCATTCTGCGACAAAATCACAGAAACCTCTGAGGCTTCGCGGCTAAGAAAAATCCTCTCCACAAATCCTATGATGCCCAGCTGTTTGAAAAAAACCGATGGCTCTTGGACAACCTCAAGTGATGAAACACTCAACCTGCTTCTGGACACCCACTTTCCAGGTAGCTCCCATCTCGCGGCCAGTAGCAGCCCAAACAAGCCTACTGCAACCGTGACCAAAATTCATAGTCTGATTACGAGAGACAAACTGCTCTGGGCGCTGCATAGCTTCAAACCATACATGTCTGCTGGTCCGGACGGTATTATACCTGCCGAGCTACAGAGATCCTCAGATATTATTCTACCAGTGTTGGAAAATATTATGAGGAGCTGTGTAGAACTTATCCACATTCCACTGTTATGGAGAGAAGTCAATGTAGTATTCATTCCCAAAGCTGGAAAATGTTCTCATGTAGTCCCAAAGGACCTCAGACCTATAAGTCTATCATCATTCCTTCTGAAAACTTAAGAACGACTGATTGATATCCATATTCGAGCTAAAGTTGATCCAAGACTTCTGTCTACGGCTCAACATGCCTACTGTAAAAGAAAGTCGGTGGAAACGGCTTTGCACTCTCTGACTATCCACATCGAACGATCCCTACAATATAAGGAGTACACAATGGTTGCTTTCCTAGACATAGAGGGCGCCTTTAACAACGTCAACACATCCGCAATCACGACTGCGCTGTCAACTCTGCAGGTAGACGGCTCACTTGGGGAGCTGATTAGTCTAATGCTAAAAAGCAGGATAATCAACTCCAAACTGGGTGAGACTTCTGCTAAAAGATATGTCAGTAGGGGTACGCCGCAAGGCGGTGTCCTCTCTCCCCTTCTCTGGAACTTAGTAGTTAACGAACTACTGATATACCTGGAAGCGGGTGGTAGCAGAGTGATTGCCTATGCGGATGGCGTTGCCATAGCCGTCTCAGAAAAACATCTAAATACCATTAAAGAACTCCTCCAAGTAAATCTTAACAGATTAACCCGCTGGGCAGATCGCTGTGGATTGGGAATAAACCCCCATAAAACTGATCTTGTCCTCTTTTCTAGGAAATATAAAATTCCAATCATAGACCTTCCTTCAATAAACGGTACCAGTTTAGCTTTCTCCGATACAGCAAAATATCTGGGTCTCATTTTTGACAGGAAACTAAACTGGAAACCTAACATTCAAGAAAGAGCCAATAAAGCTACAATAGCTTTATTCTCTTGCAAGAAAGCCATTGGGAACAAATGGGGCCTTCAACCTCGCATAACCCACTGGCTATACATCTCGGTCATAAGACCGATACTCACTTACGGGGTGGTTGTCTGGTGGACGGCCTTGGAAAATGCAGTCAACTGCATTAAATTAAGCAGAGTCCAAAGAACAGCATGTCTATGCACAAGCGGAGCCTTGAGGTCTACCCCCTCTGCGGCATTAGATATTCTGCTTCACTTGACACCCCTCGACATTTTTAGCAAGCAAGTAGCTGCGACTGCAGCTATTCGCCTTAAAGCGACTAAACAGTGGACAAATAATTCATTTGGCCACGCCAACATTCTTAATACATTAGGAATCCTCACAGAGAACACCGATTACACCATACCTGAACTTTGGTTTGACAAAAACTTCCACGTAAGCTTCCCCTCTAGATCATTCTGGGAGGAGGATGCTTTCATGGAGGACAAGTCAATCCATCTCTACACAGATGGATCTAAAACCGACAGCGGAGTTGGTGGCGGTGTTTTCTCAGATAAGCTAAATCTAAGCCTCTCTTTCCGCCTTCCAAATCACTGTAGCGTGTTCCAGGCGGAAATTTTGGCGATTAAAGAAGCTCTGTCCTGGCTGAAGAAAAACGTGATATCTTCAAAGGATATCCGCATATTTTCGGATAGTCAGGCCGCCATCAAGTCCCTGGACTCGGTCTCATTGTGTTCTAAAACTGCCCTTGAATGCCGATCATCTCTCATGGAGATGGCAGAGCAGTTCAACATTCACCTCTGTTGGGTGCCGGGCCACAGAGACATTCCAGGGAACTGCAGAGCCGATGAACTCGCCAAAATTGGAACCACTCTACCTATCCTACCGGACAAAGGCAGTATAGGTATACCAATCGCTACGTGCAAACTAACACTAAAGCTAGATGCCAATAAAAGAACGGACCTTAGGTGGACTGCTGGACAAACATGTCTAGCGACCAAACAGATCTGGCCAAGGCTGGATCTGAGTCGATCTAAGTGTCTGATCCTTTTAGATAGGAAACATCTCAGAGCCATAATAGGTGTCATTACCGGACACTGCCTCATAGGCAAGCACGCAAGAAGGCTTGGCGCCTTTACTAACGATTTCTGTAGAAGCTGCATGGACGAGGAAGAGGAGGAGACAATCCCCCACATACTCTGCACATGCCCAGCTCTCTCTCAGAGAAGGAAGCTTCATCTAGGAGCTTTCTTCTACAACGACCTAAACGATCTAGAAAAAATAGACGTTAACAGTCTCCTACGCTTTATTATAAGCTCAAACTGGTTCCAGTAGTAAGAAGATCATAGATCCACGTGGCATCACAATGGGCCAATAGGCCTAAGTGGGTTGGTATTTCCAACAGCCACTCTTTCCTAACCTAACCTAACCTTAACAATGCGCTGAATAATGCATATTATCCAAAGCATTGGAAAACAGCAGTTGTGCATCCAATCCCGAAAAGCGATAAAGTTAGAACTAACCCTGCTAATCTCCGGTTAATTAGTTTGCTTCCGAATATTAGCAAGGTATTTGAGAAAGTGGTTAATAGAGCTCTATTAAGGTGGGTTGAGGAAAATAATATAATTCTGGAAAATCAGTTTGGTTTTAGGGCGAGGCATGACACTATTCATGCTGCGTCAAAGCTGGTCTCCGACATACAATGGAATAAATGCAAGAACCAGTGTACGGGTGCCTGCCTCGTTGACTTTGAGAAGGCCTTCGACACCGTATGGTTAGAGGGGCTTTTCTATAAGTTGACCAGGATGGGCAGCCGAAACCTCTGCTATATATGATTTACGACATGCTTTTGGGAAAGAAGTTCGTTGTTAAATGTAACAACGTCATTTCGAGCAAGATCTTTGACATTAAAAACGGCTTACAACAAGGGGCTGTGATTTCTCCGATACTGTTTAACATTTACACAAGTGATCTAGTAGGTTCCCTCAATCATGCTATAGCGTACGCAGACGATTTAGTGGCGTACAGATCAGGTCCAAAAATCGAAGTCATCAATACTCTTCTGCAGCGTGATTTCGATCAGATTAAGGCGTATTGCGATAATTGGAAATTGAAAATCAATTCTCAAAAGTCGGAAACAATCTTGTTCAGGACTCCATTGAGATGGGCTTCTAGGGATACCAGACATAACTGGCGAAATTTGGCCATCATTGGACGGCACGGACTACCATTAGCGGTGAGAAGCGTAGTGAGATACCTTGGTATTTGGCTCGATAAGTATTTATATTTTGAAAAACATATAGATGCTTGTCTTGCTGAAGCCAAGAAGGCTTTAGCCCTGACAAGAAGGCTATTTCACAGCAGTCAACTTGTCTCCAGGGTGAAAGTCATATGCTATGTGGCCCTATTCAGGCCAGTCATCGTGTATGGTTGTCCCGTGTGGTTCAATGTAGCGCCGTATCAGATGGAAAGGGTGTTTGAAAGGCAGTGTCTTAGGACTTGTCTTGGCTTGTATAGAACATCAGAGTACAAAAAATATTATCCCAACAAAGTCCTTTACGATGGGGCTAATCTGAATAGGATTGACAATCTCCTGATTAAGGTGATTCGAAGACACGTTGCAAGAGCAATGACTAACGATAATGGCCTGATCTTTGGGGCTTATTACCCCAGTGAAATGTACCACGAGAGCTCACTTCTATCGGGCTTTATCCCGCCAGAGGCTTTTCTCCATATTAATGCTAAAGGGTTAATACAAAGTAGGGATGGTATCCCGGTAATATACCACCGCCACCGCGGTGCGAGTGACAAGCGGCTCATCTACGACGGGTATGTTGCCAATGCTCAGGAGCTCCTCCGTTTTAGTCCCGCCATTGCGGACAGGGATCGGATCGATGCCGAGAAACAGTACACCGAATTCTGGTGGCTTCAAGAAGGAGAAAGGGATGGCTCGCTCTCCTAGGTCGGTACGTTACTAAGGTAACATATTCCTCTTAGTTGTAAGTTAGAGTAGGCAGAGTTAGGGGGATCTCGTGGAAAGGCCGTGTTCGTTAGCATGAGGCCGCACCTCTGAGAAATAACCAGTGGTTTATCGCATTGGTTAAGTCTTGGTGGTGCGTGTGCACGATGTTGACGAATGACGGGCGCCCGAAATCGCAATTGGGATGGTGACCACCCGGTGCGAGAGGCTACGAGTGCTCACCACCCCGATTATAGTTAAGTTAGATTAAGTAGCTTAGGTAGGTTAAGTAGAATAGGGTCATAGTTTTAAGTTTTATATAAAATTATAAAAGGATACGGTATCTAAGTTTTTCTAAAATTATTTTTCTTGGAAATGTTACATATTTTATATTTTAATCTTACGATTAAGATAGTTTTTTAAGGACGAAAGGCAAAATTGAATGAAATTGTTAAGTTTAGAGCGTTCGGTAAGAGCCAGTAAGCTAGATTAAGTAACTGTTGTTGTCAAATTAGATTTAATTATTTTTGTCTAGAATGTAAGTTAATAATGAAAGAAACAATAAAAATGAATTTAAAAGTAAAAAAAAAGTAAAAGTAGTTAAGGTACGACTACTCACCGCCGAACCCTTGCCGATTGTTGCAAAGACGTTGGCCAAAGACCACACTAACCGGAGTAATTAAAAAAAAATTAAACTGATTAAATTGACAAGAAGGACGTTAATTAACGACATTTTGAGAACAAATAGGTAACAACTCCCGCGCGCCATCACACTCTGAGTTCTGCAATACAACCATAGATGAACTAACTTACGAGTAGATGGCAAACTCTACTAATGATTTTGCAAACCCTTAACCCCCGCACAGATACATTGTAAGTGAATTACCAACCCATTGTACATCTCTATAACCTGCCAGAATTTACTAAAATGAGAGAGATTTGCACGTACAGTGCTCTCTGTGTGTGTATTGTGGATTATGTTTTGTATAAAATGGAAGAGAAATTGACATTGATGACAATTCACACGTATTCACAGACATAGTCACATGGATAGAGGCGATCAGTGGAAAGCGGGTTTTGGTTTTCCAATATCTGGAAAGTTTGCCATCTATGAATGGAACTAAATTCCCTTCAGCCTAACCCCAATTTTTGTGATTCCTCCTCAACTGTACTCTCACCTCCCTGAATACGTAAGTGGATTCCATTGCATGGCATAACTCACAATGGAACTATTTTCGCGAGGTAATTCGCTTCCTTCCTATTGGATATCTATACTGTAAAGATTCGATATACGGTTCGGCCAGGAAACCCTTAAGATTTTTCGTAAACATTTATTAATGGAGGTTTGCAGCTTCTTTGTGGTACGAATTCTACTCTGGGTCAAACAGTCTCAGCTTTTTTCAAGAATCTGTCTGGAAATATTGATTTTCCAGGTTGTAGCCATCATACCGAATCCACTTTTGCTGCTGTCCACCTCCAGATCTGTGGCTCCATCTTCTGTGAAGGGAAGTTGTTTACCGTCTTGATGAAATTATTTTGAGTGTTGGAGATCGAGATGCTTAGGACCTTAGTTATTGTCTGGTTTATTTTAAACCCAACTTTATGTGCCTCTACTTCAAAGTTAAGGACCACTTCGTGTAGGTCTATTATCTTATGTGACAGCAAGCAAATATCACCATTCTATTAATTTAGCAACTGCTGGAGGCGTGCATATTCCTCTCCAGTTTCCATATTCGTCCAGGTTTCATTTTTTAGGCCGTTTCACAATCATTCCCCCCTTTCGGAAATGATTTCCGTTTGCAATGCTTTCCTAATTAGTAGCTGCAGGATTTTTGCTAAGATGTTGGGTGTGGCTTGGAAGGGTTCGACTGTCGTTTGTCCCAACTGCCTTTTTTTTCTTTAAGACTGACAGACAATATAATTTCAGTGTTACTGGAAACGGAGGTGTGTATTCAGGAATTTTTTTTCAGCCAAACGTATATCAGGGCCTGAGATCGGCTCGTTACTTAGTAAATGGTTTAGTGTAGCAACAAGGTGATCCCTCATCTGTTCCTCATCCAAAGTCTGTTACCAGATGAGATTCGGAACTATGCTTTATAATAACGTGGACCTACTGTCTACGGTCCTACTGTCGCACCTACTGACTTCTTCTTCTCTAGTGCCTAGCGCGTTGATATAATTACGCTTATTACGTCTTACACTGCACAGAACTTCCTTCTGTTTTATGCTATATTGAACTTTCAAATTTGATTGCTGTTCTGCTGAAGGCACTACAATCTGAGCTTTGAGATCTGTACGCTCTTCAATCCATGCCAAGGTATCTGCAGAAACCATGTTCTCTGGCTTTTTTGTTTGCCTTTCAGTGATATTCAATATTTGCGAAAGTAGCGGTGGTGATTGTTTGAGATCTAAGGCAAGGTAGCCCCGCATTTGTTGGCGAACATGGGAATCCCTGAGCCTCTCGGTATTATTCCTGGATATTCGCAGCAAATTTGAGCGATGGTTATTGACCATGATGGTTACTGGACCTCTGGGTCCATACCGATGTCTGCTCCACTTTTATTTCGGACGTCTTTGATTTAATTTTTAAAACGCCGGCTGATCTGCTTCGATGGTCGCAGTTCGCTGTCTATCAGTCGAGATCCAACTGATCTTGTGGCACTCGATATGCTTAAACAATGTACCTTCAGTAATTAGGTCGCTGACTTTGCAAAAATCAACAAACCTTTAGCCGTTGTCAGTTCTGATGTTTTAGAGGCGTTTGGTTGCATCACATATATATAAGCTCTGTGTTGCCGCTTCCTACCATCGTATTGAAATCGCCCAACATGATCACGAGGCCTCCGTTAGACGTTGAATTGGTTTGATGAAACGTAACACTGAATAATGGTGAGTACCTCACTCTACCCTTAAACATAACCGTCAATATCATATCACTGAAGAAGGAGAAAGTGCCGTGCTTCAAGTACAACGATCCGCGGAAGTAAAAGCTGAAGCCACGATGCAACTAATACGGCTCGCATGTAATGCTTCAATGCCCAGGAAAAGCTGCAACAACAGAAGGAGAAATCCAGTGTACTGGTGGACAGACGAGATAGCTGACCTCCACAGGAGATGCCTACAATTTAGGCGCATAGTCACCAGGGGAAGAAGAAGACACGCGGAAAATATAGAGGAAGCTCTAGCGGAGTTCAGAACCAAAAGATCCGAGCTCAAGAGCGCCATCAATTCGAGCAAAAAATGGAAGTGGGAGGATCTCTGCCGAGACAGAAACAGCGACCCCTGAAGGGTAGGCTACAAGGTCGTAATGCGGAAATTGGCAGCCCAATCGGCACCGTCTATTCTAAACGAAGACAAGATGGAGTGCATTGTAAACACCCTCTTCCCAACTCATCCGGTCAGGCCTCCCGACAACACACCAGCCCGACGACAAGAAACTCCAGGTTTCAGCGAAGAAGAGTTGGGATTAGCCGTGCAGACAATGAAAAACAGAAAAGCACCCGGCCCAGATGGAATTCCAGCAGAAGTAATAAAAGTGACTGCCCAAGCATGCCCTAACCTGCTGCTGAACATGTACAACTGTTCCCTCGAAGAAGGGGTCTTCCTAAAGAGCTGGAAAAAACAACAATTGGTACTGATCAGGAAGACCCACACTCCCCATCAGCATACAGGCCCTTATGTATGCTGGACACAGCGGGAAAACTAATGGAAAAGCTGCTCAAATCACGGCTCACAGATGCAGTACAAAGAGCGGGAGACTTAGATAGAAGGCAGTACGGGTTCAGGAAAGGACGCTTCACGGTCGGAGCTATTGAAGAAGTGGTGAAGTCTGTTCAAACCACCTAGCAAGGAAGTTGCCGCTCTAAGATCATTTTGCTGGCAACCCTGGACGTAAGAAATGCATTCAACTCCGCCAGGTGGAGTGATATACTAAATGTGCTAGAAAATAGATTCAACATCCCAGCCTATCTATTACATATGATGAAGGACTATCACAGGGATCGGAATCTGATCTACAAAATCACAGAAGGCCTATGAAGTAAGGAAATAACATCTGGAGCAGCACAGGGATCAATCCCGGGACTAGACCTCTGGAACATCTCCTATGATGATATACTGCGGATTGAGATGCCCGAAGACACCTTTCTCTTGGGTACGCAGACGACATCGCTGCAGTGATAACGGCAAGAGACACTGAAAACGCGCAAAGAAAGTTGAACCAAGGCATGCGACGATCAACCTTCTGGATGGATGAGCACGGTCTTAGTTTGGCAATAGAGAAAACTGAGATAGGTTTCTGACGAAAAAGAAAATCCCGACACAAATAGACTTCCAAATTGGCTCTGAAGTCATTAAGAGCAAGAACGCGGTGAGGTATTTTTGATTGAGACTTGACACAAAACTAACTTTCTGGCAACAGATAAAGTACGCAGCGAAAATAGCCTCTAGAGTTACAACATCACTCAGTAGATTAATGGCGAACTTGGGTGGTCCAACGCCAAACAAGTGTAGGCTACTAATGTCGACAACGCATGCCATTCTCATATATGGAAGTGAGATCTGGGCAGACGCGCTTCGACAAGAAAAGCACTGGAAGCAGATGGCGGCAGTGCAAAGACGTGGAGCTCTACGCGTGGCTAACTCTTACCTAACGTTGTCGGAACCAACCGTTCTTGTAGTCGCAGGAGTGACTCCCATCGATCTCCTAGCGCCACAAAGGTAGTGGCGGAAATCGGATTGGAAGCGGCAATCAACCAAGCAGAGCAGCAAACGATACGGAAGTGGCAAGAGCGCTGGATCTCGGAAAGCAGAGGAAGGTGAACAGGGAGGCTGATAAGAAATGTGACTGAGTGGAGAGACCGGAAACACGGGGAGGTCAACTACTTCGTCACCCAGTTCCTTACCGGACACGGAAATTTCAAAGCCTTTTTACATAGCATCGGCAAAACGGATAGCACAGCGACTCCCCAGCAGACAACGTACATCACACATTTTTTGCCTGCAGAAGTTGGGAAGCCCAACGTACAGCACTGGAAAACAACATTGGTACCTTCAAACCAGAAAACATAGTGGATAAAATGCTGACGAGTGACCTGAACTGGGGAAATATTTGCCAGTTTGTGGAAGATATTCTCAGAAGAAAGAAAAGAGAAGGAGAACAATACCGGGAAAGCACGTAAGCCCGAAAGAGTGTAGGATTACAGCCCCTTGAAGTAATGCGAAGAGCGGTCCCAGGGGGTTGCGTCAGAAGCCACAGGGTTGGGAGGAGTTTTAGTCCGTATGATTCGAAAACATGCGGAGAGAGCCGTTGTTGTCAACACCTTATCCTACCAAGAATGTCCAATTTGTATCGCATAAGCTTTCGCTCAAGCTGAAGAAATCTGACATTTTGGAGCCCTCCTTTTCGTTGTCGAGGAGGATTTTATTCTTGTTTGTGACCGTTTGGAAGCTTATTGTGATTTATGCTTGCGACTCACCCATTCAGCAAAGTAACCACTGAACCCAAAATCTTTCTTTCTCTCGGTGTCTCATTTTCCTAAAAACTTAACACGTGCTCAGGCACTTTAAGTGTAGTCATACCCACTTGGGTGTTAAGTTCTTTAAAAATAAAAATCAGCCTTCGCAGTTTCCAATTTTGTCCGTTCATTATGTTGAAAATTGTACGCCAAGATTTTGGGCTCTGACAAGTAAAACCAATACTGAAGAGCCCTTACAGCGTTTTCCATTCTTGACACACTAGACGGCGGTTACGGAGGAAATATTTATTTAACAATATAGAGATCATTATTCAGACGATATTTGATTTCAACTCCAAGGCTAAAATGTGTCCTTTTAGGATAATAAATGTTGTAGCTCTCAGTGAAGTTGGTCATTCATGAGATTGGTATCAACACGATAAGGAGTGTCATCAGCAAATTCGCCAAGATCTAGAATATACAAGCTTTATAAGCTTTTGTACTAAGAGTAGATCTTACTTATTTACTTATTTATGTAGATGGCGCTACAGTCCGGGTAAGTTCAGGGCCTCTGCTAGCAGGCTTCTCTAGCTAGCACAGTGTTTTCTCAATAGCCAGTTGCGCACACGAAGTTGGCTGAGGTCCCCTTATACTTTGCGGGCCGGGACGCTGGTATCCGCTCACTTAAGATAGCCCAGCCATCTAAGCCGGGATATCCGCGCTTTTCTGACGAAGTTTTCATCGCTGTGTTCGCTGTCGAAACGTCTCTTCCATTCTCCAATGATGCGAACAGGGTCAAAAGTCATCCAAACAACTTTCCTCTCGAAGCTCCAGTAAAGCAGGACCAGGGTAATCAGTGTCTTGTATAATGTCTTTTTGATTGCCTTGATATCCTTCTAAGTAGGAGTAGATAAAGCCGGTGGTAGGTAGATATAAGTAAATAAGCCGATGTAGATAAAGCCCCTTACTATTTCAAAGTTGTGGCTGCCTATCGTGAGGTTTTGCGCAATGCATCGTCTGCGTACGCGAGTAACTGAACAGAATTTTGATAGATGTACATCTGGAGTTTCGTTCAATCCTGCCAACAACGCTGCTTAAGTCCTCTTCTGAACCTCAAGACTTTTTCCCAAGTATTCCTGTTATGGCGAATCCGCGTCCGAATAAACACTTGCCAGCTGTCCTTGGTGCGCCGGTTGCCTGTATATATAATATATATAGTATATATAATTATTTTTCAATCTACGATATTTTTATCCTGTTAATCCCATCGCACTTCTTCCATGACAGTTATGTCTGCTTTGTAGCAGTTGTTGGGTTGCAAGCGGTCTGTTAAGTGTTAGAATTCGAGCCTATGAGCTGGTTCGTCACTTTTTGTTTTGTATCCCTTCCACATATGTATGTATGTAGGATTGTGAGAGCTATGACGACACTAAGAATAGATCATCGCAGAGGTAGGAGCTTTATGAATAAAATGTTCCGATATGTTCTCTCTCGTTTAAGAGACCGCAGATTATATGATAATGTTCGCTTATATCTCGCCTACCTACATGATAAGCCTGACTCTGTCTGTATCGACGGTATAACGAAAACCAATGCAATGGTTTCCATTCTGCAAGAAGGCCCCACTAATCATAATGATCTGCGGCAACTTTTTATACGTTTTCATGAGCAGTTAGATATGACTCCTGATGACGTGGCTAATGATCTCTCTTCTTTCGCGTCTCATGTTAGCTCCAAACGGATACTACACGGTCTACGGAACACGGTCTAGTTTCAAAAACTACCATCGCTCCTAACCCACCACTCAATTCTTTGCCGAAGCCTCCCAAATATCTGTCCCTGTATTATCAAAACGTAAGAGGATTACGAACTAAGATTTCTTCTATATATCTTAATTCGCAGATTCTGCCATACGACATCTTTGCCCTCACAGAAACCAATCTCACCCCTGATATTAAGAATAATGAATTATTTTCCCAAGACTTCGATTTACACCGTGACGATGGTCTAGATAAAGAGGAGAATTTATATAGCCGTGGTGTACTTCTAGCTATACACTCACGTCTTGAGTCTAGACCCTTTAAAAAATCGTCCACTGCATTCTTCGAATTCGTTTGCGCTAGAATTCCTATTTGCAAACGCAACCTATATATTTGTTGCTGCTATATTCGCCCCTCTCAACCAATTCAAGGTTACCAGCTAGCTGTTGATGCAATCGACTGCATTTTTAATGCTGCTGATCCCAATGACGTTGTTATTTTTTTAGGTGATTTTAATCTACCTAAACTTCTATGGACTCAGACTGAACAGTGCTACTATACTGCAACAAATCCTACCTCTGATAAAGAGAATCTTTTCATTGACTGCCTAACTGACTCTGGTCTATATCAATTAAGTGCTGTCACCAATAACATCGGCAGACAACTCGACCTAGTCTTCGCCACTGATACAGATAACTGCGTCGTTTTCGAAAGCAAACATCTCCCCTCCCCTTTCTCTTACGCTGACATATGACAATGGTCTTAATCCCGTTTCCTATGAATATTCTTACAGTTTTAATTTTCATAGGGCTAACTACGCCAAACTGAACAACCTCCTCAGTATGGTCAATTTTAACTTTCTCTACAATAACCCTAACCTTACGGTAAACGATGCTCTTGCATCCTTTTATACCGAAATTTTAAAATGTCTCTCCCAATCTGTGCCTTTTTTACCCAAAAGGAATCCCTCATCGTCACCACCCTGGTATAATAAAGAGCTGCGATCTCTTCGTAACAAGAGAAATAAGCTCTGGTATTCTTACTTAAAATCGCGTTGCGACACCGATTTCTTCTACTACCAGTCTGCCCAAATAAATTTCTCTGTACTTTGCCAAACTCTCTATAACAACTATTTAAACCGAATGGACCACACACTCATTTCCGACCCCAAAAGATTCTTTCAGTTCATCAAAACTAAAAGCAAATCGGATAACTATCCATCATCCCTAAATTTTCTTGATAGGTCCTCGGGCGATCCCCAAATTATTGCAAATCTCTTCGCAATCTTTTTTGGCCAAGCGTTCGCCATCCATTCCCAAGAGCCAGACCATTCTTACTTTTCCTACTTAAACAGCTGCCCACAAACAACTTTGGAATCGATGTCTATAACTTTAGAGCAAGTTAGAGATAAAATAATAAAACTCAAAGATGATTATTCTGCTGGCCCTGATGACCTTCCCCCTATATTTTTAAAGAAATGTCAAATGCATCTAGCCCAACCTCTTACAGCTCTCTTTCAGCTTTCTATCACCCAGGGATTATTTCCATCATCCTGGAAAAGGTCGTTTATTATTCCCCTACATAAAAAAGGTAGAAAAGACGATATTTCCAACTATCGACCAATTGCTAAGTTGTCCTGAATACCTAAGCTTTTTGAGATCATTATCTATGACATAATGCTTTTCCATTGTAAATCTATTGTTTCCCCAAACCAGCACGGATTTTTCAAAGGCAGATCTGCGACCACCAACTTAACGGAATTCGTATCAAGCACTTTATGTGCACTGGAATCTGGAAATGAAGTTGATGTGATTGCCTCCGATTTCAGCAAAGTCTTTGATAGAATTGCTCATGATATAATTCTTCTAAAATTAAAGGCTCTTGGTTTCCAGATAAACTTTATAACTTGGGTTCAATCCTATTTAAATGAACGACTTTACTATGTTCTATTTAGGTCCATGGTTTCTGACCCAATTAAAGCCTCATCTGGTGTACCCCAAGGCAGCCACCTTGGTCCCTTATTATTTATTCTGACCATTAATGATGTTGCTTGTATCATTAAAAATTCATACATATCTGTTTACGCAGATGATATGAAAATATTTAGATATATATCATCTTCCTCAGACAGCCTACTTCTGTAGCAAGATCTAGACAGGTTTTGTACTTGGTGTCAGAAGAATTTTCTTGAGCTTAACGTCAATAAGTGTCAGGCTATAACATATACACGTAAACGCCTCCCTACTTCACCTCGTTGCTATCTAATCTTTAATCTGCCTGTTCCCTTAGTGAATGAGTTGCGTGATTTAGGTGTTATCTGCGACAAGGAACTCAATTTCCGTTCTCACATTGATAGTATAATAAAAAAAGCCAACTCTGGCCTTGGTATTATCCAGCGCTGGTCTAAGGAGTTTTCCAATCCTTATGTTACCAAATCTCTTTACATAACCTTTGTTAGGCCTCTTCTTGAATATGCCAGCCAAGTTTGGTCACCCTACTACAGAACTCACATCCTCCGGATAGAAGCTGTTCAACGCAGGTTTTTACGCTTTGCTTTACGTGGTCTTCCCTGGGATGATAGCCAAAACTTACCACCTTACACTGACCGGCTGAAACTTATAAATTTACAACCCCTTTCTATACGCCGAAAAGTTGCCGACATTCTCTTTATTCATCAAATTTTAGTAGGTAATATCGACTGTCCTTCCTTACTTCAAATTATTTCTTTTAACACCAATCCCCGCAATCTTAGGTCTGTGCCACTTTTCCGGCACAATCTTCACAGAACAAATTATGGACACCTGGAGCCAATGTCTAGGATGCTTCGCGAAGTTAACGATGTTCTGCCTCTCTTCGACTACCATCTCACCACACTCTCCCTCAAGAACATACTTATTTCCACCTATGCCTCACGTCCTTATTTTCTTTAACCGCTCCCACCCTTTAGTTTTTAAGTGAAAATGTTAGTTTTAAGTATATGTTTGCTTGCAATAAGCTTAATAAATCTGTCCGGGATTGACCCGGGCCGCAAATCGAATCAAAATGCCAACACATCTCCGGTCGATAATAAGGACGATTATAACTAATTTCGGCCAAACCATAGTTAATCGAGAAACCCAGTCTGATCAGGAAACTCATCGCCAGACATACATAGATGTCATCATACATAATCATCTTTGCTATCTGCTGCGTTACAAATGCTGCATAATTGGATTCAATTAATCATAAATGACACTAACTCCAGATGGGGTCATGTGATGAATAATTAATACTTCAGTTCAGTGTGTTTTCCTGCTGTCACGGGGGTTAACCTTAAACTGATCTTCTATGCTTCTTTTGTTTTGCTTTAGTCAACACTAGTGCTTCCTATCCCCTTGGCTTTTTAACAATTTTTTCGCAATTAAATTAAAAAAAATTGTTAATTGCTCTAGACCTTACATTATCAGGTGATTTGTGTCGTTCTTCACGTTCCTGTAGTCCATCAATAAATCTGTATCTGGCTCTCTTAAAAGTACGTGTATCTAGTGCCAGTCAATTATCACAAATCAATTAGTCAGTGCAATAGTTTCGTCTAACTACTATGCAATAACTTTTCCACAGATCAACAACAACTGCCGGCGTAGGCAATTATAACAATTAAATTGGTAAAAATTATTCATTCTGTTTAGAGTTGCTATTTCAAATGCAATCTCAGCGATTTGCATTAATCGAGCAAATACTCGTAGGTTGTACGAATACGGGTATATGCAGTCATCTTGAATCGGATGGCTTAGTTACTTCGTTACTTAGCACTCAGCTTAGTGTCCGGTGACAGATTGCTTAAAGTGTAGATACATACGAGTATGCGTAAAGTGATAATCATTAGAGATGTTAACTCAAACGGTGTGTACCTTGACATTGAAAAGACGGAACTTGAAGTGACCAAGTCATGATTTCCAGGAAAGAGGTAGCTAGAACCTCTGAACTGGGCATAGGTACGAGTACCAATAGCACAAAACGGTTCCATGTAAATGCAAACTACCTATTGGTTTACCATGTTTACGTTCGACTGATTTGGATGTGGTTTTTGATATTTTTCTGTTTAGACAGATACAGATACATTATCTGTGCGACAGCACATTGGAAACGTGTGATATTTTGGACACGATTTATTTATTCAAGAAAGAGAAACTTACTTTGTTCGCAAATTAGAATTATAAACAATTTTTCAGGTGGATCAGTTCAATGTTTAGACCTTGAAGAAGTCGGCTAATTGATTAACATTCGCTGTAGATTGTGTTCCAGAAAAATACCATACTGTCGAATCAAAGGACATGAAAGGACGTCGATATTTTCGTCGTTGGTATTTACTCGTGAACTGATACGAGTATGCATTGAAACCGTTTGCGAGAACAAGTCATAATGAGTCATAATGAGTATTCTATGGTTTGAGGCCGCTAAACTGTGCAACGGTGTGATGACAGTCTGGTCTACAGACCCATTGTGAAATACCCTACTCTTTCAAAGATGGCGGCTCACAGTAAGTAAAGAATTTTTGAATAAAAAGAAGCAGCAATCGCCCTGCTTTCCTGCCAAATACCCAGCATTCCGCGCGATTTATATTTTTTTTTTTACAAAAAGTGTGTTCTCCGTTTTCCGAGTGAGGTGTTCTAAAACCGATGTAGCAGTGATTTTCTAAGCCAAATCTTCATCGAACCTTCGTCAAAAGGTTGTTTACTCAGGGGTTTGTTGAGTCCTATTTTATTTTCAGATCCAGTGCAATTTTGCTTTAAACTGCAAAGACTTATATGGCTTTGTCTTCTGACAAGATATGCATATTGAATCAAATTTGTAGAAGGTTGTAACTAAGGTAGGTAGGTAGGTAAGAGTGGCTGTTGGAAATACCAACCCACTTAGGCCTGTTGGCCCATTGTGATGCCATGTGGATCTATGATCCTCTTACTAATGGATCCAGTTTGAGCTTACGATGAAGCGTAGGAGACTCTTGACGTCTGTATTTTTTAGATCGTTTAGGTTGTTGTAGAAGAAAGCTCCCAAGTGAAGATTCTCTATGACATGTGCAGAGTAGGTGGAGGATTGTCTCCTCTTCCTCATCGTCCATGCAGCTTCTACAGAAATCGCTTGTAAAAGCACTAAGCCTTATTGCGTGCTTGCCTATGAGACAGTGTCCAGTAATTACAGCTATGATGGTGCTGAGATTTTTCCTATCTAGAAGGATCAGATCTGTTTGGTCGCTAGACACTTGAGTCCAATAGGCCACATAAGGTCTGTTCTTTTATTGGCATTCAGCTTTAATGTTAGTTTGCACTTAGCGATTGGTATACCTATCCTACGCTTTTCCGGTAGAATAAGTAGAGTAGTTCCAATTTTAGCGAGTTCACCGGCTCTACACTTCCCTGGAATTTCTCTGTGTCCCGGCACCCGACAAAGGTTAAAGTTGAACTGCTCTGCTATCTCCATGAGAGATGATCGGCATTCAAGGGCGATTATAGAATATAATGAGACCGAGTCCAGGGACTTGATGGCGGCCTGACTATCCGAAAAGATGCGGATATCCTTTGCAGATATCACGTTTTTCTTCAGCCAGGACAGAGCTTGTTTAATCACCAAAATTTCCGCCTGGAAGACGCTACAGTGAGTTGGAAGATGGAAAGAGAGGCTTAGATTTAGCTTATCTGAGAAAACACCGCCACCAACCCCGCTATCGGTTTTAGATCCATCTGTGCGGAGATGGATTGACTTGTCCTCCAAGAAAGCGTCCCAGGAGGATCTAGAGGGGAGGCTTACATGGAAGTCTTTTTCAAACCAAAGTTCAGGTATAGTGTAATCGATGTTCTCTGGGAGGATTTGTAATGTATTAAGAATATTAGCGTGGCCAAATGAATTATTTGTCCAGCTTTAGCTGTGGTCGCAGCTACTTTCCTGCTGAAGATATCAAGGGGTGTCAAGTGAAACAGAATATCCAGTGCCGCGGAAGAAGTAGAACATAGGGCTCCGCTTACGCTTTGGACCCTGTTTAGTTTACTGCAGTTAACTGCATTATCTAAGGCCGTCCACTAGACGATAACCCCGTAGGTGAATATCAGTCTTATGTGAGGTTGAAGGCCCCATTTATTCCCAATGGCTTTTTTTGCAAGAGAATAAAGCTATTGTAGCTTTATTGACTCTTTCTTGAAGGTTAGGTTTCCAGTTTAGTTTCCTGTCAAAAATGAAACTCAGATATTTTGCTATATCGGAAAATACTAAACTAGTACCGTTTATTGAAGGAGGTTGTAAACGATTTTTGGATCTCGGTTTAATGTGGAATGCTAGTTGGATGTTGTGATAGGCACTGAGTGGTGTCAACTTGGCCATGCCCAGTGTTGTAAGTGTGTCCCACACATCAGTTTTGCTTATTTTACCTCTAAGTGTAGTACCTCCAAAAATAGTTGCACTATAAACGAAACAATGGATGAATTCCCCAGATGGAATCAGTGTTGAAGTGAAATCCCAGATAAAATAAACAAGAAATTATCCAGGTTACTCGGACATATATTGAGTTCAGGACGGTAAGGGTTTCCGAGACTAAGCCAGGGTCTTGGAAAAGAGATGGTGGCCGATGAGCCCTTAATGGACCAACGGCAGCGCTTAAATACAAGAGAGAGTTACTGGCTTCGGTCTAACCGACCCCTCATCCTATGGGTATCTACAATGGAACTGGCCCTCCAAGCTGAGGGTTGTCCCGCCGGGGTAACTGCCCGATAATAGAAAATAATGTTAAGTTACAATACATCGAGATTTCCCGAAAGTTGGAATAGTGCAAAAGTCTTGCCAATCACCACGAAAGCTAATCCCCTAACCGCTGCGGATTATAGGCATATAGTATATATACTGCATTGACTATAAAAAGTGTTCGAGAGACTGGGCGCATCGCAAATTCAGAAACATCTGTCGGTAAACAATGTACTCAATCCGCGCCAATCAAGTAGAACTACTCGTAATTATACCAGTTCTACCGCCATGATTAGCATTATCGATGTCATAAGACTGAATTTCAATAAGGGATTTGTAACGATTATTTGTTTACATGACTTCTCGAAGGCGTTTGATAGTGTAGATCATGACCTACTTTGCTCGAAATTGCAGAATCTTTTTGACTTGAGTATTAAGGCGTCGAACCAATTTCGCCGCTTTCTATTAAGCAGGTTATAAAAACTTATTAAGAGCAGATCTATATCTAACCTTAAGCTTGTTTCAAAAGGCGTTCTCCAGGGGCCAATGTTTCACCCAATTTTATTCTGTGTGTTTGTAAACGACCTTCCCTGTGTATGTATACATATGTAGTTCAGTTCACATTTACGCTGATGACGTTCAATTCCATATGGCCCTACCCATTAATAACATTCCAGAGCTAGTCCAATGCACTAATGATGAGATTGATAGTATAAGCAGTTGGGCCACGGACAATGGTATTTCACTGAATCCAAGAATGTCTCAAATACTGCCTATACGAGTATGTATTTACCTGATATTTGACCATTCGACGTCAAATTAAACACTGTTAAATCGCTTACCCTTTAGGATTCGTAACTGATCACAAGATGTTTGGGTATTCCCATAATAATTCTGTTATTCGTCGTGTCTACGGAAGCCTTCGTAAGCTGTTGTTAACTACGGCATTCACCCATTCCGCCGCAAGACAGAAACTCGTCAAAATTCATACTATACTGCAGCCTGTAAGCTGCTGTTGGCCTTCAATGATGCGGTGCGCTATATCCATGGTCAACGTAGATTTGATCATATCTCGACACCCTCTAGGCGTATACTTGGTTGTTCCCTTCAACAGAACCTCAACGTCAGAAACTGCATGTTTTTGCACAAATCAATTATCAACACACAAGGTGACGCAAATTTAATCATCCAATTTTGTTTTTGAAATAAAAAAAAATTATTTTGAGTGATGGAAATCTTTATTTGAACCTTTATCATGGCCCTGTAGCGTTCGCCTGTAACAGTCACGGTATTGCCGATGGCGTCCTCAAAAAAGTACGGCCCAATCACTGAATGCCGCATCACACAGTGGCTTTAAGTGGATGTAATGACTCTTTGTGCATCACACGCGGATTGTCAGTGTCCCAGAAACGAGGATTTTGCTAACTGACGTAACCGCTTAAGTGGAAATGCGCCTCGTCGCTCATGATGATCTTCGACACAAAATCGTCCCCTTCGTTATTGAGATTGAGGATGGCTTTACAGTAATTCACATGCGACTGACAGTCAAGAGGCATTAACTGATGCACCACTTGCACTTTGTACGGGAACTTTCACTAAAATTCGCTGTATGCCCAATTGCATGGCCCGTCGCCTGGTTGATGTTTCTTCGTTCTCAGCGACAGCCGCGACATTCTCGGCCGAACGACCAGGCCGGTGGCGGCCACGCCCTGCATTGTCTCCTGTGGTTCCACTCTGTTCGAGTCGAGTAGCTTAGCACCGGAATGTTTGCCCAGTTGGCGCGACACGATTAGGAAATCGACGTTGAAATTCGCGCTGCGCTAACACCACCGACCGATTACTGGTCAAAAACATCTTGCGGAGTATAGCGCTCTATTGCTCGCCTGTTTGTATACTGCAGCTGTCTAGTTCACAAATGTCAAATATGATTGACGTACGAAGCCATTTGCAAAAATTATACCATTTTCCGATAGGGTGATTAATTTTGCGCCACCTTGTATTACCCGCACTGTGAAGGCAATGTGTAGAATGTGAAAGGTACTCTAATGGAATACCAGAAATTTTCAAGAAAAATAAATTAGCGGCCAAGTTGACTGAAGGTACTCCTAATATTAATGCTGATGCCGAGCAAATCCTGAAATACAGCAAACAAAGTCATCACAAGCATAACGTACCATATAAATGAGCAGCAAGGAACAAAAATGCTATTAACTCCGGCAGCGTGAAAGACGATAGGATAGAATGTTAAATGCACGCAAATCCCAAAGATGAAACACATAAGTGCAACAGTAGACAGACGCGCAGGCATACATACTCGTAAGATGGTCATAACTAAACAAAACTTTACGCTAAACTTGGAATTAGGGCATAGTTCAAAAGCTAAACACAAAAAAACCTTAAAACGTCTGACCTACAATTAGCGTCTATCTTGTGTGCATCCAAACCGCCGCTGTATGGGCGAAAGGCAGGCTCTAAAAATAATTCGATGATTTCAAGTACTATTCCAACTTCAAGTTGGTTGAGGTCCCCTTTCACTTGCTGAAAGACATTAAAATCGGTCATCCGTACCTCGGCGTTAGACTCGAAGACACTTTTGGATCCATCTCAAACGTCTCTAGCTGCAACAACATACTCGTACATTCTTCACATACTCGCATTCAATCAAAAACGGAATTATGAAGGGTGACATCAAATGCGTACCTGAGAGTGACAAGAGTCGGAACACAAAAACAACCTCACAGCAGATGCACCCAGCCAAATTTCTTGTTACAGGATATTAAAAGATCGGGTGGGATAAGTATAAAATACAACAAATGCCTACAATATGTAGCTTTGAAACAGACAGAACAGTAGATTACATTGAAAAGCTAAGAGCGAAGTGCCTCAGAAAGAACTCCTTTAAAAAAAGAAAAGAATTAGGAAAGCACCTGAGTATTTTATGTGAAGGTACTCGTAAATATCAAAATGCTGAGCATGTAGAAAGAAGAATGATGCAGCTAAAAATGGTTTGGGGACATCCAGTGCCGTGAACTCCCGCAGACTCATAACGATGACAACCTCATGATAATTAATATCGGATCGGGGCTACCCGGATACCATTTCATTTTGCATAGATCGTTCTTGTCTTCATTCAAATTTAAAATCAAATCTCCGTAAGTCTTAGGAATCATATTAAGTCAGATAAAGTCACTTAATCTACCTCTTATACCCCATTACTCTTCGATTGTCTCTTATACAAGATTTTTATTGCCTACATTACCATATCTGTGAACCAAAAGCGACCGTTTTCGCTGAATATCATCTGCATTTCACCGAATGTGCAATCGAATTTCTTAACTGCTCTTTCTGTGCGATTACAAAACCTCTGTTCGATTTGGATCTGAAATTCAATTCGTTCATGCATAACACATGTATTCGTACTACATCCACTTACACTCCCCACTTTCTACAGAGTAGATACTCACTCGTACACTACAGGGAAAATATACAATTCTACTGCAACTCACTATCATCTGGGCCTGAAACTACGGAAGAGATTTTCCATGATGCGTTGGCGCCAATTTAGTGTTACCGACATGTGACATCGTCGATTACAGCACAGTTCATCGCACGCCCCATAAACGCATATACATACTATTTGCCTGCGATGCGATGCCACTTATCTGCAAATTTATTCGTCTTTACCTTCATGTTGTATAACATCATAATCCAACCGAAGAAATTAAAACGAAGACAAATTTAAATTTACGATTCCCGCCTTTATTGGTGATAACTGACAGTTAACAAACAAATAAAATTCATAAATGAGTCACAGGCTTTTAAGCCGAAAACACATTTAAATAGCTTTATGACAGTCGCACACTCTCTCCCATTTTCCAGAAATGAAAAAAAACTTGCGATAACACAATCTGAAATGAGGCTCCACAAACAATTTAATTGGTTTTGCTAACCGAGAAGATATCGATTCGACAGTTTGCATATTAATTTCAATTGATTTGATGTCCATAGATGGCAGCACAATGTAATTAAATTGGGGTGGCCGTGGTGTAGTGGTAGTAGCAAACGCTTCTCACTCGGAGGGTCCAGGTTCGAATCCTGCCCATGGCAAAATCAGGTTTTCATTGTATAATTGTAACTCAGACAAAAAAATTCTGCGTGTGAAGGCATAACACTGACACGTAGATTTGGCTGTTATAAGAGTTTCAAGCAATGAAAAAAATACTGGGAATTATATCTCGAATCACTCTGAGTGGAAAAACTCTCCGTCCTATTCGGACTCCCACCCCTGGAGAGCAAACATAGAAACCAAACACACCTGAGTTTCAAACCACTACAAAAACAATTTTCCTTTCTCCTCCTTCTATCTTTCCGCCCGCGCCCTGGCAACAGTAAAAGGGTATTAACCCCTTAGGCGCGCGTAAATTATAAAAAAAAAAAAAAAAAAAAAAAAAATTAATTTTGCCAATTTCGTTGGAATTCATTAAGAATTTGGTACGAAACAAGCATCTAAATGATTTAGGGAGTCATGGTCATCGATGGAGCAGCTTTCGAGCACGCACAGCGAGATTTGTGGTTTTGCGGTTTAGCCTAGAAACTATCAAAATGTCAACCAAGCAAACCACGCTTGTTAGCAGAGTGGGATCATAAAAATTATTTATTACTAATAGCTGTGCAATAATAGCGTTAGCATTTTGAACTGATTATTCAGATGTTGGTAAAGCTGGTAAAAGTCAAATGTTCGTCATAAGTCCGGTTTGAATCTCGGGTTGTTGTAATCACGAAAATAACAGAAAAAAGTCTTCCTGGGTTGATTGGCGTAGAGAACTGTCAACATATTGTAATATGTTTGTGTGGGTACAAATGATAGAACTTATTCTTTTCAATAGAAATCGCTTTATTCAGTACAGTTACAATTCACTATTTAATTGTTTCTCTCATTACAATCCAATTTCTCAACCGCTTATACTTTTCTTATCTTTTACTTAAACCACTTAATCACTTCTCCTAATTAACACTTCAAATTTCACTTTAGAACTCATTTGCATACCTTGGGGATGCTGGTATTTATACTCGAATGACATACTTCGAGAACAATCCTCGCCATCCAGCGTCCCATACAATTTCCAATTTGCTAGAAAATTCGAATCCACTCTCCAGTCGAGACTTTGTTATTCCAGTATCGAAATCTTCTGGTCTTCGAGTATCGACATTTTCTGCTCTGTGAATCTAGATGTCGCTGCTCACATTTAAGTGGTTATCACAATATGGTGATTATTGCCAAGATCTATTTTAGATGGGAGAAATAGTAAATAATTGTGACTGGTGTGTCTATCATAATTGTTGGGCCTTAATTGCCTTCCTGTCATATTTTGAATTTTATCATTGTGTGTCCTCTGAAAGACGTTCGAGACTCTAGTGTTGATATGATCTTGGCAGTCAACCCTTAGGGCGTGTTCAAAAACAACTTATCTACAACAACAGTCGGCTGTCGGGGTTACGCATCGGTCAAGGGCTCTTGTAAATAGAATTCATCTTGAATTGAGCCTTATTATAATAGGCGTTACGTTACGTTTTTTTTATAAATTTGATTTTTTTTGAGATGCAATAACTATTTATTCTTGCAAAAGGGTTAAGGTAATGAACCCAGAACAATTTAAAAGACTGGTAGAATGGAATGGAAAAGATCCTTCATTGGTTACTAATTTTCGGAGAGGTGTCAAGAACAAACGGAGGATAAGAAAAGCAAATGCGAATCGGTTTCAAATATCCTTAATTGCATGGGACCGCCTGTTAGAACAGTTAAAGAATGGCAAAAGGTAAATAAAAGACTTGATTTAATTCATTTCCCAAGGATTTCTTATGTTGCCGATTTGGTTTGACGCAAAATGTAAAGTCAAACAAAAACTGCTTTATAACAGAAAGCAAATGGAATTAACTGGGGGAGGACCATGCAGACAAAAATATTTGAATGATGTAGACATCATTCAGCTGATTTTCTTCAGCTAAATAAAGATTTTGAGCCTGAAGGAAATATATTTGGCTGCTCTAATACAATTAAAAATTTTGAAACAATGTGCATGCAACTCGAAGTTCCTACAACACCTATCATTTCCACTAATTCTGCCAATCAACATTGATAGTTAATTCAACTCCTGTCGTTCCTGCAACATCATTAAATGACTCCAACAGTAACAATTCTGCTCCAATAGATAGGAAACGATCAACAAAACAAAAGAATTACAAAATATGTAACTCAACTGAAGTTTCTTTCTTCCAAATGTTGCAAAAACAAACTGAAGTACAAGAGGCTTTGTATTATGAGGTTAAGATGTCTTTAAAAAGAATTGAGGATTATCTTAAAGATAGTGCAAACTACAAAAGAAAGCGGTTTTATTTAGAGGAGCGGAATTTTAAGGAGAATAAAAAAAGAATAGAACGAGAAGAAAAGCAGCGATTGAAGGAAAAGAAATTGACAAACTGAATAAGTTTTAGTTTTAATAAGTTTTGAATTAGATGAAATTTAAGCTTGAATTAATCTTTATTTATTTTCTAAAACAAATTTAATTTTAAAGTAAACGGTTTCTGATAGTAATGGCTATCTGATTATTTTCGATAGGGATAATTTCAAATGCGTTTTCGCCTCCATCTGAATTAGTTTCGGAAATTCAAGAAAGTTGGTATATTGATGGTTCAGTTTTGTAATGAGTACAAATGTTATGCAGAGCTGAGCAAACATATATAATTTTGATTAATTTGCTGGGGTTGTAGTGCAATAGTCTTGCACCAAGAATACATCTGAATTTGTTCTTATGAATGCCAATGGTTCTCTCAATTAAAGTCACTTCGGCTAGTGCCTTCTTGAGGAGCTCTAAATGGTGTTATAAGAAACGGCTCCAGCGGATATCCAGCATCGTCTAAAAATTCGATATTTACCTAGTGCGTTTTATAAAGACACTTTAAAATTACCTAACAGCCACGTATTTCGGTCTCCGCTCTCGAAGTTTCTTTGTAAAATTCCCCGAAGATCACTGTAATTCCAAATAAAGGAGTCATGACCAGCTCCACCATGTCTAGCATCTACGAGGGGCATTCAACATATTCTCGGTATCGGGGTGAAGCTGTGGTTGTATATATAAATTGACTTATTTATCAAGTAATAATGTTATTTTAGTGCATTCATGTAAAATTTCATATAAATGTGAATATTAATTCGCGTTTTATCTCTAGTTAAACAGAATTATAATGGCAACTGAGACGATGATGGTGAAAATTGAGCATCGCGCTGTAATTAAATTTCTCACTAAGCAAGGAAAAAGTCAAAAAACTATTCATGAAGAAATGGTGGCTGTTTACCAGGGTTCCGCACCTTCATTATCAACTGTGCAAAAGTGGTCAAGTGAGTTCAAGGGAGGCAGAGAGAGCATTGAAGACGACCCCCGCTCCGGCGCCCCGGCTACTGCTTCTACGTGAGAAAGCATCAAAGAAGTCGAAAAACTTGTTCTTGAGGATGCCCGAATAAAGGTGAAGATGATGGCAGAGATCACCAAGCTTTCAATTGATACCATTCACACCATTCTTCATGACCATCTTAACCTTTCAAAGGTCAGTGCAAGGTGGGTGCCACGAATGCTCACAGCGACTCAGAAAAAAGTGAGAATCGCATGCTGTAGAGAGCTTTTGGAGATGTGTAGTGAGAACGCGGACGGTGTTATGGATCGAATTGTTACTGGGGACGAAACATGGGTCCACCACTATGACCCTGAAAGCAAACAAGAGTCCATGCAGTGGCATAAAAAAGGAACAGACCCCCCGAAGAAGTTCAAAGTCACTCCGTCTGCCGGGAAGCTCATGGCCACAGTTTTTTGGGACTCAAAGGGAATCTTGCTCATTGAGTACAAAAAAAAAGGTGAAACCATCAACGCCACATCCTACGCTTCCACTTTGCATAACTTGCGGGAGGAAATTAAAAAGAAAAGACGGGGTAAACTCGCAGCGGGTGTGTTGCTTCTTCATGACAACGCTCCTGTTCACACGGCGCGAGTTTCCAAGGCTGCTGCGCGAGATTGTGGTTTCGAAGAAATCCAACACCCACCCTATAGTCCAGACCTTGCCCCTAGTGATTATTTCCTGTTTCCGGATTTGAAAAAATGTTTTCGTGGAAAAAGATTTTCGGATGATGAAGAACTCAAGTCGGCAGTAAATGGGTATTTTGCAGAGAAAGAGGAAATTTATTTTTTTGAGGGTTTAAAAAAGCTTATCTCAAGATGTAACAAATGCATTGATGTTAGGGGAGATTATATTGAAAAATAAAAACAATTTAAATTGAATTCGCATTTTCCTTCATATCGATACCGAGAATATATTGAACGCCCCTCGTACATACCATATACGCATCTTATGATCACACACCTTAAATTAGAGTTTCATGTTACTGCATTTTAAATAATTTATACAGAATAACATACAAACATAGTATTTAAGCTGTAAAAACCTTTCCTGTTATAATAAAGATCTTTTGATCTGATCTGCTGATCTGTTGATCTTTTTTCGGAGTAGCTAGTAGTTCTTACGTAGCTATAGTCGACACATCCAATCATCGTCATCACAGTTACTGAAAGGAGAAAAATTCATAGGATTTGATGAGAGAATTTTCGACATCAAAATACGGATTTGAAAAAATGTCTTCGTGGAAAAAGATTTTCGGATGATGAAGAACTCAAGTCGGCAATAAATGGGTATTTTGCAGAGAAAGAGGTTATTTATTTTTTTGAGGGTTTAAAAAAAGCTTATCTCAAGATGTAACAAATGCATTGATGTTAGGGGAGATTATATCGAAAAATAAAAACAATTTAAATTGAATTCGCATTTTCCTTCATATCGATACCGAGAATACGAGTATATTGAACGCCCCTCGTATTTTTAAAGTTTCATTTTTTTTTCTCCTCTTTTGCACATCTTTCCAATAACTGATCGCACCTTGCGCACGGAATGGTGCAACTGCTCGACATTCTTCTTCGTTTAGTTAAAGGAGACTTCAGATCTTCTAAATTCAAGTTTGAATCCAAATCCAAATTTGAATTTAAGGAAGGAACAGCATCCGCCTTAAGATATTTTTTTCCTACAAACTCGGGACATAAATGATCTCCGCAAACAAAGTATTTGCATTCATTTTTAAAACCACATGCCTTCATCCGCAACAAACTACAAACAGAACAAGAAACTCCAGATAATATCTTGTCACCCATTGCTATCGAAAAATAAACTGCAAAGTATGGTATTATATCGCTGAAAAAGTACCTCTCACAAAATTTACTAAGAAAAATTGTTCAGTCACATAAATAAACATCCAAATCGGCCGAGAGTCGACGGCGAATGAGGTGCGCGAGCGTGCCGCGCAGCTCCGTGAACTGTGGTTGTTTTAAGCGCCCTGTAGACGCTAAAATATGGTACTAGTAAACATGGTACCACTAAAACCCGCAGACGCTGAGACCAATTCACTCCAACATAATAGAACACATCTCTCCACAAAGATGGTAGGGTGTGAAAACACTCGAAAAATTCTTTCCAAACATCAGTATTTGGAATGTTCGCCTTTTTTTCCCGATTATTTTGTGTGTTCACACGACGAAATTCACTGATAAAATAGCATAGTCTAACTATACCTAGATATCAAACTCTACTAATACTTTTGCAAACGTTTAACTTTCGCACAGACACACTGTAAGTGAATCACTAACACATTCTCCATCTCTATAACCTGTCAGAATAGCTAAAATGACAACAAATTTCACGTAATGTTCGCTAAGTATATATAATAAAAGCAAAAATAAAAGGAAAAATATTTTTCGCTGGTGAATATTTAATTCAACGTGGTGAAAAAGTGAAGATAATAGAATATATTAAAAAAAAAAAACCTTTTTTTTGTTTCAATTGGACAAAAAGGGGATAGTTTCAGAATAAAATTAAAAAAGAACCTAAGGATCATATTTTGAAAGTTTCATTTGAAGATATAAATGAATTGAAACTATTACAATTCTGAAATCAAGCTTCAGCTTGTATTGAGAGTCAATTGTATAAGCATTTTGTATGTTTAGGCATAAACTCTGTACTCTGGGCATCAATGAAAAGGATTATTAATTAATGGCAACTTTTAAAATCAATTGGGGTGGCCGTGGTGTAGTGGTAGTAGCAAACGCTTCTCACTCGGAGGGTCCAGGTTCGAATCCTGCCCATGGCAAAATCAGTTTTTCATTGTATAATTGGAACTCAGACAAAAAAATTCTGCTTGTGAAGGCATAACACTGACACGTAGATTTGGCTGTTATAAGAGTTTCAAGCAATGAAAAAAATACTGGGAATTATATCTCGAATCACTCTGAGTGAAGAAAAAACTCTCCGTCCTACTCGGACTCCCACCCCTGGAGAGCAAACATAGAAACCAAACACACCTGAGTTTCAAACCACTACAAAAACAATTTTCCTTTCTCCTCCTTCTATCTTTCCGCCCGCGCCCTGGCAACAGTAAATGGGTATCAACCCCTTAGGCGCGCGTACATTATAAAAAAAAAAATTTCCTTGCTGTTCTTTTAGTTTGAATGTGTTGAGTAAATAAATTAATTAAATAATACTGATAAGTACAATTAACATTTTTGATCATTTTTTAGTTTTTTAAGGAAAATATTTGTTTTTCTATTTGAATTTAAAGCTTTTCCAAAATATTTCGAGAATATTTACGAGTGGATATTTACGAGTAGCTCCATATCACACAACCACCATCTTCGTGCTTTACTTTTTGCCTTGTGTATTTGGACTGAAAGTTTCATTTGGTTGTCTTCATGCTTTCGAAGGCCTATTTGATTCATAAATGCTAAATTTTGACTCTTCTGAAAAAATCCTAGAAGACAAATCCTTTGTTTTTTTATTTATTAGCAAAGTCCTTTTGTTTTTTTTTATTTGCTTCGCTGACGAAAGGTTTCTTACTAGCGGTATAGAATTTATACGCCGATTTGATGTCGTTGACATTCACGAAAATCCAGCCAAATTTTAGAATTACTACGTGATATTTGTGAAACGTACAGCGTTGTGTTTACATCGATTTTCTACTTCTCGGAAATTTTTTGATGCAAAAATTGAGCAAAGAATATGGAAATGTTGCGTTAGTAATGGAATTAGTAATACAAAAGCATTAAATATGAGCTAAATTGTCCAGTCACATCCATATTTTTTCAAAAAATTATTGGTCAATTCGCTGTCGTACTAAATGGACCTATAAAGCACTAATTTTCTATTTATTGTTTTGTTTGTTGCTATTACCAATATTTTAAATTCAATGTTGCAAAAAGGCTTGTGTAAAGTTCTATTTTCACAAATAAAAACAGTCAAAATAATCAATAATTATTATTTATTACTTCGTATGAAAAGTTAATACAATATTTTCCATTTAATCTAATAATCCAATTTATTCATGAATTGTAATTTACATTTTTTCGGAACATGCTCTCCTGATGAAAACATTCATGGTGAAGCGAAAAACTTACCCACACCGTGGTGAAATGAACAAATGTCAAAAATTTATTATTTGCAAGGAAAAAGGCATTATATGTATAGCTATACGAAAATGTATTCTTTTTACTCACATTTATTTGATCAGCTCACGATGGTTCCACACTGGGAACTCTTTTCTTGAAACCATTGCACTTCAAATGTATAGCTAAACGAAAATGTATTCTTTTTACTTACATGTAATTAGTTAGCATCACTTATCCACATTTCTTAAAGCCCTTGCATTTAGATTCATTGTTCTTACTGTAAAAAAGAAGTAAAATAAATTATTTTGAAATTAAAATGTTTGTACTTACTCACAAGAAAATGTAAACAAACTTTTCCAACTGCTTTTGCCACCTCCAATCCAAGGCAATCTGTTCGTGGCCGCAGTATTCTGTGGAAAATGTTTTCTTCTTGCTCCAAATGTGTAGATTTTTCTTCTTTCCTAGAAAATATAATAAACAAAATTATTGTTCGACATAAAATTTTTTTGCAACTTACACGAAATTAGATTTGTAAATATGAGAAATGTCAAAATCGAAATTCACCGCGTCATTTTTATATGGGTGACGTCACTCGTAAAACTTTTCGAATTTTGACATTGTTGACAATTCTCACGTTTTTTTTTTTTTTTTTTCAGTTTAAATGCATTTTTATTTAACTAATTAATTTACTCTTACATGCTAGACAAAAAAATGCTTAAAAATTAGCTTAAATAACTTACAAATAATCTTATTCTAACTTACTGGCCCCATGTGGGCGCTCTAAGCTAAACCTAACACTTAAACTATGTCTTTCGACGAATCTTACATTCTAATTTTATATTCAATTTAACATTACTTAATACTAGAACTAAGAAAATAAATTTTAACTAAAAACTTAGTAAATGGACTGTTTTTTTTATATTATAAAAACTTAAAACTAAAAACTTATAGACTACCTAACCTACTTAACCTACTTACATCTAATACATACACACACATACATATACATATACATCCATAATACCTATATACTTAATATATAAGTATATGCATATATATATATTTTATTTTATTTATTTTTTTTGTGTTTTTATATATATTTTTTTTTCTTAAAAACTAACCTAATCCTACCTAAAGCTATGTAAGCCGGCCGGTCAGACGACCGACTTTGCTTCCTATGCAGCTACCCAGTACTGGAGGAATTGGACGACGAAACTTCCCCTCCCTCAACCAGCCAAAATTGTTGATGCTGCCGAGCAACATCCCTCATGTCGCGACTCCCTACCGCCCTACTGAACCGGAGACGCTCCGCACTGCCATGTGCGACGTCTCTGTCGTAGTTGAGTCGCCTGTCCGCAGCTGTTCGAGCAACGTGGAAGATTAGCGGCACCGCCAATCTATCCTGGATCAGACCTTTGCTATCTAGATAGAGGAACGCTTCTGGAGGAATAAAGCCGTCAAAGCGAACTCTCTCGTGATACATATAATTGGGGTAGAAGCCCCGGAGATCAGGTTGTTCGATGAGGTCATTGCTCTTGCAATGTGCCTTCGAGTTAACTTAATGACGAAATTGTCCACTCTTATTAGGTTCGCCTTATTGTATAAGACCTCATTAGGATAGAATTGTATGTACTCAGACTCTGGTGTTCTGTATAAGCGAAGACAAGTCCTAAGACAAGCCCTCTCAAACACCCGAATCTTTTCCAATAAACTTGCTCTCACGTTAAACCACACGGGACATCCAAATACAAGCATAGGCCGGATAAGGGCCATGTAGCAGATCACCTTCACCCTCGCATCGAGTTGGCTGTTATAAAACAGTCTCTTTGTAAGGGCAAAAGCACCTTTGGCTCTGGCCAGAGCAACATCTATATGTTTGTTAAAATACAGAAATTGATCTAGCCAGATCCCAAGGCTGACTACATTTCGACAAGCAAGTGGCTGCTAGTGCTGCCCCACGATCAAGAACTTTCGCCAATTCTTTCTGGTATCCCTAGAGGCCCCAGACAAAGGCGTCCTAAACAGAATCCTTTCCGACTTCTGAAAGTTGATTTTCAACTTCCAGTCATCGCAATATCGCTTAATTTTATCGAAGTCACGCTGCAAAAGCATATTAATGACCTCAATCTTTGGACCTGATCTGTACGCGATTATGTCGTCTGCGTACGCTATGGCATGGTGAAGTGAACCTATCAGATCACTCGTGTAAATGTTGAACAGGATCGGCGAATTTACCGCACCTTGTTGCAGACCGTTTTTAATGTTAAATGTTCCAGCAGAAGTCACATCGCCATTCTTCACGATGAACTGTCTATTGGAGAGCATATCAAAAAGAATATACAGCAATGGTTTACTAATGCCCAACCTGTCAAGCTTGAAAAAGAGTCCCTCTAACCATACGGTATCGAAGGCCTTCTCCAAGTCAATCAGGCAGGCACCAGTGCACTGTTTCTTGCCTTTGTTCCATTGGATATCAGAAACCAGTTTAGACGCAGCATGAATGATATCATGCCCCGCCTTGAAACCGAATTGATTATCCGGAACTATATGATTGTCCTCAACCCACTTAGTCAGGACTCTATTGATCACCTTCTCGAAAACCTTACTGATGTTTGGAAGAAGACTAATCGAGCGGAGATTCGCCGGATTGGAAGTATCTTTATCCCTTTTGGGGATCGGATGTACCACCGCAGTTTTCCAATGCGCTGGATAATGTGCATTATTCATTGTATTATTAAACAGGATGGTATAAATGTTCACCGCTTCTAGAGGAAGATGTCGAAGCACAATGTTCGGTATTTCATCGGTTCCCGCTGATTTCTTACTTCTAAGTGAATCGAAGATCATTTGGAGCTCCTCCTTCGAAATGAACGGGGGTAGTACCCTATCGTTGGTGATGGCATTATTTGCCATATTTTCGTCACTGAACTGGGTGAAACCCGAGCTCTCGAATCGCCAATTCGCAACTTCATTTCGAAGACAGAAATTGTGCACAAGGACTCGATTCTCCAGATCGTGGTTCGGGCCAATGATAACATTCGCCTTGTACACTTCCTGGAAAGTCGCTCCTATAGCCTCTACCTGCTCCTGCGGATCCTCGATCACAAAGAAGTTATCATCATCAACAGCCTCATTTGGATCTATGCCCGCTGTTACCAGTATTTGTTCGTTGTTCGTCGTTCGGGCGATTTTAAGACATGGAAGGTCGTTCTGATTATTTCTCCGAAATATTTTATTTATTTGCGGGAACATATTCGGGTTGCTGGTGTTTACAGCCTGAATTTTATTGTTCCAATACAAACTTACAGATGCTCTGTAATTTTCCTTTATTAATGTTTGGAGATTTTTAATCGACGACTTATCTCCGGGTTATGTCTGTCAGTAAACTGTCTGTACAAGGTTTTTAGTCTTGACAGCAGCCTACTTTTATGTCGGTGCAGTGCGTCAATAGTTGCGTTGCGGAATAAGTTTTCTTCGTCAGTGTTTTGGTACCGAGGTATCGTTTTGTCCATTGTTCGTTTGATTGTCTCGTCCATTAGTCTTAGATACCTGTCAATCTCCTCGTTTGACAGATTTCTGTTGGACGGTGGGTAGAGCGAATTCGAGGAGAGTGCTCTATTCAGTGTTCTGGTGAAGTGTGTCCAACGCACCCTACTATAATTGTAGGAATGCCTTTGGACAAACTCATCCAATTCCGCAATTTCGTTGGGAACAGTTATTTCGGTGCTGAGACCGCAATGGTCACTGTCATACACGAAAGTGCGTAGACAGTTTGTAGTTTGTTGGTTAGTGCATGTCAGTTGTATTCGTGAGTCGAACAGCAGGAGATCCAAATAGGACCCGTGTCTGGGAAACGACGGACTATCCGTCGCCTTAAGCCCGAGTCGATACATCACACTGTGCTGACCCCACCAATTGAATAGTAGGTTCCCTCTAGTATTTGGTGTATTATTTCCCCAATCGCTATGCTTGGCGTTGAAATCTCCGCCGATAAGAAAATAGTTGTCTTCCAATTCCAGCCTCAGAAATCGAAAAAGCGTCTCGAGCTCTGAGATGAATAAAGTGGATTGAGTAGCCTTAGGCGCATAGACAGACACCATGTACAACCGCTTTCCACTACGGAGAGGGATATACACGATGCATGCTTCCAGCACCTGGAACCTACGTATTACACGACTGTATACTCTTTTAAAGCGTATACCTTTTCGTACGAAAATCGCAACGCCTCCTCCCTGAATGGAGTTGGGCCGGTTTCTCCGTACTATTTTGTATCTTCTGTGCCTCATTTTGTGTCTCTTGGTAAGCTTAGTTTCGCTAACCAAAAGCACATCAGGGGCTTGGTCTTTAAGCAACTTAAATAGTGCGGCTCTTCGTTCGAGCCTAATCAGTGAATTAACATTCACAGCAAGGACCCTCAGAGTTTGCTCCGCCATGTACGTACCCATTACGGCTGTAGGTGCGTTAGGCCTGGCAGCAGCGCGTATATTTGATCTACCCGCGTAGCTTGTTCTGTTATCTGACGTTGAAGCTGAGCCATCTGCCCCTGAATTGAGAGTAAGGTTGCTAGCATGTCATGTACCGGTTCAGCTGCTCTAGGCGCTGGGGCCTGAGAAGCTACCTTTGTTTTTTGTGCCGTATTACCCCTACCTGCCGCCATTTGGGCGTAGGTAATGTGGGGAGTAACGGCTGGTGTTTGTACCTGCACGAGTGGTCGCTTAACTTCCACTTTCTGCTGCCGAGCCAGATTTACTTTTTTTATGTATTGAAATTTGGGACAACCCCGATAGTTTGCGGTGTGTCCCGTGTTCCTACATAACGCACAAGAGAGTTGGCTTTTTTCAGACTCTCCGTCCTTACCTAGAGCACATCCTCGGATTTGTGGTTCCGCACTTCCGCACTTCACGCATCGAGGCTGCATTTCGCAGTTCGACGCGGCGTGCCCGAACCTTTGGCAGCGAACACATTGTAAAATGTTTTCGCTCCTCTTTAATTTTTCCCAGTGTACAACCTGGTAGTCTAGGACTTTGATACTTCTTAGACCATCCAGATTGCTGTCGGGACTTAGTTGGACCAAGAAGAACGGTAGTTTCCGCTTCTCCCTTTTAGCTCTAGCCGTGACAAACGGCTTGACCCCCACGAATTTGAGCCCTTCGCACTCTTTCTCTTTCAGCAGTGCGAGGAGTTCCTCCGGATCAGTAGACGGCTCTAACCCCCTCAGCAGCATAGTTTGCAGCTTTTCACCCTTCGGTGTGAAGGAGAAGAACTCCGTCGTCGTGTCCTTCAGTAATTGTTTTATCTTATTATAGCGCTCCACTGTGTTGCAGTGGATCGCATGTCTATTAATACTTAAACGCTTAACTTAAACATAGCTCAATGGTGTCTTTTAATTCCATGTTGAAGGTGTTGATTGGTGGCACCCTTTGCTTTACTGTTTTCTGCTGATGTTGTTGTTGTTTTTGCTGCTGGTGTTGTTTTTGTTGTTTCTGCTGTAGTTGCTTTTGTTGTTGTTGATTTTGTTGTTGTTGATTTTGTTGTTGTTGGTTTTCTTGTAGTTGCTGTTTAGCTAGTTTTTTTTGTTGTTTGCTTTACTTTTTGTTGTTGTTGCGGATGTTTTTGTGTTTTAATTTGGGATTGTTGCTGTTGAGAGCTCTGTGGCTCTTGCTGTTCCCTCGCCCTTCTCGCTATTTGCTTAGCTTTAATATCCAGAACTCGTTGTTGCAGCTGCTGTATGCTGTTGTTTATATTTTGTACCTCTTCTTTTTCGTCGTCAGATTCGGAGGCAGCTAGACAGGCGAAGTTATTTTGGGCACCCATGTATAGGCCTTCACCACCGTCGGAGACGTGAGGGTATTCAGCGACCACAGGTGTGTCCTTCTTCCTAGCTGCTGTAGTTGATGTTTGCGCCTCTCTCCTGGCTTCAACCGGCAGCATTTCGGTTGAAGCTTTTAGGGAAAGGCGCTTAACAATTATAGTTGGGCTTAGCTTCCTCCTTCTTTTTGCTGTCCCTCCGCTCTCTGCTGTACCTCTCTGGTCCGGCATTATTGCCTCATCGGCTGATTTGATCACGCCATATATTGGATCCGCTATTGCTTGAGCGGACCGCTCGTCTTTATCCATCACCTGATGGATACTCTTATGTCTTGTTTTTTTTTTTTCTTTCTTTTATTAATTATTGAAAGAAAAAAAAAAAAAAAAAAAAGAAGAAGGTTCACTTTACCACCGATCGATTGTCACTTGCACTAGGCCAACTTGCCTCTTTTAAAATTCGTGTCAAATACTTTGTTTTTACTATGTGTACTGTTATAATTCACAAGTAAATCCGAAACACGTCTCTTCGCCACGATGGTCGATGGACGAATGACAATTCTCACGTATTCACGGACAGGTTCACACGGATAGGGACGATCAGTAGAAAACCGGTTTTGAATTTCCAATATCTGGAAAGTTTGATATCTAGGTATAGTTAGTCTATGTAAAATAGCTTGCTCGAGTAAATGGTGGCAGATGAGAGCGCAGACACTCAAACATAGTATCACCAACACAAAACTCCGCCCACAAACATCGACAAAAATCAAACCAGTTTTGATTTAAGTGAGACCAAATTCTGATGTTGGTGAGACCAAAAAATTGGTATGCGTACCAGCCCGCAGATGATCAACATCAGCTAAAACTTGGTTAGTGGTACCATGTTTACTAGTACCATGTTTTAGCGTCTACAGGGCGCTTTTATGTATGAAGATAAGGGTTGAAAACGGAAACCGCAGACACATCTGCACGGCGCGGCGCATGCCTGCTCGTCGGCTGTACACACTATACAACACATACGATCCAAAGAATTGACTTCGGTTTTATAATACATTTTGTTCATACAAATTGTTCAGAACTTGAAGTTCGAAGTAAAAACAGGCAATTAAAAACTGGTTAGATTTTTTCTTCGGCGTGCAATATCTATGTATGTATGTATGTAAACTATAGCAACTGTGCTCAAAGGCAAATCTGGTCTAAACTCAAGAAGTTGGCCTATTGTTATAATTTGTATACATACATACTCGTATGTATATATCTTTCTCCTTAAAATGGTTGGAGAAAAGGCATAAATCAAAAATGTCGAAATTCCCTTCAAAAGAAAAGAGGCATATACGATTTTTGTACAATCAGGGTCAGGTCACAATAAAAATCATATTCTGCCATAATGATTTGTGCGTATGATGAGTGATGACAAGTGCAAAAACTTTTCAAGCTAAAATTGTCGAGCTAGACTAACAACACCACCAAGAGACTTTCTTAGAACATTGAAATGGGTCCCCATGCACTTGAAAGGCTTCGTCCCCCCTGAAGAGTTCCTCTATTTTGACATGAAAGGGCTGATCCAGGATAGGTATGCGGTGCCGCTAATCATCCACGTAGCTGCTCGTACAGTTGATAAGGGGCGACTCAACAACGACAGAGAAGTCGCACACGACAGTATTGAAGGTCTCAGGTTTAGTAGGGCGGTTTCAAAACGCGATAAAAATTATGTGTTGCAGCACCAAAATATTTGGTGGTTGAGTGAAGAAGACCAGATTCCTTCGCCGTTTCCTTCAAGTCCGAATTGTATACATATGTATATTTATGTAAATACATAAAACAAATGCTCATTTACCAAGTTTTTTCTTAAACACTTAATTTTTTCTCAGTTTAACTATAATAGATGTTAATGAACAGTAATTAAGATTGAAAATGGTAAATTAGACGTCGAAAGATATAAAATAAAAATATGTTATAGTTTGGCTTAGAGCGCCCGCTTGGAGGGCCAGTAAGTTAGAATAAGTTAATTAAGTTATGTTAAGCTAGCATTTAAGCATTTTTCCTGTTAGCATGCAAGTTTAGTAACTTTAAGATGAATAAAATAAAATGAGAAGAGGCCGTGTATGAAAGTTATCGAAAAATTGGACAATATCTCCCAACAAAGAACAGAGTTCCAGTCCAAGGCATTAGATTACCTACAGCAAAAAGAGGAGAGAGGAAAGCGCAAGCTGGACTTGCTGGAAATGTTGGTGGCATATAAGAAGATCAAAAACGGTTGAATTTCGTTACATTATTATTTTTTTTATTATTATCGATCATTATTACTATTAATAAGACTGTTCCACATATATTTTGTGACATGGAGATTTTTGGGTGGTTTAGATGTATTTCGGCACCCTAAAAACTAATATGAAAACAGAAATTGCTTATCACCCATAATTTTTTAGTAAAAAACATTTTTATAGTGTCCTTAAATTTAAGTCTTTAATTTTGAATAGAACAAAGTATGTGTGAGATATCATCGAAATTTTTTATTCGTTTGAAAGGCCTATTGATGATATTATGTATGGAATATAACGTCGTTCAAATTCTCTGGGTGGCGCGCATCCGAAATGTCAAATTTTCCATGACTCTGGCGCATAAATCAGGCTGAATTTGACCGATGGCATGGGTTATGTTGGCTTTAACGGCCGCTGTGGTTTTCGACTTATTCGCATAGTGCTGCGACTTCAGAAAACCCCACAAGAAAAAGTCTAACGGGGTCAAATCGCCCGATCTCGGTGGCCAGTTCAAATCACCTCCACGTGAGATGACCATGCCCTCGAATCGCTCGTGCAGAATTTTCAATGTGGCGTGGGCAGTGTAGCACATACTTGTAGCACCGTCTTGTTGAAACCACATGTCATTAGTGTCCATATTCCAATTCAGGCCAAAAGGGGTTAGTAGTCATCGACCTATAGCGCCCGCCGTCCAAGGTGATGGCCTGGCCGACGTCGTTTTCAAAGAAATATGAACCGATGACGCCGCCTGCCCAAAATCCACACCAGACAGTGACTTTTTCGGGATACGCTCTAAGATCTCATGTAGATTGGTATGGTATCGTCCCAAATTTAACAATTTTGTTTTTGACGTACACATTCATCCAGAAATGGGCCTCATCGCTGAAGATGATTTATCGATGAAAATTAGGGTCAATTTCCAACTGCTCCAGAGCCCACTCAGCGAACACAAGTAGTTGTCTATGGTCGTTTACCTTCAGCCCCTGGGTCAGTTGAATTTTGTACGGGTACAGGCCCAAGTCACGATGCAAAATTCGCCAAATTTTTGTCTCCGACAAACAAGTTCTTGTGAGTTCGACTGCCTCGGATTTGCAGAAAACTTTTCAACCTAGCAAAAGGCACAATAAAAGTGACTGACTGGGACTCATACAAAGAATCCCTCAAAATATACAAAAACGAACTGAGGAAGGCAAAATGACAATCCTGGAGATCATTGTGTAACAAAATTATAGAAATCTATCTACAAATCCTATGATGCCTAGCTGTTTGAAAAAAAACCGACGGCTCCTGGACAATCTCAAGTGATGAATCACTCAACCTGCTACTGGACACTCACTTTCCAGGTGCTCCCTATTTACTGCCAGTTGCAACCAAAACAGAACTACTGCAACCGTAACTAAAGTTCATGGTCTGATTACAAGAGACAAGCAGCTGCTCTGGGCTCTGCATAGCTTCAAACCATACAAGTCTGCTGGGCCGGACAGTATAATACCTGCCAAGCTACAAAGGTCCTCAGATATATGCCAGCACATCTGCATAACGGCTACGCTATCAACTCTGCAGGTAGACGACTCACTTGGGGAGTTAATCAGTCTTATGCTAAATAGCAGGATAATTAACTCCAAACTGGGTGGGTCTTCTGCTAAATGATGTGTCAACAGAGGTACGCCGCAAGGCGGTGTCCTTTCTCCCATTCTCTGGAACTAAGTGGTTAATGAACTGCTGATATACCTGGAACCGGGTCATCGCCTATTCGGATGACTTTGCTATAGCCATCTCAGGTAAGCATCTTAACACCATTAAAGAACTCCTTCTGTTAAATCTAAAAAGAATAGCTCGTTAGGAAGATCGCTGTGAATTGGGAGTAAACCCCCATAAATCTGATCTTGTCGTCTTTCCAGGAAATACAAAATTCCATTTATAGACCCTCCCTCAATGTACGGTACCAGTTTAGTCTTTTCCGATACAGCAAAATATTTGGGTCTCCTAAAAGGAAACCTAACCTTCAAGAAAGAGTCAAGAAAGCTACAGTAGTTTTATTCTCTTGCAAAAAAGCCATTGGGAGCAAATGGGGCCCCCAACCTCGCATAACCCACTGGCTATGCATCCCGGTCATAAGACCGATACTCACCTACAGAGTTGTCGTCTGGTGGACGTCCTAAGACAATGCAGTCAACTGCAATTAACTTAGCAGAGTCCAAAGAACAGCATGTTTATGCATAAGCATAGCCTTAGGCTGTACTCCCTCTGCGGCATTAGACATTCTGTTCCATTTGACAGCCCTCGATATTATCAGCAGGCATGTAGCTACGACTGCAGCTATTCCCCTTAAAGCGACTACACAGTGGACAAATAATGCATTTGGCCACGCTAACATTCTTAATACATTAGAAATTCTCACAGAGAACATCGATTACACTGTATCCGAACTTTGGTTTGACAAAGACTTTCATGTAAACTTCCCTTCTAGATCCTTCTGGGAGGAAGTTGCTTTCATGGAGGATAGGTCAATCCACTTTTGGCGTCATTTGACAAAAAGTACAGCTACATACATACGTCATCTGCATATGGGTGAACGTAGACATTAGAGCTGTTGGGAGCGTTTAGAAAATAATCCACAAACATGCGCCATAGCATCAGCAATATCACGCTCCCTGTGGCAATTTCTGTTTACCTCCCACCACATTTTGGCCACATTCAGCTTGCGTCAAAAGTTGCATTTTCGAAAGCACCTTTAATGCCGATGAAAATGCATAGTGTGCACTTTTAGTTCTGTCCCCAAGATTTTGAAACACAGTCTAACAAGAATACGCATTCTCAAAGTATTTTTGCTCACATGACACTCAAACACTCTCCTCTTTAACATGAAGGAATCAGACTAATTAATCTGAAAACCTAAACGAGCGTCATCTTTTCCGAATTTCTGTATACACTCGTAGACTACCCTAGATGGGTTCATCTTACAGTGAAATTTATCTTCAGAGATGCTTGTCTATTTTATTTTGTAGGACAAAAGGATATATGCCATCAGTGCCAGATTATTTGAATTCATCAAAGGAAGCAACAGCACATTTTATTGCCAAATAGGCCACCATATCAGATATCGGTAGGTTTCAGTTCACTTACAGCTACAGTTAAAGGAGCTAATTTATGAGCCGGTTATGATTAAGTTAACTAACCTTGAAGGTAAATCTCAAGAATTAGACAGGCAGCCTTTGCTTTCGACTCAGTATATGTGCCATGAGATCTTTTGAATGTTTCAGGTCTGGCAGGTTTGAACATTTTGAAGACTTATTCGGTCGGCTGGTTTTATCGAGTGGTTCAATCGTTTCGCAAAAGGAAAAGGAGGCACTCTTTGAAGTCCGAATTAGTTTCTTATATTCCTTTTGTTTCAGTCTGTCAAGCTCCAGTCTTCTTCCAAATTAGTCTTAAGTGACTTGCTTAGCAGTTTTCTGGCGCAGTTGCTGTAAATCTGCGTTCTACTATGCAACATGCGATCTGAAGGAGTTTTTCCTGTTTAAAACAATTGGTGAGAGAATTGTTCAGGTTTACATCTTCATATATCTTCTGTTCCATTTGTAATACAACACATGTATTCGCATGGGCGGTACAAGCCAAGACTTCCACGGATCCAATCAATATGAATTAAGGTTAGCACTTAACTAACTGAAGTCCAAAAGAAAACTGCTAGACAGAAGACCTAGAGCTTTTTAATTAAACAGTAGATGACTTGGTACAGACCATGCGACAACTCGTTTCCAAGATTTGATTGGAGGAAAGAATTCCTATTGCTCATCCAGGCGAATTATGCGTTCCAAAAACCATTTTTCAACGATCTAATTGACCCTTATCAGTAAGATTTAGGCCCAATGCGTCCACAACTAACCAGCTAATCACACTACGACAAAGCCTTAGACAAAATTCTATAAGTCCAGATCTCTATGAATTTTAAGGCATCATATGATAACACCTTTAGAGCCCAGCAGATTGTTCAGAAACACGGTAGAGAACGCTCCGAAACCGAAGCCTTTATTGTCAGAAAAGGGTTTAGACGAAAGATGCAGTGCGTTTTAGTAAAGAACTCACGCAATCGATCTGATCACAGAAATGCATATCAATCGCCGAGGATGCGGAATGAATGAAGACTAAAGGACCACTGGAGAAGTCTTTTTATTGAGACACAAGTCCGGACTTTGGTGCAATCTAAGTATATTATCAATGCTCGCCAGATCCCAGACCACTTTGACGGTTGTTTTTAGCGAAAATGATGGCGATCTACGAGTTATATACCAAGTCTTGACCGAAGTACAATGTAATATCTGTCTTCTCCCACAGTCAAGCTAATCAAGTTACGGGAATCGTGGTTACTAACTCAGACTCTTTAAATTGCAATTTGTTTCTCACAGATAGTGAAAAGTGATTCAACATTAGCCTATGATGAATACTTGGCAGCCATGGTTAACGAACTGCCAACAAAGGATACTTTTGCTAGGATTCTGCATAATTGTATTTTTAAGCTTTCATAAAAGTTGGATACTGCAGCGAGTTCCAAGACCAACCACAGATGGAAAACCCTCTGATGGACTGCCCTCTTCCCGAATATCTTGGGGACTGGCGTCCTTGATTTCTTTTGCCTCATAAAAAACTCAGATTGATTAAACCAATACTTGAATACCCGAAGATGGGAAAGGATTCACGATATCACAATGGAGCTGTCCCGCTTGATATGTGGCTACATCCTCCTCCTAAGACATTTCCATATAATCCAGCCTGGTTTATACAAAACTTTTTCAAAGCCTGCGACTAGAATGCTTATGTCGAAACCGTTGACACTTCGGAATGTTTCTACCGTCATAGTGAGACAATGACAATTATAGGAGCGCACAAAGATGACTAAATATAACAACTGATAGATTTATCGCCCAGACGACAAACCGCAAAGTATCTAGAGATTGCACTGCACGATCAATCCTAAGAAGATGACTACTCGTACCATTCCATAAAATGCAGCGCATTGTTTTCGTAAACAAATCTAACAAATGAGTTTCACTTCAAGGTCTACGAAGAAGCAATTAAACCAGCCCAGAGCGTCTTAATTGTCGCCTTATAGCGCTAAAATTGCTCACTCAATCCAGCGCACCTGTGTAAGCTTGTTGTTGCGCTAATGTCCGCATTACGAGCGCGTCATTTTTATTGACAATCTACAATACATATTTCTCTAATTTCAATTTAGATCACGTCGCCATGTTTGGCTACGACGGAAAAGGCATACTTTATTCGGGAAGCGCAGAGTCCATTTCAAGAGGGTCGACCTAGTTAATGAACTTCAGCTAGTTTACGAAGCATTTGGGAAAAACAATTCGAATGCCAAGCAAAGACTATCCGTATTTGCTTCCTATTGACGCTAGATGAGGTAATTTCGAAGAAAGCACTAACATAAAACATCAACGACAACTTGAAACGCAAATTGTCAGGTTAGCAGGCAATTTTCTCAATTCCAACCGACAATAGATCGTCCACTGTTTAGTATGCATAGGGGAGCGTCTAAAATTACAGTGATCAGTTGGATGGACGGACAGACGGACGTCGTTGTGTGATGAGTGATTGGAGCAATGCACGGATGCCATGCAATTAAATTCATGCTCCGCAACTGGTGTGAGCTGTTGTACGGATAGCAGTTGCTGTTCACTTTCGTGAATAGTATGCGAGATTAGTACGAGAGTACAACCTTGACCATGACGTTGATATTCACTTGCACTGGACAGCCGCGGCCGGTTTGATGGATCAGTTCATGATATTGATAAGTTTCTCAGTTTCTCGGATAACAACTCTGGCGAGATTATTGTCATTATGTTGAACTGGCTTACTGGCATAGTGACGTCCAACTGATGCGTGCATCGAAACAAAAATGCATTAATCTGACATTATTGTCGGTTAGCCGATACTATAGTGCGTGATGAAGGGAAATCTTTGGCGAGGTGGTAGACCTTGTAATGGTGTGACACTGTAAAAAGGTTCGTCTTTGTTCTGAATCTTAAAACTAAAGCTGAATCTACTGAAGGTACACGTATATTGAAGGTCATCGTGAATTGGATTTGTTTTCATTTTTTGTTACTTTGTTTACATGATATGGACTACTACGCTTTAGCGATCGTAATGAAAGATGAGGGAAGTATTTGAGAGTTGGTTAACACGCAAGGCAGATATATCAGGAAACAGAGATTTGACAGCTCAATTTACCTTGGTGTAGAGGCTTGCTTAAGTAGGTAGGAGCGGTTGATAGTCACATTCTATATTATGCACACAAAAATCGAATTTCTGGGGCTCTGCAAGGCGTTATATGTCAGGTGTCTCCAGGTTATCCCTTTTATATTGATTTCCTACTATGCAAAGTCGGGTTTAATTGCTGCACGTCACTCTTCTGTTTGATTGGCTTCGTGAATTCCACTTCTCGGTGTGTCTAGCAACATGATTGACATGATCTATGTGATGATCTGTGTAATGATCTGATACAGAAGCCTTCCTGTTCAATATAAAATGCTGATTGTATGTAAATATTCTGAAACTGCGCGTACTATCTTCTACACGGTTGGAAGGATGCATTTTCTACTTCCGTTTCTCCTAATGGGGCCGATTTTAAAAGCTCGGCTAGTATACCAACAGAACCGTCCGCCTAGTCTTTCTGATAGTCAAAGCCCCAGCAGCGCTTTTTCAGCGCGTTTCTTCAAATGTTTAAGACTCACTTTCTTAGACGTTGGCTTATCGCAGAATGTCGGATCTACCTTAATGATTATATTTTGGCAGGCAAAACCCAGCTGATCATAAAAATGCTCGGTTTCAATTAGTTGGCTGTAAGAACTGTCCTTTTGGTCCTACATAAAAGCTTACTGAAGTCATCAATTTTATACTAAGTTTCTTATTGTGTCCGTTAGCGAAAGTCAAGCGCAGTATCAGTTAACCGTACGACAAAAGGATTTCCATTCGTTCTCGTTGCATTTGACGAGTTATATTCTGTAAGCGGCCAATCTTGAATTTTGCGGGGTCTTACTACTATTTTTTTTTATAATTTTATAATCAGGGAGGAATGAAAGAGAGATACCGATGAACGTTGGTTTTAAATGTTTGAAGGTTATAATGACTAGGAAATAAAGTTAGGTAGGGCATTCCAGAAGCGAGGCTTAGGAACGAATCACGATATTTTAGAGTAACTTCCGAAAATGGGTTTGAGGGTATGCTGATGAGCATTCATAGCGAGTGTTAAAAGTTGGAATGAGCGGAATGCTACTGTCGATTTCTATGGAGCACTGGTAGTAGAAATACCGATAAGATATTTCGCAGCATTTTTGGCGACATCAAATATATGGTTACTCCAACCTAAGTCATCATTTACACATATACCGAGATTGGAGAGTTTTTTGGTTTCCATTCATGGATAATAGCTGGGTGTTTAGCTTTTGCTTTAACGACAACATTGTGGTTTGGAAGCATAAAACCATACTCTTTTGATGGTTCCCCAGTTAGTGATGGTGTTAATGTCGCAAATGAATGTAAAAGAAACGATCTACATTGTAATCCATTGAAGAAGAGATGCATTGATCCCAAATGCACAAAAGAGCCTGATGCCAAACTCTGTCAAATGTCTTAGAAATATCAAGTGCAACAATCTTGCTTTCACTAGATTGATGTATGCTTTGTTTCCACTTTTCGGTGAGTTATGCCATCAAATCACCAGTGGACTGCTGCGAAAATCGTACTGCCGGTCATTGAGAAGTTTTCGTATTTCGAGGTATTTCATGAGCTGAAGATTTATCAGCGTTTTCATGACCTTGGAGAAAATGGACGTAAGTACAATGGGTCTGGTCTGTAGGAGGAGAGAGAAGAAGATTCGCCTTTTTTTAGAGACGGGCTGGACAAATGCTATTTTCCATCTTCTCGGAAAGAGTCCTAAAGATTAGGATTGATGAAAAAGCTTACGCAATGGTTTTGCCAGCGTTTGTAAGGGCTTACTTAACGCAATTTTAATCGATGTGATCGCACATTGAGTATCAAAGCCATTAAGACAGATTCTTTCGTTACACATACGTGAAAGTCAGTCGGTTTCCGAAAGACAATACCTACTCGTTAAAGAAGTAAGTTAATTGGTGTCGCAACAGCTCGATTTGGACCAAAGCCTAGTCTCTCCACTCATTATTCGTCTTGTTATTTTGTGACAGGGGGAAAACCTCACGACATTTTGGTTAATTCTAACGGCTATAGAATGAGAGACGTTTTAAAAGGTACAAACATTTTCACTTACTGAAGTTTACGATTGTGTTCCGATCAAACTCAGAACCTCTGGCGTACAAACAACAACAAACTTAACTAACCACGTCACCATCAAGACAGTAATTTTAGAAAATTCGTCGGCTTGCAACTAACCTCCAAAATCTTATGAAATACATCTTTCTCTAGCTGGTTTCTGTCATTAGTTGCATTCTCTGAAGGCATCAAGTCAACCAAATTTGCTGGTCTTGACTAGCGACTGAAAAATCAGAAAAGAGGATTACTCGCTCACCAAGAGCGAGATTTTAGCTACTGAAGGGAATGAAAAATATCCAGCATTCGACTAGAGAAAATGTCCCACGGGTATTAAAGATATCGATGTCGACATGTATCTAGATTAGATTAGATTAAACGGGGACGTGGGCCTATGTACCCTTATCACTGCGTCCTATTGTGCTTTCCTCAAGTTAGAGCTCACCAATGATGTCTAAAAGTTTAATAAACTCGGCAATATATCTGAGTGAGCTGGCAGTGATATCTTTTGTCTCAAGGTATGGCTCACCTAGAAGACGTAGATGTGTTCTGCTTCTGCGGTTACAGTGGCAAAGCATATGTAGAGTCCTCGTTGCACATGGGATAGTTGCTGTCGTGTGCTATCCCCATAGTCATAAAGTGTTTTTTGACTCTGCAGTGATCCATTAGGAATCCGGTTACTGCGCGCATCTGACCCCTAGAAAGCTGTAGAAATTGTTTTATTTTTTTGAGCAAAGGGGTTGGTGAACATTTTTTGATTTGATTGTTACCGTCAGTTTCCGTCCAGTTTTTTTTTTGGCTTTTTATAGAGCCAATGGGTAATCCGCAGAATCGTCGTGGTAACATGAATGTTAAAGTCGAACCATTTCTGGCCAATTCGTCTGCTCTTTCATTACTACTGTGACCCAAAATAAATGAAATCTCTTGGTGCTGGCTAGTATTTGGAGAAGTATAATGCAGTCCCAGATAATTTTTGAGGTTATCTCAAAAACAAGTTGACAGCAAGTAGGGCTGTAGGTAAATGTAAATATTGGTGGCAGATCTGTTTAAGTTCGACACGTGTCTAAAGAGCAGAAAGCTCTAGCCTAATCAACGATTAATGTATGATAGTTAGTAAAAATTTGACAAGACGCTGGCTTATTCGATCCAAAAAATACAACAAATATTCTCCTTAAGGGCTGCGATTGTCTGAGGCTTGTTGGCATAAACTCGCGACTTCAAGTAGCCCCAAAAAAAGAAGTCTGGGATGATTAAATCGAGCGATCTTGCTGGCCATGCCAAATCGCCAAGTGGGAGACTACGCGACTAGAAAACACTTCCTTCACAATATCCATTGTGGCTCGTGCTGTGTGTGCGGTTGCACCGTCTTGTTGAAACCACATGTTCACCAAGCCCCCTCATCCAATTCCGGCAGTAAGAAGTCGTTTATCATGGCCCTGTAGCGTTCGCCAGTAACAGTGACCGTATTGCCGATGGCGTCCTCCCGCGTGAACGCCGCACCACACAGTGGCTTTGAGTGGATGATGTAATGGCTCTTCGTGCATCACACGCCGATTTTCAGTGCCCCAAAAATTAAGATTTTGCTCATTGACGTAACCGCTTAAGTGGAAATGTGCCTCATCGCTCATGATGATCTTCGACACAAAATCGTCCTCTTCGTTGTTGAGATTGAGGATGGCTTTACAGTAATTCACATGCGACTGACAGTCAAGAGGCATTAACTGATACACCACTTGCACTTTGTACGGGAACATGTGTAAGTCTTTCACTAAAATTCGCTGTAGGGTCCGTCTGATGATGTCCAATTGCGTGGTCCGTCGTCTGGTTGATGTTTCTTCGTTCTCAGCGACATCGGCTGCCACAGTCGCGATATACTCGCCGAACGACAAGTCCGGTGGCGGCCACGCCCTGCATGGTCTCCTGTGGTTGCACTCTGTTCGAGTCGAGTAGCTAAGCGCCGGAATGTTTGCCCAGTTAGCGCGACACGATTAGGAAATCGACGTTGAAATTCGCGCTGCGCTAACTCCACCGACCGATTATTATTGGTCAAAAACATCGACATAATTATTCCACGCTCTTGCGGAGTATAGCGCTCCATTGCTTATCTGTTTGTATACTGCAGCTGTCTAGATCACAAATGTCAAATTTGAATCACCTACGACGCCATTTGCAAGAATTATACCATTTTCCAGAAGGGTGATTAATTTTGCGCCACCTAGTACTAGTAGTACGACATGGTTTTTTATTACATCCGCTCCAATTTGTATTCTTTTTTTTTTAATAAGAAGACGTGTGTTTAAGGTATCAATATAACTTTTATTTTGAATTGGTATATTTTACATATAATTGACACGATTAGTTATGAAATTGATTATTCCTCACGGTACCGCTTGCATTAGCGGATGCGCTGGACCCAATTTTTCATGGCTTTTCGCATGATTTGAACGATATTCCAGCAAGTTCACGACGAATGTTTGCCTCCGAGTCGTGTAAAGTTTCTGGCTTGTTAGCATAGACCTGAGACTCAATGTAGCCCAAAAGAAAAGCTAAATGTCTTGAACTGCACGAGGGGCGACTAATTGGCAGGACCATTTCTGGGGATAAAACCAAAATTCATCCTCAATAACTCAATTGTGACAACCACTGTGTGGCAAGTCGTACCGTCCTTTCGAAGTCACATAGAGCCTTCTAGAGCCCAATAAACGAAAGTTTGACCTAAACGATGGTTATTTGGCTTTAGCTCTTAAATAAACATGATCTTATACGGACGTATAGTTAAGTCTTTTCGCAAAATATACGAGGGAGACGTTAGAGAGACGCCCAACGGAATCGATTTATAGCAGTCTTGTCTTACCGACTCACGTATAACGGCAGTATTTTCTTCACTTCTGTCATTTAGCTGTCTCACTTGTTATACCAATGATTATGAGTTGAACAATCTGGAACACATATCTGTCAAACGATAGTATGAGTGAATTCAGAAAATCCCTATTGGAAAAATGAGGCGCAACTAATGAAAAACTCGTTAGTTCTCGCAGCAAAATTAACCTGCCGGCAGAACACGAGGATTGTCACTGAGCGGTAATGAAGTCGACTTTCCATGTAACCAGGACACACTTTGGCCAGAATATGGATCAACAAGGGAATGTAGTCTAACTTTCATGAATGAGTGCAAAATACATCAACGATATGATGAATTACCCGTAGAACTTACCTCTGTAGATCGTATCGAATCCTATGCACAATATCTGCGTCATTGCGAGACCAAGCTGCACTCAAGCTGGTGCAGTGTACAGTGTTTCTCCTAACGCAATCAAAATATTTTCACGGAAAGCGATATCTTTTATATGCAAGGGTTACAAAATGATTTTTAGAAGTCTGAACCTGCGTTAGATCCACGTGTCCAGGTTTTTCTTCTTTTTTGTAAAAGCATGGGTTGCGAACACCCTTGAAATGTTTGAACACAGCCAGAGCAGAAGGAAAATTAGGAAAGATACCGTTGCACTTTGATTTAAAATGTTTGTTAGCTGTAATTATGTATAGCTCCGTGCAACCGAACAATTAGCAGATGCCCTTGACTGCTATCACGCAGATATCACCGCCATCCATGAAGTGCGATGGGATGGGCCAGACATAAGGAGGATGAAAAACTCTGATGTAAGCATGTGATTGCTATAGGGAAAAGGATCAGTGCCTATTCGGATTCGGGTTTCGTATATGCTTCAAACTTAGGCAAGAAGTCTTGAGCTCCCGACACGTGAGCGAGTGCCCTGTGACAATTCACATAAAGGCTAAATTCGCTAACGTAGGCGTAATATGCGCCAATGTCACGTAATATGCGCTAATGTCACTACGTCACTACAAGGACAACGCCTCCAAAGAATGTTTCTACAAGCTCTTCGACAGAGCAATGTCCGAAGTATGACGTTCAAATCGTACTCTGCGATTTTAACGCCAGGATAGGAAAGGAGGACACTTTTGGTAGTACAGTTTGTAATGTAATATAGCCTTAAGAACTTGAAATGTAATCTTTCCTTCAGAATCCAGATAGGGTTCGCAACGCCCTCTACAGTAAGAACCGGTTAACAGAGAGCGACCATTTTAGAAAAAAAAAATACAGCCGTCATCGAAGAAGTGAAGAAAATATAACGAAGAAAATTGAAAATTAAACAAAGCGCATTTTATCTTTTTAGACTCGCTCGCATATTAAAAGTTGTTAAACATAGCCTACACGACACCACGTCTGGCAACGGACTTAGTCTTATTGAGTTTGCGTCAAGGCGAAATATCACTACAGCAAGCCCACGGGTTCCTCATGTCATTATACACTGATGTGTTGGGATCACCACCAGGAAATCCTTGGTTTGATTAAGAATGCCGCTAAACAAGACTACAGGAATAACGTACGGAAGTTCTACCAACAAATACAAAGAACGTCTAAAGGCAAGAAAACCCGTACAGAAACCTGTAGAGACGAAAATCTTGTAATTGAGTCTTAGTCCGTGCTGAAAATATGGAAAAATAGTTTCTGTAGACTGCATAACGGCGAGGAAGCCAAACATCAGGCAGAAAACGAGGGTTGTCTGAAACGGTTTCCGACAGTAACGTAAAGATAGAGGCACTCGTCAATAAAAGGTAGTGATTGCTAGTTCTGCATCTTTTGACAGTTACGAGTACTTACGGAAGTTTCAGTCATTTTGGAGGCGCAGTTTTTAGTTGACAGTTGTTTGCGTGAGTCGATGTGAGTGTTTTTTGTGAAAATGGAAAATATTGAGCATCGAGCTTTTATTAAATTCTTGTTTTTGAAAGGCAATACGCCTACGAAAATCAAAAATGAGTTAGACTCTGTGTATGGGGACTCTGCACCATTATTTACTAGAGTGAAATTTTGGGCAGCTGAGTTTAAACGTGGCCGTAAGAGCTGGGGAGATGATGAACGTGCTGGACGTCCAAAAACTGCAACCACTGACAATAACATTGTTAAAGTTCACCAAATGGTGTTAGACGACCGCCGAATTAAAGTGAGAGAGATAGTAGAGGTTATGAAAATGTCCAAAGAACGTGTTTGTTACATATTAAATCAAGTTTTAGGCATGAGAAAGCTGTCCGCGCGTTGGGTGCCGCGTTTGCTTACGTTAGACCAAAAACGTGTTCGAATGAACATTTCCAACGCTCTGTTGGCGCAGTTTAGGAGCAATAAATCCGAGTTTTGGCGCCGATTAATTACTATAGATGAAACTTGGATACACCATTATACGCTCGAAACAAAAATTCAATCAAAACAGTGGACTGCAAAGGGCGAGCCGGCTCCAAAAAAAAGCAAAAACTGTTTTTTTCGGCTGGGAAAGTAGTGGCGACTGTTTTTTTTGGATAGTAAAGGAGTTATCTTAATCGATTATCTTCAAAAAGGAAAAACCATTACAGGAACATACTACGCATCATTTCTTGCCAAGCGGAAGGCAGAAATTGCGGAAAAACGGCCACATTTGCAGAAAAAGAAAATCCTGTTTCACCAAGGCAACGCGCCGTCTCACACCTCAGCGGTTGACATGGCGAAAATCCATGAATTATGGTTTGAATTCTTTTTGTTCCCTCATCTAAAAACTGCGCTCGGAGGACAAAGATTTTCGTCAAAAGAGGAGGCAATCACCTTCGTGAACAATTATATTGCAGAGAAAAACTCCAAGTACTATTTGGATTTCTCAGAGCATCGCTGGGCCTTGACGCCTTACCGGCCAAGGTATTCACAGCTGCTGGAAATGACTTTGTGGAGAACACAGACCAACTCATTTCTGAGATCTGGTCAGAAGAGTGTATGTCGTATGCCCGATCCACAAAAAAGAAGATACCCTCAACTGTGCCAACTATAGAGGTATAAGTTTCCTCAACAACGGATAAACGATCTTCGCCAATAACCTGATTGGTCTCTATCAGGGTGGTTTCAGACCAAGCAAGTCCACAATCGACCAAATCTTCACGCATTGGGAGATCCTGAAAAAAACCTCAAGAAGTCCAAATCGGTACCCACCATCTTTTACTCGATTTTAAGGCCGCATATGACAGTATTTATAGAAACGAGCTATATAGAGCCATGTCTAGTGAATTTGGCATCCCCGCCAAATTCGTCCGTCTGTGCAGAGTGACGATTGTGTACGCTCGCTGCTCAACAGAGACCTTTGATGTCAAAAAAGGTTTTAGACAAGGTGACGCGCTGTCATGGGACTTCTTTAACAGCATGCTTGAAGAATTGTGGAGAACTCATAAGTGAACACTGGATGCACAATCTTTAGAAGTCTGTACAACTACTAGCATACACCGATGATATTGACGTAATTGAGAGCCCACAGCGAGCTCTGGAAATCATTGTACTAACAACGGCTGAAATTGCCAACATTCTCGTTCCGAAACAAACAAATCCAGTCATCGGATGTAAATCAATTCAAACCTGGAATAGTGAAAAACCGAAAGCAATTAAAACTGCCGATTTGAGTCGTATCTCAAAATGGGATCGCTATATTTCTATTTTTGATTATTAATATACAGACAGTACTCCTTAAATCTACTACACATACACAAATATATTCAACTTTCACCTTCATGTGATTAGCATCCATGCTGCAGCTTCAACGTCTGAACTGCCTTCTTAATCTGCGTACAAGTGTTCAATCTTGAAGTGATTCCTAGCGAAAATGCGACTCTTAGAACCTCTTTTGCATACTCCTGCAACAATACTGTCATCTCAACTAAGTTATCTACCGCCGAAGAAGCCACCGTTGAGTTTTCATCCCTTAAACATTGAATATAAGCATTCACCGCACATCGATTTACATCTGCTTTGCCGGGATGATGCTTCAAATGACGAATGAGTAGAATGTACGCATTGGAACGTATCTGTGCGCTGTGGGAGAATATCAATTCCAACAGCCGGTCGAATAGTTCTCCTAAGAAAGAATACCTCTTAGAGGTTAGACTTTCGATTTCTTGTAGTGGTCCGAGAATGGTCTCCTCAGCGCTAGAATGACGAACCAAATTGATGAGGTTCATAAAGTGCGGAGAAATTTGCAATTGTCTACTTTGTGGACCAGCTAAAGCGAATGATGCCGCCCCACGGGAATCGATATCAAGTTGTGTGGATTGGGGTGTGCCAGCAGCAGATGTTGTGGGTTCTTCAGTTTCCATTGGGGTTACCTGTTGTTTGATGTCTGCTTCTTCCAAATCGAAATCTTGCTTCACCTCGTCTTCTTTGAGTTCGCTGCCAGAAGTTTTGTGCTTCAAAAGTGACAGACCCTGCACCAATTGATGAAGATGAGCTAAATGATTGTTTTTGGCAGCCAATTCCTGCAGTATGCCAGTGTACTGTTCAATAAAACTAAGCGCGCTCGAGGGATTTGTGTTGATGTAGGCCTGAAGGAGTTCTACCAATTTGATGAGAATGTGATATGCTTCCTTAGCGCGACTATGATGTTTGAAGAAGGTGAAGTAACATTCCAAAGCTGATTGGAGTCCCTGTTTGTAGGCATCGTCGAACAACATCGGTTGGAGAAGCTCGAAAATTCGAATAACCTGTATAAACCGCTGAATATGATGCTCATCTCGAAGGGCCCTTAGGGTCAGATGAGCCTTACCATGTAGAAGAGATGAAAGAACTCCAAGTTGGCGAAGGAATAACGAAGGATGTGAGGCGGCTAATTTCCTCACAAGTAACTCGGTATCGGTTGCCAAACTTTCGTAGTCTTTCTTAGTGTGCAAGTTCCCCAGACAGGTAATCAAATAATTTGTCACTTTATCAGCCTTGCATCCTTTCAAGCTCTGCAAATTGGAATTGTACACGTCCTGGTCATCATCTTCTTGGAGAAATTTAATCGGCGGATTTGTAAGGTACATCTGCTGGATAAACTTAAGTTTCAGACTCTCTGGACAGTTGTATGCCATCACAAACTCGATCAGTGTTTGAAGATGGTCGTAGCGCTGTTCTCCAATAACCTTTAGAAGGAGATTCATCCGAGAGCTTAACGTCTCCGCGTAGGCGTCTATTCCATTCAATTCAATTTCCTTTACACCCTCCTGAAGCATGTATTCGGTAAAGACTTTTATTTCCTCTGTATCTAGCTCAAGAACAGTCTCCATTTGTTCATGTTTAGAAACTGCCTTATCACGTCCCTGCCATAGTTTTGGATTATTAATCAGCGCCTCGATGAAATTCAACACAGAGTAGCAATCAAAGTCCTCTCGGTACTTCAGAAGTAGATAATCCACGGTTTCGTAGAGAGTATTCCAACTTGACTGATGACAAAGCAACGACAGCAAATAGAATCTGAAATCGTTGCGATTCCTCGAGAACATCACATCGATTTGGAGCTCCTTGTCGGCGGTAATCAGCTCAGCATCGACTTCTGCCAGCCAGTCGACGAGAATACCTCGTTTGTCATAGCCAATCACTGCTGGATCACTTGTTAGGGGTAAAGCCTGAAGGGTGCAAATTATTCCGTCTACCAAATGCGAAGTCTTTTTGCAGTCAATCATGTCGTTAACGAATTTCCTTCCTTCGGATTCGAGGTCTGTCACTTCGGCTGTATGCAGCACCTGAAGAAAGTCCTCCTTTTCTGTGTACTTCTGTTTGGGTGCCGCTTGAATTTGCCGTGTAAACGACTGCTTCTTACCTTTGAGGATCTGCAATAGGGTAGCGTTGTTCAAATTTGGCTGCAGACTAAGGTTGTGGATGATCTTGTCCATGACGTGTAACATAAAGTTATAGTCCTCCAGCTTCTCAGGTATGTACGTTAGCAGGGCTCTGAAGAAAGTGCACGCATGGGATTTCTGGAAAATATTCTGAAAGAAGCTTGGCCCACGGGGGCTTTCGACCAAACGCATAAGGTGCACCAATGCTTTGTTGGAAGCATGGATCTGCATATCTTTTCTTGCCTTCGGAGTGGCACCATCACGCTCGAGGAGTTGATGAATCAGCTTCCGGAAGCGGTACGTATTCAGTTTAGTAAGATTCGGAGCGCGTAACACCATCTCAACGATCTCTTCGACTTCTTTTGAGCTCTTGGACATGCTAGACGTAGCTGGCTTCTCCGATGCTGGCACGATCGCTTGGAATTGATCCAAATTTACTGATTCCATCGTATTTACCTGAGTCTTGGGTGGATCTGGGACTGTTTGTGAGTGAGAATGCAATTCTAATGCTTGAACAGTGATGTGGCCATTTTTGGCTCCACGCGCCTGCTGGATTTCAATCAATTGAGCGAGGTAGGCTTTGTTCAGGATGGCGTTCTTAACTGCGTCGAACTGCTCGATAACTGCGCGGTCTAACAGCGCCAACAACTTTGACATGGAGCTGATGGGGGTTCCAAAGTTCTGGACAAACAGGACAATCTGATCAGGAGTCAAGTCATACATTGCCGCCTCGACCAAGCGCTCTACTGGACTGCGAATCATCTTTAGCTTCAGCCAATCTGGCAAAAGTTGAACTGCTTCATTTGTTTCAGGTAGATAGGCCTGTGGAACTGCTCGTCCAGGTGGGAACCAATAATCAAGGATCGGTATGGAGTCAGGTAAACTTATCGACGAATGTGTAAGAAGGATAACAAAGGCGTGAATTATATTCAAATGAAGAGGCAGCTGTGCTCCGTCGTCAAAGTGCACCATCAGCAAATCTGGATACTCTGTCCACTCGTAGGGCTCTCGATGTTCCCTCAGCTTGATAATGTAGTTATTAAACATGACAAAAAGACAGTTCAATGTCTGCAATCGACACTCGTCCAGGGCGTCAGATACCTTCCCAGCAAGTGGTGAATCCGGTTGGATGGGGATTATGTGTTGAAACATAGTACTTCTCTCCACAATCAACTGAGCCATGTCCATGACGTGGTCCAACATATCAGTCACAGGATCGTGCAAGGTATGCGCAGCAATAAACTGAATATACACCATCAGCAGCTCCGGGTTGTTTTCGATCTGACATGCGGCTCTCAGTTGTGGAATAATCGATCCGCGTGCGTGGATAAAGTGTGGAACTTGCGGCAGAGAACAGAGCAGCCAATCTTCCTCCTCTTCTGTTGTACTGAACACTTTCAGAATCAGCTTGATTCCACTAAGTGCCGACACCCTCGATTGTTTGACGGTGGATGCTAGCCTGCGGAAGATGTAGTCCAGGACCTCACACACAGTCTGCTTCTCCGAGTTGGAATCTTTCACCAAATTTCGTAAGTAAGTCAGCAACTCTGCATCGCGCCCGTTCTCTTCGTTAATTGTGGCAGCGTTAGAGAGTAAAAATTCGCACAGGCACTGTACTGGGAGATGATTGAAGTCACCGTCGCTATTTTGCACCAGGTCTGAGAGCCATGGCATTGATTGTGTTGTGCCCTGCCTCTGGATGATGTCTAACAAGAGATCGGGTTTTCGGCTTCGGCAGAGAAGATGACCCAATTTCAGGGACTTGTTCAGATGCTTTAGCTGTTCGAGAACAGCAGGTGGAACTCGTCTAGCTGGTCCCATTGGATCCATCAGCATCAGCTGACTGATGAGAATTGCACTTTCCTCGGTAATCACCTGTTGGGAGGTTTGCGCGGCTAAGTGAGTTTCAAACTCTAGAATCTGGTCGCGCTCCAAGGTTAGTAACTGAAAGGAAGAAATTGTTTATGGATTCCTTCACCAATCCTCTTGTCGAACTTACCTGCAACTCCTCCTTGGCAATAGGAGACTCGTTCAGTTGATTTGTGATGCACATCTCCATCAACATCCTCATCGTCGGATAGTGCTCCCAGCAGAAGGCTCCAAAAGTCGACGGATTATGGGCAGAGATCATCAACATAATGATCCAAGCCTTCCAATAGAGCACAGTTATAGCCAACTTCGGTGGTTCGTAGTTATCCGGCAGTTTGATCTTCTCCGGATGATGGTACTCCGCCATGCTGAAGAGGAAATCGATGATGTCAAACTTATTCGCTTCCACTGCTGGGCAGTCCATACTCCTTAAGGCTGAGGCGCGCTTAATAGCCAACACAATGAGCTCAATCGTGTCGGGTATGGTGAATGGGATCTCCTTTGTGATACCGATTAGGATAATCCTCAACAGTGAGTCCTCATGAATGGGGGTCTCGGACACGATTCGAAGGAGTGTCACTCGCTCTGGCTCTGGAGGCCACTGATCACATTTGGAATACTGCTCGGGGCTTTCTAGGAGCAAAATCTTGTGCAGCGCTTGGTTGTAGTCGATGCCTTGGAGCTTAAAAATCACAGGCACAGACTCGTACATCCATGAGAGAGCGTCCAACTGGATTTGGGACATTTGTGCGTAAAAGTTCAGTAGAATTGGACTGCTCTTCATATCCCGCCCGTTGCGAAGTGATACATTTGCCTCGCGCACTTGAGGGGACACTGTCAACAGCATGCATAGGCAAGTGAGGTCCACCATAGAGTGGAATATGCGATCTTTATATTCTGACTGCTGGATGACGGGTGTAAGATCCTGTCGACCGGTAAGGAAGGCCTTGCAGAACTCAACGATGTTGATGTCGTAGCGAAGAGTACGAACAAGTTCCCTGAGAAAGACGCGCAAAGTTCGCAGACAATCTTCGCGCTGCAACAGGAATTCTCGGTAAATCTCGGCCAAGTGACGAGCTGATTGCTCCGGCTTAGTTATGAACATGGCACCTGCGAAAAATAAGAGAAAATTAGAGTTGAAACGCCAAGTTGAATCGACTTACCAAGCATCACCATGTTGTTGGGGTTTCTCGCGTTCGACAGCTCATTCTGCACCACGTACTTCAAGACAACAGGCAGAATATCCGGCTGAAGCTGAATCATTTCCTTGAGACAGAGCGTGTAAATGTTGATCAGTGGCTTCGTCTTCAATCGCATCTTCACTAGCGTGGCTAAGACCTCGTGATCCTTTATCGTTTGCCCGGTGATGTTGAAACAAATGTAAGTCAACAACTCCTGAGCTGGTTTCATTAGCTTCCCATTATGAATCCACAGCTCTAACCGAGTGATGCAAAGCGAGCGCACCTCCCCAAAGCCAGACGTAGTGCAGAGGAATTTCAAAAAGTTCCTCGTATAGCAGTCTTGCTGTTGACGCTTGTTCAACTGCTCCTTGATCGCATCCATTACGTACTTCTCAACAATATGCGAACTCGACCCGTAACGATTCTGTACAGTGCAGTCCAATTTCAAATCACTCGTCTTCAACGAATCACCATGGAGGGAGTTATCGTTCGAGTCGTCGTCAAGAGAAATCGTCGCATCTCGTTGAGCCAGAGCGGTCGGATCAGGTTGGAGCACATTCTTCGGCGGAACTCTTGTCTTAAATGCCGACACAATATTATCAACAAACGGTGCACAGTACTCATTGTCAGCCCAGACCCTCTCATTAGCCGCATCGTCTATATACGTCCGTAAAAACATCTCTGGCCAATGGCGCTTATCGTGATATCCCCGTGCCAACAGATTGCAAGCAATAATATGTGCCAAAGGATGCGATCGACTCTTAAACGCATGCTGGCTATCTCGTCGTAGAATCGATATCAGAGCAGAAGTGACAATGTCATTGCAAAACAACGAAGGACGCAGTTTGGCCAAGTATAGCAGCGACAAAGTGAGCACAGCATCGTTCTTGGTTCTCTGCGAAGACAGTAGCTTTATGGCTCCACAAACAGAACTAACAACAGTGTCAGAATCTTGTTGGTCTATTGCCGCGTATACAGTTTCCACTAGATCCACTGGCTCACAATCACTGGCTAATTGTTCCCACGGTTCCATGACTGAGCTAGAACTACTGCTCCCTTCACCTGACAGACGGGGTACATTCCCAACACTTCCACTTAGCTTCGGTTTCTTTGAAACATTAGCCAGGGACGTAGAAGCCTCACGCTTACGATCTGAGACTCCCTTAACCGATGACATAACCTTGCTTTTGTCATCGCGGCTCGTAGATGCTTTTGTGCCCAATGCAAACAATTCGCTGGCCATGTGAGGGGCTCCAATTTTGGGTTTCGGCCCTCTGGAGCCCCCAAGCTTATTACGGTCCATCTTAAACCACAAAAATTTGAAATTTACTTGGAGCGAACGAAAATTAACAACAAACCCTCGCAGTAAAACAAATGCAAATAAACCGAGGTTTTGACATTTGGTGATTGTTTGCATGATAGAGAAGCGAAACAAATCTAGTACGCTAGTGAAAGTGCATTGGAGACGTTCAGTCGGCTGTGAAGAGTTGAATTGCCCTAACTATAATACTTTTCAATTTTACATTTAAACCGCTACTTGACGCGATAAAGTCTTACCAGAAAACACTAAGCAAACAAGTACACCAAAAAGGATAACGTATCAACCAGCTGAATCAATGCGTTGCTGTAGAAGTTGCAATAAGGTATGACACATCAAACGTCTCAATAAATTAAGTTTAGCGCTAAACACAATAAATGCATTTGAAGGTTTTTTTCTCGTATACTTAGCTTGAGAACTAAGATTAGATATGGAGAGACCATTTTTATACAATTCTTAACCGCATTTCGCTGGCAAGTTGACTGAATTCTCCTCAGAACTCCGCGCTAGGATCAAATTACAACCGAGATCAAACTGCATATATGAGTAACATAAAAAGCCGAGTTTCTTCCTTTGATTTGATCATCACAAACTGATATTGAAAACATTGCCATGGTCACAGCTGATTGTAAGTAGAGTAAAACCAACAGAAAAATTCTGCAGCAGAAGCTCATGCAGGTGAAAAAAGGAACCATCGGTTCAAAGAAAGAAAGCACGCACCATAGCAGCCTGATTGGAGAATAGGATAGAAACTCATGGTGTCGTCATCGCTCTACAGAAAGCTTCGCAGGATGTAGTCCCACTTATATCTAGTACACTTAAGTTCGCCATTTCAACGCCGGTAAGCGTCTATTCTACTGAGGACAGTCTCTGACCTTTAAGAGATTTTGGAAACCATTAGTTTGTCTAGAACCTAGTATTAGCTTCAGATTTAAACAAATGTTGAACTCTTTTAAGAACATTAAGCACTACGAACTACTAATATTTTATTCCCACCGTGGTCTCGCCACTTACGTTCGTAGTAATGCAGCTTTGCGAAAATTCACCGCAATGCAATCACTGTTTCAATTTGAAATTCAACTTCGCGTTGTTGAAATTCTATCTTCGTAAGCAAATAATCGGACACTGTCTTACTTTTACTGGCCCCAAACTGGACAACATCTCGACTTTAAGCGAATCTAACTCCGTACAAAAAATTGTATCCCTGCATCCTCATGCTAAAATTTTTAACACACGAACTGTGTGTTGAGATGTTAGCTGCGGAAAACAATGTAGCTCAGAAGTGTCAAATACTTACGTGGCTAGGAATGCTGGGCTATGATGAGGTCTCCTCTCTAGTCTTGACGGATCGCTGCATCAATTAGCTAATTTCTCGTACAAAGACCAAACTGTTAGAGAAAGATGAGAGATCTAATTCAAGCGAGCTTAACAGCTTATTTAAGAATTTTAACTGGTCGTTATAGTAACTTGATAACGAAGTGGATGCCGCTGCTGATATGACCGCAAACACTATCCTCTTTGACAGAAGATTTCTTATTCCTCATTGGATCAACAGTATCAAATCAAAGAGAATAGATTTTTCGATATAATAACACCAACACGACATAGGAAAACCGTAAAGGGTTCAAAGAGACCAGAATCTCTGCAATGCCTTTCTTAGGACCAAAAACTCAAGCAAAAAAAAATTACCAAAGGTAATAAAAATATCTAGTCGTTCGTCAAAAACGTGCCTCAATCTCCATTACAACGCTCATTTAGAATGGCATTCCATCTGTCAGCTTTTTGGACAAAATCAAACTCATACTGCGAATTTCACAGCCAACTCAACGACTCCATATTGTACCATATCTAGACATGTACTGGAGCGCGTCAAACATTCTATTGGACGAATCTAATTTCCCACTCGAATAGTAGCACAAATTATAAAAAAAAACCTTAATCTACTCTAATCCGCTGGCCCTGATGGTATATCTTTCCTTCTCCTGAAGAGTTGTTCTTCCTCGTTGACAAAACCATTGCATTAGCTTTTCCATAAATCCCACGCTTCGGGACACTTTCCGAGTAAATAAAAAGCAGACGGTGTTGATCAAACCGTCCCTAAGTAAGAATTAAAAAACCCAAAAATCCAAAAAACCCATTGTACTTGCGCCCCTTCTCTATAAAGTCATGGAAACGCTGGAATCATGGAACCGTTGTTCGTATCAAACAGGTTGACTGGTGAACTGGTAAGCAGTCTCACTGAAATGTGGCAGCAAAGTCTACACCAATGCAGCGAGAGCATGATGTGACAGTGACGCTTGATACTCCAACAGAGTTTGGCATCGGAACGAATCTCTTCGATTGGATTAGAGATTACCATTCGAAATGATCAAAACAAATTGTGATGAACGATTACAAGTCTCCAACCATCTTTTTAATATGTATTTATAAATGATCCCTTATCTGCTACTTCTAGTCCAATACAAACGATTGCTGATACCCTTCCTCTATAGAATGGCTTAAAAGTTATTTGATTCCGGTATTTACTGCATAACTTACTGAGGAATCACCAGCCGGGTGAAATTTTCTGTAACATCCAGCCTTTATCCATGTAAGGCATTTGAATTGTCGAGACCGACAACCATTCCATTTCCGGAATTTGTGTCAATGATATCTAATGTTTCATCCCCTCAATATATAAGATGATCATCTGCCCAAAATTGGAGTACGTTGACCATCTGGCCAGGTGATCTTGAAACCTTTATCCACTGGAATCGAAATCGTGTAATAAAACATATATGTGACACCAATATTGTACAGTTAACTAGCACTCTCCAAGTTCTTTTGCTAACTTCGTTCTATTGCAGTGCCTACCACCAATGTTTTAACGAAATTAATAACAAAACCCCGCCTCTCCAAACCCTCAAAATAACACCGCCATAGCTATGAATGCTCATCAGTTGCAGACTTACTCCGACATATCATGATTCGTTCCTAAATCAGGGAAATGCCAACGTGCTTCGCGCATCATTTATCCCTATTTATAAACAAACATACCGCTGATATACATTTGTATTCCATTCTTACTCTACTCGTACTTCCATAAATGTACGAGTATCTAAAAAAGACATATCAAAGAATAACGTGAAGAAGAGAAAATCGTTTTATATATTTTAAACTGATTTATTGATAGGCCAACAAATTTATTTACATTGGCAACGCATAATGACTCGAAAATCTACTACAATCAAGCAAACAAATTTTAATCAATGATTGCACACTTTTGCAATTTACCCACACATCGTTTGCCGGCAACGAGTTCACATTGAAACATTTGCCAAAATGTCATCAGTGTGTGTACGAGAATTCGATGATTTTCTCCTTCTTTTGCACACACTTTCGTAACGTATATACCTTCATCCTTTTCTCACCGGTTAACTCTACTGCAGTCTTGCCCTTTCCAAGAGTTCTCCAACAGCGACATATCTAGTATGAATTTTGTTGTCTCCATATGTTCGTCATTTTGGAGCTATCAAACGTTTGAATTTACTTCTCGAATATATTCGCCACGAAAAGTGCTAAATCTCCATTGCGACGTTACACACACGTGCTGACTAATAAGGTCAGAGTTGTTGATCAATTAATTTAACCGAAAAGCTAACCAAGCGGTAAGTTCAAGGGGTGGAAACTTCCAAACTACTGCGTCATTCCTTATCTCTGTGTGAACTCGATGAAACGCACTCGTGATGCTCATCGATTTCCCACCGAGGTGGAGTGCACAAATCATGGATAATCACGAGTTTCGTGGTATAATCTCAGTCCCACTTTCAGGAAAATAACCATGGATGGCGAGTTGGACGAACAGCTGCAGAAGCAAATCAATCTGTGGTTGGAGTGGGACAAGAATGAAAAGACTAGCGACGAAATAAAAGTGCTGGCGGAGCAGAAAAACTGGTCAAAGCTGAGGAAGCGACTGCTGAACAGGATGACATTCGGGACGGCCGGATTACGTGGTCCAATGCAAGCCGGTTTCAACTCGATGAATGATCTGGTCATCATTCAAACCGCACAGGGGCTTGGGGATTACATTTTGAAGGAGTTTCCAAATAAAGATGATCATGAGCGAGGTGTTGTCTACGGCTACGATGGACGTTACAACAGTCGACGATTTGCTGAGTTATCCGCGTGTGTGTTGATCAACAAAGGGATCAAGGTGTGGTTGTTCAATAAGATGGTGCCAACACCTTTTGTTCCTTTCGCAGTTTTGCAGTTGAATTGTCTTGCTGGAGTTGTGGTAACAGCATCGCATAACCCCAAAGAGGACAATGGCTACAAGGTGTACTGGTCGAATGGATCACAGATAATCCCTCCCCACGACAAGGGAATCCAGGAATGCATCGAAGCGAATCTAACGCCTCTGGAGTCATCGTGGGAAACGTCGATTCTAGATGATAGTAAACTCCTCGAGGATCCTTTCGACAATATGTTTCGGCTGTACTTTGAAGCATTGAATGAAAACATACCTCAGAAGTTCTTAGAGTCCAATGAGAAGAGCGACTTGCGTTTTGTGTACACAGCGATGCATGGCGTTGGATTTCCATTCGTCAAAGCAGCATTTGATGCTGCTAAACTGAAGCCACAACAAATTGTCCCAGTGATTGAACAGTGTGACCCTGATCCTGATTTCCCGACGGTTAAGTTCCCGAACCCCGAGGAAGGCAAGTCTAGTTTGGAACTCTCCATCAAAACAGCCGATGCAAATGGAGTCACATTGATCCTTGCCAATGATCCGGACGCTGATCGTTTGGCCTGCGCTGAGAAGGATCCTGTAAGTGGACTATGGAAGGTGTTCAACGGAAACGAATTGGGTGCGTTGCTCGGCTGGTGGGCAATAGAGAACTTCAAAACTCTCGAACCGAACTTGGATCCCAAAAAGTGCTACACAATTGCCAGTACAGTCAGTTCAAAGATTCTAAGATCAATGGCCGCCATCGAGGGCTACAATTTCGAGGAAACGCTCACTGGATTCAAGTGGATGGGCAATCGCGCCATCGAACTCATTAAAGATGGCAACAAGGTGCTCTTCGCCTTTGAAGAAGCCATCGGATTTATGATCTCAACAACAGTACTCGACAAAGACGGAGTAAGCGCCGCTGCGCATCTCGCCACAATGGCATCCTACATCCATGCCACTGAGGGGTTAACTTTGACAAAGAAGTTGGAAAAAATCTACGACCAGTACGGCTACCACAGCACCAAGTGCTCCTACCTTTTCTGCTACGAACCCCCCGTCATCAAGAAAATCTTCGACAGAATTCGAAGTTTCGACAGTGGCAAACCTGATACCTACCCGCAGTCAATCCTTGATGGAGATTACGAAATCAAATATGTACGGGACCTTACCAACGGAGTGGACACATCACAGCCGGATGGTAGAGCTATACTGCCGGTCAGCCCTAGCTCACAAATGATTACGTTCACCTTCAAAAACGGAGTTGTGGTCACTCTTCGAGCAAGTGGAACAGAACCAAAGATTAAGTACTACGCCGAGATGTGCGGCAAGCCAGAGGAAAAGGACTGGGAAAAGTTACGCGTCCGTTTAGACACAATGATGGCTTCTATTGTTGACGAGTTCTTACAGCCAAAGCTCAATAATTTGACCCCAAAGACAGACTAATCGTGCGCGCACATTGAATTCAGGGTTCCGAAGAGGCGTGCTAGACTTAAGCATTCCACAAAGAGGCAGTTTCACTTAGGCATACAATCAATATTTATTCTGTATCCCTACACTCCGCATCGTACTCCATCGTTCGCTCTTTGTACGCCCACTCCTCCTTCTGTGAGCTCTCAACTTTTTTTCATCTTAACGGACTTTGTTTACTTATTTTTTATTTACAAAAACTGGCTTTGTAATTCTAACTGTAGTTGTATTTATTCGCTCGTCCAGAGATTGAGGTGTGGCTATATATACTCGTGCTGCTTTGATTTGCCTCACTTCGCTCGGTGGACTGTTTTTTTTTATGAAATAAACGCATTTGTGTATTTTTGATTTGAAACAGTGTCCATTTTTTTTATTGTATTTCGCCTTCACATTCTACATTGCCGTTTTTTTTTTTTTTTTTTTTTTTTAAGTGACGCCAAACTAATCAAGACAATGGATCATTGATTCTTCGTACAACTTTGGTCCCGAGCATATTGCTGCTACAATAGAATGTTGTGCTTACTTTGTCGGAGCCAATAAACCGAATATAGCTGTGGATATAAAATCTATCACTTAGATGCAACTACAGCATAGATTACTCGATCAGAAAAGTCTCTGGCAGCATCTTGCGATTGCAACTGGGGATGGTGACCAAATTAATGTCCTGGATATATGTTGTTAATCGGCTATTCATCCTGGAATGTCCGTAGATTTCTAATTTTTAGTACGTACCGCACTTCAACAATCACATAATCAGTTTGGTTGCCAGCAAGTTAAGTTAACCTGGACATCAACTAATAAAACTCTGTCCAGTCTCCAACTGAGTACTCAAAGATATTTTATGGACCCACCTTAATCTTCTACTAAGTATCCCACCAGGTAAAAATTGGAGACTCTTTGAGCCGAAGCGTTCATATCTATTTGCTCTAATTGCTGAACTCATTTCAGGCGACCGATGCATCATTCTCCTACAAAGTCGATATCGCTGTACAGATGTCTCTTGTGTTTAACGTAAGTACCTGCCATGTAGGCTTAAACTTACGGAATGCCCATACATCCATGGGAGCAAGGATACGGCTTGCCATCGCTCACCAAACATTTTCACTGTTTCAGATACCAATTCGGAACTGTGTTGCCGGCACAAGTTCCACCCTTGGTATGAGTCGCACCCAGTACTTATTGCAACTCTACATTGGGTCAAACCAAGGTAAAACCCTTCCCGCGATTTTGGGTTTAAACCACAGCCACCATGACGCTCCCACAAGGGGGCCTACCTCTAACAAATCAGGCCCGGACCGAGATCCGGGGGGCTCCTGACTCACATGGTACCGTGAGTCCTGGTAGGGACTACCGGTGGTCCAGCCGCCAACAAGACCTATGACCGGCAACTTGTGACTGATCAAATCGTAGCAACCTTTGGTAGCGTCATCTGAAGATGTTTACGATAAGACCAGTCCTTTGCTCTGCCCCCGTTCATTATTAGACAACGTCATTAAAGGGCGAAGCCTTGATAATTGGGCGGGGGCCGATGTCGCTGTACAGCTCCAAGAGTTAACTGTTTACTGAGTTCGCTCCTCCATCTGAGTCCGTCATAAGTCAGTCTTTGTTGCACTGCGTCCTCCAAGGGCCGTCAAAATAGACAGAATCACACACAGAGTCTTTCTCTTAAGTGAACCAAGAGAGTTTTCATTCGATGGGTACGGGGTTTTCTTCATTGCTTAAGATAGGGCTTTGCAAATTAATTTTTTTGGAATATTGTGCCTCTGGTGTTGGCTTGTGAGCAAAATGTTAAAGCAGTCGGATGATAGTTGACGCAGTTCATGATCTGGCCGACGAGCTCCTCAAGAGGTGATTTCCTCTATTTTGCAAGTGCTCGACTCCTGAGCCATCTGCTCTTCCGGATGTGTCAAATTTAAGTTTGAATACTGCTACCCTCATTTTGTTTTGATCTAGTGGTTATTGTAGTCGCGATTCAGGTTAAATGACAGCTGTTTTTCGTTCTCTTCATTGTTTTACAGTCTGTAAAAGTGATTCGTCCGAACTCTCAGCATTGATTGTTAAACATAAGAATGGCTTGGAAAGTGTTATAATGAATTTGCTCCGTCGAAAGGACTGATTTGTCGCTGGTTTGCTGATTTCAAACGCGGTTATACAGACACAAATGATGCTGAACACAAAATCGTTTTGACAACCGTAAAGCGACATTGCGTGAGATAGCTGACTTCGTAAAGATATCAATAGAACATGAACATCATATCTTGTACGATTATTTGAGTATGCAAAAATTCTGTTCTAATGTGGACCACGTTTCGACAAAAACAACGATGTGTTGATGATTCAGTGCGCCGCCGTTTAGAGCTGTTTAAGCGAAATAAAAACATTTTTTTCATGCGGAATGTGACAATGGATGACACATGGATCCTGTTACCTATTGGAAAACCTCAAAGAAATGTTCGCTGTAAAGATATGTATGTGGCTCCAATGAAGAGGTGATCGCCGAAACTGAAGCGTATTTTGAAGGGTTAGACAAATCGTTGTATAAGAAGGGCATAGAAATATTAGAGCAGCGCTGGAATGATTGTATCGCTCTAGAAGGAGACTATGTTGATGAATAAAGTACAATTTTGCCCAAAAATTGTGTTTTTATATGTCTTGGGACTTTTCGAATTACCCATTCATTATATCTTAACAAATATTAACGTGCTGCTATTTTCTGCTTCTTTCCACAATCGCGTTTATAAGTTTCACTAACCAAGTCTGGTTGGATTAGGCTAGTAGGTAAAATAAAGACAACCGATGTGTTTTCATAGTTGCAGTACTGGGCATCGCCAGGTCGACGTCACTCACTGTCAACCCTGATCGTGCAATAGCGAACTGAAATGAGAAGGTTAAATAGCATAAAAGGTCCTAAATCGGTGAGCCAAAATTATTCTCTACGAAATCCTGACCCTGCCAATCCTACGCTACGCGGAAAGAAAAGAAAAAATAGAAAATGCTTCCCCGCATACCGCGTCCCATATGCAAAGAGGGTACTATGAGCGTTATATTTCATAATATATATATATAGCTAGCGATCTTACAATAGAAGGGTGCTAACTTGACATGTAAACCAAGACATGTTCAAGATCAAGCAATCATGGATGCTGGAAAATTTGGTGTGATAAACTGAAAATTCTTGCCTGGAAAAACAAAACAACAAGTCAAGAGTGTCCCTAAATAACTAAGTTTGCAATTCATTACTCCTATTTTCAGCCACCTGCAGTTCTAACTACAAGAACAGAAAATTAATGTCTGTATGATAATTGAAACAGAATATAAAGAAAATTGCTCAGAACCTGAACGAAGCAAAAAAAAAAAAATCGAAACTGTCGGTGAAACCAGCAGACTGGTCAAAGTCCTGTGAATCGGCAATTCAGAGTGGAAACTTTTAGGAGACCGGATGGCACCTATATTGAGTCAAACGCCGAGGATCTTTGTCTCATGCTGCGGACTTATTTTTCAGGTAACCCGTTCAGAACCAGCTCACAATCAGGTCCCTTCAATATAGCTCTAAGTTGAGTAAAAGAAAGGGCCGGAGATGGTATCGGGTTTGGTGAAAGGTGAAGCCGTCGCTTGATACGCATGGACTATATCCAATTATGCTACAAAAAGGGGTGGACTATCTGCTGACAACTCTAAGCAAACTCTTGACGCCCAGCTGGCATGCACACCGAACCGAAAGAAGAGTTGCCTTTATACCTGTAACAGAACGTCAACATCAAAAAGAACAGATCGTTTGAGAAAAAATATACATAGTTGTCTGTCAAACCGCATGACATTCCGCCAAAAATTCTTTCTGAGCGTCGCTTTTTCGTTTTAAATTGATTGGCACGAAGTCCGCCATAACGAGCATACGGGGAAGAAACACAAACTTATTATTCAATTCAAATTTCGTAGAAATAAACTTTATTTCATATCATTTGGTTGTTTGGACTGTTCATTTCCCGTCTCTACTGCTCGCTCATGGCGGAACAATACCGAAAACCAAAAAAGATGGCTCATGCTCGCCAAGAGCTTCAGGCCTATTAATCTGGCTTCCTTAATATTGAAGGGCATATAAGTAATGCCTACTAACGGAAGGCTGCGTTTTAAAATCTGATGGGTAGAATTTACAACTCGCCCTTGGGGTGTTGTCAAGAACGTATCCTTGACGTCACCTGTAACTTAGCCGAAACATTAGAATAAGAAGTTCCAGGCCGGATTCTGCTTAAACTACTATTGTGCATCTTTATCGACTCATTGGCCGTTTTTGAAAACGTCATTTGATCGTCAAATTGATCGACATTTGCAATACTTAAGGGTTGCGAACATCAAACTGCAAACGTCATTTGGTATCGTTGATCTGTGTCATCTACATGATTTTCTTCTTGCAAGAGCATTTGACGTTTTCGAACAAAGCAATCATCCTTGAATGCATGTTATTAAGCAGTGCAAATTTCTGGCTGCTTTTTTGCAGCGCATATTACGTTTATGAACATCTGTCCTGCAAACACTGCATTATCGAACATGCTGCAAAGGCAGTTTGATTTCTAATGTCGTTTTCGAACAAATGACTTTTGCAGCTTGCGTTTAAGAATATTTTGCAAAAGCAATTTGATGCAGATGACGTTTTCGAAAATGGCCATTGCTTACCCTCAACCGTTCTAATGTCTAAAATCAAACATATGCAGATGATGTATAGTCCGTTTCAAATCACCGTGCAATTGGAAAGCTTCGCAAAGAGAGCCTGGAAGCGCATGCTACTAATCTGCTCACTGGAAAATGATATTTGCATCATTTTGCGACAAAATTCAAACACACATTTTTTATGAAAAGGGTTAGGTAAAAAATATATATTCTGACAATTTGGAATTTTTAATCTAGTTTTAAAAAACCTTTGCAAGGAGTAGAAGTAAGAAAAAAGTAAATTTATATACAATGGACTGCTTTAAACCAGGAAATCCTTTAACACGCCAAGCAAAAGTGCTTACGCTTACCACAAAAACTTGGATTATGAGAACAACCTACGAGAGCAGCTGTAAGGAAAATAGCTGAATTTGTTGGAGTTTCGCATAGGACTATATACAAAATATTAAGAGAACAAGAACTAAAGTGCAATCACCCAACAAGAACACTCCTCATCGGCACTGGATCAGTGGATTAGATGACTTCGATAATCAAAAGGATTATCTACTCCTTCCACCAATTTGACAAGAAAGTCGTAACATTGAGCGCCCTAAGGGAACAAATCCGTCAAGAACTGGAAATTAAGATAAGCAAGACATCCCTTTGGGGGTATCTTAAAGCCAAAGGATTCATTTTTCGTAACGCTGAATACAATAAGAAAGTCCTATGTGAAAGGACGGAAGTGAAAATTCAAAGGTTAAGATATATCCGTCAAATAAGGAACTTTCGTGAAAGTGGACATCAGATAATCTATGTAGATGAATCATATATACCTAGCACCCGCCCAAGAGGAGTGCATTGGACTGATGGAAGTACGAAAGGACTAAAGAAGCCTATTGGAAAAGGATATCGGCTTATAATTGCACACGCTCGTGGTTCAAATGGATTTGTCAAAAACGGTCTTCTAATCTTTAAATCTGGATCGAAATCGGGTGACTGTGACTATCATGATAAGATGAACTTTGACAATTTTTCAAAATGGTTAAGAGATCAGGTACTGGACCAGCTAGAGGAACCGTTGGGTTATTGTAATGGACAACGACCCCTGTCACAATAAATTAAAAAACCGAGCACCAACTTCATCAGCAACGAAATTGGAGTTGGTTAATTGGCTTGTAGAAAATAATGTTGCGCATAGCTCTTCAATGCTGAAGATTGAACTGTATGATTTAGTTCGACAAAACAAGACATCCCCGCAGCATCAAATAGAGGACTTGATTAGATGAACAGGCCATGAGGTAGTCGGGTAGAAACACCACATTTAAGCTGGATGACATCAAGAAAATAGCAGAAGAAGAAATTGTAAAAATTACTGTCAAGGAATGGAAAAAAATATGCGATAAGGCCATAAAGACAGAAGAAAGTTATTTGAGCTATGAACTGAGTTGGAATACCTTCACGGAGAGAATTGTTATTAGACCCGACGAAGATTCATCAACTGAAATTGAAAGCGACGCTGAGGATGATTATATCACTGATAACGATTAAGTGCATTGGTCATATTTTAAGTCAAATTCATATTAGCAAAATATTACTTCTTCTTTTCAACGCAATAATTGTGAAGAGAGTGCTTTCCATAAAATCGTCATTGACAACTCTACTGAAAAAATATACAATGGACACGCCTTCCACGTCCGTGCATTCTCCCTAAACTCTGGTTTCGCATCTGTCAATACCGGCTTCTTATCTTTTCCACAATACATTATCCAAATCCAATGCCATTCAAGCAGATAATCATTACGCGCTGAAACTCAGTAGGAACTCGGTGCAATCAATATCAAAGTATGGTTACGCCCGAATTTCGTTTTGATCACTTCCAGGATTGCTGGAATAGATTGGAAAAGAGGGCATATGCGCAAGAAATTTCACGGTGATTTGAAATGGATTATAGTTTCATTTCTGCGTTAAAGCACAGCTCTAACGCAAATAAGTTACTGCTTTTGCCAGACTCCAAACAAGTGTCCGTCTAGATTATGTGGCGATTGCCCATCACGCCTGGCTCTTCTTTAGATCCACTGATGAATGTCACTCCTCTTGATGTTCATATTACGGGCTGCATTCTCAAAGCCATTTTCCGTTTTAAAAGTACTGTCCTTAGGTACAAATCTTATTGTAGTTTAGCTAATCTTGCGCGGCTGTCGTTATTTGATTCCTAAATTAAGGACATCACGTCAAGCGTAATGACACCGAAACTCCGGTTGCGGTGAAAAATCAAAATCGACTTCAGCCAGGATTTGAGTAAGAAAAGAAGTTAGTCGGGTCATCACAAATGACACCAAAACCGATCTAGGATGTGGCTCTGGTGTCTGTTCGGAGGACGATAACCTACATACGAGTACTTCTGTATTCAATATATTGTATAATAATTAAGCAGCTTTACAGGGTGTTTGAGATAATGTTCTATGGTTGGCCTTGTCTTTCCCAATCGCGCCGAAAGATTTTTCTTCTTTTAAAATACAACAATAAGCAATCTAACAATTTAGTTCCCCCATTAAATGGCGGATGTCACCCATGGAGCGAAATAACCAATGAGCCCAAACATATTTCTCGCTCTCCCTATCCCATTTTCGGAAAAATTTAATACGTGCTCCCGCTTTTGAGTGAGTGTTTTTAAAAAAAAAAAAAGTTTGTTGAAGACCTTAAAGGGCTGACCAGAATGTGAATCTGAAGCTTGAATCTGTATCTAATATCGAACTGTCAATGCGTATCTGTGTGATCTGTATCTCTAAGTTGAAAAGCACCCAACTTCAAGATACAGATTCAAGATACAGCGATTCAAGATTCACGCTTCAGATTTACATTCTGGTCAGCCCTTAAGGGGAGATTCCTTAACATATTTTGAGAAAAAAATCGGAAGAGGAGCTGGAAATGCATCCTCTTCGAGATACAGAGGTTTAAACAAAGCCTTACGCTGCCCTGTTTTGATTCATCTTTCAAATTGATGAGTGCATAGTTACAAATGGGGTATCGTTGAACTCGTAATTATGAGCACTTTAATTGTTTTAAAGCAAATGTTGGCCTGAAACTAATGTGTCATAAGTTATTGAAGATCAAAAGTGATTTGTTTTTTGTTTTTTTGTTTTTTTAACTAAAATTTAGACTTTGTCAACAGTTTTGCAGGGAAAATGTCTTATTAACACGTTGACTGCTAACTACGAGATAACTCGCAGTATGCGGTATTGCCTAGGACGCCAACTACGAGTTATCTCGTCAGTTACGATGAAACTCGTAGCACTCGTATATCAGTGTAAAAATAAATAGATAACCTCAGAGAAGGGAACAACAAATTCATGTCGGCTTACATGGACAGAAAAAAAATAATCATACAAAGTTGGATTCCGCGAAGAGCTTTCTATTATAAAAGCCAACTACGAGATAATTCGCAAGATCTTCTTAAAATAAAATACATTCTACAATATGTATATGATTTTTGATAATTACTATGTGCTATAATTACAGTTTTATAATAATATAACATCATTAAATTAAATTGGCTTTTTACACCGGATTCCTGTACCATGTACCAAGCAACTTTGAAACATGTACCTACTCGTAATACTTGTAAACAAAAAAAAATCTGGTCATTTCATCTCAAGCCAGTAGTTGTCAAGATACGACCCAACTTGTTCCAATTAATATATGAATCTTTAAAATGGGGCATGCTTTAACAGCATCCCTATAAAATTAACTATTTAGTTAACAGCTGTTTTGAATTTTTTTTCCCGTAAAATGTGTTTACTCTTGTACAATATAAATTAATTTTTTTTATAGAAAAAGGTTTATTTTATGACTTCTAAAAAGGGAAAAAGAAACCGCCTCAGGTAAGTAACACCAAAGACCATGTCAAAAAAATTACAGATCCTTTTTCTAAACAAAAAAAAAAAAGTAAGCAGATCTCTTTTGGTAGGTAGGTAGCTAAAAGTGGCTGTTGGAAAGACCAACCCACTTTGGCCTATTGGCCCATTGTGATGCCACGTGGATCTATGATTCTCTTACTCATGGAACCAGTTTGAGCTTATGTAGAAGCGTAGGTAAATCAATGTTAGAATTTTGACTTCCCAGCCTTGCTTAGTATCGTCGGTGTTTGTGTTTTCTGTGTTTTACTGTGATTATGACTAGGGAATTCTGGGTAGACGTAGCCAATATACGCGGGCTAAAAAGTAATCACTTTTCTGCGTACGTCCACGTCTGTAAGTACAGACCAGCTGTTTTGGCACTTAGTGAAACACAGGTAGATCCCCGCCCACACCTCTCAGATCATTCTGATCTGAAGCTACCTGGCTACGAACTAGTGCCATTATTCTTCTCTCACCGCGGTCTCGCCATTTATGTGCGTAGTGATGTAGCTCACCAAACTCCACCACAATGTGATCCATGTTCCAATCCGGAATTCAACTTCATGTGGTTAAAATTCCATCTCCGTAAGCAAATTATACACTACTGCTTTATTTATAGAAGCCCCAAACTGGACAGCAATTCAACCTTTAACGAGTTTGATGCGCTGTCTGACTCCATTCAATTCGTTATTACGGGCGACTTCAATATATGTACACAATTCTGGGTGGCTTCGACATTCTGGACAGACAACACCCGAAGGACGGTGTGTTGAGATCTTCGCTGCGGAAAACAACCTAACGCAGCTTGTAAATGAGCCCACGCGAATACCAGACGTTGATAGTTATACCGCCAACACCCTGGACTTGTTTTTAACTTCTCACCCTGATAAGTACACCATTGATGTGCTCTCCCCTCTAGGCTCGTCGGACCATTGTGTCATATCAGCTAATTTCTCGTACACCGACCACACAGTTAGAGAAAATATTCCTAAAAGAACCGTATGGCAATACGAGAAAGCCAACTGGAGCGGTCTTAACAGCTTCTTTAGGAATTTTAACTGGTCGTTATGCTTCCTCGATAACGACGTGGATGCCGCTGCTGATATGATTACAGACACCATTCTCTTTGGAATGAGATCCTTTATTCCTCATCGGATGAAGAGTATCAAACCAAAAGAAAAGGCATGGTACGACTCGAGCTGTAAAGAGGCCGTCAGGGTTAAAGAAATGTTTTTTCGGTCCTACAGGACCAACCCGACAGAGGAAAACCGAAAAAAGTTCAAACGAGCCAGAAATGACTGCAACGCCTTTCTTAAGCGTGTGAAATTCCTATACGACCAAAAACTGAGTCAAAAAATACTGCAATGTCCCAAAGGCAGTAAAAATTTTTGGTCGTTCGTCAAAATTCCGCCTCATCCTCCATCCCAACGCTCATTTACAATGACGTTCCAGCTGTCAGCTCTTTGGATAAGGCCAATCTGCTTGCTGCACACTTTGCAGCCAGCTCAACACTCCCAGACTGTGCTTTGTCTCCGCCTACACTTGAGTGCGTCGAATCTTCAATGGGACGAATCTACTTTCGCACTCGTGTAGTAGCAAGAGTACTTAAAGATCTCAACATACATAAATCCGCTGGTCCCGATGGTATATCTCCCCTTCTTCTGAAGAGGTGTTCTTCCTCGCTGGCAAAACTACTGCGTAAGCTTTTTCATCAATCCTACACTTTAGGACTCTTCCCGAGCAGATGGAAAACAGCATTTGTCCAAGTTGTCCCTAAAAAATGCCAATCTTCTTCTCTCTCCTCCCACAGAACAGACCCATTGCACTTACGTCCCTTCTTTCCAAGGTCATGGAAACACTGATAAATCGTCAGCTCATGAAATATCGCGAAACACGGAAACATCTCAATGACCGGCAATATGGTTTTCGTAGCAACAGGTCCACTGGTGATTTGATGACATGTCTCACCGAAAAGTGGAACCAAAGCGTACGTCAATCTGGCGAAAGCAAGATAGTTGCACTTGATATTTCTAAGGCATTTGACAGAGCTTGGCATCAGGCTCTTTTGTCGAAAATGAGTGCAATTGGGATCGACGACTCTCTTCTTCAATGGATTAGAAATTACCTTTCGGAATGTTCAATTCAAGTTGTCTTGGACGGTTTCAAGTCTGATATTGACAATGCTGGTGTGCCCCAGGGCTCTGTTCTGTCACCGACACTCTTTTTAATTTTCATTAACGATCTCTTGTCTGCTACTTCTAATCCCATATATTCCTTTGCTGATGACAGTACTCTCTGCTTTTCATATTCGTTCCCGGACTCACGGCTCTGCTCTTCGGCTGTAGTACGAGAACGGCAGCGTATGCTAAGCTCGTTAAATTCCGATATCAACAGCATAACCAATTGGGGAACTATCAATAGAGTGGAATTTAATGCTTCCAAAACACAATGCTGTCTGCTGTCTTTAAAGCGAAATTTAAACACCCAGCCATTATCTATGAATGGCACTTGCATCGTCGAAACCGAAAAACTTTCCATTCTCGGTATGTGTGTCAATGACAACTTACGTTGGAATGACCACATATTTGATGTCGCCAAAAATGCTGCGAAATGTCTAGGTTTCCTCAAGCGATGTAAGAAATATTTTACCCCCTCTGATCTGGCCTCAATATATAAGGCATTCATCCGCCCAAAATTGGAGTACAACTCCCACATCTGGTCAGGTGCTCCTAAAACATCTCTGCACCTGCTAGATAGGATTCAAAACCGTGCGATAAAACTTATTGACGATACTAATATCAGTCAATCAATGGACACCCTCGAACACCGACGAAATGTCTCGTGTCTCACTTTGTTTTATCGCTATTTCCACCACCATTGCTCCACTGAAATCGCCAGTAGCATTCCGCCCATTCAAACTTTCAACTGTAACACCCGTCTCGCTATGAATGCTCATCAGTATACCCTCAAGCCCATTTTCGGACGTACTCTAAAATATCGTGATTCGTTCCTAAGCCGTACAACTCGCTTATGGAATGCCCTGCCGATCTCTGTATTTCCTGGACGTTATAACTTGCAAACATTTAAAAACAATGTACATCGGTACCTCTCTTTTCTTCCTCCCTAAATTTCCTTTGCCCGCGCTGTGTACAATCACCTTAAGGGTACTCAAACCCCTTGAGCGCGCGCTCATTATAAAAAAAAGGAGACTGTTAAAGTCTATATTCTTTAGATCGTTTAGATCATTTTAGAAGAAAGCTCCCAAGTGAAGTTTTCTTTTTTGATAGAGAGCTGAACATATACAGAGTAGGTGGAGGACTGTCTCCTTTTCCTCCTCGTCCATGCAGCTTCTACAGAAATCGTGTTTATAGGCGCCAAGCCTTTTTGCAAACTTGCCTATGGGGCAGTGTGCAGTGAGTTCTATTTAGAAGGATCAGTCTCTTTGAGCGATTTAGATCTAGCTTTGGCCAGATCTGTTTAGTCGCTAGATATGTTGGTCCAACAGTCAACCTAAGGTCTGTTCTTTTATTGGCATCCATCTTTAATATTAATTTGCACGTAGCGATTGGTATACCTATGCTAGCTTTTCCGGTAAAATAGGTAGAGTGGTTCCAATTTTGGCGAGTTCATCGCCCTGGAATGTATCTGTGGCCCGGCAGCCAGCAAAGGCGAAGGTTGAACTGCTCTACCATTTCTATGAGAGATGGCATTCGGCATTCAAGGGCGGTTTTAGAATTTAATGACACCGAGTCCAAGGACTTGATAGCGGCATGACTATCCGAAAAGATGCGGGTATCCTTTGCAGATATCACGTTTTTCTTCACCAGGACAGAGCTTCTTTAATCATCAAAATTTCCGCCTAGAATACGCTACAGTGATCTGGAAGACGGAAAAAGAGGCTTAGATTTAGCTTATCTGAGAAAACACCGCCACCAACCCCGCTATCGGTTTTAGATCCATCTGTATAGAAGTGGATTGACTTGTCCTCCATGAAAACATCTTCTTTCCATAAGGATCTAGAGGGGAAGCTTACATGGAAGTCTTTGTCAAACCAAAGTTCAGGTATGTTGGAGTCGATATTCTCTGTGATGATTCCTAATATATTAAGAATATTAGTGCGGCCAAATACGCTTTAAGGCGAATAGCTATAGTTGCAGCTACTTGCCTGCTGAAGATATCGAGGGATGTCAAGTGAAACAGAATGTCTAATGCCGCAGAGCGAGTAGACTGTAGAGATCCGCTTATGCATATACATGATGTTCCTTGGACTCAGCTTAGTTTGCTGCAGTTGACTGCATTGTCTAAGGCCGTTCACGAGACAACAACCCCGTAAGTGAGTATCGGTCTTATGACCGAGAGGTATAGCCAGTGGGTTATGCGAGGTTTGCATAAGCAGTTCGTAAATTTTAACCGAGATATTGACGCTTAGCTCATAATATCCTCGATGATGGATACAAGAATACGCAAACATGGTGTGTGTCTATGGACACACTGCTCCAAATGGGAAGAAATTTGTTAGAATATTTTTCAGGTTGAGGGGACAATGCGGAAATCATCGAGAGACTCACGGCCTGCTTTAGAAGAAGGCGTTCGCAGTTACGAATACGTTTAACATTGCGTCAGAAACCAAATACGAGTACCAGCCTTAAGCAACTATGCAGACCTTTTAATCTAAGCAGGACTTACGAGTACATCTGGAGAATTGTACATTCAGAAGGCAAGCATGCATTCCATCACACACCAGTACAGGAGTTACAACCCGGGGACTCAGAGAAGCGTCTGGAATTCTGCTATTATATTCTTTAAAGACACTCTGCGGAAGACAACTTAATTGGATTATATAGACGGATGAGTCCTAATTTGAAACGTGTAATTATCACTATTTATAGTACATACCTGGGTAGAAAGCAACCCCCACTCAATGAAACACAGAACTTTTCCGAATAAGTTCAACATCGATGTGTTTGCAGGTATATTGAGTAACAAACTGATCGGACCCTATCGGATTCCTTCAAGGCTAAGTTCAAATCTCTACCTGGAATTTTTGCGAAACAAATTACCGGAACTATTAGGTTACAGAATGATTAGATTGCGTCTATAAAAATTCATGGATAGGGCGGGATGGACCCATTTTGTGACCTCAAGGTCTCCGGACTTGACCGCAAAGGACTTTTGTTTATGGAGATGGATGAAAGACATTGTTTAATCATCAGAAATAACAACATCGGATGACTTGAAGCATAGAATTAACGAGACACCTGGGAAAGCCCGAGAAGAATTGGAAAGAATGGAAATTGTTAGAGCCTTTCGAAGACGAACTCTGTCGTTTGAACTCTGAACAGTTGATAGGATACAGGGGTTTATGAAAAAAATAAAAATAAAAATGTCCAGTCAATATTTGTATTTGTATTTTTTTTCTAAAATTTTTAACAATTTTTAATTTAATGTTTTACCTGTTTCAATAAGTTGGGTCGTATATACTAGGTATGCGTTTCAAAGTTGCAAAAAGTGTGGATAATAAGACATTTTTCCGAAAAGATAATGACAGTCAACATTTTAAGTTTAGAAAAAAAAACACTTCTAATCATTAATAATTTTTGGTACATTAATTTTAGGGCATTTACAATTGAAGTACTCATAATTACGAATTCCACGATACCTCATTTGTTACCATACAAGTCAAAACAGGGCAGCATAAGGCTTTGTTTTAAACCTATATATCTCGAAAGGGATGCCTTTCCGATCCCTCACCTTCTGATTTTTTTCTTAAAATATACCAAGAAATCTCCCCTTAAAGTCTTCGAAATATTATTCGGAACACCCTGAATAGTTATTGTTACGAAATCATACCTAATCTTTCACTATATTCAGTTTTATTTCAACAAAAAAGATTAAATAATTCAAAGAAGTTATTGTATATTTAAGAAATTACAAAGTAAGCGAAAAGAAAATAACTCAAAAATATACATAGTCCCCTATTCCTTCTTGACAAACACAAACTGACACTCTTCTATTTTTTCCATCAGTGCTGTTGGATTTGACTATACAGTTCTCAACACTTACCCTCGCTACTACGACTTCCGCGATAGATGTTGTTGTACCCCTTTCTTTTCCACTCAATTCAAGCAAGGCCAGTTTTATGGCAGGCCTTTCCAGGATTCCATCATCAGTTTTAACGGAAGTGCTACGCACTTGTCACGACAAACGGGAATTACAACTCCTTTTGGGTATTTATTTCTCCGAAGATCCTTGTCTTCTAAATTCACAACGTCGCCAACTTCTAGCGGTCTCACTAGCTGATGCGATTTAGAAAGGAGTGTAAAATTTGTTTACAATTTTCTTTCTACAATACGTTGATAACCGTATCTTAAAACCTTTGCATTGTCATGGTATTTCCCAATTGAACCCATATCTCCGGATGACAGCCTTAAGAAATGGTTTGTTGTCAGGGCCTTTGCCCTGTCACTGTCAATTGGGACAAATGTAAGCTGTCTGGATATTTATAATATTCTCGGCAGCTACCAGGCAACTTCTCAATAACTGCTCAGAGGGTGTAGTTGTCGTCAGAGAACTGTAAAGAGCTATTTTGAATGATCTTACCAATCGTTCCCAACTACGCCCGTATGCGATGATACAGGTGAATTAAAATTCCATTCTAATGTTGGGCTGAAAAATTGTTGGGCTATGTCTTTGAGATCTATCGTTCAGCACCAATAAAATATCGCAAAAAATCTAAGTTGGACAGCTACGCCTTTGGGCAAAGTCTTGGAAACAGCATCTATTCTTCCTCGAACTAGTAGGATTCCATCTTATCTACTTGATTTGTCGGATTGACTGTTAGTTGTTGTTGTTGCTTTATGTACAATATTGGGTTGTAGCACATGAAATGTCCGATATTATGATAAAAATTTAAAAGCCAATATGTAAGACGATTTTCGAAGGGTGGAAAAAAAACACCAAGATCAAGAAAAAAAAAACACTTGTTCGATCAAGATTCTTTAATTTCAATAAACCACTCTCATGTGGGCTTAGCCAATAACTCAACCCGTTTCACCCCAGATGGTGTCTTTTATACTCTCGCATCTCATGATGTCGCTGATGGTTGGGTCATCCTACATGTCCCGTTGAAATTTCTGTATCGTTGCCAGGGGCGGATGCAAAAATAAGTGCCCGCAAGGCGCCTATGAAATTTTACCACTGGCTGACCGTCAGATCTAGTTTTTAAATAAAGTGGGTGAAAAGGGTGTTACAAATATTACTTTTCCGTAAATTTTTATTAAATCAAAATAGGATCCGCTGATATTTATGACGTTCTTCCACCGTGATACAAGCTCAAATATTCCTTTTTCGTAGAAGTGCTGACTTTTTGAGGCAATGAAATCTTCACAGAATGAATCCAAAGATGGTAGTCCGTTGGGGAAATATCAAGAGAGTACGGTGGATGCGGACGAATTTCAAACCCCAAGTGTAACATTACCTGTAAGGTATGGGGTCTAGCATTGTCATGCAAAAGAATCGGACCGTGCTTATTGACCAACGCAGGTTGCTTTTCACCCAATTTGGCATGCAATATGTCGATTTCCTCACAATATTTGATAGCGTTTATCGTTTCTCCTAATTGAAGAAATGAAAAGTGGATTGGTTCTTTCGATGTCCACCAAATTGTCACCGTAACTCTTTTTTGGGTGAAGATCGGGCTTGGGGGTGTGTTTTAGTTTTTCATCTGCATCCAACGATCCAAGATCTTTAACGATTATCATACAGTTATCATCACAGGTGACTATCCGGTGCAAAAACGGTTCAGTTTGGTTTCTTAATGTAAGCGATGCACAGATTTCCAGGCGCCATAGTTTTTGAGATTCGTCCCACCGCAATCCCGCACCGATTTCGTTGGGTCCGCATCCACCGTTGCTCTTGAAACATCGTCGTCAGCTAACGTTTCCGGCTTCCCACGTGGTTCATTTTTGAGGCTGAAATCTCCTGAACGGAACTTTCCAAACCAACGTCGTATAGCTACATCCTCAAATGCGTCATTAATGTTTATCACTTCCAATGACGCATTATGTCCCATTTTAAATTCGTAAAGGAAGAGGGTTCGAATTTGATTTGCCAACAGCAATTATAAATTAAATAATTTCTAGAAAAAAATAACGGTACACATATCACTTTATTTTATAAAAAAAAAAAAATTTAATGTTTTGGCACAGATGCACACAGGCACTCGAGAACTTCTTATTTCCGACTGAGCTAAAATCGGACATTTCATATAGTCCAGCCCAATACCTATGGGGTCGTTTATTTCCTCGCTAAAGTTTTCACCCTGCGCTGTTCGACATTTCTGAGAGTCGAAGTTCCTCTTGCCGCTTGCGTTACAATTCCTGTTCGAGATCGTTGTTTGTGAATCTTTGGCGTAATATTGTTAATAAAACGTAGCACAAATGCCACAGAATTCAGCAAACGTTTCCACTTAGAAAATTTAATTACATTAACGAATATTTCTCTGTGTACTTCTCTATACTTTCATCCACCTGATAAAGGTAACTAGGAACACGATACCAGCGATCTTCAGCAACTAGCTTAGGAAGTTTTATCCACTTTGTAGCGTCATCGGCAATATTGAATTTTGAAGGTAACATACTATATATCCCCAAACATTTATACGAGTATTTGAAGTGTCCTGGATTTCAGGTTCTTGAAAAGCAATGAACTAGCTGTGTCTACGATAACTTGATGTTCTTATCCAGCTTAGGACAGTTTTGGAATCGCACCAGTAATTGATTTTCTCAGTTTTGACCGTAAGTTGTTCTTGAATTTGTTTAGCGAATCTGGATCCCATCACAGCTGATGTCCAGCTAAGGCGCAAAGGCTCGATGTCCCCTTGTAACTGCAATTGGTTTGCGATTTCTTTATTAATTGAAGTATGTATTTGATGATCCTTCGTCTAACGGCGCATATGTATGTCATTTGCACTTTTCCATTCCCTGTTACTATTAGAATTCTAAATCGGATATTTGCTGAAGTTTGATGAGTGATTGAAGATTCGTGCTTCAATGATGATGGAGTACTTTCCCTTTTGTCATTGTGTACAATAGTAGTGATTGATGTTTTCTTTCACAATTATTTTTTGTGCATAGCATTAGCGACGAGCATTTGAAAAGATGTTTACGAAGACATTGTCGATATAGCTTTTTGTTCTTCACACAATACTAACGCTCATACAACTTCATATCAATAAATTTGCTACAGTTTGCAACGGAATCACAAATATTTTGGCAAACTTTGAATTTTTTCGAATTCGCACTTTGCAGTGGAGGTTTCAAAATCGAATTGCTATAACAATGCATGCATCTGCAACATTGTTGAGCCGGCCTCCTAAAGTTCTTAGACTATTTGGATAAAGCGCCATGCTTTTGTGTGGAGTCAAATTTGATCTTAAAGCCGGTGGTAATTTGTCTACCAATTCTTTGATAAGCATTGGATTACACAGATGATCAGTCATTTCCGCTTGTTGCAATGTTGCACATAAATTTTGAACAACAACTGAAAATTCTACAATTTTAGTGTTTTTGGCGACGGAATTCTTCGAATCCATTCTATGTGATAGTACATTCCCAGCCGAGATCAACCAAACATGAATCTTAGGGTGACAATGATATCCGGTACGCATGATGGCATTGTTAATTGTGCTTCCATTGACTCTCTTGCGGTGTCTTTTAAAGAGCGTTACAATCGAATTAAATTCTCGGTGTCTGTGAAGAAACAGGATTCTGTTGTCTGATGGAAGCCGCTTATAAAACCTGGCCAATCGTCGGGATTTCCTGTGAACGGAAAAATTTCGTGAACTTAATGAATTTGTCTATGCAGGTTATATATTTTTCATGATCTATTTCGAAGAGGTCAATGTGTATTATTTCTGAAGGGTATGTGGGAGTGGAGGTTTCTTGAAACTCAGGTTTAAGCGGGTGGTGGTCGTATTTCTTTAAGTTGCAAGTTTTGCAAGTTTTTGTATATTTTTTTATAAGCTTACTCATATGCGGGAAATAGTATTTTTCTAAAATTTGATCTTTATTTTCTTTGAAATTGCGATGGGCTCTACTGTGCTCTTGTTGAATGACTCGGAATTGGTTGTCTTCATTTGCCAAATCTTCTACAGTCCTTTGTGTTAGTCGAATTTTATACGAGTATTTCCTGAAATTTGCTTTATATATATCCTGTAATAATTGAACGTGTTCCTCAGAAATGGCAATTCCATTTAGAATGTTGGGGTTAAGCTTCTCCTTTAACGTTTGCAGTAAGTTTTCCTTTTTTATTTCTTTCTTCGTTCTTCGAAAGCATATAGTTCTTTCCCTATTTTAAAGACCAACTGATTTTTGAAGACGTTTAGTGGAGCTTCGCAGTATGGGATCAATTCTGAGCTATCTTCTTCTGCACTGTGCATTGTTGCTGCATTGTTAAACTGCTTAACTCTGTCTTTAGTCTCGACAATACGTCAGCCACAAGGTTTGTTCTTCCTGGCTTATAGATAAGCTCATAATTATACTCCTCTATTCTCGCTTTCCACATCTTTAGTTTTGCATTGGTGTTTCTCGTACTTAAAGCGAATGTTAGAGGCTGGTGGTCAGTTAGTATTTTGATTTTCTTTGCTCCATATAAGTAATTCCTTAGGTTTTCTAGGGTCCAAACTATCGCTAGCATTTCTTTTTCATTTGTAGCGTAATTTTCCTCGGTTTTACTGAGCGACCTAGAAACATAAGTAATTGGCCTGTCTCTACCAATTTTTCCTTGAGATAACAGAGCGCCAATTGCCGTGTTTGAGGCATCAGTTGTTAAAACAAAGGGTTTGTCGAAATCAGGAAAAATTAGTACTTCAGATGATGTTAGAAGTTCTTTGAGGTTATTAAATGCTTTCATCTCATCAGGATTGAGTTTTTTGATTGTCCTTTATAAATCTTGTAATAAGAGGCGAGGCCAAGGAATCCTTTTAACTCTTTAAGATTATCTGGGGGTTTAATTTTACGGATTGCTTGAATTTTCCTAGGATCAGGTTTAATTCCTTCCCTCGTTATAAGGTAGCTCAAGAATTCAGTTTCTTCTTTTAGGAATTGTGTTTTGTCAAGGTTTACTCTAAGGTTGGCTTTTTCTACTTTTGCAAATATTGTTTCAATGTTTTTTATATTTTCTTCTTCTGTTTCGCCCAATATAACAATGTCATCGATATATACAAAACAGATTTTTCCGATTTCCTCACGTAAAACGTCATCTATTGTTTTTTTAAAAATTGCGGGTACATTTTTCAATCCGAATGGAAGTCTTGTGAATTCATACTTGTCATTCATTGTTGAGAATGCTGTTTTTGGTACGTCTGAAGTTTTCATTTTTATCTGGGGAAACCCTGAAGTCAGGTCTAGAGTCGAAAAGAATTTGGATTTTCCTAAACTCGCTATTGTATTCGAAATATCTGGAATCAGATATGTGTCTGGGACTGTAACTGCATTTAGGCGTTTATAATCATTGACTATACGGAATTTATTTTCCCCTGAAGTGTCCGGTTTTTTGGGCACTATCCATAGAGGCGAATTATAGGGGCTTTTAGATGGCCTTATTATGCCATCTGCTTAATTTCTTAATCTGTTGTTCTACCTCACTTCGTAGATTAACTGGGTAAGGATATGGTTTTTTATATATGGATTCATCTGTTGTCGTTTTTATTTCTGCTCTCACATTCGTCTCTATTACTATTTGAAGGGATTGTTTTGTTCTTTCTGGTAAATGGCTATCTCTGATTGCTAATTTATTCACCTGGGTAGATTGTTTTTCTTTTAATTTTATTTTTATGTTTGGTTCAATGGTTAGAATATTGTTTTTTCTGTCTATAACGGCTTCTAATTCTTTCAACGCATCTCCAATGATTCCGTCGAAACTTTTTAAACCGGGTAAGACGAAAAATTCTAAGTGTGTGTCATTGCCTATACTTTGGAAAAATCTGCCATTCACCTTTGGTTCAATTGATATTTCACCACCTGCAGATTGAATTTTAAATGTTTTTTTTTTACTGGGATAGAGTCTTTGGCTAATGAGAGGCTTACAAAATTTTTGTTTGCTCCCGTGTCCACTAAAAACTTTAAAATTTTTCCTTCTCTACTTCTATACTCTAAGTATGGAATGCTAGAGAGGCATTTATCATAAAATTTGCTTCAGACTGTTGTTCATCTACTTCCTCTGTCTGATGACTGTATTCCTGGAGATATTTTTCGATCTCTGCTTGAGAATACTCATGATCTGGTGGAAATTCTTCACTATGATCATCTCCTTCTGTTGTTGTTATACGAGTATTAAAAATTTTTTTCTGTTTTGGACGGTAGTTGTCTGTATCGTTTGGTCGTTTCGAATAATGGTTATTAGTTTGATTTGCTGGTTTATTCGCATAGTCTACTTGCTTTGTCTGGATGGATCTATCGATTTCCATACGTTCAGCAGGTTTAGTTGGTCTTGGTGGAGCATTGTTATTCCGTTGATATTGGTTGTCATGTTGTATATTGTATGCTTTGATTGCTTGCTGAATTGGTAATGGCTTTGGAGGCAAATTATGTTTTTTGGGATCTTGTTGTTTTGAAAATATTTGATTTATTGGGGCCGAAATTGTGTTTGCCACGTCCCTTTTGTGGATAACTACGTTTCTGAAATTTAGATTTTGAACCTCAAGGCAAGATATGTAGGCCTCTGGTAAAATCTGGGGCTTTTGTATAATCAGCATTGTGGACAGATCACCATTTAATCCCCTTATAAACACATCAAGCGCACGATTTCTATAGTTTTTACTGTTTCGCTTGAGTAATCTTCAGCTCTAATTTTGTTAATAATGAGCCAAAGCTGATGATTTACTTTCGCGTAAAATTCGTCTATACTTGAGTTTCTTTGTGTCATTATGCCTAGTTGGTGTTCGAGCATTCTGATATCCCTCTTGTCGGCGTAATGTAGAGATAAACATCTTTTAATTGAGGCCCAGTCTTCATCAAATATGTTATATGAGATGAGAGCAGTATCAGCATGACCTCTTATTTTTTGTCGAATACTTTGCAGTATTGACCGGTAAATCGGTTTGTTACGAACTATTTCGTAATCTTTAAAGATGTTTTCTACCATATGTACCCATGAAATATATTGCACTGGATTGCCATCGAATACTTGTAATTCTCTGACGCAATCAGGCAGTTTGCTTATTTCCTCCAGGTCGTTTTCAGTGAGGGGTGGTTGAAGGGTTTGAGGTGATACAGGATCACTTGTGATTTTTCCTTCTAATGTCGAAAGCCTTGAATCTATTTTCCTAACTACTCGTAATTCAATTTGTGCGTTAAGTGCACCGGTTAACTGAGTAATCGCGTCGTGAATTGCTTCCATAATCACGTGTATATTTTAAGCTACTGCTTTAATTTAATTCAATTTTTTGTGTTTGAAGTGAAAAAAAAGTGTTTTTGATATTGATATTGTTACTTACTCGTAATTAAATTCGATTTATTCGATAGTTTCAAGTTAAAAAAGGTTTTTAATATTGGTAAGTAGTTTTACTAATTGAATATTATGTATTTAATTTTGTACTCACATGAGTAAAATCTTCTTTATTGAGTGAGACTTGTTAGCAGGATCCAGCTATGTCCGGATGTTCAGTATATTTTCCTTTTTGTCCTTTTATAGTCTACTAGTGGTACTTGAACCAATCACTTGACACTGTCTCTAATTTTGTTCTTGCGAGTACTGTCGCGACACTAATTTGTATGTATATGCACTCGCGAAAGAGTTTTGTCCTTATACAATTTTAACTTTAAAATTGCGTTTTAATGCTCTCACGGGTATTTAAACGCTCAGGACTGTCTGTTTTTAGGGTTCCTTTATAAATCCTTTCACTTCACGTTCGAATGAACTTACGGGTATTAAAACACGAGTGACTGTCTACTATTTAAGGTTCCTACGTTAAACTTTTCGCAACGCGTTCGAATGATCTTACGGGTATTAAAACACGAAGGATTTTTCACTCTTTTTTGATTCTTATGTTATCGACACACGTATTAATATTCTTACGGTTATTAAACGCGTGTCCCTGCTCGGGCGCCAGTTATAAATTCATTTTATAAATGAAATAAAAAAATTTACTTTTGAGACAAGTGTCTCGCTTTATTGCCAACTTAAGTCTAATTACAAGTTTAACATTTAGTTCTATTTATAAATTCTAAGGTGGGAAAATGTACAACAAATTCGTGGAAATGGGTTATGGAATTTATAATTACTAAGCAAATATGTTGCAGTCGGATATTCGATCCGTATCCGCTGCAGTTCACAGGTTGCTAGCGCGTGCGTTATGTTGATGTTTCAGCTTTGCCTGCGCGTGTGCTGACCAATGTTGTTTGATGTGATAACTGTCCCCGTGGAACCAATTGAATTTGTAAAATTTGCAAAACCTAAACAATCGCCCTGGTGAAACACTCGATTTTCATGCAGAAGCCAAGAAGGCCTTGAGGTTCGTGCCGTCGTTTTCCTCTAGGTTTTCGAAAAAGTATTTCCATAAAAATTTTCTTCGACTACGCGATATTGCCTCGCATTCACACAGTATGTGTGTTATGTCCTCAACAGCTTGCAGATTACCGTAGAATCTGCAGATATTGGTATCTGACAATTTGAGTCTCTTTGCGCGTTGCCGCAGAAGATAGTGTCCTGTCAGGATTTCTATTACTATCCTCAGCTTATCACTGATTAATTTTATTAACTTTCTAGATCGTTTGCAATCAAAAAGCGGCCAAGGAGCCTTGGATACCTTGTAACCTTCAAGACTTGACCACCTTTGGTTGGTAGTGTTTGTCATTTTTTTCTCGATAGTGCCCCTCACTATACAAAGGGGTGGCTTGATATTGACAACCTCACTATTGTCGAGTAGCCCTCCTTTTCTTGCAAGCCCGCCCACTTGTTAATTTCCTTTAATACCGCACCCAGCACCAGTCTTACCCGGTTCTGACTGCATAGTGCCTTGAAATAGGCCTTGAGTGCGGCCTGGAAGTTTCGTTTTGAAAGGGTTGGCATTGAGACCACAGCTTTTTGCCCAAGTGCTGATGGTCTGTAGGGCCATCTCCATAATGTCGCTTAAAATATCTAAGTATTATATTTCCCTTGCACGTCCTCTGCGTATACCGTGGCACTTATACCCTTTGAACTAAGCTTTTTCAGAATGTCATTGATAACCAGCACCCACAGGAGTGGGGATATGACGCCACCCTTAGGGGTTCCCCTGGTTACGGACATTCTGACCGAGCTTTGTCCAATGGAACAGTGTATTTTCCTGCTTGCAAGAATTTTGCAAACCCAGTTCGTAATGCCATGTTCAATGTTAGCGTCTAGTAGAGCATTTTTAATAGCGGTGCACTCTATGTTATTGAAGTCTCCTTCAATATCGAGGAAGGCTGCCATCGCAAACTCTCCAAAGTGCGAACTCTTCTCTATTTTCCCCACCACCTCGTGCAGGGCGGTTTCTACAGATTTTCCTTTCATGTATGCATGCTGTGACTCAGTCAAAAAGCTATTACTGCATCTATTCCTAATGTGAATCTCCAATAGTCGCTCCAGAATTTTAAGCATAAATGATGACAGACTTATTGATCTGAAATCTTTTGCTGTTATGTGCCCCTGTTTGCCAGCTTTAGGTATAAAAGCCATCTTAACTTCCCTCCAAGCTTTGGTATGTACCCTATTTTTAGAATGTTACCTAGTTTATACTCGTATGACCGAAATGAAATGTTCAATGCGGTTTGAAGTGGTGTTTATATGAGCGTATTGAAGCAATGCGCATTGAGTCAATGCGCTTTAAGCTGTTATATAAACTAGGTATGTGTCTAAGAATTTCCATAAATTTTTCGATTGCTACCTCCGGTGCTTTCTGTAGCATTATCGGTAGAATACCATCCGGACCCGGAGATTTGTACGGCTTAAAGGACTGAATTGCCTCTCTTCGGAGAGAATGGGTTTCCATCAGTGTTGCCAGAACCTCTTGTCTACTTTCAGCTGCCAAATCATAAGAAAACCCCTATTTTTGTAGTACTCGTTTTTTCACTTTTTTCGTTTTTAGCTTTACCTATTTCAACAAAAAAGATTAAATAATTCAAAGTTATTGTACATTTAAGAAATAACAAGGCAAGTGAAAAGAAAAGAACTTGAAAATGTAGTGCCTTCTTGACAAACATATGCTGAGACTCTTTTCGCGTTTACATTTATTAATCCTGTTTCTCTTTTTTCCATCAGTGCTGTTTGATTTAATTATTCAGTTCTCAACGGTCATATATTGTGAAGAATTGATGAAGGAGATGAAGTATCTGCATTTCTAGCGACAACTATGTACTTAGGCCTTCCTAAGTCATCTCACCTCTTCCAAGCTAGTTCGAGAATACAGGGCTCATGCGAACGTTTTCAGCAGTTTGAAATTGAGTCCCAGGTGAAAACGGCATTGCGGGAAATAAAGTAACCGATAAATTTGCTGGGAAAGACTTAGAAGGGACTTTCTCAGGACGTTTGAATTGTCCGTTGCAGTTGGGATTTGCTTGGGCATTATGTTTCTCAGATAACTTACTGATGTTGTAAAGGGGCATTACGCTTTTGATCAGCACCTAAATGTGGTACTATCTCCGTAGATACTCGTCCCAGATGTGGTGAGTGAAGCATTTAATCGTTTTTCTGTTTTCTGCAAAAGGTTGCGATATTATAGTGAAAGAAAAAGCCAGGGACTAAAATAAACTAATTCTTGGTCTGAGTGTCTGTTCCGACAGAAAAAAAAAACAGAAAACAACAAAAATACATATGTTTCCACGTTCTATTCAGAATTGTGATATTTTTTGGAAAGAACTGCGATAAACAGAGACAATAAAAATTTATAATTCTTCGCCTATTTTTAGCAACTTTCAAGTATAAAATTCTTATCGCTTCTCTCTTACTCTGCAAATTACACTCGTGGCTAATCGTTCGTTGCCATCACCATAAACAATTCAATTCAAAAGTATAGCTATAGCGATTTAGAGCGCCTATTTCTCATGTTCCATTGTGTAGTCTTATTTTTTCAAACACATAATGTAAGTAAAAATGCATGCTGTAGTATTATAGTTCGCTCAGCAAACATTTGCTCGCGTACTCGTTTCGATGCAATAAATTGTCTGAGTCATTCAAATGGAGTAATAATCAATCGGGTCAAGGAAAAATATTAGTGATAGGAGGGCAGCTCAATAATTCTTTTGTCGAAGGCGGAAATGAAAATTCAAGATTAAAATGGCTCCAAGCGTAATCGCGTTGTTTAGAAGATAAAAAATTGTAACGGGTAAGCCCCTATAAAATAGTTGATTTACAATAGCAAGCAAACATTCGTTGGGTTATTACGGTCTTTGGAGCAATTAAAATTTGAATTTCTATTTCAACGTGCTTCTACTGTTAATTGGATTATGACTCAATTTATTTAAGACAGGAAAATATGATATAATTGGTCGGAATATCCACTACTCTGAACCGTAGAATCATACATACGGATGCGTAAGCAAGTAATCGGCCTAGCAACAGTCATAAAAAATAGAAAAGAAAACAACAGCTCGGCATAGATTAGAATTGGTATCAATGGATTAACAGACAGAGCTTCATCGCCCTCAAATAATGATAGTTGGTCTTCATTCTCCATAGAATCAATTCTTCGAAAAGTTTGTAGTGTTCTCTTCAGAACGAAGATCTATTCTGATACACAATTCTTCAGAACAAAAGACAAACTAGGCACTTTAAATTCAGTGAATACAGAGCACTTCATCACTTCATCATAACGGTGTCGTGAACAGATCCAATTCACTAGTAGCTACTGCCATATTTAGCATTAAGCTCTTTGTAACTAAGAAATTGGAAACAGAATTCTGTCCTTCCGAATGAATACTGCGCAATTGGCTAATTATAAGATAGTAGAAAAAAACATGCAGATTTGGAAAGACTTGCATAGTTTTGATGATTTCCTACAAGCTGGAGCTTGAACCAACATCCCCCTCCAGCAAGCTCAATATCTATCGAGTTTGCTCTAGTTACGCATATCAATCTAGTTGACGCACCTTTCCTATTGGCGTTGATTCGAGGATTGTTTTGCTTGGAGAACTTTTGTCATTACGCCTTTCATGACCTAGCTATGTATACTATATTTGTAAATCTATTACCAGATTTATGTCATTATACCGCTGGTATAGCAGCCATATAGAACTGCGTTAACGCAGACAGGACCCAAGATCGCACGGTGAATCCTTCGCTTAAGCGAGCTAAAGGAGCTTTCATCCACCAATGAGAGTAATTTTGCCTCTTAACTATATAACAGGACTGGAATGATGAGGGTCAAATATAGCGTCTTCTTCGTTGCTCTGGATTGGGCGTTCTTAGGCCATCGAAATAATGGTTGGCAAGAGTTATTGTTTGCTGATCTACGCGTTTATATCATTACTGATGTTCACTCTCAAAACTATTGTTATCCATTGTAAATCAGATCCTTTTTAACGTCAAAATGTTCTGTAATGTTTCTCAGACTTGATGTCATATAGCTCTTCTCCATAGATGCTATCATAAACAAGATTAAAATTGATGAAGCCGGTTTCGTTTTGGATCTTATTGACCTAATACACCTATTTTACTTTCTATTACAATTTCCTAACTTCATTCCTGCGGCATGAGGACTTTTTTAAATTCCCACCTTCCCGTCTTAGATAAATGTCCGGTTTGATATTACAAATATTATATCACCGAGAGATCTTACTACAAATACTATAATTACTATAATCACGGACTGGGTGACAAGTGATAGGCTAAGTATTACAGATGTCAGCACTTGGAGATAGGTGATGAGAGTATTGCCAGATCTAGATGTTATTGGCGGATGCAACATCCGGAGAAGTTTGTGCTTGGGTTTTCTCTTCTGGCGAAGTTCTCAGCTCACACCTTATCGATCCGCATGCAGTGTTGATCGATCCGCATGCGGTTTGGCTGAGAGTGCTCATCGGCATCCATCGTCGAAGCATGTGTTTTTTATTTGTGGTCGCCTTGTGACATCTAGCACTTCAGAGGCGGTATTTCTGATGGTCTCCTCGCAACATTATTACTGGTCTTACACACTTAAAGTTTGTGATGCGGGATTATGAGAGAAGTTGAAGGAAAGACGGTCGGCAAATGCTCTGAGGATCTTTTCAAAATATAGCCGTCAGACGTCAAATCTCCCTACAATATTTTCCTGGCGCTGTACTGTCTTTGAAATACGACGTTGGCACCTCAGAATGCCAGACGTCTAGAATACTGGATGCGTGTCGTCCATTTATCGGGATATGATCAGCCTGGGTATTCGTGTTTTGATCAAGAGATCGTGTTTGATATGACGATGTTCCGTCCAATTGCAAAGGCTATCAACCACTGTCTATTTGAGGGTGTGATGTTAGGTGCCCACCATCTCTTTTTTTGGCATTAAGGTCGCCGACTTCGATTTCTAGCTTGTACTTAGGGCACTGCTCATAGGCTCTCTCTAGAAGTTCGAGTTCTTTGGTAGCGTCTTCTTTCGCCTCTGTTGTTAGGTTAGGCTGATGTTAGGTTAGCATCTTTTGCCCAGTATGACTAAAGTACATGACTTATCCCTAAATCTGCTCTGTGCGCAACAAAAATCGTCTTAGCAGATGTTGCAGTTTCTGATCCCGTCCCATCGCATTTCTAGTGGGTTCTCAGGAACACAACGTATTATGAATCCTCACACTCCAGGCACATAGCCCAACGTCGTTGCCTTTGTCTCATTTATATAGGTTATTTCATTGAAAGATCAAGAACTTGCCTTATATGCCAAATTTACTCTCACCATCTAAATGTGGGTAATTTCGTAATCAAGATTTGGTTGCTGCAAACGTAAGCTACTAAACGAACAGAGAATGACATAAACTCTTTGCTGAATTAGCTTACTTTCCCTGTGATACGGTACTACCCTTCAACGGAACTCATTGAATACTGTGATTCCAGGAAGATGGGATACATCACGTGTTTCGATGCAATGCTCAGTTTAGAGGGCAATTACAAATACAACGTGGGACGCAATCATCTCATGGTCCTGTACTATCATCTGTTCTCGTCTTCAACAATCTTAGCTCCTTACCTTATGCAAAGTGCTGTCGAGTTTTCGGTTGAAGAAGAGGAATCTGAGCAAAACCAACTGGATACGTTTTCAGGAGGAGCTTCGCAGATCTGCACAATCAGGCCTTGAGATAATCGACGATTAGTGCACTCAATGACCTTATCAAAACTGAGGTCTTCTCTATATTAGAAGGAGGAAGTTGACTGGTCAGATTTACTTAGGTCTAGCATCCGTTTCATCAAGGAAAGTAATTTTTGGGTACTATCCTGGATAAGAAACTTCCTTAAAATAAACATGTCACGCCGAAGATTTTTAAGGTGCTGTTGAGATAAGATTGCGGCAAGACATAGATCTTGTAACCAAAAAACGTCATTATTGTTACTGTGATGGTCTGTCATAGCTGTGGCTCTAATCTACATACTCTGATGAATCTCCTTCTCCTTGATGTTCGCGTCATGGGCTATACTTCCATTTAAATTACTGCGAAAGTACAAAATCAAAGCTGGTTGGAGGACGACAACGTTAGATTTTACTAATAGTTAAGAAAACTTACATCTTGTCAATGCATGCGGAGATATATGCAATCCTTATGGGAATGACAACTAACTAACTAAGATGCGCTCAAGATCTTGATGTGTTAGGCACAAGTAACACAGCAGCATACAACGCTAAAGTAATGAAGGCATTCACGCACCAAGCTACAGGTACTATGTTCTGGCAATATTTATTGCACAAGTGTCAGGCGTAGACGTAAGTTTCGTTGTTAGCAGACTAATGTATTCCTTAACAACTTTAGATAACATAACCACACCAAACCGCTGTAAAAAGATTTTTGCTGTGCTTAAAAGAACAGTTAATGCTCCGCTGAAGTTATCCAAATCTAAATGAAATGGTATTGTTGTTTTTTGTAATGCGTTCTGCGCGAACAATAGTCATAACCAGTGATTTAATTCAGGCTGCTTATTCCTTTCTCGAAAAACTGCAACTTCATGGAACATCAAAAGCCGTTCACGTTGCTGTGTTCTGTAATGATACTTAATATACGGCCCTTTTTTAAACTACGTAGGAAACAATATGTGTACTAAACTTTTAACTTTTCACAATGATTTCTTGCGACAACAAAAGTGCAATCAATTTGAGGCTAACTAAACGCATCGACAATTTTTTCGAAAAAGGAAGGACGAATCAAATTGCATTGCAATAGTACAACGGAGATGGTAACATATTTTGTTCTTCGGCAGTGGGATTGAAATAAAAATAAATTAAAGTACTAGTACATATATATGGTGTATAGTATGAATTATCTACATCTCGTGCGAGAATCCTGTTCCTGTCTTACTAACTTGTCTGAGCACTTTCATTATGGGATTGTCCGCATGCTGCAAAAATCTATGAAAAACATAAACAACCACATTTATTCTTGAGACAGCTTTGCGCTATATTTAGTAGGTTTTCGTAGCACGCGAGCAGACATTATATCTATCAATCTTATTTAAAGACAATTTCTATTCGCGCCTAATGTTGAAAATATGTGCTTCCCTACACATCTGATGCTGGCAACACTTCACAAATCAGGAGGGGATGCATAGGGCAGGGAATGCTATGCTTATGATCGAAAAGCCAGGCATCGCAACCCATTCATGAATATAATAATCCTCGATTAAAATGAATAAAATTTTTGACAAACGAATCTACTCAGTGCAGACTACCCCTAAGAAACCAGTATTTTCCTCAATTGATAATGTCCCGGTATATTAAAAAAAATAAACAGCAAAACAATCAAACAAAACAAACCTTGACAGCAACAACTACCTGACGTTTCGCCATCCGAAAGCGTCAAAGTGTCAAATTTCGCTCCCTTCATTCTTTTCGTTTTTTTTTACACTTTACCCAAAGATGATGGAGCAAGAAAGTGTAAAACCTTTTGACGATGATATTGAAGATGGAGAGGTAAGAACAATCGTCAATAAGGAAACTAATCAATTCTAAATCTGCTGACACTTTCAAAACAGCTGTCCGATAGTGACGATGGTTACACTCCATTGCAACGACCAGGCACCACAACTAATCCAATCGAAATCGCCTCCACTCTAACTACACCTAATACCGGACCAGTAAAAATGGAGGAAGCCATCGAGGAGAGTGCATCAGACTTTGGCATAAGCAGCTCATCTACCTCGGATTCAGATGATTGCCTTAAGCTAAGCAAAAACCCCGATGGCACAGAGAAATTGCGAAAGAAAAAATCCAAGCGTACGGTATTGTTGCGCGTTAAAGCCGGCAATGAGTTGCATGATAAGAAGGCTCGTTTCAAGAAGTACGACATCTGGGCGTCTAGCCTTCAGGAGGATACGTTAACAGAAAATATGCGCGGCATCGATGTCGCACATGATAAACGCTGTGATCGCAATGTCGAAAATTATGATTACACTCTAAAGTATAGGCTAAATGGAGAGAATTCATTAAAGCGAAGATTGTCTACGTCTACCGATGAACACTCAGAGGATGACTTCCATCAGCATGCGAAGCGATCTCGAGCAGGTGGAGTGAAAAGCCGCCTTGGCCAGAGACCACATCGACATTCGGAAAGTAGTTCAGATTATAACACCACTGAACCGCGACATATTCGTGATTTGGATGAACCTCTAGAGGGTAAACCCCCACATGAAATTGCCCACGAAATGGCTATCAAATTGTATGAAGAAAAGGACGAGTTGTTGGGTGAGCTCAGACGCATTTCAAATCGTTGTTTGGTGATTTTGAATTTGATTCCATTTCAGTTAGGGTCGTTGAAGTCCTCGGTCGCCAAATTGCAGTAGAGTTATTCAAAGAAACCCAGCGTATCGAACGCGAAGGCGGAATGATGATTTTGGTAAGCGAACTTCAGTCCAGCCCTCTCTCAATCAGTTTGTTTTCATTGTTTCTCTTTCCTTTAGAATGGCAAGCGTCGTCGGACACCAGGTGGTGTGTTCCTATTTCTTCTTAAGAAACACGATCGCATAACTCCAGATGAACAAAGGCTGATCTTCTTCGATGAGCGACAGGCAGCGAATAAAATCCAAAAAGAACTACAAGCAATCAAACGCCATCGCAAGGTCGAGGAACTAAAGAAGCGACTAAGCGCCAAAGAGAAACATCTTCCAGCTCTGGCTTCACGTAAGGAACTATATCTTGGTTCCGAATTGAAGGCAGAAATCAAATCGACACGTAAACTATTTACTCAACTTATTTCGAATGCGAGATCATGGAAGGAGTTTCTATTTTCAGTTTCAAATCCACCCCCATCGCCTGTTGGTCAGGAGCATAGTCCCGAATATAAATCTCATGCAATAAATCATGTCGCCGATGCCAGCCCTGAGAAACCCTGTACATCGAAGGACATGACCCCCGGCACAGACTTGATTAGCTATGAAGACGACTTTCTCGACATACACTGTGGGGAAATGGAAATGTTTTAGTCAACCCATTGACGTATGGACAAATGAGAGTCGGAAACGACATTCGAATCTTGTTTCGAGAGGATCGCGTATTTTCTTTTTCTCTGAGATTAAGCAGTTGTTAATTTTATATGCAAAATTGCGTAGCAAAGAGGTAAATGTAATAAGATTTTGTAAAATTAAACGTAAAGAACATGGATACAAATTGTTACGTTGGTTATGCACTCGTCCTCTAGATTTTTTACTTCGAGCAGGCAGAATTCACTTCATCAAGCTTTCTCGCCAGATATTCAATATCTTTATATCTCAAATCAAGTGACTAAAATTGGATTCGGCCCTCAATACGATATGACAAAGTATTTTTCCTCCGAAGGACCTCTATATCAGCTCCGTTTCTCAGCGTATAGTTCAGTATTCAGCCCCATAGAATGTCTAATGTTTTACGTGAACGCCTGATAATAAATAACTTAAGGTCACAGGAGCCAGGATGTGCCTGCCCAACGTTTACGTGTTTCAGTAATACCACGTCGGGATCTGTGTTAAGGGCTAAACGTTGCGCTGTAGGTTTAAGTCGAGGACGACCTAAAACCTCTTGCCAATGTTAGGGTCAGCGCACTCAGTACTTATTGCAACTCTACATCGTGTCAACGGACTTGTGGAACCATGAGCATACCATGACGATTCTACTAGGGGAGAAGAGAGGCCCGGATTGAGGTCGGGTAGGCCCTGACTCCCATAGTACCAAGTTTTAAGTCCTGGTAGAGACTACCGGTATTCCTGCCACAGCTTGTAACTGGTCAAATCGTAGCAACTTTCAGTGGCTTCAGTCAGAAGGCGTTTACGATAATACCAATATTGCTCTACCGCCGTTTATTATTAGACTACGCCATTGATCGGCGTAGACTTGATAATTCGGCGGGGGCCTTAAGAGCTGGAGTTGAACTGGCACAATCAAGTTTTTGTAAAGTATGATCTTTCGGAGTTGTGGATCTAGCTTCTCCAGCCAACTCAAGTAGCCATAATTTGGAAGGGTCAATCCGTCGGTTATCATGTGGTCATTTAAAGTTTCGCACCTTACGATGAACAGTTAGACCTTTGTTTGTTGTCAGCGTGTATTTTGTCTTGTCCTCACTAGTGCTGAAGAAAAAGAGCTGCCTTTTCATCAGTTGCTGTGAACGCTTCTGCAACGGAACGTTAAGCGCGGCTCAGTTAATATAGCGTCAAAACAGCTAGCCGAACCTGTTGACGATAAATACTGTCGTACCGGAGTTTATTGGTCTTTTAAGCCTTCCAAAACATGTCTAAATATGAAGTCCATATTCGCAAAACTTTTTGGTATTTCGAAATATACTGATGATTCAGACGATCTCTACTGGCCTGCTTTGAATAGTCGCTTCACCAGCCTGACTTTTTAACCAATGTCATCCACTTGGTCATAGGAACTTCGCACAATATCCGCTATCATGCTTCATAAATCCGACTACAGAACACACTTCGGGCAGACAGTTTTGTGCAGAGGACTGCAGGAACGATGCGAGTTTGTTTTCGGGATCCCTGGACATTTTAAAATCCTACAAACATCCAGATACTGCTACTGTATTTCAAGCGATACTACTTGTCATCAAATTAAACTAAGCGCAGATATAATTCGTAGGCATTTCGGTGCCAAAGCTATAACCTTGGTTACTACATATTCGAAATTATTACAAAAAAGTCTTAACGAGTAAGACTCACTAGACGAACAGCCATTTGTTCCATTGCAGTGCACAGCAAAACGAACAATTTGATAAACTCACTAGGGAAAACACAGCCCTTTACTGTTCGATAGCAGAGGACGCACGCTTGAAGTGGTCCAGGAAAGAATTACATCGATCTTGTTTATAAGAGCCAACCTAAGATGGACTAAGCTGACAAGAGTACAGCACTGTGAAAAATATTCCCAAACTAGAAAACAGAAACTAACGACTCTTAAAGAAAAGACGTACAGACATCGCTAGACTAAAAGCAATTAGAGCAAGTCATTGACCGCTATGCGCCATTTAGCCAAACTAGGCATTCCACACAACACACACTATCACAGCTGCAATGGACCCTTATCCACTTTATATGTTCTTGTTCGGCACTTGTTAGTCCCAGTCAACGAACATAAGCAAACAACAAATTCTCAGGAAAATGTATCAAAGACCTAATATTATTCTTCAACGTCTGCCGACGGATTTAGAAGCTCCTCAACAACATCGCTTAATAATAGGGTCACGAAAACGACCCCTAGCCCTATTTGTGTTCTTTAAAACTAACCGCTACTTCTTTCTTTCCATTTCTCGCCGATTCATTTCTACTACTCATAGGCTATCGAGTGTATTTATTGCTTGACCATGGCTAGGATAGATAGTGTTGAAGGATTCACTGGTATCACCTTGACCTCTATTTGGGAGCATTTTGTTCGATACTTTCATTTACAAGAAAAGTATCTAACGTGTTTGTCCTATATTTTTTCTTGGATAAGTCAGAAGACTCTACTCTCATCGTTCGAGACCGGTTATATAAATTCATGCGCCTGGTTCGAGTTAGCCAGCAGTTTCTGCTGTTCTCTAACTACATAATAGTCCTTCTTCATCTGAAGTTACGGCGCTTCGTCATAATTCATAGTGGTATGACACACGTTGCTAAACGAGTGATTTTGACAACTTTTAAAGTAGTGTTAACCCTGTTATCAACTTTTAAAGTTTCTTGTTGTGGACTTATGCGTTGTTTGTTTAAAATAATTTCCATGTACGAGTACTTCGCATCACTTTTAAGATTTTTACTTCAAAATTTTGCCCGGCTTAGTCTTACGTACATATTATAGTGGTCTCACTTAGTTTAGCTCATCGGCTACAGATTTAATATTTGAATTGTGGCCAGACTATTACACCTGCTTCTTTCTAGAGGATTCCGAAAGTAATTTACTTCTAGTACTGAGAGTAAGTTTGAACTGCTACTTCTTTGACGGGTGTTCAAAGACTTGGCCCCTTCAATTTTCTAAACTGAACTACTAAGACGAACTACTCCGGTTAGAAAGAATGTTTTCTTGAAAATTATTTACGATATTCCGCTTCTTTATCACAATCAAATCTTGTTGAGGTAGCCTTCGATGTAAAAGAAAACACCGAGAATGCAGTCTTAAGAACTAAAAGCATGATCTGCGTAGACTTATCACCTATTTTCACGTACTTTAATGGAAATTCATTCGGCAATTGATAAGACCCTTTTTAGACTGAAGGCTACCTATTTAAATCTTCTGCACCCAGAACCATATGTAGTCTATAGCAGGTTAAATATGCTTGAACTTTCTATAAGAAATATCCCAGCTAGGGCTAGAGAAGTTATCATTCATGTTACCGCTAAGACGCTTACGATGTTCTCCGACAATTTCAAAACTTTATAGGCTTGGGTTACTCAGGACTAGGTGGTAGAATATGCCTGTTATAAGAAATAAATAAGAAGATAAGACGTTATGAACTATCAACCAGGAAAATCGACAACGCATGTTCTTCAGGAACTCACCACAAAGATCGAAAAATCCCTCGGAGACAAAGAAAAAAGTAGATACTACTACATGTAACTGGATAAAGCACATGCTTAACGTTAGAAATATCAACGCTAAATTAGGCAGTGACAGAATAAGCGTAGCAGCTGCCAAGGGTTGCCCCCAGAGTGATGTTTTCTCCCTCCTGCTCTGGTCCATCGTAATAAAGGAACTGCTAAATATACTCAGCAACGACGGATTCTTTGTTCAAGAATACACAGATGACATTGCGATCCTTATCAAAAGTGAATTCAAGTAAGCTATCTCGCAACTCCAGAGGGCACTCAACCTTGTTGCTAAATGGTGCAAGAAAGTTGGCCTAAACATCAACCCCAAAAAGAGCACCATAGTTGCCATTACCAAGAGAAGAAAATTGGACAAACTTAAAGAAAGATCCAACACTTTTTGATGAAACCATAAAGCTTTTAAGAGAAGTGAAATTCCTAGGGATTACCCTGGATCCAAAACTCACTAGGAACACACATATTAAAAAAAAAAAACCATAGAAAAAGCCAGGATCTCACAATGGACTGGTTTCCCTTGTAAACACTGGGCCTTAACCCAAAAATGACACTGTGGATGTACCTAAACAGCAATTGTTAGACCTATAGTCACTTATTCATCTCCAATATTGTCGCATACAAATAAACAAAAATCTACACAGGCTGGACTAAACAAACTTCAAAAACTTGCCTGTGTGTGCAATGAGAACAGCACCCACCGCAGCATTAGAGTTTCTTCTGATTTTCCCACCTATTCATCCGCACATACAGCAACAAGCCTCGGCAACCGCCTGCATGCTTATCCCAGTGGATGAGAATAACTCCAAAATAGTTCAACCCCAGCTTTTACTGGAACTCAAGAGAAAGAAACTACATATTAGAATTTACTCTTACAGACAACTGTCTGAAAAAATACAACTTCAACCAGAACTTTCTGATTGACAGAACTGGGAACAGAATAAGCCCTTATTTAAAAGAGATTCACTGATGTGGTACACCGACGGATCTAAAACAGACGAAGGAGTTGGAACACGCATTTACAAAGAAACTATCAAGTATGGACAGTAGCATCTCTGTATTGTAAGCTGGGATGCAAGCAATAGAGCTCTGAATTAGGGAGAACTTAAACAGCTCTGCCACCAAGAATATTTTATACTTAAATCGAATTGCAAACTGACTCTGACAGATAACCTCAAAAATTGTCTAGGACTGCATTATGAATAAGTATTTCTCAAAACTCTAACCAGCAATAATAGATTCCATTTAATCTGGGTGCCAGGTCACAGTGGTTAGTAATGGAGGAGCAAACGAATTGGCCAGAAAAGGTTCGGCCACAATATTCATGTTGCCACGAACATTCTGCGGGTTACCAATTACCTCCATAAAAAGCTTTATAAAAAACTGGCCAAAAACAAAGGCATTCGATTACTGGACGGAAAGAGGCAAGCCAACAACTTTTTACCAACCTCTTCCTTCAAAAAAACAAAATAACTCCTACAGCTTTGTAGAGGTCAGATACAAGCAGTAACCGGATTCCTAACGGGTCGCTGCAGAGTCAAAAAACACCTTGTGGCTATGGGAAGAGCACAACACAACAAATGTCGCATGTGCAACAAGGACGAAGCAGTGCATATCCTTTGCCACTTTAACCTCTTAAGCAGAATACGTCTTGTAAATAAGCCTCGAAGCAGAAGATATCACTACCAGTTCACTCAAAGATAAAGCTGAAATTAAAATTTCAGTCATCATGGGTGAGCTCTAACTTGAGGAAATCACAATAGGCCTAACCTGGCCGCAGTGATAAGGGTACATAGCTCCACCTCCCCGCTTAATCTAATCTAATCTAATCTACATTAACTAAAACCTTCATCCAAAACATCCAAAGTAAAGCCATTATTTCGAATACTGATGCTCAAGACGTTCAATAGTATTAGAAGGAGAAGAAAAACCAACGCTGCTTTTGTTCATGCAAAATGTGTGGCGCTTTGTCTTATTTTCGTAGGTGCAAATCAAGTTTTAATTTACATCTCGGATTAGGTGTATGAGCATTTGAAGACATACAAGCAAATTTGTTGCGTTAATCGCTAATCGTCAATACCGCGATATAATGGGCATGAGAAATCTTTTTCCGCTTACAAGATATAGACACTGAACTACCTGTTTGCTGGATTCTAAATGTTCCATCTCAATCAGGATTCTCACTCAACCAGATATCGAAAAAGAAAAGTTGTCAGGGTTACTGTCTCTTGTTCAAGTCATGCCGCCATCCGATTGACAAGAATCCCAAAGTTACTCGTATTACTATAGAGAAATGCTTAAAAATAACACAAGAGCACCCTCCGGCTAATCAAATTCAAATTGTTAGAATTTAAACACTTAACTTACGTACAGACGTAGACCTTAAGGAATTGTTGTTGAAGAAAGGTGGAACTCTTAACCGAAGTTCTTTCATAGAAGAAGACAACAATATTTTTCGTAGCTCCCATGGGAGTGGTTTCTTCTTAGTAAAGCTTATATCGTCCGACACATAAATTCGCTGCAATTTAAAACCGAAATCGTGTCTGTTACTTTTAACTGCCACGGTTTAAATCAGCAGAAGACTTTAGCAACATCACAGCTAAATGGCCTTATCGATTTATTAGAAAATACAGCTATCATAATAGTAAACTTACGTCCGAAAATGGAGCAACGGATAAGGACTTTTCACCTTGCATTACACAAGTCCACAAGAAGTTTTTCGATGAATGTAATTAAAGAACAACTTATCAGCGGTGAAAGCATCAATAGCAACGGTTGTGGGGATAATCAGTTGAGTGCCGCATTATTAATGGAGCCTGGTTTCAGAAGTCCACTGCCACCTTCCCAACGCAGCCCAAACTGTAGTGAGTTTGAACTAAACTCCACACACAGTAGGATCTTAATGCGTACATTCCTTCCATCTTGCGATTTCTTTAACTCGACCAATTCTTCTACACAAGCATTCCAAATAAACCACCAAGAAACCTTCTAACTTTAAACACAGAAAAACCGCAAACATCACAGATTGTCTACATTAGCGATGTCATCAAGTGAACTGATGACCACGCGACCAGCAACCGCAAAATTGTGAAAAAAATACTAAGTATTCTAGAACCAGAATCCATAACAAGGTCAGTTGATCCGAATAAAGCTGGTGGTTCGACTGTAATTCTCAAATCGTCATTTCCATATTTATTAAGAGCATTGCAAATTTATCATGCTATCCACCAGATCTGTTTGCAATGAAAATGCTCAAATGGACAATTTGGCTGAATGTGATTACGAGGGTATCAAAACAGTAATTGATACTGATGGTGATATGTACTCAGTCAAAATTTCATTGGACGGTACAATAGAGTCCACAAGTCATTCCGAACATACCACGGTTCGTGGGTTAACCTCAGTTTTTAGGGGCTTTTGATTTTGTTTTTGTCCACGTGCGTCAAACTTCATCTTCCATAAATTTTCAAGGACAAGACTTCTGAAGTGGGTTTATAAATTGTCGCTGATTGAGAATTAGGTTACCGTGCTACCCATGCGATAGCATCGGCAGAGACTACAACTGAAAGAACGTGTTTTCAAACTCGTTCTTGCAGATGCGTGGTCTGTGGGCCGTTCGTTTTAGTTCAACAATGATGAATTATCTGTCGTATTTTATAAGCCTTGGGCTAATCACCTGAAATCGGAGCATATCCGTAGGTGTGATTTCCGAGTGTGTAAGAAAAAAGCTGTTACGAGTACCATATCGAGAGTTGCAATGAGTGGGGTTGAGTACGAGTACAAAAAATTTTGAGTCGGATACTCGTACTCTGCCCAAAAATAAATTTGAAAACCTTTGTACTCCAACTCTTGAAAACGAGTATTTAAATGTTGATAGCACGCTAGATGTATGAACTCTGGCCTAACTAAAAGTAATCGGACAATTTTGTACTCGAGCAGAATATGAGTAGAAAGAGCTTGAGTATTAGTCCTTAAATTTAGCATGGTTTCGTTTCTGAAATAAAATATTCATATTCAAGCGTTTGAGTACAAAATTTAGGACTTACTTTATATGTGTTCGAGTTCGTTTATTTAACTTCAAAAATATTCGAGAGTGAGTACCTTTCACTTTTGAGTAGTTTATACTTGTACTTGAGTACGAAAATACTTGACTCAACAGGCCTGACTTTTGTGAAGATTGTCCAAAGCGACTGGTCACTTCTTCTCGAGCATATCACATATGTGTGAACATATTCAAAGATGTAAGCCTTATATCAGCCTGGAGCTGCTCGAGGTTTTCTAATCTTATTGCTCAAATGATGCACCAAATTTTGTATAAACTTTTAGGTCGAGAGACGAGCTAAAAAACAACATTCAAGTTCATTTACAATAAATTCAAAATAAGGAAGAAACTAAAACACAAAATGTATATCGCATCTCTTTGGTAAGGAATTTACTCGATAAACATTTGCTGATTTTAAATAAATACAGTTCTGATTTTATTTTTGTTTATTTTTTTGCTTGCGACTCAAGTCTAGACTATTCTCTTAGTGACTAGCAATTGTCTGTAGATATTACGACTGCCACATGCGACTTCAAACAAATTTTGTAACATGTACCCCAGGTTGAAGGAGACTACGCTCTTTGAATCCCTCATATAATAACACAGCTCGTTCCTTGGATAATTTAAGATCACTGACTAGTTCATCGAGCTCTTTTTGGCTTAGCAAACGTGGGTCTGACGATTGTTCCACTCTTTGGGCAGCTTTCGGAGAAGTGTTTGGTTGGTCATCGTTGTTAGAATCCGTTTGCTTTGAAATTGGTAACATTTTTGAATGACTTTTGAAAACAGTTGTTATACAAATAAAAACAAAAGAAATAATAAAACGTGTACATATGGTATACTACGAGTATTTTGAAATTTAAATTTTGAAATAATTTAATTAAAAAATTCCACCGGGAACGATCAGCCGCTTTTGTAACGTTTAACATTGACAACAAGGAATTTTGCTCTTCTTTCGAAGGGAAATTTTAGATTAAAACACATTACGTTACTGTACGGCCATAGAATTTTTGTTGTACTCGAATACTCTGTGTTTTTACGAGTGATGCCGTGGTGTGAATTGGTACATAGCCGTAAGTAGAATTCACAAGTCTAATATTAATACGTGTTAAAACTTTGTATAGGGCACCGCGTGGTTTACCTTTCCTTACTTTTTGTAAAAGAAGATTAAATTGAGAAAAATCATATTTAATTACTTTAACACCAAAGATGAACCTATGTCAGGACAGTACCGATGGGACAAAAGATTAGGGCTACACGGATGTAAGGAGAAAAGTACGCAAGTGAAGCGAAATGCACTACCCAAAGCACCACCACGATATATATTTTCAGGAAATAGGTTACGTACCCCAAGTTGCAACGTTGACACAATGGCGAGTAAAAGTTCGAAGTTACATAACAACAAAGCAATGTAAATTTAATATAATGGTTTAATAGAATGGTTTTCGTCCCGTACTGAACTATTATTTGAAATTGTAGTCGATTGGACGAATCACAGAATTTTTGTGAAAAAACAATATAAAACCAAAGAAAACAAACTGGCACAATTTAAATAAGAAACTGGACATAAATTTTGCCAGAATGGCTTCGAAATAACCATGTGCAACAATGAAGTGCGCAAGGTATGTGGAACAACTCCGGAAATGGAAAATGTAGTCTTTCGAAAGGCCATTCAAGCATGGAATAATTATAGTGGATATAGCAAAACCAATAAAGTTCGTCCTGATGTAGATAAAGAAGCGAAACAAAAAACTTTCTTAGAAAGCCGGAGCTACGACACAGTATTAAGACTTTTTTTTTCTGTAGAAAGAGAAAACTCAGACAAGGAACTAGTCCATTGAACATCTTGTATGTTAGTATTCCCACCAATGAATGCTTAAGTGGTAAAGTGCCTACAATATCAGCACTGACCACAACAGCGCTAAGTATGGGCGTATGCTGGACACAATTAAACAATTTATTATAAATTATAATTTTTATTCTTATAAATTCATTAAACAATTAAATAATACATAGAATGTAAGAGAATTCAAGTTCTAAGAAGCAAAATATAAAAAAGTTGATGACATTCAGTATTTATAAATAATTAAAAACAGAGTTCAATTGGCTGAATAAAAACAAAATAAAGATTAGTGGGTGGGGTGACCCTTAAGAATTCAGAGTGAGAAGAAACGAAAAAGAAAATTAACTTTAAACATTACAAGAAGCATAATCCAAATATAAATTCAATGCAAACAACAAAGAAAGAATTGTAATTGTAAAAAATGCAAAAAGAAAGAAAGAAAACAATGAAAACAAAGATTAGACCAAAACATCATAAATACGAGTTTCGGCACGAGTGCGATAACTTTGGCGCCAAGAATTGATAACGGTATTTTGTAGAGGAGTTAAAAACTAGCATTTTTTACTATGGGGGGGGGGGTCCATCTCGTCCCGTTTAGGAGTTATGAGCAATTTAAAAACAAATGACTTAAGATGGGGAAAAAAATTATTTAAAAAAAACGGCAACACTTACAATAAAGTACTATACAGAATATGAAAGCCCGAAACTCATTCTTTAATATAAAATTTACATCAAATTATTCGTGTGAATAGTTTTTGAATAATTCACATTCAAACACAAATTCTTGGTAAAAAATTAAAAAAAAAAAATTTTTAACAATATTACTCAAAATTGTGAAATAATGTACCAAATTGGTTTTTTGTATTCCATGCGCGTATTAATTCTGAATCAAACACAAAAAACCGCATGGCTTTATGTCCTCTAGTTTTTGAGCAAATTAAAATTGAAATTACTACTTTAGTTTTGTTTTTTTGGCATTTATGTACGTAGTCTTCCTTTGAATAAGATAATGAGTATAATTCAAACATCTCGCAGACGCCTATATCAATAGCTTTCTTAATTAAGAGCACACGGATGACCCGCTTCGCGGGATTAAGGGATTTCAACTCTCTTTCCTCAGGCGGCAGGTCCCGCTCACACAACTTCGTTGCTCCGCTCGGGGTATGTGCTTTTCGCCAGGCAGGCGCCTATGTCATCAATACTCTTCATCCACAGTACTCGTTACAAAATTAAAAAATGTTCCCATTAATAACAAAGTTTCACTAATTCGCATTATAGAAAATTCACACGTTCCAATGTTGCAGTAAATTATTTTCTTTGCGAAATATCTATGTTTGTACGTACATATGTATGTAATATGTAATTCACTTGATAATGATGCAAAAATATATCCGAACAAATGTTTAGCTTTTATACCGTTATTTCTTTTTGTGATAAGGAGTGTAGTTATTGATATTCACAAAGATCACCCTGTGTTCAATCGTAGTGCGAATCAAGTGATATTTTTTGTGAATAAGCAATGACGGCTAAGCATCCTCTAATCCATCCTAAACTAAATAACTTCTCAATGTTTTGTTCGTTCGGAGATTTGGTGTCGACCAACAAAAGAAGCATTGAATTTTTAGAAGAATCTGGTTTAATTCCCACTAAAACATCCATTCCCCCACTGTGTTGCAACTTACCTATGAAGGTAGAAAAGTGTAGAAATGTAAAGTTCGGTTGGATGTGGCGATGCTCAAAGAAAAGCTCTAAAAAAAAAGGTGACAAAAATTGTAGAAATACAATCGGTACATTTTTCCATGGACATCAATGTCGGCTACAGATTCGCGAGGTGCTTGCAATAATTGTCGCTTTTGTTATCAAAATGCCTGTGAACACGGTTTAAGCTACAACCTAAGGATTTTTTAAAAATATTATTAAGTGTATGTTATTATTTTAAAATTAACATATAATCGCTTGGCGCCATCACGACAATAAAAGTGAGCTTAATAAATCTACTATAATAGATTACTACTCGTATAACTATTGTCGTGAAATAGCCGAAATAATAGCATCTCACGTCGATGTTAACATTGGCTGCGAAGAAAAAACTGTACAAATCGACGAGACCTTTCTTATAAAAAGGAAATACCACAGAGGCCGTGTAACCGAACAAATGAAAATCGTAGTGTTGGGATTATTTTGTAAAGAAGATAATATCGGACGCTTCTTTAAAGTGAACTCCAAAAGTAAAGAAGACTTGTGGCCTTATATACACAAATACGTTAACCCCAACAGCAGTCGTATTTGTACCGACAGCGCACGCCAATACATAGGTATTGAGAAAATGTTCCCTACTTCTACGAATCATGAAATTACAAACCACAGCAAAGGCGAATATGTTGAGAAGACCGATGCAACCAATACTGTAAATGATCTTGAGAATCAGAACAAGTTTCTGAAAAAATCAATTTTATGCCGCAATACAACGCAGCACCTTCACCAATATACTCGTATGACACTTCTCTTTTACCGGAAATACTGCCATGAAAAAAATTATAAGGACGACATGGGCTCCCAAATCACGGAATTTTTAATTGACGTAAAAAAAGTGTACCCAGGTTTTGTCAAAGGTAAAGAAAGTGTGGGTTTGCAACTGAAGGACTTCGACCCTCCGACCGTTCACAATGAGCACTTAGAAGGTATTTTACCACCAAAACAACCTCGGCTCTTCACCATCATCGACGAACTCAACGAACTCGACATTGACACCAGTACGGACGATGACTTCATTGACGAAACTTACATACCTTTTTAATATGTACTCGTACATTGAACATTTAATTGACTACTCTTAACTAACACCTAACTTACTCACAAACTGACTGACTGGGACGCGGAATGCAATGCAAATCTACCTCCTCGTGATGGGTCACGCTAAATGATTTGCTGTACTTTACTTACAAAGATGACCCTATCATCAATATTAATCCTCAAACTGAGATCACCATAAATACCAAAAAAAAACGTCTTATAAAAAATAGTTTTAGTAATTTTCAATTTTCTCAAAAACTAGAAGATATAAAGCCATGTGGTGTTTTGTGTTCGATTCAGAATTGATATGCGCATTAATACAAAAAACTAATTGGGCATATCATCTCCCAATTTTGAATAATATTGATTTAAAAAAAAAAATTTCATTTTTTACCAAAAATTTAAGTTTGAATGCGAATTATTCAAAAACTATTCACACAAATAATTTGATGTACATTTTATATTAAAGAGCAAATTTTAGGCTTTCAAATCCTGTATAGTACTTTATTGTAAATGTTGCCGTTGTTTTTTTTTAAATAATTTCTTTCCCATTTTAAGTCTTTTTTTCTAAAATTGCCCATAAATCCTAAACGGGGCGAGATAGACTCCCCCTCCCATAGTAAAAAATGCTAGTTTTTAACCCCTCTACATAACACCGTTATCAATTCTTGGCGCCAAAGTTATCGTACTCTCCCCCGAGTTTCTAATGCAGCCACATTTTTACGCGTTTTAGGAACGTTCCAGGTATTGATATTTTCCTGATTGACTGAGGGAGTTCATTAAATCAACGATAAGACAAAACAGAGAACAAATTACGATATGCAGTGGTCCGGAAGTTGGGTACAGAAAAAAAGTTAGAAAGGTTTCCACGAAGATTATAAAAGGAAATTAGACGAAAGTTGAGATTACCCGACTTCATATAGAAGATTTTTAACACTTTGAAATAATGCAAATGACGAACAGGAAGAATTTTCAGGGCACAGAACAAAGGAAAGCTAGAATATCTACCCGATTTTCGACAAATTTTTCTTAGGACATGTTTCTGCAGAATCAAAAGTGGTTGTATTTTATTTCGATACACACCCCCCCCCCCCCCCCCCAGCAAGCAATTTCATATTGTAACTTGGAATGGAAATTACGATAATATATTATTTTTAATTATTTTTAATTAATTATCTTTAACAACTTGGTTGAGCATACGTTACGCAAATAATAAATAAAAATGACGAAGTGTCCATCAAAAATAGTTTTTCAAATTATTGACGTGATTCGCAGAACTCATCCTTGAATCAAGGGTAAGCCCCAAATATATAAATTCGTCTACTCTCTCTACTAGGAAACATTTATCACTCCAGGTAAGATTACAAAAAAAAGAGGGAGAGGTGACGAACAATAACAATTAGACAGCTTATATCTATGACATTCAGGTACGTGGAAGTACACATTAGCTTCCAAATTGTATGAGGAAGATAAGCTGAAGAGCATTATCTTGATTTTAGAGCTTATTACCAAATTATGTTAACCAGTGTGATCTAAACTTAGATCCCAATTCACATTAGAAACTAGGTCCAAAGGACTGTTTAAGCCGTAAGTAAAACCAATGTCATCAGAAAAAGCAGTAGGTTTACCTTTGCAACTAAGTGCAAAGACTGAATTGATGTAGACCAAAAACAGAATTGGACCCAAAATAGAACCTTGTGGAACACCCGGGTTAAGGAACCGTATTTCGCTGCTTATATCATCCATTTTCACTCTATGCTACCTATTTTCAAGATACGACTTAAACCATTGGAGCATAAAACCACGAAAACCAGCTTTTTCCAATTTTCTCAACAAGAAATTGTGGTTGAACATGTCGAATGCTTTGGTAATGTCAATAAATAAACCAGTCGTACATTTTTTCCCATCGAGGTGTGACATTATTTGGGAACAAAACTGTGAGAGCGCATCTTCCATCGATTTCCCTTTTAGAAAACCAAATTTAACTGGATTGAAAAACCTAGTTTTATCTAATAAAAACTCACAATTCTATTTTTCATTAGTTTTTCGTTGATTTTTTTCTAAAAACAGGTAGAAGTAAGATTGGTCTGTAGTTACCAATTTCCTCAGAGGGACTTTTTTTGAGTAAGGGAATGACATCAGCGCATTTAAGATTTTAAACATTTGCCAAGCCATCCAGTATGAAACATGCAATTTTTTTAACTACACAATTTGAAACACCATCAGCTCCACCAATAACTTTCAAGATTTCAAAAACCATTATAGGCTGAAAAACAAAACTACAACTTGCAATGGTTCAGCAAACCCAAATGGATGGGCAAGTACGACAAATCGGTTGGATAGGACTCGGTTGTAGGATGCAGCCAACATAATTAAAATAACAATTAAAAGCATCAACAATAGCGAGTTTGTTAGACAGTTCAGAGTTATCAACACGTAAAACAGTAGGTTTCTTAGAAGCAGTAGATTTATTCAGTAAGCTATTTACAACTCGCCATTAATTTTTTAGATTTCCCTGTGCAGAGCTGAATTGAGCACGGTAATAGTTATCTCGAAATGTAGGAATCGCTTTTTTTAAATTCAACATACAATTTCTTAAACCTTCTTTTTAGATCCTGGTTATCAGGATACTAATTGCACTTAATTCTGAGTTTGTTTTTACACAAAACCTTGTTTAATAATAAACTGGATATCCAAGGTTTAAGTCTTTTAACAAATCTTTTGGACGACAGAAATGAGAAACACGATAAGATGTGCTTCTTAAGTGAATCAATGAAGATTGTATACGCAGTAGATGAATCGCTACAAACATAAACATCCTCCCAAGACTCATTGCATAGATTATTTTTCAGCCTACTAAAGTCAACTTTCACTCTTCTTTGAGGGCAATTAGAAGAATTACAACCTCTAGTTATAGAGAGTGTTACTAGAAGACCCGTCATACAGTGATCAGTAATTTTCAGGTCAAAGACGCATTTTTCGCATTCATTGAGCGCAACATTACTGAGACGCCCATAAATATGATCCAGAGAGCTCCCCGAAACAGGCTTAGTGGGCTCATTAATAAAGCACGCTATACCATGCGAAGCAAGTAATGCCAAATAACTAGAGACTATTGATGTTGAAATCTCCAACAATAATTAACTTTTTCGATTTTTCCTTAGTTAATAGATCAGAAAACTCATTTAAAAAAGTTACAACATTAAACATATGTACTCTATAGGCACATAAAAACACATACAATTCATTGTTAATTTTAACGGAGACCTTTAAAACATCAGCACACGAACAGAATAATTGCTTCGCGGGGAGATCCATCATCATTCTTCCAGCAATCATCGCAAACGACGCCATTATGCAGTCTGTGGTTTTTCCTACATAAGGATAGCAGGAAAATCGCTGATCTTTGAGAGACGTTGAGTGCCATTTGTTTTGTGTTTCGGGATCATGGAAAATCATGCCGTCTGCACTTATTCTCACAAGAAACCCAACTCTGAATGGAAGCCCTAGCCGAGGACACGGATTCAAATACAGAGAAACTCTGCTCTGAGCCTTCCCTAGGAAATTCATCGGCGATCCCTTTGTGGCAAGGTGCCCGAAAAAGACTTAGTGGGTCCAGCGTTCTGACTACGATCAGGAAAGACATGCAACCTCGAACTACCCTCAAAGTGGTGACAGTGTTCATTTAGGCCTCAAATACTGCTTGGCTGTCTTAACAGACGCCGATACTTTGCCTCCTTCACCGATTCTTTACAATATACGAGTAGCTCATTGTCATCAGAATTGCGTTTGCCTCCACTTAGTAGACATACATACGAGTTTTTTTATAAATGTGGAGTTAAATCCAACTTTGCCATACTCAAAAATGATACCAGCCACTCATCTTACATTGGATTTGAAGCCATCCATGAAGATCCAACTGCATTCGTATTCTGGTTCATGCTCTGCCCGAAAACATTTCTGAGAACAAAGAAAGTCAACTTCATACTTCCGGAGACTAGAGTTATAAACAAATATTTGTCATCGTTGGAAAAACGGAAAGTGTTGCCTTCAGCACTAGATAACTCAGGTCAATCAGCATACTGTTACACGTAAGGAAACAACACCCGTTTTGAAAACCCATTTGTTATGCAGTCATGTCAACCCCGGACTGTACCGAGTTCACATAACGTAAATTATCGATCGGGAAAGTGCAATCGAACTGGATCACAACCTGCTGAAATATGAGCTACAATTGGAAATTTTGGATTGAAATTTCTCCCAATGAAGGAAGAGCTTTGTTTACTATATAAAGGCAAAGTCGATACGAGTACTTGTAACAACTACTGATGGTTGAAGCTAATCGCCAGTCGTAAACTTTGAGAATATACGAGAAAGTTCTAGACAGCGCAATATTATTAGGTCCTATAATAGTAAATGCCACTTTGTGTGAAGTTATAGATTTCCTAGAGGACGGCGCTAATATCTCAAAACATACCCGAGACGTATATAAGAATAATACGCGATATGTACGATGACGTGGAAACGAAATAATCAGCGGGAATAACCTTTGATTTTTAATGTTGAATAGGATTTTCTAATAAAAAAATATAATTGCTGAGTCCGAAACAATTTCTCATTCATTTCTCCGATGTAAGCGCTGCAACGAAATAGCACCCATCCATTTCCAATAGCTCGTACTAACATCAGCAATAACTTCTGATCTCTATTTTGAAGGAGAGATCGCGCTAAAGTGCGAACATTTAAATAATTCTGCTCTTTCGTAAACCATCAGCGAAAGTGCAAGAGATAATGTGGCTTAGATCGGATGAAAACTCCAAGTTCGGCTAGCATACACAGAGTTGTACGATGTATGCGAAATACAAAATTACATGAGAATTCCAGTGGGAGTATCAAAACGGCTTAAGAAAGAGCACGCGTACCCGTAAAATCTCCATATAAAGTAATCAATAGCAGAACAACTTCAAACTGAACGAATCTTAATGAAGGCATGACTTTTCCCTTGAAGCCTTGGATAAACTCCAATAAAAAATAAAACACCATTGACACGTGTTATGTATGGTTTATTCTCTAAAATCAAGTACATTTATTTTACGTTACAAATTTAAATATGACACCTGCTCTTGTCTTGCTTTTCAGAACACAAAAAGAGAATTATGTATTACAATGTCAAACCATTTATAGTGAGAAGGAATGAACAATGAGTTCATATCAGACAGGGATGTTTGCGTCGATTATGCGTTGAGCTGACAGATAAAGTATTGTTTCCTCAAATTTCTAATATATGGTATAGATGGTAGTGTGACCCTTAATTCTCAACAGAAGGTCATTGCTCAAGTTCCAGCTGAGATTCAAAGAAAACATCAGCAAATTCTTGGTAAGGCAACGACAGGTGATCCAAAATTGAGAGGCCTTAGATTAGTACTACACACAACCCCACAAGCGGCGCTATGGTAAAAAAAAATACTTGTAAAGCTCCGGGTAAATAGGTCTTCGAATCTAAGTCACATAGCTTGTAAAGAAAGCCTTATTAGGAGCAGTGAACTATCACTATTCTTACTGATAAAGCCTCAATGACAATCGTGATATTTGTGAAACCGGGTTGATATTGTTTGCGGAGTTTCAAAATCGCATTGTTCTCCTTGAGGTTTTCTCTTTGTTTAACGAGATTGTGACAATTAGAGGTAAAAGTGAATAGCCTTGTTTTTCTATTAACATTAACTGACTTACTAATGAAAATGAGCAATAACCACAAGCATGTATAGAATACGTGTTGTTACGATTCAGGTTTTCAGTTAATATCGAAGTTAATCATTTGAAAGGTCGTCTTCATTCAAAAAATGTATTGCTTTGAATCTCCATTCCTATGAGATATGGAATGCGTATACGTACATTTTTTGCTTCATACTTATTTACTTAAGGAACGCCACAGTATAACGACTGCGAGACGGAAAGAATTCAGAATATTTAAATACTTCAACTCTGGCCAATCTCAACACCTGGCAAACCAACGCACTGTGATTTGAAACTAGACAACGTTATCGTCGGTTCTGTGAGCGATTTTGTCCGTAAAGAACATTTACATCAGAGATTTATTATTGAACATTTGAAAGATTGCCTGTGAAGAAATCCGGGACAGTTCATAATATCCGATAGCAGTTAATCGTTCTTTAGATAGTTCAATGTCATCTGGAACCATCTTAAGCTTCTAAAAGATCTTGTACCCACGACAATGTAACAAATAGTTTAGACTCAATTCTGAAAAGACCTCAATGGGAAGAGGTAACAAAATAAGTTCCACTAGAAAACAACACGAGAATGTCACCTCCACCTTAGAAAGCACTCCCCAAAAAAATACCGGTAAATTTGATTTGCACCGCTCAGCAAAAAGATTGTAGAGAGAAAAAATAAAATCCGCCACCGCAAGGTTGGTAGGACTGCTGTTTGGATTTTGACTACAGCAACTTTACCCGATAGAAAAGAGAGAAAGAAGAAAAAACCAAACTGCTTGGCCTCTCGAAATGGATTTCCTTTTTTTGTCCTTTAATGAATTGTAAAGTGAAAATTTAATTTCCGTGTGTGCGCCTTCGTGTTGTGCGGGTGCTGAAGTTGAAGTGTTTGACCGTTTTAGCTGCGGAACCTGTTGCGAGTCGCCAAAAAGTCCACATAAATGCGAAAAACCCGTTCACAGACGCAGGCGGAAAATGCTACGGCTACACAGGGCCCTGCATCATCTCGTGCCGCCAGTTCTGTTGCGTCTGCCCAACATCAAAATCCGAATCCAAACCAAATGGACAAATCCGCCAGCCACCAGTCTCAAGTGACAAATTCGGCCCTTCAGCCGCATAACTCAGTGCCTGGAGTGGATCCTGCTAAATTTAAGGTAAGTTAAGTGCGCGCCTAATTTTTTTCTTTCTACCTCACAGTCCCTGTTTTGGTGGGGGTTCCTGTGAAATTCAATTTGCACCCATCGGGCGGCATTAACTCTGAGGCCTGCCTGCTTGTCAATTTGTCAAGCTCAGCTGCGCGGAATTGGGTTTTTTTGCTGGCTTCGCGGCGGTGTCCGGTGTGTATCTATTTGGGATATTTTGTGGAAGTGGGATATTCGTTGTATCGTTTTTGTTCAACAATTTGAATTGTTTAGATTGTGATTACATTGGCGAGGGTGGGTGCATTTGTTTAGTATAAATAGTCGTTTGGATGCGGCATTTTTAATTGAGTGATGACAAATGTATGTAATTTTCATTTAGTCGAAACTTCAAGTGACTGATGAAAGATTTCCCAGTATTTTATTTATTTTTTGTCGTACCCGTTGAAGCAGGGATATTGTGGTAAAAAGTACCTCGATTCCTCATTGGCCAGCAGGCCATTCCCCAAACCATCCGCCATGTTCATTTTGTTATAACTCTGAGGCAGACAGGCAAATTTCTTTTCGTGTAAAAGTTATTTTTTCGTGAATTATTTTGGTGCATGGATTCGAAATCAATTTAAAATTCAGAGGACGAGGAGTGATTAAAATTGGAATGGACCAATCCTGCCGTACTGATTGAGGTAAACACTAAAAAAAAAAGAAGCTCGATTCCAGTGGTCTGGGTTGGGAAGAGCTATCTTTTTTTTTGTTGGCCCATTTGTTATGTGGATTTGGAGAGGAGCTTTACCGGAGATGTGGTTTTCGGCTTTTTTTTTTCAATTTTTTGTGAATTAAATGGTGGTGCAGCTTAGTGTGAAAATTATTTTCATTTTATTGTTGATCGAAATGGAATGTCGAAATAGAAATCGTTTACTTATGGGTGGAGATAAAATTCTCTGGAAGCCACCTGTGTATTGTTCTGCAGTTTTTAAACAGCGCCAGGAAGTCGGCAGGAGTATTTTGAGACGACACGGATTGTTGGTTGCTTTGGTTTCCGTCAGACTGTGGTATGGGGATGTATACTCGAAATTTGTTGTTGGAATCACATCTACTCGACTGGGAAAACTAGGTGCTTGATTTGACTGTTGGAACTTTCGCCAACAAAGTCGTCTTTTTTTAAAAAATTGGTTTTAAGATTTCAATTATGATATGTATAATACATGCATTGGATTGGACACCGAGAACTTGATATATTTCCTCAGAATTGTGTGCATTACCGTAAGGTCATATTTTTTTGATATATTGTCCTCGTGAAACGATGTGATTTATTTCGCACTCATTTCCTCTGCATCATTTGTGAATGAGTTTCAGGTTTCATTCGGGGAAAACATACAAAGGTTTTCTCTCATAACTCAGTCAACGATTTGGATACAGTATTTATGCTGGCTACGAAGATTTTTCCTTTGTTTTCGCAAAATTTAACCGCTCACGCAACTTCAGCTCACGGGTATAGAAAGGTGACCTATGTGTGCTTTGAACTTGCACAGAATTTTTTGAAGCCAATTTATCTCGTCAACTCTTTCAAAGTCAGTCAGTGCCCCAAAAGGGTTTACGAGGGGCGTTCAATATATTCTCGGTATCGATATGAAGGAAAATGCGAATTTAATTTAAATTGTTTTTATTTTTCAATATAATCTCCCCTATCATCAATGCATTTGTTACATCTTGAGATAAGCTTTTTTAAACCCTCAAAAAAATAAATTTCCTCTTTCTCTGCAAAATACCCATTTATTGCCGACTTGAGTTCTTCATCATCCGAAAATCTTTTTCCACGAAAACATTTTTTCAAATCCGGAAATAGGAAATAATCACTAGGGGCAAGGTCTGGACTATAGGGTGGGTGTTGGATTTCTTCGAAACCACAATCTCGCGCAGCAGCCTTGGAAACTCGCGTCGTGTGAACAGGAGCGTTGTCATGAAGAAGCAACACACCCGCTGCGAGTTTACCCCGTCTTTTCTTTTTAATTTCCTCCCGCAAATTATGCAAAGTGGAAGCGTAGGATGTGGCGTTGATGGTTTCACCTTTTTTTTTTTGTACTCAATGAGCAAGATTCCCTTTGAGTCCCAAAAAACTGTGGCCATGAGCTTCCCGGCAGACGGAGTGACTTTGAACTTCTTCGGGGGGTCTGTTCCTTTTTTATGCCACTGCATGGACTCTTGTTTGCTTTCAGGGTCATAGTGGTGGACCCATGTTTCGTCCCCAGTAACAATTCGATCCATAACAGCGTCCGCGTTCTCACTACACATCTCCAAAAGCTCTCTACAGCATGCGATTCTCACTTTTTTCTGAGGTGCTGTGAGCATTCGTGGCACCCACCTTGCACTGACCTTTGAAAGGTTAAGATGGTCATGAAGAATGGTGTGAATGGTACCAATTGAAAGCTTGGTGATCTCTGCCATCATTTTCACCTTTATTCGGGCATCCTCAAGAACAAGTTTTTCGACTTCTTTGATGCTTTCTCCCGAACAAGCAGTAGCCGGGGCGCTGGAGCGGGGTCGTCTTCAATGCTCTCTCTGCCTCTCTTGAACTCACTTGACCACTTTTGCACAGTTGATAATGAAGGTGCGGAACCCTGGTAAACAGCCACCATCTCTTCATGAATAGTTTTTTGACTTTTTCCTTGCTTAGTGAGAAATTTAATTACAGCGCGATGCTCAATTTTCACCATCATCGTCTCAGTTGCCATTATGATTCTGTTTAACTAGAGATAAAACGCGAATTAATATTCACATTTATATGAAACTTTACATGAATGTACTAAAATAATAGTATTACTTGATAAATAAGTCAATTTATATATACAACCACAGCTTCACCCCGATACCGAGAATATGTTGAACGCCCCCCGTAAGTGTTAAGCAACAACAAGTATCATCGACTTACAGTCTAAAAATTCAATGAAAAATGTCAGAATTTTATTAAAAAAATTTTTTTTTATTAAAGTATGAATTCCTCAATTACATTAATAGGGAGTCCAATCGCCAGTTGTTTCATCATGGTCCTTTCACAGCTCAGCGCCTGGCGAATAACCGGGAACAAATCAAATTTAGTAGATTTAACGACAGGCAAGTAGCAATTTTACTATTCCAAAGGCATAGAGCTTAGTTTAACTGTGAATTAATAAAAAATTTGTTTAGTTTTTGTGAAGAAATCAACGATTTGTTTATTTCTTTGCGAAGAAACGACTGGTCTCCGCGAACTGTCAAATTTTACTCGCATTTCACAAATGTGAAACTCAATCTGCATTCGCAAAATCAATACATTCGTGCGAATTTAACGTCAATGCTCCTGTTTTGTTTTGTTTGCATGTTGCTGCAACTAATTGAAAAAGTAGCTGTGAATGGCATGCAAATAATTTGCCAATGTTCGCTCGTTCGTATTCGCAGTTCGCTGAGCCAATCTAATGTCTCTATCCAATTTTCCTCTTTCAAACGCGTGCAGGGGCGACTTTAGCAAACCCTTATGACATAATTTTACCATGGATTGTGCATCGAGGCTTCGTGTGAATGCTATTAACTTTCCGAACCCTTTGACTAAGAAGCTTCCTTAAACATGAACTTTTGCTAGATGTTTTACGTTACGTTGCAGAAACTTTTCATCTCTTCTTGTCCAGGTTTTCTTCCAATAATTGTAAACAAAAAATATGACTCATCTGTAAATATGATGTTGCTCCAATCCTGGTATAAATTCTGCGTTGCCCAACTTTTAGCCTCTTTGCAATATGTTTTTCGATCAGTAGCGGTATGGTACTGAAGTTTTTGGTGCCAGATTCTGCCAAACGGTGTCATATTGTGTAGATGGGCACTTTAATTCCTTCTTCAGATTAATTGTTTTTTTTTTTTTTTTTTCAGAAACAATTCACAAAATTCTTATTGGCCCCTCTAACTGACCCATCATCGACACTACCACATTCTTCTGCCTCTTTATCCGTTTTCTCAGAAATGCCTCTGATGTTTTTATATATTTTGCTCCCGACTTAATACTCATTTGCGGCCCTTTTGTGTGAGTTACTAATAAAGCACTTTCGAAAGGCTTTTTAAATGAGAAAAGAATGCGCGATCGGTAAATAAATACAGAAAATAATTCAGCTACAAACATGTGTGTGTGAATAAAGTAAACGCGCGCTCAATGGGTCTGTGTACCCTGGAAATTTAGGGAGGAAGGAAAGAGAGGTACCGATGTAGATTGTTTTTAAATATTTGCAAGTTATAACGACCAGGAAATACAGAGATCGTTAGGGCATTCCATAAGCGAGTTGTACGGCTTGGAACGAATCACGATATTTTAGAGTACGTCCAAAAATGGGCTTGAGGGTATACTGATGAGCATTCATAGCGAGACGGGTGTTACGGTTGAAAGTTTGAATGGGCGGAATGCTACTGGCGATTTCAGTGGAGTAAGTAATTAAACGCACGTTTTTCCGCAACTGTAACATTTGGATATAGAGTTCAGTTCAGTCGTGCGAAACAGAAAAGCGTGCGCCAACGACACATTGACTGGACCAAAGGACCAACTGTAACTGTTGTAACCTACAATGTTTTAGACACAGAACAATGAATGGGTGCAATATTGCGAATTGCAATACTTATGCACCGTAATGAACGTCCGCTTTCAGCAATTTACCCAAACCAAAAACAGTCAGCTAATTGTAGGGCGGCAAACATTTCTTCTTCCTATCGCTATTGTTCATGTCAGTCAATGTGTTTAATTGGCTCGTCGAATTCTGCCTGCTACAGCTTTTAAAGTGTTTTTGAATCTTAGGTTGGTGAATGTTTCTTATTTTCTTGATGTATCACAAATGAAAGCCCAAAACTATGGTTTTATGATCAGAATGGAAGACTTGTTATACATCATCAATGTTAACCTACACTTCATGGGCATTTCCCTAAGTCGCTGTTGTATTTAAACTCTTCTGATTTGCTCTCCAGAACACATGAACGCAATTTGTATTTGGTAAATATCTTCATTTGTTTTCCATAGAACCTAGAGCAAGGTCTCTGTAATTTCCGCAGTTGGGGGAGTGTTATTTCTTTCTTGTAGTAGCCTTGAAATCGTCTATAGATGATGCAGTTTAAAGAATCTCATTTCTTATGGTTCGAGCAAACTATGCCAAGGTCGCATTCGTCAGACGAAAGTCTGGAATTGAGTTGGTGCTTGCTCTCTATCAAATCATCATCTACTGCCTTAAATAGCTTGGCATGTAGACCGTCCGTCCGTAGGCAATCACGTTATGTTTTATGCTTACAAATTTTTTTGTAAACGTTAAGACATGGACATCGCGTGTTAGCAGTATTAAAATTTCGTCACGCGGCAAAGTCAGTAAGTCTAAATCCTTCCATGGTAGCATCATTTTTTTCTGTAAGAGCGTTATCATATATCACGCTGATGATGTCAAATTAAGCCTTGATGCGGATTGTTGCAATGAGTTCGTAGACGGGGACAAAGCCAACTATTTTTTGCCGTAGTCAGGCGCTAATAACAAATCTGCACCCGTATAGACGTTTCCTGTAAAAGTCACTGTACTGTACGATTGTGTTCGTCACAGATTTTCATCCGGCGTCAAGTGTCACTGTGCTTTGACATTTACGTTGTAGACAGGAAGAGAATTAGTTGACAACAAGCAATGGAGCGGCGATACACACCTGAAGCATTTGACTGAGCGTCGCGAGAAGTGGCTTTGTATTGCTCGATCGACCAAGAATATCACTGCTGTGGCCGATGACGTCCGAAAGAGTCCACAAACACCGCAACCATAACTAGTGAGCACTACAGACAGATATTAAACGAGATTTTGTGCTGCAAGTTGCCGATTTGCTTCTCCAGCATTGTTGGTTTCAGCAGAACGAATTAACCGCTCACACAGCTCGGACAACGATAGAGATTTTGAATCACCAATTTCCAGGCCGTGTGAACTCCCGTACTAACGATTTCAAATCGGACGGGCTTTTTGAAATCTCGCGTTTACCACAACAAACCACAAACCTTGCATGTCCTGAAAGCCTACATTGAAGAAGAAATCACCAATTTGCAGCCAAATGGTTTGCGAGCAATAATTTAAAATGCCGCAAAACGGATACAAATGTGCATCAACTCGGAGGTGGTCATTTGACCAATTTCATTTTTTCAACTTTATGTCATGAATTTTACATCTTCGTGAAAACAGAGAACAATTTTTTTGATTTCTAATAAAATGGCAGCCAATTCACCTTGACATTACTTTTGCTCCACTTTGTATTATCTGATTAATGCCACCTCATTTAGTGGATAGCGGTAAAATCACCTTTCAAACAGTCAAAGGGGTCCGTTAATTGTCTGGCTGTACGTGGACGCTCAAGATCCGTATAATCCATAAACAGATTCGAATGCGGTGGTATCGAATATTTTAGAGTTAAAATAAGCTAAATTAATTTTTACAATACCTACCCCAATTGTGCAACACCCATCTAGTTACCACATCTTCATCTGATTAAGTGTTAACAATTATTTGGTATCTGCATTCTGCCAAATAAGCCGCACTAGATATTAAGCCTCTGGAAGCGAATGGCGTTGATAAAAAACTGCCGTTCAGAAGAGAGACAGGAACAGGGTGGCCTTTTTAGTTTTTGGGATTTTTTAGAATAATAATATTGAGACCCGGTCAAATCCATTTAACCCGTATAGGTATGTATCGTGCCGTGTTGTTATAGACAGCATTAAACCTTCTCCACCTGAGAGCTTCGCAATGGCAGAAAACCTCACATCCATACGTGAGAATAGGTATTAGTAGTGTTTTCGCAAGCATTATGCCAATTTTCAAGGGGATAAAGTGTTGCGAAATCCATAGTGTACGAAGATAACTTACGCTATAGGGTTTTCCAATAAGGACTTTACAACTTTTTTTTTAAATAAAATGCAAACCGTTTGAGATATTTCAAAAATTTTATTATCGGCTTGAAGTACAATCAAAACATTTATGAATGGAACTCGACTTCCTTCATATGGCCACCGCGGGCACGTTTGCAGCGGTCGATTCGTTGGACCCAATTTTCAACGACTCGGCCACACATTTTGGCCGAAACGGCCGCTATTTCGCGTTCAATGTTGGCTCTGAGCTCTTCTAACGTCGTCGGGGTGTTGGCATAAACCAATGACTTAACGTAGCCCCACAGAAAATAGTCAAGCGGCGTTAAATCGCACGAACGAGGCGGCCAATCAACTGGCCCATGTCTTGAGATAACACGCTCACCATACTTACTCTTCAATAAATCGATTGTAGCGTGTGCTGTGTGGCTTGTGGCATCATCCTATTGAAACCACATGTCGTCCAAGTCCATATCTTCCAATTCGGGCTAAAAATAATCGGTGATCATGGCGCGATAACGCTGACCATTCACAGTAACGTGACGATCGTTATCGTCGACGAAAAAATATGGCCCAATAACGCCGCCGGCATGCAAACCGCGCCAAACAGTTATTTTTTGTGGATGAAGTGGTGATTCATGAAGCACATGTGGATTTTCACCCGACCAATAACGCATATTTTGCTTATTGACGATCCCATTGAGCCAAAAATGAGCTTCGTCACTGAAGATGATTTTGCGATGAAATTCATCATCTTGGCGCATCTCCAGAACCCAATCGGAGAACGTACGTCGCTTCAAATGGTCCATCGGCTTCAATTCTTGAGTCAGCTTGATCTTGTATGGGTGTAAACCAAGATCCTTACGCAAAATACGCCATAATGTGGTCTAAGCGATGCCCAATTCTTGAGAACGCCGTGGAATTGACTGATTTGGATCATTTGCTACGGACGCCTAAACGGCAGCGATGTTTTTGACACTTCGACCAACCCGTTGTCGCACTGACACCGCAACATCACACAACGAATATATAGACTCAAATTTTTGCACTAAACTTGTTATTGCCTGTCTACTAGGGCGAGAATTACGACCGAAAATTGGAGTTAACGCTCTTAAAGTTGCAGTCACCGACTCCGAATTTCGGTAGAAAATTTTTATAATTTGCAGACCGTTGCTCGTGTACTTTACCATGATGAAAATGTTGAGATTACTGAATAAATTGACAGTGACAGTTTGATGATTAGTGAAAGAGTGCGTTCACAAATTAAATTCAAAGTTGTCAAGTCCCTATTGGAAAACCCTTTATATACAGAAATCGGTTTATCATGTTTATATCGTCGATTGTTTCCTTCATCTCTCGAAGTTTTTCAATGGAATACGAGTATGTTGCGTAACACGATCTATTTATTTTTGATGAAACTTTCTCCATAGTCTTTGGACTAAAATCTTTCAATATCTCAAATTCACACTTCTTCTGCATTTGTTCTTGTCGTCTATATTTCTCATAAGAATATAGATTTTGAGCAGTCTTGGCCGCTATTTGTGCATCTAGTCTTATAGTTTTAGCAAATTGGCAGTTTGAAGAGTCGGAGTTGGCAGGTCAATTATATCGTCTGTTATAATTTTTTCTCTTCTGGGATCTTCTGTGCTGATCTGTTTTGTAGGTGAAACTCGCTAAAAGGTTTGGAAAATCGTAATCGTCGAAGATTAACAGCTTCATGCTATTGCAGCTAATTAACCGTTTAGCCAATGTCAGTACTCAGATGTAGTGATATGTACCCAGGTTAGGCTTGCTACCGGTTCGAAAACCCTATTGTGTTTATCACGACCCACACATATTTCAGGTAATTAGAGATCTGATGAGGTGATGAGGCAGGGTTCGGTGCAGGCCAATTCACATTCACACACAGGACCTTCTCTTTAGGTACATACGTTTCATTACACAGGCTTAATAAAAGCATCAAGGATAGGGTAATCTGTCAACCAAAGGTGTGCTGGGTCGAAGAATAATATAGATCTTTTACCCGATATAATAGTAGTAGTAATAATATTTCTTTATTAGGATAGCTATAGACTTTTAAATTTTTACAATGTAAACGTATATAACGGTTGGTCCAAATACAAGTTTCTTTTTGAATCATATGTTATTTTGACACGGACAGTTCTTTCTCGTTTGAAATCTTGACTGTCAGTCAGTATCATACTTCCGTAGAACGAAATGAATTGCTTTAAGCTTGAACAACGTTGGAAAATATTGAAAACTTATTATACAACACATGGGCCTAACACACAGATGGCGCTAGTTTTTTTTTTTTTAATTCACCTCATGCTGAATTAGTACTAACCTTCAAAAAAAATAGCTGTTAAAATTTCATGACAATCTGTTCATCTGCTGAGAGTGACGCTATTTTTGGTATTTTCAAAATAATGGATCAAAACCAATTTCGTGTTTTAATTTTACATTTGCTTCTTGATAGGGAAAAATACCGTTCAAGCGAAGCAAAATGATCAACCACGCCTGCTGTTCGTCACTGTTTGTGCAAAAGTTTGTGCAAAAGGGTGTCACTGGCTTGCTTGCGGACAACACTCACAGTCTCCGTCGTCGTACGGTACGTACCGACGAGAATGTGGCTGCTGTACACGAGAGTGTTCAACTCAATTGACTCGCCATCGATCTCAACAACTCAACATTTCACGCACCGGCCTCATGAGAATTTTGCACAAAAATCTCGGATTACTCCTTTACAAAGTTCAATTGACGAAGGCAAACGACTATCCGCTTCGTTATCACTTCTCAGTTCGTTATCATACAGCAGCTCGAATTTGGCCGAAAAAGCATTTCGGCTGATAAGGCGCATTTACATCTCGGCGACTATGTTAACAGAACAAAATTGCTGCATCTGGGCATCGGAAAACCCGCACGTGATTGTCGAGAAGTCAATATATCCGCAGAGAGTGACAGTTTGGTGCTGATTTTGGACTAATGGCATTATTTGTCCATTTTATTTCGAAAATGCTGGTGGACACGCCATTTCGGTCAATGGTGAGCGTTACAGAGTCATGATTACCGAGTTTTTGTGGGCTGAAATTGAAGATATGGGCTTGGACAGATGGACGAAAATACATTTAAATATTAAATTTCACGAAATCTATCCAGTTGCTTGCAAATAATCTATAAATGTTTTCGGTTTTTTTATGCTCTGGTAAGTTGTTTTGTACGGCCGTTGACGTATCTCGCTTAGTTCTTAAATCGTTGCAATTACGTAGATAGACAATATGGTTGTACTTCGCGTACAGTTCTAATTTCAATCGTTTGTGCGGTTCCTAGCTTCATTTTGAAAACTGCTAGTAATGTGTTAAGTTCTAAGCTGAGTATACATTCATTTGAGAGCATTTTGCTTGAATCTTATTAGGGTAAATCTATTATAACTATTGAATACTTCTCACGGCTTTATTCTTTAGTTTCTGGAGTTACCACCTGTCCTGTGTTACAGCATGAGGACATAATTGTGGAACAATATTCAAAATGATGCTTCACAATGGTGAAGCTATTTAATCACTTATGTTGCAACCTGATATCTTTGGCATCATCTGTGCTCGCTCTCATCTATGAGTTCAGATTATATCTGTCACGTTTAAGACCTGTCAAAACTATCAATTGTTGCAACATATTCACAGGATTCTCCACGTGGTTTCTTCATCATGACTTTACCATCGGGAAGGTTTAAGTTGGGAATTCTATTCCGGCGGATTGTTCCCAGTGAATAAATGCCGCGTTTAGCTAGCATTAGGTCAGCATTAATGGCAACCACGTATAAAAATTGACAAAAAAAAAACTTTGAAGTTCTTGTGAGATGGAACATGTCGCAGAAGTCTTATGACAATGTTAGCACTTGATCCCAAATCAGTTTTTTCCGGAAGCCTATGTGCGCGATTGTCCTCTTGACCCCCGTATATATTTTGAAGTTATAATTATACCTAGGTATTCCGGACAGAACATACAGTTTAAAACCATATTTCTGTGGTTTCATTGGAAGATATTGTTTTACTAGGTGGGGTGAAAAGTAACCCCCTTGGGAATGAAATTTTTTTTTTTTAATGTTTTTTTATTTTATTCAATATAATCGCCTTTTAACTTGATACACTTATTCCAGCGATTTTCTAACTTCTTGATCCCATCCGAAAAGTGATTTTCCGGAAGGTCTGCAAAATGCTCCTCCGTGCCGTCGATGATTTCCTCGCGTGAGCTGAATTTGTTATTGATGAGCCATATTTTGAGGTGTGGGAAGAGATAATAGTCCGAGGGAGCCAAATCGAGCGAATACGGTGGATGCGACAGCAATTGGAGCCGTAAGTCATTGATTTTAACCGTGGTTTCGATGCTCTTGTGCGCCGGCGCATTGTCTTGCAAAAACAAAATTTTTTTTTCGCTTTATGTTAGGCCGTTTTGCACGATTTCGGCTTTCAATCGCTCCAATAATGAACAGTAATACTCGCTGTTGATGGTTTTTCCTTTTTCGAGGTAGTCCACGAAGAGTATGCCATGATAATCCCGGAAAACCGACGCCATAACCTTTCCGACCCATCGAGCCTCCCTCGGCCGCTTCGGAGCACTCGTGCCAGCTTCAGTCCGTTGCCGGGCACTCATTCATTCTGTTCTCTGGTGTGTAATAGTGGATCCAAGTTTTATCAACAGTTACCAATCGACGCCAAAAGTCCGCCCGATTCCGCATCAGCAAGTCCAAACACTCTTTCGAAGTGCTCTCGCGTTCGTGTTTTTGGTCAGGAGTGAGCATGCGCGGCACCCAGCTTTGTGGTATCTGCTAGTTCGCACAATTTCACTTTCCGGTCAGCCAACACCATTTCATGTATTTTTTCGACCATGTCCTCTGTAACCGCATCGGAGGGCCTGCCGCTGCGGACTTGATCGGTAGTGGAGTTGCGGCCACCACGAAACTCTCGAAACCAATATTTGACGGTGTAATCTGACGGAGAATTAGCCCCATAATATTTATCCAACTTTTCTTTTGTTTCCTTCGCCGTTTTGCCTCTCAAAAAGTAATGTTTTATGAGAGAACGAAAATCGTTTTTGTCCTACTCAACATGATGCCAAACACGTCAACAACAACAACAACAATCAGCTGTCAAAACAAAACTAAAGACAGTATCGCACTGAAATTTGGCCTGTCTGTCTAGATATGAACGGACTTCAAGGCACCATAACCTTTTTTGCAGTAGCAGCGCATTCTGGCAGTCAAGGAGGTTACTTTTCACCCCACCTGGTAAATATGATTTACATTTTGTAGAGCATAGTTGTTCATCGACAGAAAGGCAGCTTTCAAATGGAAACGACTTAAATTTTTCAACTAAATAGTTAACAACAGGACGTGTCTTAAAAAGGCGGTCAAAATTAGAATCCAATCGATCAATCTGTTCTCGTGCATCTGAATTTTTTTGACAAGCATATAAATTGGATTGCTATACAATAGAATTTTTAAGTTCAGCTGAAAAGTACCTTCAATTTTTAATTTCCCAATTTTCCAATTCAATTTCCGTTCCTCAATATATTGACGTCGATTTATGCTCAATTCAAAATTAATGTCAAAATCGTCATCATCGAAAAACTCGTCCTCGCTTACTTTAAAATTTACAATTACTTGTTGTCATGATCAGTAAGTGGCCTAAAATTTGTACGTTAAGATTGAATGGCTAGTACCTATTGCTTATTTTCACCATAACATCATACTCGGAATACTTTTATACTTCACGACTTATTTATAAATAATTATAATGACATTCGCGAAATTTAACGAAGGGTTAAAGTTTCAGTAGAAGGTTACAATTTAAGAAGATGGGAACTCATTTCAAACGTTTTTGAGGCTAATTATCGTAATGACTAAAAATCTACATATACGAGTATGTATAAATTATTAAGGATTTGACTTTAAGGCAAACAAAGTTGTGCATTGATAAGGAAATAGGTGGTGTTCTCCGAACAAATTATCTCTCTTGTTTTATGTCTATATACGAGGGCGGGTCAATAAGTCCGTGACTTTTGGAATAAAACACAGATTTTTTGATAAAAAAATAATTTTATTTTTCAACGTAGTCTCCCTTGAGCTATATACACTTTGTCCAACGCTTCTCCAATTTTTTTATCCCTTCCAAAAAAAATGATTTGTCGAGGTCCTCAAAATAGGCCTTTGTTTGCGAGATGACTTCATCATTGGAGTCAAATCTTTTTCCACCAAGCCATTTCTTCAGGTTTGGGAACAAGAAGTAGTCGCTCGGAGCCAAATCTGGAGAATAGGGTGGATGAGGGAGCAATTCATAGCCCAATTCATGGATTTTTGCCATGGCAACTGCACATGTGTGCACCCTTGCATTGTCTTGGTGGAAAAGAACTTTTTTCTTGGCCAAATGAGGTCGGTTTTTTTTTCAAATCGTCATTGAATCGGTCCAAAAAGTTGGCATAATATTCCCCATTGATTGTTCTTCCCTTTTGAAGGTAGTCAATGTGGATTATTCCGCGTGCATCCCAAAAAACAGTCGCCATAACTTTATTGGCTGACAAACCCACCTTGGCCTTCTTTGGCGCCGATTCACCCTTAGAAACCCACTGTTTTGACTGTTGTTTGTTCTCTGGTGTGATGTGATGGATCCATGTTTCGTCCACGGTTACAAAACGGCGCAAAAACTCCTCCATATTGCGATTAAACAACGCCAAACCTTCCTGTGAAGTGAAGCACACGAAATTCACTTTTTTCCATTTTCTCCTCAAATTAGTGAGTTGTCTGATAAAAATAGCTGTCAAACACAAACTAACTGACGCAGCAAGTTTAAATTTTGACAGAAGTCAACTGACATATGCCTGTTGACAGGAGCAGTGTTGCTGTTTCAGTAAAGAGGTCAGAAATTCAAAAAGTCACGGACTTATTGACCCGCCCTCGTAATTAATAATTGTATAATACATACTGTAGTCTTTGTCGATACATAACAGCATAATTATTATTAATTCTTGCCTGAAACGAAACCCATATCAGGTCCAATAGTCTACAATAAACGTTTTGGTAAGCGGCCACTTGAACATGCGTTTCCCTATAAATTAAATGCCTATACAATATTTATAAAGTTCGCGTCACGCCACCATGTTGAATAGGGAAAATGATGATCTGTTGTATGTGCAACACGTAGTGAGGCCTTTGATAGTCTCATCAAATCAAATAAATTAGTGTTTAAAAATTTTCTGTGATATCACAGAAGGCAGACACATTACCTACTACACAGTATTAAAATTAAAAGGAATAAAAGGTTCAAGTTTTCACTGTCACCTGGGAATTCACGCTTTACCACTACTCGTAGTTTTCAGAACATCTTATAAAGATATGTCTTGGTTCTCGAACTAATTTTGCTCTCTGGTTTTGGAAAATACAATATATACTCTCCCAAGTACTTACGTACACGTACTTAATGTCTATCTTTTACAGTTAGTAAGGTGTGCTTCCTAAAATAAATGCATTTCGTCACCTAATATTTATTATTTATTTATTTTGTTTTGTTTTTTGTTGTTTTTTCTTCTAGGAGTACCAGGATATGATCCAGACTCTTCGCGTAGTTGACCTACACAAAATTCTACAATTTTTGAGTATATCCATAGCTGGAAGAAAACACGAACTGCAACATCGCGTTCTAGACTTAATGAAGACAAACTTTGATTTGATTTCTGCAAAATTACGTGAAATCTACAGATCATCAATGTAAGATATTGGATTTGTCTTTTATTTATTTTTTTGTTTAAATTCAAAAACCTCATCAATTTGGAAGTGCTGGTAACATTGTTATGATTTATAATTATTTATTTATTACTTACTCATTTACTTACTTAGGGGTCACTACAGTGCGGTGTGAACTTATGCCTCAACTAGTTGTCCGATCCTTAGCTAACTGCCCGTAGTTGCGCACTCCAAGTCGGTTGGGGTCCTCTTTTACTTGTGCGCCCCACTTAATGTGAAGTTTCCCTCTACTGCCTTGTCCCTCCGGGTTAGATTCGAAGATTCTGTGGGCCGGAGGTCGATGTCGCTGTACAGCTCGTATAGTTCGTCGCTGAATCTTCTCCTCCAATAGCCATCAACGCAAACCGGACCGAATATTGTACGAAGGATTTTTCTTTCGAAACTTCCGAGCATATCTTCATTCGCTTTCGAATTTCCTCGATCATTTCAGCTAAGATATTGCTATACTTCCTTCGTTTTGGTCAGGTATAGAGAACTGCTGGCCTTTATCGTCTAAGTTGAATGGTCTATTCTGGCTGGCGGCGGGATTTTGGGATTTTTGACTCTTATCGAAGAGGTCGTAGAAACTGCGTAGGCCAATATTATGCTGCTGGAGCTGGAACATGCACCTGCCGTTACCGGGGACCACCACTGTGAGGTAAGGCAAACAGTCAGCAGTTTCCCGATCAATCGCCGCGCGGATCTCCGTGGAACTAGAGACTATTTATTTCGAATAGCTTCTTTGATTTGCAATGCCCATTATACTCGTATGTAACTTTCATGCGTAACAGATGCGTATAATATTTCGTCGGCAAACTGCGCTATCACCTTTTAAATATATTTTTTGCACTCATCTTTATACTTCAAAGGAACTTAGATAAAAACTTGAGTTTCATAGGTTACATGGCGTTCAGAACTTATATCAGATATTGCCAACTGATATTTTTCAGTATTGTCCTTGCTTGATCGATTATTCGTATTAATTAGCTGGGATGTTGGTCTTTTTATACAATTAAATGTGTTCGCTATATAGGTGGTGGCACTACAGTCAGGGGTGGAACGGTGATGTTTATTTACTAAACATTGGTTGAGATTACTTTCCACGTAAGGAACTCAGAAGTACTACTTTAGCTATTCGTTTACTCTACAGTTTTAGTTTGGGTAGATTCATATTAATGTCACTGTATACTTCGTTAACATAAGCACCTTCTTCATTTACCGACAATGCAAACGAGGCAGAAAATCAATAAAAAAAAAAAATGCTTCCCTCGAACAATGATTTGTTTTTTGTCCATATTTGTTTAAGAATTTGTGTTGTATGGTAGGATACTGATGATTAGTCTTCGACAGCACTGCTTTGGATGTTCGAAATAAAGCCTTATTTCCTTCTTAAAGCGTTGAAAAAGCGGTTGACTAGAGCGACTTCCGCAGCGATGTCGTTTCTAAAGTTAACATCAAAGCTAAGTCTTCCGACCAAAATCCCTTTTTCTTGTTCTTATAAAATTTCTTTTATAACGTTTATATACATATACATCTCCCTATGTTTAATGATCCTGCCATCTCTAAAGTTGATTCTCCATGTAGAGGTGTCCTACTTGCCATTCACAATAACCTCAACTCTTCTCTCATCGCTATCTCTTCTTCTGTTAAACTTGACTTTGTTTCAATTAAAATAACACTTCCCAACAGGTCCCTGTACGTTATGTGTTGCTACATTCCCCCAGCTCAACCTATTGAACCCTACATCCTTGCTATTAAAGCAACAGACAACAGAACTTTTTTAATCAGTCATTTGCAGACAACTTCTTCGTACCCGACTCCATCTATTTCAAGTACCTTCCAATTTCTCAATTGGCCCCTCTCTCTCTCAACCTTTTGATCCCACCCTTATCGAGAAAAGTTACAAAATCTCAACAATGAATTTGTATCTGGTCCAGATGGGCTCCCAGCAACATTTCTCAAAAAATGTGCCTCCAATCTTTCGCACCCACTTTCCTCCCTCTTTCATCTGTCCCTCACACAAGGGGAATTCCCCCAAGTTTGGAAGACTTCTTTCATAACCCCTGCTCACAAAAAGGGATCAAAGAATGAAGTAACCAACTACCGTCCCATTGCTAAGCTTTCTCACATACCTAAAATGTTCGAAAGTTTCTTATATGAAGTTCTTAGCTTTCAGTGCAAATCACTTATATCACCCAGTCAGCATGGATTTCTAAGAGGTAGATCAACTACTACAAACTTCGTATCCTTTACGCTTTCAGCCCTAGAAAATGGCAATGAAATTGACGTTATTGCTACAGATTTCGCTAAAGCCTTCGATAAAATATCACCACATCAACTAATCCTTGACCCCATATTGCTAAAATGGATATCTTCTTATCTGGAGAACCGTTACTATAGCGTTCGTTTTAGGTCAGCCTTCTCAACCCCGTTTTTAGCCACTTCTGGTGTCCAACAAGGCAGTCATCTAGGTCCCCTCTTTTTTATTTTAACTATAAACGATCTTGAGAAGATTATCAAACATTGCTCCGTATTCATTTACGCCGATGACACTAAGTTCTCCAAAACTATTTCTTCACCCCAAGACTCTCTTCTCCTTCAGGAAGACCTCGATAGGTTTTCTACTTGGTGTCTAAAAAATTTCTTTGAACTTAATGTCTCCAAATGCCAATCTATTACTTTGTATCGTAAGTCCAATCAATCCCCCTCTCGACCTTATTTTCTGCATGACCAACCTGTACCACAGGTACAATCCCTTCGCGATCTTGGAATTTTATAAGATAGAGAGTTAAACTTCCGTTTGCATATTGATGAGATAATCCTTAAAGCCAACTCATCGCGTTTTATCAAACGTTGGTCTAAAGAATTTTACAACCCTTATGTGACAAGGTCACTTTACATTACCATTGTCCAGCCCCTCCTTGAATATGCCAGCCAAGTATGGTCCCCCTTTCAGCGAATTCATACATCCCGAATCGAGAACGTTCAACGTCGTTTTCTTCGGTTTGCTCTTCGTGGACTACCCTGGAGTGACCCATTTATCTTACCTCCCTATCGCGACCGCCTCAAACTTCTTAACCTGAATACCCTAGAGAAACGCAGAGACGTAGCTGACATTCTCTTCATTCATCGACTACTCTCCGGTTCTGTGGACTGCGCTTCCCTTTACAATTCTATTTCCTTCACCACTAACCCTCGTAATTTACGCTGTCCTCGTCTATTCTATATCCCAACCCACCGCACCTCATATGGCTCTAACGAACCAATCTCTCGCATGCTCCGTAAGGTTAACTCAAACCTCCCCCTTTTTGATTTTAACCTGAGCAGCACTTCTCGTCTTAAATTTGATCTCCTCCACCACTCCCTTACTTCCTAACCCCTAACTTTTGTTTAAGTCCTAATTTTTAAGTTACTTTAAGCTTGTATTAAGCGAAATAAATGAGGGCGTTGGCCCCACTAAATTAAATTAAATTGTATATACGATTACTTCTGCATGGTATTTGCATTGTTACTGCGGTGCAATATCATTCTTCAGGCAGCTCTATTTCGGATCACATTGTTAGAGAGATCGAAAGTTTGTTCATGTTTTTGCATTTGAGTACATAATTCAATTATTTTTCCTTCATCCTTGCCTTCGAATCTTGCCTGGAGCTTAGCCCTTTTGCTTTTCGGATCATATTGGCTGATCGCATGACTGTGGCGTAAAGTAAACTAAAGTTTGATGGACATTTTTCGGGCACAATGAATTGCAAAATATTCACTCTGTTTTCGATTTCATTTTCTGCTTATTTCTTCTCATGCGATCCAGCAAGCAATCCTCTTCGCAGGAATTCTTCGTTAGCTTCGTTAGTTACTGATACCACTAATTGCTAAATTCACCGTTTTCTGTTAGCGAATGTGTGGGTTTTTTTCGTTGAGCTGCAATCTGAAAAAATAGTTTCCTTCCTGCTTGTGGTTCGATGTTGCATCTCTTCTGGCTCTTTCTAACATTTTCTAAGCTCCAACACAAAGTCTTCATTGCTGCCGCTTTTTTTCCCCCCTCTTTATATAGTTCGTATTCAATCTTTCGTGCCATCTTCGTCATTTTTCTTTATTTATGTGCAGCCTGGTTTTCGAAACATCAAGCAAAGTTTTGCAACTCGAAATTGCTTCGATATTAATCCATATGCCTTGCGCGCTTATTTTATATTCTCGGTGTATGGCATTTTGGAACCAATCAAGCAAATTGAATGTACAGAGCTGTTCACTTTCCTTATTTAAGTTGTGCCAGTTTATTTTCTCAACTGATGCAGGTTCGATTCGATTTACATTGGTTTTCACACAAAAAATTCTGCTCCGAAATGTCGGCTGTCAGATTTAGAATTTTGTCGAAATCGTAGGGATTCGAAGTTATTTTTATGACAGCATGTATTCTGTATTACATTCGTGCAATATTGAAATTGTTTTTGGCTCTGCTGTTCTTTATATTATCTCAGCTCTAATCGTTCTCCCAATAATGTTAATGTACAGGTACTCCATTATTATGGTAGACTTTTATAAGGTTGATCATCTTGTGTTAGTTTTCGAGTTTCATTCAAGTACGATGTTAAAGAAGTCGCATTGCACCACTGCGTTTTGACACATGTAGTACCTCTAGTATTATGCGTGGCCTAAAAGTTGGGAAGGTGCTACTTGGTATTTGATACTCAAGAACAAAGAATATTGGATCCACGTAATTTCTGTTCTTAGAACTGCACTGATAAGCATAGCATAGCATCAGCTTTTGTCTTAGGGGGTTTAAAGCGTTTGTGTGTACTCGTACATGATGTTAAGCCACAATAGTTGACTGACTTCAGATTTTCTATTTTCTTCAGAAATTTAGCTTGTGTTCGTTCATTAGATTTACGTTCTGCAGACAAGATTTTTCTTACAAATTAGCTGGTGTATGCTTGTTATGAAGCCATTTTCGGCTGCAATTTAAACAACTTTTTAATTTGGATATTGCCATCTTGTTTCATTGAAGACAGGTGAGCTGAAAGCACATTTTTTTTAATTATATACTAACTCCTTGCTTATTTATATAACTCTTTGCTTCAAAAGGTATCTAAATTTAAAAAAAGACGAAACAAGCCATATGCTACCACAGACTGTTCTGCGGTTACGAGTACCTCCTATTTGCCAGCAGAGTTAACTGTTAGTGTGATGAACAATGATAATGATTTAAAGCAGCATTCAGAAAATAGTGACTTTAGTTAAAATTGGTATTCCGTTGACGCATTTTAGGATGAACGAATTTAAAATTTGATTAAGACAAAAAGCACCGTTTGCTTCATTGCTGCAGGTCTTCAATGATTCTTATTTGACTGCATATGTGTTCGCTACTACTTATCATCTATCATATTATGAGACTGTAAGCAAGAAATATTCGATTGGCAAAGCTCAATCAGTCTGTCGTGATTATAGCCACTGAATGTTCATGCAGTAGTGTGTTGGTCGGTATTTGCTTACGCTCGTATGTATCTTGAAAGGTTAACAAGTTCGGTCTTTGTTTTCCGTAGCGTTCGAGCATCCAAACTACTGGAGGATTGGCTTGAGTCGCACGCGATGTAACTATCTGGTTGAGACTTTGTTTATTCCGAAACTTTCAAGTGAATTTTTGTATGTTGAAGTGGGATGCGTGCCATATGTGGTGAATACATGTCTACCCGCTGTGAAGTCTATTGTTCATCACTCAATAAAGTACAACGGGTTTAATTTGGTAATTTCGAATTCTTAGATTTCTGGTCAGATTTCCTTTTAAATACGAGCTCTTCATACGTACGAGTATGTTCATACATTAATATGTACATATCTACGAGGGTAGTCCCGGATGTATCCGATCTAACAGAAAACACAAACAATTTAGGAAAACATATCTTTATTTCTCTACGTAGTCTTTTAGCTCTATACACTTTTCCCAGTGATGTTCGATAGCTTCGATACCCTGTTTATAGTGAGAATCGTCGAGCTTCTTAAAATAGCTATCAACCGCACATTCCACCTCTTTACTGTTGGCAAATCTTCTACCACTGAACCATTTTTTCAAATTCGAAAATAGAAAATAATTCGTGGGGAGGGCTAAATCTGGCAAATAGGGTGCATGACGAAGCAATTCGAACTTTAACCTATTCATTTTGGCCATCGCGATGACTGGTGCATTGTCTTGATAAAACAACTTTTTTTTTCTTCGCCAAATGCGGTCGTTTTTTCTTGATTTCATCTTTCAAACGCTGCAATAAGTTCGCGTAATACACCCCGTTATTTGTTTTTCCTTTCTGAAGATAATCAATGAAAATTATCTCACGTGAATCCCAAAAAACTGACGCCATGGCCTTTCCTGCAGATGGAACTATCTTCGCCTTCTTTGGAGTCGATTCTCCCCTTTGAGTCCATTGTTTTTACTGTTCCATGTCTTATCCATGGTTATGATTCGACTTAAAAACTCGTCTTTATTGCTGTGAAACATTGCCAAAAACTCGATTGAAACGTCTTTTTGCAAAGATCTTTGTTGCACTGTGAGTAGTCGCGGCACCCATCTTGCGCACAGCTTTCTCATGTCCAATTTTTCAGTCAACATGCGATGTACAGCGCTTTTTGAAATGCCTACCATATCTGCTAGTTCACGCACTTTCAATCGACGGTCATCCAATATCATTTTGTGGATTTTTTGGTCGACCATTGCGATGTTCGTCTTGGCAACTCGTACGACCTCGCTTAAACTCTGCCACCCAATATTTTATTGTTCTAAACGAAGGAGAAGACTCCCCCAGTGTAGAATCCAGTTCCGTTTTGATGCTGGTTGGATTGAGGCCTTCCAAATGAAAGTATTGTATCACATAACGATGACCAATTATTTCCATAATTAAAAATTTATTAAGAGCGTTCACTATTGATGGCTGCCGAATAAATACTAAACAACATAGCGTCGTCAAATTTAAGCTGTATAAGGTTGGTACTTTCTACAATAGTCATTCTTTTTAAACAACAACCGCCATCTATACGTTAGGTCGGGTACTTATGGGACTACCATCGTTATACTGTGATTCTCTTTGTGATTTGAATTTTGGCGATTTTAAATTAGGCAAGCAGCAATAAACTCAGAATTTTTTTTGTAGATATTGTCATTGAAGATTTGTGTCTTAGAAAAACATGTAGTTGACAAAAAGCATCAGTCTTTCAAATATTTTAAATTTACCTCTCTTACTGAACAGTGTGTTCCTAGCCAAAGAACTTCAGTATCCAAATAAAATCTTTCGTGTTAAGGCTGTAGGAAAAAAAAATCTCCAAACGTTTTTTCACTCTTATCTGGCAAACAGTAACGTCGTCGATGAATGCTGTTTGTAGAACTTACGCTACATACTTGCGGGAATAACTCCCTCGAGCAATGTCGTTAAAACAATTTTAGCTTACCTGCTTGAACTTTCCATAGACGATATCTCTTTTGAGTATTCGACGTCTGAATTTCACTTATGTAATAGCATATCCACAATTGTATGTATGTTGGAGCGGTTAAGGTTTGTTCAAAAATACTTCCAAGGCATATTCTTAGAGTTGCCTACAGCAAGTTTCTTAGATATCTTACATAAGCGACTGGGAGATAACTTTTAATTCAAGTAACAACACACGTTACAAATAGCCAGAGATGGTTTACGTGGCGCTATGGTTGCTTCGCCTACTACTTTTCGATGAGTCAGCGATCGAGCCCAGGCGCTAAATTATAACATAAAAAAAAGAATTTCTGACGGCACAATTTTTTCAGTGGAAAAACAATAAAAGTTAAAATAGCTCAGTCGAATGCGAAGTCGCTAAGAGCAATCAATTATACTACACCACTTGTCAATTGAGTTCGGCTATCGGACCATACGTCGAAAAACAGAAAAAAATAAGGTCAAACACTTTGCCTGTGAAATGATTTTCTTTCTCTCGGGCGCCTGGAATCAACAGAAAACTATAGGTCCCTATGTGCACAAAATGACAAGACGAAAAGCACATTAAATGGAGAGACCAAGCCTTTGACATCGGACTTTCTCTGTACCGTCATTTTAATGATGTTTACTTGAACTGCTGAGTTGTGGCTCTACGATTTCATGAAGTTTTCTGCCTCGGTACTTTTAAAGACAGTCATTTCTCTTTATTGACTGAAGTTATCCCTCCTAACTATCTCCATCAAGTCTTTCGTTTAATACTTTTCTGCAAATAATTGAAAAATCATTAGCGAATCAATTATTTGAATTAAACACCCACAAGGTAGGTAGTTGGATCATTTCGTCAGTGTCTTTCGTCCGGATTCCGTGAGCAAATGAGTAATGAATGACTCGAAGAACATAATGCAGAACATTCACCACTATTATTTTTGTTCGCTTAAATAATGTTTAACACTTTGTCTTACCCCAATTTTTGTTTTTTGTTTGGCAGAACTGAATATTATCCAGATAGAAACATACAATACGGACCACCAGAACCTAAGAGAATGTTTTCGCAAATGCAGATGCCCACAGTGCAGTCGTCGGCGGATGTACGTTCTGCTATGGTTAGCATGAATAATGTAGGTGGTGTGGGTGCCGGTGGAGTTCCAAATAATATGGGTGTGCCATTTCAACATGCTATCGGTGCATCTGTGCCCATACATCCAGATGTTCGTCTTAAAAAGTTGGCATTCTATGATGTCCTCGCTACTCTCATAAAGCCATCGTCATTGTTACCTCGTTCAAATCAACGTATTCAAGAGGTTCCATTTTCTTTCACATTAACTCCACAGCAAGCCACAGACATTGCAACAAATCGCGACATCCGTAACGGTTCCAAAGTGGAACATTCCATTCAAGTGCAATTGAGGTTCTGCCTGCTGGAGACTTCCTGCGAACAAGAGGACTGTTTTCCATCAAATGTAATTGTTAAAGTTAACAATAAACTATGTCCATTACCTGTAAGTTCATTCAACATTTGCAATATGATTTAAATTTTTGAAAATTGTGTTTATTTCTTAGAATCCCATTCCCACAAATAGGCCAAATGTAGAGCCAAAGAGACCACCACGTCCGGTCAATGTTACATCAAATGTAAAACTATCACCAACAGTAATAAACACAATCATTGTGCAATGGTGTCCCGATTTTACACGAGGCTATTGCATTGCAGCGTATTTGGTGAAGAAGCTAACATCAGCACAATTGCTGAATCGCATGAAGACCAAAGGTGTTAAGCCGGCTGATTATACAAGAGCTTTAAGTATGTTTGGCCTGCTAATGTGTCTTTATTTGGTCTAATGAATGATTTGATTTTAGTTAAGGAAAAGCTTACAGAAGATGCAGATTGTGAGATAGCAACGACCATGTTAAAAGTGTCACTAAATTGTCCGTTGGGCAAGATGAAAATGTCAATACCATGTCGAGCATCAACGTGTTCGCATTTACAGTGCTTCGATGCTAATCTCTATTTGCAGATGAATGAACGTAAACCAACGTGGAACTGTCCTGTTTGTGATAAGGCTGCAATTTATGATAATTTAGTTATCGATGGGTGAGTTTTTTTTTTCACAATGTCTATTGTCTTTGTCTGCGAATAAAGAAGAGTTACAAATTGATTTTAGGTACTTCCAAGAAGTGTTGGCATCTTCATTACTGGGCTCTGAGGATACAGAAATACAACTGCATAAGGATGGTTCGTGGAGTACACACAATCTGAGAAATGAGACGCAAATTGTGGATACACCATCAAAACCTGTCGAAAAAGTTGAAGTTATTTCAGATGATATTGGTGAGTACTCTAATCATTAAAAAAATATACGAGGGCGGGTCAATAAGTCCGTGACTTTTTGAATTTCTGACCACTTTACTGAAACAGCAACACTGCTCCTGTCAACAGGCATCTGTCAGTTGACTCCTGTCAAAATTTAAACTTGCTGCGTCAGTTAGTTTGTGTTTGACAGCTATTTTTATCAGACTACTCACTAATTTCTTGCGAAAAAAAACCAAAAAACCAAGACAATGCAAGGGTGCACACATGTGCAGTTGCTATGGCAAAAATCCATGAATTGGGCTATGAATTGCTCCCTCATCCACCCTATTCTCCAGATTTGGGTCCGAGCGACTACTTCTTGTTCCCAAACCTGAAGAAATGGCTTGGTGGAAAAAGATTTGACTCCAATCATGAAGTCATCTCGCAAACAAAGGCCTATTTTGAGGACCTCGACAAATAATTTTTTTTGGAAGGGATAAAAAAATTGGAGAAGCGTTGGACAAAGTGTATAGAGCTCAAGGGAGACTACGTTGAAAAATAAAATTATTTTTTTATCAAAAAATCTGTGTTTTATTCCAAAAGTCACGGACTTATTGACCCGCCCTCGTATATAATTCGAAATTCTTGATAATTCAAACTGATTGTGATGTCCCTTGAAAAAACCTTGATAAATGGAACAAAACCTATTTGTTTTGGTACGCTCGTTAATTCGAAGTGATTGTCGAGTCGGGCCGCCAACAAACACGCTTTAATTCGAGTTCAGTCGCTAGTTTCCTCTCAGTAATTCGAATTTTTTTTTTCGTTTTTTGTTCTCTGTTCTTTGCCCGGTGAGTTCCCCGGTCTTGAAGAATGCTTATTGAAATGGTTTAATCAATGCAGACGTACCTGTCGGAGGTTGCATGCTGAAAGAGAAATCTAAGGCATTCGCTGTTACTTTGGGTATTGAAGGATTCACTGCCAGTGAAAAACGGTATAACGTACGGTATAATAAATATGTAGAGAAAGCGCGAGTGTTGCTGTTACTGTTTGTTCTCCATGGAAAAATGACTTAGGCGGGCTCCTGGCAAACTACGATCGACGGAATGTGTTCAATGCGAATGAGATTGCTCTTTTTTTGTCTTCCTGATTGAACGATGACATTTAAAAACGAAAAATGCCATGAGGGAAAACATAGCAAGGAAAGGTTAACATTATTACTCGCAGTACACATGGACGGGTAACAAAAAATAAAACCTCTTATGATATGGAAAGCTGTTAACCCTACTTGTTTCAAGGGTATCAAATCCTTTCCTACGTTTTATTGCTCCAATAAATCCAATAAAAAAGCGTGGATGACCACAGAATTGTTCAATTAGTGGCTGTTGAAACTATAGACATCGACACGAAACGGCAGAAGAGGAAAATTGTACTTTTCCTGGATAATTGCACAGTTCACAATAATCCGCTCAGTAACGTGAATCTTAAATTTTTCACTGCTAACACCACCTCCAAATATCAACAAGGGAGTGATTCAGAATTTAAAAATTTTGTACCGCAAAGAAGTAGTGATGATAGTGTTGGATAGCATTGAAAATGGACAGAGAGCCAACATAAATGTTTTAACAACGATGACCATGGTTGATAAAGCATGGAAAAACATTAACTCGACGACGATTTCAAACTGTTTCAAGAAATGCGGATTTATTACAGAGCCATTGAATCAATTGCAACTACCTCGTAGGATGGATGAAGACTTCTTCCTAACCTTGATGAATCTGTGACTTTGGTACATATTGACGATGATAATAGAAGTCTGCGGTGCTCTGCGCGACGACGAAATTCTGGTAGCTTCAAATTAAAGCAACAACAATGAAGCAGAATCGGAAGTAGAACCAATTCCGCTCGCCACATCAAAGGAGGCAAAGTCATTGTCGTGTACATTGCGTCAATATTTACTAAGAACGGAAGTGGACGACGAGATATTCTCGGCACTGGTTGTCATAGACAATACTCTTGACCAAGGACGCTGGAAGTTATTAAAGCAAAAAAATCACAGATTTTTTTACAAAATAAAAAATAAGTAAAAATTGTATTCGTCCTTTGCTCTAACTTCAACTCGACGAAGGTCCCTTGAGTTGCGAATTATCGAGAGTCGACTGTATATGCAAATAATACAAAGGGCATATAGTCATAGTCGGTACCCTTCCGCAGATTGTGGCCGCACTAAATGAAAATGCCAAATCTCGATAACAATAGCACACGACGTAAGAAGAGTTAAAATCTTGCTTTGCTAACCCTCTAAGCTTTGAACAGATGGCCAGCCAATTGTTGGCGTTACTTGTATACCACTATTTTTATTGCATAAACTACAATGGTACGAGTAGTAGCGTTTTTTTATTTAAACTATTGTGGCCACTTGTAATAGTGTGAACGTTAAGATATTTGCCTTTTAGGAGTTGTTCATTTTATTTTTTGACGTTTCTTATTACAGCTTGTAAAATATGATAGCATAATTTCCCAATGGGGAGATTTGAATAGTGCCTCATCTCAATCGGTCAATATATGGAGTATTTCGGCTTACCATCTATAAGCTGATTTTGAAAAATAAAAAGGGAGTAATGCGCAACACCGATTTTCCCCCCAACATGAGTTTACTAACTTTAGGTGGCAGCTTCCAGACAGGAGCGACCTTATGGCGCCAACCAACATGCACCTCCAGCCAATTTGATGTCTAGTTTGCTACCTCCATTTAAGCGCTCTCAGTCTGTTCAGGTCTGCTTACAATTATATGCGCCAACATACAAAAAGTCTTCCTTTACTGTGTACGTTGGGCATGATTGCTTTGGCTGAGTCGCATGATGCTCTACATGACCTAGTCTATTCCTCTGTTCTGTATAACAAGTCAAGGAAATTGACATTCTTGGGGTCGAGATGAGGCTCTCCTACTCAATTGCCTTTTAGTCCATAGAAAAAGCGGTTGGCAAAGGTATGATCTGCACTCTGATATCATTTCTTGAGATCACTGCAGAGGTAAACAAACCCGTTTGGCAATTGTCCATGGTTATATTCTGTCTTGTCCTTTATTGTCTTACCACCTTGATCAATTCCTGGAATTTATTCAGAAAATTTAAAATACAAGTTTATTCATCTAAATCTAGATTGCCCCCTTAAAAGTAATCCCCATCGACTGCAACACACTTATGCCTGCGCTTGATCCAATCCTCGAAACATTTTTTATATTCGGTTTTCGGTATGTCCATCAGTGCTTCCTGCGATTTTTCCATTACTTCCTCTCGGCTGCTGAAACGCGTTCCCCGTACTGTTTTTTTAACTCGATTGAACAGAAAGAAGTCACAGGGAGCCAAATCAGGTGAATTCGGTGGCTGTTAGATGGTATTTGTTGCATTTATCGTCAAAAAATTACGAATAATGATGGCACGGTGCATTATCATGGTGCAAAATCCACGAGTTTTCTGCCCACAATTCTGGTCTATTTCGCCGAAACGTTTCATAACGCCCAAATAATACTCTTTGTTTACTGTCTGGCCTTCTGGCAAAAATTCATGATGCACTACACCGTTGTAATCCATGAAAACCGTGAGCATTGCCTTCTTTTTTTTACGGAAAACTACGTGGTTTTTTTGGTCTCGGTTCATTTGGTGAATGCCATTCACTTGCCTGATGTCTGGATTGCGTGTTGTACCTCATAAACCCACGTCTTGTCTCTAGTAATGATCCTTTTGGTGAATGTGGGATCGGATTCAGCCTCGGAAATCATCTCTTTTGCGACGTCAACACGGTCTCTTTTTTGCATGAAATTGAGGTTTTCGATGTCGATGGTCGCAACTGCGTTCATCATCTTCGATTGACTCACGACCACTTTTGAACCCACTAGTGCCACTGGTAAACGACTGTTTTCTTTAGAGAATCGTTGCCGAAACACTTTCCCAACATTAAATCCGTTTTTTACGCAAAATTTTAATAGAAGTTCGTTGTTGCAAATTTAAATCCATTTCTAATGTCAAGCTATGACGCTAAGATTTAGAGGGAATGTCAACAACAGATTTACCAACTTAACAAAAAAAAAAAAACAACTCAAATCGGAACAATGGGAGCGCCACACGGTGGTATATTTATGTTTGGTGTTTCATTGGCCTCCGCGGATCTATTTTTGCAACTTCTACCTCAATATTCACAGATGCACCACAGATTACTCACGGATATGTTAATGTCATTTGCATCTGTGAGAAAATGTGTAGATTTTTTAATGGTTGTGCCTCTTGGTTTGGTTTATACATTGCACAGAATTCTTTCAAGAAATCTGATGACTTCTGAGGATGTGTGTCTTCTGGCGTGTCGTGCTTTAGCCAGGAGATCACCTGGATCTCGTGGATTCTAGAATGCGAAAAACGGGTTCTCGCTATAATCATTTGCACATATTTAACAAGGATCGTCATCAGTCGCTCGCTTACACGAGTATGTCTAAAGCATATGACTTGATTCTTAACTCTACTGCGTATGACAAATCAACGTGATTAGTGTGGAGTTGTAGGAATGGAAACGCAAGTTTTTCACAAATTTTTCAACGTGTTTTCGTACGACAATACAGTTTTCTCAACGCTCCTGCCATTTTTTTTAAACCATTCAAAAAATATGAATTGCCAAACTCTTCAATGATTCGACAGTTTCATGTTCTATTGGGCGGGTACGATAATTAATTCACTGTAGTTCTGCAATATGTTCGTGCTTCCTTTCTTCAAAAAGTCCATGAGGATTCCCCTTGAAACACAAAAAGATCGTAGCCATGATCTTTCGAGTCGATGAGACTGTCTGCCTTCTTCCGAGCAGACTCGCTTGAAAAAAATTCATTGTTTTGATTGTAGCTGGGGTCTCTCGCGTGTAGTAATCGATTCGGGTTTCATCAATGGTGACGACTCGACGCAAAAACTCCTAGCGTTTCCACTTTTAGATCCCAACACTGCTTCGAAATTGACATCCATATCAGCTTGTTGTCCACTGTGAGCAGTCGCGGCATCGATCTGGCCGACAGCTATCTCATGCTTAACTTATATAAATTGATGATTGCCGTTCCGTACGATACGCTTATCGCCTCTACTACATCGCGCATTTTTGTTCGGCGATCCGCAAGAACCATCTCACGGACCTTTTCAATGGTTTTCTCAGTAATCATGTCTGTCGGGTGGCCTGGGCCGCTACTCATCAAAATCAGATGTACGGCCACGTTTAAATTCGTTTAGGCAATATACTTTTAAGTGCCCCCCGAGGGATCACAGGAACTAACTAACTAACTATATCTCACGGTTGTCATAGATGTCAAAAATAAAAATCGAATAAAGGATCTATATTGGTCTTTTTCTTCCATTGTATGGCGTCGTTTCAAAGTTGGTAGTACTCGTTGTAAAGTTGACATTAAGAAATTTCGTAAGCAATTTGGCATTGTCTTTAAAATCGGTGACATTTGTCGTTCTGTAATAGAAAGCGACTTAAATAAAATTATTCTTGGGTAAATCTTTGGAATGTGCACTGATCTGCTGACCAGTATCTAATAATTCTTTTTGAGTACGTTTAAACAGCGATACTAATGCAAAGGCAAACAAGGTTCTAAAGAGGTCTGTCACCATATTACTGAAGCAGTCCCGCTTAGAAAAATCGAGGAGTTCAAAATTAGGTTTCAACTAACTACGAGTTACTTCTGGCAAAAACCATGTAACTTTATAAGATTTAATAAAAGAAATAAACCCCCTATAGAGTAAAGGGGTCATCCAAAAATTCCAACCGATATTGTATAACCGATCGGGGGTTTTATAATGTTGGGTGTCAGCATCAATGTCCTCACTATACGTTCATTGGATCATTATGCTCCCCAGGACAAGGAAGAAAGAGGGATAAATCTTTTTGGTACTTATGAAATCTTATGCTTGAAGTAACTGTGAATTATAAGTGAATGCAATTTTCAAAATAGATTAAAAAGTTATTAACCAAGAAAGGATAGCAAATGCAATTATCTTGTCGCGAAATTTTGTATCAGTAGCATAAAGATCGAAAATAGTGAAGTGAAACCCGCACTACATTTAGCTTAATCCGGCTTTTTTCGAAAGCCACTGTGAATTGTATTGAATGACGTAATGGGGGTGTTCACACAATTTTGCATTGTAAGAGAAAATACGATATGAAGTTATACCGTACGATTTCGATCTCCTGAGGTCTTCGGGTCTCAGCGGAGATGTAAGTAATACATAGGAATCATAAGTCCTCGGGAATTTTCAATCAGATTAACACTCGGGGACGGAGATAACCATTCCAACACATCAAAGTAGTTTTCCTCTTTGAATAAAATATAAACTACGGTGTTTCCAATCGCTGTCCTATGCAAGAGCCAATCCCGCTTTTTACGTCCGAGCAACATTTCAGCAGATACCAAAAATCCTTTTTGCACAATGAGAGCATTGATTTTGTGAATACTGTAGTTCTTGTAGGGTTGCATGTTACTCTATGGGCATTATAAAGCTTCCGAGAAGGCACATATACTGGAGTAGATTCATGGGAATTGAACTTTTTAAGAACTCCATGACTAGAGATCGGTCTATGTCCCTGAGGAACAATTTGCATGTTGTCTGTCAATTCGCTAGAAAATGATGGAAACAATGATCGATTCTGGAAAGTCCGTCCAATCTACAATTTGAAAACGTTGCTTGGAACTCGATCTGGAGCAGTGTCTTTGTGTCGATGAGCAGATTGTTCCATGCAAGAACAAAATTAATGTGCTCCAGTCCATGAAGGGTAAAACTTGTCCATGGGGTATAGAAATATTTTTTTTGTGCGGACAAAGTGGGATGATGTACGACTTCATTCTTTACCAAGGCAGCTCAACAGAACTAGATTCGGGGAATATGGTCCTCTTTGGTTTGGGTGCAGGTGTTGTGGTCTATTTGGCAAACCGTATAAGGGGTCCAGGTCACGAACTGTATTTTGACAACTTCTGCTCATCATACTGGCTGTTCCACTATCTAAAACGACAACAGATATATATGCGACTGGTACCGTTTGCGAAATCCACCGTTCACTTCCGATAAATTATTAAAAAAAAAAGCCAAGTTTGGATGAACATGTTGTTTTGACCAAATGGCTTGTTGTCAGCCAGTTCTGCTGGTCTCCAATTTTATTGGCATTGGTCAAACTAACAAAATAAGGAGGTGGTCTAAGAAACAGAAAATGTATGTAGAAGTAGAACAGCGTGAAGTTGTCAGTCAATACAATAAGTGTATGGGTAGAGTTAACCTTATGGCCTCTACCGTACGCACATTAAATCAAGGCCATTACGGTTGATCTTTCATGCTGTGGACCTGGCAGTGGTGAACTCGTGGAATGAGTATAAAATGCCTTTAGGAAACAAAAACCACATGGACCTTATGAATTTCCGTATGCGAGTTGCAGAAGGCTTGGTAAAGAAAGACATAGCTACGAAGAGAGGTCGTCCTTCATCACCACCTACAAAACGACCAATTGTTGACCACCGACCGATTACTGAAGTCAGGTATGATGGCCTTCATCATTTACCGAAACATAATGATAAGACAGGTGTTTCGCGGTGTAAGCTCGAAGGATGTGTAGAACGCACCCACATTTACTGATCAAAGTGCAACGTACACATTTGCTTGAACAAAAGCAGAAATTGTTTTTTTGCTTACCAGTCTGTGGTCTGTGAAAAAAGAAGAAGAAATATTCGTAACCAAAGACGGGGGTGGCCGTTGTTAGTGGTACTAGCAATCGCTTCTCACACGGAGGGTCAAGGTTCGAATCCTACTCATGACAAGTTTTTCATTTGTGTAATTAGAACTCATTCAGAAAAATGTTGTAGAGTTTCAAGCACAACACAAGCGTGAAAATTGATCCTTCGAATCATTCCGAATGAAGAAAAAACTCTCCGTCCTATTCGTACTCCCACCCCCGGAGAGCTAATATCGAAACCAAATATACCTGAGTTTCAAAACACTACATCACAACAATGTGTAGTGGAGAAAGGAAACTCCTTCTTCTATCTTTCCGTCCGCGACCAGGCAACAGTGAAAATGTATCATAACCCCTTAGGCGCTCGTAAATTATAATAAAAAAGAAAGCTAAATTTGGTTTGTGGCATAGATCAGAGACTTAATATATCCCTGAAAAAGTGTGTGAAGACGATCACCAAAACTTCCTGTTCAATAACTCCATTATGGAACGCGCTGTGTGGAAAGCTTACACATGTATCAAGCGTTCCAGTTCCAATTTATCCCAAGAAAAAAGATAAAAAAAAAATTGGTTAACATGGAGCAATAGCGGTACTAAACAACGAAACAACGTTGCAAACGAAAAAATACTGAAGTATTCTAAGGAAACTCTCTCCATACAAGAGGACAACCATAAACAACAAAAAAAACATACAGATTTCAGTCAATTGTAAAACTAATTTATTTGAAGATAAAATCCGTGTTACATAATTTTCAACACTGATATTCGTTTTCTTGGTCTGCTAGAATCCGTATATGTCGTTGATGTTTTTCCGTTTTCCTGCGCCTGGAATTAAATTGCATTGAACCTCCGTCGTCTTCCATGGCTTTTATTAACATATCCAACTCATCATTCGCCCTATTTTTCCGTCTTTTGATCATATTGACGCCATATTTTATTGCCTCCCATGGTCGAGTAACCTCAATCATGAAAACAAATGCGCATAAGGCTAAACAGAAGCGTGCAATATAGTAACCATTTTCGCTCATCCAAGTAGAGAGGGGTGATGTTCCACAACTAAAATTTGCAAGCATATATCGTTGCAAAAAATTGCATATAGCATGCAAACATTTTAATACTGGAATCCATAGCTGTCGAACGAGGAAGTCAATTGCATACAACGTCAAACACAAGTCAATGAGAAAAGTTAAAAATCTTGGAGGTTTTTGTAAAGAATTTGGCCACCAGAATGTTCGTAATTTCGATAGGACGCATAGCATTGAGAAGACGAAAACCGATGAAGATACATTTGGTCGAATCCCAGGAAGTTTTGAATAGTTCAAGTCTATAATGCTGATTTGATTTAGGTGCAAGTACATGCCGGTGGCAATGATGAAAGCTGATTCTGTGATTACGGCGTAATTTGTCATCTTTTGCGCAAAATGTGATAAGGTATAGGGAAAATTTGAAAATTTCGTGACGAGAAATTGGGAATGTACAAGTATGATTGAGAATTCTATGCCGACTTTGACTTCATTAAACTTGGGAAATTTTAATTATAAATTTACAAGTGATGAGAGTTCATAGCATTCTAATCAACAATTACAATTCCGAGATGGCAAGTTAAGGTAAACAAAATACGAGTATAAAAAGGACCCACTGCGAAGGCTATGGTAATTAGTTCGCAATGTTCTTTTATTTGAGTAGAATGGAAATTTTCACAGGAAAAAAACAGCCTGCAACTAAAAATATTTAAAAAAGAGAGCGTATTGAAAAATCACAGGGATTAGTACCAAGGCCAGTTCACTGACTATAGCCATGCGTCATAAAAATCAACAAAATCTACAGAATAGTATTTTCAAAATATGCAATAGGTTTGACAAGAAAATACAAAGCAGTGCCAGCCAAGAAATTAAAAGTGCCTAGGTTCCAACTCCAACACCAACCTTTTACTGAATAATAATATTAGTAAATATAGGTACACGTTTCAAAGTTGCAAAAAGTAGGAGTTAGACACTTTTCCGACAAAAATGTAGGCAAAGTTCAAATCACTTTTGATCTCCAATAATTTATGACACTCTAATTTTAGGTCAACATTTATCTGAAAATAATTAAAGTACTAATCATTGCGAGTTCAGCGATACCCCATTTATTACCATACACGCATAAATTTTAAAGTTGTTATTTTCAATAGGAATCAAAATAGCATAAGGTTTTGCTTAAAACCTCTGTATCTCGGTATGATACATTTCCCACCTCCTGGATGGGCTCTAATACGAGTTTTTTCTCAAAATATGTGAAGGAATCTTCCCTTAAAGTCTTCGACACATTATCCAGAACACCCTGTATAAATGTTAAAATTATTTATAAAATACAGACCGGTACTCAACTGCAGCCAAAACAAAAAAGCTGTTGATAATCAGTGGCGTCTTCAGCAGAAGATTTAATTTCTATATGACAACCATCTGAAAAAATAAGGACAGTGTAATGCAAAGTAAACAGTCGTCATCGACATTTTTGCTTGTTGACGTACCCGTTGATCATAAGCTTACATTCAATGTAATCGTAATCGTTTGTCTTCATTTTGATATTCAGTCGTAAGATTCTTCGTAGACTATGTAGTTCTTGATATAGCTAAAATCGGTAACATTTATATGTGGATACAAAATTTCAACCGCTTGTAAAGGGTCTTTCATTGAGCGCTTCCTATTTTTAAATTTAAATAAAACGAAGTGTGTGTGAGATATCATCAACATTTTTTATTCATTTGAAAAGCCTATCGATGCCATTATGTATGGAATATACTCGTAACATCATTCAAATATCTGCCGCTTCTTCTCTGGCGATTTCAGAAAACCCCGGAAGGAAAAGAGTCTAACGGGGTCAAATCGCACGATCTCGGTGGCCAGTTCTACATCACCTCCACGTGAGATAACCATGCCCTCGAATCGGTCGTGCAAAATTTCAAATGTGGCGTGAGCGCCGTTCTGTTGAAACCACATGTCGTTGGCGTCTACATCATCCAGTTCAATCCAAAAGAAGTTGGTAATCATCGAGCTATAGTGCTCGCCGTTGAAGGTGATGGCCTGGCCTACGTCGTTCTCAAAGAAATATGGACCGATAACGCCGCCAGCCTAAAATCCACACCAAACAGTGACTTTTCGGGATGCATTGAACGCTCTTGGATTTCATGTGTATTGGTATCGTCCCAAATTTGACAATTTTGCTTGTTGACGTACCCATTCATCCAGAAATGTGCCTCATCACTGAAGATGATTTTTCGATGAAAATTAGGGTCAGTTTCCAACTGCTCCAGAGCCCATTCAGCGAACACACGTCGTTATCTATGGTCGTTTACCTTCAGCTCTTGGGTCAGTTGAATTTTGTAAGGGTGGAGGCCCAAGTCGCAATACCAAGTTGTGGTCTGCGAAAGACCGAATTCTTGTGAGCGGCGCGAAATCGACTACCTCGGATGCTCCTGCACACTCTCACGGACAGCGGCGATGGTTTCGACAGGTCTTGCATTTCGTCGACGTATGGGTGTTGGATTATCGTTTACTGAACCAGTAGACTCAAATTTATCCACCACACTGCGAATAGTCCTCTCGGTAGGACGATTATGGCGACCGTAAAATGGGCGAAGCGCGCGGAACGTTGCCCGAACAGAACACCCATTTTGATAAAGAGTTGTTGAACGCTATGCCGCCCATCCATGGTGATTTGGCAAAACAGACTGAATAAATGGCAGCCAATTTGACAGACGTAGCTTCGACAATATGGCCGCTATCAACTGTCCCTATTAAAAGACCCTGTGTATTCTCCTCGCTTCTTCTTGAACGTGGCTGTTCGCTTTGTCTAATATTGAATGTGGAACTTTTGACCCATCCGATAGATTTCATGACGAAATCACAAACCATATAACAAGTGTTATAATACCTGAATATATATATAGATATGTTTTTTTTTTCTAGAATTAATTACAACAGAAGATCTTAAACCCCTAACTAAGGCTCCGCCACCGCCGATCATTAGCAATGAACCAACATCCACTACCAACAGTGAAACAGTACGTTTACACAATCTGATTTCTTGTCCATAACTAAAACATCTCTTTTGAATTTCTTTGCAGGTTGATTTAACACTCAGCGATTCAGATGATGATCTGCCGTTGGCTAAAAGAAAGACAGCAGCACCATCAGGAAAAAATGCACCAACATCATCGACTGTCACAACAAGTAATGGCCAGAGATCAGCATCAGTACAATCGAGTCACCTATCCAAAGGCGGTACGTCCTATAAATCATCGTATTAAGTGTTGTATTCTTATTTTTATGATTTTTCAAATTCGCTTTTTTAAATTTATGTTCATGATGTTTCAATTTTGAGAATTATGTAGTTTTTATTTAATTTTTAATTTAATTTCGATTGTAAGTTATTTTAACATAGTTTTCTGTTAGTAATCTATTGTATGTTGTCTTGGAAAAGGAAGTGAATTGACTTGTGGAATTATTAGAGGGTTTAGGTGGGAAGAAGTTTGTACTTCACTGTAAGTAGGTGAAAGTAAGGATTGTTGTTTTTCTGTTTCATTGTTCCGTTGTTTCTGTGTGATTGATTTGATGAGGCTTTTCCTGTATTTGGCCATGACACTCAATTAAATCTATAAACTCTGACAACAGTTTGGAAGCAGCAGCTAAGTTCAAACATACGAGATTTAGAGATGTGCAATCGATTCATTACCAATTTCTCATAATATAATAGAATGATATATTGCAAAAGGAGAAAGAATACCTACCAGCACCGTGTGGTGCAAGGTAGTCTGGAACTATCAACTGCCATGCTGGTTTACTCAATGCATTGTTGAATGTTTGCTATTTCTATTTGGTCTAGTGAACAGAGATATCAACAGGTTGATCAACCATACCAAAAATACATTTGATCAATTCAAGAAACCTTTCTTTTTTGCCAATGTCACACAAGTTGATCAAGCCTTTGATCATGGGAGTTGATCAACACGAGCAAATTCAATTTTCAGTCCAATTATGTTTCTATGAGAACGAGGGTTTCGATTTGTTTTTGAGTTGAATTAATAGTTGGACACGACACAAAAAATAATAACCTACCCCTTAATTATATTATAAATAGGACTTCCACCGCTGCCAATGACAGAGACGATGTCCATACATATCTGACGCAGTTTGTTGTGTAGAATGTGCAATGATTATCATCAGAGTATTATTTGATGTTAGCAGTCTTTAAGTCAGTGTGTTTGGTTCTTCTAAGTGATAATGGAATAGAATTTGTCTATTCATTTATGGATGTATTCATTGAAATTTCTCGATCAACCAGAGATATCGAAGCACTTTTTTCGCCTTTTGGACATGAAACTATTCTGTGCCGTTTGTGGAACGCATGAATTTCATAAATATGACTGACTGACTAATGTTATGTCGCAGTTTATTCTGAATTTACTCATCTATCCTTAGAACAGACAATCAGTTCCTTCAACCCTTTATAAGGCAGTTAAAATGAGGGCTGCTATTAAGAAAATATGTTCGGAATCGAAATATTTTTGAAGGTACTAGAGCAGTTTACTTTTTTTTTAATATATTTAAAACAGGTTTGCCAGCACCCGTGAGCAGATATCAAAATAAAATATAAACCAAGTACCTATCATTCGAAAAAAAACTTTAATTCTTATGGAAAAGGGCAAAACTTGGAGTTACACAAAGTGGTACTTGGCATTGTGAGCATTGAATTTTAGATCGTTTGTTGTTTATTCTTGTGCTGCAAAATCTGCATCTTCGATATGTTGAGATTTCTTCGGGCATATGTTGAGATGACAATTCCAATTAATTGTTGGCCAAATGTAGCCAACACCTATATAAGGTGGGAAAGTTTCAGGGTTCTGATACGGAGTAAACTGGAGTGAAGAATATGGGAATTAGTTATTGCTGAATCCAAAAAGAAACAAAATATGCGCGTCCACCAACGCTTGCTACGTTCTGTCGTGTCCTCCATTTATATTGTCCCTTGGACATATTATTATTTGCAGACGCGATCAGAAGAAGGCCCTTACGATTTGATTTAACCGTTGCGGTGGCGTAGATACGCCTTTCGTATAAGTCTTGTATAAGATGAAATGAAGAAAAGAAATTGTTGAAAGTCACATGCGTACTACTCTCTTTCAAGGAGTCGCATAGCTTCTGTACAACCAACCGAAACTCCTAATCCCAGTTCAGGCTTATTGTCATCTTTTTTATGTCGCCTGTATGAGAATCGCATCTAGCCTAAACTTTGAAACCTCATTTTATGGGCTTCAGTGGCATATACTGCTTTATACTAGAGCGACCTTTGAATAATATCATGCATTCGTCGACTGATTGTGATTTGGTTGAAACAGCTGCACTTTTAAAATGTTCATTCATTATTGTTATCAGTGGTCTTATTTTATAAAGCCGATCGAAGTTTTCCTCGTCGTATTTGGGGCAAAACAAATTATCAGCCAGGTGCAAACACTGCAAGATTTTTTTGAATCTTTTACACGTCATGACAGATGCAATAACTTCATTGTAAAATAAAGGATTTGTTGACCAGTATAGATCAATAGTTGGTAAGTTGTGCACACCCATTAAGATAACTACGCCTAAAAACGCTTGTAGTTCCGTAATATCTAAAGATTTCCAGTTCTTGCTTTTCTGTTGCTGTGCGTACATATTCGATTGATTGACGATATTCTGGAGCACTTCTTCAGTAAACATTTGTTTAAAAAAAAAGATTGGTAATTTTCTGTTGGACCATGAAAATGTAGGACATACTCGTACAGAATCGAAAGCTTCCATATGTAACAAATTTTCATTGAGAACACTTTTGTTCCACAGCGGATCTTCTTCAGTACTTTCAGAATCAGGATCATTATCAGAACTATACCATACCTTCAGCAATAAGTTTAATTTCTCCGTCTTCCTCAGTCTCATTAATTTCTTCAAAATTCATATCTGATGTATGATCAGGCAAATGTTGGCGCTTTTCTGTCGGCACCGACTCGTTCGGATTCTGGTGTAAAGTATCATCATCACTTTCATCTTCATCTTCCGAGATCAAACCATCGATTTCAGCACAAATTTTCTCAACTTTATGGGGTTTGACCTTGGACATCTAAAAAAAGAAGTTTACCTTTACTAAAAGGCTGCGGCAAAAATACTGCTACATTCGAAATGTGCAGCTTGGGTTGCGGCAATTATATTGCCACCGATATAAAAAATCTCTCCCCTATGGTAGCGACAACTCAAACAATATTAAAAATTAAATCGGTGTTTCCCCGATTCTAGCCATACCTTTTATCCTAAGTTTCGGCTATCAGATAATAGATGTCAGGCAACTTGCTAAAGGATGCGTTCAATAGCTTGAAAGTTGTTCCGTATTTTGTAAGGTGGCAAACATATTGCCACTGCCTTAAAAAGGCTTAAAATCGTGAAAGCTTCAAGAATACTATTCTCCTATCTTATTGCGATCAACAAATATCGATTAGCTTTTATGTTAAAATTGTTCTGTCTTCAAACGATTGATGTGCAACATGATATCTCAAGCACTGCTATATATGTACATGCCATAACGTGTCTCATCTGAATCTGCAATTATGAAATCATGCTTGCTTTTTACTGCTTTTGAAGTGTACCTATGTATGATCATGAAATCAGTCGATCAAAATCGTATAAATGCAGAACTACTGTGTCAACTAGCGTTGGTTTCATTTGGTTTTAGTTCATTCTGGAGTCCTAATTGTCATTTTAGACTCTAGGTCCTTATTCTTCTGCTGTACAAGTTGATTTACATATTTTTGTTTGATTTGCTATTTGAAATCTGCGGTTCAATAGCACTGTGAATGGAGTCTACTGGTTGAACTGAACGATTGTTTTTTAAATGGATATGAAATAAGACCGGGTTGGATCGTCTTAAAAAGTTGGATGTTTTTTTTTCATCTGTTTTGGGTTTTAGACGTTCTCACTTGGTTAGGAAAGTAAATAGAGCTGTCAGCAAGTAATCGATTCTTAACTGCTTCAAATCCGTAACTTGTGGAGTGCATTTAAGGCGATTTTGCATAAATTGCCTACAGTTGTGCAAACCAGATTAAATGAGATCTCTTTCTAGTTGAGTACACTACCCTCAGTCCTTTCAGCACCGATGATTTTGGCCAAATTTTTCTTTCAGCATCGACGATTCGAAAATCGAATACAAAAAAAAATGTAAGTGGGGCACCCAATATCCCCAAAAAGGGACCTACACATATGTGTGCGTTGGTGCTAACCTTAGCCAAAAATTGCATTAAGTATTTCAAATTCAGTTTTGGATTAATTGCATTTTATTTATGTATGTATTTATGTATGGTATTGATTGATAATAAAAAGGAACACTTAAGGATGTACTATAAAATCAATAAATAAATCAAAATAACAAGGGGCACTTCAGGATTTAAATTACAGGTATATGGAAAAAATATATAAATAAATACTTCATCACAAAATCAAACTCTTAGCATACCATTCATTTGTATGAAAGTGCTTAAAGCAGCTTTTCCTTGGGCGAGGCATAAATTTCTCAACTTCTACGAGCCGCACTTTTTAAGGTATCAATCACTGGCCATCAAACCATCTTGTTGGCTTCCCACAAAGGAGAAAATGTTTTTTCAAGTTGGTCTTGACTTACGGTTCTTCATCGTCCACCGTGTCTGGTCACTTGCTTCGAATAAGAGCCTCCGCAATACCCAACTTAAAATTAAATAGATCTAATACTTTACTTGTTGGTTGGAACGTTATTCAGTTTGCAGTCCATTCTGCACTAAAACCAACTATTGACATCAGCTAAGTCAATAAAATGATGAGCTACTTTGAGCGTCCACTTTCCAGTTTTGATCCACGATCTGTAGCACTCCATTAGCGTTGTTTCCTTTTACAACAGAGGGGCACGTTAGATTAATCCGAGTTGTTTATTCTTTGCTCCAACTAGAAGCGGATTGCATGGGGTCATTTCATAACTGTGGACGCCATTGTGACGGGCATGTCTTGGAATGTTAAAGCACATATTTCTCACTGCGTCAATAATTGGCTGAACTTCCACAATGCATTCGGTGCTACATGGGGTGATTCAATGCTTGTGTCAACGTAATGCAGAAAATTAGTTTAGCTGAACCCAGTTTATGCTGAAAATCACTCTTCCAATGTAGACGAAGCAGCTAAACTACAAATGAATATCGTAAAGTCTTTTGAATTCAGAGGCATCATTCTTAATCCCTCTTCCAATTCTTGACAAGCCATACGAATTGGAAGAACCGGAGAGTTTGTAGTCATAGTTTGTAGTATTTTCCCTTTGAGCTGACTCGAATCCAGAAGCTTAAGATCTTAAAATCACTTCTTCTATTTTGCCCTCAACTTTTTCGTTCGTTTCTGAATCTGCAGTAACTTTCTGGGTAATTTAAGGAAGCATAGCCTCAACCTCATCTATTGTAGATGGTCTTCAGAGTCCGAAATTGTGATTCCTCCAACTTATCATGTAATGAAAATTATGTACATACATACAGTCGTGGCGAACTAATTAAGAACGATTTTTTTAGATATTCAAATTAATATATATTTTCCTAAAATTTCAAGTTTTTTGCTTATCTTTTATGCTGAAAGAAAAGTCATTATGAAAGTACTGAATACATATAAAATTTATGGTATGCAATTTCATTTTAACAAAAAAAAAATTTATTCATAAATTATTTCTGATTTTTGCTGGCGAGCTAATTAGGAACGGATTGGCAAATTAAATTTTATTTAAAGATTTTAAGCTTTTATGTTTAGTATTTTGTGGGAAAACCTTTACTAGCAATTACTGCTCTACACCGTCTTGGCATTGACTTAATAAGATTCTGACATTTGCTTATTGGTATGTTTTTCCAAGCTGTTAGAGACGTTGCATAAAGCTCATTTAAATTTGTAATTTTTCTTTGGCCCACTTCTTTTTTAAGGTCATTTAAAAGGTTTTCCAAGGGATTCAAGTCAGGACTACATGAAGGCCAATCCAAAACATCCACTGAATTACGAGCAAGCCACGATTTCGTTCTCCGAGCCGTATGTTTAGGATCATTGTCCTGCATAAACTTCCATGTCACTGGAAGTTCTTCCTCAACATACGGTAGCATCACGTTTTCCAAAATAGTGGTGTAATCCTCTGAGGTCATAGTGCCTTCAATTCTGTGCAAGGGCCCAGTTCCTTTAAAGGACATACACCCCCAAAGCATTACACTACCACCACCATGTTTAATTGTTGTTTTTGTGTAACTTGGGTTCAAGGCTTGATTTTTAGGTCGGCGTACATATTGTTTTCCATCCGATCCTACTCTATTGAGTTTGGTCTCATCACTCCATAAAATTTTTTTCCATTCGGAAACTGTCCAATCCTTGTGTTGCTTGGCAAAGGTTACCCTAGCCTTTCTATTTTTTGCCGAAGTTAGTGGCTTTTTCCTTGCTATTCTGCCAAATAGTTGGCTTTCAGTCAAACGTTCTCTGATGGAACGTGCTGAAAGAGCATTTGGATCCGATCCAAAAACTACTTGGCGGATTTCTTTGGAGCTTAAAAAAGGGTTCTTTTTTGCCACCCTTACAATACGCCGATCACAAGCTTCAGTGGTTTTTCGAGGCCTTGTTTTTCTTGCCATGTTTTCAGTGGTTTTAAACTTAGTAAAATGTTGAATGACGTTGAAAACCATTGTTTTGGAGCATTTTAACTTTTTCGCTATTGCTCCATACGACATTATCCCTGGCTTATGAAGCTTAATAATAGCCTCCCTCATACCTGGTGTACAGCTCTTTTTTCTCCCCATAATTGGCTACAATAAATATTTAAAATTAAGTAATTAATTTGTTTCAACAAAAAAATATTACCTCCTTCAAACAATATTCACTTTTATTTAAAAAACGGTAACGTACGGTAAAGCGTTCTTAATTACGTCGCCAAACTAAATATTACCTGCCACGCTCAAAACATGAATGATTGTGTAATATGACAACTGACAACACATTTGGTGATGCAGTTTTAAATAACAAGCAAAACAAAACAAAAAAAAAACCGTAAGCTTTATGTTTCTTGCCATCTGTGTCATCTGTGTAACTGTTTTTAAAAACATGTTTGTTAATTTTGCAACTGTTCTTAATTAGTTCGCCACGACTGTGCAGAAACTTAAAAGAGAATTGCAGCCCTTGTGAACAAATTATTGCGCAGCATAAATTTCTGGCTGCTTCTTTGCAGCGCATATGACGCTTATAAACATCTGCCCTGCAAACATTGCATTATCGAACATGCTGCAAACGCATGTTTGTCGTTTTCGAAATGACTCGTAGCTTGCTTTAAGAACGCAATTTGATGCAGATGATCTTTTCGAAAACGGCCTAGGTCTACTTGTTGCTCAAACTGGATGTTTGGCATTACCCTTGATGACTGCGTGGGCTTCTACTTCTATCAAGATTATTTTCTTGGCATTTTCTTTATCTGTTGGGAAATTTAAACATTACGACAGATTGCCCTGGAAGGTAAAATGGTTCTTAAAGTGCTTAAAATTCACTAAAAAGTTTGCTGTTGGAGTTGGTACTTAGACTCTTTCTGCGCTGGCACTGCGTTGTATTTTCTTTTGTTGATTTTTATGGCGCATAGCTATAGTTAGTGAACTGGCCTTGGTACTAATCCCTGTTATTTTTCAATACGCCCTCTTTTTTAAATATTTTTAGTTGCAGGCTGTTTTTTTCCTGTGAGCTCATAAGCTCATTTACTATACACAATTTCCATTCTACTCAAACGAACCATTCCGTTCAACACCAAACGATCTGATTTCTATAGCAGTGGTCCTGTTTATACACACATTTTGTTCAACTTTACTTTGCATCTTGAAATTTTAACTGTTGATTAGAATGCTATGAAGTCCTAATTAAAATTTCCCAAATTTAATGAAGTCAAAGTCGGCATAGAATTCTCAATCATACTTGTACATTCCCAATTTCTCGTCACGAAATTTTCAAATTTTCCCTATACCTTATCACATTTTGCGTAAAAGATGACAAATTACGCCGTAATCACAGAATCAGCTTTCATCCTTGCCACCGGCATGTACTTGCACCTAAATCAAATCAGCATTATAGACTTGAACTATTCAAAACTTCCTGGGATTCGACCAAATGTATCTTCATCGGTTTTCGTCTTCTCAATGCTATGCGTCCTATCGAAATTACGAACATTCTGGTGGCCAAATTCTTTACAAAAACCTCCAAGATTTTTAACTTTTCTCATTGACTTGTGTTTGACGTTGTATACAATTGACTTCCTCGTTCGACAGCTATGGATTCCAGTATTAAAATGTTTGCATGATATATGCAATTTTTTGCAACGATATATGCTTGTAAATTTTAATTGTGGAACATCACCCCTCTCTACTTGGATGAGCGAAAATGGTTACTATATTGCACGCTTCTGTTTAGCCTTATGCGCATTTGTTTTCATGATTGAGGTTACTCGATCATGGGAGGCAATAAAATATGGCGTCAATATGATCAAAAGACGGAAAAATAGGGCGAATGATGAGTTGGATATGTTAATAAAAGCCATGGAAGACGACGGAAGTTCAATGCAATTTAATTCCAGGCGCAGGAAAACGGAAAAACATCAACGACATATACGCATTCCAGCAGACCAAGCAAACTAATATCAGTGTTGAAAATTATGTAACACGGATTTTATCTTCAAATAAATTTAGTTTTACAATTGACCGAAATCTGTATGCTTTTTTTTGTTGTCTTCTTGTATGGTTTGGTATTTTTTCGTTTGCAACGTCTTTAAAAAGAAGTTGGAACTTCAGTTCTTAATATTTTCGTAGCACTAAAAGATTAGTTCAAGGTAGACGAAAAGCGAAACGAGGAAAATGGAGAAACGAAATACGAGGGCTGTATGATAAGTACCCGTGTTTACCCACTGATGGCACCACAGGTGCAAAATGTGTATGCCAACATATAGCGCCATTTTTAGAACGATGACTGTCAAAATTTCAAACAGATGTATCGAGTAGTTTTGTTTTGACAGCTGTTGAAAGTCATCAAGTTCGTAGCTTTGTTCAGTGAGGCTGGTCCTGACTGTTCCGAACAGAAAAAGCTTTCCTATTCAGTGAGAAAAATTCCTGCTCTGTGTTCAGTGAGGCTGTACCAATCTGTTCGGAACAGAAAATCTTTCACCTACTTTCGAAGTAGAACACTATTGTCAAAAATGTCAAAATCGGCTGTGCTGTACTTTTCTGTTCTCATTTCATTAGTTTTTCCTCACTAAACAAAGCTCGTGTTTATTTGCAATAATGGAGAAAGAGCAATATCGATCCAGTGATTAGATTTCTTCTTTTGGATGGGAAGACACGTGTGAGGAAATCAAAGTGCAGTTGCATGCCGTTTATAAGGATCATGCAACTTCGATGACTACCATCAGATATTGGTATAATGAATTCAAGCGTGGCTGAACATCCGTTTTTTATGAAGAGCGCTCAGGCCGTCCGATTGAGGTGACTACGGAGGATATGGTTAATAAAATCCATGATATCGTGTCAGCAGATCGTCGGGTGAATGTCAGAGAGATTGCTGACATTGTACACATCTGAATTGATCGCATACAAAATATCCTACACGAAAAATTGGACATGAGAAAGCTATCGGCGAATTAGGTGCCTCGTTTGCTAACAGTGGAGCAAAAACGAAATCGCGTGACAACTTCGGAGCCACAGAAAAACTGGTCGAATTACGCTACGAATTGTGCCTCACCCACCCTATTCTCCAGATTTGGTCCCATGTGATTTCTTTTTGTTTCCAAACATGAAAAAATTGCTTGGCGGAAAGCGATTCTCGTCAAACGAGGAAATCATCGCCGAAACAGAGGCCTATTTTGCAGAGTTCGACAAATCATATTTTTTGAATGGCTTGAAAAAGTTAGAATATCGCTGGACTAAATGTGTCGAGCTGAAAGGAGATTATATTGAGAAATAAATATTTTTTAATGCGTTTTCTTGCGTAACACAGGTACTTATCATACAGCCCTCGTAAGTATAAGAAATGCACGTTGTATTGGGGCTTCCACTTAGTTTTTCAACAGACTTCCTCTACTTGAATAACCCTTTACAAATCAAAATTCCTAACACACATTGTTCTTCCACAAATCTTGCTGTATTTGACGCAAACCCTTCATAGTATTCGTGATGCGCTAAACACGAATATCGAAGACAACAATGAGCACGACCTTTTCAGCTTCTTTGACGTGTATTTTTCAGATTCGAACCGTCTCTTGCCCTTCATTCAGCGAACTGTTGAGTTGTTTGGATGTCAAACTCATAGATCATTGCCTCATCACCAGTTATGATGCGTTCCATTAATATGGGATCAGAATTGACACGAGCCAGTGTGTCTGTTTTTCAAGAAAATTTAGCTCTTTTGAACAGTACGGCAATGCTGTTTATGCCCAAAATATCCACCAACATTGATCGAACACACTCGGGAGAAATGTAATGTTTTGTAAGAATGCCAATTATCGAGCACATATTTCTTCAGTTTTTCGATGTATGTATCAACCGATGAAGTGGTCGAATTGAAATCACCATGCAAAACAGCCTCAATGCATTTCGGCATTGATTCTACCAACTTCTGCAACACAGAATTCGGTAAACTTGCCCAGGTTTCCAAAATCTTTTCGATGAAAACTGCTTTGCTTTTTCTACTAGTTGTTGGTATTCTTCGGTCGATTTCATCCCATAAATGCTCAATGGGATGGAGATCCGGTGACATGGAAGGCCAATATAACAAATTTATTCCCTTTGTGCTAAAATAATCTTTTGTTGTCTTGGCCGTATGTTTGGGATCATTGTCTTGTTGAAAGACAAATGATCCACTCAATCCCCTTGAAGCAGCAGAATCTCCCAAGTTGCTTTCCAGGATGTCACAGTACATGACTGCAGTCATTCTGCCATCAATAACATGCAACTTTCCCACACCATAACATTTCCACCTCCATGTTTTACTGTGTGGTGAAGATATCGTTCACTGTAGGGGTTGTCGTCTTTAGAACGCCAAACAGTTTGCCTTCGACGGTTTCCAAATATCTGAAACTTAGACTCGTCGCTAAAAATAACTTTTTTCCAAAATTGTAGCGGTTGGTTTTGATATTTTTTCGCAAACTGTAGGTGGCGTTTTTTGTGAACCTTGGTTAGCAACGGTTTCCTCCTTGCAACATGGCCTGTTAGCTTGGCATCATGAAGTCGTCTTCTTATGGTGGTTTGAGAAGCCGTTCTTCCAGTTTCTTCAAGTTGTTCTTTTATTTCCCGAACAACTAGCCTTGGATTCCGCTTGCAGAGTTGCACCATAAGTCGGTCGTGTCTAATTGAAGTTACTATGGGGCGTCCAGAACGGGGTTTATCGGCTAATGTAGCAGCTTCCCTGCTTTTAATTACAATTTTTTTGACTCCTTCAGGGCTAATTTCGAAGAGCCTTCCGACAGCACTGTCATTTTTAAGCTTTTCATATTCAAAGACCACTTTCTCAGTAAGTTTTCTCCTTAAAGACATTTTGAGTACAAAAAGCCTAAAGTAAGATTATTTATATTTAACACATAATTTTAATTTATACTTAATATAAAACAATTACCAAAGAGAAACAAAAACACAAATTTTAATTTTCTGATCAGTTTAAAAAAGAAAACAATGTCAATTCTGGAAATCGAACAGCTTCAACTGACTTTTGGCGTGCGAATGCAGCGCACTCATTGCAAATATTAACGATTCATAAAAAGTTAACTGCAAATTTTCGATCTACTCTTGGGTATGCAAGAGAACACATATTGTAGAAACTAGAAACGGTCTTAGGAGTAATGGAACACCACATTTCAGTTGATTTTGTGAAGGTTAGCATGTATCCCAGCTGATTTCAACCAACTTTTGGAGTGCACTGTATGTGTTCGACTATCTCTCGACCCTCATTGAACTTTTTCTATGGACGGATCCATCGTAAGCCTTTTCTAAAAATTGTAACGTTCAAAACAAACAATTCAATTTGCTCAATAATTTTGTTCATTATTGTAAAAATCGTGATGTACTATTGAAGTGGAATGATTCAACCAACTGGTATATACACAGATCGCTTTCATTTTCTTCATAGACCGTGCTCAAGATAGTTTTTTCAATTATCCATGTTATAGTGTTTGTCTTGAGCTTGACTAATCAAATATTGTAAAATTACGATGAACTGTGAGATCTTGAACCACTTCTTCCGTTTATTTGATACGACTGCGTCTTCAATTCGAGGGGGGGCAACATTTACTATATGCTGGCGTGCTGACAGCACTGTATGTGTTATACTTTTTAATCGAAAACAAAGTCTTTAAAACGATTAATTTTCTTAGTTTCGCTTGTAGCCCACTGGTAAAATTTTGAAGGTAGCAACAATAATTGCATATATATAACTGCATAGTTATCTGTACATGTAGTCTCTCTGTTATCAATGTCAATGTCTGCTCATTTGTTCTGTTATTGTTCGTCCTGCTAGCTTTTTTGTATATTAATCGCTGAATTGAATCGCTAAACGTTTGTTGTTGGCCTGATACAACCCGATCTGAATCTCCTGAGGTTTTTCTCTTCTCCAAATCGAATCGATTGTCTGTTGTAGATTTGCTTATCGATACAATCCATACTGCTCCATTTATTTGGATGATCCGTTGGGATCCATTTGTCACAATTGACGAATCGCCTCATAGTTGTTTGGATTTCTCATTGAACTTTCTGGATATGAACGATCTAAAAGATTGGATCCGTTCACGACATTTTAACCAGTCAATTGGGCTTGAGACGTGTCTCAATGAATTTCTTCCTCCTTGGCCGTCAAGGAGCCGTTTTATTTAGTTTGTCTGAAGAAATTCGCAAAAGAGGCCTCAATTGTGGAAAGACGATTCGTGGATTTTGCACAAAGATAACGCCCCTTCTCACAATGCATTTATTAATTGTGCGATGACCATGCGACTTTTTCCCGTTTGGTCGACTCGAAGCGCCGTTTCGGGGAACGCGTTTTAACAGCCGAGAACCGAGAAAAATCGCTGAGCGCGTTGAGATTCACATGGAACATCGTGGTATGATTCAGTTTTGTAAGTGGTCGTTCTGGGAGTGTTAATGGAATTTTCACAGGTGAAATTCTCGTGCGAATAATCCAAAACATTAAATCTTGAGCAAAACATTGAATAAAACTAGGATGAGCTATACCAAGACCTTACTTCTTTCATTTATTCGATACCTCTGCGTGGGTCAGTAGTTTAACTTTCATAATTCGAGTGACGCGTAATATATTGGCGAAGTAATGCCACTCCATAACAGTAGGTTTATATCAATAGTTCTATAAAATTTATGAATTTAACTGCCTTACGCTTCTATATACTTGTACCTTCAGTTAAGTAGAAGTTATCTGTTCTTTTTGATCTGAGCAAATTCTGGACGTCGATTCTATTAGTTTATCTAAACGTTTGCGTGTTGAACAAACAGAGGGAATCTTTATCTGGAACTTCATACACTTTGGTTAAAAAAATACTCACATGTCCGTTAAGATTGCACTAATGTCAGGTGAATATTTTATTTTTCGGGAGGAAGAAAACAGGTTGATTTTTGTCGTATAAGATAGTATTGGACAGATGCTTGTTTGGAAATCAGAAATTGTTTTCAAATACATATATATGTATAAGATAGAATTAGGTTTTTTAAAACCGTCAATATTTTTTTTCAAAGTTACTACTTAAACATTCAACCAAAGAAGAAATAAAAAAAACAATGATTGCTGCAATTATCTTTTCTGAAGATGAATTGGTGGAAAACACACACCCCTGTGATGCATCCCAGCAGGAGATTGACAAACCCGTGGAAAAGGAAGGGGAGTGTTTACCTGTAAAGAGGAAGCCCGGGCGGCCTAGGAAACATCGTCCCACTGAAGAAGTACACACAGGAAAAGTAAATAACGATTGTGGTCCCGACAAAGGTCATCCAGCAACCTCCACAAAATCAAACTGAGCATCTAAGGATAAATGAATGGTAAGAAACTCTGATGTTGTATGTACGAAGAAAAACTCATTCAAATACGCTCAATTAACAGAAGAGAGAAGCTGAATCATACAAAGAATGTCATTAGCTCATTAAGAAAAAAAAAAAAAAATAAATAAATAAAAAAATACACATTGAAGAGTAGCAGAAGAAAAACATACCAAAAACAATGAACAAACAATACACAATTCTATTAAGTTACTACAGGTAGATGCAAAACAACTCCTGGACACCAATCGAATGCTGACTTTGAAAATGATGGCTGTGGAGCGGGTCTAGACACCAAGTTTCTTATTCTTATTCTTAATCATAATAATTTTTGTTTACCAAACAAGCAATTTGCATGTCCTCGTAGTAATAAATCAACGTGCATATTAAGGATATTGATGTAATGAGGTCTTTAAGGTATTTTATTGTAATCCATACGCATAGGTTTAGGTTTATTAGTAACTTTATTGGGACAAATATACGTAATAGTTAGTTCATTGTGTCACATGTCATTTAGTTCAGTTTATTGTATAATAATTCTTAAGAGTTGTAGAATGAAACTTGTTCTTACACACATACCAAATTTAAAATATTTTATATTTGCTAGTACAATCCGCCTTCATCTCTATACACTTACTACATCGGGATAGCCTCTAAGAATACCGTTCCGCCTTGCCTAACAAAATATGCATTTATACTACAGTAGGGACTCGATTCTTGCAACTAATTAACACCGAACCTGTTGCATTTACTGGATAAGCTGCTTCTACTGAATATCTAATTTAGATAAAAATATTTGCGTTATTTAATATAAGAAACATACAAAACTTAAAGGCTTTTATTCAATCGAACGTATATAAATACAAATTAGATTTAAAATACATGTACCATGCAACATATGGAGGTGAAGAGTTAGAAATTAACATGCCATGTCAATCAGACTTTTTTAACGAAAAAAATTTGAAATCTTCGTTTATTTTAATTTATGAGATACAGTCGCCTCTGCTTAACTGAAACACCAATTTGCCACAATTATTTTTTCACTTAAGCGGTATTTTCTCTTAAGCGAACTTCGGGTAACTGAAAAAAAAATTCAGTTAACAGGAGTTTTGATAACTGAAAAACAATTTCAATTTTTCTTTGTTTGTCTACGCTTCTTCATATTATAAATTGACATTTTGTCTTCCAGGTCATCAATAGTATCATCCACTTCACAGTTTCCCCGAAAAAAATCCTTTAACGTTTTAAGTGCAGTTGGTGGACATTTGACCAATTATTTACTATCAGAATCCACTTCTTCTGAATTAGTATTTAATGCCAGTTGTACTTATTATGTCTTCTGTATCTGTCATGTCACCAAAACGTGGTAAATCCGCATCAACATCTATAAGCGATTCTTGACTGATCGAAAAATTGGCATCATTCTGTACATTGGCTTCAGAAGTATTTTCTTCAGAAGTGGTTGTGGCTAAACCTAACTTGCGAAAACAATTTCGAATTGTCTCTGGGCTCACCATCCACCAGGCTCTTTTAACCAATTTTAATGCTGCAAAGTAAATCCACTTTTTTCGATTAAAGATTCTCCATTATCTAGATGGAGAATTTGTCGTCTTATTATGCGTGTTCGGTAGTGGGATTTGAAAGAACGAATTATCCCCTGGTTGGATGAGGGAAGTTGTATTAGGTGGCAGAAATTCTATCTTTATACTGTCCAAACTAGTATCAGTATCGATGAAAAACAAGATTTTCTTACCATTCGCTCCAAATTTTGCATTAAGTTCATTCATTATGTTACTCCAGATTGATCCAGTCATTCAAGCCTTTGTATTTGAAAAATACTTTACAGGGACTATAGAATTTCGAAAGCTCCTTGGGTTCTGGGATTTTCCTATGCAGAAAATCATTTTGTCGCTGCCAGTTGAGTTAACCACAAAAAGAATCGTAATTCTATCTTTATTGCCTTTTCCTCCTGAAGGTTTCTCAGATTTGTTTGCAAGCGTGCCGGTGGGCAACGCTTTGAACATTAATGCGGACTCATCTGCATTGTAAATATTGTCCGCACTATATTCTTTAAGATGTTTTGGTAAAATGTTAGCCAAATATTCTTTAGCACCGTACGCATTGGCAGCATTTTTCTCTCCGTGAACATTTTTAAAGTTTTCCATCGTTCTAACCAGCCAATTCGGCTAGAATTGTAAATTTCTTAGCTTTTTCAATTAAAAGTGGCCCAGTAATTGTTTCATTTCTCATTATCATGTCTTTGAACCAGATCAATAACGCCTTTTCAACTTCGCACCAGTTCGCATTCGTTTTTTTGATAAGTTCTGATTTTGTGCTGCCACGTTTAGAATAAATTCCTTATTATGAACAATCCTTGTCAAAGTTGCTGCACTGCAATTGAACCTTGCACATATGTTTTTTCTTAATTCTCCCGCATCAATCATCTTCAGAATTTCTAGCTTAATTTGAAGTGATAATCCGGTGCACTTCTTCCCAGATCCAGATCCCTGAAATGTTACTTAGTACTTACACAGTATTAAAAATTATTTTCTTCATTCGTTACGCCTTTTACCTTTTGTGCCGACATAATTATTTTCATTAAAGCCGAATACGAATATGAGGATAAGGATGGATGAAAAATGTTAAGTGTCATTTATTGGACGTGTTCCGCTAAAGAAAGGATAAACAGGATTTAAGGGATGGACGCACTCAGTTATTTGAATGCAGTTATGCTGAGTAGTTTGAGTGCAAATTAATAATTTCTGTTGTAAAATTTTTTTTTTCAGTTAATGAGGTTTTTCAGTTAAGCGGTTTTTAGCTAAGCGGAGTAATTTGTATGAAAATTGTGAAAAAATGCTCCGTGACAAATTGTGTGTTTCAGTTAACCGATTTTTTCAGTAAAGCGTAGTTCAGATAAGCGGAGTTGACTGTATTGCTAATTCACGAAGTCTTTGAAGAGTCGTTAAAACACATTATTACATCATCTGCTTTGATGATACCAACGATGAGGTAAAGAAGTAATTTCTTCTATTGGTTCTGTTTCAATCTCTTCCACGATCTCAGAAATGTGGTCCTCAATTATCCAATTTTCAATCTCATTATTTGAAATTGATTTTGAACATTCAATCTGTTGGAGTAACTCTGAAACGTCTTGAATTTATGACGGCATCTCATTTAGGTTGCTAATGGAATATCTTCCCATTCTGAATCCTTTCAATTGACGATTTGTCAAGTCTATTCCAAGCCGACGCCAGAAAATAAATCGCATGCTTCATTCACAGTCATAGTTTTTATAGCTTCACACAAATGAAAACCAGATGATAGTATGTGTCGCAAGAAAGCTTTTCTATAGAAGAGTTTAATCAATCTGATCGTGTTCTGGTCCATTGATTGAGTAACTGCCGTACAATTTGGAGAAAAGCACATTATTGTAATTAAGCCATCTGAGCTCGAAAATTCGCCATCTTTAGGGGATGACAGGGCGCATTATCAATCATAAGGAGTGCCTTTGGTGGATAGCCTTCTGATTTGAGAAATGTTCTAACCAGGTAAATAAAGTTAAATCTTCACTTATCAGCAGTTTTATTTAAAAAATCACGCGTGAACTAACCTCAGGAACAAATGTCTTGCGAAAGCATTCCTCAAACAAAGCAAGAGTCATCCATCCAGATTTATTGCCTTTATACATATAAAGCTGGCTTATCCGCAAAGCTTCTTAAGGCTCTTGGATTCTCTGATTTTCCTATGACAAATAGTGTTACCTTGTGCGTGGCATTTGCATTTGAACATGACATAAAGGTCTATCTTTCCTTGCTAGACTTGGTCCCCGGGGGACTGATTTTTCTTTCGATTGTACAAAAATTTTCTCCGCATATTTTAAGTTTCCGAATAATGTGTCTCCCGAAATTTAGCTATCCAGCCGTTACTAGCAAGGAAATCACCCGGCTTCTCTTGAGTTTGCGCGTGCAGTTGCCTTGCATTTTCCCCTAAAAGATCAGACGTTATACGAGTAGGTATATTCCGCGATCTCTGTTGAGCAAACCACTTGAATAGAACTTTTTCCATTTGAGGGTACTCCGATTCCTTTAAAGTTTTTCTTTTGCCAGGACCAGGCTCGGTGTGATACGTGATATTGTAGATTTATTGACATCGAACATTTTTGCTAGATTATTCTTAGAATATGGTATCCTTTGTCAAACAAGTATATTATTTCCATTTTTTGTTTAATCGTCACAAAAACAATACGCAGGAAACTTATTTCGTAGAAGTAAACACAAACTAAACGTCTTTGCACCAAATCGAACAGAATAAGGAAAATATCCAGAAGAGTATGCGTTGTACATACTTACATACATGAATTTATCTGTTAGTTCAAGTAAGGATCAACCATAGCAAGAACAAAACAAAGAGAGAGAGAGAGTTTCAGTTTGCCAAGGGATCTATCAATTCCTTTTCTGGTGTTGCAAGAATCGAATATAAAATTTTGTGAACGTTGCAATTATAAGATTGCTTGTTATTGATGGTTGTGCGGGACGATATTTAAACGCAAACATTACATTTTCGTTTGGCTTGTTTAATATTCTGTTGAAGATAATTAGAGAATACATATACGAGGGCGGGTCAATAAGTCCGTGACTTTTGGAATAAAACACAGATTTTTTGATAAAAAAATAATTTTATTTTTCAACGTAGTCTCCCTTGAGCTCTATACACTTTGTCCAACGCTTCTCCAATTTTTGTATCCCTTCCAAAAAAAATGATTTGTCGAGGTCCACAAAATAGGCCTTTGTTTGCGAGTTGACTTCATCATTGGAGTCAAATCTTTTTCCACCAAGCCATTTCTTCAGGTTTGGGAACAAGAAGTAGTCGCTCGGAGCCAAATCTGGAGAATAGGGTGGATGAGGGAGCAATTCATAGCCCAATTCATGGATTTTTGCCATGGCAACTGCACATGTGTGCACCCTTGCATTGTCTTGGTGGAAAAGAACTTTTTTCTTGGCCAAATGAGGTCGGTTTTTTTTTCAAATCGTCATTGAATCGGTCCAATAAGTTGGCATAATATTCCCCATTGATTGTTCTTCCCTTTTGAAGGTAGTCAATGTGGATTATCTCGCGTGCATCCCAAAAAACAGTCGCCATAACTTTATTGGCTGACAAACTCACCTTGGCCTTCTTTGGCGCCGATTCACCCTTAGAAACCCACTGTTTTGACTGTTGTTTGTTCTCTGGTGTGTTGTGATGGATCCATGTTTCGTCCACGGTTACAAAACGCTGCAAAAACTCCTCCATATTGCGATTAAACAACGCCAAACCTTCCTGTGAAGTGAAGCACACGAAATTCACTTTTTTCCATTTTCTCCTCAAATTAGTGAGTAGTCTGATAAAAATAGCTGTCAAACACAAACTAACTGACGCAGGAAGTTTAAATTTTGACAGGAGTCAACTGACAGATGCCTGTTGACAGGAGCAGTGTTGCTGTTTCAGTAAAGAGGTCAGAAATTAAAAAAGTCACGGACTTATTGACCCGCCCTCGTATGTACATATAAATGTAAAAATACTTACAATTTTGTGTCCCTTCGGCAAGTGCACGCGCCATCAAATGAGAGCATTCCGATGCGATCGCCTCCTCTTGCAATTGAACGAAAAAATAAGTGTTTGGAAATTCAGAAATTTAACGAAAGAATGAGTGTTCGTAGAATGTGAGATCAGAGGGCGTTTTCGCAATGCTCTCGTTTGATGGGCTTTCACATCGTTTTTTTTTTTTTTTTGTTTAAAGATTTATACATAGTTTTTTTTTACAAATTCAATTAATTCATGCTATTTATAATAATAAAGTTATATTCATTGAACGGCAACATAGCTAATGAAAACTTATTAGGTTTTACATTTACTGAGTAGTTGCATGAATCGAGTTCCTACTGTACGATGAAAAACCAATTTCCTCGAAGGTGGTTCTACAAATATGAATAAAAATAATATTCACTTGAATTCACATGAATGATTGATTCCTTCGAAACCACATTCTTCCACAACACGTGCCGTATGAATTCGTGGCTTGTCATAAAGAAGTAAAACACCTTTGGCAAATTGGTTGCATAAGATACTGCGTTTATGGTTTCATCTTTCATTTTCCGTATTCCAGTGAGAGTTTCTAAACTTCTACCATATTTTCTTCCGTAGATGCAATAAGCGAATCAATTGAGTGGAGGTCACCTTCAATGTTTTCTCTGTCCCCCTTTTAAATTCACTGCAACAATTTTGAACAGTGGACAGTGAAGGTGTAGACTCAGCGTAATGTGTGATTTGACTCCTGAATGAATGAGTTTTTTTTTTTACTGTTCCCTTATGTCGAAAGGAATTCAATAACAACCTGGTGCTCGATATTCTTCAAGTGGCATTATATAAATAATAAATTGAATCACATTTCCATGATTTCCTGGTCAACCCGACCCCAAGTATACTTTGGAGGAAATATTCCTCTCACGGTTACCGGCCATTTTTCTTACATTACTTCATTAACCCCTCTGTTCTGTTAGAAAATGCACGTATTACGTTTCGGGTCACTAAATGACCCACATATATCTTTTTTAAAAAGTTGATGAAACAAAATAAAATACATACAAATTGAGAATTTATGGGATATGTTCTTCACAATAAGTGGTAGTAATCACTGTGCTACGTATGACGATGACTTGGACATACTGGCTTATTACTGCATGACACTGCATGCGGTAAAAGTTTTCTTTTCCCGTTTTGAAGGGCAAAACTTGCAGCGTTTGCGATCGCTAGCTTTGATTTTTTTAGCAGATAATGGCGATGATGACGATGATGTTAATTGCTTATTTCGAATATTACGAACAATGGCAGCAGAAGCTTCAGCTCTAGGAAGACGGCTTCGTCGAACAAAACACGCTCTAACTCCAACTCTTGTAGAAATAGACGACGATTATTTCATTTATTTTCATTCCAATTTGGGTGAATTTCGGTCCACAATATAAAGGCGTTTAGAGCGGAAATGTTAATCAAATTGGAAAACAGAGCTACTGGCCAACGATTGTCGTTTCCATGAATATGTGCAAACCATTTGATCCATCGTGTCAACACCGCCTTTCGTTGAGTTATAAAATTAAATTACTTCTGGAATCTTCTTCGGATGTGCCTCCAAAACTTTATCATTACAATGCATAGTACTTAGCAACGTAACTAATTTGTACTTTTTCGGTATATACTGTATAACTGTCTCATTTCCATGGAAGAAAAATTTGCTCGAAAAAACTGGAAGCTTACGGAGCTCTTGAGCAGTAGCATGAACTACTGGTAGAAATCTCTTGTTCTTTCGAACTGTTAATGCTAAAGTTCTAATGCTAAATTATGAGTAGTAAAAAAGTTATCAGTTGTGATATTTCTTCCAAATATTCTGATACTATGTCTAAAACGACTCGTTCACACCCTGGTTTCTCTCAGGTGCTCCTCCAGTTCGTCCAAGGTAAATTTGATATTTCAAGCGAAATGCACTCACTGAATCAACTGCTATCCAAGCCTTCATGCCATATTTTCCAGGTTTACTGGGCATGTAAACTTGAAAAGGACATACCACCGAAAGGAATCAGTTGTTCGTCCACGGTTATGTTTTCGTTTGGGACATATAGTAACTGTAGATTCGCAGTCCACTTTTCATAAAAGTCACGGATTGGTGCAAGTTTACCTCCCCGAGCTTCTGATCTACGACCTTGTTGGTTGTCGTATGCAAGTACACGTAAAATTTGAAAGAATCGTTCTAGAGACATTACAGCTCTTAACATTGGACGCCCATGAAGTTCGTTCCACAAACTTCTGATACTTTCACCGTATGAACGATAAACACCTGAACAAAAACGAAAAAAATTTAATATATATTTGTATGACTGTGGTTTTTACATCCCAATAAGCAATAAAAGACCCCCAAGTATGCATCGAACTCGATTTCATCTATGTTTTCGAAATTTTCGATTACGCTGTTCCCTTGCATATTACTGATATGGATAACATCTTTTTTCATAGCCTGTTGTGTATGACAACTCGAAATTATCATTTATTCCATAAATAGGGTGAACAGCAAAAGATGTTACACCAGTGCATTGGTGGATAATCTGTTCAGCTGCCGCACGAGAAAGAAGATTTCCGGGAGGTGTTGTTACCCACTTTATATCACGATCTTTACTGAAAAATGTAGTCAAATTCCCAGATATCTCTTCTATATTATTATCATCACTCTTAATATCATCTTCTGAAACATCCTCGTCCTGCACACTATCCTCATCTTCAAAATCGTCATAAATTTGATCTTTAGCACGGTCTAGAAGTGCAACAATATCACTACTACTCAAATGGTGTACCTTTGTAAAGGGGTTTTCCAATAGGGACTTGACAACTTTGAATTTAATTTGTGAACGCACTCTTTCACTAATCATCAAACTGTCACTGTCAATTTATTCAGTAAACTCAACATTTTCATCATGGATCAAAGTACACGAACGAGCAACGTCTGCAAATTATAAAAATTTTCTACCGAAATTCGGAGTCGATGACTGCAACTTTAAGAGCGTTAACTCCAATTTTCGGTCGTAATTCTCGCCCTAGTAGACAGGCAATAACAAGTTTAGTGCAAAAAATTTGAGTCTACATATTCGTTGTGTGATGTTGCCGTGTCAGTGAGACAACGGGTTGGTCGAAGTGTCGAAAATATAGCTGTCGCTCAGGCGTCCGTAGCAAACGATCCAAATCAGTCAATTCCAGGGCGTTCTCAAGAATTGGGCATCGCTCAGACCACATTATGGCGTATTTTGCGTAAGGATCTTGGTTTACACCCATACAAGATCAAGCTGACTCAAGAATTGAAGCCGATTGACCTTTTGAAGCGACGTACGTTCTGGAGAAGATCCGCCAAGATGATGAATTTCATCGCAAAATCATCTTCAGTGACGCAGCTCATTCTTGGCTCAATGGGTTCGTCAATAAGCAAAATATGCGTTATTGATCGGGTGAAAATCCACATGTGCTTCATGAATCACCACTTCATCCACAAAAAATAACTGTTTGGTGCGGTTTGCATGACGGCGGCGATATTGGGCCATATTTTTTCGTCGACGATAATGATCGTCACGTTACTGTGAATGTGGTTTCAACAGGATGATGCCACAAGCCACACAGCACACGCTACAATCGATTTATTGAAGAGTTAGTATGGTGAACGTGTTATCTCAAGAAATAAGCCAGTTGACTGGCCGCCTCGTTCGTGCGATTTAACGCCGCTTGACTATTTTCTGTGGGGCTACGTTAAGTCATTGGTTTATGCCAACACGCCGACGACGTTGGAAGAGCTCAGAGCCAACATTGAACGCAAAATTGCGGCCGTTTCGGCCGAAATGTGTGGCCGAGTCGTTGAAAATTGGGTCCAACGAATCGACCGCTGCAAACGTGCCCGCGGTGGCCATATGAAGGAAGTCGAGTTCCATTCATAAATGTTTTGATTGTACTTCAAGCCGATAATAAAATTTTTGAAATATCTCAAATGGTTTGCGTTTTATATAAAAAAAAATTTGTCAAGTCCTTATTGGAAAACCTTATACTTGAGATGAGGTTTTGTTTTTATCTATGGTTTTCCTTCAAGTGCACCACAATCCCATCCATAAAGAAGTGAGAGAAGTTTATCTCTCATTTCTTTGTGACGGAATAGCTAATTGTTGTTTCACTTGGATTAATTGAGTTTTTCATATTGGTCTCCAAACGCCTAACTCTGTTTACATAATTTCAAAGTCCATAAAATGAACATTCCTTGAGCAATGTCCTTCACAAAAAATTGAGTTCTCCTTTGAACAATAGTTCAGTAGTTTAGTAAGCCAGAATGACATTCAAGATACAGTTACAAAATCCAATAAAATAAATATCTTCCTATTCCACTGACATTTTAATACTTGAACTCACCGACTGGCGCCAGCCGTATTGTAGAGCACTTCAATGGATGCATCTCTTTTAACACTTTCATACAAGTACAATAGTTTGCATTCTCTCATAGCTAATGCCGCAGCATTTCCATAGTCGTCTCTTAGAATTGCAATTCCCAATCAGAAATCGATAAGTTCAGAAAAGTTTTTCACGTTATGTAAGCTCGAGATTTTGATCAAATAAATCTACCACTTCAGTTATGATAACCGACACTGTTGGTTGTGCAACTCCAAGATCAACGTCATTGCCAAGGCTCCCCATCTACGAAAAACCGCAACACACAAGCCAACTTTATTACCGCAGGAATGGCCGATGAACGGGACGATGTCTTGAATTTGTCTTTCATTTGGCTCAGCACAGAAACATAAGCTTGTTTACTAAGCCTAAAGTATGGAATCTAATAAATATTGAATTCTTAGTTTTCAAATCTTGTTGTAGGATTGTAGTTAAGTACATATGAGGGGCGTTCAACATATTCTCGGTATCGGGGTGAAGCTGTGGCTGTATATATAAATTGACTTCTTTATCAAGTAATACTATTATTTTAGTGCATTCATGTAAAATTTCATATAAATGTGATTATTAATTCGCGTTTTATCTCTAGTTAAACAGAATCGTAATAGCAACTGAGACGATGATGGTGAAAATTGAGCATCGCGCTGTAATTAAATTTCTCACTAAGCAAGGAAAAAGTCAAAAAACTATTCATGAAGAGATGGTGGCTGTTTACCAGGGTTCCGCATCTTCATTATCAACTGTGCAAAAGTGGTCAAGTGAGTTCAAGAGAGGCAGAGAGAGCATTGAAGACGACCCCCGCTCCGGCGCCCCGGCTACTGCTTGTACGGGAGAAAGCATCAAAAAAGTCGAAAAACTTGTTCTTGAGGATGCCCGAATAAAGGTGAAAATGATGGCAGAGATCACCAAGCTTTCAATTGGTACCATTCACACCATTCTTCATGACCATCTTAACCTTTCAAAGGTCAGTGCAAGGTGGGTGCCACGAATGCTCACAGCGCCTCAGAAAAAAGTGAAAATCGCATGCTGTAGAGAGCTTTTGGAGATGTGTAGTCAAAACGCGGACGGTGTTATGGATCGAATTGTTACTGGGGACGAAACATGGGTCCACCACTATGACCCTGAAAGCAAACAAGAGTCCATGCAGTGGCATAAAAAAGGAACAGACCCCCGAAGAAGTTCAAAGTCACTCCGTCTGCCGGGAAGCTCATGGCCACAGTTTTTTGGGACTCAAAAGGTGAAACCATCAACGCCACATCCTACGCTTCCACTTTGCATAATTTGCGGGAGGAAATTAAAAAGAAAAGACGGGGTAAACTCGCAGCGGGTGTGTTGCTTCTTCATGACAACGCTCCTGTTCACACGGCGCGAGTTTCCAAGGCTGCTGCGCGAGATTGTGGTTTCGAAGAAATCCAACACCCACCCTATAGTCCAGACCTTGCCCCTAGTGATTATTTCCTGTTTTCGGATTTGAAAAAATGTCTTCGTGGAAAAAGATTTTCGGATGATGAAGAACTCAAGTCGACAATAAATGGGTATTTTGCAGAGAAAGAGGAAATTATTTTTTTTGAGGGTTTAAAAAAGCTTATCTCAAGATGTAACAAATGCATTGATGTTAGGGGAGATTATATTGAAAAGTAAAAACAATTTAAATTGAATTCGCATTTTCCTTCATATCGATACCGAGAATATATTGAACGCCCCTCGTACATCTGCTCTGGAAGTTCCAAGGGATTTGAACTGTCTGTGATTGTTCTTCTTACTCTGGAAATGTTTGTCAATTCTTCGCCATCATTTTCTTCGAAGAATAGTTCGGAATTAATAAACATTATAACTACTCCAAAATAAACAAATTCCCAACCGAGATATTTCAATTTCAATTATTTTCTGCTTTAAATTGATTGGAAAGCATCACTCGTTGTATTTACAACAATTCGCTCGAATTTCAGGCGAATCGAAACTCTCGCGAATGATAACACCAAAAACCAAACTGTGCGCGTAGAGAGGCGATTCTCCAAATGTAGTCGACTAGCGAATCATAATATGGGTATACGCCGAAACATTTATTCATATTAATTTAAGAACATGCCAAATAGTTAGAGACGCCTTTCGCGACTTTGTATGTGCACACTGATAAAATGATTAAAAATATGTAATCACAAACAATATATTAAAAAATTTCACATTAATAAATCTACTAGGTGGGGTGAAAAGTGTAACCTCCTTGGGAATGAAAATTTTTTTTTTTTAAAAATGTTTTTATTTTATTTTATTCAATATGGGGGCTATATTTAGCTTGATACACTTATTCCAGCGATTTTCCAACTTCTTGATCCCGTCCGAAAAGTAATTTCCCGGAAGGTCTGCAAAATACTCCTCCGTGGCGTCGATGAAGCGCATTCTGGTGGTCAAATAGGTTACTTTTCACCCACCTAGTACTTGGTGTTTCCAATACTTTTTCAATTTCAATCCAATTTTTGTCAACTAAAAATTCGGTTGTAGTAATTTTTGCTCTTTTGATCCTCTAGCACTGGGCGTACGGAAATTAAATTTTCAACGTTGAAACTCATATTTAGCGGAATATGATTTCTTTGTCCGACGTTCACTTAAAAATAATAGCGAATGCAGTAAATACGCATAATTTAATAAAAACAAACGGAGAATTAAGCTACGAATGCAACAACAAATTTACCATAAGAGTTTACAAATATGCATGATTTGAAAATAAACGACAATTAAAGCTCAAAATGCAAGAAAAGAAACTGCTCTCTCGCATCGCTGTCGCTTCATCGCATGTACTTGCACATCGCTTTCGCTCTCACTCTGGCACTTTTTGAGCGATTGCATTAAAAAAAGCTTGCAGTGGTTTATAGCAGGTTCTCGCCCAATATTATCGCATCGCTTCTCGCGCGCACTCTTACATCAGCCTAAGAGGCTCTTCAATACTCTTCGGAAAATGGCGCCCTTCAGTATAAGCGACGTTTGCAGAAATGGAAAGTTTTGTCGTTGCAGGTTGGAGAATTGTATACGAGTATCTTCTGAGATAATGTCTAGCAATATTTCTTTGGAACGATAGTAAGTCATCTTCGGTATCAGCTGCGAATCTATAAAGTTTCCAATCTTTCACCAATGTTGAGCTTAGCAGTGACGTAAACAGCGGCCACCACCACCTCTTGCTTCGAATTTTTTTCTATAAGCATTGACAGAATGGTCGTGTAAGTCAACACCACCCGTACGGTTATTATAATCTGCAATAAGGTTTGGATGCTGAATGAAAACTTTTTTTTTCTGATGATGATGACCAACGTTTGACATAATGCATTGGCTGAATGGCATCGAAGTTTGTACCCATGGTAACAATCCTATTATCATTCCATTCTACAAAAAGTATATTATTGTTAACGTCGTGTACGTGCTCAAACGAAGCTTCGTTCACGGCTGTGTTCATTTGGTACACGAGTTGGAAAGCGATTTTAACTGAATTGAAAATTTCAAAAATTGACTTGTTTTGCCAATCAGCTTCCAGTTTTTTGTCTGTCGAGATAGGATTTCGCTGAAGGAACTTCACATTCTTCCGGTAACTTAATTATTTTGGAAAGAGGTTGCAAGGACTTAAAATCCATTTCCTGAACATAAAATATCGCTGTTTTCTGTGAAGCGCGTCATCAACTTATTGGCAGCAACGTCAACACATTTGTAGAATACAGATCTCAGTGAATCTTGTTGAGTTCCTATTGGTGGCCGTTCTCTATGCACAGGCTCTGTCAATTCTAGATGTTCTAGATGTTGCCGTCCTCAGTGAGTTGATCATGGGCATTGCTGCTCCATATCCGAGTTTACGTGATCCACTGCTTGAATGATCTGTAGCAACTCTTTAAACATATGAGCGAGAAACAAAAAATGTTGCATAGTGACTGTCGAATAGATACCATTTGCTGTCGTGATTTCATCGCCGTCAAATTGAACTTCCTGCTCATGCCCACCTTCTGTTGACGATCGGATTTCTTCTAGCGCCAATATAATCTCTTTGTAATTGTTGCATACAGCGACGGTGGATTTAATTTGCCCAGCCCAGCGAATTTCAATCAGATTTTTCAGCTTCGAAAAACTTACGGATCAATTGAATTTGATGGAAAAAAAGTCGAGCATCGTTGATGGTGTCACTTTTTTTTTATAACAAAATGCAATTTATGGTTAAAGCAGTGTATATATAGAATTTATCGTTGTAATTCTTGTGCAATCACTACGTGCACGCCTTCCAATCCTCTACTCATGACATTTGCTCCGTCATAGCATTGCACCACAATTTTATTAACGTCAACTCCGTAAATTTTCAATGCGTTCACGATGACATTGCCAATCGTTACAGCTTTCAAATCGTTGTTAGTTTTCATACCGATAAGAGATTCGTATGGTTTTCCACCGATAACGTATCGAAGTGCGATGGAGAGTACTTCGAGCCCGTTTCTGTCCTCTGTGCCATCTGCAAGTAACGTTCGATATTCACTGGTGTTGATCTTTTTCACAATTTCGTCTCGAACACACTGTACAATGGCCGATATTAGTTTATTTTGGGTTGATGCCGATGTGGATAAAGCACTTCGTGGCATTATTTCATGGTATTTCCTCAATTTGTCGTCTTTCTTGAGCGTATATTTGAATAAAACGTTGAATAATCCATCTTTCTGACTTGCATCCTTATCCCAGCTGCCTCTAAATGCTAATTCGCGTGACAACAAAACCATAATTATATCAATAATGGAGTTGATACTCGTATAATAACGACGATTTTCCAATATAGTTTCGCCGACCAATACAGAGACATTTTTATTCGACTCCACTCGTTTGTTCGATTCAATCTGGTCGAGAAAAGCGCTTCGGTGTATTTTTGAATGTTGATGATTTTCGAGGCCTATATTTTTGCTGCATGCATCTAACCAATTCCTAAAGCCTTGATGAGTAAATGTTTTGTCTCTAACCACATTTGTCTGCGCTGCGTAATTACGACAAACGTTTCAAAATATTTCATCTCTGGAAAAGAGTATTCGATCCAGTTGTAAGTTTCACACCAATTCAGATGGAAAGATCGCTTGTATTTTTGCTTGTCTTTTGGAAATGTCTTGTTTCCGTATTTTTGGCCAGAAAATTTGACGCCAATTGGCGTGATGATGTCCAATGGCGCTGGTGCCTAGGTTAATTCTTCCGATCTGGGATAACTAGTGGCATCATTCGAGGTTGATACGATACACAGCAGTAGCTGACGTCGTCGCCGACGCTGTTGAAAAGTTGATAGATTGATACATTTAATGGATGGTCTGTTCCCTCTGATAATGAAATGCGAACACTTACGCTTGATACGTTTTAAGTTGATAAATGAATCTGCTACAATTATAGTTATGTAAAATTCATAAGAATGGAGTTCGACAGTCGTCAATAAACAGTAAACTTACAGGTTACGGAAGGAGCGCGAGTTTGTTTCTTCATTATCATTGATTTGGAGTTTCGTGCTGTTGTTGCAGATACAATAACTGATGCCGGCGCCGGTGTTATGGATTTTGATCGCTCAGTGGTTGAGGGTGGATTGAAGAACAGACAAGCACATTTGAAACGAAGGTGCCTTGTCCAAATCCCGACTCTAAATCAACTAACATCATTTTGCAATTATGCACAGAAATATGCAAAAACATTTTACAGTGTGCCCTATTACCTGCGTTCGTGTCGGCTTCTGCATTTCTGATTGGGAAAAATATTTACAATTTTGGCTGATTTGCGATTTTCGCTTTAAATCTCATCGGCATGCTTTAGTGTTTTTTAATATACGTATTCATTTAGCTAAAATTACGGAACGGCAAACAATTACACCAATTGCACAAAGAAAAGTAGTCAGCCAGTTCAAACCGTAGTGACACCGTATGAGACGGCTCATTGTCTCTCGAAACAAATTTTTTTTCTGTGAATTTGTTTTTTTTTTTTCCTTCAGCCTATATCAAGTAATGATGCGTAGTATTTTACTGTAATGGTTTATCCTTGTTCAAGACAATCGATTAAGACAGATTCTGACTATGCTAAAAAGCACTTTCCAAGCCGAAGGAACAGCCTTACCTCTTTTTGAGTCAATTCCTCATTCACAGTCCACTTTCTTGACTATATTTTTGTTTCTGGAGTATTATCGTGTATCCTAATTCAATCTCCAGTAAAAAATTTCTTATGCCTAAGTCTTGATTCAATATGTGACAAATATTTTCTTTGGACATGGTAATAGACTCTGCTATCTCCTCTAACCTTAATTTGAGGGTTGTGTATTGTAGAAGCATTTGATGAACTCGTCCCAAAATTTAATCATCACTCAAGCTAGTAGGGCACGTTTAAATTATGCTGCCCAACATTTCACGGTACCAAATGACGGTGCATAGTCCACGACAGCGTCCAAGTCCTTAATTTTGTTGGCAATATGCACAAACAAATACCGAATATCAAATGATAGCTCTCTACTAGATTTTTTCCATTTTCACAAAACACACACACACACCGACTCGTAAATACCGATGTTAGGAATGAAGACGCAAGTTTTTCTCATTTTATACCTACATATATATTTTTTTTTAACTTCCAGCGTAATCTGCTTTTAGGGCGATACACTTTTCCCACTACCATTTCCTACCATTTTTTTCAACAATCCAAAACAAAAATATTATTTGTCAAACTTTTCAAAATAGGCTTTTGTCCCGCCAGTGATCTCCTCCTTGAGCTGATATTGTTTCCTGTGAGGCACATATTCATATTGAGGAACAAAAAAGTCGCAGGGAGCCAGGACGAGCAAGCATGGTGGAAGCGGCAGCAAATAAAAAAGTCCATAGTCTCTGCCGTGTAGAAATGGATCAAGGTTTCATTAACGACTCGACGCAAAAACTCTTGCGGATTTCGCTTGAGTAGCTCCTAATACTGGAAGCTGACAGCCGTGTCTGCCTGTTGTCCACTGTGAGCAATACATAAGTCATACAGGTTACGTACATGTATAATTTGTTGATGAACTTACTTTACTAAAATCTTCCCGTTTTTCCGGCAAGCGAGGAACATTTGAAAGTAAAAGTTAGATAATAGAGAGAGAGAGAGAGAGTACAGAGGGAGAGAGAGAGAGAGTAGAGAGGGAGAGAGAGAGAGAGAGTAGAGAGGGAGAGAGAGAGAGAGTAGAGAGGGAGAGAGAGAGAGAGTAGAGAGGGAGAGAGAGAGTAGAGAGGGAGAGAGAGAGAGAGTAGAGAGGGAGAGAGAGAGAGAGTAGAGAGGGAGAGAGAGAGAGAGTAGAGAGGGAGAGAGAGAGAGTAGAGAGGGAGAGAGAGAGTAGAGAGGGAGAGAGAGGGAGAGAGTAGAGAGAGAGAGAGAGAGTAGGGAGAGTTAGAGAGAGAGAGAGAGAGTAGAGAGGGAGAGAGAGAGTAGAGAGGGAGAGAGAGAGAGTAGAGAGAGAGTAGAGAGGGAGAGAGAGAGTAGAGAGGGAGAGAGAGAGTAGAGAGGGAGAGAGAGAGTAGAGAGAGAGAGAGTAGAGAGGGAGAGAGAGAGTAGAGAGGGAGAGAGAGAGTAGAGAGGGAGAGAGAGAGAGTAGAGAGGGAGAGAGTAGAGAGAGAGAGAGAGAGTAGGGACAGTTAGAGAGAGAGAGAGAGAGAGAGTAGGGAGAGTTAGAGAGAGAGAGTAGGGAGAGTTAGAGAGAGAGTAGGAAGATTTAGAGAGAGAGAGAGTAGGGAGAGATAGAGAAGAGAGAGAGTAGGGAGAGAGAGAGTAGGGAGAGATAGAGAAGAGAGAGAGTAGGGAGAGAGAGAGTAGGGAGAGATAGAGAAGAGAGAGTAGTGAGAGAGAGAGGGGGGGGGGGGGGGGTTAGAGATATATATATATATACAAGTAAAATGATGCAGCTATTAGTCGTCGAAAACGATCTCGACCAAGTGTCATTGAACTAGAACCCGAGGTGATGCACTGATATTCGTATATATTCAGTGATAACGCTACTAGTAACCGATCGAACCCATGACACTTGAAAGGGCAGTACACACTTAGCACATACAGAAATGTTCCTCTTCTCATAGTTCCGCTCCGTTTCAGAGATCGGAAATTATCGATTGAAAAATGTTAGATAATACAAAAATTCGATAAGTTCTGCAACCCCCATCTGTCTTTAAAAACGGGTACTTATTGCTTCACCCTCGTACTTCTTCCTTCGTTTATTAGTCGATTATTTATTTTTCAAAATAGTCTCCTTTTTGCTCAATGCACTTATTTCAAGGTTTTCCCAATTCCATTAAACCTTTCCACCGAGCTATTTCTTCATGTTTGGAAATAGGAAAACGTCGCAAGGGGCTAGATCAGGTGAATATGGTGGATGGGGAAGCAATTCGAAGCCCAATTCATCCAATTTTTGTTGTGTTTTCCATGATGGATGTGATGGTGCATTGTCGTGATCAAAGAGCACTTTTTTCATCTCCAAATGTTTAAATTTTTTTTTAATTCTCTAAACATTGATGGAAATGGTCACTCAAAATCATTGCACCTTTTTCATTTCTTTCCATATTTAAAAAATATCAAAAGTGACTACAACAAACGACTCTTACTAAGAAACTATTCAATCAAATGTCATAAAAATTTGACAGCTTTCGTTTAAAAGCACATATTTCACAACAGACAAAAGAAGGTGTTATTGTTGAGCATAGGTGGCATTATTCTAAAGACTTATCAATTCACCTTCGTATATCTACCACGAAATACGATACATAGAAGTTGATTTTCCCGATTCAAGTATCTGGTGCAGACTGATGAGTTGCCAATAATGTTTTTAATTCTATTCGCAATTGTTACTGTCTCCCAAATTTTTTTGGAAATTTCTGACCATTTCTTCACATTTGTCGTTTGACTATGATATAAATCTTTTGTATAACTCTTGCATCTTACAAACTGGTTGTCACTATAATAAACTGTTCAATGAAAATATCACAATTGTAGTAAATGCTGTTGAAATCATCTTTACCATGGATGGATGTTTTGAAAATTCGTCAATTACAATTTCTCAGAAAATATCTGTCTTAATCCAGGACAGTGATTGGAGTCAGCGAAGTGCTTACTCCCTTTGCAATTGGATTGATTGGCTGGGCAACTGCCGGCATTTTTGAAGCAGCATGAAAATAACAATAAACTCTTAAGAAAGTTTCATTCGTGTCTTGGAGTAGCAGTATCATTTAAACGATGAATTTTTTTAGTCCGTAAAAAAGGATACTTTCGTGGTCATGGTCATGAGTTCTGTTTGTAAAGACCAGCGTAATTGGTATATGGGTTGTAATTCGTTAAGGCTCATTCGTTTGCTACTTGATCGATCTAATCATCCACAGATAAGACTTACGTTATATCAAAGTATGGTTGAATCTCTTACGGAACAAGACTGTTTCTAGGGTATCTTCTGCGATAGATTTTATTCAATAAATGTAAACAATTTAACATCTTATCTTTTAGCGATCTTTCTGTACTGAGGCTGTAAAAATTAAGTCTTGGGTTTTGAAACCTTTGAACATACATACTCATATGCCTTTCCTACGAGAGCAGCATATGTTACAGTGGTTTATAGAGGGTGAGCCAACAGATAATTTGAACATTTTTGTTAAATATAGCACGTTTTTTATAGATAATCATCGTGGATCTTTATTGAATATTTGAGCTCGGTTTATGGTAATTGTGTATGAGACATGTGACCATCACGGCTCCGATTAGAGACCAGAATCCGAAGGTCAACATAATTGATGCCTTTTTGCAAAATTAGGGGTCAACGTCTTTATCTAAGATCGAATGCCGTGTTTGAGATTTTATATTGTTCTTGGGTTGCTATTTTTGTTCGCAATAAATTGACCGTTTGATCAGATGTGTGTGCCGTAGCACGGTCTTGTTGAATCCATAGCTCATCCAAATTTAATTCATTTAACTTTGAGAGAAAAAAGTCAGGAAAACATTGTCGATAACATTCTGTATCCACTTTAAAGGTCGCTTCATCGTCATCTTCGAAAAGACATGGACCAATAATGCCACCCGCTCACAAACACCACACTACACAGCATCTTTTGTTGAGATTCATTGGTATTCAGATACGTCCATCCAAAAATGTGATCCATCAGAAAAGTTTACTTTGATGAAAAATTGTCTCTTCGTGCCAGCATTTATTAAGCTGTGTAATAAAATGTTCCTAATTCTTGTGTCATTTTGATCCTATACGGATGTTAATGCAGATCAGTGGTCAAATGCCTGCATAAAGTAGTGTAGGCAATGTCCAATTGTTGGCTTCATCGACCAACCAACATGTTTGGCTCATTTCGAACACGTTGGCTTACAGTGGTCACGTGCGTGGATAAGGATACTGACCCAGGACTAAAGCACTTTCTCCGAAAGGTTTAACCATAACGTGAATTCCGGATACAGAAGGGATTTGTGTTCAAAAGAAAAAGGAATGAAAACACTAATAAGGAATCCATTTTCATAATAACTTTGAATAACAAAAATGCGTTGTTGTGTGGTAAAAGACTACTCCACGATTAAAATTGTCGTAAAAATCAGCCGATCAATTCAGTAAATGCCATCCAAACCACCTGTTGGCGTATCCTTTGTTGTAGTGGCTATTTGATTTTTTTAAAACAGAAACTTTTGTATAAGTATTAGTTGTTCTCAATGTTTAAGTAATAATTTTAGAATTGAATGTTCTGCAAGTGATTTGTTAAATTTTCGTGTTCGTGCTGTCGTCACAGTCTCAACGAAGCCAGAAACTAACTCAATTTCTTTTTTCTCATTTTCTCATTTTCTCTTCATTCTTTCATTCACATAGCGGATAGCTTCCAATTGTTGAGATCACTCTTAAATAAAAAATAACAAAAACCAAACCTCTGGCAAAGAGAAAAGCAAGACTTGACAATCAACAAACTACAAAACAATTTTTGAAATATCAAATTCATTCCGTGTTAAATGTTTTCGTGTACCCAACGTAAAATGATTTTTTATATTTTATTTTATTTCATTTTAAAATATAAAAAAAAGGTCACAACTACCACGAGTGTGTGTTTAATGTTTCCTGTCTGGTGACGTCTACAACATGTGTATATCTTATTGAATATCATGTACTCGTAGTTCCAAAAATGCAATTGATCTTTCTGCTATGTTTCTTCTCCTCTTCTCTAATCTCTCAGAGCTCCATCGTAATGTTGAAGCGTTAAAGAACAATATTAATTCGATTAGCAGATTTGTTAAAAGGCTCGAAACCAACAACGGTCGGGTATTAAGATCTGGTCGGATAGTTGCTAAAAAAGCCTCCCACTGATGTACAGCACAGCACCCATAACTGACAGTTATATTGTTTTTTTGAATTTTTTGTTGCTGCTATAATTTATTTATTTTTTTATTTTTTTTTTTTTACTTAAAAATTGGATAAGATGTTGTGTATATTTTATTGCTTGAAATTTACCCTAAATAAATGACAAATTTTCTCTTACCCCTTTTACATATTTTTTTTTTTTTTAACTAATGCTAAATAAAAAACCATACAATAATTAAATACGAAACAAACTTGAAAAAAAAAAAACAGCTTTAGTGGATGAGAGTAAAGTCGAAGATTGTGATGAGGGGGTACAATTCATGGAGCATGATTCAGCTAGTATTTCTTAGACACACTATGTTTCTCTTTTTCTTTGTTCTTCTCTTTTTTCTCCCTTTTTTTCTAGTTTAAAAAGACAATGGAGGAGAAAGTGAATGAATATTTATTTCTCTAAACAATGTTTGTTTGATGTTTATTCATTTTTATTTCTTTTTTTATGTATATGAGGAATGACAATTTTAGAGACATCACTGTTTTATTATTATTATTTTCCTTTTACGAGTAACTTAAAGAATGTCACAAAAATACAAAGCAAAAAACAAAAAACCGAAATATTGTATCATTGCATAAATATTTATTTATATTATATAATGAAAAAAAAAATGTTCCTCAAAATACGAGTATATCTCTATTATTAGTTTGTAAATATTTAAAATCAACACTTAAACATATTCAATCGTAATTTTTTAGTTGACAGAAACAAACAAACAAAAAAAAAAGAACATCTCAGTCCTTAGGAAAAATTTATTATTTTGCACTGTTTTAATTTAAATTTGAAAAGTTGAAACAATTAAATTTTATTATTACACATTATTAATTTTTTCCAATTTAATTTCAATAATTACATATAAACGAACTGTGAAGAAATCATTTCTTTAGCTGTGTATTACATACATTAATGAATTTATTTTATCTAAGAAAAAGAAACAAACAATTGTACTGCTACTCTTAAAAATTTAGAAAACAAACAAATATTTATTTATAAGTAATTTTATGTTTTAAATTAAATATGTAAGTATGCATATATGATGCCTATGTTTGTGTAAATAGTTTTTTTGTTAAAAAAAAAGAAGAAAATATTTAATAAAAGAAAGATAATTGAACAAAAAAAAAATACCGATTTAAATACTTGAAAAGATGTTGTTTTATTTTCGCAATAATAAAAACTAAAATGAGAAGAATTCAGAATTCAGATACAGATACAGATAGATACTCCTGGCGTAGTGCACTATTGAAATGGTTTCTAACAGTTTCGTTCTTTAAAATATGTTAAGTTTACTTTTTATGTGTGTGTGTTTTTTTTGTTGTTGTTGTGTTGTCATTAGGTTAGAATTATGTTCTTGATTCCTTGTTGTCATCCAATATTTTTATTTTTTTTTCTTTCTTTCCGAATTTTATAAATAATTTGCAATGCAACACATTGCAATCTGGCAAGAGGATGCTTATTAATAAGAGTTTGTTTTCTTCTTTAACTGTTGAGATAATATTTCTTGAAAGCAGTCACCATCATTTGCGCAGATAATTTGTCAATGAGCTCTTGACTCGTTCGTTAATAGATTAATTCTATTTTACAACTCCTTTTTGGATTTTGCTAGTTTATTTGCAAAAAATCTTAGCGTGTCTATGCAATTGGGCTTACGTAGACCTAATTTACCTCGATTTTCTCGTAAAGAGTTTTTTTTTCTTCTGATTTCTTGTACAGTGAAAACGGCAGAATCTGAACTGAACTTTCTGATATAAAAGTTAACAAAAGTGCGACACAATTTAGTTTGTTTTTGGGTATTTGTATGTACGAGGGGCGTTCAATATATTCTCGGTATCGATATGAAGGAAAATGCGAATTCAATTTAAATTGTTTTTATTTTTCAATATAATCTCCCCTAACATCAATGCATTTGTTACATCTTGAGATAAGCTTTTTTAAACCCTCAAAAAAATAAATTTCCTCTTTCTCTGCAAAATACCCATTTATTGCCGACTTGAGTTCTTCATCATCCGAAAATCTTTTTCCACGAAGACAGTTTTTCAAATCCGGAAACAGGAAATAATCACTAGGGGCAAGGTCTGGACTATAGGGTGGGTGTTGGATTTCTTCGAAACCACAATCTCGCGCAGCAGCCTTGGAAACTCGCGCCGTGTGAACAGGAGTGTTGTCATGAAGAAGCAACACACCCGCTGCGAGTTTACCCCGTCTTTTCTTTTTAATTTCCTCCCGCAAATTATGCAAAGTGGAAGCGTAGGATGTGGCGTTGATGGTTTCACCTTTTTTTTTGTACTCAATGAGCAAGATTCCCTTTGAGTCCCAAAAAACTGTGGCCATGAGCTTCCCGGCAGACGGAGTGACTTTGAACTTCTTCGGGGGGTCTGTTCCTTTTTTATGCCACTGCATGGACTCTTGTTTGCTTTCAGGGTCATAGTGGTGGACCCATGTTTCGTCCCCAGTAACAATTCGATCCATAACACCGTCCGCGTTCTCACTACATATCTCCAAAAGCTCTCTACAGCATGCGATTCTCACTTTTTTTCTGAGGCGCTGTGAGCATTCGTGGCACCCACCTTGCACTGACCTTTGAAAGGTTAAGATGATCATGAAGAATGGTGTGAATGGTACCAATTGAAAGCTTGGTGATCTCTGCCATCATTTTCACCTTTATTCGGGCATCCTCAACAACAAGTTTTTCGACTTCTTTGATGCTTTCTCCCGTACAAGCAGTAGCCGGGGCGCCGGAGCGGGGGTCGTCTTCAATGCTCTCTCTGCCTCTCTTGAACTCACTTGACCACTTTTGAACAGTTGATAATGAAGGTGCGGAACCCTGGTAAACAGCCACCATCTCTTCATGAATAGTTTTTTGACTTTTTCCTTGCTTAGTGAGAAATTTAATTACAGCGCGATGCTCAATTTTCACTATCATCGTCTCAGTTGCCATTATGATTCTGTTTAACTAGAGATAAAACGCGAATTAATAATCACATTTATATGAAATTTTACATGAATGCACTAAAATAATACTCGTAGTATTACTTGATAAATAAGTCAATTTATATATACAACCACAGCTTCATCCCGATACCGAGAATATGTTGAACGCCCCTCGTACTTAGTCCTGCCATAAGTTCTGTTACCAATTACAAAACGCTTTAAAAAAAAAAACAGTAAAATATTGTATTCAAAATTGTTTCATTTATTAGACCACAATATTGATTATTAAAAAAAAAAATTTGAATTCACTCGAAATGACTGCCTTTTGCTTTAACACAAGTTTCCAAACGATGTGGCTATAGTGGCACGTACGGTTTCCATGATCGTGGACGCTGCTCTGGTAAATGCTGTTTAAAGGCTTTCCAAATTTCTGTGGGGATTCTTGCAGGCCATGTTCTCCAATTCTGACCACAAACCATGATCTAGTGGATTCAGATCTGGACTCGCCGACGGCCAATCTTCTGCCAATAATATTGACTCTGAGCCACCCCTACGCAGTTTTGACTTTGTGCGCTGGATCAGAGTCCTGTTGGAAGATCCATCTGTATCAATTGAAAAGAGAATTGGTCAGACCCTTCACAACACCCACTAGCACATTTTGGTTAACCTTTGCACCAGTTTTTACGACTTTTTCACAGAAATGGTGGGATGTGACACCATGGTGACAGACCGCCCACCAAACCATTACGGAAGCGGGATGATGTCCACGTTGAACCCTTGGAATAACTTTTTTCGCTTCCTTACATGAAGTGGCAAAAATTTGGTCATTTTGTTTGTTGAAAACTTCTTCCACGGTAAAAATTTTCTTATCCGTAAACAGAATGTTTTCATAGCCATTGTCCGCGTGCCACTGCAAAAATCGCTTGCATCTTTCCAACCAATTTTTTTTTTGTTTAGGAGTTAGAAGAGGACCGACGATCTGCTTTCATATGCAGATCATCCCGAATCAGCCTAGACATTTGTAGATCTGGTTGATACTCGTATATTCAACTCCTTAGACATGATCTTCTGCTTCCTAAGGGGATTTCTCCGAATTCGTTCACGCACTGCCTTTACTATCGCATTCGTACGGACGACGCGCGAGCGACCACTTCTGCCCTTTACTCCATACAATTCGTCGAAGCGAGCAATAGTCCGATAAACGAATATTCTCCATATTCCGAATGGTTTTAGCAACTCGAAAATTTGGCCAGCACTCTTTCTGCACTTATGCAAGGCTATTACCGCTACTCGATTCTCTTTAACGCCATATTAATAGTTTGTGAACTGAAACCAAACTGAATAGTAGTCTACACTGATCAGTGCCTGTGTTCTGAAAAAAAAGTTAACAGTTCTATACCCGCAAGAAGTTTTGAACGATAAGCGCTGGAGATTGTGTAACAGAATTTATGGTAGGACTTAAGTAGTTAACAAAAAAATAAGACCATTTACAGGATTTTTTTTTAAAGAGGATACAAATACAAAGCTGTGGTTTTTTGCAACACACTTATTGAGTATTTGGCCGTTTTCGAAAACGTCATTTGATCGTCATTTTGATCGTCATTTGCAATACTTAAGGGTTGCGAACATCAAACTGCAAACGTCATTTGGTATCGTTGATCTATGTCATCTACATGATTTTTTTTCTTGCAATAGCATTTGACGTTTTGGAACAGAGCAAAATGGAACACTTAATAAAATTTATTGATAAATTGAAAAAATTAGCCGATTTTATGTACTTACTATTCACGAGATTCCCCTGAATATTCGGATTCACTCATTTTTTTTCCAATTTTTTTAATGCACAGCGCAGATTTGTGGCTGCTTTTTTGCAGCGCAGCTGACGTTTATGAACATCTGCCCTGCAAACACTGTATTATAGAACATGCTGCAAATGTAGTGTGATTTATGATGTTGTTTTCGAACAAATGACTTTCGCAGCTTGCGTTTAAGAACATTTTGCAAAAGCAATTTGATGCAGATGACGTTTTCGACAACGGCCTTTAAGGGAAACAATTTTTTTTTTTTTTTTTTTTTGTAACAAAATACTGACATGGTGGCCAGTTATACTCGTATGTAGGTCGTACGCCGTCATCACCTTGACAAAAGGATCATTTGTGCAAGCTGTAGAAGCCGTAAATTTTATTTGAAATTAAAAATTTCGAGAAAAACACTTTTACAACTTTTCTTTAGTTTTCTTGCGATTAGTAACTGGAATATAGTAATCCTTCCTCGTACTCATATTGTCCCAGTTGTACGATTCGTTTCGTTCTACTTGATAAAAAAAACCGCTCTTGCACCGTCTGGCATTCTCCTGTCAGCCGCATTCATACGTGTAGCATCGATGGACACAGCAAAATTTATGACTTTTCAAGTCTAACGGCGATTCACAGGGCTTCCATAACGTGTAAGATAAATGTGAACCCTTCATTAAAGAAACTGGCATTCAATTGAGTTGCAATTTCAACTGTTTTGGCACCGCCATTCAAATGCTTTGGTGGAAGCTTTCATACGCAACTATTAAAACACTCATCTGAGTTTTGTGTTCCTCCAGTACACTGAAACAAGTATTCCGTAGATAAAGCCTCGAAAACTTGATGATAGCTTGTTGAAAATTATCTTGTAGTGGTGGCTTGTGTTTTTAAGGGAGGCAAAGGTGCCATTAATTTCGGCTATGCACCTCTTTCACACTTACACCAACTGTTATACAAACTTCCATTAGGACAGTTTTTCTAGATCGACACCAGAAGGACTCTAATAGTGAGAAAAACTGTCACAGGTAATTTTTCAATCTTTGGCTCGGCACTTTCTTAAGTTACTCTTCCAGTCCAATAAGGATTTGATTTTTTTTAGGATTTCGAATAGAAGGAGTTTCTTCTTACAAGGAATTGCTTAGATTTTCGAAAAATGTTTGACTTCACTATTGATTTAGCTTGATTTAGACCCGTAGATAAATTCATTGCAGTTTAAATACTCGTATAAACGAGTATGTAGATTTACAAACTAAAACAAAAAAGTCGTAAAGTTACTGGGTTGGCAATAAAGTGTTATAATTTCGTTTCTTTAATTTGGAATAAAACTATCTTTTTTTTTAAATTTCAATCGATTATGTATTTTCCATTTTGTTTGATGACCTTCTGTTTATCTTTCTGGCAAGTTCATAATTCCGTGCTCATAGGACTTTTGGCCAGGTTATAATTATTGTATGGGACCTAATATTTTTCGAAGGATTTTTGTCTTGAAACGACCAAGAGTATTTTCACCCGCTTTCGATAGGGTCCATGCTTCTGCGCCATAAAGTAGGACTTATTTGGAGGATCATTAGTTTGTCGGGATATTGCCTTACTACTAAATTGCCTTCTTAGCCCAAAGAAACAACGATTGGTAAGAGTGATTCTTCGTTTTATTTCTGCTGGGGTGTTGTTGGCAGAATTTATGACAGATCCAAGGTAGACAAAGTCCTTTATTACCTCGAAATTATAGCTGTCGATCAAGTTATAGTATCGACGTTATATCAAATTCGTCGATGCTGTGTGCCCCTTTTTGTTGAGAGCATATATTGGTTGTAGCACATGAAATGTCCGATTTTATAGTAAAAATTTAAAAGCCAATATTATTTTTATTCAATCAAAATAATAGGATCCGTTGGCATCTATGACAATATTCCTACGTGATACTCTTTCGTAGAAGTGCTGACTTATTGAGGCAATGAAATCTTCAAAGGCTTTATGACCTTTGCTAGGTTCCGGAAGACCTTCTGCCGGCAAAATGAATCCAGATTGCGGAAAAGATGGAAGATGCGGGAAATATCAGGAGAGTACGGTGGATGCGGAAGAATTTTAAATCCCAACTGCAGCAGTGTTTTTTGCACCGCTACTTGTGAGGTATGGGGTCTAGCATTGTCATGCAAACGGATCGAATCGTGCGTATTGACCAATGCAGGTTGCTTTTCAGCCAATTTGGCATGGAATATGTCGATTTCCTCACAATATTCACCTGGATGAAGAAATGAAAAGTTGATTGGTCCTTTCGATGGCCACCAAATTGTCGCTGTACCACTTTTTTGGGATAAGATCGGTCTTGGGGTGTGTTTTGGGTTTTCTTCTGCATCCAACCACTGCCCAAATCTTTTACAATTATCATATACTCGTAGCATCCACTTTTCATCACAGGTGACAATCCGGTGCAAAAACGGTTCAGTTTAGTTTCTTAATGTAAGCGATGCGCACATTTCCAGGCGCCGTAGTTTTTGGGATTCGTTCAGTTCATGGGGTACCCATTTATCGAGTTTCTTTACCTTTCCTATGAATGAAAGTTGTCGCCTTAATGTCATTGTCACCCATGCTTTGTGCAATATTCCACACCAATTTCGTTGGGTCCGCATCCACTGCTGCTCTTAAAACATCGTCGTCAACTAACGTTTCCGGCTTCCCACGTGGCTCATTTTCGACGCTGAAATCTCCCGAACGCGAGATCCTTAATCCTTAATGAATGACAATGAAAAACATAACCTAATGACGCATTATGTCCCATTTTAAATTCGTAAAGGAAGAGGGTTCGAATTTGAACTGCCGACAGCATTTTAAATAATTCTTAAAAAAAAATTACGAACCATAAAATTCTGGCCGTTTTCGAAAACGTCATTTGATCGCCAATTTGATCGTCATTTGCAATACTTAAGGGTTGCGAACATCAAACTGCAAACGTCATTTGGTATCGTTGTTCTGTATCATCTACATGATTTTTTTCTTGCAAGAGCATTTGACGTTTTCGAACAGAGCAATCATCCTTGAATGCATGTTATTACGCAGTGCAAATTTCTAGCTGCTTTTTTGCAGCGCATATGACGTCTATGAACATCTGTCCTGCAAACACTGCATTATCGAACATGCTGCAAAGGCAGTTTGATTTCTAATGTCGTTTCCGAACAAATGACTTTTGCAGCTTGCGTTTAAGAACATTTTGCAAAAGCAATTTGGTGCAGATGACGTTTTCGAAAATGGCCTATTTTATAAAAAAAAAATTACACGATTTTCTTTCGCTCATAAAACAAAAGAAAAGTTGGATAAATATTATGGGGTTAATGCTCCGTCAGATTACACCGTCAAATATTAGTTTCGAGAGTTTCGTGGTGGCCGCAACTCCACTTCCTATCAAGTCCGCAGCGGCAGACCCTCCGATGCGGTTACAGAGAACAATGTCAAAAAATACATGAAATGGTGTTGGCTGACCGGAAAGTGAAGGTGCGCGAGCTAGCAGATACCACAAAGATTAGTACTGAGCGCACACGCCATATTTTGGGCAATATTCTGCATATGAAAAAGTTATCCTGCCGCTGGGTGCCGCACATGCTCACTCCTGACCAAAAACACGAACACGAGAGCACTTCGAAAGAGTGTTTGGACTTGCGGAATCGGGCGGAATTTTTGCGTCGATTGGTAACTGTTGATGAAACTTGGATCCACTATTACACACCAGAGAACAGAATGAGTGCCCGGCAATGGACTGAAGCCGGCACGAGTGCTCCGAAGCGGCCGAGGGAGGCGCTCGGTGGGTCGGAAAGGTTATGGCGTCGGTTTTCTGGGATTGTCATGGCATACACTTCGTGGACTACCTCGAAAAAGGAAAAACCATCAGCAGCGAGTATTACTGTATTGCGAGTATTAAGTATTGGAGCGATTGAAGGCAGAAATCGCTGCAAAACGGCCTCATAAGAAGCGAAAAAAATGTTTGCTTTTGCAAGACAATGCGCCGGCGTACAAGAGCATCGCAACCATGGCTAAAATCAATGACTTACGGCTCCAATTGCTGTCGCATCCACCGTATTCGCCCGATTTGGTTCCTTCGGACTATTATCTCTTCCCAAACCTCAAATGATGGCTCATCAATAAAAAATTCAGCTCACGCGAGGAAATCATCAGCGCCACGGAGGAGTATTTTGCAGACCTTCCGGAAAATTACTTTTCGGACGGGATCAAGAAGTTGGAAAATTGATGGAATAAGTGTATCAACCTAAAAGGGGACTATATTGAATGGTGTGAAGACTTAATCGATTGTCTGAGACCGCACTGATAGGGACAAATCAGGTTGTTAGCAAAGGGTTTCAGACGTTCACACAATATGGCAAAATAAGATCTTGTATCCGATGTTGTGGAAACTTATACCTCTATATTTGGCGTAGTTGAAGCGGTCTCCTCAGCTTACGGTTAGATATTGCTATCCTTACTTCTTCGGTTAGGTGAACGGAATATTTGGCTGTCATCGTCTATGTTGAATGGTCTATTCTGCCTGACGGCGGCATGTTGGGCTTCTTCGGCGTTACGCAGTCTGCAGAGAAAGTTTTCCATATGCTCAGCACTGACTGTAACTCCACTACCAGGTTTTCTTCTTCATCTCTACAGGCGTACAGAAAGCATCTTTTTATCTGTTGGTACAACTTCTGTATGTTGTTTCTGAAATGCAACTTCTCGTGCTATTTCTTCTTCTTCTTCTTCTAGAAGCGGATGTTCTTCCTGTACCTTCTGCTCGTGGAGCTCACGAGCAGCTCTCGTTTTTCGTTGCTTCGCCGCTTTGTAGGCTTTTTGTTTAGCTGCACGTGCTTGCCGGCATTCTTCATCAAAGCAGAGATTTCTTAGTGGTGGTCGGGTGGTCTGATAGCATGTTTGCAGCGTTGCCACTAGTCTTCGGTACTTGATGCGGGCGGCATAGGAATTGTTGAAAGATTTCGGGATACGGATTCGGCCAAGATTCTTGCGATTACAGCTTTTCTATGTTATATCTTCTCATACGAGTAGTAGTTCGTTTTAATTGTGGCATTAAATCCACATTCGCACCTTGGCTGCAGCTAGGTGGTAATCCGAGTTAATGTTGGCTGCCCGGAATGGACATCGAATGCGAGGCAATATCGCGTAGTCGAAGAAAATTTTTAGGGAAATACTTTTTTCGAAAACCTAGAGAAAATAGACGGCACGAACCGCAAAGGCCTTCTTGGCATCCGCATGAAAATTGGGTGTTTCACCAGGGCGATTATTTAAATTTTGCCATTTGAAGACAAATTCAATTGGTTCCATAGGGACCGTGATGGGCCTGTTTTGGTGCCTAGTGTCTGTGTGATGGCATATCCATCATGGCATATCCTAACCTCAGGCTCATATTAGGTGCTAAATTGCCCACGACAAGCAGGGCAACGAACAACGGCAATACTCTTTAAGCCTTTGCTGCACGGCGAAAAATATCGGTGGTCAATTCGCTGGTCCATTTCTCGATTTGATGTTGTTGAATCAACTCTTCAGTAAGTCAATGGTTGTATGGGCAGTATGACACGTAGAGCTATCCTGCTGGAACCACCGGATCAATTCATATAACCACTGATCTTTATGGTAACGATGGCAATAGCAACGATGATGATGCCAACGTAAGTACCACGCCAAAAAGTGTACCTTTGTTTGTGTAATTGAGTCGCATGAGTATCTTCAGATTTTTCTCACTCTAGAAACGGCAATTTTTCTAGTTCAAGAAACCCATTGAGCCAATAGTGAGCCTCGCTTGAAACAGGATGTTTTGATAAGAATTGGGGTCGATTTTAAGCTGCACAAGACCGTAATCCGCGACCTTTCATAGCAAGCCATCGTTTTGCGGGTTTTGTTTCTGCACCAGCTGGATCTTATACGGGTGTAGGCCGAGATCTATTCGTATGATTATCCACATAGTAGATGGACAAAGGCGAAATTGTTGCGATCGATGCTGAATTGGGATCCTCCGCCACACCTTCGCTCAGAGCGGCTTCAGTTACGTTGAGGCGGTATTACCACTGCGTCATGTAGAGTATATTTGATACTTCTGGTGTAAGTCTATTCATAATGATTTCTCAAACCATGCTAAACTATTTATTTTATTACTATATAAAGTGTAGGTACAATCACTGTAGAGTAAAAAATAATAAAATAACTTTCAGACATCCGACGATTACTGTCTACGATCAAACCGCGCTGGAGTAAAAACAGAACTACCATCTGTTTGCTTGCTGAAAAGGCACCTTATCTTCGCCTCTATACAGTGGCCAGACGTTAAGTCCCTTCAGCAGATTGTACCAGGCTCACGACCTGCTTTTGTTTATCTTCATACGCGGGTCATTAGCATTCTATAGCCAGCAGTGCAGTACAGCTCATTATGCTGGCATATGCGAGCGTTTGGTTACACCCCTGACTGGAAAATGATCTTCATGGAATGTGACGGATAAGAATGGCAATCGATCCCTGTAAACAATACGAGTACTAGTACAATCACTCACGAAATGTAGCGATCCCTATGCGATGATTTATCCAGTGTCTGGCACGCTGACTGTTAACGCCACCGTTGATTTAATCTCGTAAATCCATTCGCTGTACGTCCTCCTGCTAAGGGTTAGCCATTTGATACAGTCTTACTCGTATACCGCTTATAAGCTTATTAAGTGAAGTCTACATGGATGATACATACCAGTACCGGGTAGCTACCAAAAAGAAGTTAAAATAATATGCGCAAATATGGTGTACTGGTTGACTGGTGTGTACTGCCGCTCAGTGCCATCTACCCTCAATGTTAAAAATCATAAAATTTACAAAATGAATTTTTCAAATTTCTATCAAATTGTACTTTTCTTACAGACGTGTCGATAATATCTTTGGACTCGCCATCGCCACCATCAAGCCCAGCGACTTATTTAGATGAAAACACAGGTATGTCATAATGTCATATTAAACCACCTAACAGTAGCTCTTACTATCCAAGTACGATCTAACCACATTCATTTACTCCTGTTTTTGTGCATACTTAGGAATTTTTTTTGTTGCAGGTGTTTCTTCAACAACTGCCTCGAGCACAACAGCCGCCTATCAAATGATGAATCCCAACGAATGCGGGGTATCCGGCATGATTCTCAATCCACTGGCATTAAATAGGTAAACCATTTAAAAACGGAATATATTTTTTTCGCGATCAAGTTTGTGAGACTAAAATTTCAATTTTTACGGTACCTTAGCACACATAAAAATAAAAGAATGAAAATGTACAGAAATCCAAATTCGTCATAGGCGATCCATACTCAGATGTTTAAAAAAAAATAATAAAAAAAAATGAAAACACCTGTACTCCCGTTAGTAATTTAGGCCCCATGAATTCCTCCTTCTTCCTTTTCTGTTGCCACCACAGTAAAGTAGTTTTAAATCACCATCTATGAATTAACGCATTTTTCTTTTATTTTTATGATTTAACACAAACACACATTTAATAATTAATTATTAGTATGCATACATATGTCACACAAAGCTTTGTAAACGATGGGTCTTGTGTCCATTTGTAATCATGAAACGCTAACATTTAATCTTTTTTTTATACACGTACTCGTACATCTATATAGTCTTTGTTCAAGTAGACTTTTGTTATAAAAAGTTTATTCATTACGCGAAACACAAAATATTGTTAAACAGCAAAATAAAATTGAAAACAAAATATGTATGTTTAATTTTATTTTAAAATAAATAAATAAAATAAAAGAAACCTTAAAAAAACCTGATGTAAACCTTACAAAGTACAATAAGAAAAGGAAAACAAAATTAGTCGTAAAAGAAACAAAACAAACACGTTTCCAATTGTAGTAAATACACAATTTATAGATAAATAAAAATTGTTTTAAAACCATAAAAAATAATATTATTCACTGTAAAAATACAAATAAAAAACACCCGCACATTTATATGCCACAAGTTTTAGGCATTTTTCAAAACAAACAAAAAAAAAATCCAAATTTATCAAAGAAAATTATATTTTTGTATATTTTAAAAGCGAGAAATAAAATTGTTAATCTATCTAAATATTTTAATTCGGAAAACGATTAAATATTAAATAAAGATTTGTATAAGAGAATCCTCTTGGAAAAAGATGCAATTATAGGTAGATTACGACATCTATTTTTGTAAGCGGTTACCCAACCTTTTTTTGTCTCTAGTTTTTAAGATTCATATCAATATTCACACATATATCCACATAATAAAATTCATCAAGTATTTCCAAAATAAAATGCATGTTTTCTTTTTCTTGTAAAGAAATTGAGAGTAGTAGTGTTGTTTCGTTTTCTAAGGGCCATGAGCAGTTTTATAGAGATGGCTCCTCGTTCTAGAACCGCAAAGTGTCCCGAAGCAGTTTAGACTATTAGACGAACTAGTCCACTAAAGCCCTTGTACGTTCTTTTACTGGAACTTTCCAGTATTTCGAAAAAAGTTGAGTAAGGGCTTCAGTGACAAGCTTTCACCACTTCAGCCCCGAATAACTGCAGCCTGATGCAAGTTTAGGTCGGTCACTCACAGAAATAGTAGTGCGTGGTATTATAGCTACTCTCACAGCAAGCGTTGCAAAATATTGAGCGAAGAAGCATGTCCCTTACGAGGGCTGTATAAGTAAGTACCTGTGTTAGGCAAGGAACTGCCTTAAAAAAATTTTTTTATGTACCATCTTGATCAAAATGTTCCCGGGATAAACACCGTGTGGCCCTCCCATATTGTTCTGATTTGAGTTCTGTTTTTTTTTTTTTGTTATTCCCTCTAAATCTTAGCGTCATAGCTTGACATTTGCAAAAGTTACGTAGCCAAGAGTACATCTGTGTGTGTTGGTGATTTTTTACATTTTTAGAAATGGATTTAAATTTGCAACAACGAACTTGTATTAAATTTTGCTTAAAAAACGGATTTAATGGTGCGCGAACGTTGGAAATATTGGAAAAGTGTTTCGGCAACGATTTTCTAATTTTGCCAGTGGCGCGAGCGGTTCAAAAGTGGTCGTGAGTCAATCGAAGATGATGAACGCAGTGGCAGACCATCGACGTCGAAAACCGGCGAAAACATTGATGGAGTAAAAGAAATGTTGGTCAATAACTGCAAATTAACCATCAGAGAGATATGGATCCGTCCAAGACATTTTGATTAATGATTTGGGTTTCCGTCGTGTAGCAGCAAAGTTGGTGCAAAAAGACCTCAATTTCATGCAAAAAAGAGACCGTGTTGACATCGCATAAGAGATGATTTGCGAGGCTGAATCCGATCCCACATTTATCAAAAGGACCGTTACTGGAGACGAGACGTGGGTTTATGAGTACGACACGCAATCCAGACATCAGGCAAGTGAATGGCGTTCACCAAATGACCCGAGACCAAAAAAATCACGATGTTTTCAGTCAAAAAAGAAGGCAATGCTCACGGTTTTCATGAATTACAACGGTGTAGTGCATCATGAATTGTTGCCAGAAGGCCAGACAGTAAACAAAGAGTATTACTCGTATTTGGGCGTTATGAGACGTTTGCGTGAAGCAATTCGCCGAAAGAGACCAGAATTGTGGGCAAGAAAACTCGTGGATTTTGCACCATGATAACGCACCGTCGCACAGTGCCATCATTATTCGTAATTTTTTGACGAAAAATGCAACAAATACCATCCAACAGCCACCGAATTCACCTGATTTGGCTCCCTGTGACTTCTTTCTGTTTAATCGAGTTAAAAAACCACTACGGGGAACGCGTTTCAGCAGCCGAGAAGAAGTAATGGAAAAATCGCAGGAAGCACTGAATGACATACCGAAAACTGAATATAAAAAATGTTTCGAGGATGGGATGAAGCGCTGGCATAAGTGTGTTGCAGTCGATGGGGATTACTTTGAAATGGATGGTATAGATTTAGATCAATAAACTTGTATTTTTAATTTTCTGAATAAATTCCGGACACTTTTTGGATCGAGGTGGTATTTCTCATTATAGTCTCCTTTCAGCTCGACACATTTAGTCCAGCGATATTTTAACTTTTTCAAGCCATTCAAAAAATAGGACTTATCGAACTCCGCAAAATAGTCCTCTGTTTCGGCGATGATTTCCTCATTTGACGAGAATCGCTTTCCGCCAGGTCATTTTTTCATGTTTGGAAACAAAAAGAAATCACATAGGACCAAATCTGGAGAATAGGGTGGGTGAGGCACAATTCGTAGCGTAATTCGACCAGTTTTTCTGTGGCTCCGAAGTTGTCATGCGATTTCGTTTTTGCTCCACTGTTAGCAAACGCGGCACCCATTTCGCCAATAGTGCCGATATCATGGATTTTATTAACCATATCCTCCGTAGTCACCTAAATCGGACGGCCTGAGCGCTCTTCATCAAAAACAGTTGTTCAGCCACGCTTGAATTCATTAAACCAATATCTGATGGTAGTCATCGAAGGCGCATGCTCCTTATAAACGGCATGCAACTGCACTTTGATTTCCTCACACGTGTCTTCCCATCAAAAAGAAGAAATCGAATCACTGATCGATATTGCTTTGTTCAGTGAGGAAACTCTAGAACAGCACAGATTTGTGAAAAACGTCAAATCAAATGAGAACAGAAAAGTACAGCACAGCTGATTTCGACATTTTTGACAATTGTGTTCTACTTCGAAAGTAGGTGCAAGATTTTCACTCTTTATACCTGTTGGAAGTTTTGTACCCGGAAACTTTTACCACCTGTGAACAGGTACCTATTTTCTTAACAGTAAGTCATAAAATTAAAGGGTAGGTAAATAAGAAACGTCCGCCTTTATACACTTTACGAGATAACCCTGCCCAAACAATTTCGATTATGTTTAAATCTGTTGAATAGGGCGGCCATGGCAAAATTTCCACGTCTTCTGATTGAATCCCACTTCGAAAAACCCTGGATGGGTTTTGTGGATGGGGACATTGTCTTGTTGGAATATCCAAGACAGGGGTACAAAAATGTTTTTCACTTTTGGCAAACATTTGTAGTTGTTTCCGTTCATTGTTGTGGACAAAAACACCAACTCGATTGTGCCATGGTAGATAATAGCTCCCCACATCATTACACCTGATGTACGGCGGTGATGTCTTGCCAAAATAAGCTCCCCTTTTCTTAGATCATGGAAATAAAAGTTGTAACCATCGGTGCCCTCAAGGCTAAACTTTTTTTCATCCGAAAAGACAACACGTTTCCATTCACTGTTCCAAGCGACGTGTTCTTCTGCAAAATTCATTCGATGCTCCTTGTGTATTACTAGCCTCAAAACAGGTTTCTTTTTAAGTTTTCTTCTCTGTTTAGTAACACTTTTTCGTATTATCCTTCGGACCGTTGCTATGCTGGCTGATACTTTGCTGTTGGTCCGACATTTTAGTCGCTGGAAGAGTAGAATTTGAGGCAAGATGTGGAATTGACCGCTTTTCTTGCAATGTTGTTGCTTCTGCCTTTCGTCCTTTTTGATTTTTCCCATAGAGTTGTGGATCCGCAAGATAACTGTTTACAAAAGTCTTACTTCTAGTAAGCCTCCTTGCAGTTTCTCGGCCTGAGAGTCCTTACTCATTGAAAGCATATATTTTTCCTCTTTCTGTCGCTGTCAAACTAAATAAAAACAGTTCTGTTCAACGCTTTTTTAAATATTCTCAACAAAACTCTGAAAAAAATCGCTGACGTGAACTCCTTCAACGAAATATTCGAAATGGCCTCATCCTAGTGGCGCATCTTTTTATACGCTTTTCAAGAAGTTCATTGTTTGATCTTGGGAAATTCCAACAGGTATAAAGAGTGAAAATCGATTGCAAAATGTATGGCCTTATCGTAGTGATCGCAGTAGAGTACGACCTCATCTTAGGTGGGGCATACAAGTGGAATGCGACTTTAGGCAACACAAAGACCGCGCTAGATGGAGAGGGATGTTAGCTAGCCCCGGTCTTGTAGTGCCATCCAGGTAAATAACACACATTGAAACAGCGTCTTAGCGACAACACACTCTGCAGAGAATATGAAGAGGATATGAACACGAAGGGTACTCTCCCCCTTTTTTATCATTATCCCAGCCTAAACAATGTGACACAGAGAACCTTAGCAAGATACTACTTCCATAACCTCACAGAGCTATCTGCGGCTTCATTCACTAATCTTTTTAGATTTGCAGATGCAACGAATATATAGGAACAAATGCGACATCTCAATTAGGTATCGTAATACTCGTAGGTCTCCAAGACCGCCTTATGATGGCGGATGAATTTACAAACCTAACGTAGTTAAACGAGAATGAAAGAATGCTCAGCGGCTTATCATGTCAACTGCATTGACCACGTCATATTGAATAGTTATTCCACCAAAGTGATGTTTGTGTGTCGGTTTTCAGGACCGGACTATTAAAAAGATCAGGCTATAGTGATGGATAGTCTCAGCTCAGCAGGGAAAACGATTATCGGGTCAGGGACTCATTACTATCGGCGAGTACGTGTAACATAGATCAATTCGATGATGTCCCCGTATACATATGTGCATACAAACATTTCTGTCATTTAATGCTCACCCTGAGAGTCAATGTTAATAGTGTTTTAGCATATTTAAATTGCAACTTCCCCTAACGTTCGTTATGCAATGAACTATGTATGCATAACGTCTATGATTGCCGTGTTAAACAATTTTCCACCCCACCAAGGGCAAGGAGTTTCTCTCCCCCTGCCCATGTTATATGTATCTATTCTGCACTTATAACTATTTTAATACCATTAAAGTTAACAAAGAGGAATAAAAATAAAAAAAATAAATGCTGGGAACAAAATACAAGAACATATTCATGCTCGCTCGCTGAGGTAAGGGATTTAATTCCCAATTCGTTGCCACAGATGCATCCCAACTCATACCAGATGAACTGAACCGAAGTTAACCACTCAAGGGAATATAACCACACAACAATGAATCCTAAATCATCTTTTTTACCCCCTTCAACATAACTAAATACATACATACATATGTATTTACATATGGATGTTGGTATGTTAAACTGTGAAGGCGGCAGCCGCGGTTGCGAAAGGACAAGGAGTAATAAAATACTCTATAACGTTACAGCAAATGTGCATTTGCACAGAGCCAAGCAACCACCCCATTAGTCCTACTAGTCATAGTCCCGGTCTCACATAGGGAATTCCAGGATGAAATGTGCACACGTGAACAGCATAATTAAGGATTCGTTTACATAAAACATCAGTGATAGGAATCTACTCGAGATTTGCGTAACAAAGCGTGTATCCCTCTCTTGTGGGTTCCTGTTTAGCTCTATTATTTGATGGAGTGTGTGGACTATGAGCTGAGGGTGCATGCAGACAGAATGTAAGATAAGATATTAAATAGAAGCGGAATGGAAGTTGGGTGGGAGGAAACAACAACCCCATATAATCGGACTGGCATCTAGCTGTCAAAATGAAATGCTGATAGCAGGAATTGTGTCCTTCATCAACTGGCTTTGTCGTTCTTATTGTTTACCATGAGCATGAGACATGGCAGTTTTGTAAGGTTCGTAATTTGACTTAATGTATTTTTGCAATACACATACTCGTATACACGTAACCGTTACTGAAGTTGAGTTGAAAGCATTTAAATCCTTTCTAGAGGGGTTTTTTAGTTTTCAAAAATGTTGACTGCTTACACATTTCACAGTTCGCTCTCTGTTTTTGACAAATAGGAAATGCACTCATCCCTTAAATTCAATTTACTTGTACTCGTAATTTGTCGGGAACTTTTCTGTCAAGAGAGAGGAAGGATTCTTTTTTTAAAGCTGTCGCTCGGAATGTGGACATTAAAATTCTGATTTTCTCGGAGATAAATATGTATGTAATTTGTGAACAGGCAGTACTATATTTTTTTTTTTAATTACGCAGCTGACTAAGAAGAACAAATTCTTTGACGTGAATGCTGGCATTTAAGATCAAAAGTTTGGCGGTTTTCAACTTATTCTCTCATCTTATGGGCCAGGTAGCGGGCTATAAAACGCAGCATCGATATTTTCATCTGAATATAATAAGCTTATCTTAAGGTAGCACAAATCTTTAGCTCGTCCAAACCGAGAATGTCTAAGAGGTTCGGTTTGTATACTAACAAAGCTGCTAATGACATAAACCCCAAGAAGCAACCAATTTATCAAGATACTTGTATTACTTAGAGGACTGAGGATCTACTAAAAAGAACAAGTGGTCAAGGTCAGGATCTCCAGAATGTTCAATTAGAACATCAATCTCAATAAACTCTGTCGGGCTTTGTCAGTCGTAAAAGCCAGTTACAAAATCTGACTATGAAAACTCAACTGAATGCTAAAACCTATAATGAACACACAGCTGAGGAAACTCCATTGTCTTGAACATGTTCGGAAAATAAGTTCTCTAGATAAAGTCGACTTTGTGATTATAAATCGTCACAGTTGACATATATATTTGGAGGTTAACATCCTGACCACATAAAACACTATATTTTCTGAAGCAACAGTTTCGGATATCGAGGGACTTACTGTTGACGACTTCAGCAAACGAACAACTGACAACGACTTTCGGGTGGGCATATAAAATTATCGTGTATGAACTTATCGCTACAGAGAGACAATCCTCCAACTAATCTGTACATGGGCAGTTCTCTCTCAAAGAAGTAAACTCCATTTAGGAACTTTTATTTTACAATGACTTAAGCGATATAAACAATATAGACGTCAATAGTCTCCTACGCTTCACCAGGAGCTCAAATTTATTCCAAGAATAGGAGGACCATAGATCCACCTGGCATCACAATTGGTCAATAGGCCTAAGTAGGTTGGTTTTTCCAACAGCCGCTATTACCTAACCTAACCTACAGAGCGAATATCACTGAAATATCGCTGAAAGGCCCTGCTAAAGAAGGATGGAAAACTGACTGCTTTGGTGATTGCTGTCCCTGCTCAGATGGTGCTGGAAAACCCAACGCCTCGTTTTTTTTTTTTTTTTTGTAAATAAGGGCAAATTACCGCCTGTCTCCACTGTCATTCGGACCGCTGTGTATGCCTGGAAAATCTTGAAGTAGATGCTCCAAACCCAGATAAAAGAGTGCTGCAAACTTTCCTAAACCAGTATGGGTTTTGCGAGGGACGTTCGACATAAATGAAGATTGCCGAGGTTCTAGAGAGCGTGAAGAAGGCTTGACAAGTTCCCCTCCTCCCCTCGCCACGCACGCTCGGCGTCAAGAACGCATTTAACTCGGCAAAATGGACGGACATCCGAGAGGGCACGCGCAAGATGCGGTGACGCCCCGGAGAGTGGCCGACTGGCTGCAGAATCATGAATTTCAGCTGGCAGCCAAAAAGACGGAGATAGTTGTCCTCACTGGGCAACCATAATTCGAAGGGACTTCTTTGTACCTCGGAGTGTGGATCAGGTTTGGAGAGCACATCAGGGGTTGGCTGATGAAACCGCTAGTATGGTCGCTGCGCTGTCTAGGCTGATGCCTAAAGTTGACAGCCCCCGAAGGCCTAAATAAGTTTATTATCGTCGGCTGCTAACTCTATATTGCTGTACGACACCAAGGTGCGGTTCAACGCGTTGGGTCTCCCCGGATCGCTTGCGCTTACCACACGGTATCTGCGGCAGTGTTGCTGGCTGGGGAGCGCAGAGAGAAATTTCTGTCCCCGGAAGATATCGACAGACGGGTTAGAACGTTGGCAGCAGAAATGGCATGAGGCAGACACACCGATCCATAACCGTGCTGTGTCCATTGGTTGATCAAAATCATGGAAAGGTCAATAACTACCTTTGAAGTATTGGTGACAATCGAAAATGTTGAGTTGAAATATCTCGCAAATTTCTTCAGTTAAATGATGATAGTATTCATGGTCCATTGTATAAAGGCAAAGGCGACACGTGAAATTGCAACAACTACCGATTGGTGAAACTAATGTCGCATACAATGAAAATATTCAAGTGAGTTGTAGAAAGTCGACAACGCAATATTATAAAACCTCATGGCAGTCAATGCCACTTTGTAAGAAGTAAGTCAACACGATTCAAAGTTTGCGATTAATAAAAGAGAAACATCGCTACGCTTCGACAAATTAATTATTGTCTTCATCGATTTGTAAAAAGTGTTCGGTGTAGTTCCCAGAGATTTGGAAGATCTCAGGATATATACCCTATATGAATGGTGACATTTAAACGAATAGCAAATGAATAGCAAGATAATCGAAATTAAAGCTGGAGCACACCAAGGTAGTGTTTAAGGTCCGCTGCTTTTTAATGTCGTATAAAATTTTGTAAGTCGTTTGATTTTGTTTCTCACTCAAGAGGATACGACTACTCTTAGAATGCCTCAGCACGTGTTAAGTTTTTTTTTGGAAATACTAATAAACTACCACTTGAGCCACGTCCAAGTGCTGGTCCAAGCCCTTCTTGCCTGCATTAAGTTGCTGAAGATCAGTGACATTAACACCAGGAAACTATCAGCAATGCCACAACTAACGTGCTAGGTTTTACCAGATCACTGCTTTGTTCAACAAGAAGGATCGGAAGATTCGGACAAAAGGATTGTGGTAACCCCTTCTCCGCAATTGACACTGATAATGACGCCTCATCAGAAATCCAACGAATGGTTACAATATCCAATAGCTGTTTCTTTCCCCTAAGAAGGTAATTCTCTAGTAACTCATTGGGAGATTTTATATAAGACCCTCATCATAGAAGAACGGCTGCTATGATGTGTCAGAAAAATGCGCATCATTCGTCTGAGGTGGCTAGGACATATATAGAGCGAATGTCTACTGTCTTCGATTCCTACACCCGGAGGGACAACACAGTAGAGGTGCGCGCACAAGTGGAAGGGAGACTTCAACCATCTTTGAGTGCCAAAGACCGTGGTAATTGAGAAGGTTGATGACTGAGACCTATATTTTCCCGGATTGTAGCGCCATCTAGTAAGTAAATAAGCAAGCAGATTTTGTATTCAAGCATAATATTAACGAGTCTGCGCTTTCTTAAGCAACGACGCGACATAACAACCCTTCAGGGAATTTTTAATAATTTTAAGTTTAGTCCTAAGTCATCAAGGAAATTTCGATGACGATGTCGAACACAAAGTTATGGCTTATATGGCACTAAAACTGCCTGGAAAATTTGCTTGGAAATCAAAAGTCTGTTATATACTCGTACAATGATCCGACGTTAACATATACGTACTCTTGGTACCGAGTAAAGATGACAACGAACGGTTGTCAATAGGTTGGAAGAAGAAGTCGAAAAAAATGTAATTAGATCACCCAAATGCAAAACATCAGTTTGAAAAGCAGTGATGCTAAGACAGAACCTTGTGGTATATCATTTATTAGTTTTATGTGCATTTTGCATGCATCAGTGGGTTTTATTAAGCCACAGAAACTACATGTAAGTAGTAAGTATCTATATGTAAGTCGTCAGTGCTTCGGCTTGGTCTAAGGAAAATAACGATATAATTTTTTTCATACAGCTTATAAATACAAAGCTTTCCATTGCGCTTCCCAGGGCCTGTTTCTTTAATGGAAAGTTTGAATAGAAACATTTAATAGGAATTTGAAGTACAAGTATGTGACTGCTGCTGCTCTACGGTAAGTAAGAAAAGCGTTATTTTCTCACATCGATATAGAAAGATCATTGAAATTATGCACAATTTTCTTCTCTTTAAGTTTGCCTTGTCTGATGATATTGATATCACCTTTGTTGCTGCACGCAATCCAAAAAAACCTTTCCAAAAACAAATGTTACCATTATCGTTAGGTTACGTTACAAATACCGTTACGGTAAAAGTGTTCATCTTTTGAGGCTATCCACGAATCAAGCCATTTTCTGATGTCTTCATATGATCGAAACTACTGATCAGCCAGACCATGTGCTATTAAACGGAACAAGTAATAATCGGACGGCGCAGTATCTGGGGAAAATGCCGGATTTGGTAGGACTTCCTCTTTGAGCGTTTCCAGGTAGGTTTTAACGGGTTTGGCAACGTGAAGCCGAGCGATGTCATGCTGTAGAATCGCATTTTCGTGCCTCTGCTCGTATTGTGGCCGTTTTTCCCACAGTGCTCGCCTCAATTGAAGTCGATATCGTTCTCCAGTGATGGTTTCGTTGGGTTTCAACATTCAATACACAGCATAACCTTCGCGGCGTGAATATTCAGCCAAGCCGACGACGTAGTAGCATGTCCGGGCAGCCCCCATGACATTCTTCTCTTTGAGTTGCTGTAATGAATTTATTTTTCATCACCCACCACGATGCGATAAGAAAATCCTTCCTTTTTTGCCGCTGGAGCAGTTCTTCACAGGCGAAAAAATGACGCTAAATTTCCTTTGGAATCTAAGTTCTTTATTTTTGAATCATTCCCAACGCATGCAATCGCTTGGAAATGGCTTGGCGGGTAACTCCTCAAATCCACCATCTTCGAAGGATTTTGGCCTTCCTCCACGCGGACGGTTGTCAACGTCGAAATCACTGTCTCTGAAGCGACGGAACCAATCCCGGCACGTTGTTTCACTTAGAGCAACACCTCCGTAAACTTTTTGCAGCTCTCGATGCGCTTCAGTTGCCGTTTTCTTCGAATGAAAAAAGAAAATCAGCACGTCCCGCAAATGACGATTATTTAGCACAAAATCAGACATTTTCACACAACCAAAAGTATATGACGCCAAAACAAAATCACTAATGTGTCAAAACGGTTTAGGCTGCCCCTTATATCTGCCAAATCAAATATTCGGCAAAGGCAGCTTCCAACGTCCTTCTTTCGCTCTCAGAGAAAACGAAATAAATGCATGAACCTCACAAATACAAATTCAGCAAATGAAACCAAGTGTGGGCAAACTTGCTTTAGTTTTAGTTTTATATGCATTTTATTTTCTTAATCACTAACTCTTACATTCTAACAAAAAATGCTTAAATGCTAGCTTACAATTACTTAATAATCTTATACTAACTTACTGGCCCCACACAGGCACTCTAAGTTACTCTAAATTCTTATAGCTATGTCTTTCGACTTCATTTACATTTTACTTAGAACTATTTATTTTGTATACTTAAAGCTAAGAAAAAAATTTGTTAACAAAACTTAGCATATGGACTTTTTCTTTATTAATAAAAACTTTGTATCTAACTTAAAATAAGCCTTAGCCTACCTAACCTAAATGTACAATACACACATAAACACATATATACGTTATACACAATCATATACATATATCAGTATACACCTTTGTATTCATTGATATATGTATATGTTTCTTAAATGCTAACCTAAACCTATGTAAGCTGGCCACCGCTATTCACAGAGCAAATAAATTGGTCAGCTCTGCCTCTTTAGTGAGGCTGGTTCGTAATTGACGGAAACGACGACGAAACATCTTCTCCATCATTCAACCACCAGAAATGCTGGTGCTGCCGGACGACATCCCTCTTATCGCGATTCCCCACCGCCCTACTGAACCTGAGGCGATCCACACTGCCGTGTGCGACGTCTCTGTTGTAGTCTGAGTATTAATGACCTCGATTTTCTTACCTGTTCTGTACGCTATCAAATCGTCTGCGTACGCAATAGTATGGGGAAGTGAACCTATCAAGTCGCTTGTATAAGTGTTAAATAGGATCGGCGAATTCACCGCGCCTTGCTGAAGACCATTTTTAATTTGAAATATTCCAACAGAAGTCACATCACCATTCTTCACGATGAACTGTCTGTTGGTTAGCATATTATAAGGAATGTACAAGAGTGGTTTACTGATCCCCAGCCTAGTCAGCTTATAGAAAAGACCCTCTAACCATACGGTGTCGAAAGCCTTCTCCAAGTCAACAAGGCAGGCACCAGTGCATTGTTTCTTGCCTTTGTTCCATTGGATATCAGAAACCAGTTTAGACGCGGCATGTGAGATATCATGTCCCGCCTTAAAACCGAATTGATTATCCGGAACTATATGTTTGTCCTCAACCCACCTAGACAGAGCTCTATTGATTACCTTTTCAAAAACCTCACTGATATTCGGAAGGAGACTTATCGACCGGAGATTCGCCGGATTGGATATATCCTTCCCCTTTTTGGGGATAGGTTGAACCACCGCCGTTTTCCAATGCGCTGGATAATGTGCATTATTCATTGCATTATTAAACAGGGTGGTGTAAATGTCCACCGCTTCTAGAGGAAGATGTCGAAGCACGATGTTCGGAACACCATCGGTCCCGACCGATTTCTTAGCCCTGATTGTGTCGAAGATCTCATGGAGTTCTTCCTTCGAAATGAACGGGTGTAGGTCACCCTCTCTGGCAATGACATTATTTGCCATATTTTCGTCGCTAAACCGGGTGAAACCAGAGCCCTCGGATCGCCAGTTCCCTATTTCATTTCGAATGCAGAAGTCGTGCACCAAGACGCGACTGTCCAGGTCGTAATTAGGGCCAATGTTATCAATGGCCTTGTATACTTCCTGGAAAGTCGCCCCTATGGCCTCAACCTTCTCCTGTGGATCCTCGATCACAAAAAAGTCGTCATCAGCGGCCTCATTTGGATCAATGCCTGCTATTGTCAGTAACCGTTCGTTGTCTGTTGTCCGGGCTATTTTAAGACACTGAAGGTCGTTTTGATTATTTCTCCGAAAAAGTTTATTTATTTGCGGAAACATATTCGGGTTGCTGGTGTTTACAGCCCGAACCTTGTTGTTCCAATACAAACTTACAGAAATTCTGTAATTATCTTTTATTAGCGTTCGAATATTTTTAATCGACGACTTCAGTGTCCTAATCTCAGGGTCTTGTCGGTCAGTTAACTGTCTGTACAAGTTTTTGAGTCTTGTCAGAAGTCTACTTTTCTGTCGGTGCAGTGCGTCAATAGTAGGATTGCGGAACAGGTCTTCGTTAGTCGTACGTCGATACCGCGGTATTGTAGTGTCCATAGTTTGTTTAATTGTCTCGTCCATTTGTTTTAGGTAATGGTCGATCTCCTCGTTTGACAAATTCCTATTGGACGGTGGGTGGAGCGTGTTCGAGGAGAGCGCTCTTGTCAAGGTTGCGGAGAAGCGTGTCCATCGAGTCTTACTGTAGTTGTAAGTATATCTTTGGACAAACTCCTCCAATTCCGCGATTTCGTTGGGAACCGTAATTTCGGTGCTAAAACCGCAATGGTCGCTGTCATACACGAATGTGCGCAGACAGTTTGGCGTTTGTATATTCGTACCTGTCAGTCGTATGCGTTCATCGTACAGCAGTAGATCCAAATAAGACCCGCCTCTGGGAAACGACGGGTTATCCGTCGCTTTAAGACCGAGTCTGTACATGACATCGTGCTGACCCCACCAATCGAGTAGTAGGTTCCCTCTAGTATTTGGCAAATTATTTCCCCAATCTCTGTGTCTAGCGTTGAAATCCCCGCCGATTATAAAATAATTCTCCCCCGATTCCAGCCTCAGAAGTCGAAAGAGCGTGTCGAGCTCTGGATTGTGAAGTGTCAGGTGCATAAACAGAGGCCAAGTACAGACGCTTTCCACTGCGGAGCGGGATGTAAACGACGACTGCCTCCAACACCCGGAACCTGCGCAACACGCCCTCGTACACTCTGTGAAATTTTATACTTTCTTTAATGAAGATCGCGACACCGCCTCCACGTTTGGATCTGGGCCGGTTTCTTCTTCTAACAATATAATTATTGTACTCCAGTTTGTGCTTATCGGTTAGCTTGGTTTCGCTAGCGAAAAGCACATCAGGAGTTTGGTCTTGTAGCAATTTAAACATCGCGGCTCTTCGTTCAATCCTAATCAATGAATTAACATTCACCGCAAGGACCTTCAAAGTTTGCTCCACCGTGGGCAAACTTGCCCTTGGTTCGATGTCATCCTTCATTCGCAGAATCCTTGACTATTTTACGATCCTACCAGTTATTTCATTGCATTCGTTGCAGGTCTTACCATAGCTATTTTTATGAAGCTTTCAAATTCTGAGGAAAATTTCAAACTCTATGGCTGGAATGGATGAACCCTCAAGGTTCTCAAATAATTTTGCATATTGTGCAAAGGGAAATTTTAAAATAATACACCTACAGCACTGAATCTCTTTTTATCACACAAAAATACACCAACACATAGAATTCATAGAACAAACTCACCTTTCTGGGAATGAACTCTTAAACGCTTTTCCGTATGCTTTGCACGAGACAACCCTGATATTGATCTGAAGTGCCACACCCACTCATAATAGAAAAAAAATATATACATACACACACACCCATCCAACCATATGTAGGATAAGCCTCTCCAAAGTAAATTTGAACTCGTTGCGGAAACCAATCCTTGGCCATCCCTTAAAAACCCTCTTAGTTAAAAAAAAAGAAAGAAAAAAGAAGACGAAGGAGACAAGCATGATCTCATGCTGCTGCCAGAAGCCAAGACCAGAGTATCCAAGATAAAAGCACAAACAAAAAAAGAATCCTAAAAGATACTCGTCGTATCCTTAACTGGAACTATGAAGAGATATTTTCTTTTTTTCAAATTTAAGTAAAAGACGCAACCCAGGACGTTCTTCTGTGTGTACTCTGACTCTGATGAGGATGCTTTTCACTTTACAGAAATACTCATTTAGCTGGGGGTGGCAAAAATACATAAAGGAAGATGAAAAAAAAAAAAAAATACTTTAGAGGTAAAGAAAAATCAAAGGAAAAATCTCCCTTATACTCCGTTCTTTGCTTTTCCTCATACACTTTTTTCCTTTTTCTCAACTGTGTGGGAGGTGATTGAACAACGGGGTTTGGGGAAGCAGTTACAATGTTAGTTAGAGGGTTAAAACTTTTCGAAACGTTTATGGGATGAATTACATAGCAGATCGTAATGTTAGTTACTTACATCAGAGAAGAAGTAAAGAAGTAAACGAAGACGATGCAATGTCCTTCAGCACAGGCAATGTGTAAAGGAAAAGAATTAACCAAAGTGGATGAAGATGAAGATGGTGGGGGAAAGGAAGCCAACTTAAGTATTGAGGCTAAAATGGAGGAAGTTGTGTCAGGCGTATGGTTTGTTTTCTTTTTCGTTTTTTTCTTGATATTACACTAATCCTTCGGGAAGGCTCTGTACAGACTGGACGAAAGCGCGGTGAATGCCGAGAGATATTCGCCCATTTGGATAATATTAAATTTTCTCTGATGCTAAGTCGCGATGATGGTCGCGAATGGACTCCAGTGGGTTGTGTTTGCGGTCCGATGCTGATTAGGTAAAGAGAAAGATTTTGATTCTTTCGTTTTCGTTTTTTATAATATGTGGCAGTATCCAGCTCGCAGGACAAACATTTTTTTAGGTTTGAGTGACTTTTATGAGGAAAATATTTATTTTTCTGAAGCGCGCAGGAGTTGTGGAGAATTATGCTTTCAACTTGAATTATTTGCGAAGAAAGAAATTCAGATTTAGGGTTTCAATAAGTGGGATTGAGCCTTTCAAAGGTATATGAAGAAATTTGAAAGTCAATCGAGGATTTGAGGATTGATTAAGGGGCTTTTGATCATTATGTATATATTTTGAATTCGATGGTGATTTGAATATCAAACGATTTTGTCAAAAGAAAAAGTGATTCTGCCTTAAGCGTTCTTGATGGTGTATGTATTTGAAAACGGGAAAGAGCCAACATTCAGACACCTTTGTAAAAATTGGATGGGAATGATGGATTTGCGACGTAAAATACCTCGAGCATCTATTTGTGACCTGGCCACCGACAGCAAGGGCAGTACCGGGATATTCAAAATGTTTACCTAAGCCTCTCTCAAAATTATATAACACCAGCATAAAGTGCGAGGGATCAAAGGCAATACTGCCAGGAGGCCATCAGACATGCCGCCACTAATGTGCTATATTCCACAGGGCATCCAGAAGCAATAAGCGAATGGTTTGATGATGAGTGACGGCGGGAACTTGCAGCAAGCAGTTTTTTTTTTTTTTTCTTCTGTCGGAACATAGCGCTAAGACATAGAACTACTCCATGGTAGTCCCTATAAGTTCTATTTAATGGATTCTTTCAATATTATTATGATTCTTTCAGCAATAAAGTGCCTACAGCGCCCACTAGGTCAACGCTGAGTATCTGCAGCCTGAAGAGAGCGTAAGCCGAATATTTACAGCGGTAGTGCTCCTCGGTGTCGTTATCAAGCATTGCAGGATGGTGTATCACTTATGCCCAGTACATTTAAGTGCTTAGCTAAAGTGTAGTGCCCCGTCACGCAACCAGTTGTTTTTCCTGCTGACTGTCTGACTACAAGTCATGCGATTTGCAATTATGCTCATAAGAAGCCTTAATCGAGGACGCAAGCAGATTTAACTTAGGTTCGGGTCTTGAAAAACTCTCCCCTGAGCCTTACCTGGCATGTTCATCGGCGATTTCATTTCCCGTGATATCATTGTGACCCAGACAGCGTTCAGTGAAATCTTGCATTCTCGAACTAGCTAGGATGTCGTAAGAGGGTTCAGCAAGGCACTAAGTTCATCTGAACTGTCGCTATAGAAACAAATATTTCGTCCCCTATACCGTTTCTTCATAATATAGTTTGTTGCTATCAGGATTACCGTTATCTCAGATTCTAGCCAAAACCAGTCTGGCACAAGGAAAGTCGATCTCGTATTTTTTCCGCAGCAGGTGTTCTGGTGTCGTTGCACTATATGGCATGTCCATAAGACCAGAGTCATAAGACAGCCGGCGCGCAAGGTCATCAAAGCTGCAGTGCGTATTGTACGAAAGACCTCTTCTCATTAAATGGAAGATGTCTTTAAGAGTTCAGCCTATGATATGAATATCGAGGCGACGGAGTTCCAACAGTCCGTGGCTAGGGAAAGCCCCATGCAGCCAAGACAGATCGTTCTATAGAGTCTGGCAAAGTAGCAATAACGTATTTTCGTAAGAGCTTGTTGCACCAGACAACTGACGCATAGGATATAATTGGTCTTATCAAAGCCATGTCGATCCAGAGGACCCTTCTCGGTGACAGGCCCATATATTGCCGGCAACTGCTTTGCACTTTGTTGTCTAGAATGACACACAAATACTTAGCTTCTTTTTTGGAGAATTGGATGGTGATGCATTTAAACGCTAAATGAGTCAAACCAGTCAGCTTCCTTCTTCTCGTAAAGAGGAGAACCTCAGTTTTGAGAGGATTGACTGAAAGCCCATTTCTAGTGTGCCAATTGTCGGTCACATCTACGGTTGCCTGCGCTTTAGAGCAGACATTCTCTAGACACGATCCAACAGACAGTACAGCGTATGCTTGTGCATAGACGTCAGAACTTTTGAGCGCCTTGAGCAGTGAGTCGACCAGCATGCACCACAGAAGTGGAATCAGAACGCCGCCTTGCGCCATCATATACTCATATTGGCCGCAGTCAGCATCCGCGATCAGTGTCCAGTATTACTTTCATCCAAAAAACTTGTGATTCGTTTACGCCGTGTTGTCTAGCCGAGTTACACATGCCCTCAAAAGTTGCATTGTCAAAAGCACCCTCAGTGTCGATGAAGATGCCCAGCTTATTTTGAGGCCCACTCTCGAAAGCTCTCCCGCGTTGGTAAGGATGTTGCATTTTAGATAGAGGATGCATTCGCAAAGCAGTTTTGTGCACATGGATCTCGACCATTCTCTCCATCCTCTCAACATGACGGAAGTCAGTCTTATAGGTCTGATGGTCTAGGCGAGTGTGTAGTCACCTTCTCCGATTTTCTGTATAAAGGCGACTCTCACTGTTCGCCAGGGTGTCGGTAGGTATATCAGAGCCTGTCTAGCATTGAAGATTCTCTTCAGAGTTATCAGGGGCTAGTCTATAAATTTTTGTAGCATAATTGGGTATACGCCATCGGTGTCAGGCGACGTGAGGCCATCGAAGGAATCAATAGCATGTTACCACAACCGTTGAGATCTGCGAGTACATACCAGCTACAGTGTGTTGTGTTGTTTAGCGCACTAGCAGCTAATCGTCAGTTAACGATTAGGTTACCTGGTAAGTGAGTTGAAAGCAGAGACTCTCCGTCTCATTCTTGAGACTCACTGTAGGTGCCCTCAGATTTTCTGAGCGATTACAACGTGATTAATTTTCCCCTTTTGAGGACTTTGACCAGACTGTTTCCACCGACAGTTTCTACCTTTTTGCAAAAGGCACTCTTCGATATCCGAATAAGCTTCTTATATCCTTTTTACATCGATTTGTAAAGAATCCAGTCTTTCTCTAAATTAGTCTTAAGTAACCTGTTTATAAGTATTTGGTACCATTCAGATTCTGAACAGTTTCCGCTAGGTTTCGTTTTGCCCTGAGCTTAGTGCGAGCATTGTTGGGCTTGTCAACCTCCTCCTTAAATCGTACCCAGTTAGTTTTCTGCGAATTTCTCCTCTTCAATAAGGTCGATACCTCGCATATACGATTTTGTATTCGATATATTTAAGGTCTGCCGCAAGCTAGAGTGTTGACGAGGAACACTGCAAACAAGAAAGAGGGATAAGGTAAGAGATAGCAATATCTAAACCCAACTCTAACAAATCAGCAGCAGCCGATAGAGTAAATGATCCGCTGAGGACCAAGTCATCACCTGTTGCATTTAATTCATAGCCGAGGTACGGAGACGGATTTCCCAAGCACCATACCATAAAGAAGGACTACTGTGAGAAGATATAACGTAGAAAAGCTGCAATCGAAGAGACCTCCCTCAATAACTCCTGTGCCGGCAGCATCAAGTACTGAAGATCAGTGGCAACGCTGCCAAGGTACCATCAGAGACGCCACAACTGATGTGCTGGGTTTCACCCAACTACGTCCTGATATAATGCAGGCAAGCACACGTAGGGAAACAAGTCGCTTACGAAACAGAGGGGCGTCCGGTCTTGAAACTAGATATGCTTATCCTTACTTTATTTCGGCCATTTCAAGGAAAATATTTCCCTTCATTACTCGTCCAATTTTAATGATTCGTCACCGACAGGTTTTTCTTCGTGTCTTGTTCAGGTCTTGATACGTTCTCTTATCTTTTAGTGCAACTGGTCGAACGTTTTTCTTTGAATAGAACCTCTTTTAGTTTTATTGACCGCCTGTTTCCTACTTGTATGTCAATCTGGAATCCCCGAGTCTTTTCAAAGATCTGCCGTGGTGTGAATATTTGATCGATGATGGACTTTCCTAGCCTGAAACCATATGGTATGGACCAACCAGATCATTCATGAATGGTTGCAGATGCTCACGTAATACGGCAGAAAAGGTCTTAAGGTGATGTTTAGGAGACCTATTCCTCTATATTCTTCTGTAGGTAGCCCGGTCACAAGGGTCTCCTTTCTTGTGGATCGGAAAAATGATGTTGAGGTCTTATGCTTCGGGCACATTTTCCCCTGACTGTGAGGTTTGGTTTTTAGACTGGCAACACTGTTTCTACAGATTGTCAATTTGACAGGTGAAAGTTGATTTGTGGTTAGTAGGTTTTGCCATTTTACGATGAATAGATAAACGCCAGAACAACGCATGCAAATTGTGCAAACTTATTTTGAAAACCATGGTTCTGCTCGCTAAACTTATCGTGCGCTACGTCCATTTTGCGGTTGACATAATCGTCCATCTGAGCAAGTTCTTCGGAACACGATGAATCGTTTTCGCACCATGTACACTCTAGTGGATAATACGCATCCCCAAAGATGTCAAACAGTGCGAACAGAAGAAGTTATTGCCGTTGTGGAGCGCAGTGTGAGGAGAATCCGAATGAGTCGATTGGCAATCGTGCACAGCAATTGGAGGTATGCCCATCCACTTTGTGGAAGATTTTACGGAAAGATCTTGGCTTAAAAGCTTATAAGATCCAGCTTGTGCAAGAGTTGAAACTGTGTGATCATTATACGCGTCGTAGGTTCGGTGATTGGGCCGAAAACATGATTCAGCTTGATCCTTATTTTCAACGCAAAATTTTGTTCTCCAATAAGGATAGAAAAATTTGTCGAGACGCCATTACAATCATTAAAACTCACTGTTTTGTGTGCTCTATGGGTTGGTGGAATCATCGGCCCATATTTCTTTAAGGACGAAGCTGGCCAAAATGTTGCCGTCAATGGAGAGCGCTATAGAAACATGATTTCTGACTTCTTCGTTTCTCAGTTGAAAGGCATTGACGTGACAGAGCTTTGGTTCCAACAAGATGGCGCTACACGTCCCACGGTGCGCGACACCATTAATTTATTGTGGAACACATTAGCTGAGCGCATAATTTTGCGTAATGGACCTGTTAACTGGCCTCCACGATCCTGTGATCTCACACCTTTAGAGTACTTTCTTTCGGGGTATGTGAAGTCACTAGTACCTATATGGCAACAAACTAGAGACGTTGGACGATTTGGAAGTCAACATTCGCCGGGTTATTGCTGATATACTGCCCCAGTTGCGCTTCATTCCAGCTAGCTACCTAGCCCGATATCATATTTAAACACTAATGGCATAAAATTATCTATTAAATAAAACTAGTATCATAGACATTAACATTAGCTTCAAGTGTTTTATTTCATATTGAATTGGTATACCTCTAAAAAAAACACCCTTTATATTATACAGATGAGCTGATGCATGTTCGCAACCAGGTCATCTCCAGCTGATTTCAATAGCTCAGAAGGCAGTGCATCTGCCGTAGAAGTTTTAGGGTTTTTACATGGTCGGGTACAAAAACCCAAATGCACAATCCTCAATCTGAAGGGCCAGGTCATTTATACGAGCCGTTGGACTGCTTCAATGACATGAGAGCTACCGTTGACCCATTAAGGGTTTATTCGTCTCCGTCTCTACTTTAGCACCCTGAATTATCTTCAATAACGCCAAATGAATGAATTATCCGAATAAGCTAATGTGTGGAAAGCTAATATAATAATATATCATGCGCCGTACTCCCTCTTCTGAAGTTCGGTCATTTCCGACATGTTATTGTAGTGTTCCTATTTTCTCGTGCCAACACTCGTGCTTATAAGTTTGGCAGCGAAACCCAGTGGGACGAGAGACTATACGGTGATTATCCAGAGAAGGTGAAATAAACGCAATTGATGTGCAGTCAGAGTTACAGCACTGAGCAAAGCCAGGTTCAGTGCCGCTTAGGGCCTACTTTAATCGTACAACACTCTGCCAGCTAGCCTATACTGTCGTTTGGATATTCGTCTTAGCCTTGCTGAAAATTCCTTCCTGAGTTCAGAATGCATCTTACTGGTGATAGATTGTAATTAGCTTTGAAAAAGGATTTTCATTTCGTGATTCAGATAAATGTCCATGTACACAGCCGTAAGTCAGAACTTTCCTGTCGCACGATTAGCTTCTTTTTGACTCTAACCTGACTACTATATGTTAGTCGCATCAAAGTCATCCACAAGAGAAGGACATTTAAGTTGTACGATGGTCTGAGCAATTCTTGTTGTCGTGGAGCTAGATAATGAGTGATTGGCCTTCAACATCCATTCCATATTATATTCTGAATTACAGTAACAAGAATCCTCAAAAGAAGGAGAATTTCTCCCATCCAGCCAACACTGGAGGGAATGCCTTTAGGGTTACAAGGAGCTAGTTTGTTGTAAGAAGCACTTTAGCTTCGCTTGGTAATTAAAGCAATGGCTGAGAGTACGTGGCTATGTTTTTCTAGACATACAGCTACACACACACATATAAAAAAAAACACTTTAAAATATGAAGAACACGTCTTGCTGAATAATAGTTAAAAAGCTTAAGCAAAGGATGAATCTAAACACGTGTGGGTAATTGTTAAATGATTAAGAGAAGATAAGAAGATGTTTTGTTCCGAAGGATAATACGAATACGAGATATCTACGTGGTTTTGAATGGTTTTTGTGGCTGCACGAAACGATGGAGATCTATGTCCTGATGAGGAGCAAAAGTTCTCGGAGCTTACCATGAAGTTGGTTTGAGTGCTACAAGTTTCAAATTTAATTAGTTTTTCTTGGGAACGATACGAGGGGGATGTAACGTTAAGGATATCATTTTAAGTTTTTCAGCTGTCAAAAAGGTGAAGCAATTGATTAAATAAATGAGAGTTAAGTTAAAATTGGAAGTGGCCTTATGGGAGGATTCAGGGTGACCAAGGGCCTTTGAAGTTATAACAGACAGATAATTTCTTCGAATCTTAGCAATATCTTGTAGAATTGCTGCCAATGTTAGCTCTCCTTTGAGCCTGTTTGGAGGGAGCAACCATGTTCTTTTCGCAGTCAAGCTTTTCGTACGAATCATGTTGGTTACTTCTTGTTTTAAGACTCTGCACTTAATTCTGCATGAAATATAATATTGATGACCAAAGACAACAATTTGCGACTCTCCGCATGTTCGGCGTTAGGATAGTTACTTGATAGGCTGGGGTCTGTAGAATATAGTCGTGCAGAGGCTAAATTGTCTTAAGTTCGGAAAATAACTGCTCTGTGGTATGGTCATCACACTCTCAGATAGTGTCGCAGAAGTTGACATTTGTGGTGAGGACATTTAGATGTTGAACCCGTGGTTACCCGACACCAATATTCAGTCTAAAGCCTGATGGACGACGAAAATGCTGCTTAGACTAGCATGTCACATTGATCAGACCTCATTGCCCGCGATTCTATTTTGTCCTGGGACACACGCATAACTGAGTGAATTCATAGAAGCCTTGCATTCTTATTAATATGCTTCTTTTGCTATTCAGCAGTCTGATGTGTTCAAAGTTAGAGATCCGCAGATGATGATCTTTGTTGTCAATTCAACAATTGCTTCGTTATAGACCAAGATATATGTACATGTATGTGTAAGTATTAGCGCAGTGATATCGAATTCTACCGTCTGGCAGTTGTTTTTTTCAGCCGTGGCTGAGGGTGAAGGGTTGAAAATTGTAATTTTTTCGATTTTTGTGTCGGGAGTATGACCACTTGAATCAATATATAAACAGTAGAGAATAATGCACTGATTTCCCATACCTAGGTCTCAGACGTTTTGCTTTCAGCTTTCCCCTTACCAGCGTGTGAAATTTCAATACGACCAAAAACTGAGGCAAAAAATACTGCAATGTCCCAAAGGCAGTAAAAATTGTTGGTCGTTTGTCAAAAACATTAGAAATTCCGCCTCATAATCCATCCAAACGCTCATTTACAATGATATTCCAGCTGTCAGCTCTTTGGATAAGGCCAATCTGCTAGCTGCACACTTTGCGGCCAGCTCAACACTCCCATATTTTGCTTTCTCTCCGCCTACACTTGAGTGCATCGAATCTTCAATGGGGCGAATCTACTTTCGCACTCCTGTAGTAGCAAGAGTACTTAAAGATCTCAACATACATGAATCCGCTGGTCCAGATGGTATGTCTCCCCATCTTCTGAAGAGGTGTTCTTCCTCGCTGGCAAAACCACTGTGTAAGCTTTTTCATCAATCCTACTCTTTAGGACTCTTCCCGAGCAGATGGAAAACAGCATTTGTCCAGCCCGTCCCTAAAAAAGGCGAATCATCATCTCTCTCCTCCTACAGACACATTGCACTTACGTCCCTTCTTTCCAAGGTCATGGAAACGCTGATAAATCGTCAGTTCATGAAATATCTCGAAACACGAAAACTTATCAATGACCGGCAATATGGTTTTCGTAGCAACAGGTCCACTGGTGATTTGATGGCATGTCTCACCGAAAAGTGGAACCAAAGCGTACATCAATCTGTCGAAAGCACGATACTTGTACTTGATATTTCTACGGCATTTGACAGAGTTTGGCATCAGTATCTTTTGTCGAAAATACGTGCATTTGGGATCGATGACTCTCTCTTTCAATGGATTAGAAACTACCATTTGGAAGTTTCAATTCAAGGTGTCTTGGATGGTTTCAAGTCTGGTATTCACAAAATAAATCCTGGTGTGCCCCAGGGCTACGTTCTGTCTCCGACACTCTTTTTAATTTTCATTAATGATCTCTTGTCTGCTACTTCTAATCCAATATATTCCTTTGCTGATGACAGTACTCTCTGCTTTTCATATTCGTTCCCGGACTCACGGCCCTGCTCTTCGGCTGTAGAACGAGAACGGCAGCGTATTTTAGAGTACGTCCGAAAATGGGCTTGAGGGTATACTGACGAGCATTCATAGCGAGACGGGTGTTATGGTTGAAAGTATGAATGGGCGGAATGCTACTGGCGATTTCAGTGGAACACTGGTGATGGAAATAGCGATAAAACAAAGTGAGACAGGAGACATTACGTCGGTGTTCGAGGGTGTCAATTGATTAACTGGTAGTAGTATCGTCAATAAGTTTTATCGCACGGTTTTGAATTCTATCTAGCAGGTGCAAAGATGTTTTAGGAGCACCTGACCAGATATGGGCATTGTACTCCAATTTTGGGCGGATGAATGTATTATATATTGAGGCCAGATCAGAGGGGGTACAATATTTCTAACATCGCTTGAGGAAACCTAGACATTTCGCAGCATTTTTGCCGATATCAAATGTGTGGTCATTCCAACGTACGAGCAAGTTGTCATTGACACACATACCGAGAATGGAAAGTTTTTCGGTTTCGACGATGCAAGTGCCATTCATGGATAATGGCTGGGTGTTTAAATTTCGCTTTAACGACAGCAGACATCATTGTGTTTTGGAAGCATTAAATTCCACTCTGTTGAAAGTTCCCCGATTGGTTATGCTGTTCATATCGGAATTTAATGAGCTTAGCTTATTAGGGTGTGAAGTTTTTATTCCTTACATCGCTTGACTAAATCTAGACATTTCGCAGCATTTTTAGCGACATCAATTATATGGTCGTTCCAACCTAAGTTGTCATAACGATATTCGAGAGTTTTTTGGTTTCAACGATCCAAATGCCATTCATGGATAATGGCTGGGTGTTTAGATTTCGCTTTAACGACAGCATTGTGTTTTGGAAGCATTAAATCCCACTCTGTTGGTGGTTCCCCAGTTAGTGATGCTGTTAATATCGGAATTTAATGAGTTTCACATACGCTGGCGTTCTCGTTCTACAGCCGAAGAACAGGGCTGTGAGTCCGGAAACGAATATGAAAAGCAGAGAGTACTGTCGTCAGCAAAAGGAATATATTAAATTAAAAAGAGTGTCGGAGACAGAACGTAGCCCTGGGGCACACCAGGATTTATTTTGTAAATACCAGACTTTAAACCCTCCAAGACACCTTGAATTGAAAGTTCCAAATGGTAGTTTCTAATCCACTGAAAGAGAGAGTCATCGATCCTAAATGCACGTATTTTCGACAAAAGAGCCTGATGCCAAACTTTGTCAAATGCCTTAGAAATATCAAGTACGAGTATCGTGCTTTCGACAGATTGATGTATGCTTTGGTGCCATTTGTCGGTGAGACATGCCATCATTGAGAAATGTTCGTGTTTCGAAATATTTCATGAGCTGACGGTTTATCAGCGTTTCTACTCGTATGACCTTGGAAAGAAGGGACGCAAAGAAGAAGATTCGCCTTTTTTAGGGACGGGCTGGACAAAATCTGATCGGAAAGAGTTCTAACGAGAAGGATCGATGGAAAAGCTTACACAGTGGTTTTGCCAGCGTGGAAGAACACCTCTTCAGAAGAAGGGGAGATATACCACCTGGACCAGCGGATTCATGTATGTTGAGATCTTTAAATACTCTTGGTACTACAGGAGTGCGAAAGTAGATTCGCCCCATTGAAGATTCGACGCACTCGAGAGCAGGCGGAGATAAAGCACAATCTGGAAGTGTTGATTTGCCCGCAAAGTGTGTAGCAAACAGATTGGCCTTGTCTAAAGACCTGTCAAGGAATGTCATTGTAAATGAGCCTTGGGACTGAGGATTGGGCAGAATTTCTGATATTTTTGACAAACGATCAACTGCTTGTACTACCTTTGGGAGATTGTAGTATTTTTTGCGTCAACTTTTGGTTGTATTGAAACTGCACACTCTTAAGAAAGACGTTGCAGTCCTTTCTGGCTCGTTTAAACTTTTTTCGGTTTTCCTCTGTCGGGTTGGTCTTGAAGGACCGAAAAAACATTTCTCTAACCTTTTCTTTTGGTCGGATACTCTTAACCCGATAAGGGATAAAGGATCTCATTCCAAAGAAAACAGTGTCTGTCTGTGCTCATATCAGCAACGGCATCCACGTCGTTATCGAGGAAACATAACGACCAGTTAAAATTCCTATTGAAGTTCGCTCCAATTGGCTTTCTCATATGCCATACGGTTCTTTTGGGAATCTTTTCTCTAACTACGTGGTCGGTGTACGAGAAATTAGCTGATAGGACACAATAGTCCGACGAGCCTAGAGGGGAAAGCACATCAACAGTATATTGTGAGAAGTTTAAAACAAGTCCAGGATATTGGCGGTATACGTGTGGGCTCATCTACGAGAAGATTTCAACACAATGTCCTTGGGGTGTTGTCTGTCCAGTTTGGGACTTCTGTAAATAAAGCAGTAGTGGATAATTTGCTTACGGAGATGGAATTTTAACCACATGAAGTTGAATTCCGGATTGGAACAGGAACTACATTGTGGTGGAATTTGGTAAGCAATATCACTACGCACGTAAATGGTGAGACAGCGGTGAGAAAAGAATAATGGTACTAACTCATAGATAGGCAGCTTCAGATCGGCATGATCTGAGAGGTGGGGGGGTGGATCTACCTATTTTTCACTAAGTGCCAAAAAAGCTAGTCTGTATTTACAGACGTGGACGTACACAGAAAAGTGATTACTTTTTAGCCCGCGGAGTTAGAAATGTCCACCCTAAATTCCCGAATCATTTAAAAAAAAAAAAACAAACACAAACACAAAATGCTAAGCACGGCTGCGAAGTGAAAATTCTGACATTGGCTTACCGAATCGAATTGTTGTAGGTGTTATGACTTGTTAAATTGCGAAGAATCCATAGGGATATGGTGCTAGGAATAGACAGGGTATCGCTCTCCTTCTAGATCGCTGTGGGAACTGATTTCTACGTTAATTGCCACATTAACTGATATTGGTAGTGTTTCCTTAAGACCCTTTCGAGTAGCGCTTAAGACATTGGCGGTCTTATTACAGCTGGTTCTACAGAGACCGGATGTTTTGTCATAAATATTCAAGGAAGACCTTGTCATGCAGTTGATTGAGTTGCATTTTAATCTGTTCCAGAGCTCGATTAAAGTGTGCATGACCATATAACATGGCCCAGGGACCATCATCTCTCTTCAAAGTAATATAAATCAGAAATCATCGAACAATGTACCTCCTCATCCACTTGCTCATTATGCGAAGTTCTTAGGCTCATTATCTATGCCCACTCAAATTCTCCCTCTAGACTTTATCCTGATTTGAGATAGCATCATTCCAACTCCTGTCTAGATATTTGTATAACAATGTCAAGAATTATAATGTTATTCAGCCTTAAAAGCCCTCACCTCTAGCAAATCTCCATCCACCAGCCCGTCCTACTTAATGTCCTTGCATCGCATTATACGAATTCGAGTTAAGTCGAAAATTCAAATTCACCACTTCAACTGAGTTGTGATTGTGAATAGCCTTCAAGTAGATGATGTCTGTCAAATAACGGAACATAATACATGTTCCACTCAATTCAAAATTATTTCTACATAACGACGACAGTGTATGACTACGAGATGACACTTCCAAGGACGCATTAAATGAAATTACATTCATAAAAGTGTTGTTGTTGTCTCTCTGGATGTGTTGTATGATTAGAGTAAAATGTTCTCGTATAAAGAGTATGCATGCATAGGCAAAAGGACGAATTACGGAAGTCATGGCATTCATAGAAGCCGAAATGAGGATGAAAGGAATCTCACCAAGAAGGAGGAACACCATTGAAAAGGCCATCACTGGAGCAGAGAAGAAAACCTAAAGTAACGAAGAAAGAAAAGAAAGAGAAAATAACATTTATCCTTTTATTCCGGATGAGAGAATCTTCCTCTGATGCTGGTGCTTCTGCTGATTTTAGAAAAGAAAACTTCCATTCATGTGATGGGTATGAGTATGAGAAGTGAGTTGTGAGTTGTGAAAGTCCGTGCTCAAGTTAACAGTTGCTTTGGGCTTTATTACCCCATACATCATGAATACCATACACACATACAATGTCGTCGACATGGATGTTCACCAAAACGCCACCCATGTGGGATGAATTCACAGCCATATCTAAACCACCTTTTTGGAAGTAGTATGCGCTCGAGTTTTAATATCTGGCAAGGATAATCCCTACTCCAGGATATGGTGCTTTGTATTCGTATTTTCGAAAGTCAAGAGAAGACCGGGAAATTATTAGGAACCATACTGCCTTCCGTCCCAGAAAGTCAACCGAAATGCTGTAAGACAAATTTATTACGCCAGAGGGAATATTTTCCATCGAAACCATTGCTGAGCTTGTTCCTGGTTCCTGGTTCCTGGCACGGATATGGCTGGGGTTGTATCCTCATTTAGAAATCTACGCGAATTTCCACAACAAAAAAAAAGAAAAGAATGCTAATGCAAATTCGCGTAGTAAAGGGAGAAGGAAACAAGAAAAATGATTTCACTTGTTCGTGCGCGTTTCCTCTTCTTAGCACAAGAACAATGTTTTGCGAAACAAGGGGTGGGGGAAGAAAGAAAGTAAAAAAAAAACAAAAAACACGAACAACATTTTTATTTTTAAATTTTATTGCTTTGACGAAGTTTTATTGAAAAGGAAAAAGCGATTAAGGTCGTTACCCGGTTACGGCTGACACGCTTAACTCATTCTAAGGACGCCAAATGCTTTAACAAGTTTAGACTCTCGAGTGGGTTTACAGGCTTCAAGGTGTCGGTATTGTTTAAGAAGTAATATTTAAAATGACATAAAAAAATGATGGGTGCATGTCATTTGGAAAGGATAACTTCTTAAGCAGTTCTCTTTTCATCAGGAACAGTGACTGAAATTGCTATATGTTATGTGGAAAGGATTATTTCTTTTTTTCTGTTGGAAAAGACCACCCAGATAAAGGACTAGTCCATTGTACTCCTTGTATGTTTCTTTTATTGAAATTTCTCAGTCTTTTGCTTCAGTGATACCAGCAACCACAATGTCAGCGCCGAATACCTGCAGCCTGATGCGAGTTTAGGCCGGTCATTCACAGAAGTATTGCTCCGTGGTGTCATCATCAGTGCCTCGTCACAACGGCAGTAAGCAGCTTGTAGTGTTTTTCCTACTGATGGAACCTTAAAAACTCTCCTCTGAGCATTCAAGTTTATCGGCGGTTACATTTCCCATCTCCCATTGAGACCTGGGACCCAGATAAGACTAAGTGAATTCAGCCTTCCGACCAAGCCTTACATTCTCGAACTAGCTTGTAAGTCGTAAGAGACTTTAGCAAATCTCTAAGTACACTTGCCTGTCCCTACATACGCAAATGCCCCGTACTCTCACCGATTTCTTCACAGTTTCGTTGCCGTCAGACCCATACTTCTTGGTAACCGAGAACTATCTTCGTTACACAAGTGGTACAGGCACAGAACCTAGATTGTATTCTGACTGAGCCTAACCTACTATTATACCGGGGTAGATAAAGTTTATAATATTGTCGACTGTCAAGAACTCTCTCGTATATTTTCATAGTATACCGATCGGAAGGTGTTCCAATTTTTCGTGTCGATTGTGCCTTTATACAGTGAAAGAACAAAGCTGTCGGTCTACTGGTTAGAGGTTGATGGCCTGTCAATACTTTATTAGACAAAATGGTGAGCCATTTAAATGCCAGATTTTCGATTGTCACAAATACTTCGTAGGATATCTGAAGGGGATCGACTCCACGCCTCCTGTTCTAAAGATGTCCAAAGATCTGTCGCTTCCTCTTCGTGCGCGAAATCCCATGGAATGGTATTCTGTCCATATAATAGGCCAGACTATCGAGGTTAGCAACAGGAATAAGAGTAGTGGCTTCCGAGAAAATATCGCTGCCCTTGAAGCCAGTGTTAATGAAGACTCGAATTTTCTAATTTGCAGGCGTGCACAGGAGCTTGGGTTTTGTCGGGCCACAACTGGAACATTTTTCGGAAATTTTTGCCTCATCTCTTACAAAATTCAATGGGTGTAGTCGTATCATCCGTATACTCTTCGTATCTTCGCTGAAGGGTCTCAAAACAAATTGCATGATTATCCACAATTGGATCGCAAAATTTTGTTCAGCGATTAAGCGCACTTATAGATAATAAGCGAAATTGCTGTATTAGAATAAGAACAGCTACAAAAATGTCTTGCATGGCGTGTTTTGACATTATCGGACCTTATTTCTTTAAAAGGGTGTCAGAAGCACCGCGGTCTTTGCTGACCGATACAAAAATATGATCAATCAATATTTGTTTCCAATTTTACCTGGCATCGATGTGCATAGTATATGGTTCCAGCAGGAAAGGGCTACTTGTCATACTGCAACCAATACCATCGATTTTCTCAACCCAACTCAGCAACTTTTTTAACGTTGCCCAAAGTCTGCTCTCTGTAAACATATGCTCTTTCTTTTGCGACATTTTTAGAAAATAGCAAAGTTTCCATTCCCACTACGCAAGCGGTCTAAAAATGCCTCCATTGTTTGACCGACAAGGTTTGAGGTACATATGGAAATTCGGTCCGTTAAATTTGTTCGCTAAATTCGTTTGTTACCTATACAGAAAGTTGTGACACAAAACCAAGTCCTTTGATGCGATCCAAAGGAGTTAATCAACACGCATTAAGGCCACATCTACGGGGGTTAATATAGGAATTGTTCGGATCATATTGCGTAGCACTTCATTATTAACATCTCAAGGTCTTCCTGATCCGAGTACATCTTTCAAAGATACGATATCCGAACGAAATTCTGAAAGTCACCTTGACCATGTTCGAGGTATAACTGCTTAATTACTTAAGTGGCGCTAAAATTCGGAGTGAACCTTGGCCTGAACTAACAAGCCTCTACTATTAGCTCGATCCTTAGCTAAATGTGTAAATTCAGGTCACCTTCTACTTCTTCGCATAGCCTAAGGAGAGGTTTTCCTCTACTGAGTTGTTCCTCCGGGTTAGATTCCAAGACATTGCGGGCCAGAGTATTGGTGTCCATCTGCTGTACATGTCCTAGCCATCTCAGACGACTAATGCGCAGTTTTCTGACTAGGTTGATATCACTGTGCAGCTCGTATAGTTCGTCATGGAATCTTCTCCTCCAAAGCCAGTCAACACAAACTGGAAAGACTGTTGCGGACTCTCCAAACACTTTAAATACAACCTCAGTTTTGAGTAGATTCACTGAAAGCCCGTTTTAAGTGAACCAGTCGTCGATTACTTGGAGGGCTACCTGCGCTTTAAAGCGGAGACAGTATGGCAGTATGGCTACATCATCATAAACAGTGAATCGACCAACATGCGCCATAGCAATGGAGACAGGACGTTTACTCCCACCACCACATATTGGCCAAAGTCAACCAATCCTCAGTCAATGTCCTATTCACCAGCATTGCTTTTAATCACAAAACTCGTTATTCGTTTACGCTGTGTTGTCTGGCTGTGTTGCACATGCCGTCAAAAGTTGCGTTGTCGAAAGCACCCTTAATTTCTTTGAAAATCTTGTCGTGTACGCCTTTAATTCTGCACACTCTCGCAGGATCTTCCGTCTTCGTAAGCACGTTGATCTTAAACAGAGGATGCACCCAGCATGTAGTTTCACCCACATCGAGCTCAAACATGCTTTTCATGAGCAACTAATAAGTCGAACTGCTTGAATATTGCAAGGAGTTCGGCTACTGCCGTTCGTTTCATGGCTTATGTCTGCAGAAATGAAATATTGGTTGCAATATCGTCCAAGTTAAGACGATGAGAATTAATTCGGCTTTCCGATCGCTCTTTATGCAGCGCGGTGAAACCTTTTCAGCATCCTAAACTACAGATGAGTTTATTCAACGCCAATAGTTCTTGTATAGATATTATAAGAAATTTTGCATTCAACATGGAAAGTCTCCTACATAGGGATGCAGTAACTGACTTGGAATGTTGAAGGTTGATCTGAGCTCTCGAATCGCCAGTGCAGCGGTATCATTTCGAAACTAGAAATTGCGCAAAAGGACCTATTTCACAGGTCGTAATTCTGGTTAAGGACATTATTCGCTATGTACACCTCCTAGAAGATCACTCCTCTGCCCTCTACCATCTTCTGTGGTTTTTCGATCACAACGAATTTGTCATCACCGAAAACTTCTCCTGCATCTCTTCCGGCTGTTGGGAGTATTTGTTCATTCATTTTTGTGGGGGGGCTAACGCCCCCATTTATTTGCCTTAATGCAAGCTTAATCTACTTTAAAAACTAGGACTTAAAACTAACAAAAAGTAAGAGTTAGGAACCAAAGGAATGGAGGAGGAGATCTGGTTTTAGACGAGGAGTGTTCAGATTGAAATCAAAAACAGAGAGATTTGGGTTGACCTGTCGCAGAATGCGGGAGATTGGTTCGTTGGAACCATAAGAAGTGTAATGGGTTGAAATATAGAAGAGACGAGGACATCGTAAATTACGAGGGTTAGTGTTGAAGGAAGTAGAATTGTAATTCTTAATCGTGTGAGATTTCAATACGACCAAAAACTGAGAAAAAAATACAATATACAATGCCCCAAAGGTAGTAACAACTTTTAGTCGTCCGTTAAAAATCTTAGAAGCTCTGGCTTATCCTCTAACCCAACGCTCATTTATAATGATATTCCAGCTGTCAGCTATTTGAAGAAGGCCAATCTGCTTGCTGTCCAGATTGTGATTTGTCAACGCCAACACTTAAGTGCATCGAATCTTCAATATAACGAATCCACTTTCGCACTTGTGTAGCAGCAAGACCAAAATCTTAACATTCACAAGTTCGCTGGTCCAGATTGTATATCTCCCCTTCTACTGAGGAGCTTTTCCATCGATCGTACTCCTTAAGTCTCACTCCGAGTAGATGGAAAACAGCATTTGTCCAATCCGTCCCTAAAAAAGGCGAATCTTTTTCTCTCTCCTCCTACATACCCATTACCCATTACGTCCCCTCTTTTCAAAGTCATGGAAATGCTAATAAACCGTAAGCTCATGAAATATCCCGAAACACGAAAACTCCCCAATGACCGGCAGTATGGTTTTCGTAGCAACAGGCCCACTGGTGATTTGATGCCATATTTCACCGAAAAGTGGAACCGAAAAGTGTACACCTATCTGGCGAAGACAAGATAGTTGTACTTGATATTTCTAAGGCATTTGACAGAGTTTGGCATCAGGCTCTTTTGCATTTGGGATCCATGACTCTCTCATTCAATGGATTAGAAACTACCTTTTGGAACTTTCAATTCAAATTGTCTTGGATGGTTTCAAGTCTGATATTCAAAAAATGAATGCTGGTGTGCCCCAGGGCTCTGTTCTGTCTCCGACACTCTTTTTAATTTTCATTAATGATCTCTTGTCTGCTACTTCTAATCCAATATATTCCTTTGCAGACGACAGTACTCTCTGCTTTTCATATTTGTTCCCTGACTCATGTCCCTGATCTTCGGCTGTAGAACGGAGACGCCAGAATATGTTAAGCTCATTCAATTCTGATATTCCCCAGTTAGGAACCTCCAACAGAGTGGGATTTAATGCTTTCAAATCACAATGCTGTCGGTAAAGTGAAACAGTTCTGTTCGGAGCTTTGACAGAGAAGGACTTTCCTCTCAACCCCTCGCGCTGAAAAACATAAAAAAATCCAAAATTCCCAAACGCGATCGTTCGCCTAATGCTAAAGACCTCAGGTCTTCAATCAAAAAACTACGAGGGCGGGTCAATAAGTCCGTGACTTTTTGAATTTCTGGCCTCTTTACTGAAACAGCAACACTGCTCCTGTCAACAGGCATCTGTCAGTTGACTCCTGTCAAAATTTAAACTTGCTGCGTCAGTTAGTTCGTGTTTGACAGCTATTTTTATCAGACTACTCACTAATTTGAGGAGAAAATGGAAAAAAGTGAATTTCGTGTGCTTCACTTCACAGGAAGGTTTGGCGTTGTTTAATCGCAATATGGAGGAGTTTTTGCGCCGTTTTGTAACCGTGGACGAAACATGGATCCATCACAACACACCAGAGAACAAACAACAGTCAAAACAGTGGGTTTCTAAGGGTGAATCGGCGCCAAAGAAGGCCAAGGTGGGTTTGTCAGCCAATAAAGTTATGGTGACTGTTTTTTGGGATGCACGCGGGATAATCCACATTGACTACCTTCAAAAGGGAAGAACAATCAATGGGGAATATTATGCCAACTTATTGGACCGATTCAATGACGATTTGAAAAAAAACCGACCTCATTTGGCCAAGAAAAAAGTTCTTTTCCACCAAAACAATGCAAGGGTGCACACATGTGCAGTTGCCATGGCAAAAATCCATGAATTGGGCTATGAATTGCTCCCTCATCCACCCTATTCTCCAGATTTGGCTCCGAGCGACTACTTCTTGTTTCCAAACCTGAAGAAATGGCTTGGTGGAAAAAGATTTGACTCCAATGATGAAGTCATCTCGCAAACAAAGGCCTATTTTGAGGACCTCGACAAATTATTTTTTTTGGAAGTCCACCCTTGAGTCCACTCGCAACGAACAAAAAAATTAAAATCCCATCGATATGTGTCTTGCAAAAGAACTTAACAGAAATTCGTGCTCTTCTCCGTGAAGTTAAAATAGACAACTATTTTGTGAAAAAAATTAGTATTGGTGTGAAAATAAACCTTGATAGTGTTGAATTCCATCAAAAATTGTGTAATTTATTAAAATTAAAAAACCTCAAATTTTTTACTTATGACCTATCAACATCAAGGTCATTTAAAGTGTTGTTGTATGGGCTAGAGGAATTATCTCCCGAAGAGCTTAAAAACGAACTCGTATCACTCGGACTGAAGTGTCAGAACATAAAAATCATTAAAAAACAATATGAACGGTTCGTGGATATATTTTGTTTAGTTTTTCTTGAAACTGGTTCCATCCGACTTGCAGAACTTAAAACAAATTTTAAAGCTATATATAAAACTCAAGTTAAATGGGATTTTGCAAGAAGACAACTCAACCGAGTTACGCAGTGTTTTAACTGCCAAATGTGTGGGCATGGCGAAAAAAACTGCCACATCAAAACCATAGACTAACTATACCTAGATATCAAACTCTACTAATACTTTTGCAAACCTTGAACTTTCGCACAGACACACTGTAAGTGAATCACCAACACATTCTCCATCTCTATAACCTGTCAGAATGGCTAAAATGACAACAAATTTCACGTAATGTTCGCTAAGTATATATAATAAAGGCAGAAATAAAAGGAAAAATATTTCTCGCTGGTGAATATTTAATTCAACGTGGTGAAAAAGTGAAGATAATAGAATATATTAAAAAAAACTCTCTTTTTTGTTTCAAGTGGACAAAAAGGGGATAGTTTCAGAATAAAATTAAAAAAGAACCTAAGGATCATATTTTGAAAGTTTCATTTGAAGATATAAATGAATTGAAACTATTACAATTCTGAAATCAAGCTTAAGCTTGTATTGAGAGTCAATTGTATAAGCATTTTGTATGTTTAGGTACAAACTCTGTACTCTGGACATCAATGAAAAGGATTATTAATTAATGGCAACTTTTAAAATCAATTTCCTTGCTGTTCTTTTAGTTTGAATGTGTTGAGTAAATAAATTAATTAAATAATACTGTTAAGTACAATTAACATTTTTGATAATTTTTTAGTTTTTTAAGGAAAATATTTGTTTTTATATTTGAATTTAAAGCTTTTCCAAAATATTTCGAGAATCTTTTTCTTCACACATTATAAAGTGTTAAAATTGTATATTCGCAAAGTAAATTAAGTTTATTTCATCGGTATAATTAAAATATAAATTGGTATAAGTTGGTATAACTAAAGAGCTAGGATGCGTGCCCATCACGAGAGAGTTTTACACAACGACTGACTCGATCGGCACACAACCTGTACATATATATATGCATTGTTGTATTTGCTAAATTTATTCATAAATCAACACGCCTCCTTAAATTTAGCTTTTCCAATATTTTGTTTTTCATATAATTTCCTTAACTAATCAGAATACAATTTTAAATATTCTCTAAACTTTTCAAACTTAGTTCGACCTAAAGACTTAGTAAAGATATCTGCTGGATTCTGTTCTGACTCTATTTTAATTACATCAATCATGCCTATCAAATAATTTTCATTTACAAAATGATAATGTGTCTCAATATACTTCGAATTTTTTGTTAGATTTCCATATTTACTTATACTAACAGCACCAGCATTATCCTCATAAATTTTTATTGGATTTTTTATTTCAATTTCAAATTCTCTTAACAAGTCTTTTATTAATTTAACCTCACTTACACATACAGATAGAGCTACATACTCTGCTTCTGTGGATGATTTGACTACAATATCTTGTTTTTTTGATTTCCAAAATATAACATTACCATTCATTCTTATAACATATCCCGTTGTAGATTTTCTATCTACTATATCCCCTGCCCAATCAGCATTAACGTAACAATCTAATATATCCAACATTTCATTTCTTTCGTATTTCAATTTTAAATCTTTAGTATAATATAAATATTTTAATATCCTTAGAGAGTATTTATAGTGACTTCGATCGTAACAATTTTGAAACCTGCTTAAATAATTCACGCAGTAACATATATCTGGTCTAGTACTTGAGCTTATGTATAAAAGTGCTCCAAATAAATTTCTATATTTGACATCATTTGATACTGATAAGGCAGGTACACATTTTAGGTTCTGCTCCATTGGAGTCGCATATAGTTTTGCATCTAAAATTTCGTACTTATTCGCTAACGATTCAATATAATCTTTTTGATGTATTTTCATAATTTTCTTATCACAATCATACTCAATATTTATACCTAGATAAGTTTTTAATGGACCCATATCTTTCATTCTAAACTTCAATGCTAATTTTCCTTTTTATTATTTCAATTATTTCTTTATTTTTGCTACAAATTAATAAATCATCAACAAAAGCTATCAAATAAACTTTAATGTTACTGCTTTGCATATAGTATAGACAATAATCAATTTTACTTCGCTTAAACCCTATTTCCTTTAGGAACTGATCTAAACACTCATACCATGTTCGTGGACTTTCTCGCAAACCATATAAAGCCTTCTTAAGTTTAAACACTCTGCCTGTCTTATCGTCGTAACCTGGAGGTTGCTTTACATACACCTCTGACTTTATTTTTCCATTTAGGAACGCTGACTCAACATCCATTTGATCTATTGCAAGTTCATTTTGTATAGAGAAATTTAACAATATTTTCAACGTCTGTGTCCTAGCTACTGGAGAATAAATGTCGTCCAGTACTGCTTTTTGCTGAAACCCTTTTACTACAATACAATTCTAGCTTTAAATCTATTATCACCTTTTTTTGTATAGACCCACTTTAAATCTAATATCTTCTTATCTTTCGGCTTCTCAACTAATATCCATGTGTCATTTTTATTTAAACATTCAATTTCCTTGTTCATAGCTTCTCGCCAGTCTTCACTATCTTTACTATTTATTGCTTCATTATATGTTTCTGGACTCTCCACACGAACATAATTTACATAAATGCAGTTTGATATTGGACTTCCATATCTGCTTACAGGGTTTTTGTTTCTTTCTGACCTTCTCATTACTGGTAAAGTTTCGTCACTAATACTAGGAAGGTTTATTGTATGCTCGTTATTTTCATTTTTTTTCATTTTCCTTACGAAGTTCCGGAATAACGCTACTTTCAATTGAATCATTGTCATTAATTTCGTCGTTATCTTTAAATCTAATTAATTTAATATTTTCTTCAATTATATCTACATGTCTAGCTATAATTACTTTATTGTTAATTAAAACTCTATAACCTACGTTTTCATATCCAACTAAAAGACCTAGATCAGCTTTCCTATCCCATTTACTTCTTCTTCTGACCTCTGGAACTCTTACAAAGACTTTGCTTCCATATAATTTCAAATTTCTAATATCTGGTTTTTATCCCATCATTATTTCATACGGAGTTTTTTTTTCAACTGTATTCGCTAGTGTTCTATTCTTCAAATAAACTGCTGTTTTAATTACCTCTGGCCAAAATCTTTTATGTATCTTCGCATCGGATAATAAACATTTAGCTGTATCCATTACTGATCTATTATACCTTTCCGCCGTTCCATTTAACTCGTGAACGTAGGGAGGACACGGTTCAATATAGATTCCCTTTTGTTTGGCAAAATTATATATATATTTATTTAGAAATTCTCGCCCGTTGTCGCATCTCAATTGCTTTACTCTATTTCCTGTTAAATTTTCTAATTGAATAAACTTCATTTTTTTCTTTAATAGGATAAACTTTTCCGGCTTTACTAAAATCGTCAATCAGAATCAAAAAATATTTTTCACCCATATAACCTACTGTAGAATGCGGTCCATTTACATCTGCATGAATAATTTCAGCTATTTCTTTTGCTCTATGTCTATCGTTTTCAAAGGCAGTATTAGTCATTTTATTTTGTATGCATGTACCACACTTCAAATGCTCACTTTCTAAATTATTCGGCAAACCTTCAACTAAATTATTTTTACTCAACATATTCAAATATCCAAAATTTACATGACCTAATAATCTATGATATCTTTCTTTCAGAGTCATATTTTTACTATAAACTTCTGTTAAGTGGTTTTGATTATTCTCAAAAAAACTATTTATCTTGTACAAATTATTTACTTTGTTAGCTACGGCTGTCAACTTATTTTCGAGCGTGTAAATTTTTGAGGTATTGCCCATTGATACTATTTTAGCTTTATCAGTAATTTTTCCAAAACTCATAAGATTTTTATCCATTTCCTTAACAAAAAATACATCTTTAAGTTCCACTTCTGTTTCATTATTATTTGCCACAAATTTTGTTATTACATTACCTACGCTAGTTGCTTTCAATTCACGACCATCACCTATTTTTACATTGATCGGTTTTTCAAGTCTTTTTGATTCTATAAAATATTTATCATTATTTATTATATGATCAGTGCATCCACTGTCTAAAACCCATTCAACTTTATTTTTACAATCATTTACCTCGACATTGTAACCTACTGCAGTTATTACCTCTGTTGCGAAAGTCATTCTTCCTTGGTCCAAACTCTGACGATCTTGTCGTTGTTGATAGCCTCGTCCTCGTTGACCTGCACCTCGTACTCTGTGGCTGCTGTTGCCTCTTCTATAGAAGCTGTCATCTCGCTGCTGCTGCTACTGTTGCTGATGGAACTGGTATCGTGCGCCTCCTCGACCTTGCTGCTGTCTTCCTCCTCTCCAGCCTCTCCATACATTTCCAACGTTAATCTGGCTTGGGCACTCGTACTGAATATGTCCAGGTTTTTGGCATCTATAACACGTCTTGTCCTTTTTTACTTCACTTTTAAATACATTTGAATTTCCAGTCTTATTTTTTGTACTTATATTCTCGTCCTTTTCTTTGTCTTCGTACATCTTGATTTTATTAATTACATAATCAACCGTTCGATCTCCTTCGGGTAACACATCAATTAAATCTCCGATATGACTTAACGAATTTGGTAGCGTTCTCAATAAATAGTTCAGTTTTTCTTTTTCAGTAATTATAGCGCCTGCAATTTTCAATTCAATTATCAACTTTTCAAAGTCACTGTAAAATTCACTCGTTTGATCATAGCCTTTCAGTTTTATCCTTTCTAATTTATTTCTCACACAAATTTGTAATGCGGTTGATTCACGCAAATACAATTTGTCTAATTTCTTTATAATTCCATAACTAGTCGTTTCATCGTCAATAAGTTCCATTTGTCTATTTGATAAGGCACTATATATGTAATTCATTGCTTTTAGATCAGCATCGTTCCACGTGGTTTCATTTTCCGATTCGGCGCGCTGTCGTTGTATAACCTTTTCACATTTTTTCATTTTTAAAAATATTGTAATTCTTTTCCTCCATGTGCTATATTTGTTCCCATCAAAAACTGGTAGCGTTACTTTGAATTCGTCTGCCATATTGACCCGCTCGTTTTCTTTAGTTACTTTCTGTTGGCTCACTTCGGTTAATTCTAATTTACCTTTTAAATCACTTTTCAGATCACTGCCACGTGTATCCATAATCTCACAAAAAAACTTCTCAAACTACGCTCTGCTACCATGTTAAAATTGTATATTCGCAAAGTAAATTAAGTTTATTTCATTGGTATAATTAAAATATAAATTGGTATAAGTTGGTATAACTAAAGAGCTAGGATGCGTGCCCATCACGAGAGAGTTTTACACAACGACTGACTCGATCGGCACACAACCTGTACATATATATATGCATTGTTGTATTTGCTAAATTTATTCATAAATCAACATAAAGTACAAAAGCGGTGGTATTTTAATTGTTTATTTTTTAAAAATAATTTCCAGAATTTAACAAACAATGTGAAATAATATCCCAACTTAATTTGGTTTTGTCGAAGGGACTTTTGTTTATAATTGTTTTCAACAGATCTGTTTCTTTGCAAGTAATAAATGTTTATCTGTATTTTCTTAGAAGCAAAACAATAATATTTCGGGTAAAAAAAATGTAGAAATAAAAATTGCATGTGAAATGAGCACAGCTAAAATGTTAGCTTAGTCTTAATGAAAAGTGTTAGTTTATACTTATAAGAAAAGAAAAAAAGGAATAAAAAACTAAAATTTCAAAAAACGACTATCATGCGGTAACCCCTTTTTTTTGTGTTTTATTTTAATAAAAACTAATTCACACATTCTTTTTACTTCGGCAACTCTGTGTGGCAACTCTCCTTTTGACTGTAACTTTCCTGAAAAGATACAAATAATAGCCCATGAATATAATCATCAACACAGGCAACGATTTATTTTTAACTCTCTTAAATTACATGATCCTCAAATCCAAGGTACCACTATAGCCAACTACCACTACAACAGGCGGCCGTCACACAACGGACTTATACCATTTATAAGGATCCAACTACCACTACAACAGGCGGCCGTCACACAACGGACTTATACCATTTATAAGGATCCAACTACCACTATAACAGGCGGCCGTCACACAACGGACTTACACCATTTATAAGGATCCAACTACCACTATAACAGGCGGCCGTCACACAACGGACTTACACCATTTATAAGGATCCAACTACCACTACAACAGGCGGCCGTCACACAACGGACTTATACCATTTATAAGGATCCAACTACCACTATAACAGGCGGCCGTCACACAACGGACTTACACCATTTATAAGGATCCAACTACCACTATAACAGGCGGCCGTCACACAACGGACTTACACCATTTATAAGAATCTATACCTTCGCCAGGCGACCACCTCACACACCGTTGAACAACTTGCTCGCAGGGGAACTGGTGGATGTTATGCCAATGCAGGATACAGATGCAAAAGCCAGGCGACCATCGCATACACCATTGAGTATCACACTCGTAGGACAGTCGATGGATGTTATACCAATGCCAATTCTACGTATGAAAGCCAGGCGACCACCTCACACACCATTGAGTATTGCTCTCGCAGGGGAACTGGTGGATGTTATGCCAATGCAGGATGCAGATACAAAAGCCAGGCGACCATCACATACACCATTGAGTATCACACTCGTAGGACAGTCGATGGATGTTATACCAATGCCAGTTCTACATATGAAAGCCAGGCGACCACCTCACACCCCATTGAATATTGCTCTCGCAGGGGAACTGGTGGATGTTATGCCAATGCAGGATGCAGATACAAAAGCCAGGCGACCATCACATACACCATTGAGTATCACACTCGTAGGACAGTCGATGGATGTTATACCAATGCCAGTTCTACCTATGAAAGCCAAGCGACCACCTCTCACATCATTGAGTATTGCTCTCGCAGGGGAACTGGTGGATGTTATGCCAATGCACATATACCTTATGAACCAGGAGACCAACACACACACGATCGAGTTCCTTACTCGATCGTTGTATGTTGGGTATTATACCAATGTTCAATAAAAAATAGATCTACGCACTGCACCAAAGAAAACTGCTACACTACTTCAAATTCAACTATTGTTTTTTTATAGTTAATTATTTAGATGACTATTCAGCGAGACAAACTCACCTCTCAATACACTCCTGTCTGCCTTCTTACTATGTGTGTTTTTATTATTTTATTTTATTTTATTTTTATTTTTATCTTTATTTTTTTTTTGCACAAGACACCACAACTGAAGCCGTCAGCAAAACACAACTGAATGAGAAAGGCAACATGGAGCGAGAGGGTTGCGAATGTCACAAAACATAACCAGATGAAGGCAAATAAACTCCGCGGCATTGCCAGATTAGTAAAAGCAAATCTTAAAATAATATTAGTACTACCGTACAAATAATTTTATTTTAATTCTACTTTCAATTTACCTGACTTTCTTATATACTTAACATCTTTTAGCCGGTCTGGCATAGAATGCGTCAACTTTTCCATATATTCACATATTATTACTTACCATTCCGCTAAAAATAAGACTTTTAACTGAGGCTTCGATGTAATGACATGTTTTCGTAACCTCATCATTTAATGATTCCAAAGGCGTTCCAAAGAGAACGGGTTAAGATCGGGGCTTTGTGGTGGCGTTACTAGCAAGTGAGGGACTTTATGTATCAACCACATTTGTGCGATATACTTGAAGTCGTTGTCCTGTTGGGAGTAAAAAATCTTTCGCAATAAGCATTGTTTGTGTACTTTGAAGCAAATTTTCACTCTAAATCTTTTAGTATACGAGTACTTCTTTTGTCATAATCTCAATTACTGTGACTAAATTACCGATCTCAACAGTGGATATTTAGCTCCATATCACACAACCACCATCTTCGTGCTTTACTTTTTGCCTTGTGTATTTGGACTGAAAGTTTCATTTGGTTGTCTTCATGCTTTCGAAGGCCTATTTGATTCATAAATGCTAAATTTTGACTCTTCTGAAAAAATCCTAGAAGACAAATCTTTTGTTTTTTTATTTATTAGCAAAGTCCTTTTGTTTTTTTTTATTTGCTTCGCTGACGAAAGGTTTCTTTCTAACGGTATAGGATTTGATACGCCGATTTGATGTCGTTGACATTCACGAAACTCCAGCCAAATTTTAGAATTACAACGTGATATTTGTGAAACGTACAGCGTTGTGTTTACATCGATTTTCTTCTTCTCGGAAATTTTTTGATGCAAAAATTGAGCAAAGAATAAAAGCATTAAATATGAGCTAAATTGTCCAGTCACATCCATATTTTTTCAAAAAATAATTTGTCAATTCGCTGTTATACCAAATGAACCTATAAAGCACTAATTTTCTTTTTATTGCTATGTTTGTTGCTATTACCAATATTTTAAATTCAATTTTGCAAAAGGCTTGTGTAAAGTTATATTTTCACAAAAAAAGAAACAGTCAAAATAATCATTAATTATTATTTATTACTTCGTATGTAAAGTTAATACAATATTTTCCATTTAATTTAATAATCCAATTTATTCATGAATTGTAATTTACATTTTTTCGGAACATGCTCTCCTGATGAAAACATTCATGGTGAAGCGAAAAACTTACCCACACCGTGGTGAAATGAACAAATGTCAATATTTTATTGAAGAAGCAGCAAATATGTAAGTGAAAAAAATTTATATTATTTTAATTTAATTAAACTAATTACTTTTTATCTTATAGAACGATAAAATGGAAAAAACTAAGAAGTGTATTCTTTTTACTCACATTTATTTGATCAGCTCACGATGGTTCCACACTGGGAACGCTTTTCTTGAAACCATTGCACTTCAAATATTGGATCTGCAAGGAAAAAGGCATTAAATAAACGACTAAACAAACATGTATACTTTTTACCTACATGTAATTAGTTAGCATCACTTATCTTCATTGTTCTTACTGTAAAAAAGAAGTAAAATAAATTATTTTGAAATTAAAATGTTTGTAGTTACTCACAAGAAAATGTAAACAAACTTTTCCAACTGCTTTTGCCACCTCCAATCCACGCCAATCTGTTCGTGGGCGCAGTATTCTGTGGAAAATGTTTCCTTCTTGCTCCAAATGTGTAGATTTTTCTTCTTCCTAGAAAATATAATAAAGAAAATTATTGTTCAACATAAAATTTTGTTGCAACTTACACGAAATTAGATTTGTAAATATGAGAAATGTCAAAATCGAAATTCACCGCGTCATTTTTATATGAGTGACGTCACTCGTAAAACTTTTCGAATTTTGACATTGTTGACAATTCTCACGTATTCACGGACAGGCTCACACTGATAGGGACGATCAGTAGAAAACCGGTTTTGATTTTCCAATATCTGGAAAGTTTGATATCTAGGTATAGTTAGTCTATGCACAAGACTACTGAATGCGCTTCAAAAAATATTAAATGCGCCAACTGCAATGGCACACACAAATCAAACGACTCATCATGTGTTAGTCGTAAAAGCTTTCTGGAAATGAGGGAAAAGCTCTCGGCCAAAAACAGAAACACAGCGTATTAGGAGGGCACAACCAACTTTTGAAGCTAACATCATGGAATTTCCCTCACTCCCTCATCAACGCAATGCATCAGCTGGCGTGAGACCGAAAGCTGCAACCATCTGCAATGCATCGAATACGTGGGGCAAGTGTACCAACAACAATAGTGTGCAGAACAAAGATGGCCTATTTTCTTTGGAAGAAGTAAATGCACTCACTGCAGAGATGATCTCCATGCTCCATTATACCCTGGTATAATAAAGAGCTGCGATCTCTTCGTAACAAGAGAAATAAGCTCTGGTATTCTTACTTAAAATCGCGTTCCGACACCGATTTCTTCTACTACCAGTCTGCCCAAATTAATTTCTCTGTACTTTGCCAAACTCTCTATAACAACTATTTAAACCGAATGGACCACACACTCATTTCCGACCCCAAAAGATTCTTTCAGTTCATCAAAACTAAAAGCAAATCGGATAACTATCCATCATCCCTAAATTTTCTTGATAGGTCCTCGGGCGATCCCCAAATTATTGCAAATCCATTCCCAAGAGCCAGACCATTCTTACTTTTCCTACTTAAACAGCTGCCCACAAACAACTTTGGAATCGGTGTCTATAACTTTAGAGCAAGTTAGAGATAAAATAATAAAACTCAAAGATGATTATTCGGCTGGCCCTGATGACCTTCCCCCTATATTTTTAAAGAAATGTCAAATGCATCTAGCCCAACCTCTTACAGCTCTCTTTCAGCTTTCTATCACCCAGGGATTATTTCCATCAACCTGGAAAAGGTCGTTTATTATTCCTCTACATAAAAAAGGTAGAAAAGATATTTCCAACTATCGACCAATTGCTAAGTTGTCCTGCATACCTAAGCTTTTTGAGAGCATTATCTATGACATAATGCTTTTCCATTGTAAATCTATTGTTTCCCCAAACCAGCACGGATTTTTCAAAGGCAGATCTACGACCACCAACTTAACGGAATTCGTATCAAGCACTTTATGTGCACTGGAATCTGGAAATGAAGTTGATGTGATTGCCACCGATTTCAGCAAAGCCTTTGATAGAATTGCTCATGACATAATCCCTCTAAAATTAAAGGCTCTTGGTTTCCAGATAAACTTTATAACTTGGGTTCAATCCTATTTAAATGAACGACTTTACTATGTTCTATTTAGGTCCATGGTTTCTGACCCAATTAAAGCCTCCTCTGGTGTTCCCCAAGGCAGCCACCTTGGTCCCTTATTATTTATTCTGACCATTAATGATGTTGCTTGTATCATTAAAAATTCATACATATCTGTTTACGCAGATGATATGAAAATATTTAGATATATATCATCTTCCTCAGACAGCCTACTTCTGCAGCAAGATCTAGACAGGTTTTGTACTTGGTGTCAGAACAATTTTCTTGAGCTTAACGTCAATAAGTGTCAGGCTATAACATATACCCGTAAACGCCTCCCTACTTCACCTCGTTGCTATCTAATCTTTAATCTGCCTGTTCCCTTAGTGAATGAGTTGCGTGATTTAGGTGTTATCTGCGACAAGGAACTCAATTTCCGTTCTCACATTGATAGTATAATAAAAAAAGCCAACTCTGCCCTTGGTTTTATCAAGCGCTGGTCTAAGGAGTTTTCCAATCCTTATGTTACCAAATCTCTTTACATAACCTTTGTTAGGCCTCTTCTTGAATATGCCAGCCAAGTTTGGTCACCCTACTACAGAACTCACATCCTCCGGATAGAAGCTGTTCAACGCAGGTTTTTACGCTTTGCTTTACGTGGTCTTCCCTGGGATGATAGCCAAAACTTACCACCTTACACTGACCGGCTGAAACTTATAAATTTACAACCCCTTTCTATACGCCGAAAAGTTGCCGACATTCTCTTTATTCATCAAATTTTAGTAGGTAATATCGACTGTCCTTCCTTACTTCAAATTATTTCTTTTAACACCAATCCCCGCAATCTTAGGTCTGTGCCACTTTTCCGGCTCAATCTTCACAGAACGAATTACGGACACCTGGAACCAATGTCTAGGATGCTTCGCGAAGTTAACGATGTTCTGCCTCTCTTCGACTACCATCTCAGCAAACTCTCCCTCAAGAACATACTTATTTCCACCTATGCCTCACGTCCTAACTTTCTTTAACCGCTCCCACCCTTTAGTTTTTAAGTGAAAATGTTAGTTTTAAGTATATGTTTGCTTGCAATAAGCGTAATAAATCTGTCCGGGATTGACCCGGGCCGCAAAATCAAATCAAAATCGGAAATTGTACTACGAAGGCGGAACAATTCAACGCTATAACTCAACTTACAATTAAGTATTTATATAATTCTAAGTAATGAATTGTAGCTTAAGCATTATATGTTGGAATGCTAGAAGCATTCGAGGGAAACTCTTAGAATTTAACTCTTTCCTTAGTACATTCAATATTGACGTAGCATTAATCTGTGAAACTTGGCTAAATTCAAATGATCGTTTGTCTAATTTTGTTTATAAGTGTTATCGTTTGGATAGGGAAGAGAGAAGTGGTGGTGGTGTTGCCGTGCTAATAAAACGTACTATTAAACACGAGGCACTTCCTATTACTTATTTGAAATTAATTGAAACCATTGGTATTGAAGTTCCTTTTGTTAATGGACACACATTGAAAATTTATAGTGCTTATTTTCCGGGTGGAGTAATCACACCTCAAAAAAGATTTGATCTCCGGAGTGACTTCCTAAGGCTATTCTAATAGGTGGTGATTTTAATTGCAGGCATAGGCACTGGTGTTATATGAGGGCAAATGCATGGGGTAACATTCTTAGAGACCTTAACGTAAGACATCCGTTTGAAATCCTCTTTCCCGATAGTCCTACTCACATTCCATCTAGTAGGAACAGAAACCCTTCTACGTTGGATTTATATCTTACTAATATGCCTGATCTTTTTTACTTCCCCTATAACCCTCAACGAACTCAGTTCCGATCATCTACCTGTTAAGTGTTGTGTGAAAGCTTCTCCAGTGCAGTGCGCAAATCAAGTCTATGACTTCAAAAATGCCAACTGGAACTTATTTAGAAGAATAATAAGAACTAATCTTGAAAACTCTTTGATTCAAAACAGCAACATATCTGAAATCGATCAAAATGTAGAAGCTGTTACTTCTGCGATCTTAGAAAGCGTAGAACATTCAGTGCCAAAGAAAACGGTTGCAAGATGTGCATCCAATGTTCTTCCCCAATTTATTCTCCAGATAATAAAACTAAGAAACACTTGTAGATCCAGGTGGAAACGTACAAGAAATGTGTCTTATCTCGAGGATTACAATAAAATAAATTCTTTGGTAAAATATGCAATAAATAACCATAGAAACCAATCGTGGAACGATAGACTATAGGGTCTAAATAAGGGCAGCAAGCCATTCTGGAATATCGTTAAGGTAGTGAAGAAAAAGAACACTTACATTCCTCCACTTAAGGTTGGCAATTCTTCGTTGGCTTCTTGTTGTGATAAAGCTAATGCGCTGGCAATCAACTTTTTCAAAAGTCATTCGATCGGTAGAAACGTAATTCTAGTTACGCATATTGAATCTTCCGTAGAACAATCACTAAACATCCTCAATTCACAGTCATTATTTAGTAACATTAAGCTTATACATCTTAATGAATTGAAGGATATTATACGTAGTTTGAAGACCAGAAAATCGTCTGGCTCAGATGGGATTAAGAATCAGTGCCTCAAAAATCTCCCTGATTTTGCCCTTATGAAGTTGATGGATTTGTTCAATAACTGTCTTAGATTGGCATACTTTCCTAATAAGTGGAAAGTAGCCAAGATAATTCCAATCTTGAAGCCGGGTAAAGCTCCAAATTTACCTTGTAGCTACAGGCCAATTAGTCTGCTAAGCTCTCTTAGTAAGTGCCTGGAAAAAATTATAAAAAAAATAATTGTATTTTTTGTTGACGAAAATGCAATTTTGCCTCCGGAGCAATTTGGGTTCAGGCCATTTCACAACACAATTCACCAAGTGCATCGTATCACAAAAGATATTAAAAATAACCTTTTAGAGGGCAAAAGCACTGGTATGGTAATTTTCGGACGTAGAAAAAGCTTTCGACACCGTTTGGCATAATGGTTTAATACATAAACTTCTAAGATTTAATCCTCCGTTGTACATAGTTAAAATTATTCAATCGTTCATGTCATCCGGAAGTTTCAATGTATCCATCAACCACAGTCTTTCAGACAATCATTCGATTAATGCTGGTGTCCCACAAGGATCTGTTCTTGGTCCAGTCCTCTTTAACATATATACATACTTCCGATTTCCCCAACTTGACAAACTGTAACATTGCCTTATTCGCTGACGATACTTGCATTTATTCTTCAGATGCAATTTGTTTTAACATTGAAACTAATTTGCAATCTGGTTTAAATGCTGTTGAAGTATATTGTAGTGATTGGAAAATAAACATTAATGCTTCTAAGACTCAGGCTATCTTTTTTACTCGTAAAAGAAAAGCCTGCTTACTTCCTACTAACAACCTTCTAATCAACGGTACTCAAGTTGAGTGGAAACCGACTGTTAAGTATCTTGGCATCTAAAGGGTCCGCCATCTAACGTTTTTTTTCAACTAGTGCTTATTTCGTGAATGGTAACACTTACGAGTAGCTCATGTCTGATTTGACAGATAATTAGTTTTATCCTTCCGCTGAACGAATATGGTTGTTTATACGCTTGAACAACGCTGGGAAATATTGCGACATTACTTTGAAAATCATGGTAATGTTGCAGAATGTGTGCGAAAATTGCGTACGGATCTTGGAAGAATAGAAGCACCGTCAGCTCTGTATGTTCGTTATCTTGTGAAAAAAGTGAAAGAAACTGGCATCCTCATCGATAAACCAAAGCGTGAAAAGCCAAAAACAGTGCGTACACCCGAGAATATTGCTGCTGTGGCAGAAAGTGTGCGTGAAGCGCCATCAACATCAATTCACCGTAGTTCTCAACAATTGAACATTTCGGAGACATCATTGAGACGAATTTTGCATAAAGACCTTGGTATGACGCCATACAAAGTCCAATTGGTTCAGGAGTTGAAGGCAATTGACCATCTAATGAGTTTTCGCTTCGCTAAGTGCGATCGACTTAGAGAAGATGCCGATTTTGCCAAAAAAATCATCTTTTCAGATGAAGCTCATTTTGATCTTGGCGGATATGTAAACAAGCAAAATTGTCGCATTTGGGGCACAGAAAACCCGCATGCATACATTGAAAAGCCGATACACCCAAAACGAGTCACTGTTTGGTGCGGATTTTGGTCCAGAGGCATAATTGGGCCATTTTTCTTCGAAAATGAGCAAGGAGTGGCCGTTACAGTCAATGGCGATCGTTATCGGCCCATGCTGAACGAATTTTTGTTCACAAAAATTGAAGAGGAGGATATTGGCAACATTTGGTTTCAACAGGACGGCGCTACGTGCCACACAGCCGAAGCTACACTCGATGTTTTGCGCCCTGTTTTTGAAGATCGCATTATCAGCCGCAGAGCTGATGTCGTTTGGCCACCTCGGAGCTGCGATTTGACACCGTTGGACTATTATTTGTGGGGTGCCGTAAAAGATAAGTGTTACGCCGACAAGCCAGGGACAATTGACGCTTTAAAGGACAATATTCGTGAAGCCATTGGTGAAATACAGCTGCACACAATCGATAAGGTGCTTAAAAATTGGACCGATCGTGTAGGCTACTGCATGGCCAGCCGAGGCAGCCATTTGAATGAAATTATTTTCCATTATTAACCGGAAGGACAAAACTAATTATCTGTCAAATCAGACATGAGCTAAGTGTTACCTTTCACGAAATAAGCACTAGTTGAGAAAAAAAAAAGTTAGATGGCGGACCCTTTATTTAGATAAGCGACTGACATTCAATCTACATGTTCAACAAATAATTAAAAAGGTTAATGTGACAATAAGAGTTCTCTACCCATTTATATGCCGGAATTCAAAATTGAGTGACGCCAACAAATTATTAATTTTTGAATCAATATTCCAAGCAATTATGTTTTATGGATCTCCTGTTTGGGGTAAGTTTGCAAAAAGCCATCTGCGCAAGCTGCAAATAGCACAAAACAAATTGCTTAAAATGATACTTAATCTTGCCTGGTTTTTTTCAACATATAATGGCTAACATTGAAATGGTTTCAGATAGAATTGAAAAACTAAACCATCAATATAATATCTCTTGTTCTTCATCTGACAACCACTTGATTTCAAACTTAGTCTTGTAGGAGTGCAATATAAATTTGTTTCATACTCATATTTATTTATTTATTTACTTATCTATATATTATATACAAATTCATTTATTTATTCATATACTTATTCTTATTTGTTTATATATTTATTTATTTATTTATATAGTAGAAAGTAGCAGACGACCTCGCTGCATTCGGCAACTATGTTCACTCTAAATGAGTATCACACCTACAGCGAAGCCGAGCCGACCACGACAAATTTGTTCGTCCATAACGTGCCTCCCTTGCCAGCGCTTAAACCATCCTGCCTCACACCTCCACCCCACAACATCCCTCTTACATTTTACTACCATAATGTAAGAGGTCTTCGCTCTAAAACCAATGCTGTCCTACGTCAATCATATGCTCTTCCCTTTGATATCTACGCCTTGAGCGAAACCAATTTGATTCCCGACATAAAGAACCAGGAATTGTTCCTTCCTACTTTTAATATTTTCCGCGACGACGATCCTACCCGCACAAATAAAGATTCCCCCTGTCGAGGCGACCTACTGGCTATGGACAACAGCCTTAACTCTTCGCCCATTACAATTTCTTCATCCTCTAAAGCCGACTTTGTCGCAATAAAAATATCACTGCCTCTCAAGTCCCTTTACGTTATATGTTGCTACATCCTACCAGCTCAACCTATCGAATCTTACCAATTTGTTATTGATGCGATCGATCATTTAATTGACCTGTCAGACCCTATTGATGATATTCTTATTTTTGGTGACTTTAATCTTCCTCAGCTACAGTGGACTCCATCAGATGATCAATCGTTTTTCATCGCTTCAAATGCCAACTCAGCTAAGGAATGCCTCTTCTTAGATCGCTTAACAGACTCAAGTCTATGCCAAGTCAGTGGTATATCCAATTAGATGGGCGGGCAATTAGACCTTATTTTCACAACAGACCCAATTAACTCCTCAGTCTCACTTTGTCCAATATCTCTCTCAACAATCGATAACTACCATCCCTCCCTTCTACTTTAATTTTTTCATAACTCTTCCCCCACAACTCTCTCATCCCACGACTTTCATAAAGCAAACTTTCACAAAATCAGTGAATATCTCAGCAGATCCCTCTTTAACTTTCACAACCTAAGTATAAATGATGCCTTATCCATTTTTTATAAAGAAATATTTGATTCTTTTTCCCTTTACGTTCCGTTTTCCCGCCTTAAAACATCATCTACTAGTCCTCCCTGGTATAATCGCAAGCTTCGTTCCTTACGAAATCAGAGAAATAAGTTATGGGCTGTTTTCCTGCGTACCAGATCCTTTACCGACTATTCCAACTATCTTGGTGCTTATCTTCATTTCACCGAACTTTACGATTCCCTTTACCAGCGCTACCTTAACAATGCGCAAGTCAACCTTATAAACCACCCTAAGTCCTTTTTCCAATTTGTTAACTACAAAAGAAAGTCCGATGGTTACCCTCCTTCTCTCTCTTTCAACTACAGGTCATCAACCGATCCACTCACCATTGCCAACCTATTTGCCACCTATTTTAAACAATCCTTCACCAACGACTCCTTTGTACCAGATCCATCCTATTTTAGTTACCTACTGAACTTCTCCAATGGCCCACTTCTCTCTCATATTTTTGACCCGTCTTATATCGAATATAAATTAAACCAACTCAATGACGAATTCATACCCTGCCCAGATGGCCTCCCTGCCATATTTCTTAAAACATGCTCTTCCTCTCTTTCCCTTGCCCTTTCTAATCTCTTTCGTCTATCCCTTTCACAAGGAGAATTTCCTCAGGCTTGGAAAACCTCCTCATAACCCCGATCCACAAGAAACGACCAAAGAATGAAATAACCAACCATCGTCCCATCGCTAAACTCTCCCATATACCCAAACTCTTCGACAGTATTTTGTATGAAGTTCTAAGCTTCCAATGCAAATCACTTATTTCTCCTAGACAACATGGCTTAGTAAAGGGTAGGTCAACCACCACAAATCTCGTTGAATTCGTATCCTTTGCCCTCTCTGCCCTAGAAAATGGCAATGAAGTCGATGTAGTTGCAACCGATTTTAGCAAAGCCTTCGATAAAATCTCTCATCGGTTAATCATCTTTAAATTGTCTGCCCTCGACTTTGAACCCATACTGTTGAAATTGGTATCCTCTTACCTTAAAAACCGTTTTTACAGTGTCCGCTTCTCCCTTCCGCCTGCGAATTTTGTTTTAATGAAGGTTTTTAGTGGCTTTTCCTTCAAATTCTAAGTTAATCTGTGATATTATATTTAGTAAAAAATTGTACCAAGCCAAATCTCTGTATCCCAAAAATTGTATCCTAAAAATTATAATTTCTTGCCACAATAAAATAAAAATAAAATTATAATAAAAAGTAAAATCTAAACACCCAGCCATTTTCTGTGAGTGACACTTGCATCGTCGAAACCGAAAAACTTTCTCGGTATTCTCGGTATGTGTGTCAATGACAATTTACGTTGGAATGACCACATATTTGATGTCTCCAAAAATGATGCGAAATGTCTAGGTTTCCTCAATCGATGTAAGAAATCCTTCACCCTCTCTGATCAGGTCTTAATATATAAGGCATGTAAAGTATCTCTGCACGTGCTAGATGGGATTCAAAATTGTGCGATAAAACTCATAGGTGACACTAATATCACTCAGACAATGGACACTCTCATTCACCAGTGCTCTCTAGAAATCGCTATTAGCATTCCGCTCCTTCAAATTTTTAACCGTAAGGCCGTCTCGCTATGAATGCTTATCAGAACATCCTCAAACCCATTTTCGGACGTACCCTGAAATATCGGCTTATGGAATGCGCTGTCTAGCTCTTTATTTCCTATTCATTACAACCTTCAAATATTTTAAACCAACGTTCATCGGTACCGCTCTTTCTTTCCTCTCTGACTGTCCTTCACCCGAATTATAACTCCCCGATTGTAATTTTTGTATATCAAATGGGTTTTATTTTTATTTAACAAACTTAAATTATATATTCAATTTTAATCCATAAAAGTATGTAAAAGTTCGCTGGTCGATGTTCACTGCTTCACGATTGAATTCTGAGAGACGCTCAATTCCCGCCTTCGATGCAGATCGATATCACAAACACTTGTCTTTAGCCAAACGGTTCCAGAGAGCATAAGCTCAGCATAGCAACAGTGTGATAACAAACTTGTTCTGCATAAGTTGTTGATGGTATGATGAGGTTAATCATGATGATGATGGTGACGATGCGTCCGATAAGTGAAGACAATGTCAGCTACGTCCTGCGTTTGTCGAGGGTATTCGGCTTAAGACGCTTGAGGCGTTTGAGGCGTTCACGATAGGGAGGTAAAATAAAAGTGTCATTCCAGGTTATTGCTCGAAGAGCAAATCCAAGGAATGTTCTGGACTCGGGATATATGAACTCGCTGAAAGGGGTACCACACTTGGTTGACATATTCAAGAAGGGACAGGACAAGGGTAATGTAAAGTGACCTTGTCACATAAGGATTGGAAGATTGATCGTTTGATAAAACCAAGTAATATCTCTATCGTACAACATTCCAAGGTCGCGAACCGATTGAACTTGGGGTATAGGTTGGCCATTCGGAAAATAAAGTCGAGGATGAGATTGATTGGACTTACGTGACAAAGTCATAGAGTGACATTTTGTTACATTCAGCAATAAGCAATTTTTTAGACACCAAATGGAGTTCCTATAAAGGTCTCTTGAAACAGAATAGAGTCTTGGGGTGAGGAAATAGTTTTGGAGTTTTGTCGTCGGCGTAAATGGATAGAAACCATCTCAAGGCGGTTTTGCATATCCGAAATGCTGCTGGAACGCCACAAAAGGAAGTCATTTTTGCATCGGATTGTTACTGGTGATGAAAAATGGATCCATTACGACAACCCCAAGCGCAAAAAATCATATGTGAAACCCGGCCAACCAGCCAAATCAACGGCAAAGCCGAATATCCATGGCGCGAAGGTAATGCTCTGTATTTGGTGGGATCAGATGGATGTGCTGTATTATGAGCTGCTAAAACCGGGTGAAACCATCAATGGACAACGCTACCGAACACAATTAATCCGTTTGAAGAGAGCAGTAGCCGAAAAACGCCCGGAATATGCGACCAGACACGAGGCAATAATTTTCCATCATGACAACGCTCGGTCCCACATTGCTATTCCGGTTAAGAACTACTTGGAAAACAGTGGATGGGAGGTCTTACCCCACCCGCCTTATAGCCCAGACCTTGCCCCTTCTGACTACCATTTGTTCCGGTCGATGCAGACCGCCCTCACAGAAATACGGTTCACATCAGAGCAGAATATCAAAAATTGGCTTGCTTCATTCTTGGCTGCCAAGCCGGCGCAGTTCTTTTGGGATGGGATCCACAAAGATGGGAAAAAGTCATAGCTTCAGATGGGCAATACTTTGAATAATACTATTGTACATGTTTTTCTTAAATAAACGTTCAAATTTTGAAAAAAAAAACCGCACGAATTGAGTTATATACCCAATAGTTAAAATGAAAGGAAGAGAGTAGATGGGTGCCTTGTTTGACATCAGAATTGCCTAAAAACAGGGTTGGGAGAGCTGACCTAAAACGAACGCTATAATAACAATTTTCCAGATAAGAAGATATTCATTTTAATAATATGGGCTCAAAACCGAGGGAAGACAATTTGAAAAGGATCAATTGATGAGATCTTTCGTTGCCATTTTCTAGGGCTAAAAGCGCAAAGGATACGAATTAAACTAAGTTTGTAGTAGTTGATCTACCTTTCAGAAATCCATGCTGATTAAGTGATACATGTAAATCACTTGCACTTTTAAACATTTTAGGTATGTGAGAATGCTTAGCAATGAGACGGTAGTTAGTTAACTTCACTCATTGATCCCTTTTCGTGGACCGGGGTTATGAAATAGGTCTTCCAAACTTGGGCTAATTCCCCTTGTGTAAGAGATAGGTGAAATAATTTTAGGGATCTTAAGACCCAGAGGGCCGGTTGATCTTTCCTCAGAAATATTTTATTTATTTACGAGAACATAGCCGGGTTGCTGGTGTTAGCAGCCTCAATCTGACTGTTTTTTAATTAATATTTACAGACTGGTGAGTAAACTGTTTTTAGTCTCGAAAAACAGTCTACTTTTATGTTAATGCAGTGCATTAATAGTTGCTGGAATATGTCTTCGTAGTTAGTGTGCTGATTGTTGATTGATTTTTAACTTCCAGTCGTGCTGCTCATATTCTCGAAGTGCACCCAATTTAATGTATTTTTACATTATTATTTTATCATAACAATAATAGCCTATTCTGGCGACCCAAGAAACAATGACAGTCAAAAGGAAAGGATGACATTCAAATGTGTGGCTAAGAGTATCAAATTTCATATTAGGTGCGCAACTAAGTGCTCCATAGATGGCTCCAGCAGTAAGTGCTTTTCGATTTTGACATATCCAAAACGTCATGAACCAATCTTAGACATATGGTAAACAAACCGTTTTGACACAATAGTGAATTTGTTTTAGCGTCATATACGTTTGGTTGGGTGAAAATGTGGATGAGGCTCATCGAAAGCTCCAAAAAGTTTACGGAGATGCCGTTCTAAGTGAAACAATGTGCTGGGATTGGTTCAGTCGCTTCAAAGACGGTGATTTCAATGTTGACGATCGTCAACATCCTTCGAAGACGCTGAATTGTAGGCATTGCTGGATGAGGATCCATGCCAAACGCAAGAAGAGCTTGCTTCAGCATTAGGAGTTACCCGCCAAGCCATTTCCAAGCGATTGCACGCGTTGGGAATGATTCAAAAACAACGAACTTGGTTTCATTTGAAGCCAAGGGACGTTGAGCGTCGTTTTTTCGCCTGTGAAGAATTGCTCCAGCGGCAAAAATGGAACGGTTTTCTTCGTGACAGGTGATGAAAAATGGATTCATTACAGCAACTCAAAGAGAAGAAAGTCATGGGGACTACCCGGACATGCTTCTACATCGTCGGATCGGCCGAATTTTCACGCTGCGAAGATTATGCTGTGTATTTACTGGGGCCAGGTCGGTCCCACCTGTAAAAACCCAACGAAACCATAACTAGGGAACGATATCGACTTCAATTGGGGCGAGCACTGCACGAAAAATGGCCACAATACGAGCAGAGGCACGAAAAGTGATTCTACAGCATGACATCACTCGGCTTCATGTTGCCAAACCCGAAAAAACCTAAATGGAAACGCTCAAATCTGAAGTCCTACCCCACCCGACATATTCCAGAGATATTGCGCCGTTCGATTATTATTTGTTCCATTTGATGGCACATCAGCAGTTCCGCTCATATGAAGACATCAAAAAATTCGTGGGTAGCCTCAAAAGGTGAACACTTTTACCGTAACGGTATTCGAGCTCTGCCAGAGAGATATGAAAAAGTTGTAGCTAGCGATGAGTAATACTTTGAATGATTCATTTGTAACCATTTTTTCACACAAAAGTTGCATTTTTATCAAAAAAAAAACAATTTCTCTAATTGCGTTTGCATACCTTATCAGAGCTTTTCACTTTTCACGTTAAACCCTCTTCCAACAACGATTGAGATATGCTTTTCAGAATTTGTACATATGTTTATTCAAAATTCCAAAATTCAAAATATGTACAGCACATGATGATTATCTATGATAGCCAATCCACAAGGTAACACACAGTTTCACAAACTCAATCAATATCAACATTTCATGAAGTGTTAATGACAACTCAAAACGGCTTTGACTCTTCCTGCCAACTCCATTTACCAACCCCTTTGAATTACCACCCTCTGTTGAATCCATTAAAACACTCCTTACACCGCACTGAAACAATAGATATCACCTTCACTTGAAACATAAAATAACTCAAGGCTTTAATTACATCTCAAATAGGGAGAAGGGAAGAATTTCATTACAAAATTTACCCTCCAGCCGTCATTCTAGGATGACAAGGACTACACCAAAGACTCTACCAAAAGACGACAGTGAACAAAGACAACACATTAACCCTCAAGAAAAAAAAAAAACAAAAATTAAAGTGAACATCGCACAGTTTCAGGATTCCAGGACCAGGACTAACGTCATTGTCAGCTTCTCTCTCGTCCAAAAATCCCGGCATATCATCGAATATGCATAACAAAAGCAAAGCAAGCACACAATCCTTCCACCTAAAGTTTGTGACTTAATTAAATGTAATTTCCATGTATTTGAATGCCGAGGCGATAAGTGGGAAGGGATGGTGAACTAAAAGGATACACGCAACGAGTTAAATGCCATCCAGTACCCCGCTCTACAACAGTGCCATAAAGAGAACATTCAAACTCCCATAACCCCCACTTCCAGTTAATAGCGATTCTCATAAAACGACACAAAACGACAAATACTTGAACAAAGGACAAAAAAAATAAAAAATAAATAAATAAAAGAAATTAAACTCCCAGGCCTTCGAATACGAGTACCCTATTTTCGCGCTCTCATAAACGTGTGTACACATACACAGAGGCTGTGATAATAATTTCGACATCAGCGTCGCACAGCACCACACGAACGAAAAAGCACATCACGAAAGTAATTACCAAGCAGGATAAGCACCACTCCACCAGCAACAAATAATTATAAAATAATGAATCCTGCGTTACCAACACCCCGACCAACAAAATACTCCCCCAACACCACCCCCCCCCCCCAAAAAAAAAAGGCAACAACCAACAAAACTCCATACGTAATATACGAGTACAATTGTATTGGCAGACAGGAAAGGAACAATGCCTGGTTCATGTATCGCACAGGGTGTGGACTCATTCCACCGGGACCAGCCTTCATTTTACAATCTCTCGAATATACATATACGAAGACCTAGTGCTCTTGATCAAATTTCGAAAGTTTAGGCGCCGCCAGAGCTGTCGTCAGCGCCGTCTTCATTCCACCAAATTTTGAAACTTCGTCATCTATGCCATCGCCATTTTCGTCTTTGTCGTCGTCGTCGTCGTCGTCGTCGTTTGAGTCGTCCTGGTAATCCTTTATTAATTATTCAAAAATAAAGTACTCACAGCATCCTGCCGCTTAAGAATACGCTTTACGAGCCATGCTGGAGCTATGGGGATAGGTTTAGTCGAATCGCAGGCGTTTAAGGGCGCTACGCGTTATTCCCTT